>OX103953.1:89649908-92159397 GCA_944470425.2 Schistosoma bovis
ATTATTTCTCCACTCGTTCCCTTATCCACAACTCATATACTTCTGTACTTTTTCCGCCTGCTTAAATAAACAACTATCCTACAATATACCCTTCTTAACGCTTATACTCTGATTGGCAAACTATACTTTATACTATAGTCAACAGAGGCACTGCATCGATGCTTTACCCACAGTCCATAGCTTGTAACTGCCTGATAAGCTTGTAAAATGGTGCTTATAGAAATAGTGCTTTCCAACAAGTTGTGAAACAGAGGATTGTGTGAGGTAGGATGTATATACAAAAATAAGCTTAAATGAGCCTAACATCACAAAAGGAGGGAGGGTGGAGTTACTGACCAGCAAGCATTGATGGTGAGGGCGATAACTTCAATCCACCCGTGTTTGTGGGGACAGAACATTTTGTATGTATCAGGCTCTTTATAATTGAGAATAAGACAGTCAATCTAAGATATAGATTGTCTTCCTACGCTCACCACTCAGACTCATGTTTCCAATAATATGCTGGATTAGCTATTCTACTAAGACAACCTATAACATGCTAACTCGGACTTTTACACTAGGATTGCGTGGCTGACATCGGATGGACAAAAAAAGAAAAGAAAAAAGACAATAAAAGATATAGTCACTAGTATTCTTAACACTTCACCCTCTATATATACACCCTTCTAATAAACCGCTTCCCTTGTACCAACCTTGACTTCCCTTCCTACATGTGAGCTTACTCCAACTTGTTAAACATCATAACTCGTTGTTCTTTATTAGTAAATTCTCTAATATGGAGCCTCTGACTTCACTTCACTCTAACAAGACATAATATGAATTTATTCTAATTTATTATACCTCTGTCCGTCCTACTACACAATATTAAGCAACCTTCAGCGTTCATATCCAAGTGCCTTTCTGCTCTTCTGTTTCTCTTTTTTCTTCTTCAGAATCTTGCTCTGAGAGCACAGCTATGGAACTTCTGACGTCTGGAGCAAACTTGACGTACGCGCCCTCTCGAGGTCCTAGTTTACAGCAAGCGCTCTACGATTTCACTTTATAACAACTATAAACTTAATAAGTTGGGAAGCATTTTGCGAACCAACAAATGTTGTAATTTATAGATCATGCCTGTGAAAACGGTGTGTACCTGCACATGCAGAAATATATTATTATTATTATTATTATCTGCTCAAAATCGTGGAGCACTAAACAGTTGTTTCATTTTAATGAGGAACCCCTAGTCAGTTTGGATTCATAAACCGATTAGAGATTGAACAGAAAACTTTAAAACGATTGAGGTGGTATCAAACATTATACAAATCAAAGTTCAAGTACTAATCATAATCATCGTCATCACAATGGTACTTCAAGATTTGACATACTTCCATTATCTTATATCAACAGTTCTTTTTTAACATTTAACCTGTTAATTAATTAATTAATTAATTCATGAATAATACTGTCTTCATTGATCACTATGGTGATTGTCTGTTGGTTCAATATTCAATGATTCTTTCAAAAGCTTCTCCTTTTTGATGTGATATTAACTATGCTCAAGCATAATTATGAAATATATTGGAATATATTCACTTCTATACAGCATATAACATAGTGAGAGACTGTCATGAATATTAATAATAGTAATGATAATAATAATGATAATAATAATTTATTATTATCATTTATTACCACCCAATCATTGTAAATGTAAACAAACTAGATATATGTAACTAATTACAGCAATCTTTCAGTGTATTCATTTAGCCATATTACTATACTCAACATGAATCTTTATTTCACCAACTTAAATAGAATAAACTGACTAGTGGATTTCAATAATGCTGGTTACTAATATTACAGCTTAGTTAGTAAACAGATTTAAAATGAAAACATCAACTCGAACGACAATCATATTAATAATAATGGTCATAATAGCTCTGATAAATATGCTCCATTTATTTTTAAAACATTCGGTAGTTGTTATGATGATGATTGTGAATGTGTGGATATCTATAATGTGTGTGAGTATATCAGTGTGTAGGTGTGTGTGCGTGTGTGTTAGGTACCTACATCCAGTAGATTTGCATTTTATTATTCAAAAATTCAGTAACGTTTGTTTCATTAATCAAATAAACAGTAAAAGCTTTTCACAATTCATTGATCACTGGGTGGTGATCAGTGTCATATATGTCAAGTCCTTCTTAGTGCAGATCGAATACTGTCGACCATGTTGCAATATGGCCATTAGTCTAGGTGACTCGACACTGCGTGCACTATGTTGAGATTAGGTGCTGGTTGGAGGTGGTAGATAGGAAACCCTGAACCCGGGTTTCGTGCCACATGGCACTCGTCAGCAAGGTGTACCTGTAATCTCGAGGGAACTGGCGCCCCCTAACGGACTTGATCCCATGTTACTTAAATTCACAGTCAGAGATGTTACCACTAAGCTATCCGCGCCGCGACCGACCTCCTGTAGGAATGAGATGTAAACACAATTGATTGAGCACTGGGTGGTGATCAATATTATGTGCAGATCGAATGCTACAGACCAAGTTGTAATTTGGTCACCAGTCTAGGTGACTCGACACTGCGTGCACTATCCGCCAGGGAGCACTAGTTCCCCCGATATTACAGGTAAACCTTGCTGACAAGTGCCAAGTAGCACGAAACCCGGGTCCAGGGTTTTCTGTCGACTACCACCGACCATCAGTAAAAACGTTTTTTCTGATGTAACGTTATTTATTGAAAGTGATACAGAGAATGAAAATAGGAATTTCCGGATTAAACTATAAAGATCAAGGAATTCTAAAAATTTTGATGGAGTTTTGTTCTCTGAGCTGGATGGCTGTTCGTGGAGCTTTTATCGTTCTTCTGAATGACATTATATGATGCCCCTGTAGTTATCACAGTTGCTGAGATCACCTTCCTTCGATATTTTGTCCAGAAGACCTCGTTTCTAGTCTGTTGGTACTTTTTCCTCATCCCAAATCTTATTGAAGAGAATGTGCAGTATCCCTGCAGTTACCGCTACGTCTGCCTTCAGTGCCTCTGCTGAAATGTTGTATGATCCTGCTGCTTTGCCACTCTGTAGTGAACAAGAACACGGGTGGGGACAATCGATTGTATTTAGCACAGAAATTACAGACTGTCTCAATAAAATGTGAATACCATAAAGTCACTCGTCAATTTGCAAAATATCATTCCATCATATGAAACTGTACTGTTCCCGTTGCAAACACTAATCCATTGTCTCCCATTCCATTGTACATGCGTTTTCTTACAATTCCATTGTGCTCTTGCTCTTCCTTTCTTGATCTTCGCCATCTTCTGCTGCCGGACATTACGTTCTTTTAACGCACGTTATATACTACTTATATGAATATAAGTAGCTCACACCACGACTCCTAATTTGTACGGTGGCCGTGCTGATCTCTTCAATTGTTGGTGGGCCAACATTGATTGGGAGGTCCGTGGGTGCTACTTCCATGTCGGCCGGATTCAGTGGAGCTGGTCGATTCAACAGTTCTTTGAAGTGTTCTACCCACCTGTTTCGTTGTTCTTCAAGGTTGTTGATAACCTTGCCTTCCTCGCTTTTCATTGGCCGTTCTGGTTAAAGATAATGCCCAGCGAGTTTCTTTGTTGTGTCATACAATTTTCTCATGTTTTCTTCTCTTGTAGCCTTTTCCACCGTCGTTGCTAGATCTTCCATATATTTAAGTTTGTCGGCTTCGGTGCTCTTCTTCGCTTGCTTACTTGCTCTTGTGTATTCAGCTTGTGCCTTGGCTTTTTCTGCTCTTGTTCGGCTGGTATTGATTGCTGCCTTCTTGTTCCTGCTTTCTTGAGTCTTATCCAGTGTATCGACAGTGATCCATTCCTTGTGATGATGCTTCTTGTGGCCCAGAACCTCACGATATGTTGAAGTGATTGCCTCTTTTATCCCTTTCTAGTTGCTCTGCATAGTAGTTCCTTCTCCATTGAGTAGACTATGAAAGGGCTAGAACCTGTTGCTGAGATCTATCTTGAATTTGTTGAAATTGTTAGTATCCTGACGAAAAGCCGTATTAAACTTTTGTGATGTTGTCCGCGCTGTTGTCCAGTACATCTTGAGTTTCAATTTCATCTTGGCGACCAGTAAGTGATGATCTGATGCTATATCAGCTCCTCTCTTGGTTCTCACGTCCTCTATAGTCCTTCTGAACGTTTTGTTGATGCGAATACGGTCGATTTGGTTTTGCGTAGTGTGATCCGCTGAAGTCAATGTGGTTTTTATGTATGCGTCTGTGTGAGATTATGGTGCCGCCAATGACCAGTTTATTGAAGGCACATAGATTTGCAAATTTCACCATTTTCGTTCCTTTTTCCCAGTCCGTGTCGTCCCATGATGTCTTCATGTCCGGTGTTGACCATCCCAACCTTGTCATTGAAATCTCCTATCAGAATGGTCACGTCCTTTGTTGGGTACTTCTCAACGATTGACTGCAGCCTATTGTAGAATTGATTTTCAACGTCCTCATTTTAGTCGTTGGTAGGCGCATAGAATTGGATGATGTTCATTCAAATGCCCTCTTTCTTCGTTTTGAAGGGGGATTAGATGATCCTGGGTTCATGAGATTCCCGTCCTATAAGTGTACTTTATGCTTGTTTGGACAGCATGAATGCAACTCCTTGTGTATATGGGGCATTTTCTTCATCTTTTCTTCACTCTTCCACTCGTTTTATTAGGTATCCGCAATGCAGTGAAAGCTGACATTGGATACATTGCAGCTCAACTAGTTTATGGAACGACACTTTGACTTCCAGGAGAATTCGTGGTTCCTTCATCTTCTTCAATGAACATGAATGTAACCTCCTACACAAGCAGGCTTACAAACGCAATGCATTCAGTTAAACCAGTTTCAACTCGACTGCGCGAAGCCAGTAGGTCCTGGGTTCGAGCCCCGCGTGGTGCGGGATCGTGGATGCGCACTGCTGAGGAGTCCCATACCAGGACGAAACGGCCGTCCAGTGCTTCCAGGTTTTCAATGGTGGTCTAGCTTCAACTGACTCATGATTTCAAAAACTGTGAAAATTCTAAAATTCCCCACAAAACCCATTCTGATAATAATATGTGTATATTTGTTTTTTTCTTAAAAAATAACCAAAAAGCTATACTGTAAAAATCGTTTTTTACGCTGTTGCATGTGCATGAATTTATTTTCGTTTTTTGCCCACTTTGTGTCTTTACGTGCACTTATATATTCTTTTCTCTTTTCCAGGACGGCTGGAAAAGACCAAAAACGATCGACGAAGATTACAATGAACCGAAATTTTCATTGTACCTTGTATCTTTACTACTATACTGTACTACATGGTCCCTTATAGTAAGCAAGGATGACCAGACGCTGTTAGACCTAGCAAGCTATCAGAAGAGTGTTTACTAACGACAACCTCGTTGGGTTTAAACTGCTGGCTGACCTCGTCTTAGGGTCATCACTACCCAACTAAGGGGTGTAATCTGTAGCAGTAAATAAATCCCCAAAGTTAATAGCTCTGTAAATCTTCAACAGTGGATGCTGACCACACTATTTTTAATGGACTCACCTAGCTGAAAGCGCTCTGTCATGCATCCGCACCAGATCACGAGTGGGAACCCCGTGCTCAACATTCCCTGCAATCGCTAGCCGGATTAGATCAGTCGATCCTCGATATATTGATAACCCATCAAATATATCTTCGAACCTCCACGCTTCTGTCTCTTGATTTCACTTGGTGGGTAAGATTCATATTAGAAGGTGTTACTGGTTAAAGCGTTGTCAAACTCCGAATACCTGTGGCATCTTCGTTGCCAAGACAGTAAACAAATCAACTCCAGTCCTGGCATATGATACAAGGAAAAGTCTAACAAAAATTAATTCGGTTGAAGTTTTGTGACAATAATTTCTACAAATAATCTATCAGAAACACTAAATTCGCTCTGCGAGGAGAATATCACTGCACATTCAAATAACATGAGGCATCTTTTTAATTTGATCTAGTATGAATACCTTCAGCTAGTGGCATATCATGTAAAACCAGCACTCCAGATATCGTTATTAGATATTTTTATGCTGCTTGCTTTTGGAGAATTTTTTGTCCTCACAGCTCATCCCCCAGATATTCTTCTGACGATCACAAAACATGACAAGCCAGCGGTTTACGCATAGGGTACTTGGGATCGGTTAAAAATCTGATAGTTTATCACTCCAGAACCATTCCGTCTACTGAAGGAAGGATATATCACCAGTACATCTCAGCACTAAACACACTTTTATTTGCTGTAGGGCAAGAAGGAGCTCACTCAAAAGAATAACTAAACTATTACGCCCTTAAGTTTATAGTTCCATAATGTGATCCACGGCTACTAGATGCGGAAGCCATCTACGCGAAAGATTATTCTATTCAGTCTAGAACCACCCGGAATACCATGTGAATTGTTTGTTGATTGCTTTGATTATTAACTGTAGGTGCATCATGGGCGCTTTTGAGTATACTCTCTTTTCCAACCGTTATCACTCATGTTAGTCTGTATCCTCCCATAACACACGAAGTACATTCTGGTTAGACACAAGATGCCATACCAGATCACATAGAACAAAAGTTTACTAATTCTACCAAGCAAAGTTGAAAGTTGAAGCTGACTTATGACTTAGAGGAAGATTCCAGTGTCGCGTTACATCCTGTAAGTTGCTTGCTATTGTGGTTATACTTCGTATTATATTTCGATCCGCTAAAAGCGATTTGAATCCCATTCCAAGAGACATTAGTACACAGAGTTTTAAAATTTCTGGACCGAATTTTTTTATACTTTTTATTTCCTTCTAAATGCTACCACATCTAGTCCTAGATGAAGATAACTAGTCCTGCATATCCCAAATAAATAAAGGAGGAAAATAAGGGTGAATTTAAGGGAAATTCTGGGAATATGCTCGAGAAAGTTCATGGTAAGTATGTAGGCAACAATGAGCCACCTTTTCCTACAGGCCCGGGTAAATAGTGTACCTTTTCCCCAAAGTTTTTCCCTTAAGCAGAAACATTTCGAAATAAACACCCTTACCTTCTTAAGATGTCCACCCTTTTGCAAAGAGACAGATTTGTATACTTTTCTACAGAACTAACACTGACTTTCCTGCTCCCTAAAATGAAAACCGATTTGTTTACTATTTTTCTTAGTAACACTAAATTTCCACAATATTAGCATTTAAAATAATCGGCTTTTCGTAAAATGCGATGGGGTAGTTTGTTAATACTTTAATCCTTGGGAAGCTCGTCCTAAATTCCCCAGGGCAGCCAAATTATCCGCGGGTTCAACATGAATCAAAATAGTGATTTATATCAGAACAACTTATGAACAATTTTTACATAAGCAATTTTCAACAATATCTAAATCGGCTGAAAAGTTGGGAATTAGCGTTTTAAGTGACAGGAAAGTTATCTTCAACCATAAACCAAGGAAAGGAAATAGGTGATGCGAGGTTTAAACAACATTCACTTAACAAAATCGGATAATACTGTAGGAAATTACTGCAACTGCAGCATTGTCAATGTGGAGCAGCGTTTTCGTCACTTGAGTCGTGAAACGGAACAGCAATTGATAGTTATGCATGTGATTTTACGAAATGTTCGTTGCAAGTTTGTCATAAAATAAGACAGGAATTGCGGCGATATTACGGAGCTAATGGGATATTCCATTCGACTGTGCCTAGCTTGCACTTCTGCGACATCCAGGTGAACAGAATCATACAAGTAATTTGACTGTCATTTGATTACTTCCCTGCAAAAGATGAAAAGCGAAAATTCACCGTTTGTGTTCGCCTTCATGCAGTGACAAGGTGTTTTCATCCTGCGATTTACCATATCCAACTAAATTGGTTAAAGAGCGATCTACCGATTTTATCCATCTCAGATTCAGATTTGTGTAGTAAGGACAGAAGGCCTACGGCCTATGTTATTCCTTTTCTAGTATGCTTCTCTGAGTGTCCAGTCTTCTCTTGAAAGAGTTAATTGAAGGTGCTGACACCACTGCTTCGGGCAGCAGGTTCCAAATATTGATGACTCGGTGTGAGAACCTGTATGCCACGGGTATTTTGTTCGTTCTTGTACTTTCTACTCGTCTGCTATGTCCTATGAGATATCCCGACCTAGTGAGAAGAAAAAGAGAGAATAAGTTAGGTCCAAAATCATTTCTCAGTATTATGTACATCAAAATTAGATCTCCCCTTAATCTGCGATATGACAGAGTAAAGAGGTTCAGTTTATCAAGCCGCTCTTTGTATGATAAACCCCGGAGTTCCGGAATTGCACAGGTAGCTGCCCTCTGTACTTTTTCTAGTATGTCCGAGTCACCTTTTAAACAGGGGCTTGCAGCCTGAGCGCAGTTCTCTAGCTTAGTTCTCACTAGGGATGTGTATACTGTGGTGAACATGGTGGTATCTAACTTAGTGAATGTCCTTTTTAAAGCCCAAAGGGTTCGAAACTCCTTGGCTGCGACTTCCCAGCAATGGGCCGTCGTCTTAAGATCATTACTCACTGTCACCTCTAGATCCTTATGAGACCGGACTACGGGTAGTGACACATCCCCTATGTTGTACGTATTAACATTTGAATCCCCCAAGTGCATGTAGACACACTTCCGCGTTGATAGGCATCAGCCACTCTTTAGACCAGTTTATCATATTATTTAAGTCTGCCTGAAGAGTAAATGCGTCTCTGTCTCCAATTATTACTCGCCAAATTTTTACATCGTCAGCGTATAATAACATTGGAGACTGTACTATACTTGTAAGATCATTAACGTACATTATAAAAAGTAAAGGACCTAGGACTGAACCTTGGGGTACTCCACTAAGTACTGGTCTCCAGATGGAGCATTTGGAATTTATTCTTACTTTTTGTCTACGACCTACTAGGAAATCCTTAATCCATTTTAAAAGAGGTCCGGCAATACCTAGGTGTTCCAACTTCACTAGCAGTCTATTAGTTGGCACCTTGTCAAAAGCCTTACTGGAATCTATGTAGACAATATCCACTGAGTTTCCTTTGTCTAGCTCATTAATCCAGAACTCCCTTGCTATAAGGAGGTTTGTTGTATAAGGTAGACCGTTTCTAAAACCATGTTGTGCCATGTTCAGCAAGTTATTGGTTTCCATAAATGCCATTATGGTTCGTTTGATTATTCTTTCCAGTATTTTAATTACCACACTGGTGAGGCTTACGGGTCTGTAATTCGATGGAACTTGTCGTGGACCTGTTTTATGTATGGGAGTGACGATTGCGTCCTTCCAGTCCATAGGTAACACACCTTGGTCAAGTGACATATTGAATATCACAGTCAGTGGGGCCGCGATATATTGGGCAATATGTCTCAAGATTTTGGGGTGTAGTTCATCTGGTCCTGTTGACTTCTCCATGTTTAGGGTGCTAAGAGCCTTGCCCCCAAATGCCCTGGTACGGCGGAGAGTGGGGAGAGTCCGCTCTCCCTCTCGAAATGCTCTCACACGGCCATGCGTATATAGCCTCTGCCAGGGAAGTCCTACTCACTGCCTTCTCGTGGCGGGGGTGTTGTTTACGAAAATGAGAGGACGAAAAGCGAATGTCCGGCGCTTTAACCGGATTCAAAACCAGTGGTGCACATGGGCTCCAGTATCCTGAAGGAACAAATGGCGTATGAACCAATTGCTGGTGACCGGCTTCCATGGGACTGCATCTCCTTACGATGCTCCACTGCCTTGTGGATCAGACCATTAGGCCAAAGGCTCGGGGAGTGGCCCCTTAAGAAAACCACCTGCTTCGGTCTGGGCACCCGGGCAGTATCATAGCCCTCACACATATCGAATGAGATTTGTGTGGCGCACATGTATTTGGTGCCTCTTTGTACCATTATCTATGTGTTGAAATAAAAAAAAATAAAAAGCTAAGAGCCTTAAGCACATCGTTTTGGTCGAAGTCCACGGTGAGCAGTTGGTTTGTTGACTCTAGTCCGGGCTTGTCTTCATCAGTAATGTGCTTTGGTGAATAGATGTTGTTAACTAGGTGCTCTGCGCCGTATGTTTATGTGCCCAATAGTTATCCATCAACCGGGATGTTTACACTTCTCAACATGACTTAAAATGACAACCAGTAATGTTACAAACCAGTTCAACCCTTTTCTGTTTGTACTTAACCTCTTCAACTGTTTTTTTATCCAGCATCGTACATCAAGATAGGCAGTGACTAGTTATATGAAATGCATGTTTTAGCTAACTTGGCCGATAAATTTCATTTTTTTGACTAATTTATTTATTTGAACACATAAATATTGGTACAAGGAGACACCAAATATATATGCGCCACACTTGTGTGAGGGCTGTGATACTGCCCGGGTGCCCGGACAAGCAGGTGGTTTTCTTAGGGGGCCACACTCCGAGCCTTTGACCTAAAGGTCTAACCCACAAGGCAGTGGAGCATCGTGAGGAGAAGCAGTCTCATGGTAGCCGGTGACCAACGATTGGTTCATACGCCGTTTGTTCCTTCAGGATACTGGAGCCCATGTGCACCATTGGTTTGGAATCCGGTTAAAGCACCGGACATTCGCTTTTCGTCCTCTCATTTTCGTAAACAACAGTAGTGCCACGAGAAAGCAGTGAGTAGGACTTCTCTGGCAGAGGCTGTATACGCGTGGCCGTGTGAGAGCATTTCGAGAGGGAGGGCGGGCCCACCCCACTCTCGGCCATACCAGGGCATTTGTTTGACTAACGACTTATCGTATGAACTTAATAGTTATGCCACATTTCAGCACTCATTTCTATGCTTTCACCATACTTCAACAACTTAAAGGATATGCCTCATCATACACTAGTAATCCACATGTATTTTACCTTCAAGCCATTACTTAACGTGGTAAAAGCTGCTTACAATGTAAATTATTTTCATTATTTATAGTAATAATTGCGGTTTTATTGAATTTGATTTCAATCTTGTATATGAATTGTTTTCATTAACTCTTACTACTGTCTTACTTAATTCCAGGTTACGTCACAATCTCTTGTTTTATCAATTGTTTAAAATATGTCGTTAGCTGACGAACTTTTGGCTGATCTCGAAGGAGCTGAAACATCTGAAGAATTAATAACTGACTCAAATTTACACGAACTAGAGGATGTTACTATGTTAAGTGTAACCAAATCAGACGATTTTCAGTCCAATGGATCAGCTTCAGGATTTAAAAATATATTTAAAACCGCTTCTTCTTTTGCTGATGCTCCGATAACGGCTTATGCCAAGTTAAGAAATAGTGATAGAGTAAGTAATTGCTATGAAAGAAAAGTAAATTATCGTTTTGTTCGGCATATTGTAATTTTTTCTGATCATGGATAGAAATTCTATCTTAGTTTCATAACTTGTTATCCCAGTAATAAAATAGCTGAAAAAATATAGGAGAATAATATAGTATTCATTTTAAATTGTTTTTTTGTCTATAGCTCAGGTACTGAATTCTCACTTATTAGGGTCTACTTCAATTCTCACAATTTATTTAATCCAGTATTGCTTGAAGGTGTAATTTAGTTTGGTTGCCAAACTAGTATGTAGTTTCTGAATAGTGTGTATAATCTGAACATTGAATTGTCCAGGGGGGAAATTCGGGTATAATAGAAGCTTTAAAGTGATCATACGGAAATACAATATCAAGTTATAAGGTCTGCTGATGTGAGTTATTGCAAAATTAGACCTTGGGGCTCCCCCTACTCATAGTAATGTCCGATGAATATCCGTTGTTCAGTAACTGAATTTCACTTAACACCTGTCAAATAAATATGCGGAATGAAATCTTTGGGTTTTAAGTCATGGAAATAACTAAAATGTCAGAAAATTAATGAGGTATTCGAGAGTGTGTTTGAAGATTGCGGATTAAGGGAAACAGCTCTTTCCAAACAGATCAAATGTTTCAATGAAGTACACAAAGACAGTAGATATATTAGAAAAGTAGAATGACTCTCAACCCCTGTGTTTATCAATACACCGAAAGTATGTTCTCTCTTGTCTTTTCATGTACCCAATTCACTGTAAAGATAATTTTTGATTAATAGTATTTGGAAATGTTTCGTGAACATAGTTTTAGCAAAGGATGAGTAGAGAAAACATTTTAAGACTCCGACTCCTAAAAGTATTTTGAACAATAGGAATCTTAATAGGGGGATGTATATTGTTACAAATGGGAAGCATCTTAAAGGGGAATAAGATTGACAAACTCCATATTTTGTAAAATGAGGTTTTTACAACCTGATTTCACATTTTTATTAGACAGATTGAGTAAAATCACCGTCTGAATTTTATCCAACCACTTCTATATGTAAATATAATGTATCCAAGTCAATGAAAAATAACAGTTACATGTGTTAAACAAAGGTAATGAGCGAAAGTGAGTGGCGTTGTTTGAATGCATTATTTCTCTGTACTTATTTTTTTCAAAAGAATTTACTTACTAGGTGAACTACTGAATGTATTTATATTACTTTAATCACTCTCTAATCTTTGCGTAAATTACTTCTGTCTCCGAATCTCCATTTTCTTCATGATATTTTCAGTTAACCAATGTTATGGCGGATCTTGATCGTTTTGCGAAACAAAAGAAACGTGATCGAATTCATGGTCCTGTTGAAGCTGATCCAGAATATCAATGTATTGTCGAAGCTAATAATCTTATGGTGGAAATTGACAATGAAATTAGTAGGTGTCTTCTGTAAGATTTTTTTGCTTATTGAAAAGGAGAAATGACACTATGCACAGACGGATCTGCTGGGCTACAAGCCTTATGTATTCATCATGTCACAAACGCTTATAGTAATGTATTGATCGAGCTGGCGCTGTGGTTAAACATTTATTGGTTGAAATTTAAACCACTAAATCACGGGTATGAGTTCCACCTCAAGAAAAACTAAACTACTGTTTCATGCGTCTAACAATTAGTCCGTAAATCTGCACACACTGAGTTACATCAGTGGTTTATATTTGAGATTGTTAGGTTACTCCTCATTATTAGGGTATCTGCACTAGCAAGACGCTTAAATTGTGATTTAAGGTTACTTGATTATAATTGAGGTGATTAGGTGTTATGTATACCCAACAACTCCCCTCCTCGACTCACGTTATTGGCTGACATGTTGGTAGTTTTTAATAGGGATAGAGACGGCCAAGCAAAGATTTGGCATCAGTCCGCGAAGTTTTCGAATGTCAATCTAAGCCATGTTGGTAGATATGAATTACATGTTTGGGATGTTTAGGATTGCCATAACCAGTGGTTGGGGGCATTGGGTAACATAACTGGGAATCAGTTCAAGTGGTGCGGATACATTAAATGAAAAATAGTAATAATAATAACAGTATTAACCAGGAATGTTGAAAAGTATGATTAAAAAACTGTAATACAATTTCCAACATTTAAGTAACGATTAAAGTTGATGGTAAATTTTGGTAAACTGTCAATGATTTGTTCTAAAATGGAATTTTTCTTTTTATTTAACTAGATATTATTCATAAATATGTTAGAGATCTGTATTCAATGCGATTCCCTGAACTTGAATCTCTCGTACCAGGTCTTCTGGATTATTTGAAAATTGTACTGGTAAGCTTATTTACTTTTGCATATGTATGTTATCCATTTAGCCTTCTTGTACGCCCATGAAATGTGGAGCTCGCTTTGCACCAATCAGATCAACTACCTTTACATTTATTGATAAAACAAATAACCACCAATAAAGACTGAAAATCCGAGCTGCTGTTGGTTCACTCAGCTCCTATTATTACCATTTACCAATGAGAACACGAAGATACCAGGCAGATTTACCTATTGTACGCTATTTATTATGCCTGGAAAAATTAGACGATCATATACTCTGATTACACGAATATCACTCAGTATAAATAAGAAATCACGATCTGTAAATAATCAGGTCATTTGTTGTGCACAATTGAGTAATAGATGGAAGTCTTTTTATCAAATTCATCAAATCTAGATGAACGTCTTTCTAACAACTCCCAACTAGGAGGAAACATAGTTCACATAAGTTTTCTTCCCGACTACCTCTAATCGCCTAAAATGACTGCTTAATGAATTACTTCGTTTCAAGTGAACAATCTACATCATTACTTATGTTTTCCTAAATTTTCAATTTTTTTTAAAAGGTTTTAGGAAATGATATACTTGAACGTTCCAAACAAACAGATCTACTTGCTTCTTTTCTAACTCCAGCGACAATTATGGTTGTATCAGTCACTGCATCAACCACTCAAGGGTCATCTTTAACATCCGATCAATTATCACGTATTATTGAAGCATGTACTATGGCAATTGAATTACAAGAAATGCGTGTTACAATGTTAGCTTATGTAGAATCACGCATGTCATTTATCGCTGCAAATACTAGCATTCTAGTAGGTGCATCAACAGCAGCGAAATTAATGGGTAAGAGTAATTTATGCATAATTTTTCCCTGATTTTTATTCGTTTCAAGTGATGTGTAAAATATGTTTGGGTTAAGTTGTTTTTTGAGCTAAAATGACCGACTGAATAGAAAGATTTAAGATCAAGGATTATACTTTAGTTGATATTTAAGTGATTTTAATAAAATTTTCCGAATTAGTAACTGATTGTTGATAATTACAGAGATCACTAGTCGAGTTAATTTAAACAACTATTAAAAACTTTGGAGCTTTAGACAGCTGTTTCGTTCTTGTATTGGACTCTAGCAATACACATCCACAACCCCAACAGAGATCGAACGCGGGACCTTCAGGTTGCGCGATGAGCTGTAGATCACCAAGCCGTGATCCAATGGTTTACATGTATATCACTTCAGTCAGTTCACAATATTCTGTGGTCATCTTTAATTACCTTAGTTGGGTGACTGACTCATACCCGACACGGTTGAGCTCCACTGGTCTTGACTTTTCACTAGAACGCTATTGGATTGCGGCTCAATGATCTAGAGGTTAAGCGGTCGCGTGCGAGACAGGTCTTGGGTTTGAACCCCGGTGAAGTGGTCTTAAATCCCCACTGTTAGGGGGTCCTATAGTGGGACAAGACGACTGCTCAGTAGTTTTCTAACTTGGGTCAGCTTTTGATCTCAATAACAAATATTCCATTTGTCATAAAGGATGGTTATTAACACTGATTCCCTATTATTCATCATTTCTTTGTTAAAAAATAGGTCATGCTGGTGGTCTAACTGCACTTACTAAAATGCCATCGTGTAATATACTTGTGCTGGGTGCTCAAAAGCGTCTATTGTCCGGATTTAGTAATACATCAGTTCTACCACATACAGGTTACATTTTCAATTCAGAAATTGTGCAAAAATTACCTCCAGATTTACGGCTTAAAGCTGCTCGATTGATAGCGAATAAAGTGGCGTTGGCAGCACGAGTAGATTTATTTCATGAATCTCCTGTAAGTTTCTTTTCTTTTTTTATAAAAGAAGATTAGTTAGAAGGATAGTTACCCCTAGATCGAAATATGATGTCACTCTGTGGAGTCATTGATTGAGTTTGGTAGATGCATACCACATGATTGGGGTCAGTGTTGTTACCGTAAGCAACGTCTGGAGACGTTAGGTGATATGGCTCAGAATCGGTCACAATGAGACAGTATCCATTTAAAAGGACGGGAGTAGAAGAGCGAGTGAGGGGCACATTAATAAGGGCGATCATCAAAAGTGCACATTTTAATAAAGATGAACATGAAAAGAGATAATAACATTTTTAATAGTGTGAAATATGTTCAACTTACCCTCTGTTTTGGAAGACCTTCCTAAAACTAATAATGTAGTCGAGAGGTGGTGGTATAGAGGCTTTAGCCAACTTATCAGTAGCGCTAATCCAAGTATATGGAAATTTATTAGTGCTTTGAAAAGGGAATAGTTTAAATGAATTGAAAATTAAACAGTCTGTTGTGGAAACCCGGCAACAGCACTTGGAAAGCAAGTATAAGGAGATAACAATATGTATCAAACTGGTTGCAGAACACAACGAAAACATCGAAACTAGACTTTCCACTTGGAATAACAGACAATTTCAATATATACACCTAAAAATGTCAAACTATGTTATGAAAATTTCATAATATAACATTTACACCTATATTAAATTGATGTTACCCCCTTACGATTGATTATATTCACTCAGTTAATATATTGTCAGGATTATTTTACTGTTAAAAGTAAATCGCCATTTTAAATTGAGGAGTTACCATGTTTGGGTCCGAATTTTAAATGTCTAAGTAGCTTACCTACTTGTGCCTATTACACAATTTCAAGGTTCAAAAATTGACTGTGTAATGACAGAAAAATAAAAATTAATGAAATAAAAAGAAATATGTGGAAGATAATCGCCCACTTGAGGAGTATAAGAAAGATGAAGAATAGATTAAAAATATGAAGGTGTTAATAACAAATGACTAAAAATCATTGTCAGAAGGGGTTTTGTGGAGATTGTAGTAATTTCAATAGTTGAGATCATGAGTCAATTGAAGCTAGACCACCATGGAAAACCTGGACGGCCGTTTCTTCCTATTGTGGTACTCAGCAATGCGAAGCAGTGATCAGTGGAGTTCAACCGGGTTTGTTGTGAGATAGTAACTCACTGATGACAATGGTGGATGTGTCGCTCAATTTCGTGGATTAATTGAAGTTAGACATTAACATTGTTGGATTATTATTATTATTATTATTAATGGCTTTATTCAATATTATCTTTTTGGTACAATATAGAATTCTCATTGGTCTAGTGGTTAAGCGCTCGCGCGCGAGACTGATAGGTCCCGGGTTCGAATCTCGCGGGGCAAGATCGTGGATACGCACTGTTGAGGAGTCCTACAGTAGGACGAAATGGCCGTCCAGTGCTTGCAGGTTTTCCACGGTGATCTAGCTTCATTTGACTCATGATCTCAACTATTAAAAATCATTAACATCAAAATGAAGTGTCAATAACCTATTGGCTGTGTGTGAAAAATCAGTTATAAGAGTTATGATATGATGACAGCTTGATGCAACGCTTTTGGAATGATAAACTTCTACCTCTTCTGCAGCGAAATCATCTGGAAGATATTGTTGTAGTGGAGTTTATAATTTAAGCTAAACTATTTGAACGCTTCTGCTTGTCGAAAATTAATCTGAGTCTGATTTCACTAGAATAAATGATAATCTGACGTACATACATACATACTTAATAATGTTATGATAATAATTGTAGCAAATCCGTCTAATAAGTCTCATCTGTTCATTTAATTCATGTTACATAAAGCCTAGTCATTCGATCCTTATTATCACAGATGTCAACAATCGACAGAATAAAAGTTCATTTAGTTTCGCCTATGAAGAGTACAAAAGACTGTGTTCTCGGGAATACATATAATAAAGAATGCCAAGTATGGCTTTTTAACCTTGAAAGAAAGACATATTTTTAACATTTAAAACTTATTCAAAGTAAGATTCACCAAACCTTTATCAGTGAGTCAGTCAGTGAGTAACAACGTAGAAATTCGTACGTACATACATCAGTTCGAGTTGCCATACCACATTAGCACAGAGATTCAGTTATCGATTCAAATCCCGTAATGGTAGAGGTAGTAAGAGTATAAGCAGTATTCGGAAAGATTAGGGTTTGGAGATGTTATTTAAAGAGTATAATCCAGTGAAATAAATTTGGGAAGAGAAAAAAAGAGACAAGGAGGAATCAGAAGATTAGAATTTGGGAGAACACAAAAAGTGTATGCACCTGCGCCATTGCGAACGATTTTGAGCCATTTCAGGGATTTCGGAAACATCTTTCTAAATAATCTATTGCATAACTGTTCAAAGTAGATGTACGAAGCTAATAAGAATAACTATTTGTTATTAGATTCAAAAACATTACAGTATTCGTTGAAAATAGACTCTTCATTGGACGTTTAGAAAACTACCTTTTTCTTTTTCGTAAGATAAAGGGGTAAAGGGTGAATGGAACATATTTCACACCAATAAATGTGTTATACCCCCTTCCTAAATGCTCATCTTTAATAAGTTTTGCATTTTTGATCGTCACTCATATTAATATGCACCCTTTTTAATGTGAAACCATTAGGACAGATGTATTAACTCTGTCTAATTAATTAATTCATAACTTCTGTTTTATGAATTCATTCATTCTTCTCAAATCATATTGTTTATCCCTTGTCTTTTCTACTTCCATTGATACTTTTATTTCTTCAACTATAACCTTTGTTTTGATAAATTCATCCTCATTGTACTGATATGATATGATGTGGCAACTTGAATTGATTCATATATTCTACGTTATTTAAGAATAATTGACTGTAGTCTTCAAATTATTGCTCTTTAATGCTATTTCTGTCGAATTATTGACTAGTGTACATGTAAACTATGCAGAATTATTTAACAGTGATATTTAAGCATTATAAAGGAGCTCAAAGCATAAAGGCTTTGGAAAATTTAAAACACTTTATATATCTAGGCAGCATCATTGATGAACACGGTGGATCTGATGCAGATGTGAAGGCGCAGGTCGGAAAAGCAAAAGCAGCATATCTACAACTGAAGAACACCTGGAACTCAAAACAACTGTCAAGCAACACCAAAGTCAGAATTTTCAATACAAATGTCAAGACAGTTCTACTGTATGAGGCGGAAACTTGGAGAACTACGAAAGCCACCATCCAGAAGATACAAGTGTTTAGATGGTGGTTGGAGGTAGTCAACAGGAAACCCTGGACCCGGGTTTCGTGCTACTTGGCACTCGTCAGCAAGGTGTACCTGTAATCTTGAGGGAACTGGTGCTCCCTAGCGGATTCGATCTCGTGTCACTCAGTTTCACAGTCAGAGACGTTACCACTGAGCTATCCGAGCCGTGACTAACCTCCTGTAGGACTGAGATGTAATCACAATTGATTGATCACTGGGTGGTGATCAATGTCATGCTTGTCTAGTCCTTATTTAGTGCAGATCGAATGCTACCAGTCTAGGTGACTCGACACTGCGGGCACCAGTTTCCTCAAGATTACAGGTACACCTTGCTGACGAGTGCCAAGTAGCACGAAACCCAGATCCAGGGTTTCCTGTTGACTACCTCCAACCACCATCTAAATCTCAATACATAGTGCCCGCAGTGTCGAGTCACCTAGACTGGTGGCCACATTGCAACATGATCGATAGCATTCGATCTGCACTAAATAAGGACTAGACAAGCATGACATTGATCACCACCCAGTGATCAATCAATTGTGATACAAGTGTTTATTAACAGTTGTCTACGCAAAATACTTCAGATCCGTTGGCCAGATACTATCAGTAACAACCTACTGTGGGAGAGAACAAACCAGATTCCAGTGGAGGAAGAAATCAGATATAAGCACTGAAAGTGGATAGGACACACATTGAGGAAAGCACCCAACTGCATCACAAGACAAGCCCCGAATTGGAATGCTCAAGGTTAAGGAAGAGGATGACCATTGAACACAATACGCCGAGTAATGGAGACAGATATGAGAAGAATGAACAATTGGATAGAACTAGAAAGGAAGGCCCAGGACGGAGTGGGTTGGAGAATGCTGGTCGGCAGCCTATACCCTATTGGGAGTAACGGGCGTAAGTAAAAGTAAGATCCAAATCATAATTTATTTGTGGGCGAGAATGATAATGATTGGTTGTCTGATTAGTCTGACAGGTGTCAGATATTGAGATGGTGGAGAAGATTTGTAGCTCAGGTGAATGATTTTGGTGGAGTTTTGTTCTCTGAGCTGGATGGTTTATTATTGATTGTTCATTGTTGTTGAATTGTGTCAGGTTTTGGTGTAGAAATATATTTACGTTCTAGTCAGGCTAATCACGTGTTCCTCATCATCTGAGTTGTATTGAAGTCCTGTAGAATAGACACTGGGAGGGAATCTAGTGTAGATATTGGTCCCATCCATGTGAACGTGGAAACCCAACCGTTATAACATTAGACAAAGTAAAACTGAGCGTTATAGCAACAACGATACAATGAACTGATGAAATTTCATAATCTCACTTCATTGTCTTATCACATAAGAGCAATATTTTCAGTGATTTTATGTTATCTTTTTTTTATAAAATTAAATTTATTTATTATCAGAATGTGGAGAATTTTAGAAATTTCACAGTTTGAAATCATGAGTCAGTTGAAGCTAGACCACCATTGAAAACCTGGAAGCACTGGACGGCCGTTTCGTCCTAGTATGGGACTCCTCAACAGTGCGCATCCACGATCCCGCACCACGCGGGGCTCGAACCCAGGACCTACTGGCTTTGCGCGCGAGCACTTGACCACCAGACCACTGAGCCGGCATCCAACGGTGTTAATGTCTAACTTCAACCAATCCACGAAGTTGCGCCACCGTACACCATTGTCTTCAGTGAGTTGTTATCTCACAACAGACCGGTTGAACTCCACTGGTTGGATGCCGGCTCAGTGGTCTGGTGGTTAAGTGCTCGCGCGCGAAGCCAGTAGGTCCTGGGTTCGAGCCCCGCGTGGTGCGGGATCGTGGATGCGCACTGCTGAGGAGTCCCATACCAGGACGAAACGGCCGTCCAGTGCTTCCAGGTTTTCAATGGTGGTCTAGCTTCAACTGACTCATGATTTCAAACTGTAAATTTATTTAGTTTATTTTTATATTGTTTGTTTTGACGAATGTCAAATAGAACGAAACACACAGCCTAAATATCTACTATTAGCCACCATTCATTTATGCTGATTTATTTATTGTTCTATTGAGTGTATATATATATACTTCAAATCACTTTTCTTTTCCCTCTTTTTTTGTGTCTTTATTCATTTTAATTTATTTTAATATTAAAGGATGGACATGTTGGTGAAAAGCTTTTATTAGAAATTGAACGAAAATTTGATAAATGGCAAGAACCACCTCCAGTAAAAACAATTAAAGCTTTACCAGCTCCAATCGATCCACCTGCTAAGTAAGTTTTCGTTTTTTTTCTCCTCATTTTAATTCATAATTATTAATTTCAGTGGTTGAGATCATGAGTCAAATGAAGCTAGATCACCGTGGAAAACCTGGAAGCACTGGACGGCCATTTCGTCTTATTGTGGGATTCCTCAACAGTGCGTATCCACGATCCCGCCCCGCGAGATTCGAACCCGGGACCTATCAGTCTCGCGCGCGAGCACTTAACCACTAGACCAATGAGCTGGTTGGCATCAAATGGACAGTGTTAATGTCTAACTTCAATTAATCCAAGAAATTGAGCGACACATCCATCATTGTCATCAGTGAGTTACTATTTCACAACAGACCCGGTTGAACTCCACTGGTCACTGCTTCTCACTAGAACTCCAGGATATACATCTTGAAGCCAGTCACTAGTGAGCATATGATGATTATAATCAGAGGAGGGTTTTTATGGATATTAAAGTAATTTAATAGTTGAGTTCATTCTGTTAGTACCACCCCCCCTGTCGCAACATCAAGTCACTAGAAATGTCAGTCGATCATAAACAATGTAAAACCTATCATACAGATTCATTGCTGTCAGTTTCCATAACTCACTTACATGAAATTATCTGGATAAATACCAAAGTACGGGAAGTAGGAAGTGCCAGTGATAGTAAAAAAACAACACTAGGCATAGTGAATATAATTCGAGGAGAGTGAATGAATTCTCATAATAAAAGGTATAAAATCATTTTAAAACTAAAGAAAAAAATGAATACATTTACGTTGTTGCAACGGATTTTGAACTGTGTCATTCAACGCCTCCAACGATAATCGTTCCAATCCTAAGCAAGTGGTTTGCACTGGACAACACGACTCAGTTTAACAGTCTCTACCTCTATAGGCGATGTTTTCTGGTGCAGAAGTAGGCTCGAAGAAACTTAAAGGCAGCCAAACCGAAACTGTATCAGTGTATGAAGTCACTGACAGTTGGACTGATAGAGATAGACCACCTGGTTGTGGTGCGAGTGATTATTGTAACCAATAGTTAAAGACTTTAAATGGTATGACTTAAATAGTTTGGAATTACGCGAGTGCATCCATTATTTGTCTTCCCGAAATACCGAATTCCTCATAACCTTAGTTGTTTCACTAATGTATATTTTCTTTTCGAGTAGTATCTTAGATGCCTAATCTTTTCTTTTACCATGTCTACTATTCTAAGATTTGGCCCGACAACTTCATCTGTCTGTGTTAATGGGGTATAGGAACTTCAACCGATGCACATACGTACATGTTTTATGTTGTGACTGACTAACTACATCGATCGATCTTCAAATATTAATTTACAAATTCTAACACCACACTTCATCCTTTTTCGATTTGCTTAGCCGTTTAGTACAAACTTGTACTTGGCTTTAAAGTTACAGTAGAGCTGTGGTTTTGGAAGAGTTACTTAGTTAATACGTATAGAATGCTCGTGTCTTAATCATTTGATTGGCTTGATTTCCGTCCTGCATACTTCGGTTCGACGAATTGGACAGTATCACCTAAAGCTTAGAGCCTGTATTATACCTTAAATGCTTTTATTTTTCAATGACTGGTAACTTGTCTTCAGTTGGTTTTCATCAATCGAAACTTTACATGTAAACATTATTATTCATTTTGCTTTATCTAGAAAACGAGGTGGTCGACGTTATCGAAAAATGAAGGAACGTTTAGGTATGAGTGAATTAAGACGATCAGCAAATCGAATACAATTTGGTGAAATCACTGATGATGCTTATCAAAGCGATTTAGGCTTTTCATTAGGATCACTTGGTCAACGTGGTATAGCAGGACGTTTACGTGCTCCTCAGGCTGATTCAAAAACAAAAGCTCGTGTAAGCAAAGCATTACAACAGAAATTATCCAAATTTGGTGGTATGTCCACTATGCCTACTACTGCATTGGGTGCTGCAAGTTGGGGTGGGAATTCTACTGTACGTAAACATGTCGCTGGTACTTCATCATCGATTGCATTCACTCCACTACAGGTAAAATATTTATCCAATTTGTATTCTACGCTTTCATTTTACTTCATTAAATGTAGATTATAGTTAATTTTCTAATTATCCATTCTAGTAAAATGTTTATTATATTTTGAAGAACATCATAAGTCACTAGTAGTACTGTGTTCATCACGATTAATGGATTTCATACAAATCAGGGAGTAAGACAGATACACAGATTAAAGCTGTATCACAGAACCAATTTTAAAAAAATTTCAACTTAATCAGCCAATTATGTCAATTTCACCCTCTGCCAGCTGATCACTGATATCTTATGAAATCAAACCAAAACGTTTGTAACTCTCATCACAGATAGATTTAACCGTCTGTGAATTTATTGACTAGTTTGTTTGGCTATCTGTAACCATTTCACAATTTACTTTCATGCTAGCTGGTATAGAATCCAGGCGATATGTAAGCATACAGAACATCACTTCTAGTTTAAGAAAGCTTTTAAAGTAACCGATTGAACATGTCCAACTCTCAATAGCCAATTACCTCAGTATGTTGTAATAGCAAAACAATCTCAAATGACCACAGATGCCTTAGAAATATTGCTGGCATCTGCTGGGATCACCGGGTAAGTAATAGTGAGGTTAGACAAAGGGTATTAGGGAATGATGGTAAATCAGTCGATGAGGTTATGAATCTTCATCGACTGAGATGGTTGGGCCACGTGTTACGTATGCCTGAATACCGATTACTACGACGTGCCATGCTATCCGGTATTGGAGATGGTTGGAAGAAAGTTAGGGGCGGCCAAACCAAAACGTGGCATCAGTGCTTGAAGACACTAACTTCTAGTCTGAGCCATGTTGGTAGATACTGCAAGACTACTTGGTTGGGGTCCGCGTGACTATCGTAACCAATGGTTGGAGACTCTTGGTGACATGGCTCAGAATCGATCACAATGGCGTCGGTGTATACACCCCCTGTCTTCCCTTAAACTAAGAGATTAAAATCACTTCATATCTTTCCTTCTACGAACCAATTCTTTCTTCTTGTACTATATCTCTATATGCAACCTTTCTCTTATATATTACCACCTTTGATCTAACCACTGCTATGAATCCAGTGTTCATCTTGTTGTGCTGATGCGGTATGGCAACCTGGACCGATGCATACATGTGCCTGGTCCTACGTTGTAGCTGACTGACTGACTGTATCTATCTCAAATGGTAATAGTTTCATTAAGAAATGATAAGAATTAATAACGTGTACGTTTTATGGACCTTCTATTGCAAACATGCAGCTTTTTTTGTATCTTTTTATTGCTATGATGTTGTTAAGTAATCACAATATTATAATTTCTCTTATCACGACTCAGCTACTCCTATCGCTTAATAATCTTGAACACGAATTCACTCAAAACAATCCTCAAATCAGAACACAGTTGAACAGGAACGAAATTATATTCTAAATAACAAGGGTGGATGGAAGTAGGGAAGCACAATAATAAAAAAACACTAGTTTATTTATATTTATTTAAACACATGAATAATGGTACAAGAACGCACCAGATAAATATGCACCACATAAATCATTCGATTTGCGTGAGAGCTAGGATATTGACCAGGTGCCTAGACCGAAGCAGGTGGTTTTCTTAAGGGGCTACATCCCGAACCTTTGACCTAAAGGTATGACCCACAATGCAGTGTAGCATCGTGAGGAGATGCATTCCCATGGTAGCCGGTGACCAACGTTTGGTTCATACACCATTTGTTCCCGCAGAATACTGGAGCCCATGTGCACCATTGGTTTGGGATCTGGTTTAAAGCGCCGGACATTCGCTTTTCGTCATCTCATTTCCGTAAACAACACCCTCGCCACGAGAAGGCAGTGAGTAGAACTTCCCTGGAAGAGGCTATATACGTGTGGCTGTGTGAGAGCACTTTGACAGTGAGGACGGGCCCACCCTACTCTCGGCCATACCAGGGCATTTGGGGGCAGTCTATTTATAGTTCTCATATGAGAAGATTGTAGAGTCTTCTCCAACTATCCACTGGCGCTGATTGGTTAAGAAGAAATAGTCAATCAGCGTGCCCCAATATAATCCTATATTCTGCTAACATACAAATATTACATCATCAATATCATTTCATTACATTCATTGTTTTACATAGTTTAAGTATGACATTGATCTAAAATGGTTATTTTGAAATAGACTAGAAATCATATTCTGTTAGATAGAGGAAATCTAAATTTACTCTTGTTGTTGTTCTGTGCTGATTTATCAATTCTTCTTTTTTTTAGGGGGGGGGAGGAGGGGGTTCTGAATTTTTATTCATTTCACTTCATAATAATAATAATTTCTTAAATGGTATTTTGTCTTTATAGGGTCTTGAAATTGTCAATCCACAAGCTGCAGAAAAACCAATGGAAGTTGGTAATAAATATTTCAGTAGTACTTGTGGTTTTACAAAAATTCAACCGAAAATGAAAAATGGAGTATAAATCAAGTTGGAAAAGTAGATGAGAATATACAAAAATAAAAATAATGGTTGATTGCCAATATGTAAATTTAAACAAAAATGGTAATTAATGTACATTTTTTAAAAGATGAAATCAGACATTTAATGAATGTTTCATCTTTCATAATCTGAATGCATTGTGCATGTATTTATCACTAAAAGAAAATTGTATATTTTGACTCATGTAATATAAAAGTACATACATAAAAGTCTTTCAGTAATTGACTTTTACTTAAATTTTATTGAGTGAATTGTCGAGAATAAGGACAACTATTCATAATCTGTGAGACAAGGTAATGTGTATTAATATTCGTGCAAACTGGGATCTGCGAGACGATAGCAACCGATGGTTAGAGACTTTGAGTAACATGGCCCAAAATCGTTTGCAATGGCGCAGATGCTTACTTACTTACGCCTGTTACCCCTAATGGAGCATAGGCTGCCCACCAGCATTCTCTAACCCACTCTGTCCTGGGCCTTCTTTTCTAGTTCCATCCAATTCTTGTTCATTTTTCTCATGTCTATCTCCATTTCTCGGCGTAATGTGTTCTTTGGTCTTCCTCTTTTCCTTTGGCCTTGAGGATTCCATGTGAGGGCTTGTCTTGTGACGCAGTTGGGTGCTTTCCTCAATGTGTGTCCTATCCACTTCCAGTGCTTCTTCCTAATTTCTATGGCGCAGATGCATCCGCTCTTTATGTTCTCCCAAATCTTAATCTTCCGAATACTTCATGTCCTCTTTCCAAATTACTCCTTGAATAACATCTTCCAACCCTAATGTTTCCGATTACTGCTTATACTCTTACCACCTCTACCACTACGAGATTTGAATCGACAATTGTATCTCCGTGCTAATATTGTACGGTTACTTGAACTGATGTACGTACGTACGAAGTTCTATGTTGTTGCTGACTGACTTTCGTGCAGACGTTTGCTAACGATCCTCATTTTGATGCCGCATCACTGTAGGCGCTAGTTGTCTGAGACAAACATTTTATTGCTGCTACATCCCTAGTACAGTTGGCAGTAGAACCTCGCTCTCAAACCAGTAGACTTGCCTAGGATGTTAGTACTTAAAGGAACAATACAGCTTGATTAGGACATCACTATAAACCAACCTAATTACCTTGTCAAAGCAACAGCCAAGGTTATTTGACATGAGCACGAAGAAAACTTAATACAATAAATGAATAACTTGCATGGTTGATTCATTCAAAGTCGTCATTCACTACACATGTATTTAACTGTTCGACATACAGTAAATCACATATGTGCCTGATCTTACGTTGCAGCTGACTGACTGATACAGTAAATCGGTGTAAAACGTTTATTTCGCTTCATTTTTTTTTAAATGAAGAGTACAAATATATAAAAAAAAGCCCAAACACTAACCACTCACTGGTTAGTATACACAAAGACGAATAGTACAATATACATAAATAATTTACAGTTAACATATGTGTAACAGTAAATAGTCATAATTACTATGATTATTATGTCATGTTATCGGATTATTGTTCAATTGCTTTTGTATGATTCTTTCTAAACGATTATGCATTACTTGTATAAATAACCGTTGATTTTGTTTTAAATAAGCAGCCTAAAATGTTGAATAAAATAGAAAGCAAAATATGTTACATTTAATTGTTAAAACATTTAACATTCAATTGTTCAACTGAAAGTTTAAGAACCGAGCGTTTAATTTAATTCAGATTGGGCAGATCATTGATCATGATTTCAAACTGCCCCGTCGCTACTACCGATTGAATGGTTTAGTAAGGTCGTTGTAGTGGCTTTGCCGCTCGACTGATGCTGAGAAGATGATCTAATTTAACTAGTTAGAGGAAGTAAAAATCTTAACAAGGTTTCTGTAGGTGAACCTGCTGAAGGATCATTACCAGGACCCAAAAATATATAATGAAGCATACACGTAGTTTTGTGCTGGATCGTATGTACCCTGGCTTAGTGGTATTTACCCTAGGCTTCAGCGGTTATTATAATGATCATCATGAGTTACATTATTGTTACTTGAACAGTGTTTATTGTACTAAGTGTCTTGAACACTTATATTTTCTTCCATCAACGACATTAAGAAACTTTGTTAACCAGGTGATAAAATTAAATAACTTATTACAGAAAATTCAAAGAAATTGAAGTGTTTATATACTTTCTACAAGATTAACAAACTTCTTAAAAATCACAATACATTTATTGATATTAGAAGTACAGTAGGCACGTCCACATGACTTCAATTCATTTCAGTCAGCTACAACGTGGGAGCAGGCACATATATGCATCGATTCAAGTTGCTACACCTCATTAGCACAACAAGATGAACACCAAATACATAGTAGTTGCTTCAATGCTCCTAACATCCTTCCAACCGTCTCCAACAGTAGTCAGCATTGCATATCGTGGTAAACGATGTTCAGGTATACGTAACACGTGACTCAACCATCTCAGTTGATGAAAATTTACAATTTCACCAACTAATTTACAATCATTCCCTAATACCCTGCGTCTAACCTCACTATTACTTACCCGGTGATCCCAACAGATGCGAGTAATATTTCTATGACATCTGTGATCGAATACTAGTAACTTACGAGTATCTCCTACTCTTAAAAACCACGTTTTGCAGGTGTAATTAAAACAGGACAAACTGTTGCGCAGTACTGATAGACGGACATATCGCCTTCGCCATAGGTGACGTAAGTTGGCAAAAGCTAAATGAGCTTTTCGAATCCGTGCTGAGATTTCGTCAGACACCAACCCATTAGGGCTGATCAGACTTCCAAGATAAGTGAAGTTGTCAACGCGTTCGACTACTTCACTCCCTATCCTTAGTCCAGGTGTTGACGCAGACCAGTCCTGAAGCAACAACTTGCATTTAGAGGGAGAGAAGCGCATTCCAAACATTCTGGCATTGTTGCTTAGTGTTACCAAAAGACTCTGTATTCTATCAGCGTCTTTACCAAACAGAACTATGTCATCCGTGTATTCTAAGTCGATAAGTGGACCTCCTGGTAGGAGATCAATACCCGAGAATTCAGTCAACGTACGTACAAAGTTCTACGTTGTTGCTGACTGACAGTCGACGAGAACGTTATTTCCATCAGTATATCTATGATGAATTTGAACAAAAATAGAGATTTAGTTTTGTGAAGCTGATTTGATCGGGTTGACAAACATGTTTGTATTAGAATCAGTATTATTTATGTCTGTTCGGTTTTTTTTTTCGCAATATGAATAATCAAAGAAGTGGATTAGAATTTCAATTTATGTACAGATATATATGATGAAGTTTTGCATACAGATTATATTACTTAGTGTAAACGAATGAGTCTATTAAAAAAAAAATGACAGTAGTATAACTCATATACTAATTATAGAGTTATAATGTTTGTATAAGAGCTACTAGTACCATTTGAGTGTTTTTAATCGAAATAGATGGCGAAAGTTTCATACCTGTAGTATAACTTCTGAATGTAGAGTGATTTAGCGACTAGGTCACATCTCAATATATACTTTCAAAAACAAGCTCTCATTTATGGATCATATATTAGGAAAAGAATTTTTTTCCCCATTCTGTTCGGACCAAACGAAAAAATGGATTTTAATAATACTTTTTAATCCTTTGATTGCGCGCGTATCGTTGACGACGCACTATGAAACTGGAATTCTGAAATAGCTAATCCTCAAGATATTCTATAATTATTGACGTTTCCCCCCTGTATTATTGTCGATCGAAAGGGGAACACATTCTTTTTTCTTTTTAATAGTTGTGGGTTTTGGTACAAGTTTGGTTGAAGAGTCAGTCATCACGTTAACTCTGACATTAATATTTCAACTTTGCAGCTGAAGATAATAATATTATTGAATAGCATAGATACAATGATAAATGTTAATACAAGGGTTGTACAATCAATAATCCCATTTACTTTTCTTTAGTAATTTATGATTAACTGAAGAATTGAATTTAAGAAAAGAAAATGAAATTAATGTAGAATAATTACCTTAGTTAACTGGCTAAGCATTTCCATTATTTCGTCTTGTACCAAATGTTCACAATGATTACGTAACCAAGACATATTCTTTTGAAGTATATTGTTATTTTCCCGACTAAATGCTGTATTCATTAATGCATTACGTTTAGTTGGAGTACTGATAGTGGTTAAAGTCGACAATGGTTTTAAAGAGGATTTCATTGGAGAAGTAATGCAATTAGTGGTAGACAGATTACGAATACCATGTGAGGATTGTAAAGATTGATGTAACGGAGCATCTTTATTGTTTTCACCGATTACAGCATTAGGATTGTTTATGAGACTGCTTAAATGTTTCCATAATAAATATGTCGACTGTTCAATTATGCCTACATATAAAAAATATGATCAATTTGATAGAAATAAAATCACGAACAATCTAATATGTAATATTAATAAAATCGGATTGTAGCCTAGCAATGGCATACAGCAACTTTGCCTGTAGCTCTTCTAGAGTTACTGCCGGTCCCAAACACAATCGATCTCTTCAAGGATATCTGTAATTCATTATTACATTTTGCAAACATAGATTAGGACAAATAGAACTACTGAGTAGCCTTTCAAAACACATAAATTATCTCACAGGTTTAAGAAACGATGTAACAGTGCGAAAAGCTTAAGCTGACTACTTGTATTTATTGTGAAATGAAGTCGACCAGTAACTCATAAGTTAGTGAAGATCGGTATAAACAAAATAAGATGTGATACCGTTGTGGATCGCTTCAAGTGTGCTTCCCGTTAGTACAGTGTGTGTGAGATAGAAGAAAACATACGGACAAGACCATAAAATCAATATTAGTAGTGAACTAACAATAGAGAGCATGGTTAAGAAAGTTTGTTTTAAGACTCGTGAAAAAAAATTAGGTGAAGATTAAAAATGACCACAACCGTGTCACTAATTTGGGAGATTTCGAGCCATATCGCAAAGTTGCATGTAAATGTTTAAATAAAACGGTCGACACTACGAAGTGACCTTAGTTAGAAGAAACCATTGGAAACTAGGAAGCTCTAGATAACTGTTTCATTCTAATCGGGAATCAAACCCAGGATTTTATCCAGGTCATTTCGTTTTGCTGTACAAAAGCTTTCCAATGTCGTTGATGGTCAGTCGTGACAACTGAATCTCACTAGCAACGAATTTTACCTCTCAAAATTAGTAACTAGTGAGGTTGTGATTATGTATTGGTGTGAATGTGTTGTGAGCTGTGAGACTCGATAATCTTAACAAACTTTTTTACAGTAATACATAAAATGTCCATTTAAAGTGAGCTAGTATTCAGTAAACAGTTCAAAAATATCCAATACTAACACCTACCAATAAGTCCACGCAATTGAACACGTAGACAACTGACACCGAGTTGAGTTAATCGTTGCATCATTTGAATTTCAGCATTTTGATTTTCTTTACCAGCAGTAATTCGACTAGTATTTAGACGAAAAAAAACAAAGCAAGTAAACTCATACTAATATAATGAAACTACTACTGCATGAATTAGATTTTATGCTAGTTGGTGCCTGTCAACCATGAGTACATCCAATCTTGTGGGAACTGACGCTGTTCATCGTGGTAACAAGATATGCGTCAACCAGTAATTGTCACGAAAAAGTAATCACTTGATGGAAATTAATAAAGTAATGAGAGTGGGTGGTCTGAACTAAGATGGTAATGATTAGCTTTGACGCAAATACACTCCTGTTTTTAACTTCATGATAATATATAACAATCAGAGTCTATCAATGTATGAAGATAGTGAAATACAATGAAAGTTGTTTGGAAAAAAGAAAATAGTACTAATATGATAATAAGTTACACATTCAGAATTAATGCCATGATATCTAGCAATGATATTATCCTCCAATTAGCACTAAATCTTACTATGTGTAAGGTTACTTGCCCATAAATCGCTTGAAGGGTACACAGTTTTCAAATTGTACAAAATGTCTGTTTCACATACAAATAATATTGTTTTATTCCTTAGAAAGAAGAGAAAATATCATAGACAATTCTACATGGCCCCCAAATGCCCTGGTATGGCCGAGAGTGGAGAGAGTCCGCTCTCCCTCTCCAAATGCTCTCACATGGCCACGAGTATATAGCCTATGCCAGGGAAGTCCTACTCACTGCCTTCTCGTCGCACTACTGTTGTTTACGACAATTAGAGGACGAAAAGCGAATGTCTGGCGCTTTAACATGATTCCAAACCAATGGTGTACATGGGCTCCAGTATTCTGCGGAAATAAATGGTGTATGAACCAATTGTTGGTCACCGGCTTCCATGGGACTGCATCTCCTCCCGATGCTACACTGCCTTGTGGATCAGACCTCCAGGTCGAAGGCTCGGGGTGTGGCCCCCTAAGAAAACCACCTGCTTCGGTTTGGGTACCCGGGCAGTACCACAGCCCTCACACATGTCGAATGAGATTTGTGTGGCGCACATGTATTTGGTGCCTCCTTGTACCAATATCTATGTGTTAAAATAAAATAAAATAATAGAATACATCCCAATAAGGGATAAAAACAAAAGAAATAACTGAACAACAAATATGACTGACATCTATCCGTTTTATCACTTACTCAACAGAATTTAATAATTGTAAAGGGCATTTGAATATGATAGATGAAGCTTGTTTTAATTCATTAATTGGTAGATTTTCATTGAATGATTCACACTATGATTTTATTTCAAAACAAGGCAAAGAAAAATTAAGAATATAATGAACATAACAATATAAGTAACTAATCAGTTTATAAATATATCGTGAAATATTACATCACTATTCAAAATACATTTCTGTTAGATGTAGCTACTTCATTTTTCTCCGTATCTAACACAACACTATTGTTTATACGAGAGAGAGATTGTTTAGGTAGAGGTTAAGTCATATGATGAGCAAATATTTCACATTTGAGATCATCAGTCAGTAACAACGTAGAACTTCGTATGTACGTACATAAGTTCGAGTTGCCATATCACATTAGCACAGAGATGCAGTTGTCGATTGAAATCCCGTAGTGGTAGAGGTAGTAAGAGTATAAGCAGTATTCGGAAAGATTAGGGTTTGGAGATGTTATTTAAAGAGTTTTAATCCAGTGAAATAAGTTTGGAAAGAGGGAAAAAGGGAAATGACAAATTCAGAAGATTGGAATTTTGGAGAACACAAAGAGTGGATGCACCTGCGCCATTGCAAACGATTTTGAGCCATGTCAGGGATTTCGAAAACATCTTTCTAAATAAACTATTGCATAACTGTTCAAAGTAGATGTACGAGGCTAATAAGAATAACTATTTGTTATTAGATTCAAAAACATTACAATATTCGTTGAAAATAGACTCTTCATTGGACGTTTAGAAAACTACCTTTTTCTTTTTCGTAAGATAAAGGGGTAAAGGGTGAATGGAACATATTTCACACCAATAAATGTGTTATACCCCCTTCCTAAATGCTCATCTTTAATAAGTTTTGCATTTTTGATCGTCACTCATATTAATATGCACCCTTTTTAATGTGAAACCATTAGGACAGATGTATTAACTCTGTCTAATTAATTAATTCATAACTTCTGTTTTATGAATTCATTCATTCTTCTCAAATCATATTGTTTATCCCTTGTCTTTTCTACTTCCATTGATACTTTTATCTCTTCAACTATAACCTTTGTTTTGATAAATTCATCCTCATTGTACTGATATGATATGATGTGGCAACTTGAATTGATTCATATATTCTACGTTATTTAAGAATAATTGACTGTAGTCTTCAAATTATTGCTCTTTAATGCTATTTCTGTCGAATTATTGACTAGTGTACATGTAAACTATGCAGAATTATTTAACAGTGATATTTAAGCATTATAAAGGAGCTCAAAGCATAAAGGCTTTGGAAAATGTAAAACACTTTATATATCTAGGCAGCATCATTGATGAACACGGTGGATCTGATGCAGATGTGAAGGCGCAGGTCGGAAAAGCAAAAGCAGCATATCTACAACTGAAGAACACCTGGAACTCAAAACAACTGTCAAGCAACACCAAAGTCAGAATTTTCAATACAAATGTCAAGGCAGTTCTACTGTATGAGGCGGGAACTTGGAGAACTACGAAAGCCACCATCCAGAAGATACAGGTGTTTATTAACAGTTGTCTACGCAAAATACTTCAGATCCGTTGGCCAGATACTATCAGTAACAACCTACTGTGGGAGAGAACAAACCAGATTCCAGTGGAGGAAGAAATCAGGAAGCAGTGCTGGGAGCCGACAGGACACACATTGAGGAAAGCACCCAACTGCATCACAAGGCAAGCCCCGAATTGCAATGCTCAAGGTTAAGGAAGAGGATGACCATTGAACACAATACGCCGAGTAATGGAGACAGATATGAGAAGAATGAACAACAATTGGATAGAACTAGAAAAGAAGGCCCAGGACGGAGTGGGTTGGAGAATGCTGATCGGCAGCCTATACCCTATTGGGAGTAACGGGCGTAAGTAAAAGTAAGATCCAAATCATAACTTATTCGTGGGCGAGAATGATTGGTTGTCTGATTAGTCTGACAGGTGTCAGATAATTTATATATTCCCTTATCCTTATTATTATTAATCACTTATTATTGATTGTTCATTGTTGTTGAATTGTGTCAGGTTTTGGTGTAGAAATATATTTACGTTATGGTCAGGCTAATCATGTGTTCTTCATCATCTGAGTTGTATTGAAATCCTGTAGAATAGACACTGGGAGGGAATCTAGTATAGATATTCGTCTAAGGTAAATTAACGCCCCATCCATGTGAACGTGGAAACCCAACCGTTACAACATTAGACAAAGTAAAACTGAGCGTTATAGCAACAGCGATACAATGAACTGATGAAATTTCATAATCTCACTTCATTGTCTTATCACATAAGAGCAATATTTTCAGTGATTTTATGTTATCTTTTTTTTTATAAAATTAAATTAATTTATTATCAGAATGGGTTTTGTGGAGAATTTTAGAAATTTCACAGTTTGAAATCATGAGTCAGTTGAAGCTAGACTACCATTGAAAACCTGGAAGCACTGGACGGCCGTTTCGTCCTGGTATGGGACTCCTCAGCAGTGCGCATCCACGATCCCGCACCACGCGGGGCTCAAACCCAGGACCTACTGGCTTTGCGCGCGAGCACTTAACCACTAGACCACTGAGCCGGCATCCAACGGTGTTAATGTCTAACTTCAACCAATCCACGAAGTTGCGCCACCGTACACCATTGTCTTCAGTGAGTTGTTATCTCACAACAGACCGGTTGAACTCCACTGGTTGGATGCCGGCTCAGTGGTCTAATGGTTAAGTGCTCGCGCGCGAAGCCAGTAGGTCCTGGGTTCGGGCCCCGCGTGGTGCGGGATCGTGGGTGCGCACTGCTGAGGATTCCCATACCAGGACGAAACGGCCGTCCAGTGCTTCCAGGTTTTCAATGGTGGTCTAGCTTCAACTGACTCATGATTTCAAACTGTAAATTTATTTAGTTTATTTTTATATTGTTTGTTTTGACGAATCTCAAATAGAACGAAACACACAGCCTAAATTTCTACTATTAGCCACCATTCATTTATGCTGATTTATTTATTGTTCTATTGAGTGTATATATACTTCAAATCACTTTTCTTTTCCCTCTTTTTTTGTGTCTTTATTCATTTTAATTTATTTTAATATTAAAGGATGGACATGTTGGTGAAAAGCTTTTATTAGAAATTGAACGAAAATTTGATAAATGGCAAGAACCACCTCCAGTAAAAACAATTAAAGCTTTACCAGCTCCAATAGATCCACCTGCTAAGTAAGTTTTCGTTTTTTTTTCATTTTAATTCATAATTTCAATGGTTGAGATCATGAGTCAAATGAAGCTAGATCACCATGGAAAACCTGCAAGCACTGGACGGCCATTTCGTCCTACTGTAGGACTCCTCAACAGTGCGTATCCACGATCTTGCCCCGCGAGATTCGAACCCGGGACCTATCAGTCTCGCGCGCGAGCACTTAACCATTAGACCAATGAGCCGGTCGGCATCCAATGAACAGTGTTAATGTCTAACTTCAATTAATCCACGAAATTGAGCGACACATCCACCATTGTCATCAGTGAGTTACTATCTCACAACAAACCCGGTTGAACTCCACTGATCACTGCTTCGCATTGCTGAGTACCACAATAGGAAGAAACGGCCGTCCAGGTTTTCCATGGTGGTCTAGCCTCAATTGACTCATGATCTCAACTATTGAAATTACTACAATCTCCACAAAACCCCTTCTGACAATGATTTTTAGTCATTTGTTATTAACACCTTCATATTTTTAATCTATTCTTCATCTTTCTTATACTCCTCAAGTGGGCGATTATCTTCCACATATTTCTTTATGAAGTCACTGACAGTTGGACTGATAGAGATAGACCACCTGGTTGTGGTGCGAGTGATTATTGTAACCAATAGTATGGCTTAAATAGTTTGGAATTACGCGAGTGCATCCATTATTTGTCTTCCCGAAATACTGAATTCCTCATAACCTTAGTTGTTTCACTAATGTATATTTTCTTTTCGAGTAGTATCTTCGATGCCTAATCCTTTCTTTTACCATGTCTGCTATTCTAAGATTTGGCCCGACAACTTCATCTGTCTGTGTTAATGGGGTATAGGAACTTCAACCGATTCACATACGTACATGTTTTATGTTGTAACTGACTAACTAACTATATCGATCGATCTTCGAATATTAATTTACAAATTCTAACACCACACTTCATCCTTTTTCGATTTGCTTAGCCGTTTAGTACAAACTTGTACTTGGCTTTAAAGTTACAGTAGAGCTGTGGTTTTGGAAGAGTTACTTAGTTAATACTTATAAAGTGCTCATGTCTTAATCATTTGATTGGCTTGATTTCCGTTCTGCATACTTCGGTTCGACGAATTGGACAGTATCACCTAAAGCTTAGAGCCTGTATTATACCTTAAATGCTTTTATTTTTCAATGACTGGTAACTTGTCTTCAGTTGGTTTTCATCAATCGAAACTTTACATGTAAACATTATTATTCATTTTGCTTTATCTAGAAAACGAGGTGGTCGACGTTATCGAAAAATGAAGGAGCGTTTAGGTATGAGTGAATTAAGACGATCAGCAAATCGAATACAATTTGGTGAAATCACTGATGATGCTTATCAAAGTGATTTAGGCTTTTCATTAGGATCACTTGGTCAACGTGGTATAGCAGGACGTTTACGTGCTCCTCAGGCTGATTCAAAAACAAAAGCTCGTGTAAGCAAAGCATTACAACAGAAATTATCCAAATTTGGTGGTATGTCCACTATGCCCACTACTGCATTGGGTGCTGCAAGTTGGGGTGGGAATTCTACTGTACGTAAACATGTCGCTGGTACTTCATCATCGATTGCATTCACTCCACTACAGGTAAAATTTTCATCCAATTTGTATTCTACGCTTTCATTTTACTTCATTAAATGTAGATTATAGTTAATTTTCTAATTATCCATTCTAGTAAAATGTTTATTATATTTTGAAGAACATCATAAGTCACTAGTAGTACTGTGTTCATCATGATTAATGGATTTCATACAAATCAGGGAGTAAGACCGATACACGAATTGATGCTGTATCACAGAACCAATTTTAAAAGTTTAATTATAAAAAAATTTCAACTTAATCAGCCTATTATGTCAATTTCACCCTCTGCCAGCTGATTACTGATATCTTATGAAATCAACTTTCAAAAGCCAATTACCTCAGTATGTTGTAATAGCAAAACAATCTAAAATGACCACAGACGCCTTAGAAATATTGCTGGCATCTGCTGGGATCACCGGGTAAGTAATAGTGAGGTTAGACAAAGGGTATTAGGGAATGATGGTAAATCAGTTGATGAGGTTATGAATCTTCATCGACTGAGATGGTTGGGCCACGTGTTACGTATGCCTGAATAGCGATTACTACGACGTGCAATGCTATCCGGTATTGGAGATGGTTGGAAGAAAGTTAGGGGCGGCCAAACCAAAACGTGGCATCAGTGCTTGAAGACACTAACTTCTAGTCTGAGCCATGTTGGTAGATGCAGACTACTTGGTTGGGGTCCGCGTGACTATCGTAACCAATGGTTGGAGACTCTTGGTGACATGGCTCAGAATCGATCACAATGGCGTCGGTGTATACACTCCCTGTCTTCCCTTAAACTAAGAGATTAAAATCGATTCATATCTTTCCTTCTACGAACCAATTCTTTCTTCTTGTACTATATCTCTATATGCAACCTTTCTCTTATATATTACCACCTTTGACCTAACCACTGCTATGAATCCGGTGTTTATCTTGTTGTGCTGATGCGGTATGGCAACCTGGACCGATGCATACATGTGCCTGGTCCTACGTTGTAGCTGACTGACTGACTGTATCTATCTCAAATGGTAATAGTTTCATTAAGAAATGATAAGAATTAATAACGTGTACGTTTTATGGACCTTCTATTGCAAACATGCAGCTTTTTTTGTATCTTTTTATTGCTATGATGTTGTTAAGTAATCACAATATTATAATTTCTCTTATCACGACTCAGCTACTCCTATCGCTTAATAATCTTGAACACGAATTCACTCAACACAATCCTCAAATCAGAACACAGTTGAACAGGAAAAAAATTATATTCTAAATAACAAGGGTAGATGGAAGTAGGGGAGCACAATAATATAATAATAAGCCCATGTACACCATTGGTTTGGGATCCGGTTAAAGCGCCAGACATTCGCTTTTCGTCATCTCATTTTCGTAAACAACAGTAGTGCCACGAGAAGGCAGTGAGTAGGACTTCCGTGGCAGAGGCTATATACGTGTGGTCGTGTGAGAGCACTTCGACCGTGAGGGCGGGCCCACCCTACTCTCGGCCATACCAGGGCATTTGGGGGCAGTCTATTTATAGTTCTCATATGAGAAGATTGTAGAGTCTTCTCCAACTATCCACTGGCGCTGATAGGTTAAGAAGAAATAGTCAATCAGCGTGCCCCAATATAATCCTATATTCTGCTAACATACAAATATTACATCATCAATATCATTTCATTACATTCATTGTTTTACATAGTTTAAGTATGACATTGATCTAAAATGGTTATTTTGAAATAGACTAGAAATCATATTCTGTTAGATAGAGAAAATCTAAATTTACTCTTGTTGTTGTTCTGTGCTGATTTATCAATTCTTCTTTTTTTTAGGGGGGGGAGGAGGGGGTTCTGAATTTTTATTCATTTCACTTCATAATAATAATAATTTCTTAAATGGTATTTTGTCTTTATAGGGTCTTGAAATTGTCAATCCACAAGCTGCAGAAAAACCAATGGAAGTTGGTAATAAATATTTCAGTAGTACTTGTGGTTTTACAAAAATTCAACCGAAAATGAAAAATGGAGTATAAATCAAGTTGGAAAAGTAGATGAATATACAAAAAAAATAATGGTTGATTGCCAATATGTAAATTTAAACAAAAATGGTAATTAATGTACATTTTTTAAAAGATGAAATCAGACATTTAATGAATGTTTCATCTTTCATAATCTGAATGCATTGTGCATGTATTTATCACTAAAAGAAAATTGTATATTTTGACTCATGTAATATAAAAGTACATACATAAAAGTCTTTCAGTAATTGACTTTTACTTAAATTTTATTGAGTGAATTGTCGAGAATAAGGACAACTATTCATAATCTGTGAGACAAGGTAATGTGTATTAATATTCGTGCAAACTGGGATCTGCGAGACGATAGCAACCGATGGTTAGAGACTTTGAGTAACATGGCCCAAAATCGTTTGCAATGGCGCAGATGCTTACTTACTTACGCCTGTTACCCCTAATGGAGCATAGGCTGCCCACCAGCATTCTCTAACCCACTCTGTCCTGGGCCTTCTTTTCTAGTTCCATCCAATTGTTGTTCATTTTTCTCATGTCTATCTCCATTTCTCGGCGTAATGTGTTCTTTGGTCTTCCTCTTTTCCTTTGGCCTTGAGGATTCCATGTGAGGGCTTGTCTTGTGACGCAGTTGGGTGCTTTCCTCAATGTGTGTCCTATCCACTTCCAGTGCTTCTTCCTAATTTCTATGGCGCAGATGCATCCGCTCTTTATGTTCTCCCAAATCTTAATCTTCCGAATACTTCATGTCCTCTTTCCAAATTACTCCTTGAATAACATCTTCCAACCCTAATGTTTCCGATTACTGCTTATACTCTTACCACCTCTACCACTACGAGATTTGAATCGACAATTGTATCTCCGTGCTAATATTGTACGGTTACTTGAACTGATGTACGTACGTACGAAGTTCTATGTTGTTGCTGACTGACTTTCGTGCAGACGTTTGCTAACGATCCTCATTTTGATGCCGCATCACTGTAGGCGCTAGTTGTCTGAGACAAACATTTTATTGCTGCTACATCCCTAGTACAGTTGGCAGTAGAACCTCGCTCTCAAACCAGTAGACTTGCCTAGGATGTTAGTACTTAAAGGAACAATACAGCTTGATTAGGACATCACTATAAACCAACCTAATTACCTTGTCAAAGCAACAGCCAAGGTTATTTGACATGAGCACGAAGAAAACTTAATACAATAAATGAATAACTTGCATGGTTGATTCATTCAAAGTCGTCATTCACTACACATGTATTTAACTGTTCGACATACAGTAAATCACATATGTGCCTGATCTTACGTTGCAGCTGACTGACTGATACAGTAAATCGGTGTAAAACGTTTATTTCGCTTCATTTTTTTTTAAATGAAGAGTACAAATGTATAAAAAAAGCCCAAACACTAACCACTCACTGGTTAGTATACACAAAGACGAATAGTAAAATATACATAAATAATTTACAGTTAACATATGTGTAACAGTAAATAGTCATAATTACTATGATTATTATGTCATGTTATCGGATTATTGTTCAATTGCTTTTGTATGATTCTTTCTAAACGATTATGCATTACTTGTATAAATAACCGTTGATTTTGTTTTAAATAAGCAGCCTAAAATGTTGAATAAAATAAAAAGCAAAATATGTTACATTTAATTGTTAAAACATTTAACATTCAATTGTTCAACTGAAAGTTTAAGAACCGAGCGTTTAATTTAATTCAGTTTAGGCAGATCACTGATCATGATTTCAAACTGCCCCGTCGCTACTACCGATTGAATGGTTTAGTAAGGTCGTTGTAGTGGCATTGCCGCTCGACTGATGCTGAGAAGATGATCTAATTTAACTAGTTAGAGGAAGTAAAAATCTTAACAAGGTTTCTGTAGGTGAACCTGCTGAAGGATCATTACCAGGACCCAAAAATATATAATGAAGCATACACGTAGTTTTGTGCTGGATCGTATGTACCCTGGCTTAGTGGTATTTACCCTAGGCTTCAGCGGTTATTATAATGATCATCATGAGTTACATTATTGTTACTTGAACAGTGTTTATTGTACTAAGTGTCTTGAACACTTATATTTTCTTCCATCAACGACATTAAGAAACTTTGTTAACCAGGTGATAAAATTAAATAACTTATTACAGAAAATTCAAAGAAATTGAAGTGTTTATATACTTTCTACAAGATTAACAAACTTCTTAAAAATCACAATACATTTATTAATATTAGAAGTACAGTAGGCACGTCCACATGACTTCAATTCATTTCAGTCAGCTACAACGTGGGAGCAGGCACATATATGCATCGATTCAAGTTGCTACACCTCATTAGCACAACAAGATGAACACCAAATACATAGTAGTTGCTTCAATGCTCCTAACATCCTTCCAACCGTCTCCAACAGTAGTCAGCATTGCATATCGTGGTAAACGATGTTCAGGTATACGTAACACGTGACTCAACCATCTCAGTTGATGAAAATTTACAATTTCACCAACTAATTTACAATCATTCCCTAATACCCTGCGTCTAACCTCACTATTACTTACCCGGTGATCCCAACAGATGCGAGTAATATTTCTATGACATCTGTGATCGAATACTAGTAACTTACGAGTATCTCCTACTCTTAAAAACCACGTTTTGCAGGTGTAATTAAAACAGGACAAACTGTTGCGCAGTACTGATAGACGGACATATCGCCTTCGCCATAGGTGACGTAAGTTGGCAAAAGCTAAATGAGCTTTTCGAATCCGTGCTGAGATTTCGTCAGACACCAACCCATTAGGGCTGATCAGACTTCCAAGATAAGTGAAGTTGTCAACGCGTTCGACTACTTCACTCCCTATCCTTAGTCCAGGTGTTGACGCAGACCAGTCCTGAAGCAACAACTTGCATTTAGAGGGAGAGAAGCGCATTCCAAACATTCTGGCATTGTTGCTTAGTGTTACCAAAAGACTCTGTATTCTATCAGCGTCTTTACCAAACAGAACTATGTCATCCGTGTATTCTAAGTCGATAAGTGGACCTCCTGGTAGGAGATCAATACCCGAGAATTCAGTCAACGTACGTACAAAGTTCTACGTTGTTGCTGACTGACAGTCGACGAGAACGTTATTTCCATCAGTATATCTATGATGAATTTGAACAAAAATAGAGATTTAGTTTTGTGAAGCTGATTTGATCGGGTTGACAAACATGTTTGTATTAGAATCAGTATTATTTATGTCTGTTCGGTTTTTTTTTCGCAATATGAATAATCAAAGAAGTGGATTAGAATTTCAATTTATGTACAGATATATATGATGAAGTTTTGCATACAGATTATATTACTTAGTGTAAACGAATGAGTCTATTAAAAAAAAATGACAGTAGTATAACTCATATACTAATTATAGAGTTATAATGTTTGTATAAGAGCTACTAGTACCATTTGAGTGTTTTTAATCGAAATAGATGGCGAAAGTTTCATACCTGTAGTATAACTTCTGAATGTAGAGTGGTTTAGCGACTAGGTCACATCTCAATATACACGTTCAAAAACAAGCTCTCATTTAAGAATTTTTTTTTCCCATTCTGTTCGGACCAAACGAAAAAAGGGATTTTAATAATACTTTTTAATCTTTTGATTGCGCGCGTATCGTTGACGACGCACTATGAAACTGGAATTCTGAAATAGCTAATCCTCAAGATATTTTATAATTATTGACGTTTCCCCCCTGTATTATTGTCGATCGAAAGGGGAACACATTCTTTTTTCTTTTTAATAGTTGTGGGTTTTGGTACAAGTTTGGTTGAAGAGTCAGTCATCACGTTAACTCTGACATTAATATTTCAACTTTGCAGCTGAAGATAATAATATTATTGAATAGCATAGATACAATGATAAATGTTAATACAAGGGTTGTACAATCAATAATCCCATTTACTTTTCTTTAGTAATTTATGATTAACTGAAGAATTGAATTTAAGAAAAGAAAATGAAATTAATGTAGAATAATTACCTTAGTTAACTGGTTAAGCATTTCCATTATTTCGTCTTGTACCAAATGTTCACAATGATTACGTAACCAAGACATATTCTTTTGAAGTATATTGTTATTTTCCCGACTAAATGCTGTATTCATTAATGCATTACGTTTAGTTGGAGTACTGATAGTGGTTAAAGTCGACAATGGTTTTAAAGAGGATTTCATTGGAGAAGTAATGCAATTAGTGGTAGACAGATTACGAATACCATGTGAGGATTGTAAGGATTGATGTAACGGAGCATCTTTATTGTTTTCACCGATTACAGCATTAGGATTGTTTATGAGACTGCTTAAATGTTTCCATAATAAATATGTCGACTGTTCAATTATGCCTACATATAAAAAATATGATCAATTTGATAGAAATAAAATTACGAAGAATCTAATATGTAATATTAAGAAAATCGGATTGTAGCCTAGCAATGGTATACAGGAACTTCGCCTGTAGCTCTTCTAAAGTTACTGCCGGACCCAAGCCTGGGTAAAGTAGGAGGGTTGGGCATGGGGTTATCGAAACCATCCCGTAGAAAACTAACTCACTAAAAAACGCTAACCAGAAAAAATAATTCAAACCACTTAAACTGTCCCTGGAAGTTAAAAGGTCTTCATTTAGAACTATGACGCCTCATGGTGAAAGCCTGGTTCCTTCGGAATTCCCGAGGCTGATGTCCCTTCTAACAACCAGAGCGAAAATTCTTATAGGTACATGGAACGTCCGGACAATGTGGGAGGCCGGGCAGACCAGTGAACTAGCAACAGAAACGAGAAGATACAGATACGAGAGAGATGCTGCTATACTCCGGTCATGAAGAGGAAAATGCTCCACACACTCAGGGAGTTGCTCTAATGCTGTCCAAAGTAGCACGAAATGCACTTGTAGGATGGGAATCTCACGGATCCAGAATCATCGAAGCATCATTCAAAACAAAGAAGGAGGGGACCACAGTGAATATTATCCAATGTTATGCACCCACCAATGATAGCAACGACGACATTAAAGATCAATTCTACGAGCGGCTGCAATCAGTCATAGTGAAGTGCCCGAGAAAGAACCTCACCATTCTGATGGGAGATCTAAATGCCAAAGTCGGAATAGACAACACCGGATATGAAGATATCACGGGACGAAATGGATTGACTGGGAGAGAGAAACGAAAGTGGGGAAGATTTGCAAATCTATGTACATTCAAAATCTTTGTCATAGGAGGCACATTATTTCCACACAAACGTATACATAAAAGTACATGGATCTCACCGGACCACACCACAAAGAACCAGATAGATCATATTTGCATAAATAAAAAATTCCGAAGGACAATGGAGGATGTGAGAACCATGAGGGAGAGGGGCTGACATAGCTTCAGATCAACACCTAGTTATTGCCAATTTAAAACTGAAGCTAAAGAAGAACTGGACAAACAGCATTACAAAGGTTCAATACAGCCTTCCTTCGAGATACTGACGAACTCAGTGAATTGAAGATAGCTCTCAACAACAGGTTTCAAGATTCACAGAATTTACTGAAGGAAGAAGAAACTACTATGGAGGAAAACTGGAAAGGTATCAAAGAAGCATTAACTTAAAAGTGTCAAGAGGTTCTGGGTCTAAAGAAATACCATCATAAGGAGTGGATCTCTATAGAAACACTGGATAAGAGCAAAGAAAAGAAGAACAAGAAGACAGCAATTAACAACAGCCGAACACGGCATACAATGAACAGCTCAGAACGAATTAGACGATTTGGACTTCGCAGATGACCCAGCCCACCTATCGCATACACACGAACAAGTGCGGATAAAGACAGTCAGTGTAGCAGCAGTCTCTGCATTAGTAGGCCTCAACATGCACAAAGGGAAAACCAAGGTCCTCAAATACAACACGGAGAACAGCAATCAAATCACACTTGATGGCGGAACTCTGGAAGATGTAGAATCCTTCACATACCTGGGAAGCATCGTCGATGAACAAGGAGGTTCAGATGCAGACGTAAAGGCGAGGATTGGCAAAGCAGGGCCGCATTCCTACAGTTGAAGAACATAAGGAACGCAAAACAACTTTCAACCAATGTCAAAGTCAGAATCTTTAATACGAACGTCAACACAGTCCTACTGTATGGAACTGAAACTTGAAGAACTTCCACAACCATCATCAAAACGTACAAGTATTTCTAGACAACTGTCTATACAAGATACTCAGCGTCCATTGGCCGGATACAATCAGCAAAAGCCTTCAGTGGGAGAGAACAAATCAGTTTCCAGCTGAAGAAGAAATTAGGAGAAGACGATGGAAATGGATAGGACATACATTACGCAAATCATCAAACTGCACCACGAGGCCAGCCCCAACTTGGAATGCTGAAGGGAAGCTTAAAAGAGGAAGGCCAAAGGACACATTACGTCGGGAAATTGAAGCAGATAGGAAAAGAATGAATAGGAACTGGAAATGATTGACCAGGACAGAGTTGGATGCAGAATACTGGTGAGCGGCCTATGCTTCTTCATGAGGAGTAGCAGGAGTAAGTAAGTAAGTAATATCATACAGGACAAATGTTTTATCCTGTTCGGGACAAGTTAGTAGAATGTACCTTTACCTAGTATTGTTATTCAGAAGACAATTCGCTAAGAATGAACATTTACCATCAACAAATAATCAAACGTGATTCTTAATTTCAACAACGAAAGTACTTTACGCCATTACACATAACGAGTAATATTTTAAGCAATAATGTAGCGATCATATACTTTTAATAGCCTGATCAAGAATTACAGGTTAATTCAATTCTCCAATTATGTGAATATTATCTTGAATGTCAGTCACCAACAACGTAGAACCTCATACGTACGTACATTAGTTCGATTTGTCATACCACATAAACACACAGAAAAAAATTGTTAATTCAAATCCCGTAGTGGTAGAGGTAGCAAGAGTATAAGCAGTATTCGGAAAGATTAGGGTTTGGAGATGTTATTTAAAGAGTATAATCCAGTAAAATAAAATTGGGAAGAGGAAAAAAGAGACAAGGAGGATTCAGGAGATTAGAATTTGGGAGAACATAAAGAGTGGATGCACCTGCGCCATTGCAAATGATTTTGAGTCATGTCATTCAGGGTCTCTAACCATCGGTTGCTATCATCTCGTGGATCCCAACAAGGTAATACACACTTACCAACATGGCTCAGTCCACTTCTCAGTGACTTCATGGATTTGTGTCATGTTTTGGTCTGACCGCCCCTAACTTTCTTCCAACGTACTCCTACACCATAAAACATCGTTCGTCGGGGCAGTCGGTTGTTTGGCATTATTTTGACTTACTATTTATGATGCAAAGTTAATCAAATATGCATTCACACATTATTTACAGTTTGCTGTAGAGATAATTATTGGAAAATTCAAAAAGAATCATCACAACACTTGAAGGAGTTTCTTTTTCCTCTACACTTTTAAGAAACGAGAAATGATTGTAATGGAATCCATACATATATGTATAATATGATGTACAAAAGATGTGATGGCAGCAAAAACTAGACTATATTTACACATGAAGATGAATTATTCACTGTAATCAAACATGTTCAAGATATTTCCAGCATAATGAAGAACTAATTTAAGTTAAATTCCCTATATTGAAGTGATCGTTAGTTCACGTATAACATCAGTTTGGCAGAATTAGTGGCGTCAACAGACAAACACAACCAATCTCTTTAAAGATATCTGTAATTCATTATTCATTATTACATTTTGCAAACATAGATTAGGAGAAATAGAACTACTGAATAGCCTTTCAAAACCCGTGAGCTATCTCCTAGGTTTAAGAAACGATGTAACAGTGTGAAAAGCTTAAGCTGACTACTTGTGTTTATAGTGAAGTGAAGTCTACCAGTAACTCCTAAGTTAGTGAGGATCGGTATAGACAACATCGGATGTGATAAGGTTTTTGATCGCTTCAAGTGTGCTTTCCATTAGTACGGTGTGCGTGAGAGAGAGAGACAGAGAGAAGAAAACATATGGACAAGACTATAAAATCAATATTAATATTGAACTAACAATAGAGAGCATGGTTAAGAAAGTTTGTTCTAAGACTCGAGAAATAAAACTAAATGAAGGTTGAAAATGACCACAACCGTGTCACTAATTTGGGGGAGATTTTGAGCCATATCGCAAAGTTGCATGTAAATGTTTAAATAAAACGGTCGACACTACAAAGTGACCTTAGTTAGAAGAAACCATTGAAAACTAGGAAGCTCTAGATAACTGTCTCATTCTAATCGGGAATCAAACCCAGGATTTTATCCAGGTCATTTCGTTTTGCTGCACAAAAGCTTTCCAATGTCGTTGATGGTCAGTCGTGACAACTGAATCTCACTAGCAACGAATTTTACCTCTCAAAATTAGTACCTAGTGAGGATGTGATTATATATTGGTGTGAATGTGTTGTGAGCTGTGAGACTCGATAATCTTAACAAACTTTTTTACAGTAATACACAAAATGTCCATTTAAAGTGAGCTAGTATTCAGTAAACAGTTCAAAAATATCCAATACTAACACCTACCAATAAGTCCACGCAATTGAACACGTAGACAACTGACACCAAGTTGAGTTAATCGTTGCATCATTTGAATTTCAGCATTTTGATTTTCTTTACCAGCAGTAATTCGACTAGTATTTAGACGAAAAAAACAAAGAAAGTAAACTCTTACTAATATAATGAAACTACTGCTGCATGACTTAGATTTTATGCTAGTTGGTGCTTGTCAACCATGAGTACATCCAATCTTGTGGGAACTGATGCTGTTCGCCGTGGTAGCAAGATATGCGTCAACCAGTAATTGTCACGAAAAAGTAATCACTTGATGGAAATTAATAAAGTAATGAGAGTGGGTGGTCTGAACTAAGATGGTAATGATTAGCTTTGACGTAAATACACTCCTGTTTTTAACTTCATGATAATATATAACAATCAGAGTCTATCAATGTATGAAGATAGTGAAATACAATGAAAGTTGTTTGGAAAAAAGAAAATAGTACTAATATGATAATAAGTTACACATTCAGAATTAATGCCATGATATCTAGCAATGATATTATCCTCCAATTAGCACTAAATCTTACTATGTGTAAGGTTACTTGCCCATAAATCGCTTGAAGGGTACACAGTTTTCAAATTGTACAAAATGTCTGTTTCACATACAAATAATATTGTTTTATTCCTTAGAAAGAAGAGAAAATATCATAGACAATTCTACATGGCCCCCAAATGCCCTGGTATGGCCGAGGATGGGGAGAGTCCGCTCTCCCTCTCCAAACGCTCTCACATGGCCACGAGTATATAGCCTATGCCAGGGAAGTCCTACTCACTGCCTTCTCGTGGCACTACTGTTGTTTACGACAATTAGAGGACGAAAAGCGAATGTCTGGCGCTTTAACATGATTCCAAACCAATGGTGTACATGGGCTCCAGTATTCTGCGGAAATAAATGGTGTATGAACCAATTGTTGGTCACCGGCTTCCATGGGACTGCATCTCCTCCCGATGCTACACTGCCTTGTGGATCAGACCTCCAGGTCGAAGGCTCGGGGTGTGGCCCCCTAAGAAAACCACCTGCTTCGGTTTGGGTACCCGGGCAGTACCACAGCCCTCACACATGTCGAATGAGATTTGTGTGGCGCACATGTATTTGGTGCCTCCTTGTACCAATATCTATGTGTTAAAATAAAATAAAATAATAGAATACATCCCAATAAGGGATAAAAACAAAAGAAATAACTGAACAACAAATATGACTGACATCTATCCGTTTTATCACTTACTCAACAGAATTTAATAATTGTAAAGGGCATTTGAATATGATAGATGAAGCTTGTTTTAATTCATTAATTGGTAGATTTTCATTGAATGATTCACACTATGATTTTATTTCAAAACAAGGCAAAGAAAAATTAAGAATATAATGAACATAACAATATAAGTAACTAATCAGTTTATAAATATATCGTGAAATATTACATCACTATTCAAAATACATTTCTGTTAGATGTAGCTACTTCATTTTTCTCCGTATCTAACACAACACTATTGTTTATACGAGAGAGAGATTGTTTAGGTAGAGGTTAAGTCATATGATGAGCAAATATTTCACATTTGAGATCATCAGTCAGTAACAACGTAGAACTTCGTATGTACGTACATAAGTTCGAGTTGCCATATCACATTAGCACAGAGATGCAGTTGTCCATTCAAATCCCGTAGTGGTAGAGGTAGTGAGAGTATAAGCAGTAATCGGAAACATTAGAGTTTGAAGATGTTATTCAAGGAGTATAATCCAGTGAAATAAATTTGGAAAGAGACAAAAAGAGACGTGGAGAATTCAGAAGATTAGAATTTGGGAGAACATAAAGAGTGTATGCGTCTGTGCCATTGCAAACGATTTTGAGCCATGTCATTCAGGGTCTCTAACCATCGGTTGCTATCATCTCGCGGTTCCCAACCAGGTAGTCTACACCTACCAGCATGGCTCATTCAGTTCACTTGTCAGTGACTTCATGAACTTGTGCCATGTTTTGGGATCATAATTAACTAAATGAAGACAGTTCACAACAATTAAGGTTAATATGTTCTTTTAACAATACAACTACCTGTCACCTGCTTCATAGTGGACACAATGTTGATATTTCAAAATCAACCGAAATAATCATTAACCTAACCAACTTCGAACTTATTACGCTTTGCTGAGGTCACCTACCATAAAAACAGTTAAAAACGGAACATATGTTTCCAAAACAAGAGAATACAGTTGTAAATTTCATAACTACTTTGTTAACTTCTTATTTTCATAAATCAATTACTCAATATCTTATTTCACCTTCTCAACCATATATCAATTTACAATCTACTATGGTCACTTTTAAAAAAAGTTTACCTCATTTTAATCTGTTAATTCATCCAATTTTACAGTGTTATTATTATGTAACATTTGAAATGTAGTCTATATGTGTTCTATAGCAGTTTTTGTTATTCAATGAATCTTTATGAATATGATATAAAATATGTATAGTGGTTATGAATAATTATTCCTAATTCACTTGGTATTGTTTACTTGAATCTTCCAATTGATCAGTCTCATGTTGGCATATATGCATCCTGTACGGATTGCCTCAGAGTTGATGTCAACTCCGGGACTTCAACCCTGTACCGTTCGCTTCAAACACCATCGCGTTATCCACTTAGCTATTGAGTCCTAGTAGTCAATATCGAGGTAGTACGCACAATATGCATATATGTCAATAAGAGACTGATCAATTGCAGTCCTAAACACCAATGAGAAGTTTCAAGTAAACAACAATACCAAGTGAATTTAAACTTCACCCCATTGCATATCCAAGTGGCTATCAGGACTCAGTAACTACTAAGTGGATAACATGATGACGTTTAAAGCGAATGACACTGGGTTCGAGTCCCAAAGTGAACATCAACTCTGAGATGCAGGTACATCCAGCTGACGAGTTACAAATAGAACAAAACGAGCATCAAACTGGATTACACTGCTAACCACTACCCATCTTTGCTTATAATTATTACTAATATTTGCAGGCCGTAACCAAGTGGTGAGAATCAACGAAAATATAAAAGAATTCATATTCCGTTGAACTATGAGATTAAATTCGCTCCATATCTTTCTTTCTACGAACTAATTCTTTCTTCCCAAAATATATCTTTATATGCAATCTTTCTTTTATGTATTACCATCACTCAATTAACTACTTCTATGAATCCGATGTTCATCTTGCTGTGCTAATGAGGTATGGCAACTTAGACCAATGGATATATATGTGTCTAGCCCTACATTGTAGCTAACTAATTTAAAGTAAATTGTTTAAAAATAAAACAACGGACAACAACAAACAGATCGGATGTCGGCTCAGTGGTCTAGTTGGGGTTAAGCGCCTGGCGCGGGACTGATAGGTCCTGGGTTCGCATCTCGCGGGGGGGGCGGGATCGTGGATGCGCACTGCTGAAGAGTCTCATACTAGGACAAAACGGCCACCCAGTGCTCCCAGGTTTTCTATGCTGGTTTAGCCTCAATTGATTCATGATTTCAACCAGTGAAATTTCTAAAAAAATCTCCACAAAACCCCTTTCTGATAAAACAGAGAATAGACATTAAGACACACACAAGAAATAAAACAAATGGAATCATAACATACATTCAACAATTGAATAATTGATTGTCCAAATTGTTGTTGATTAATTTGTTCATTATAGATTTTATTTTTGGATTGTTTTATAGAATGACTATTATTATTATGATTATGATTAAGAAATTGTACATTGATTAATGCTAAACAAATTTTCTCTTTATTTCGTAAACATTTTAATGACCATTGTAATAAATTCATAATTAATGTTAATGTATTTTGAATTTTTATATTGAATGTTGAATTTTCTGATTTAAAAAATAAAAATAAATCATTCAATAATTATATAAATAAATAAATAAATAAATAAATAAATAAATAAATAAATAAATAAATAAATAAATAAATAAATAAATAAATAAATAAATAAATAAATAAATAAATAAATAAATAAATAAATAAATAAATAAATAAATAAATAAATAAATAAATAAATAAATAAATAAATAAATAAATAAATAAATAAATAAATAAATAAATAAATAAATAAATAAATAAATAAATAAATAAATAAATAAATAAATAAATAAATAAATAAATAAATAAATAAATAAATAAATAAATAAATAAATAAATAAATAAATAAATAAATAAATAAATAAATAAATAAATAATATACGTTATGATACAATTATAGTTTATTCTTGTTAGCGTTTTAGTTTTCTACGGGATGGGGTCGCTAATCCCATGCCCAACCCTCCTTCTTTATCCAGGCTTGGGACTGGCAATAGCCCCCGGGGGTAATCTAGGTGGTGGGAGAAATTAGGAAGTGGATAGGACACACATTGGGGAAAGCACTCAACTGTGTCACACGGCAAGCCCTCACATAGAATCCTGAAGGCCAAGAGAGAAGAGGATGACCAAAGAACACATTACGCCGAGAAATGGAGATAGACATGAGAAAAATGGACAAGAATTGGATGGAATTAGAAAAGAAGGCCCAGGACAGAGTGAGTTGAAGAATGCTGGTCGGTGACCTATGCTCCATTAGGAGTAACTGGCGTAAGTAAGTAAGTTATGATACAACAATTAGCCAGTCAGAATATAAAGTCTTACTTTTCATGTATTATAGTGATGAATGAATTCAATGTGGAGCAATTCTTTATAAAGAATAAATGGAATGTGACTAGCAGTGAAAACCGAGAATCAGCCTAGGAGAGTTTGAAAACCCTGATTCCAACCCAATGGTGCACACGAGTTTCAGTATCCTGAGAGAACAAATAGCGTATGGACCTGTTGTTGGTCACCGGCTAACATGGGATTGCATCTCCTTACGTTACTCCACTGTCTTGTGTATTAGACCTTTAGGTCAAAGGCTCAGGGTGTGTCCCCCTAAGAAAACCATCTGGTTCGGTTTGAGCACCCGGGCAGTATCCCTGCCCTCACATTAATCGAATGATTTATGTGGTGCATACTTTTTTGGTGTCTCGTTGTACCAACGTTTATGTGTTTAAATAAATAAAAAAGGAGTGAAATCCAGGATACAATTTTCATCCATTTCGGGACTCGTCAACTGGATGCATTCGCATCGGAGAGTTGAAAACCATTATGAGCTCACTAACTCAGTATATAATGTGTGGGAATTCGAAGTGAAAAACATTGAGATTCAGATTACGGAGTGAATATGGACTCTGAAATGCAGTTCCATCTGGTTGATGAGTCCCAAATAGGACAAAAGACGTCCTGGATTCTACTGTTAGCCATACATCATTTATTATATTTTAATTTAAAAAAAAACTATATCGAGGCGATGCGCACACAATGCACATATTCCAACTAAGACTAATAAAAATTTACTCAAAATATCAACAATGGCATAATCAAAACTAATACAAATTAAATTGAATCTTTCTAAAGTTTAATAACCATGAATCAGAAGTAATAATTGCAGAAGAACCAAAGGAAAAACCCAAAACGATACATTCTTTAGGTGATGTAGTGCAATATTTTAGCTAACTGATTCAATTCTTGTGTCGTATGACTGCTTTGTCAAAACTATCAATTTCCAATCAACCGGATAAATTAATAGTGTATTACATAAATATCGTCACTGTTTTGACCCGACTCTAGCTACGTGAGCCGAAATATTAACACAATAGTGAGCGCAAAAAACTAAACACAATGAACGAACAAAATGCAAGTATTGTTCAATAAAAGTTGTACTACGTCCTCAATGACTTTTAACTACCATACCCTCAACTATCAAAAAAGCAGAAAGCAAAATAACCATGCCCCGATTCAAGTGACGATAATACTGGGTAAAATACTATCTCCACGGAAAAAATGGGTTAAAAGCAAGGTAGTAGATATACTGCCCAGTCTATGGTTAAGTACATTATCGAGAACAAACAATTCAACTAACTAACCAAACACAAGGCGAAATGAAATCATTATCTACGACAGTAGTGTTGTTCGCTTTTCATAAGTAATATACAGCTAAATTGTTGACATTCAACAGTAAAAAATTGAATACTAAGCTTAATGCATAAAATACCTTCCTATAAACTAATCCAACTAAGAAACTACACAGTTAGCAACATATATTTTTCAAATTTTAAATGAAAGTAAGACTAATGATACATTTTCTGTGTGGAGACACAGTAGAAATTACAAATTAAGATTGGAATAAAAGGTGACAACAATCATATCATTGACAAATATCAATATTAATCCATCAAGATGTTAACATCTTCTGATATGATTCATTGCATGAAGACTGATATAATATTTTTAGATGCTATTCTTAAACTTACACCGACATATTGTTTTACATTAACCAGGATGATAGTGTACGTATAACAGATAATTAGTGGTGATCGAGAGTGAGTAATACAGGTACTAACTAATTCTGTCGATGGAATTTCACCATTTTATCACTATTTGAATTAAACTGTTTAAAGATCCAGTCAGTCAGTTACAACATAGGACCACGTACATGTATGCATCGGTCCCAGTTGCAACACCTGCTGACCATACAGAGGTATGACGTCAGCAAGGTGTTTCCTCCAGACAATCAGAATGACAGCGATGCTGCCTTCACACAACTAGGGGTGAGGTTAGAAAAGGTCAACCCCAAAAATGAACATCTCGCCTTATCCCATGGATATCCATCCCCGACTGTGAGGTCACAACAAGTACGGAGCTAACACAAAAATTACTCACTAAAAGGTTGTATGTGACCGACCTCAAGCAGTTATCCCTCGAGCACTGCGGTCACGTTCTCAGGTCACTAAGACCACCTCCAAGGACCTCCAGAAGAACCCTTCCACAGTGTGGGGAACCGGGAAGTGATCACCACCCTCATGCCTCTAATAGCACTCAAAACCATTTTTTAAAGATTCGCTTAAACAACTTCACATAGACCAAGTAAATCGAGGCGATATAATAAAAAGTTCATAACTTACCTTGTTCCGAATCGATTGTTGAATTATTATTATTATTATAAAATTGAAATAATGTACGTGTTATATCATTATTTATATGATCCGATGTAAATTTACGTATTCTATTTACTGGTATACTTAAATATGCTATGAATACAAACAATAAACTATAAATCAGTTGAATATATTGTGTTTCAATAAATAAATATTCAAAAGCTAAATAATTATTATGAAATTTATAATTTCCACATAAATCATTCTCATCTAATAAGGATAGATTATTGGATTGAATTAAATGGATAAGTAATTCAAATGTATGTCGTAGAATTTTTGATTGAATAATTTCACGTTGAAGATTGGAATATCTAAAGGAGAAGAAGAAGAAAAAAAAGAGAAGTGAAAACCAAAAAAATTAAATATTTAATATCATAGAAAGGGATCTTGAGTATTCACGATACTACATCGCGAGATTGGAACCCAGGACCTATAGGTCTCATGCGTGAACGCTTAAACACTAGACCATTGAGTTAGCATCCAATGGTGTCAATGTCTAACTTCAACCAATTCACGAAATTGAGCAACACATCTACGATTGTCTTCAGTGAGTTACTATCTCACAACATACCCGGTTGAACTCCGCTGGTCACTGCTTCTCACTGAAACTTAAGAAAATACCTCTTGAAGCCAGTCACTAGTGAGTATACGTTAATTCGTATCAGAAGGGGTTTTGCGGATATTCTAGTAATTTCAAATAGTTGAGATCATGAGTCAATTCAAGCTAGAAAACCTGGAAGACCGTTTCGTCCTATTGTGGGACTCCTCAGCAGTGCACATCCTCGAACCCAGGACTTATAGCATGATGGTCTAGCTTCGATTGACTCATGATATTAACTATTAAAAATATTTAAGTCGATTAAATGAGGCATGAAAGGAATTAACTACAAAAATTTGACAATTATAATTAAAGTTGGCTGACAGGATACTATGGTAATGAAACTTTTATAGTTGCTTCAATGCAATGCTTTCAAATACCCTGGTACAGTAGAGAGTGGAGAAAGTCAGCTCTCCCTCTTGAAATGTACTAATATAGCCACGGTCAGGGAAGTACTAATCGTTGCTTTCTAACGACAGGGATGCTGTTAACGAAATTGAGGCAATGAAAAGCGAATATCTGGGACTTAAACTGGGTAGGTGGATGAGGAGAATCTTAGGGGAGTTGGAAAACCGTGATTACAAACCAATAATGTGCATGGGCTTCAGGATTCTGAGGAAACAAACGTGTATAAACCCATTTTTAATCACCGGCTACTATCAGACCGCATCCCTTACGTTGCTTCACTATCTTTTGGATTAGATCTCTGGGTCAAACGCTCGGGGATCGGTCCTGTAAGGATTACCTGATTCGGTTTGGGCACCCAGAAAGTATCTCAGCTCCCCCGAATTTGGCGTTGTGTATATACAGCTGAGTGCCCCTTTGTATCAATGTTTATGTGTTTATATAAACAAATAAACTTCAAGGTTAAACAATCAGGAAAAGGTTGATGTGATTTGAGTACTTAGATAGTCAGTCAGTCAGTCAGCTACAACGTAGGACCAGGCACATATGTGCATCGGTCCAGGTTGCCATACCACATTAGCACAACAAGATGAACACAGAATTCATAGCAGTGGTTAGGTCAAAGGTGGTAATATATAAGAGAAAGATTGCATATAGAGATATAGTACAAGAAGAAAGAATTGGTTCGTAGAAAGAAAGATATGAAGTGATTTTAATCTCACAGTTTAAAGGATGACAGAGAGTGTATACACCTACGCCATTGTGATCGATTCTAAACCATGTCACACAGTCTCCATTCATTGGTTACAATGGTAACGCGGACCCCAACCAAGTAGTTTACGTTTACCAACATGGCTCAGACTAGAAGTTAGTGTCTTCAAGCACTGATGCCACGTTTTGGTTTGGCCGCCCCTAACTTTCTTCCAACCATCTCCAATACCGGATAGCATTGCACGTCGTGGTAGTCGGTGTTCAGGCATACGTAACACGTGGCCCAACCATCTCAGTCGATGAAGATTCATAACCTCATCAACTGATTTACCATCATTCTCTAATACACTTTGTCTAACCTCACTATTACTTACCCGGTGATCCTAGCAGATGCCAGCAATATTTCTAAGGCATCTGTGGTCAAATACTAATAGCTTACGAGTGTCTTCTACTCTTAATAGCCATGTTTCGCTGCCGTAAATTAAAACGGAACGGACTGCCGCGCAGTATACTCATCCTTTTATTGATAGACGGATATCTCGCCTTCGCCATAGGTGACGTAAGTTGGCAAAAGCCAAACGAGCTTTTCGAATCCGTGCTGAGATTTCGTCAGACACCAACCCATTAGGGCTGATCAGACTTCCAAGATAAGTGAAGTTGTCAACGCGTTCGACTACTTCACTCCCTATCCTTAGTTCAGGTGTTGACGCAGACCAGTCCTGAAGCAACAACTTGCATTTAGAGGGAGAGAAGCGCATCCCAAACATTCTGGCATTGTTGCTTAGTGCTACCAGAAGACTCTGCATTTTGTCAGCGTCTTCACCAAACAGGACTATGTCATCTGCGTATTCTAAGTTGATAAGTGGACCTCCTGGATGGAGATCAATGCCCGAAAATTCAGTCGATGAGAGCGTTATTTCCATCAGTAGATCTATGATGAAGTTGAACAAAAATGGAGAAAGTGGACAGCCTTGACGGACACCACTCGAGGTTGCAAAAGTAGATGACAGTTCGACTAGTAGTGTTCGAGTAAAGAGCCTTCACAAGACTTATGTACTTCTGGGGTACGCCTTTCAATGATAGACACTGCCAAAGAATCTCGCGGTCTACAGAGTCAAATGCTGCTTTTAAGTCAAGAAAGACTACCATTGTCGGACGCCGATAAGTATGCCTATGTTCTAGAACCTGACGAATGGTGAATATGTGGTCGATGCAGCCACGACCAGGTCTGAAGCCGGCTTGGTTCTCTCGTGTTTGCTGTTCACGAGTCTTAGTTAGGCGTCTGATAATTATCGAAGCTAGTATTTTAGATATTATATTAGTTTAACTAATCCCTCTATGGTTGTCACAGGATGATTTTAATCCTCTCTTATATATTGGGACGATAAGTGATTGTGACCAGTTAGATGGGATAACGTCTAACTCCCAGATCTTAGCTAAAATATTAGTCAACCTAATCGCTAAAATTGGACCACCATCCTTAAAGACCTCTGGAGCCAATCCATCTGGACCAGCTGCCCTTCCTCGCTTCAGATTAACTATAGCCTTCTCAACTTCAGCAAGAGTTGGGGGACCTACTTCAATGTTCCATTCACACTGTCTGGGAATGGAGGGTAGTTGTAGAGTAGCTGAAGGCCAGTTCAACTGTTCTCTGAAGTGTTCCGCCCATCGTTTCAAACGTCTGGACTGGGAGTAGATGAGAGTATCGTCTTTTTCTGAAATAATCTCACTTACACTTGACTTATTATTTCCAGTTTCTTTTATTAGTCTGTAGAGCTGTCTTGTGTTCCCTATAGTCGCACCCCCTACGAGTACTATGTCTGAGCGTTTAGCTTTCTGAAGAAGTTCAGAAAGCTTTCTGTAAAATTCATCTTTCACATCATCTGAGCTGCAGTCGGTGGGAGCGTAGGCAGAAACGACGAAAAGGCAACAACGTGTATCCCTATCCTTCCGAGTTCTTGCGGAGCCGTTTAACCGAACAGTACATAGACGACTGTTGACGGGAATCCACTCTAGCAGTGCTTGTTCTACCCTCATGCTAAGTGCTATGCCTACACCTGCCAGTCCACGAGAACTGGCCATCGGGTCACCAGATACACGTAGAGTGTATCTCGTTGGCTCTCCGTTTTGCCGAGGTGAGGTCAAGTGAATGACCACACTGGAATCCTGTATGCGTGTTCCGGAGACACAGCATACATCAATGGAAAGAGACTCTAGGGTTCTAGCCAAGGAAGCCTGCTGACCGATTTGACATAGGGTGCGTACGTTGAAAGCTCCAATGTGTAGTTTGGAGTGAGGTTTCAGTAGACCTGGGACAGGGTTTTGAGCACTAGAATCGTTGGCTATGGTGACACTTGAGGAGGAAGCCGAAAGAGGAAGTTTAGAGTTGAAAGTCGATGTAGGAGGAATAATAGGAATTGAAGACGGAGGTTGATCATGAATACAGTGGTCTTGAGTGCTGTTAGAGGTATGAGGGCGGTTATCACTTCCCGGTTGCCCACACCGTGGAAGGGTTCTTCTGGAGGTACCTGAAAAGGAAATTGGATTAGAGGCGGTCTCAGTGACCTGAGAGCGTGACCACAGTGCCCAAGGGACAACTGCTTGAGGCCGGTCGCACACGGCCTTTTCGTGGGAGGTTTTTGACGTGTTAGCTCCGTTCTTCAAAGGGCCTTACCGCCGGAGACGGATATCCGTGGGATAAGGCGAGGTGTGTATTTTCAGGGTCGACCTATTCTAACCCCACCCCTCCTTGTCGGAAGGCAGCATCGCTGTCATGCTGGTTGTCTGAAGGAAACACCTTACTGCTGTCACACCTCTGTACAGTCAGCAGTAGGACTTCGCCTTCGGACCTTGGGTTTGTTGCTTTTAGTCTTACCGCTCTTCAAGCGACCTGTCTGACATGGTAGGACCTTGAGGAACGGTTGTTCCACCTAGTATAGCTCGGTTGCTTCATCACGATAGGCAAGCCCGACCACCTCGTCAAGGTAGCAACAACGGTCGGGTAGTAGTACCATAGCTCTTAATAACAATAGCACCTACCTATGTGCCTATATTCCCAGGCGTCAAGTAAAACAAAATAATACCGAATACCTCGGTTTTATCATCGCTACATTATAATCAAGGGAATGACATGAGTGAAGGATATATATCACATTATCGCTAAGCTTGAGACATCAGCACTGATAATGCATTGAAAATTTCGAAGGAAAAAAAAACAAAATAATTCGTAAATTAAGATTGAGATTTCTTTAAAATGATACGGTAAAGAATAGAGTAAATGTCTTAACAGTAAATCTTGTAGGGCGGACAAAATGACCGCCTAGAATACTGATGTTACTACTGATAGTAATAATATTAGTAGTAAAAAACAAACTTACTCATCTGAGCACATTATACTAACTGGACTATTAAAACTTGGCATAATTAAACTAAACAAATTTATAATATTTGTTTCTGATGCAATCCATTGTATAAGCCAATTTGAATTGTTTGGTTGATTAGAAGAAGCATTCGAATGATTGATGTAAGACCAATCTTGTCGGCTTAAAAATGTTACAATTGAACTGGCTAATTGTATTTCATTGCACATAAATGAACTAGAATGTGTATGTATTAGATTGACGATTTGTTGATTAATAGACATATGTGTTGTACCTTGAATAGAAGAGAAAAAAAAACAAGTTGTACTACCCTACAAATAAATACAATTTTACACTAGTACTATAAAGAAATAACAGAAATGTAACTTGTTAGCCAGATACACGTTTATATACTCTTTGATTTTGACCAACGATTATTCTGTTTGAATGTTGTACTAGCAGTGACGTAAAATTCGAAACAAGGTATAGTGAAGTGTGAATGTACGACAAAATGTTTGACCATTGAATGCTTTAACCACATACATAGCTGATTACTTTAAGTTTACACAAATTACTTACGCCTGTTACTCCCAATGGAGCATAGGCCGCCGACAACATATAGATATACATAATGGTATTTACAATACGTGAAAATTCAATTACTATTCGTTTTATGGAGGAAAGGAGAACCCTAATTGTAGATAATATTCTAATTACCGGGAACCATAACCCTCTATTCAAGTAGAATGAAGTGAGACTGATAATGAATTGCTGTGAAGCATATATATTTACTAAACTGAATTGTTATAAGTGTTTAATAGTGCAGATATGGCATCAATGGATCCCCGTCGCCACTGATAAGTCGTGTAGGTTGAACGCTATATACGGTTCCTAAGCTATTTCCATAACCCGCAGTCTAGAACTACACAGCGACTTGAACTCCAGAGAGAAGACACAAGAATGAGAGAAAGCACTTTATTCCAAGGCCCATTTTTGTACAGAAAATCATGGGTATTTATAGATTTTGGCGTCTGTTAAATTAACATCATCTTACAGCCAATCCCATAAAAACACATTATGCTGCCGATTAGTAGTAGCACGCCACGTTGGATTTCTAGAACGCTCCATCACACTCTGATTGGCCAGGACTCTTCGGCTCCTTGTGGGCCTCTGAAGGCTCCGTTGAAGTTCTCCGGAAGCCGACCCAACACCTCCCCCGAATAAGATTTCTTTCTGGGATCCACTTGTAGTTTGATAACTGGATTGCGACGGCGTCTCATTATTCTTGTCGTCTTTCTTGTCCAAGACTTCTTTTCAGTGTTCCTGGGCGTTTGTGGCATTGGTGCGTCTAAGATTAAATCTAACGGGAAAGTCGGCCGGTTACTTCGAGTCTGCACCGTTCTTTTGTCTTTAAGGATTTGATTTGTGTGACGTATACATGTCCCAAAAGCTCCTCGAACTTTGTACAGTACTCTTTCCAGTTTTTGCACCACTTCGCCCGGCTCCCATCGGTTCTTCTCGATGTAGGATTTAATGTAGACTTTGTCGCCAATACTGAAGTTCCGGATACTTGGATCGCGACTACGCTCATCCACTAGTTTGGATGGCAACATGGCATCGAAGACTGTTCGAATACGCCTTCCAAACATGGCTTCCGCGGGAGATTTGCCGTCTTGAACATTTGGGTTTGGGGTGGATCTGTATGATGTTAAAAATTTTGTGATCACCTGCTCAGTCGTCCCTTCTCCTCCCCCTTTCAGTAATGCTCGTTTAAAAGTGTCCACAAAGCGCTCTGCTTGTCCGTTTGATTGTGGATGATAAGGTGGAGAACGAAGATGATTTATTCCGTTTGTTCTACAGAAATGTTTAAACGATTCTGCGGCAAACTGAGAGCCGTTATCCGTCACTAAGGTCTCTGGCACTCCGAAACTGCTAAATAGGGTAGACAACTTGCGGATCGTTTCTGACGTTGTACAATTTGGCATGATGTATACTTCCGGCCATTTAGTGAATGCATCTACGATAATTAGAAACATTTTCCCTTGGATTGGACCGGCAAAATCTGCGTGAAGTCTTACCCAGGGTCCCGCGGGCATAGGCCAACACTGAGGTTCGCATTTCGAAGGATTTTTAGCGGCTTGAATACATGATGAACAGTTACGGCATTTATTCTCGATATCTTTGTCCATTGATGGCCAATAAGCATAGCTACGAGCCAAAGATTTCATTTTACTGATTCCAGGATGGCCACTGTGAAACTGCTTGAGAACCTTGTGACGTAATAACTTCGGAATAACAATGCGATCACCGAACATAATACAGGAGTCAACAACCATTAGAGAGTCCCGTCGACGAAAATATTGTAAAAGTTCTCCGTCGAGGCGATTGTTTGGCCATTTGGTCAAGAGATAGCATTTAACTGAGCTCAGTATCTTATCACTTTCAGTTATCTTCTTGATAGTTTCAAAGGTTACTGGGAGTCCATTAACTGCGTCATCCAACACGCGATGAACTTCTTCCTCGGCTTTTATATTTGCTACAAGAGTCTCCTCCGGGGTTTTCGATTGGGAGCCTATTAATCTCGACAATGCGTCAGCTTGCCCGAAAGCGGTAGTAGACTGATACTTGATCTTGAAGTCGTAACCCAGAAGCGTGGTCGCCCATCGTTGTAGTCGGTTAGCTGTATGAACAGGAATTCCTTTCTTTGACCCAAAAACTGCAAATAGTGGCTTATGGTCTGTTATTAGGGTAAAATGTCGACCATATATCATCTTGTGGAACTTTTTCACTGCAAAGATAATTGATAGGGCTTCTTTCTCGATTTGGCTATAGTTCCTTTCGGTCGTTGTCAAAGATCTGGCAGCGTGTGAGATAGCTTTTTCAGACCCATCAGGAAAAATGTGAGAGATAACTGCGCCCACACCATAGTTAGAAGCATCTGAAGCGACGACTATCGGTAGAGAAGGATCATAATGTGTCAATAAGAGATCGGAAGTTAGGAGTTGCTTGATTTTCTCAAAAGATGCTTGGCAGTCTGCAGACCAATTCCATCTTGTATTCCTTTGTAGTAGGTTGTTTAGTGGAGCGCGTAGACGATGGAGATCGGGGAGAAAGGTACCGTAATGACTGACCAATCCCAAGAATGATCGTAGGGTAGTAACGTCCCTGGGTCTAGGCATTGTTTTCACTGCTTCAATGTTCTCTGGATCTGGTCGTCTTCCGTCTTTATCTATTATGAACCCAAGGTACCGTACTTGCTGCATATAGAAGTCACACTTTTCCGCTCGGAGGCGAAAACCATAATCAGCTATGCGTTCTAGCACCTGGTCCAGTTTCTTCTGCAGGTCCATTTTATCTACTGCCGTAATTATGATGTCGTCTAGGTAAGCTGCAGCTCCTGGAATACCTTGTAACATGGTATCCATAATTTGCTGGAAAATAGAGGGCGCTGTCTGTACCCCAAAAGGTAGTCGGTTATACCGGAACAGACCTTTGTGCGTGTTGATCGTTAAGATACAGGGATTTGTAGGTATGCGTCTGATAAGTCCAATTTTGCAAAATATCTGCCACCGTTCAGCTTAGCGAAAAGATCTTCTGGTAAGGGTAACGGATACTGGTGAGACTGTAGCGCTTCATTTAATCCCGTGGAGTAGTCTGCACATAAACGAACACTTCCTTTCGACTTCTTGACCACCACTATTGGTGCAGCCCAATTCGAGAAGTTCACAGGCTCGATAACACCCATTTGCTGAAGTCGTTGTAATTCTTGTTCAACTATTGGAAGAGCAGCATAGGATACAGGTCTTTTAGGTCGAAAAACGGGAGCAGCTTCAGGTTTTAGAGTTAACAGTGCTTTAGCTTTCGTACATTCTCCCAATCCTTCTCTAAACACGTTTTGATGTCTTTGTGGCATGGCATTTTTCTGACTCCACTCTGGGGTGTTGTCTGTTCTGATTTGTCTGCAGATACTGTTAATAGAATGGTCTGCTAGTTTAAGCGTTTCTATAAGATCTAACCCCAATAAGTCTAGTGCTGGCTTCTTAGTAAGATACAATGTTGCATTTGCTGTTACCGTACCTTTAGAAACAGTGCATGGCACTTCTCCAACAATATGTAACTTCCCCCCGGATGCACTGTGTGCCAGCTGAGTTGTTGGGAAAACTGTGGGTCTTCCAATGTTCTTCCATGTTTCTGGACTGATTAAAGTAATATCAGACGCTGTGTCCAGCTGAAGGCGAGTACGGTGTTTATTAATATCCAAGGTCACGTACTTTCTTCGGCGGCAACCTCGTGCTGTGTTATGTGATACCAATATCTTATTGGTTGGAGCACTATATCTGTATTTCTTTGAGTAAGATTTCAAGGAATGTTGTCTATAGTCTCTTCTCCTGCAGAGGTTTTCTTTATGCCCCTTCCGATGACATTTGCTGCAACGATGTTCTTTATATGGGTGAAACCTCTTATAGTGCCAACCTCCACATGCCCAGCATGGAGATGATGGTTTGTCGCTGTTATTTTGAAAATTATGGGTACTGGAACCTTGAAAGACTTTTCTCTTGACTGCATTGACGTTATGGAAACAGTTACCGTTTTCTACCATTGAGGTATCATGCTTTAAGTTTACTAACCTTTGGCACTCAGTAGTCACTTCTTGCAGGGTCATGTTAGGGCAGTGTTCGAGTTTGCTTAGGATTCTGGTATGGATATCGGCATCTTCGGGTGAACGCAGGCTGCAGATAAATACTAAGCATTCAAACTGATCTTCAGACATGGACGACAATCTAAATCTCTCACATTCTCGGTTCACAGTTCCTGCATGCTTCACCCAGTCATCTCCTGGTTCTTTCGTTAACTTTCAGCACTGGTAACGGATATTAAATAGAGATGATTGTTCTCCGAAGATTTGTGATAGGGTTTTGACTGTATTATCAAAACTAAAATCTCGTGGGTTCTTCGGAAGAATGAAGTTGCTATAGCGTTCATGTTCCATAGTCCCAAGTTTTCTAAGAAGTATTCTGACTTTTGAAGCATCATCCAGTTTGCAAAGATCAATATAAAACAAATCTTCATACTTCTTAAACCACGACTCGAAAGTTACACCTGCTACACCATCAAAATTAAATTCACGGATGGCGTTAATGACTGAATCAGTATGTAATACTTGAGATTCACTAGAAGCAGGGTTTTTCTCGGACAGACAGAATTTCTGCATCAGGGTTTCCATGATTCTAATATGGGACTCTTCAAACCTCATAGTGTTCGTTTATGTGCAGACTACTCCACGGGATTAAATGAAGCGCTACAGTCTCACCAGTATCCGTTACCCTTACCAGAAGATCTTTTCGCTAAGCTGAACGGTGGCAGATATTTTGCAAAATTGGACTTATCAGACGCATACCTACAAATCCCTGTATCTTAACGATCAACACGCACAAAGGTCTGTTCCGGTATAACCGACTACCTTTTGGGGTACAGACAGCGCCCTCTATTTTCCAGCAAATTATGGATACCATGTTACAAGGTATTCCAGGAGCTGCAGCTTACCTAGACGACATCATAATTACGGCAGTAGATAAAATGGACCTGCAGAAGAAACTGGACCAGGTGCTAGAACGCATAGCTGATTATGGTTTTCGCCTCCGAGCGGAAAAGTGTGACTTCTATATGCAGCAAGTACGGTACCTTGGGTTCATAATAGATAAAGACGGAAGACGACCAGATCCAGAGAACATTGAAGCAGTGAAAACAATGCCTAGACCCAGGGACGTTACTACCCTACGATCATTCTTGGGATTGGTCAGTCATTACGGTACCTTTCTCCCCGATCTCCATCGTCTACGCGCTCCACTAAACAACCTACTACAAAGGAATACAAGATGGAATTGGTCTGCAGACTGCCAAGCATCTTTTGAGAAAATCAAGCAACTCCTAACTTCCGATCTCTTATTGACACATTATGATCCTTCTCTACCGATAGTCGTCGCTTCAGATGCTTCTAACTATGGTGTGGGCGCAGTTATCTCTCACATTTTTCCTGATGGGTCTGAAAAAGCTATCTCACACGCTGCCAGATCTTTGACAACGACCGAAAGGAACTATAGCCAAATCGAGAAAGAAGCCCTATCAATTATCTTTGCAGTGAAAAAGTTCCACAAGATGATATATGGTCGACATTTTACCCTAATAACAGACCATAAGCCACTATTTGCAGTTTTTGGGTCAAAGAAAGGAATTCCTGTTCATACAGCTAACCGACTACAACGATGGGCGACCACGCTTCTGGGTTACGACTTCAAGATCAAGTATCAGTCTACTACCGCTTTCGGGCAAGCTGACGCATTGTCGAGATTAATAGGCTCCCAATCGAAAACCCCGGAGGAGACTCTTGTAGCAAATATAAAAGCCGAGGAAGAAGTTCATCGCGTGTTGGATGACGCAGTTAATGGACTCCCAGTAACCTTTGAAACTATCAAGAAGATAACTGAAAGTGATAAGATACTGAGCTCAGTTAAATGCTATCTCTTGACCAAATGGCCAAACAATCGCCTCGACGGAGAACTTTTACAATATTTTCGTCGACGGGACTCTCTAATGGTTGTTGACTCCTGTATTATGTTCGGTGATCGCATTGTTATTCCGAAGTTATTACGTCACAAGGTTCTCAAGCAGTTTCACAGTGGCCATCCTGGAATCAGTAAAATGAAATCTTTGGCTCGTAGCTATGCTTATTGGCCATCAATGGACAAAGATATCGAGAATAAATGCCGTAACTGTTCATCATGTATTCAAGCCGCTAAAAATCCTTCGAAATGCGAACCTCAGTGTTGGCCTATGCCCGCGGGACCCTGGGTAAGACTTCACGCAGATTTTGCCGGTCCAATCCAAGGGAAAATGTTTCTAATTATCGTAGATGCATTCACTAAATGGCCGGAAGTATACATCATGCCAAATTGTACAACGTCAGAAACGATCCGCAAGTTGTCTACCCTATTTAGCAGTTTCGGAGTGCCAGAGACCTTAGTGACGGATAACGGCTCTCAGTTTGCCGCAGAATCGTTTAAACATTTCTGTAGAACAAACGGAATAAATCATCTTCGTTCTCCACCTTATCATCCACAATCAAACGGACAAGCAGAGCGCTTTGTGGACACTTTTAAACGAGCATTACTGAAAGGGGGAGGAGAAGGGACGACTGAGCAGGTGATCACAAAATTTTTAACATCATACAGATCCACCCCAAACCCAAATGTTCAAGACGGCAAATCTCCCGCGGAAGCCATGTTTGGAAGGCGTATTCGAACAGTCTTCGATGCCATGTTGCCATCCAAACTAGTGGATGAGCGTAGTCGCGATCCAAGTATCCGGAACTTCAGTATTGGCGACAAAGTCTACATTAAATCCTACATCGAGAAGAACCGATGGGAGCCGGGCGAAGTGGTGCAAAAACTGGAAAGAGTACTGTACAAAGTTCGAGGAGCTTTTGGGACATGTATACGTCACACAAATCAAATCCTTAAAGACAAAAGAACGGTGCAGACTCGAAGTAACCGGCCGACTTTCCCGTTAGATTTAATCTTAGACGCACCAATGCCACAAACGCCCAGGAACACTGAAAAGAAGTCTTGGACAAGAAAGACGACAAGAATAATGAGACGCCGTCGCAATCCAGTTATCAAACTACAAGTGGATCCCAGAAAGAAATCTTATTCGGGGGAGGTGTTGGGTCGGCTTCCGGAGAACTTCAACGGAGCCTTCAGAGGCCCACAAGGAGCCGAAGAGTCCTGGCCAATCAGGGCACTAGGTCGTCCGTACGTGTTTACGTGTCAGCGTCACAGATCGCGATCGATAAATAAACGCTGCTTATCAAAACCTGCAGTCCACACACGTTACAACAATTGGCGACGGGGTAGAGAAAATGTTGAACCCTCTAATTGGACGAGATTCAGCATAATTATTTCGACCAATCAGTATCCAGATTTGTCATTGGCGTCCTTGGGAATCATTGGTTGTTAATTGATTATAGTATATCTCATTAACTTGCTGACTGAGAAAATGACTATCCTTCCCGATCAGTTGCAGCTACTACTAGATCGCCAGCAGCAGCGTTTCAGAGAAAGCCAGTTGAATGTTTTGGACTATTTACGCACGCGGCTGCTAGATCTCCCATGTTTCGGAGATGTGAAAGAAACTGATGAATTCATTTCTCACTTACATACTGAACTCGAGAATGACTGCAGGACATATGAAGATGAAAACAAAAGCCTCTATGAATCCCTTATGATCAGTAATGCAAATGAGGCAGTCGCTGATAATCCGTCCAGCGATCCGGGAATGTTCAGTCCAGAAGCATGCCCTGTTGTGGGTTCAAATCCCACTGTTCCTGAAACGTGTACAGACAGTGATGTACCCAGCTCACAGGAAGATCTCTTATTAAATGCTCATAAATTAATTACAGTCCCCTCTCACAGGGAAACAGGAAACAAATCGTGCAGTATACTGAGTCTAGCTGCTCCAAACGATCCTCATCAGTCAACAACAGGAGATTCTGATGAATCTTATTATCTAGATCCTCTTGTACCAGAAAATGTGTTAGATGCCACAAATGATGATCAGAAGTTGAATACAATTTTGATAGATGTTAATTATCCCAATGATCGACTATCCACAAATGAGATTTTCAAGGAATTCTATGGTAATGTTCCAGAAGAATCGAACGTTGATGACATCATATCAAGCGACGTTGGTTCACACTACTTAATCACTTTTAATGACTTCTCTGTTCCATGTGACAATTATGTGTTGAATAAAGTCAAATTAATTTTAACTTGGGGATATGAGGACCCAACATTATTTCGTGGGGGAGGATGAACCCAGAAGATTTTAAAATGCAGATATGAACTCCGGATCTTTCAAAAAAAAGGGGAGGTGTTAGGATAGTCGGAAAAATATACCAATAATTGTCGTGTTAAGTCTACGGTGGCCTTGGACCTTAAATGTACATTTCCTATTGGTTGATGTTTATTTCACTTGTTAAATATTTTGTAAATGTTGTTTCCTATTTTATGGTACGATGTGGTATGCTTGATTGGTATATAAACAAAGTATGTTTGAAATATAATGATTCATAACTCAGAGGCTGTGACTTGTGTTCTTGACTCAACTGGCTAGGACAGACAGCGAAGCAGGGCCAATCAGGGCACTAGGTCGTCCTTACGTGTTTACGTGTCACCGTCACAGATCGCGATCGATAAATAAACGCTGCTTATCAAACCCTGCAGTCACACCCATTACAACACTGGTAACATTAATCTTCGAAACAAATAGAGAAAATTAAAGGTGCACCATACAAACTTGAATATGCTGTAAATGAGTTCAACACGTTTTTCGGTAGAGTTTCGATCTCTGAGCCAACTGTGACCAATTGTGGAGTATGCTATATTACGTCCTCATTTACTAGTCATGATTATCACTCAGAACCCAAACAAGTGGTGTACATCTGTCAATATAACTCAGATCAATAGCCAACGAATACATTTTGGTTTGGTCATTATTCTATGCGATTCGAACAACAATAAATACTAAAAAAACATGTTTGATTGACAGTGTACACACTATTGTAACACACTTGGAAAGCTGAATGAAAAGGTTTCAAATTGTATGGTTATTAATTGTTAGTCAATTAGTCTCGACAAATACCAACAAACTAGATAACGATATCCTTAATGATTTTAACAAAGCAAAATGCACAATACAGTAACATACATAAAAAACTAAATGAAAACTTACCTAATGAATTTATTACAATTTTAGAAAGTCTTAATGTTGGAATCAATAATCCTGCCCAATTAATTTTCATTAATTCATTCTCGTCTATTTCACAACCAGGTTCTATCATTATACTACTGATAATGGATTCAATAAAATCCCAATAAATAGAATGACCACTTTTTCCAAGAGTGGGAGACGATGATGATGATGAGTAGGAGAAGTAACGTTGAAATTTAGACGAACGGAACCAGATTAAATCCATTAAATGATTCGATTCATTTGACCGATTCGGATAATGATGGTGACTGATGTCCTGGTATTGTTGATTATTATTATTATCGTCTTCACAAATATATAAACAATCTAGACCGTAAGAATAACAATTAGCTAAATTTGATGATGAGAATACATCACAATTGGCTAGACGACTTATGACTCCATGATTAGCTAAAATCTAAAAGCATAAAATAAACAAACATGTATACAGAAGACAGTAGTGAACATTACATAACACAAACGGTAACCTATCAATCGATCGGACAATAATAGTAACTGATTCTATACGCATCGTTACTTTCATAAGTAAATCACAGCTAACAAAGAAACTGCTGCATATGTAAATCAGATAAACTTATTCTAAGAAATCATTTCAACCAAATGAAATGACCGATTAGTAGATGTAATGACGGTAGCAGTGGCAACAGAAAACGCTAGGCATGGACAACGTGAGTTAGGGGAGAATTAATGAATTGATGGAATGAAAAAAGAGTATAAGACAACTTAACAATTGAATATCTAAGAAGAGGTTTGTAGTGTTCAGTATCATGTCAAGCCCACATGAGTTATTCCAGCTTCCGGGCAAAAGACTTTATTCATTCTTCTGCAGTCATACTTTGACCTTCTCAGTTTATTCGCTTATTATATGAGTGTATGCATGTGAACCGCTTATCTTATTCACTACGTATCTGTAGCTTATTTTTTTTGTGTAGTTGTAAATATTGACTGACGCTTGATCGCCTTCTTCACTTTCCATTCTCAATGTTCATCTAGATAAACGAGTGCTTAAAATAAATTCATCCCAGGCAACTCGTATTTGACTTCTTACTACCGCTATCACACAAACAGGGGTTAGCCTAGGTTAAATAGCAAATTTATTCGTTCTTCTAAGTGGGAGTTAGATGAACGAGCCATTAAAGGACAAACAGTGAATGTATAAGCCTTATATTCCTACTGATCCTAAATCATATCACACGATATCTTCATTAGCCAGTTATAATAATCACGTGGATCGCAGCAACTAGGTAACTTCTAACTATGTAAACGACATATTCTAACAGTCAGTAAATAAATAATTAAAATTCAATTCAATATACGCCATATACAACAAATTATTCTAAACTTACCTTTGCACCAGTAGGATAACTGCCTATTCTGCATAGAATTGACATTTTTGACTGATACAATAAGTATGATGACATAATCGATGATGAATTCTCATTATGGTAATGATTATCATTATTATTATTGTTATTATTATTTGATTCAAGTGACAAATAATTAGAACGATTTAATACAGATGAATAATCTTGTAATTCAGTATTGACTGAAGTAAGAAATTTACCGATAATTTGTAAATCTTCAATTATAGTATCCAAAATATGCTACGATTAGAAATGATAAGAAAGGAAACAATGAAGGAATTTATTTGATGTGATATTGAGAAAGAAAAGTTTTCGGATATTTAATGTATCATATAATTAAAATAACCCATTGAGTGATTGAATAAGAGTAAAGAGAATTCATGTTACACAAAGTCACCGACCATTGGTTACGATAATTACATGTATCCTAACCAGGTAATATCCATGTGTCTACCTATATGGCTCAGTTCAATAGTCAGTATCTTGATGGATTGATGCCATATCTCCATTTGGCATCTTCTAGTTTTCGTTTAACCTACTCCTACATTAGTCATGATCGTGCGTCAAGGTAGTCGGTATACGAGGATCGGTAATACATGCAATAATCATCCAAGTCGATAAAGATTCACCACGCTATTAATTGATTTCCCATACCTAAGTTAAATCCTTATAAAAAATTCAAAAACACACGTATAAATAGTTTTCAAATAATGACTAGTTGTCACTCACGTTCATCTTTCAACATTTACAATCGAGTAGTCTTGCTCTCATATTTATTTCCATTGCCGAAATTATTTGGTTTATAAGTTCTATGGTAAACAACTTTCATTACTTCAGAGGGTAGAGACCATTGTGATGGTATTTCTTGAGTTTATCTGAAGTTCAACTCGAGATAGAACTTAATCATTTTATTAAGGAGCGTAAATACAAGCGGTTAACATATAACAGGGAAATTCTTGGGAATAAACATACATTTGGAAAACCGGTAGCAGGACAGTTTAAACCACCTCATCCCTAGTTTCTTGAGTATTATTAAACGACTAATCCAGTTCAACTTCATACAATTCAAATAATCTTATTAAACTTTATATTTCAATGAAAATGATATGATGAGAAGATAAATTAAAATAAAATCTAACCTGAATAGTTCCTTGATTGTCAAGATATGTAATTAATTGTTGAGAGCAACGATCAAATGAAATTAACAATTCTAATAAACTCATTGCAGCCAATTGAATCATTGTATGTCCATGAATTAAATCAGTGATTAATGTAGAATGTAATTGATTTAAATCAGAAGAATTTAATGCATTTGAATGTATTGTATTCAAATTGGTATTAGTATTAGTTGAAAAATTAAATATGGAGAAGCATTCCATTAGAGAAGTGAAATCAGTTAATGATACTTTATCATCTTTCAAAGATTGACCTAATTGAAAGAGTGAAAATTTTATGAATAATTAACAATATAATGTATTCAATACTAATTTAATCAAAAAGGCAGAAGTTAGAAATAATTAACATCTCAAAGAAGCACCAAATAGATGTGCGCCACATAAATCATTCGATTTATGTAAGGGCTAAGATACTGTGCGGGTGCTCGAACCGAAGCAGGTGGTTTTCTTAGGGGGACACACCTGGAGCCTTTGGTCTAAAGGTCTAATCCACAGAACAGTGGAGCAACGTCAAGAGATGTAGTCCCATGGTAGCCGATGACCAACGCCATTTGTTTCCTTAGGATCCTTAAGCCTATGTACACCATTGGTTTGGAATCAGGGTTTTCAAATTCCCCAAGGTGGATCCTTCGTATTCACAGAGAGTAAGGACCAAATAACTGAACATAATAAGTAGAAATCTTAAACTGATAGGTAATAATAGGAACCAAATATGTAATAAACAACTTGCTAACATGAACAGATAGATCAATATAAGAAGAGTAGGTCAAAGATGAGGAAAGAAAAACAAAACGGTGTGTAGAGAGATTTAGTAATAACATGTTTTCTTTAACCATAGAATGAACCAAGACACAAAAGACTTCATTTTATACAATAAATTAGGTTTGTTGACTTGAAATCCTATAGCTTTCATTATACGTAGAAGATAAAATTATAGACTATTGAGAAGAACTGAAAGATCTATCTGCCACATAACAAAGATCAACATTAAATGATAAAATAGAATTGCGAATATATGGTGTTTGAGCTTTTTGAAAACATGACAGGTGATTTTTCATAACTAGTTGGTGAAATAGTCACGCAGATCATCACACATAGTATTCTTTATAGTAATACTGATAAATATGCACTGAATTGATGAAGGCAAGTACTTTATCATTTAACTGACCAATGATAGTTGGTTAACCAAAGAAGACTAACTGCAAAAAATGTCATTACATAGATCTAGCGAATCCACCATGTAGGATATAGCTAGAAATACCTCTCTCGATTGAACTGTAGCCGGACGAAGAGAGGTTTGTAACGAATATTTCATGTCTCTGAATTCCTGGATATATATATATATATATATATATATATATATATAGGGAGAGAGAGAGAGAGAATGTCATTATTCTTCACTTACCAAGATTTCGACAGAAACGTATCACATAGCATAAACTTCCATAGTAATTAGCACGCATACGTTGTGTTGAAGTTTCTAAATAAACGGGTGACAAGTACACACAAAAAAGGGGAAACATAAATGATCAATTAGGCTAAAAATCAAACATAAGGTGTAAATGGAAATACGAAAATAACTAGATTAGAACTTATGGTAGGAAGTAACCATGTATATGCATGGAAAAATGAAAATTTTAAGTGAGATACCTGAGGATAGATTGTGGTGAGGAGGAAAGGTGACGACTCTTAAAACGACTATGTAAACCATTACTGCAATGCTCTTTGTATAGACAGGTTTATCCATCAGATAGAGTAAATATCATATGCTATAACTGCCACTGAAAGGTTTCCTACCGATTACTTTCAATCAGTTAACATTTAAATAATGTTTAATGCAGCACTAAACAAGGAATGTATAGTCAGAGGGTAATTACTGCAATCAATTTAATAATGCCATTATAATGTATGTGTTCGCTGAAAACACCAAACTGTCCAACAGATTAGGATGCAACGACGATATAACTATTACGATTTTCCAATTATTGATGCTGTTTTAAATTGTAGGAAAACGTACTAACGACATTTCATTACAGACGGAGCTATCTGTCTTCAATTGTATGTACATCTCAAAACAGCACTGTGGTGATCATATACGACTTTGAATTGATCTCACGTACATGTGAAATTATGGCAAAAAGCAACATCACAAATACATAATGATAAATACAGTGAAACCAATGCACGTCAAAAACGAAAAACTTACTAGTTCTAACAATTGACTTAATTAATAGTTCCATCACTGATATAAGTAAAGGAGACCAATGTTTGTTATAGACACATTTATCTAATCCACTTGTTGGCATTTCTGAAATATTTGGTTTGGATGCATTTACATATGATGATTGACAATGCAAAAATGAACATAGTGTCAAACTGGTACCACTGGCTAATAAACGAATAGTTTGTGGAACTTCTTTCATAGAACAAATCTAATAGGAATTGCAACAAGAAATAAATAGCAAAACAGGAAAATACAGGGTCATAAAAAGGTTGTAATATGTAAACTACTACAAAACACAATTATTCACTACTCATATCAGTTATTTACAAAGCTTAGGAAGGTAAAATGTCACTCTTACCTGAGATAATAACAGAATAAGCACATCTAGACAAAGAACTGGAACTGGACGAAGTTGAAATTTATATTGTGACATATTATTTGGTCCATTACCGACGTCAATACCATCACCATTATTACGTAATAGACTGAATAATTCCGAATATAGATAACTTGGTACAGATATCATTGATTGATTTAAAGATCTTTTTAATGTATTATTATTATTATTGCCACTATCATATTGTCCTTGATTTGTCATTAACCCTAAACTAATCTCAACTGCTTGTCGCCATGCTTCAATAGCTAATTGTTTACCGGCATATAAATGGAGATTATGTATATTCCGTTGATCTATCCATTCACGTAGGTCAGATATTTGTTTTATTAATGCAGATACTGTTGTTGTGGATGATGATGATGAATAAGATGTGTTGAATACTTCTAATATTGATAAATGATAAGCTGATCTATTAATATCAAATACTTGATCAAATGTCAATGTAATCAGTTTGTTTAAATCTTCATTAGAATAACTGTCTAGATCGTTACGTGCACTGATTAACTTCATGAATAGATTCATTAAGAATATTTTAAAATGTATCATAGTTGATAATACTTTTGTTGCATTGGAATCTGAGCTTAATAAAGGACAATCGATTGATGATTTTGTCAATAACTGGAATAGAGAAATAGAGAAGTAGTTGGGGAATAAAAAAAGAGACGACAAGAAAATTGAAGATGTGAGCTCAACATTAAAATAAATAAGTATAGGTTTTAACAATCGGTTTACAGTTATATTTTTGCATGTGTTAGTTGGTGACAACTACTAGTCATGCGTCTAAATCAGCATGGTGGTCCAGTAGTTGAATATTTCAATTAGTAATCTGATAGCTTGGATTTAGTGGTTAGGGTTACCTAGCATGACGTAACTCAGCCATATTGGACAAAACACTCGTTCCTTGAAGACCTCACCATCGCAGACAGGTCAGGTTGAGAATGGTAAGTACTGAAAGTAACAACTTAGGATCAGAATGCAAAGTTGTACAGTTAACTTTACTAAGGTAAAACAACAGATATGTTTGTTCCAGACAACAAACATCTTCAGCAAAGCCGAATTCTTATAACAGAAAGAAAGAGATTAGAGAAGTTTGACCATAGAATTAGCAAACCTTAACTTGCCAATAGATTTGAATTGACTACAATAGTGCCAGGGAAAATATGAAGCTAGCAAATCAAAGACTGCTAACATAAGAACTGTATGTGTTCGGATTCAAGTAATTATTCGTCAAGGTTTACAGTCATGTTCCCAGGTTGACAAAATCACTATTAATCATAGGAAAAAAATATTTCCTACTAATTTTGAACGTTACACGCAATATTATTTATTTATTTATTTTAACACATAGATATTGGTACAAGGAGGCACCAAATACATATGCGCCACACAAATCTCATTCGCTATATGTGAGAGGGCTGTGATACTGACCGGATGCCCAAACCGAAGCAGGTGGTTTTCTTAGGGGGCCACACCCCGAGACTTCGACATGAAGGTCTGATCCACAAGGCAGTGAAGCACTGTAAGGAGATGCAATCCCATGTAAGACGGTGATCAACAATTGGTTCATACACCATTTGTTCCCGCAGAATACTGGAGCCCATGTGCACCATTGGTTTGGAATCCGGTTAAAGCGCCAGACATTCGCTTTTCATCCTTCCATTTTAGTAAATAACACCCCCGCCACTGGAAGGCAGTGAGTAGGACTTCCCTGGCAGAGGCTATATACGCGTGGCCATGTGAGAGCATTTGGAGAGGGAGAGCGGAATCTCCCCACTCTCGGCCGTACCAGGGCATTTGGGGGCATACACAATATATGAAGGCATTTGTATTGAGCTTTTAGTGTAATATGAGATAAAAATTGTTCGTTTTTGAAATACATTACTTACTTCATGCAGAACATTTGAATGGAACAATTTCGATTCGAATGGATTACAATCATTGACAAGTTCATTGGATGTGTTTAAAATTTGCAAAAAATTCACAAGAACAGAAGGAGCTGATTATAGAAATGGAGGTGAAAAACGGACATTAAATGTAAATTAGTTATGCAGAATTAAATAATGAAGGTATTAGAAAAAAAAAAGATAAACATATATATGTAACAATAATAGCTGCCTATCTGATCTGTTTGAAGAAGGATGAGAGATCAATAAACGAAAATCGAGAAATGAAAGATGGTAACAATAAATTAGCAGTTTATTTATTGTTACCACGACGTGCAATGCTATCCGGTATTGGAAATGGTTGGAAGAAAGTTAGGCGCGGCCAAACCAAAACGTGGCATCAGTGCTTGAAGACACTAACTTCTAGTCTGAGCCATGTTGGTAGATACTGCAAGACTACTTGGTTGGGGTCCGCGTGACTATCGTAAACAATGGTTGGAGACTCTTGGTGACATGGCTCAGAATCGATCACAATGGGGTCGGTGTATACACTCTCTGTCTTCCCTTAAACTAAGAGATTAAAATCACTTCATATCTTTCCTTCTACGAACCAATTCTTTCTTCTTGTACTATATCTCTATATGCAATCTTTCTCTTATATATTACCACCTTTGACCTAACCACTGCTGTGAATCCGGTGTTCATCTTGTTGTGCTGATGTGGTATGGCAACCTGGACCGATGCACATATGTGCCTGGTCCTACGTTGTAGCTGACTGACTGACTGAAATTAGCAGTTAAAGGTATTTAGATCTCATCATTTAAATCTAGTAAAAATTACTTGGTTTATTGAATTCACGTAAAAACAATGTATCCCATGATAGATTACAATTTAAGAGTTTACATAACAGTTAACGATTCATGTTCCGTGTGAAGGGTTGCGGATGAGCATTGATCACTAGTTCCATACTAGAATGAAACGGACATCCAATGCTTCCAGGTTTTCAATCATGATCTAATATTCATCCATTCATGATATCAATATAAACTCAACAATTTCCACAACCCTCTTATACTGATAGTTAACGATTCGTCAATAGATTCATGAACACATGTCGTTTCTTTATTTGGTTAACCAAACATTCGTTTAATATTCTGTAGCAGCTAACTATAATTGTATATATGCATAAAAGGTGGTAATAGATCCATAACATATATTACAGCCATTGGGATTGATGAAGATTCAAAACCATATTCAAAAACTTATTACTCCCTACATATACATTGTTTAACTCATTTTAATGGTTACAAATATTTGTAAGATATTAGATAAAATAACTTAAATGTATTCAGGATAGAATGACTTATCCATTGATTATTTTATGTTAGCTTGTTGTGTATGTCCAATTGTAGTTTTTCATTGAAATAATAACATCATCTTTGCCATTTCCATGTGTATAGCATTTGTCATTTGTTTCAGTCTAGATTCCATGACTGAAACCTTTTAGACAGCTGTTTATCATTAGATGATACGTTCGTTGTGAAAGAAACAACAAAGTCAGGATAGATAATGAGATTAATTTGTTAACTGTGAATATAATGTTCGATCTTGCTCGATTTCATGTTAAGTACAGCATATACTGAAGCTTATTCATCAGTAATTTTCATTTATTAAATATATTCTGATACCAATTTAAAGAAAGCTTAGTAACTAACATTATACCCATTAGTAACAAGAGATTCAAATGATCAGTATGCCCTAGATAGAGTTTGAACTTATCATAATTTCAATAAATCATCCAATTAGGAAAGGAAGTCAGTATCCTGGAGTAAAGACATGACAAATATGAAAAAAGCAGACATATGCAGTAAACATCTAAGATAATTAATTTTTTTTAGACATCTTACACATCTCTGTGATATCGGACTTTAAAACACATGATCGCATATTATTATTATTATGTAACCAACTACAATGTTTAAACAATTCATTGCTTACATTCTTGTGATTGATTAAACGACAAAAGAGAATTATCAAATAGAAGATCTGAAAAGAAAGAAAATGTCAATATGAGATCGAGAAAAAGAAAGCAAACAATGATTGAACATTGAGAATAAAATATTCAACTTATTTAAATTATTAAGATCACTTGAAATTTGATAAAGCAATTCATCATTATACCAATTAAAACAACTATGGTATTGACAGTTTTATGTATTTTGGATTGAATCGTATTTTAATCACCTTACGGATTCGAAGTATACTTTACTTTACCCCTTGTGGAGGAGCATAGGCCGCCCACCAGCACTCTCGATACAACCCTGTCCTGGGCATTCCTTTCCAGCTCTTTCCAGTTGTTACTCATCCTTTTCATATCTGCTACTATTTCCCGACGTAATGTGTGCTTTGATCTTCCTCTTTTCCGCTTCTACCAACGATCGAAGAGATCAGGATGGCTGTCAGAAAAATCAAGAGCGGGAAAGCAGCAGGACACAACAACATATCAGCTGAAGCACTGAAGTCAGACATCGAATTAACTACAAACATGCCCCACCTTCTATTCAAGATTTGGGAGGAGGAACAAGTGCCGATGGACTGGAAAGAAGGACATCTCATCAAGATTCCAAAGAAAGGAGATTTGAGCAACTGCGAAAACTACAGAGGCATCACACTATTGTCATTACCAAGAAAGGTTTTCAACAGAGCGTTTCTAAACATTATCCGGAACTCATACGACGGACTACAGTGCAAATTCGTGCATGGATGACATCTGACAGATGCATTCCAAGTAAGGACCAGAGTCAGACAAGGTTGTCTACTCCCCCCTTCCTCTTTTTTCTGGTGGTTGACTGGATTATGACGACCTCAGCATCTGACGGAAAGCACGGAATACAATGGACAGCTCAGGACCAATCAGACGATTTGGACTTCGCAGATGATTCGAAGTATACTGTGACTTTAACTTGAATTTTATAATTTGAGTTAACACATTCACATTTATGTAACAAATTTTATATATGTTGTGGTAAAATAGTAAGTAATGGAATTAATTATCATGATAGTTCTATTCTACAGGAGATATTGTCTTTAGTTCTACTAACATAGAAGTATATAGTTATTAAATTGTGTTTTTGTAATATTTTTTTTCGAATAATTCATTTACCAAGCACTTGAGTTTGAGCCACATTCTAAGTGACAAGGATAATGATACTGCCAAGTTGATTAAAGCAAATCAGATGGAGGAGGGTTTGAACTTGAGACTTTGGCTGAAAATTACTAAGGTTAGGATTATTACTGGGCAGTTTACAGCTCCATAGAATAGTACGCATGGTCAACTTATTCGATGATCTAATCGAAAAAATTCAATTGTCGATAGTCTCTTTAAGTGAGAAAAAACAATAAAAATAGTCAACCCTTGTTAATAAACTCAAACAAAGATCTTACCACCAAGGAATAATTTCAGTAATCTAGTTACATAGGAACGTTGATTAGCCATAGCACATACACGTATCTCAATGGCGTACAAACGAAGGATCCAGTTTTTACGATTTAATGATAAAGCTTCAATAACTGAAATATAAAAAAAGTGTTATGAATAGATTAGTTTGATGATGTGACAAAGTACGAGATAAATTTGATGCAAATGTCTACAAATTTAACAAACTCAAAGGGAACATTGTAAACAATAAGGCCAATAAACATTATTCAAATAAAAAATCTAACATGGTATTTACAGAGCAGAATGAAGAAAACCAGTATTTTATAGTTACACAGGTACAAAATTCCGAGCGTAACAACCTATTTGAATTTGAGAACAAACTAACCTGCTTTCTGTCGATCAGTGAAATTTTCACATACATTGCCATCGAAACTCGAAGACAGAAGAGGTTGACAGAGATCAGAATGTAAGTATTTAGCTAATAAATCATGATTGCCACGAAGAAAACGTAACAGAGGTTCCGATGTTAATGGATTCGATCCTAATTTATATAAAATTTGCCAAATTAATGCCAAATTCCATTGTAATGTACAAGAGAATTCAAAAGGCAATGTTGTTATAGACTGTAGCCAATGCGTAGTACTATCTATCATATCAAGCATACTATGTAAACATGTTCGTTGTTGGTCAGCTATACCAGCATCCTAAAAAAAATATTGTTCAACGAGACAGTTTAACTAATTTTAAAAAGTGTATTATTTGTTTTGCTTAAAACATTAGATTACAAAAGTTACAAAATGTTGATACAAGTTAACTACAAAACTATGGATAAAGTTTATTTTCACTAATAAGAAGGTTAAATATATCATTTTCAAGAAAAATCCCATAATCTTTTTCCAACTAGCAATAATAATTATTATTGGCATCAAATTTAGTTACTAAGTGTATATAGCTAATTACTTGGCTGTAAGACACTGTTTGTAAGTATGTGAGAGCTAGTTTTATTGATCGCTTGACGGGAAAGTTTAAATCAGAAAATAAACAGTCGAGATCCGAGAGAGTTACTAATATTGCTACATAGAATCATAGCACTAAACAGTACGAAACAATGTACGACTTAACATGGCCATGCATCGTTCGAAATTAAAATAGTTTATCATAGTTTGATTCAGTAATAAATCAAACGTGGAAAACACCCATACATCTAACGACATATTCAGGTGACCAGCTTATGTTGAAAAAATAGTGCGTCCACAAATAACCGTAGACTGTTTTAAAACTGAACTAATAGACTAGTTAATAGTATGGATCACGTACAATGATAGACACTATAACTTCAAATGAATCAAAATTATTTAATAAATAATATCACTTCTTGTAATTTATCATAGTACTTAACTACAGCCACAAAAATCTCACAAGATTGATCTCGTACTGAGTGATTTAATTAATGAAAACATTCAAATAAACTAGTATTGTTTAGAGGAAGACATTGACATAACACAAGTAACAATACCAGTATATTCGGAATGCGCTTCTCATTTTGTAGATGCTAAGGAACACATTCGTGCCAACGCGTAGGTTGATCATAGAGTGTGAAGTAGTTAAGTGTTCTGTTCATTTCACCCCTATTAGAAGTCTCACCAACCCTAGTGGGTTGGTGTCTGACGAAATCTTGACAAGGATTTAGTAGGGTAATACAGATTACACTTACTTGCATCATTTGTACTGTAGACAAGTTGAATGAGGCTAGTTCGAAGCACCGACAGTGACCAGTGGAGTGCAACCACACCGGGTGAGACATTTACTCACCAACGGCAGTGGAAGATGATCGTGAAATGTCGTGGGCTGATTGGAATTAAACATTCACATCACTGGATGCCAAGTTAGTGATCTATAGGTGCCGGGTTCGGTTTTCGAGTGCGCACTCGTAGGTACACACTGTCGCGCCCAGTACTAGGACGAAACGAAAATTTAGTGATCCCAGGATTTCAATGGTCGTCTAAGGTCAGTTTGTGATATAAGGTGTATGAAAATTCGATAATCTTCATAAAAACCCAATATTGATAATAAAAAAATAACCAATAATGTTCAAAAAATTGGATTATTACCTGTAAATTTGATCGACTAATGGCTTTGCAATTGTCAACACAGAAACCACACAACCAATGAGCTAAATTAGGAGCAGGATGTTCCATTACAGCTAATAATATTTGAAGAAACGATATAGATATTGGTATGGAATAAGTATTTACAGTGACTTCTGTATTCCACAAATGAAGAGAGAAAACGAAAAATATAACAGTAGAGTAACACATAATAAAAGCTAAATAAGCAGTAAACTAAATATTGGAACTGACAATCGGTTAGTCAAAAAGGATAATAATTTTAAACACTACATAATGTATAACATATCGACTTGTCACTGACTGATGTAAGGTAAGTAGAGATTTAAAATCGCCAGGATAAAAGAACACATCTTAAGGAAGGCGCAGGGAGGGTGACCAAACCCAAAGTCATTTATTGTTAGAGTTAGTCATGTTGGTAAACACAAACCAACCAGTTGCGGTTTAGTATGATAGCTGTGTTCAGTGATTGGAGAAGTTTGGTGGTATGACTTAAAGTTTCAATGGTGCAGATATACTCAAACTTAGCCAATTTCTAGATCTTGAGTTTAAAAACTGTTTAATGGCCTTTATTTTGCAAGCTAATTCTTGATTCTGAAATCGTTTTTATAGTGGTTAGTCATGCTCATTATCACCAATACTAAAATTTTTTAGACTCAGACTATGCATCCAGTTAGTTTTACTACATAATGCTAATATCGTGTGGTGATTTGGGATACCACATACATGTACAAGCTGTAAGTTGGTGCGCACATTTATAACAATAGCAGTGATGTGAGCTAGGGACTTTCAAGTTTGTTGAGAAGTGTGATAAGTTCATATCATTGAGTGCACATTTTCAGTTAATATTGGTCTAAGATCAGTCTTTGGTTTAAAATATTAAAATTCGGCGAGACTACAACTTATGAACGAACCAATCAGATTTACGATAACAGGTCTTGGATTTCAGAGTGAAATTCTTCATCCAATCAGCTAAATAGCGTTTTGGCATTTTAGTTGATGTCAGTTAGTGATGAAAACCCTAAATCTAAATTCTAACCGTTACCATCAACTATAAATCATAATCCTTATTCTTCAAACTGGTTTATAACCCTCACTTAGCCTTAGTATGTAGATAGACATTTTCAAAGTCACTTTATCGTCGCTCAAAGGTTGTCCATAAATTATAGTCTCACCGAAAATTTTACAACATTCAAAAATCCATCTATATTAAAACCATTTATGGTAATTGGTAATATAACTGTTTAATGCATGAAAATGGGAGTTAATTATAATTAGATGATAAAATCCAATATGTTTGAATTATGACAAGTCTTTCTTGACTTAAAAGCAGCATCTCACTCCGTAGACCACGAGATTCTGTGGCAGTGTCTGTCATGGAAAGGCGTAACTCAGAAGTACATAAACCTTGTGAGGGCTCTTCATTCGAACACTATTAGTCGAGTCAGAGCTTATGGAGAACTGTCATCTGCTTTTACAACCTCAAGTGGTGTTCGTTAAGGCTGTCCACTATCTCCATTTTTTCAACCTTATCATAGACATACCGATGGAAATAACGTTCTCATCGACTGAATTCTCGGGCATTGATAATCTAACGGGAAGTTCACTTATCGACTTAGAATACACAGATGATATAGTCCCGTTCGGTGAAGACGCTGATAAAATGCAGTCTTCTGGTAGCACTAAGCAACAATGCCAGGATATTTGGGATACACTTTTCCTCCTCCAAATGCAAGTTGTTGCTTCAGGACTGGTCTGCGTCAACACCTGAATTAAGGATAGGGAGTGAAGTAGTCGAACGCCTCAACAACTTCACTTATCTTGGAAGTCTGATCAGTCCAAATAGGTTGATATCTGACGAAATCTCAGCACGGATTCGAAAAGCTCGTTTGGCATTTACCAACTGAAGTCATCTATGGCGAAGGCGAGATATCCGTCTACCAATTAAGGGACGAGTATACTGCGCGGCAGTTCGTTCTGTCCTTCTTTACGCCTGCCAAACGTGGTCATTAAGAGTAGAAGATACTCGTAAGCTACTGATATTTGACCACAGATGTCTTAGAAATATTGCTGGTATCTGCTGGGATCACCGGGTAAGTAATAGTGAGGTTAGACAAAGGGTATTAAGGAATGACGGTAAATCAGTTGATGAGGTTGTAAATCTTCATCGACTGAGATGGTTGGGCCAAATGTTCCGTATGTCTGAACACCGATTACTACGACGCGCAATGCTATCTAGTGTTGGGGATGGTTGGAAGAATGTTAGGGTCGGCCAAACCAAAATGTGGCATCGGTCCTTGAAGTCACTAACTTCTAGTCTGAGCCATATTGGTAGATACTACTAGACTATTTGTTTGGGGTCCACGTGACAATCGTAACCAATGGTTGGAGATTGTGGATGACATGGCTCAGAATCGATCACCCTGACGTAGATGTATACACTCCTTGTCTTCCCTTAAACTAAGAGATTAAAATCACTTAATATCTTTCTACGAACTAATTCTTCCTTATATGCAATCTTTCTTTTATATATTACAATCACTGAATTAACTACTTCTATGAATCCGGTGTTCATCTTGTTGTGCTAATGAGGTATGACAGTTTGGACCGATGCATATGTACTTGTTCCTACGTTGTACCTGAGTGAGTGAATGACAAGTACCACCTTTTAAAATTCTGTACAGATGTAACTGGTTACCCATAGTGAAAATAAAATCAGTTTAATATATAAATAACTCACGGTAGAACCAATCACCAAATGCATGAATATAATAATCATTATTATTCAATCGATTATGAGTAATTCGTATATCTGTCCATTCAGAGAAGTATGTATTCAGATATGAAGCGCAACGTTCCCATATTTGACTAGGAAAATACCAATTATTTGTTTGTAATGGAAATGCTGCATCAAATCGAGCAGCATTAATCACTGGTGATGGTAATCTAGATGAAAATGTACCGACACTATGTAAACATAATTCATTGTTATCGTTATCACCATAAAGCCATTCATCAGTGAATGCAAAATGACCTTCATTGTCTAAATTATTATCTATTGAAATTAAACTTGAACACATATCTACATTCATTGGCCATTTGATTAAATATGCAAAAGCACCAAGTAATTGATTTCGTATAGTCTATTTAAATGAAAAAATGGATGCTTATGATAAACATGTTCAGTAGATCGGTAAATATAATCTATAGATCTAAATTAAATGAACTTCTAATATTAATTGTATACACATATATGTTAACTGAAAATAAATCTTACTTCATCAGCTGTAAGTAATGCTAACAAATCCGAATGTGGTTGTATTGATGAAGCTAAATAACCGAGTATACTAACTGCACATGATGTATGATCTGGTAAATAGTCTGCTAGCAAACAATATCTAAATTGAATCAATGAAAAGGAAAATTTACAAATTAGAATTTAGAAAGGAAAGAAAATTGTTTCGTCTGAAAAAAAAACAGAAAAATAATGATATCATAAAACTAAGTATGTAGGAGATAGCTTGAAGATCAGTTCTAGCACAAACTATTAAAAATAATGGTGCACCAAATAGCTGTTATATCTTAGTCAGTTATTGGTCTAGGGGTATGATATTTGGTTCAGTTGCAGGTGATCTTCTGATTATCCCTTCCCTGCTTTTCCCGACTACAGTTGCTGTCAAGATGTCGTGGTCGAACTTGTTTTTCCTCATGACCCAAGCGGGCTGTATTAGATAGAACATGTTTTTTAGATACTAAAATGTCAGAGGTCGAGCAGACAACAGTAAGACTGAAAGTAGCAAATTATTTAGTAGTGCGTTGGAAAACGAATGAAAGCATAATATTATTCTATCTATAAGTAGTAATACGATTCAATTAGATATAATAAAGTGGATGAAGGAATGTGATATACGGGATTTACTTAAGATTCTGTACTTTGTTTAATTATTATTAAAAAGAGATAGGCACAAAATAAAACTTATCATTTACTGACTTCATATCATTTATTCTACAGAACAAGGCTATACGTGTCTCCTTATTATATAGAGGTTATTATTATCTAGAGGTTAAGCGTTCGCGCGCAAGGCCGATAGGTTCTGGGTTCGAGTCTCGCGGGGCGGGATCGTGAATGAGTACTGTTGAGGAAACCCACACTCGAACGAGACGGCCGTCCAGTGCTTCCAGGTTTTCCATGATGGTCTAGCTTTAATTGACTCATGAACTCAACTATTAAATTAGTATAATATCGACAAAAAAACCTTTCTGAAAATAAATAACCACTTACTTTAATAACATTGGAATAAGATCTGCTCTTCCAGATCCTAAATTAGTTGACATTAATAAACGTGAAACATATACAGGAAGTATAGTAAGACCAAAGGAAGGAACATTTGGCAATGGAACAGAAATATTCGACAATGGTTGTACAGATCCAATTCGCGGTCTACCAAAAATAAAAGAAGAAATAATTATTATAATAAGGTATGTTACAATATGGTGTGATAAAATTATCATAGAAATTATATTTTAAAACAAAATATTATTGTAAACTATTCCAGATGAACTTACTGAATATTAGTTGCTATACGTCGAACAAATGTTACTAAAATATCTTCACTAGCCAATAGTCGACGTATTAAACTAAGACCAGCATATGTTGCACGAGTCATTGAAACTGGTGGACCGTTAGGTATAGGAAATTCTAAATGTCTATGTAGGCCTACTTCTAAAAGGCCGGTAACCTAAAAAGAGAGAGATATATATATTTAGTGAAAAAGAGTGCATGATGTAGTTTACAGTAGTGAAATTTTGCAGTGCTAATTGGTAAAAAAAAACATATGAAATAAGTTTCAAGTCAATATTTATGTATTTAAATAAATAGTGCACTGGTATGGCCGAGGGTAGGGAGAGTCAGCTTCCCATCTCGAAATGCTCTCACATGGTTACGCGTATACAGCCACTGGCAGGAAAGTCCTACTCATTGCCTTCTCGCAGCATTATTGTTGCTTACGAAATTGAGAGAACGAAAAGCGAATATCCAGTGCTTTAACCAGATTAGTGGATATGGAGGATCCACCTAGGGGAGTTGGAAAACCCTGATTCCAAACCAATGGTGCACATGGGCTCCAGGATCCTGATGGAAAAAATGGTGTATGAACTAATTATTGGTCACCGGCTACCATGGGACTGCATCTCCTTACGTTGCTCCACTGTCTTGTGGATTAGACCTTTAGGTCAAAGGCTCCGGGTGGGCCCGCTTAAGGAAAGCACCTGTTTCGGTCTGGGCACCTGATAGTTTACGCAAACTTCTGGTGCACTATTTTTTTAAATACACATTCTTTGTCATAAACTCCAACTTTAGTCTGGTGCTAATTATCTAATTACGTTTGGTCTTGACAAGATTATAGAGAATATATAAGGAAAAATATAAATTATTAATTACCATTCTAAATAAAGATGAGTCTGTTAACAACTGAGTAGCAAGATGATAGCCTGGATCAGTGTATGGCCAACCAACAGGTAAATGTAATTGACTTATTAAAGCTTCTAATGAACTGATTGATGGTGACAATGTAGCATGTAAATGACGACCGTGAATTGGTTGTTGTTGTTGCTGTTCTTTGCCGATTTGAAACAATACATTCAACAGATATGATGCCCAGTCAACTGATTGACCGCTGATCACATTAGAATTTTGCTTACTATCACCGCCAACAACACCCACAGTACCAACACCAGTAGAAGTAGACATAGTAGTGAATAGTGCATCTAAATTGTCGACATTTTTTTCATGACTAGAAGTCATCATAGTTGTAATAATAGCTGTCGCATTATTTAATCGATTTAAAAAATCATGAACAAGTCCGTCGAATAGAATTAGACAAGATGCAGCAATATCCCACTAAACAGAGAGATACATTGAGAGAAAAAAGTAAGAGAATATTGAAAAGTTGGGCATACTACTGATGGTAAATTGTAAATTATTATTATTATTATTATTATTATTATTATTATTATTATTATTATTATTATTATTATTATTATTAGCTTTATTCAATATTATAATTTTGGTACAATATAGAATTCTCAGCGCAAAGTATTTCAACAAGTTTCCGTTTCTTTCTTCTTGGTCGGTCCTGGCGATAAATATTGAGGAATCGCCAGTTAGATGTTAGCACTTCAGTGAATGAACAACTGAATAATGCACATTCTTTTCGTTGTACATTGCCAGCAACCATATTGTCTCTTATTGAGTTTTCTGTAACGTTGACAACGAAAGGTTGTACACTTTTCAGAAACGCAGCAGAATAGGTTATGCGATTAATAAACATAATGATATATTAAAACAAACAACAATAGATAACTTGTTGAAATATCTAGATGGCAGGAACAGGTAGCCCAGATGCTCAAGCAGGCCGCCCTTGAGGGGAATGTGTAAGTTAATCAGTTAATAAAAAACCTGACATAAGATATCACCTCAAGTTGCAAATATTTTGCATACATATGCCTGTTACCCCCAGTAGAGGAGCATAGGCCATCCAACAGGATTCTCCATATTTTACATCGAGAAAATGACATTCATGAAATACATATAAAAAAATACACATATTTTGGACATTGGAATAGTTTACAACCTATATAGTCTTACGAAGTATTTAATAGACTTATGACTATTTCATGAACTCTAACTAGAATGAAACAGATCAATCCAACAGTTCATGAGTTCATGAAGTAAGTTATATACCAGTGTACAACTAATCTTAGTCAACTTCTGGTTCGTTCCTCTGTAAGTTAGTTTTGCAAGACCGGAAATGTGATGTTTCAAAATAAAACCCAAAAACGTCCAGTTCTGTCCATTATTTCAGCTAATCGCTCGTTTTCCAAATTTTACACATTAGTTGACAAGAAGGGCTATAGTATACTCGGCAGGATTTGAATCATACTTCCGATATAAAACCTTTTGATACTAAAAGGTTTTGATATTAAGTGGTTTTGAGATGGTCAGTACAGAACTTTGCATAACCTACGTTTCGTTTTGAGGCGTCATCACTGACTGACCTATAAACCTGAGATATTTGCACAAATCAATCACTGAGTAATGCCCAATATCATATTTGTCTAATACTATTTAGTGCTGATAGAATTCTATCAATCAAAATTTAATGGGACCACTAATTTAAATGACTCAACATTGAGTGCACTATGTTTTGATGTCAGCTAATTGATCGACTAGGCAAACTTGGTATCGCATATTACTCTTCATGTCCCTTTCGCCTTTGGAGATCAGATAACATTTTCCAACAGAACAAAAGTCCATTGAATGGAACTAAAAGTTGTAAACTCAATAGAGGGAAAAAATCAGTAAGTATACTAAAGGAAAACACAGCATATAAACAAACATGCATGAATATTGAAAAAGAAAACTTCCACTATCTTGTGAATCAGAGATTTTAAAAATTTGAAGCCTTTCCAAACATTGTCTTCTTAAGACTATAAAGTTTGATATTTATATCACACAAAAAAAACCTTGAACAAAAACACTTACTCTTTCCAATGGATTACGATACGCTCTCATAGTATGCCTTAAAAATATTGTATTAGTGATAAATGATGTAATTGAAAGAAATGTGTTTGTTTGAGACGGTATATTATGACTAGTACCAGTTAATCCAAAAGTGTCCATTTCTTTAGTATCACCAGATCTTAATAAATTGCTTGGAATTTGCATGGGATAATTGATCAATTTTGGAAGCATAACAGTTATTAACGTAAGAAAAGCATTTGTCAATGGATATTCTTCAGCTCGTGGTTCCACTTCATCCATATCGGTCTGAAAAAACAATGGTACCATTAATATGTAAAATAAATAATATTCTAGAATTTTGTGCATAGCATTTAAAGAAAGATAACAACCAATAATTTGAGAATGAATTCGTGGAATAAAAAGTATCAGATTTATTTAAAACTCAGGGAAAATAGTGAATGTATTTGAGGCACTATGATATACTCCAAAGCATGTCACTCAGAGTCTCCAACCATTAATTATGCTTATTTTGTGGACCTTCCCTCGATTTGGGCACCCGGTAGTATCACAGCTCACATACAAATTCAGTGACTTGTGTGATGCATATGGATTCAGTGCCCCTTTGTACCAATATTTGTGTTCAATTTAATGAGTAAATAAATCTTGCGAACAATGGCTTAAAGGTTAAGACGTCCATCTCCAGGTTAGAACCGCAGCCCACCTACTTCGACTAGGTCAATCAGGTAGTATCATAAGTCTTCACATTTAAAGTATGGCTTATTTTTAAGTATCTGGTGGATGAGTTAATTTAATTAGTAATTATCGAATGGGCCCTGCTTAAGTGGTCTATACCTACCAAAACGCTTCAATTAAACAGTCAATAACTTTAAGAAATGACGCCATTTTTAGTCTAGTCACCTTTAGATTTCTTTTAACCTACTCTAATGTCAGTGAACATTGTGAGCTGCGGTAGGTGGATGTTAGGCGTATGCAACATATGTCCCAGTCACCACAATCGGCAGTTTTAGTATTATCAATTAATATGAAGTGTTTACCTATTACCCTACATCTAACCTCAACATTTCTCAATATTAGGTTGTCCTAACATAACGTAATTGCTGGAAGACTTTATGATGAAGTTTTCATCGTTCTTCTAAACGATATCATCAGCACAAACTTTAGGTAGATGTGAAGTGTTCGAATTTCTCCACATATGGCTCACAGCTCGTCCTGTAGACCTCGATGTTGATTGGTTCTTGTTGATCTTAAATCTGTCATTGTTTACTTCTTTGTTTTGGTTATATCTCCCATTGGAAGACATCAATCTATGGTAATATACTAGTAACCGATGAATATCTCCTACTTTTAGAGAGAAAGTTTCGCAGTCACAACGTAAAACAATGAGGATTGCTGTGTTATTTTCAATTCTCCATTATTTTACATAATTCCATGTTTTAGAGTTGTATACTTGGTATTTTTTAGATATGTTTCATTGAGAAGCACAGAATTCTACTCATTGTAATATAATCACAAAAGAAAAGAAATGAAATCTTTAAAAAAAAAAAGGTAACAATTAAGCCAAAACAATATGAAATAAAGTTAACTGGTCAGTTAATCATTAGACGAGATGAAACATGAGACAACTGTGTACTGGATCAAGTTGTTGTCACATACACATCAATATACCAAGGGAGAGGAAACAAATGGATATGGAGGAATGTAAAAGTTACGCAGGATAAACTGACTTAAAATTTATTTGTACATATAAGAACGAATGCAATTGAGCGCCACTATGATATAATGAATGACTGAAATTCACAACTGAATAACTTCTGAATATTTTGTTAGGCCTTAACCTAGATCGAGACAAGTTCTCTCCTGTATATTATTGGGTATACAGATCAATGGCCCATTTTTAATTAATGTAATCGAGTAAAAATCAAGCGGACGTTAGTGTTACCACATACTTCTAATTACACGTTTTAAATTTATCTCAATAATAGTTTAATCCGGCTGTTTAAAATAAAGTAGATCCAGTATTACTGAAACACGTGTGTCATCAAAACAAATGGAAACGACCAATTTAACATCCAGAAAGTTACAACTTATCAAACAAATCCATAGAGAGTGACAACTGATTTACAGGTTCTTGTACTCAGCTTTGAGCCACACTTTGTATGTGAAGGCTGGATATATATATATATATGTACGCTTCTGACCAAACTGAAGAAGATATAGTGAGATATGAACTTGCAACCAAGTAATTGAAAACTAAAGGCTTTAACCACACCACGATTTCACAATCAATAACGATTAATATTTTAAATCAATGAACACAAAAGCATCTAAATAACAGAAGTTAAACATTACTATAATAGTAGGAAACATACATTTAGTCCGTGAATCGACTGAGGTTGATTAGGATGACGTTGTACGGTAAAAGGTAATAGCTGAAAAATAATATTGTTTTAAGAAAGAAAAACATCGGAATTTATTTCAGATTCTTTATGAAAATTTAATAAAATGAGAAAATAATTACTTCGGAAAATTTGAAAACTGATAGTAATAAGTCAGTTAGTTACAACGTAGGACCAGGCACATATATGCATCAGCCCACACCTCATTAGCGCAACAAGATGAACACCAAATTCATAGAAGTAGTCACTTCAATGGTAGTAATGTATAAAAGAAAGGGTTATTAAGACATATCTAGAAAATATATACACATAAAAATGCCCAAATTAAATGAATGTTTTACTCGAGGAACCTATTTTGAACCTACGATCTTGTAGTGACCTATTTTTATCAAAAGAACACGATTAGTTTAATGAAAATAATCATTATTATAACCAATTGTACCAGAGATTGTTTTACTGTGCTTGTTTGTTTAACTGTACTAAAGACAGCCATTACTCCTCCATTATTCTTTCGTGGACTGTGACCTTGTACGCTCGCACGTTCGCCCATTGATTCCACTTGCACTTCATTTGGCACGATCTCGGTATACTTTCGATACCACGAGATCGCCAACGAATAAATCTGGTTACAATCACCTTTCGCCTTCTGATTTTTCTGGTACGCGCTCAACTTGTAGTGGTATTCATAGTCTATCGCGACTCGATTCCACGCTACAATCTCAATGTTTGATCGACATGATAGTAGAGCAATGTCTGGAAATCCAATCTCATGGTAACCAGTGACCAGATTACATTTATACAACACTCGTATATATATATGACCCAGAGGTGCATTTTGTAATAATAAACTCACTGATTACACTTAGTACATAATCAGCGGTTTAGCAAAGCAGCACGTTATTTAGTGTTTGGTAGAGGTAATATAAGTAATCGTTTGAGTAATACATTTCTATCTATCTAAAGTTTGGTAATTCTAACTGGGTGTATAAACCTCAGAAGGTGAAATGAAATTCGATTCTGCTGTTCATCAGTTAAGAGATTGATAGGCTACCCTCAATAAGCGCACCCGACAGTACCTGTTACCTCAACCTTGTGGTCGAGTTTAGTTATCTCGAAAACCCAATAGAGCTATATTGGCTATAAAACTCGTTCCTTGAGGTCATATCACGCCACACAGGATGGTTAGAGAATGGTAAGGCTAAAAGCAATAAATTTGTGTTCAAGAGCGAAGTGGTACTGACGACTACATTAAGCTGTGACGTCATTAGCAACCAGTATCTTCCATCAAGCTGTTGGGCTCGAAAACGCTATATTTTTTTACTCTGACCCACAGATTTCTGTCACCAGTGATAAGGCCTTCAAAATACATAGCTAATACACCCAACACTACCCACAAAAAAAGCCGTGTAATCAAATGCAAGTAAATTTTATTTGGGCTCTGGTGTCATAGTCCCAGGTTATCTGTAGCACTATTACTCCAGCTTCCTTTTCGGGCAATTCAAGGAATAAATATCCTTTCACGATATGGACAACCAGAAAGTGACAGAACCGTAATTTTTTGATACACAAAAATAGTAGCCACAACATAAAAAAGACTCACTTCTGCACTGACAAAATGTTGCCATATAACTGGAATATTTTGTTGACTTTTACAAAGTTCAGTAAGCAAATACAAGATATCAGCTTTTAAATCTAAAGAAACTGGACAAGTTAGAAAACCCATACACATTGGTATTAGCTGCCATTGAGGATTTGAAATGAACGTTGAACGTGCAACTGGATCCTAATGGAAACAAGAAAAGAACAAGAGATAGACACACAAAAAACTTGAACAATTTTGCGTAAACGCAACGACATAGCGAGAATAAAAAAACATTGGCAAATCATGAACGGAACAACAATAGGAAATAATAATGTTGGGATAAAGCCCAATATATAAATACAAATAATAATAACAGTGATTGTGAAACGAGCACTATGTAATCAAGAACTTTTCATAAGAAAAGTGGAGGAAAAATAAAGAGGAGACAGTAAATCATATTAAGACTTTAGATACATGTGATATCCGTGGCTACTATTCACCTATGCAATTTCCATAATCTTACCTAGAGAATCGTGATAAGTCTACAGACTCCAGTGTAATCAATCTTTAGTATATGCAATTCTTTCTAATGAACAGGACAGAACAAACAAGATATAATGAATTCAAGTTATTCCGCTACGTTTGTTTTACATTCTTTATTCAATGTTTACGTTACGCATTAATTTCTTAAGGCAGTTCCAAAGTCGACTTTACGAAAAACCTGGAAACGACATACAATAAACACGTCCATCTTAGTGAAACCAACGAAAAACACGATATATTAGAATTGAATGCATCGAAAACTATGTTAGCATAGCCAAATTCCAGTACTACACATATTTTGTTTCCTTGCAGTACACAGACACTACACAGATAACAATAATTGGAAAGGTATTAGAAAATAGCCAGAAGGAAAATGGAAAGACGAAATTTGAAAGTGATCAGAATCACCAGCTTTGACAGAACTGTTTATTAAAACAGTCTAAATTAAAACTATTTGGGAGAAAACTATATACCATTCGACAAATACGAGCAACCAATCTCAAAACAGCCTGTAGACCAGCTTGTTCTTCCGGTTGAATGGAACGTGGTTGAATATTCATAGGTACTGTTGTTGCACCAATATCGGATGAACTGGAACCTTTTCTGTGACCATACATAGACTCAGTAGTTGAACGTGGAAAACCTGACACGCGGGAACGGGGAGTAACTCCATCATTGAAATAAAGATGGGGATACAATTGATTCGAAGCTTGAATTCTAAAGTTCATTGGTTCTGGTTGTACAACAACCTGTTTCATATGGTTTAAATATTGACGAAAACTGTTGAAAAAATGATCCCAAGTAATTAACGAGGCACCACGCCCTATTAATAAAAAGACAAATGAACAATTATCCTATGAGAAATCCAAAATTAAGCTTAACTATTACACCAGCTATACGAGATGAAACTAACAAAAAGACCAACGGAATCGAAATAATCAAAGATGCATTAACTGTGAGAAAGGATAAAGATGGAAGAATATAGCTCAAAAGATAGAATGAAAAGGTATGTATGGGAAAATTCTTAAACTAAAGCTCTAAAGGAAGATAAAAAGCGCGTGTATTATTTTGAGCAGTTAACAAGTTTCGAAACCGGATCTTGTGAAGATGAATGTCCGGTTAGTTATGTAGGATTATTGGTCCACTCAAAATATATATGGTTCAAAGTTCAGCAGATAAGTACTCGCACGGTAGGTGTATTGGTGGAAAAATTGTAACAGTATGAATGAATGAGTTACTGTGTACATTTTAGATAAAACTTAATGTGTTAGTAAAATTTTATGTAAGCCGCTTCGTCTAAAGATTTTAAACATAAAAAATCTCATCTGTCTACTCAGAAATTGCAACTACAGGCAGTTTATCAACATGGAAAAAGATGTGAACTTAGGATAATGAGTGACAAGTTTTTCCCAGCAAAAGTCTAATACTAAAAAAACTTCGATATATGATCACGACCACTAAAAAGTAATTCAAATTAAAAACGTGAAAAATACACGTACCAGGATTAGTAGCATTTGCTTTGAGAAGACTGAAACAAAGACCAGCTGCACTACGAGAACAGCATAAACCATGAAGCATACGTAAATAAGGCAGAAATAAACAAGGCGCTGTGACCATATCTCCAGCTAATCTTAAAAAGCGAATAAGGGCTGCCTACAATAAAATATAAACAATGTTTATGTAGATTAAAATTAGAAATCAGTCAAACAAGATTTAATTTTTGAGAAAGAATTAGCACATATTTTTCAGCATTTTCTGTAAAGCTGACAAATTGAGTGCTCCAATACAACTTATTCTCAGTGGTGCTCTGTTTTCAGCTATGTTATCAGTCAGTCATGGAATATGTCACATCTCAGACTCAAAGGTTTACATACTCACTTTCGAGCTACACTTTGTACAAACGTTGTGAATACCTTTCAGGTTTTTAAACTGTAGGTGTGAAATGCTTTCTGCGTCTAGACCAAGATTTTGTCAGGTATCAACTCACCAAAGTTCATAGGCCTTTCAAGATAAGTGGAGTTCACGACACAATCGAGTAGTGACTGTTGCAAACCACTATTCTGTCCTTAGTTACGTCACTTCCTCCCTATATTCAGACCAGGAAATGATGCCGGCTAACTCTGAAGAAAAATTTAACATTTAGAGAAGAACTTATTTGAAACACTTTCTTCTATTGATACGCAGGGTGTTCAGGAGACATAACTTTATTACCAATAAACTCTTGGTCAATAAGTGAATCTTCTGATAGTAGATCGATCCCTAAAATGTTAAAAGACAACCAATCACCTTTCGAAATACGTCGACGATGATATTAAATCAAAATAAAGTGAACAAAGCCGATGAACATTAATTGATTTTGACAGCCGAGATAATATTTCCCACTAAGTCATAGTTCAACAGAAAATGCCAAAGTAAAAAGCCTTCAGTAGGCTAATATAATTTATTGATACCTACTTCAATGACAGATGATACTATAAGACCTCTAAATAGACGGAATCAAATGCCACTCATAGTAGAGAAATACGGTTATGGTCAGGGGTTGGCAAATAACCCCTACGTCGTCGAAAATTGACAGAGTAGAGGTTTGATCGATATAATTACGGCCAAGTTTGGAACTTACTTGGTTTTCTGTTCCAGAGCTCCATTTAGAGGTTGATTGATAATATCTTAAGAATTATTCAAGCAGAACTAATTCCCTTTTAGTTTTTATGAGAGGATTTTTGCTCTTTCCTTTAAACTCGGACTATCAAAGATTGAGGTTAGGACAGAATTACATTAAGTTCAGTCAATCTAACTAATAATACTTGAATATATAAAGTTAATGAAAAAATAACGGTATAAAAACTAACCTGTCGAATGTTATCAAGTTCTGCATTACGTGACTGACTACCGTAAGTATGGAACTTTGGTCTAGGAGATTTATCAACAGTACTTGGAGATAATAGATCATTTGAACCCAACGCTACTGGTGCAATATTAGTTAGCTCACCAACAGGCCACCAAAATTCCAAGCCCAATCGACCATGTAGACGAGAACCAGGTTGATTATAAAGTTGAGCAATCAACAGTAAAAAGTTTGCAAAACCGTGCCCGGTAGACGACGGATCAAAACCTGTAGACCTAAGTATATCTTCATCCCGCAATCGGATCTCTTTCACTCGTACTGCCATGTGCACAATCAAGTCAGTAACAATACAATGCATACGATACACCCAGAGAGGCTGAAAAGTAAGAACAAAACGTATCAAGAAACAGCCAAAAAAGAAGAAAAGTCAGTCAGCCGGCTACAACGTAGGACCAGGCACATAGATGCATCGGTCCAAGTTGCCATACCGCATTAGCACAACAAGATGAACACCAGATTCATAGAAGTAGTTAATTCAGTGATAGTAATATATAAAAGAAAGATTGCATATAAAGATATAGTATGGGAAGAATTAGTCCGTAGAATGAGAGATATGAAGCGATTATAATCTCTTAGTTTAAGTGAAGACAGAGAGTGTATACATACACCGACGCCATTGTGATCGATTCTGAGCCATGTCATCCACAATCTCCAACCATTGGTTACGATAGTCACACGGACTCCAACCGAGTAGTCTGCATCTACCAACATGGCTCAGACTAGCAGTTAGTGACTTCAAGCACTGATGCCACATTTTGGTTTGGCCGCCCCTAACTTTCTTCCAACCATCCCCAACACTAGACAGCATTGCGCATCGTAGTGATCGGTATTCAGCCATACGCGACACGTGGCCCAACCATCTCAGTCGATGAAGATTCACGACCTCGTCAACTGATTTACCATCATCCCTAATACATACATATGATTCAAGTCCCCATTTTTGAGAAAACGTTTTAACATACGTAGAGCCCTTCTAAAATGAATTTAAGGCTTCTGATACTATACTCCATTTCCTAAATCGAACAAATAATGAAATCTTCCCAGTGCTAGTTGTTTTAAACTTCATTCAAAATTATTTTTCTAATATGCAAATTATATTTGATCGAAATGCATGTTTATCATTTAAAGTAGTTGATGTTTTGATGAAAATTTCTTTAATACTATCCATATAAGTGCTACTTATATAGAAAAACTGAAAGTACTTTAAGTGATGAGAAAAAGCACTTGTTTTTAGTTATTTTTGATGAAACCAGACATATTCAACCAAGGATCTAAGATAAATTGAAAAAAATTATTATTTGGATAAGGTGACAGACTACATAAGCTCCTACGAAACATACCTCACGTTCAAAGTCTGTAGTGTTCAAAATTTGTTTGCGAGCAAATTCAAGCGCTCCAGATTCAATAGCTAAAGCAGCTTGTAATTCATCTTCTTCATCTCCGCCAATTCCAAAATCCTCTTCATTGAGTGCTGCAAGATCTTTTCTATTAGCCACAGTATAAGGTGTCGATCTGCTAACGTCAACTGTCTGACGGCGGCGCAGTTCAGCACGTAAATGACTTGTTCTTCGAAGGCACAATGCCCAAGACAATCTTATAAATGCTAATAATTTTAGCCGATCCGAATCGCTTTCTTCAGTACGGTGTTCGAATAAGGATTTTTGGTTATCTAGTAAACGTCCAATACTAGCAGCAAAAGTGCGGTCGGTGTAAAGCGGATGAGTCCAATCTATAAAAAGGTGATTGACGAATATAAAACGTTAGGTGCCAAGTATATTTGTGAACCAATTATAAACCATGCTATATGGAATGTAACTGGTTTGTTGGAAATTACTAATTACTACATTAAGATAAATAAACGTTACAGCATTACGAAAACCAGACTGTTTCTTTTTCATAGTTTTGGTAACTGAGAAAATTATTTCCTTTTATCGCTTGATGGCTGTGGTATCTTAAGATGTTTTATTGTTTCGGTCGCTATACTCTCTCTACAAACTCGCACGTCCTGTTGAATAAATACTATTCATCCCAGCAAAAGCATGCAATTTAGACTCCATGCGTAGACGGGTAAGTCGATAACTCTTAAATGACCTTAACGTTAAATTACTCAAAATAAATGATAATATATTTTTAGCCATTGAAAAAGTATTATAACTAGTTTCTCATAGGTTAGAAAAAGCCCTGAGACAGCCGGATCAAGATGTAGTATCCATTCATAAAGACAATGACTTAGTGAGGCGGATCAGGTGCAGATCAATTGACATGAGTCCACAGAATTAGCGGTTCGAGATGTTGGGCAACATGAGTCAGAACTAGCCGCAGTAGAGAAGATGGAAACAAACTTTCTATCTTCCTCCAAATCTTGAGTTTCAGTGGTTCTTTATACTTTTTATCACCTTATTTAATTTCTACTCTCTGTACTACATTTTCGACCCTTAATCTATTTTGAATCTCACGGATACTACTACACCTGAAAAAGCAGAATAATCTAACAACCACAAGTATATCACTCCTTTTTATAAGTAGCATAAAATAGAATAGTCTACAGATATCTAAGAATATCTTGAAATTGATGAGTATAAAACAAACTCAGTCCCCTGAACGTTAGTCAATGTTTTGTATGTTATGATACAAATTAACTTCGACTTTTTCTTCGGGTCGGAATAGTCATTATAGAAATAAGTATTAACTCGACTAATTACACTCGTATAGCTGAAGATCACATGACTTATTGAGCCAATAATAATAATAATAATAGTCTCTGTAATTCTGATTACTGAGAACGGTACACTAAATAGTCAGGAATATAATGAACAAAAGCATTACTTTTAGATTATTGAGCTGGTATCGTCATCAAAAACAAAATATCTTAATACTAAACATTTGGAATCATGCTACTAACTTCGACAAAAATTTAGTGGTGAAAACATGTGAATGGCGGAGTTCGCCTATGTTGGAAGTAATTCATCACCGATCCCGATGAATGGTCGTCGCGCAGTATCGTAGATTAATTAAAGTTAAGAAGTGTGAAACACTAAATATCATCTGTAGTCAAAAGGTGAGAGACCTGCAAATCCTTAAGTCCCTAAGTAAAATCCATCCCAAAGTTGTGGGTTCCCACCATTGAAGAGTTCCACACTAATATGAAAGTTGTGAAAACGTCCCTCATTTTCAGTCCTTGTCTATCTAAGGTCAGTGTGTAGTATAAACTATCATCCCCATAGAATCAAAGTAGACAATGGTACATATATGCATTACCCTAAGCACCCATACTACATTTTCATGAGATGAAATTAACAAGATTAATAGCAAAGCAGTAGTAGCAATGAAAATGAGAAAGATCGAACATTAGAAACATGTTTAAAAAGACAGGATGAAAGGGTATATATGGAAAACTCTAGACTGAGATAAAGAATGAATACACATGTATAATTGCGACTGAATCTGAGCTATGTTACACGTTTCCAACTACTGATCGCCGCTATCACGTGGACCTCAATCAAGTATTCTGTATCTATCAACATGGCTTAGACCAAGAGCCAATTACTTTACAAACGGACACTACGTTTTAATTTGACTTTAGGTTGGACAGATATTAATAACAGGTGATACGATTATTGTGTGATACTTCAGCAATTAGTGGATGTAGTCTAAAAAATTCACTGTGTGTTTAAAACAAAGAACAGAAAATATTCTTAGCTTATAACTAAATATAATCAAGAATAATATAGGTACTGAATTTTAAACCACTGAATAAACTGAGTGAACTAAAAGCAGTGGGCACAAGGAATAAAACTTCGTTTAATTTATTTTACCAATCAATACTTCTTTCTATAACAAGTTACAAAGGCTTACCAATATCCGTTAGATCTGAAACTTGATCCGCACATAATGTGTTTGAAGAAAATGGTTGTAAACAATGCAACAAAGACATAAGTAGATGCATTCCTTCTCTAGTCAACTGCCCATTATTTTGGAACGTAAGTTGGGTTTGATTGTCATTGTTTTTTGTATCAGACCCTTCAGGTGTTGAACTCAGTAAGCAATCCAAAACTAACTTAAACTCGTCTAAGTTTAGGACACTTTGACACGACCATAACATAACACATTCAGCTAGACCTTCAGATATATTTTTCAACATCATAAACACATCATGTCGGTGCTTTGAATCACCTAAGACTTGTAAGCTTTCCAAACGAGAAAATTCTTTATACACGGAGAATGATCGTAGGACACCTGGGGATGGAAATACAGGAAGAAACCTTGAGTGAATTCACTCATTAGGGAAATTAAACGATTAATAAACACGATTTTAACTTCTAAAACTCAGCACATTCTCCTATGAAGTGTTCAGTGTAAATTAACCATCACATGTAGGATAATATACCAGGTATTTACCTAGGACTAAATCATATCATGTTTGTCTACTAGAGGTACAAAGTAACAATTCAAAAATCTTGTTAATATTACATGATTACACTGAACAAATACGCTTCGTAGACAATACATAAGACACTGAAAATTTGGGAAATATTGTTATTTTCCCTTAATGCAATAAATCATTTTCGGGAAATTAGCATTGCCACTTCTAACAATAAAATAGAATTTTTGGATGACAAGATAGTTGCTAGAAAACTTAATGGGACTATGTTTTGGGAACACTAATTGTACCGTGCTCACAGTTACTAAGCTAACAGAAGTGAGTGAAAAATTCTTGCAACCACTATTCATCCACTCGAACATCCAAATGCAGATATACAGGGTTTAATAGTATAATGGAAACCCACCTAAGATGTTTTGTAATAGTCCATTGGCAGACAGTTCATCAGTAAATGAATGGATAGCTTGACAAATTTCAGCTGATGTAGAATTCGACCACATCCGTCCATCACGAGCACCAATCAAGGTAACCAATGTGTCGACAATGGAGAGGTGAGACTCATAATAGAGAACCACGGCAACAAAACCTCGGCCAAGACGAGGAAATAAGGATAGTTGACTTTCAACTAATAGATTATTAGTTGATCATTAAAAAACATGTACCTGTTAGGCAAAGCTCTACAGCTCTAAGTTCATTGAAGTTGAAGACTTCACTAATAAACAGTGACTCCTGAATTATATCCTCCGACAGTACCACCTTATGTGGGAACTCAGGAAGCATAACTGCCGAATTATTAGCATTTTTAACAACTTCATAATCACGTTCATTTTTGCCCTGTAAAAAATGGTTAGAATCAGTGAAGAATTACAGGAAACGAAAGCGGAGACAATAGTAGCTGTTTGTGTTTTTGAAGACTGTTCTCCATTTCCAGCAATCGGTTGGCTTTCCCATTACATACTACATCCCAAACAATGCACTTGAGTGATTTTGCAGAAGACCACATGCTAAACTTTGGGAGTACTGGAGCGCAGAGCTTTGAATTCCCGGCAGTATTAAATCCTCAAGGACGACCTTCATTCCTACCGCACCGTAATATATTTAGTGGCATAATGGTCCAAATGGTTCGGGGAGGAATGGAAGAAGCCTCCGTTAAACGCGCTACCGTGTCTAGTAGTAGTGGATCACCGAAGCCTACAGGTAGGATTCTATGTCTATTTAACGGTAAAAGAGAGAAAAATACTAGTGAATCATATTGAGATACTGTCCTTAGTTATTAAGAACATGTCAAGCTTCCTCTTGAAAGACTTCTGATGGGTTTCTTTGGCAAGCTCAGCCAGCAGAGAGTTTCAGAACTTGAATACTCGTAAAGAGCAAAGGGTGTGCCTACAGCCAGTTCTGTTATGTCCTAGGGGTGTTACTCCAAACGTTTATGTTGAAACTGAACTTAAGTAGGCATTCCATCAAATGCTCAGGAGTGTTTAGGATGCTATAAGTCAGTATAAGGTGACCTATGAGATCTCTATACTCTACGAGTAAAGGTTCAGTGATTTGAGGTGGTCTTCGTAAGGCTTGATTCCGTCTGTAGCGCTTCTATGTTTACTGTTGGTCCTAAACCCGCATAAAAATGAGGATTGGGCATAAGATGGGTAACTTCATCCCGTAGAAGAAATTTTTGCTGAAAAACACTAACCAACTTAAAAAATTAAACCATTTAAACTCTGTCCTTGGAGTTAAAGGAAGAATTATGACGCCTCATGATGAAAGCCGAGATTCTTCGGAGATCACGAGGTTGACGCCTCTTCTAACAACCAGAGCAACAGTTTCTTCTGAGTACGCGGAACGTCCGGACAATGTAGAAAACCGGCAGGACCAGTCAAATAGCTTTGAAAGTGGGGAGACACAACTTAGCAGTACTCGGAATCAGTGAAACCCATTGGATCCAAGTTGGATAGCAAAGGTTAGATATAAGGGAGATGCTTCTGTACTACAGTGAAGAGGAGAGGAATGGTCATCACATTCAGGGAGTTGATCTGATGCTGTCAAAAGAAGCACATAATGCACTTATAAGATGGGAATCTCACGGATCTAGGATCCGTAAGTATTCTTTAAAACAAAGAAGGAGTCACAATGAATGTTACGCGCCCACCAATGATAGCAACGACAACAATAAAGATCGGTTCCACGAAAGGCTGCAATCAACCGTAGAGAATCGCCTAAGAAAGGACCTGAACATCCTAATTGGAGACTCAAACGCCAAAGTCGGGATGAACAACACAGGTTATGAAGATATCATGGAATGACTTGGACGAGGAGAAAGGAACTAAAATGGAGGGAGATTTGTAAGTCTATATGCATTCAGTGAAATGGTTATAGGTGGCGCAATATTACACACAAACACATACACAAAGCTAGATGGGTCTCACCGGGCCATAGCACGGAGAACCAGGTAGGTCATATTCGCATCAGTAAAAAGTTCAGGTCAATGGAAGTGAGATCATAGCTTCAGATTTTTGTGGGGCCCTTTATTTTGTCGTCATTTAGATCAAACGATGTTGTCGAAAGGGCCCGAGATCTGACTCCAATTAGATCGTATGAATGTTTGTTACCGCCTATCCTCGTATATAATCATCGACTTAAATCGCGTTAGTCGATAACGTATTTAGATAAGTCAAATAACGAGAATGGACTTGTGAATACATATATTTTGTATATGAAGCGAATGGAATAGAACGAACCAAAGCGACGCTCTGTGGAAATGGCGGGTAAGCCAACTCTCCTTTAGCCAAGCATTAATCAATACTTATAGTTACACAAAAATAAGTTACAGACATGTAGTTAATAGGATAAGAAGGGCACACACAATACACTCATATAAAAACAGTCAAGATTGATAAGCGAATAATTAACAAGGTCAGAATGTGACTCAAGTAGAATGAATAGATTGGGCTGTTCGAAAGCTAGAATAAGGTATATGGGCTCAGCCTAATAACCGACACTACAAGATCACCACCTGGTTAGGGCCAAGATGAAACTCAAGCTGAGGAAACACTGTACAACTGGAGAAACAGCAGTGCAGGTGTTCAACACAACCTACCTTCCAGGTACTGACGAACTGAACCAACTGAAGCCTCTGACGGTCACACGGCTCACTAGGGCAAAGGGCTCTAAGCATCAAAATCACCCGAGGTTACTTCGTGTAAGACTCACAAACGCTACAGACGTAGAGGATATACTACTATATAGTCAGATAGGAATATAAGAATACTGCCTGATACACCGTATTATGAGCTCAGTCTCATCCGGAATATCTGTAAGGAATCTCGTGGGAAGTCTTTCCGCGGAAGAAATATCATTGTGCAAGGTGTACCGGAAAACACGAACCCTGACCACACTAACTCTGATATTAGGGATAGGAAATTCAGCAAGCAATCCTTGAAGCCCTACAACATAGTGACTCAACAATTGACGAGACTAACCAAGGACGGAGATTCTAGACCCTGACTGATGAAGATAATCTTCCCATCTTCCCATATGGTGGCTGCAACTTTGGGAGGACTTCGTCCCCACAGACCCCGGTTGCCACCTGGAATCCATATGATCCCGGATAGGCCACATGACTCCAGGATTAAGCACAAAGGCAAGATGGAGCTCACCATTCCACTTGTAGACTGTTTCGATATTAAAAAATGTGTAAGGGACGAAAGCTACCAACTCGGAAAATTTTATATAGGTAAGCTACCTGTCCATCCACATAAGATCCATACAGACAAAAAGAACGGGGAAGCTCATGCGCTTCAAATTGAAACCACAAACTGCTTATACACGATTTCTGCGAGTTTTCCGAACAAAACGGATGAGCTGCGTGAACTCAGTAATATGTATAATGCTCAGCTGATAGGAATATCTGACACATTCGGATATCTTCTCAGTATACGGACCAGAAGCTAGCAATACCGGCGATGTCTTCGTTTTGCAATGACAGAAAAACAGGAATTGGGGCGGAGTAGCCATATACTTACGATCCTAACTGGAGGTACATCAAGTGCACAACCAACAGTTCACCAGTCCTCATGAATCCGTATGGTGCTCAGTAAGATGGTCTACAACCTCGAGGTGTCTAGCTGGAGTCATCTACAGGAAGCTCACTGCTAGGATTATTCGAATATGTGAAGTTGGTAACTCGCTGGAGAAAGTCTGACGCCTTCGTGCTTAGACTGTGTATTTACAGACGAACAATTTCTAGTTGATAACCTCTCAATACTGGCTGTCCTGAAGAGAAGCGATCAGGCCGTCATAGACTTTAGGTTTATCGGCAAAACTTAGCTAAAGCATTCCGCCAACAACAGCCTCTGGAACTTTAAATGGTTGGATGTGTCATCTTTACAGGACAACCTACGGCAGGTGGATCGGAAAGTTCATCCTCAACGTGATGTGGAGGCTCATTGGGATTTCTTACTGCACATAATCTTATGTGCTACAGGGCAGTCTGTTCCTCAAATGGCCCAAAAATCTACGAGCGAATTACAGCCATCAACAACCTCACTCTTGGTTTGCTAAGCCGCACTATTGTTCGAAATACAAACGAACTGGTAACAATGGCGCGTATAGGCAATACAATCTCATAAGGAACATATGCAAAAAGGCAATAAGAAAAGACAGGTTTCAGTATCCGATAAAGCCTATCGATAAATTTGTACTCAGAAAGTGCAAAGCAAACACCATATCTACGGACGCTGATTAAGCGCGAATCGCGTGGCTTGAGTATCATCGCGCAGTATGCCAATATCACTTCCATACTCAAGGTCTAAAAGCATTTTTCCAGGCAAAAGATCCACACCACCATTACCTGCATTCATCAGAGTTGTTTCCAGAATGTCATCGATAGCAAATTTGAAGAGGAATAGTAAAATTGGGCGACATTGCTCAACCCTGCTGGTTGTATACTCTTACTCTTCGTGAGATAATTGTATACAGGGCGTTCAGGATGTAAATAACCTTGTCAGGCACACCCTTCTTCAATAGACAATCCCAGAGAACAGTCCTATCCAACAAATCGAAGGCAGCCCTGATGTCAAGAGACACTACGATTGTTGGCCTTTGATAAGTATGGCGGTGTTCTAACATTTGGCGGAGGGTGAAGATATGATCAATACATCCTCGACCAGAACGAAAACCAGCCTGCTCCTCGCGAGTCAATCTTTCTCGGGTTTTGAACAACCTACGAAGTATGACTGAAGCCAATAGTTTGGACGCAATCAGAAGTAGACTTATCCCACGTTAGTTTTCATAGAAACAACAAGAAGTATTTTGCTGCTTCTAACTCTTTGTCACGCACAAACCATCTGGCTTTTCGGTCCTTACGCAAGCTTAGCACAGTTCAGTTACGTAAAAATCTTCGTTTATTATCTGACTCGCGGTCACCCGGAGTTGACCGACAGGCTTCACTGAGTTGTATGGAGACTGAAGGAACCCAGTGCTTATAAGCGGGTCGTTTCGCGAAGCCGCAAGCGAATTCACTCGTCATTTTCATGGCGTCATGATATTGCAGCCAATGCTCATCTGTACTTTTCAGTGACTTGATAACTAACCTTGAACCTATCTCGGTTTGATATTTGGTTGCAACAGAAGCTGCAACCAAGTTACTGACATCGACTCGTTTTAGACGGTGAGTTTGTTGGCCACTGAAACGTAAATTGAGATTAGAGCAAACAAGGGCATGATCAGAGTAGAGATAGGTACTCCAAAAGGAGCGGCATTCTTGCACACAACCACACCACTGGCAGCTGTTCGCGGTGTGGTCAATCTGAGTTCAGGTATGAGATTCAGAGTGAAGACGCCAAGTGGCTCATCGGCGGTTACCTTGTCGATTGTTAGTGTAAAACAGAAATGGTGCGTAGTCTACGCTCAGTTGCAGTAGACGGCCACCGTTATATGAACTGCGACCAACAAGTCCCCATCGGCCACCTTAATTACCCCTTACTGTGTCTAGACGCTTAACATGAACATTGAAGTTTTCGGTTTGTGCTACACTATCTGTCGAACGAGCTTTCTTTAGAAGAACAGCTCACTGGAGGTAAAACTCATCCCTGATTTCACTCGGGCTGCAATCTGTCGGAGCATGGGCGGAGATGACGAGAAGACATCGTTTCTCGCACTAAATTCCTTGTATTTTTATGAAACGTTCTAACGAAATAGCGCATAACCTACTGTTAATGGGGATCTAATCGAACATTATTGCCCCAGCTCTAGTGCTTAGCGCTACACCAACGCCCGTAAAACCAGACTAAGATGACACAGAGTCCTCGGATAAATGCATGTGAAACAAACTTTCCGGAACGAAAGATGGAGAGCAAATTTGTAGTACTTCACAAGATTCCTCATTACGGGTCTTAAACAACGGACGTCGGTATTAAGACTTGTTAAAAACATAACCAACACTATCCGTTACTCGACCTGCATTAGGGTGCTAACGTCGTGGGATGCCAGTTTGAATGGCATACGTGGTTTCGGAAAGACTGGTTCATTACTCGTGGTCGGTGGTAGCATTCATCTTTTGACTAGTGAATAACCTGAGATCGTTTAGGTAGGACAGGGTTTCCTCCACAAGCGAGCCGCTGCGTAGGTTGAAGATAAAAGAATACATATGATGAGAATGAAAGGGAGTAAGCAAGTGACGTAGCATAATAGAAAAAAAGAGTTTTATAAAATGATTGTGAATGTGATGAGTCTAAGTGAGAATTAAAACTATACTTGTCATTCGATTTGCGTGTACTGGGGATACTGCCTGGGTGCCCAAGCTAAAAACGGTTGATTTTCCTAGGGTGCCACACTCTGATCATTGACCTAGATGTCTAATCCATAAGGCAGTGGAGCAACGTTAGGAGATACAGTCCGATGGTTGCCTGTGACTGTGTAGTGTATGCTACTTGTGTGGACAGATATAAGTGATATATAACTACCAATCGGAAGTGGAATGCCTGGCGGCAGAAGAATGTAATGAGGGAAACAGAAAGAAAATCAGGGAGCAAGCCAAATAACGATAGAATTAGGGAAATAGTGAGGTATGTAAAAAACGTCAAAAAGATGTGCAAGTGATATATTTAATGCATGATTTTCATATCTCATTAAACCACTGTGCAAATTTGTACAAAACAATAAATTGGTTTTCCCAAACCGAGTTTTTGATCGCTACAACCAGCTATGGGTTCATACTCCATTTGTGCCTTCAGGGTCCCGCAGCCTATGTTCACCATTGATTTGTAATCAGTGTTTTTCACCTACCCAGAAAGGATCTCTGTACCCACCAACCTGGTTATAGCACTGGACGTTCGCTTTTTGTTCTGTCAACATCATAAACAACACCCCAGCTGAGAGTAGTCGATGAATAAGACTGTCCTATCGGCGGGTGTATACTCATGGCCATGTAAGAGCACTTTGAGAGGGGGAACAGGATCTCTCCAACCTCTGCTGTTTCACGGTATTTAGAGGCATAAGCCGCTTTGGAACTCTTCATGCGTTGTTCCTGTGATTTATAAAAAAATCAGGATCGCTAATCATTAATCGGATGTTTCGGCGACCTTGAAAATGTAGTTCGTTATTATATCCGTAAAAATTACCGAGAAATTCTTTGACTAAAAATCAAGTTCATTTTCTGTCTCACGGTTATACAAACCACGTTAACCCTTGCAATGAGCTTTCAGTTCCCTTAAATTAGCTTCTCTTTCAAATTCTCTACGTTGATGTCATCGATCAAACAACCATCACAATTAACACGAAGTTAATTTTCGAAATTACATTTAACGGTTTGAGTTCTCAGTTTAGGTATGAAGCTAATGACTCTCTGATGACTTGCTTTGTGAAGTTTCAACCTATCATTGGATTGGAAACCGCTGCACATCAAATGACTGAAGAATAGTTGCTTGAGAGCTTCACAAGGCAATAGAATAGGTGTAGATGTCAAGTGTTGTGACCCCACGATAATTCTTAAGTAAGGTCCACAAAAGTCAGGATAGGGTTAAGAATATTTTTCACAGTCAGCTTACGCTACAAAGACTCATAGAAAATTGGTAGATTATATGTCAAACTATGATTGGATGAATGCTTATTTTGTTACTTAATTTACCATGTTTTCAAAAAGTTCCAGAGTTTAACGCTTACCAATTTACTTACAAACAAGCTTCTTTTCCACATATAAGTGTGTTGTAGCTTGCTTTGGTCGTCGGTGATTGTTATGTCGTAAGCGCTTATCACTTATACTAGGAACGAGAGACATCTGCAGTTCCCACGACGCGAAATTGAGAACACAAAGACTGGTATAATTGAAGATTTATTAACCCCCAAACACGACAACGACTCTAGTAGAAAATACACACATTTATATTTTGAGTGTACACCCATTTTGATTAGTAATTAAGATGAAATCACATATATAAAAATACTCAGTTATAACAAATCACATACTGAGCATCTTTCATGTCAATGAAATACAAGAATATCGCATATTATACAGAATAAAATATCATACGAGAAAAGAAAACTGAATACTACACTGAATAATCATCACATTGAATCAGAAAGGAAGTCATCTTGAACAAAACTCATAATTGCTAGATCAGTCGAATTTTGACTTTTCTTTTCATCATATCAAAGTGAACTTTGAAGTAAAGCTTTTACTCCTAAGTTGGGGACTTCCCTATTCTTGAAGTACATGTGTCGAAGTTGTACGGAGATATAAGAGGTCAGGAACAGGCGTTCAGACAGCAGACTGACCATTAACCTACTGGAGTTGAACAAGGATGATTAAAGTACTTGGCCTACTTAGTCTTACTGTGAGATCACATCAGTGACAATTGTCTGGGTTGGATTACCTTAACATAGTAATCAGACTACTCTGTTTCCTTACTATCCATATTGAATAAAGAGATTCATAGTGCATTGAAGATTTTTTGAACACAAGAAGAGTGGAGAAGCGTAATGTACGAAAGCAACCGATCACTACATGCTTCGATTTCAAAAAAATGCAACAATCGATGCACATTAGTTGTTCTTGATATTGACGAGGCTCAGAAATCAAGTATTCTGAGGTAGAGATCCGTTCAGCTTGATGGAAAATTTAGTGAGAATTCGGTTATATTTAATAAATACTTTTGGGTTCGCTCCAGAGATTAAAATGATTATTGTGAACCACTGGAATAAGCCACCGGAGAACGGGTTAGTATTTGAAGGTCATAGTCTGCAAATATTTCGTCTACGAGTGATCAAGCAGGTGAAATGACAGAGAACGTGCAGACGACTGACTGATGTTTTGTGCCTATCGTGATGAATCGACCGAGCTCTATTGAATGGACCTACCATGTCAAATGGTCGGTTGAATAAGGGTAGGAACATTCACTATTAACCTATTGAATGAGAACCGTCATTATACGTCAACTTCCTTGATTATGAAAAAACAGTTGACGGTGTTAATGGAAAGAACTTATGGAACCTGAGTAGCTGAGAAAATCTCCAACATCATACGGAATTCATATGATGGACCACACTTCAAAGCCGTGCATGGAGGACAGCTGACGGACGCATTTCAAGTGGAGACCGGGGCTAGACAAGGCTGTTTACTCTTCCCCTTTCCCTTTCTTCTGGTAGTTGACTGGATTATGAAGACCTCGACATCTGAGGGGAAGCGCGGGACACAATAGGTAGCTCGGAATCAACTAGAAGATTCGTACTTGGCAGATGACCTGGCGCTTCTATCCCGTACACACCAACAGACGCACGTCAAGACAACCTGTGTAGCAGTAGCAGTCTATGTACTAGTAGGCCTCAACATACACAAAGGAAAAACCAAGATTCTCAAATACAACACGAAGAAAAGCAGTCCAATCACACTTGATGAAGAAGCTCTGAAAGATGTGGAAACTCTCACGTAACTGGTCAACATCATCGATGAACAAGGAGGGTCTGATGCAAGTGTGAAGGTAAGGATTAGCGAACCAAGGACGGCGTTCTTACAGCTGGAGAACATATACAACTCAAAACAACTGTCAACCAATATCAAAGTCACAATTCTTAATACGAATGCCAGCACAGTTCTACTGTCTGGAGTCGAAACTTAGAGAACTACCACAATCGTCGTCAAACATGTGCAATTATTTGTAAACAATTTTGTACTCAACATACCGAATGTCCGTTGGCCGGATACCATCAGCAGCAACCTACCATGGAAGAGAACAAACCAACTTTGAACAGACGAGGAAATTAGGAAAAGATGATGGAGGTGGTGCGTGGGACATACATTGTGGAAATCATCAAACTGCATCACAAGGTAAGCCCTAACTTGGAATCCTGAAGATAAAAGGAAAAGAGGAAGTCCAGAGAACACACAGCGCTGAGAATTGGGAGCAGACATTAAAAGGATGAATAGCCCTTGGAAACGGTTGGACAGGAAAACACCGTACAAATTCGGCTGAAGAATGATGGTGGGAGGCCTTTGCTCCTCCATGTGGATTAATAGGAGTAAGTTAGTAAGGATCTAATAACCACACTGACCTAAAAATTGATATATAGTTCAAACTTAGAAGTTCATATGCATAATAGACTATTACTTATTTCTTCAGTCTTCATCCACATAATCGGTACAATTTATTTAGAACATCTGATTGAATAGCTGACAGTGTACCATGTTTTCGTTATTTACGCGCGTACAATTATGATGCTGTTAACATAATTGTTTTTAATTTCCCAATCAATAAATTCAATTTCAATAAAAATCACATATTTTTCGTCACAATCGCCTATCTTAAGCAAGTTTCAATTAAAGTTGAGTACCTGGGGGCACTGAACGGCCGTTTCGTCCCATTATGGAACTCCTCAGAAGTGTGCATTCACGATTCTTCACGCAAGATTCGAACCCAGTACTTTCGGACTCGTGAGCGAACGCTCAACTTCTAGGCATTCAGTGATATTAATGTCTAATTTTTATCGATCCACGAAATTGTGCAACCATTAACACTGATCGGTTCATGATCTCGATCTCCACAACCCTATACCGATAAAATTGAGTAATTAATCAATCTGTTTGTTTGAAACATCAATGAACGCTAATGCATTATGTCACTGTATTCTAACATGTACCGTCAATATGTACTGAATTTTATGCCGATCTCAAGATCCGCACACTGAGTCATCTACTGAATGACTGTTTTCTTATTTTTCTGGAATAGAACAGTATACTATGCATGGCGGAATGTATTCTACTCCTTCATCTATACAAACTAGTGTAACACGATCAGCTATTCTTTCTTGCTTACTTTTCTCCATTTGATTGCATAATATACCATTTTCTACAAAATAAACTTTGTTAAATATACGAACTTACTTACTAAGTGTATGCCAGTTTTTCATTATTCTAATTGCTTTCAAATAAGTAGGTGCTTATCGTATATTAAATGATGATAATATACGATAAGCACCTACTTGAGGACGTTGAGGACGTTAGACGACTCTCTGTGTTCGATCATCGCTGTCTCCGAAGGATTGCTGACATTCAGTGGCAACACCATGTCAGTAATGCAGAGGTTCGGCATCGTGTGTTCGGGCACAGAGATGATAATTCAATTGGTGTCACCATCTTGAAACACCGACTTCGGTGGCTTGGACATGTTCTCCGAATGTCGTCCCAGAGAATTCCACGTCGTGCATTATTTGCCGACTCTGGGACTGGTTGGAAGAAGCGGAGAGGTGGTCAGTGCATGACATGGTGTCGTGGTATGAAAGAAAGCTGCAAAGGACTGGCTTGTGTTGGTCCTTCACGACTCCCTGGTTGGGGTCTGAGAGATGGTGCTACACAGTGGCTAGAGACGTTATCAGATATGGCTCAGAATAGAAGCCAGTGGCGATCCTGCTGTAACCTTCTTTTACTTTCTTCATAAAAAGTGGTTGTGTCTCCTTTACCTGAAAGATTTCTTCTGATTGTACCTTTTCGTTCCGTCGTTACTACCACACTACCTTACTCCAATCACTTCGTCATTGTTCTCTTTTTCTTTTGCGTTCCTTAGTTTTTTTTTCTACTTCTCTTCGAATTCTCATTGTTTTGTGTGGCGCATATATATTGGGGCTCTCTTGTACCAATATTTATGTGTTCAAATAAAATAAATAAATAAATTAATTAAATGATGGTTCATTTTTCGTATTCTTACACTATATCCTTTGAATTTCTAAACTGTTAACCTTAGTCTAAAAACATGAAAATCATCTAGATATTCTTTTAGAGTCAAATGCAGTTTGTACTATGAATGTTTGTACTTAGAAAAAACTGTTTGAATTGTTATTTATCTTGGTATAAGCTTGGTATTTCTGTGTTTTATTAATATTAAAGAAAGTTACTCGTTGAAACATTGTACACTGAGAATTTTATATTCCACTGAACATATAACATTGAATAAAGTGATTGTTATTATGAAAGCTTTTTCCTAACTCTTGGTAGTCTAACATTCATCGATTCATGATCTCAATCAAAAACCTAACGATCTCCACAACCCTACACTGATAATGACCATGTGCTCATTAGTGACTGGTTTCATGAGTGTTATATTCCGACAAGAATAATGAATGGTAACTTTTGGGATCTATTGATGGACCAATACTAAACGTATATCTCTATTGTATAATTATTAAGTAACTAAACTATGCATATTCGTGTTCCTCTTATTATAAGCTTTATTTTGACCCATAAACTATTATTATGTATTTTACCATTCTTGATTTATATCCAGTATATTAATTACTACCTCCCTCATTCACAGCCACATCTGGCTCATTCTTGTACAAATGTTGTTTCATATTTTATTGGTACGTTGTGGTCTGTTTGATTGGTATATAAACTCAGTATGTTTGAAATATGATGATTCATATTGCAGAGACTGATACTGGTGTTCCGGACTTAACTGGCTGGGCTAGGTAGGAAGCAGGACCAATCAGGACTCTAGACTGCTCGCATGTGTTTTACGCGTCATTGGTCCGATCGATAAAACATTGCACATTAATCGGCGGTCACAAGTTATAAGAATGAGGTAATTCTCGGAGTTCTAGTGAGAAGTTGTGACCAGTGGAGCTAATCCGTGTCAGGTAGTGTGATAATTAGGAGTATTTGAATTATAATACAAACTAAGAATCCTAGAAATAACGCAATCGGATCAATTAGTACTAGATGAGCACAAACGAATGTACTGTATTTGGAATTCGAAATCAAGCATTCAACAAGTACAAAGGAATCATTAGTTCATACAAATAGCATATAGAGATAGGTATCCTTCTCAGGTAATGGAATATAGTCACTCGATTTCGTGGATTGGTTGAAGTTAGAAATTAACACCGTTGGATGCCGGCTCAATGGTCTAGAGGTTAAGCGTTCACGCGCGAGTCGGAAGGTACTGGGTCTGAATGGATGCGCACTGCTGAGGAGTCCCATACTATGACGGAGCAGCCATCTAGAGCTTTTAGGTTTTCAATGGTGGTCTGACATTGATCGATTCATAGTCTCGATCAATAATCTACGTAAACTGAACAGTAAAGGCCCAACGTATGTGACAGACTTGTCAATAAACATAAAATTTGATAAATCTTTTATGATTTTTGCAAAATGCATATAAAAATGCCTGATTGCTGACCTTTGACCTAATAAACAATACAGTCCACTTCTTCCTATTAGCTTCGTTAGTGAAGACGACAAATATTGGTTCAGTAAGTAGTCTTGACCATTATTTAACCTAAGGTCAATCTGATAAGCGCACCATAAAAAACACTTTACAGAATAAATTTCTTACAAAGTAATTAATACTGTTTAGAAAATTCGAAGGCCAAAATGTGTTGCTCACACTTAACTAGTTAGTGTCCTAAAAGACAACAAATTTTGTTACACAACCACTGAAAACCTTGGAGAACTGGACAGACGTTTCGTCCCGGCATGAAACTCCAGTAATGAGGATCCACGATCATGAAAGAGGGAATCGAGCTCAGATCCCATGCCCATCTACAGGAACGCTTAAATTCTGAGCCATTGAGCTGGCAACCTGTGGTGTACAAGTGTATTATCAAGGTTTTCAATGATTATATAATTTAGACCGGCTCGTGATCTCAATTAAATTCAACTATGTACACAACCCTATACTGATAAATGACCGATTATTAATATTGATCAAAGTTGATTAGTGAACATTACTTACTTACGCCTGTTACTCCTCGTGAAGGAGCACAGGCCGCTCACCAGCATTCTTCGTCCAACCTTGTCCTGGGCAATCCTTTCCAGTTCCTATTCATCTTTTTCATATTTGCTTCTATTTCGGGACGAAATGTGTTCTTTGGCCTTCCTCTTTTCCGCTTCCTTCAGGATTCCAAGTCAGGGCTTGCCTCGTGATGTAGTTTGATGATTTGCGTAATATACGTCCTATCCATTTCCAACGTCTTTCCATAATTTCCTTTTCAGTTGGAAGCTGGTTTGTCCTATCTCACAGTAGGCTGTTACTGATGGTATCCGGTCAATGGACGTTGAGTATCTTGCGCAGACAAGTGTTTATGAATACTTGTACCCTCATAATGATGGTTGTAGTAGTTCTCTACGTTTCAGCTCCATACAGTAAGATTGTGTTGACATTCGTATTGAAGAGTGTGATTTTGATATTGGTTGGCAGTTATTTTGAGTTCCATATGTTATAGGAAATAATATAAACGTTCATAACCCAAAAAGTATTATAACAGTTGGGTAATTCGGTAGTTGACCGAACTTAGAAGATTAGCTGTAGTAATAGATTCTTGGTTAAGGTCTAACTGAGGACACAACTCTTGAGATACTGACACAATCAAATGACGAATTTCACAAAGAATGAAAAGTACATCTTGAATTCCATTACAAGTCAAATCTAAAATCAGCGAATTTACAAACTATAACAACATCATAACTAACTTCAACTTGTCAAATTAGAATTTAATGAATTGAAGATAAAATCCTTGGTAAAAAACAGATCATTGGATGTGATTACTCTGTTGTGTGGCGTCGAGTCGCGGTTAACTATGATCACCACTACAGGAAGAGACTACATGCCAATAAACCCGTAAGCCAAATATCAGAAGGCAGTTGATGGCTGTAGTCGAGATGTATTTGTTGGCGATCTCGTGGTATCGAAAGAATACCGAGATCGTGCCAAAGGAGTACAAGTGTGGTTACTGAGCGTAACCGGATTCGTGCAAGGCCACAATCAACGGACGAAAGTATGTCTTTAGTACAGACAAACAAACAAGTACAGTAAAACAATCACTGGTACAATTGATTATAATAATAATTGTTTCCATTAAAACCAATCGCGTTCTCTTGATGAAAGTAGGTCACTACAACTCAATTACGAAACTAACAAAGGAGCGGGGTATTAGAAATGTACCATTATTATTGGGAACTATAACAAAGTCATATTTACCATTTTCACGAGTCTTAAATTCATCATCAGAATAAAATCTGAAATTCAACATGGAAATTCCATTCATTGTTGATTTGTTGAACAGTTGGGAGAGACATTTATAGCCACTGTTATTTAATTTCATACTATTGAAAAGATCTAGAATAGCTTTATACTATTGAAGGTAATCAAAAGGAAGTCCTGTAACTCGATTTTGTGTTAACTGACACATGTCAGCTATGTATATTGTAGTAAAATGAAAAAAAATTATTCGTCGTGTGATTTAGTACCACAGTCAAAAATGGTTATGACTGGATATTTGGGCCAAAAATACTGAATCTTGGGATTTAGTAGCTTGCAATAATTGATCACTGAGTAGTAACCTATACTATCCGAATATTTTGAACCAACCTAGAATATCACTCACAAATAAAGTACAAATTGATATCTTTAAAGATTTGATATATCAACCGTGTATTTTTTTCTGGTAAGCGTTTTTTTAGCGAGTTGTTTTTCTACGGAATAAGATCGCTAACCCCATGCTCAACCCTCCCCCTTTACACGGGCTTGATAACCGATAACTCAAATTAAAAAAACACAGCTCCTAAATTATACATTCTGTTGCTTAGTAGATTACAGGCCCCAGATAACTTAGACTGAATTCATTCCCTCTCAGAAATAAACATTATGTCAAAAAATGTATATATAAAGCTTTACTTAGGTGGGATATATCAATATTTATTTATTTATTTGAATACATAAATATTGATACAAGAGGGCACCAAATACATATGCGCCACACGAAACAATGAGAATTTGATGAGAAGAGGGAAAAAAAGTAAGGAGCGTAAAAAAACAAAAAAAAAAAATAACAGATTTGTGTAAAGTAGTGTAATAATAATTATGAGGGAAACGACAAGGTACAATCAGAAGAAACCTTTCAGTTAAGGAAGAAACAACCACTTTTTATGAAGAAAGTAAAAGAAGGTTACAGCAGGATCGCCACTGGCTTCTATTCTGAGCCATATCTGATAACGTCTCTAGCCACTGTGTCTCATCATCTCTAGGACCCTAGCCAGGGAGTCGTGAAGGACCAACACAAGCCAGTCCTTTGCAGCTTTCTTTCATCCCACGACACCGGCGGTACATATACTGAAATTGGAACGATACAGAGAAGATTAGCATGGCCTCTGCGCAAGGATGACACGCAAAATCGTGAAGCGTTCCATATTTTTGCCTCCGAATGCCCTGGTATGGTCGAGAGTGGGGTGGGCTCGCCCTCCCTCTCGAGATGCTCTCACACGGTCACGCGTATATAGCCTCTGACAGGGAAGTCCTACTCACCGCCTTCTCGTGGCACTACTGTTGTTTACGAAAATGAGAGGACGAAAAGCGAATGTCCGGCGCTTTAACCGGATCCCAAACCAATGGTGCACATGGGCTCCAGTATCCTGCGGGAAAAAATGGCGTATGAACTAATTTTTGATCACTAGCTACCATGGGACTGCATCTCCTCACGATGCTCCATTGCCTTGTGGGTCAGATTTTTAGGTCAAAGGCTCTGGGTGTGGCCCCCTAAGATAACCAACTGCTTCTGTCTGGGCACCCGGGCAGTATCACAGCTCACACACAATTATGACGAACTGTCTATATTTATGCAAAATACTCTTCTTTAGTGTTATGGAATATATATAAATATAAACCTTCGTCGCGTATTAAATATCAATCTGGGAACTACTGAAGATCATGGAGCACTAAACGGTTATTTCCTCTTAATGAGGAACCCCTAGTCAGTTTGGATTCATAAATCGATTGGAGATTGAACAGAAAACTTTAAAACTATTGAGATGGTATCCAACGTTATACAAATCAAAGTTCAAGTACTAATCATAATCATCATCATCACAATGGTACTTCAAGATTTGACATACTTCCATTATCTTATATCAAAAGTTCTTTTTTAACATTTAACTTGTTAATTAATTAATTCATTCATGAATAATACTGTCTTCATTAATCACTATGGTGATTCAATATTCAATGATTCTTTCAAAAACTTCTCTTTTTTAATGTAATATTAACTATGCTCAAGCATAATTATGAAATGCATTGGAATATATTCACTTCTATACAGCATATAACATAGTGAGAGACTGTCATTAATGTTAATAATAATAATAATAATAACTCATCATTATTAATAATTACCACCCAATCATTGCAAATGCAAACAAACTAGATATATGTAACTAATTGCAGCAATCTTTCAGTGTATTCATTTAGCCATATTACTATACTCAACATGAATCTTTATATTTCATCAACTTAAATAGACTAAACTGTCTACTGGATTTCAATAATGCTGGTTACTAATATTACAGCTTAGTTAGTAAACAGATTTGAAATGAAAACATCAACTCGAACGACAATCATATTAATAATAATGGTCATAATAGCTCTGATAAATATGCTCCATTTATTTTTAAAACATTCGGTAGTTGTTATGATGATGATTGTGAATGTATGGATATCTATAATGTGTGTGAGTATATCAGTGTGTAAGTGTGTGTGCGTGTGTGTTAGGTACCTACATCCAGTAGATTTGCATTTTATTATTCAAAAATTCAGTAACGTTTGTTTCATTAATCAAATAAACAGTAAAAGCTTTTCACAATTCATTGATCACTGGGTCGTGATCAATGTCATGTGTGTCAAGTCCTTCTTAGTGCAGATCGAATACTGTCGACCAGGTTGCAATGTGGCCATCAGTCTAGGTGACTCGACGCTGCGTGCACTATGTTGTGATTAGATGGTGGTTGGAGGTAGTCGACTGGAAACCCTGGACCCGGGTTTCGTCCTACATGGCACTCGTCAGCAAGGTGTACCTGTAATCTTGAGGGAACTGATGTTCCCTGACGGATAGTGCACGCAGTGTCAAGTCACCTAGACTGGTGGCCAAATTGCGACTTGGTCGATAACATTTGATCTTTACATTATACTGATCACCACCCAGTGATCAATCAATTGTGATTACATCTCATTCCTACAGTAGGTCGGTCGCGACCGGGATAGCTCAGTGGTAACGTCTCTGATTGTGGAGCTAAGTGACACGGGATCAAGTCCGTCAGGAGGCGCCAGTTCCCTCGAGATCACAGGTACACCTTACTGACGAGTGCTAAGTAACACGAAACTCGGGTTCAGGGTTTCCTGTCAACTACCTCCAACCACCAGTAAAAACTTTTTTTCTGATGTAACGTTATTTATTGAATTTATAGAGGAAATTTATTCAGGGAATAAAAATAGAAATTTCCGGATTAAACTATAAAGATCATAGAATGCTAAAAATTTTGATGCACTTTTGTTCTCTGAGCTGGATGGTTTGTTCGTGAAGCTTTTATAGTTCTTCTGAATGACATTATCAGCACAAACTTCAGGTAGATGTTTGAAAGCTCCACGACCAAAAAACATCCAGCTCAGAGAACAAAACTCAATCGAAATCATCCACCTGAACTACCAATTTTCTCCACCATCTGAATGCTGAAAATATCTACCTATGTTTACGCATGACTACATGTATATCTTTTGAAGTTAAGCTGAATACGACATAATAGTATAACAATGCTAGCCAAATATCTTCTAGTAAATCGAATCAAACACAAACAAGAAAGTTGGTGATAATGTTTCGAAAGAAAGTTATATTTGATTGTATGTAGGATTAAAAGAACATGAAACTTCTAAACTGGATATCTGGAATGAAAGAAACGTTCTACTTCAGTTTGTACTGTGATCTTTAGATTATCTGCTGCTTCAATTATCCAGTAAAGTTGATATGGTCAGCATCAATGTTGTTGAATAGTAACAAAACTATTCATTTAAACAATTTATTTACCAGTACATTTTTCGAGATATAATATTGATTTAACATTGTCACTGGTATGTAATTGAAAGAATTCGCAGTAAAATTGAATTCAGAAAATTATATTACCTTACCTACTTACTTATGCCTGTTACTCCTGATGGAGCATAAGCCGACTTGACAAGCATTCTCCAACACACACTATCACACTCTGACTTCGTTTCTAGTTATAAACAATTGTTGTTGTGCTTCTACCTGATTTCGTCCTCCACTGTGATTTGTTTTGTTCTCTCCCACAGTAAGTTGCCGCTGATAGTGTCTGTCCAACGGATCTGAAGTATTTTGCGTAGACAACTGTTAATAAACACTTCTATCTTCTGGATGATGGCTTTCGTAGTTCTCCGAGTTTCCAACCCATACAGTAGAACCGTCTTGACGTTTGTGTTGAAAATTCTGACTTTGGTGTTGGTTGACAATTGTTTTGAGTTTCCAATGTTCTTCAGTTGTAAATGTGATGCTCTTGCTTTGCCGATCTGCGCCTTCATATCTACATCAGATCTACTGTGTTCATCAATGATGCTACCCAGATATGTAAAGGTTTTTACATCACCCAAAACTTCTCCGTCAACTTTGATTGGATTGGTGCATGCTGTGTTGTATCGGAGAATCCTGCTTTTCTCTTTGTGTATATTGAGACCTACTGCTGCTGAGGCTGCTACTACACTGGTCGTCTTCTTCTGCATTTGTTGTTGCGTGTGCGATTTATATGTTTATAAATCTTTTATTTAACTTAGAGCGTACAAAAAATCCTGGAAAATATGAAGTAATTATTTCATGTAACATGGATTCTATTTGGAAAAAGCAGTCATAGATAATTAAAATATCGATCAAAAACTTCAGGTAGTTTTCCTATTACTAGCTGTAACTGATTATACTCCAAGTTTTACTCAACCTAGTGGTATCTGTCACATCATAAACTTTCATTGCTAATGTGAATATTTAAAATTGTTTTGGTTGAGATCATGATTCACTCGAAGCTAGACCACCATGGAAAACCTGGAAGTATTATAGGGCCGTTTCGTCCTACTGTGGGACTCCTCATCAGTGCACATCCAAGATCCCGCTTCAATAGATTCACGGTCTCAACAATTGAAATTACTATAAATATCCACAAAAATACCCCTTTTGATATTGGTTAAAATTGTTTGATATGGTAAATTCTGTGTGCCTGACGTCAGTATCACTTAATAAATTTACATTTATAAAATCAAAGCTTAATATAACAGTTTGCTTAATAAGGGAGGAGAAGAATAAGTTAATAATTAGCATTCATAATTTGTAAAACCCAAAGGGTTACTAAGGTGATGGGAGAATGAGGGATTGAACACGACGTTGGGTTTAATATAGTCAGTTGATGTAATTTTGGCTATGCACAAATTCCTCATGTGAACGTTTATTTGGGCCATTTCTATTTATTTTGGAGAGGATTTTGAACGAACATTCATCAATGCTGGCGTCGGGGCTGAGCCCGAATTTCAGACTGTAGTACTTAGCGACTGAATTTGAATTTTCCGACTATTTTGTTGTTCTCATTCTGAAACTTAAATCTGTCGCCATAAACACAATAGTCTTTCAACAAGTACAACTAAAAGATATGAGAACCTGACGCATAAGTTATTCTGTTGACTATCATTTGAGATGGTAGTTTGGCTAAGATAAAACCAAGAGAAAAATAATTTATAAATATTTATTGTACAGACTTTAGATTTAACTAATTTTAAACAAAGAACTAACAGCTAGGTTGTATGTGATATAGGTTAGTCTCATTCAGAGTTCCAGGAAGCAATGAACAGCTTGTTCATTCTAATAAATACCTCTTAACCACAACTCGGGCCTTTGGGTGTCTAAGTGGACGCTCACTCCTTGTCGATGAAGCCTCAAATGAGATACGTTTTGGAGGAATATGGCCTAAAAATTAAACTAATCTCCACTAAACTTCAGCCAAATTCACAGTTGTAATTGTTCACTACAGACTGACATAATTTAAGGTACGATTGAAAAATATGGAGGTGTAGACATCTTCACAATCAAATACAGGACTTTCAAGTTTTGTGAAAACACATCTACCTTAGGATCCTCACTTAGAAACTTAACGTCTAATGTAGTGTTATCAGTACTAAGGACACTATTGAAATATAATAGTTTAACTTTATCAACTCCAATCAATTGATTAACATTTTTATAGTAGATATATTTTATCACTGTGTTCATTCTAGATCGGCTTATCATAACTCTACACTAAACAACTAATTTATACAGATTGAACTCATGAGTCAGTTGAGGCTAGACCACCATTGAAAACCTGGAAGCACTGGACGGCCGTCTCGTCCTAGTATGGGACTCCTCAGCAGTGCGCATCCACGACCCCGCACCACACGGGGCTCGAACCCAGGACCTACTGGCTTCGCGCGCGAGCACTTAACCATTAGACCACTGAGCCGGCGTCAAACGGTGTTAATGTCTAACTTCAACCAATAAATACTTCAGAATTTATCAGAAAGAGGATTTGTGGAGACTGTAATAACTTAATAGTCAAATTCATGATAATAATCATCATATACTCATTAGTGATTGACTTAAAGAGGTATTTCTTGGATTTCTAGTGAGAAGCCGTGTTCAGTGGAGTTCATTAGTGTCTGTTGTACAACAGTAACTCACTGAAGACGATGGTGAATGTGTCGCTTAATTTCGTGGATTGGTTGAAGTCAAACATTAGCACCATTAAATGCCCGCTCAATAGTCTAGAATTCAAGCATTCACGTGAGAGACCGAAGGTTCTGGATTCGAGTCTTGCGAGAGGGATCATGGATGCGCACTGCCTAGAAGTCCCATACTATGACGGAACGGCCGTCCAGTGGTTCCATATTTTCTATGATGATCTAGCTTTAATCGACTGATGAATTCAACTATTAAATTACTTCAGAATTTATTTATTTTACAGATTCCTGAATTGAGACAGTTAACAAATTTTGTTATTTTTAAGTTAAATAAATGGGTGTTAAATTTTTAGTTGTTCACCACTGTTCTATGGCAATGTACACGTTTAGACGTGTTATGTAGATGGTATTTAATTAATTAAACAAAACGGTACAACTCTGTCGCATTTTAGTTAGTTGAAAGCAAACATTATTAAACCTATTTGCCTAGATTTTGTTTATAGTTTTCTTGCAACTCCCTGTTGATGAATAGTATATATATACTACCCATCAACAAGGCGTTACAGGGGATTCCAATAAGATTTTAACCGACGTCATTTGACATTTTCAACAAGAAACTTTATTATCGATATAAGCAAAGATGGACAGTGGCTAGCAGTGGAAACCACTTTGACACGCGATTCGCCCTATTTCGGACTCGTCAGCTAGGTGTACCTGCATCTCAGGATTGATATCCACTCTGGGACTCGAACCCAGTGCGGTTCGATTCAAACACCATCGCATTATTCACTTAGCTACTGAATCCTGATAGTCACTTGTTTTTGCAATGATGTGCAGTTTAAATTCACTTGGTATTATTGTTTACATGAATCTTCTCATTGATGTTTAGGAGTGCAATTGATCGAGTCCCAGAGTGAAGATCAACTCTGGGATGGAGGTACATCTAGCTGACGTGTCTCAAATAGGGTGAAACGCGCGTTAAACTGGATTGCAGTACTAACCACCATCCATCTTTGCATATAATGCTTGTGAATTAAGACAATATCTTGGCAATACGCATTGTATGCATATATGCCAATAAGAGACTGATCAATTGCAATCCTATACATCAATGGAAATATTCAAGTAAACAATAATACCAAGTGAATTCAACATGATTTCTGTTTAGCATGACATGATACATGAGATTTTGTTATGATTTTAGATGTATGTATCTCTTTTCTAATCAATAATCAAGTTTAAAAATCGATCAAGAAATAAGAAAAGGAAACTTATTGACATACTATGTGCTAAGAACTCTTTATTGAACCAAAGAGGGAATATTGAATAAAGTCATTAATAATAATAATAATACCTAAATGAATGTATTTTCAACTAAGGTCGTCATGTTTTGGAATAAATAACTGTTCACTTGTACCAATCGATTGTGTTCTTAATTCGCATCGTGAGAATTGTAGTGGTTTCTTGTTTTTCAGGTATAAATTATAGCTGACGCAGATATAACAACAGTTATTAATTAAGTCTCAAGCGCTGAAATGACGACATTTGACCTTGTTTCTTATTTCCGGTTGTGGAAGAATTAGTGTTTTAATTACTAAGTAGAATTCTTTGATTAATAATAGAGTCACTTGTTGGGAGATGACCAGATTTACTTAAGCATTTTAATTTTCAATTTGAATGACAAAAGAGCACCAGGTTTTACTTTCCTTTACTTCACATTTAACTGTGTAAATCACTATTAGTCTTTAATATGTATGACTAGTTGACAGTTAAGTGGAATAATCAAACATCCCGAAATCGAGCAATTCCATTACATTTCAGTTATGTAGTTCAATGTAAAATATTCAGGGTCATCTTTAACCAAACCTCTCCTTACGATTCTTTAACTAATTTATGTACCCCCTATATACGAGTTTAGAGTAATCATTCAAGACGATTATCAGTGTACCTGCTCCGAACTAGGATAGATTACTGTTGTTATTATGGGACTTGAAAATGGCTTGAATAATTGTTTAGCATTGTGTGTTATTAATGAAAATAAACTTAATATTACATAAACTCTATCAAATTGTTATAGCAACATATCAGAACATATGGTACATTTTATCTGAAACTTTTGTATTGAGGTTTAGAAATAATGGCCGTCCAGTGATTCCAGATTTTCTATGGTGGTCTACCTTCAATTGAATCATGAACTCAACTATTAAATTACTATCATATCCTCAAAACCTCGTTCTGATAATAATGAGACTGATAATCAATAGGTCGTTGGTTTAGATATGAATTACTAATACCATGTACTCAATAGTGACTAACTTTGTGAGGGAGTTCTTGAAGTTCTAGTAAGAAGCCGTGTCCAATGGAACTAATCCATGTCAGATAGAGACAGTTATCTACCTCAGTACAATAAATGATTTTGATTGAGATCATGGACTGATTGATGTTAGACCACCGTTGAAAACCTGGAAGCACTGGACAGCCGTTTCGTTTTGTGGGACTCCTCAGCAGTGCACATCCACGATCCTGCTGGTGGGATCCTAACCCAGGGCCTTCAGTGTCGCGCGCGAACGCTTGACTTACTGAACCACTGAGCCGGTATCCAATGGTGTTAATGTCTAACCTCAACCAATCCACGAAGCCGTGACCAGTGGAGCTAATCCTTGTCAGGTAGAAACAGGTGTCTATCTCAGTACAATGAATGATGTTCATGCAATTTCGTGGATTAGTTGAAGTTGAACATTAACACCATTGGATACTAGCTCAATGGTCTAAAGCTTAAGCGTTCGCGTACGAGACCGAAGGTTTTGAGTTCGAATCTCATGTGTTGGATCATAGATATGAATTGCTGAGTTGTCCCACAATAGAACGAAACAGCTATTCAGTGTTTCCAAGTTTTCAATGATGATCTAACCATAATCAATTCATGATCTTAATTATACTACACAAATAAAAGATTAATATCGTCACATTTTAATTAACCCATTAAATAGATATATTTTCTCATTGGTTAGTTAATTATAATACTCATATATGATACAATCGTAAGGACATATACATATTGACCAATCAGCTATTTACTATATGCACAATATCAATTTGGACAATTGTCCAATCAAATTAAAACAAAAAAAAGCAAAAAAACGAGAAAAAACTTTAGAGAGAGAGAGAGAGAGTGAGTTGTGCGTGCATGCGTGAGTGCGTACGTGTGTGTCTGTGTTGCACACATAGAAACAATCTATTGGATAATTAAAAAGATTCAACTTTACAAAATTATATATATATATATACATAGTAACCTAAGTCTACCTTTAAATCTCTTTCATTCATTTAAATTATGAATAAAATAAGAGTAAATTAAAACAAGAAAAAACAAAACAAAAAAGAAAAAAAATAAAGAAAAATTGTAAAATTTCAACAACAACAACAACAACAACAAAACAGAAAAAAAAATTGTTTTTTTCTGTGATTCATTTCATTTTTGGGGGGAACTATTTTTCATAGAATTTAAATTATTATTATGTCAATCAATCATCAAAAAGATACGACGTTAACAAAAATTTTTGTCGGTGGATTACCATATCATACAACAGATGAAAGTTTACGTTGTTTTTTTGATCAATTTGGTCCAATTGATGAAGCGGTTGTAATTACTGATAGACAAACAGGAAAAAGTCGAGGTTATGGATTTGTAAGTTGTTTTTTGTTGTTGTTGTTGTTGTTGATTCATTCATTATATTTTTTGATTTATTTATTTCATTTTATTTATTTATTTGAACACATAGATATTGGTACAGGGGGGCATCAAATATATATGCGCCATACAAATCTCATTTGATATGTGTATGAGGGCTGTGATACTGCCTGGGTGCCCAGACCGAAGTAGGTGGTTTTCTTAGGGGGACACATCCGGAGCCTTTGACCTGAAGGTCTAATCCATAAGGTAGTGGAACATCGTGAAGAGATGCAGTCCCATGGTAGCCAGTGACCAACGAGCGGTTCATACGTCATTTGTTCCTTTAGGATTCTGGAGCCCATGTGGAGCATTGATTTGGGATCCGGTTAAGACGCCGGACATTCGCTTTTCGTCCTCTCATTTTCGTAAACAACAGTAGTGCCACGAGAAGGCAGTGAGTAGGACTTCCCTGGTAGAGGCTATATACGCGTGGCCATGTGAAAGCATTACGAGAGGGAGAGCGGACTCTCTCCACTCTCGGCCGTACCAGGGCATTTGGGGGCAATTATTTCATATCACAAAATGTACATGGAACTTGTCTAGGTATTTCGAACTGTTAATAAATTAGAGGCAAGATCATAAGTTATGGATAAATTGATCAGATTTCGGATAATAGATGTTAAATTTTGGCGCAAAATTCACTTACCTATTCATTCAAATAGTGTCTTGGCATTTTAGTTGATGTCATTTCGTGACAAAAACCATAAATCTAAATCTAAACCTTTACCATCAACTGCAAATCATTATCTTTATTCTTTAGATTGCTTTATAACCTTCATTTAGCCCCATTAAGTAAGTAGACACTCTTAAGGTCGATTTGGCGTCGCTCAAAAGTCGTCCGTAAGTTATCAATTACTTACTTACGCATGTCATTCCCAATGGAGCATCGATCGCTCTGACAAGCATTCTCCAACACACACTATCCAACTCTGACTTCATTTCTAGTTATAAACAAATGTTGCTCATTCTCCTCATGTCTGTCTACATGTCTCGATGTAATGTATTCTTTGATCTTCCACTTCACCTTGTTTGCCCTTGAGGATTTCGAGTGAGGACTTGCTTTGTGACACCGTTGGGTGCTTTCCTCAATGTATGTCCTATCGACTTCCAGCACTTCTTCCTGATTTATTCTTTCACTGGAATCTGGTTTGTTCTCTTACCGAATTCGATATCAATTTATTATTTTATTAAGGTTCTAAGAAGTAAATATGAGATTATTATAATTGAGTAACTATTGAAAATTCAATTGATGTGGTCTTACCTTCAAAGAATATTATTATCATGTAAATGGTACTTTGCAAACAACAGAATTAAGCAATATGGGAATTAAATGAAATGTAATATTTGTATTTATGTCATCTCAACGATTGAAATCTAGTTAATTTCAACGTTTTATCCTGCCGTTCGGGTTTGAACTTTTTCGGAGTAGGAGGGGGAGGGGAGAAGTATAATAGTTTATTAACATTATCAAAGAATATGTATACGCATAAATAACTATGCTAAATGTAGAATATCAAAAATTAATGTTGTATTTCGTTGCTTTCTCTTGAGATAAACACAACCTGATAACCTGGAAGCACTGGACGGCCGTTTCGTCCTGGTATGGGACTCCTCAGCAGTGCGCATCCACGATTCCGCACCACGCAGGGCTCGAACCCAGGACCTACTTGCTTCGCGCGCGAGCCCCGCGTGGTGCGGGATCGTGGATGCGCACTGCTGAGGAGTCCCATAGCAGGACGAAACGGCCGTCCAGTGCTTCCAGGTTTTCAATGGTGGTCTAGCTTCAACTGACTCATGATTTCAACCTGTGAAATTTCTAAAATTCTCCACAAAACCCATTCTGACAACCTGATAAATTCAGTTATTTCGATATTTTATACAAATGAGGAAAGCTTTCGAAAATCTGTTAGGTTACGTACTACTTACGCCTGTTAACCCTCGTGAAGAAGCGAGAGCCGCCCATCAGCATTCTTCAGATAAATTTGTACGATGTTTTCTTTTCCAGTAGTTTCCAAGAGCTATCGATTCTTCTATTGTCTGCTTCAATTCTCAGCTCTGTGTGTTCTCTGGCCTTATTTGAGTCTTTATTATTGGCGTTAAAGACTTCAATAGATCAGTCTCCTTTTGGAATATGTGTATTCAGTATGAATTGCCTCGATATTTCCATTATGTCTCAAATATTTAAAGATTTTAGGTTTCACTCTAAATGGTATTAATCTCTACAATTTCACATTTTTACCAGTCTCTACGATATTAATAATCATTAGATGAACAAACATGTACATTTACAATTACATGTATCAGTATAGGGTTGTGGGGATTAATAAGTTTTTGATCGAGATCATGAACTAACTGATGTTAGACCACCATTGAAAACCTGGAAGCACTGAACAACCGTTTCATCCTATTGTGGGATTCCTCAGAAGTGCACATGCATGATCCTGCCCGCGGGATTCGAACCCAGGACTTTCAGTCTCATGCACGAACGCTTAACCATTAGACCTCTGAGCCGGTCGGCATCCAATGGTGTTAATGTCTAATTTCAACAAATTCACGAAATTGAGCAACCATTTTCCACTATTAAGAAGTCACACAATAGGACGAAACAGCTATCCAATGCTTCCACGTTTTCAATGGTGTTCTAACATCAATCGGTTCATGATCGTAATCAAATACAATTAGATGTATTCCACTAGTTCCATATTTGTCATAGTTAATTATAAAACCCTCATTTCATTACATTATTAACTATTAATTTATTTGAAAATATTTAACATGATAATTTCTCACGTGAGATTAATCATTAAGGAAGGTGTACATATTGTGTATTTCAATAGTACATATACACATATACAAATATGTTTTGATGAAATTTGTTCATCTTGATTAAAAAACAATTTCTTCTCAATTATTGATTAATTGTAACTAAAGATAAATGGTGGCTAACAGTGGAATCTAGTTTGACGCGTGTTTCGTCCTATTTTGGGACTCATCAACTGGATGTACCTGGATCTCAAAGTTGATGTTCACTCTGGGACTCGAATTCAGTATCGTTCGCTTCAAACACCATAGCGTTGTGCACTTAGCTACTGAGTCCTAATGAACACTTGCTTATTCAATAAGGTGAAGTTTAAATTCATTTGGTAGTGTTGTTTACATGAATCTTCTAATGGATGTTTAAGATTGTAATTGATCAGTCACTTATTGACATATGTGCATCCTATGCATATTGCGTTGATATTCATAAGTTCTAATCATCAATGGGAGAATCCAAGTAAACAACAATATCAAATGAATTTATTGATTAATTGATTTATTTGTTTCTATTGAGCATTCATTATTTAAAATTGCATTATATAAAAATTACAATCAATCAATCAATAAAGACTAATTATCAAGTATAAAGAATATCACATGGATACAAATAAGAAAATTTCTTTCTTTTCATAAGTTTTTGACAAAAACTGAGAAATAGATCAGTAGGATGTTTGTTTGTTTGTTTGTTTGTTTGGTAAATTAATTGTACTTTATATTGATTATTATCATTGTAAAACGGAGATTTTATTTTGTAATTAACATTGAGTTTAATCTAATTTTCTTAATTAGAATAAAATAATGAGATGTAGATGGTGTTAGTGTTAGAATTAATGAATGAAGAATATCAGTGGTTGAGTCAATTGAAGCTAGATCACTGTGGAAAACCTGGAAACACTGGATGGTCGTTTCATCCTTATTATGGGACTCGTCATCAATTCGCATCCACCATCCCACCTCGTGAGATTCAAACTCAGGACGTATCATTCTCACGCTCTCGCGCGAGAATAACTAAGCTTTTACGGTTGAGACTATAATTCATGGATTGAATCAATCAGATTTAAAAACAACAGGTCTTGGATTTTGGAGAGAAATTCATTCATCCATTTGTCTAAATAGAGTTTTAGCATTTTAGCTGTTGGCAGTTCATAATGAAAACTTTAAATCTAATTCCTAACCCTAATCATCAACTGTAAATCATAATCATGATTTAGTTGTACTAAGTAGGTGAACATACTCAAGTTCATTTTAGTGTCGTTCAAAGGTCGTTCATAAATTGTAGTCTCATCACTTTTAGTGTTAACTGTAGTGAGGGTTATTATTATTATTTTTCTCATAAATAACCATGTGGTAACATCCTTGATTGTGGTATTCAGTGATAAGCACTTGAATAGATGAGTAGCAAAGTCTAATTGTTTCAAAACAGCACTCACACCCATATAGCTGATTCCTTACCTTGTCTGACAACTTCATTGATCGCATTCAGTTGTTTCGTGTAAACATATTTATCCTTTTAGTAAAATGTAACGGTTAAAATTTGATTGGTTAATATGGTGATTAATTAATCACGTCAACAAATGGCCATAGACAGTTAATAAACGACACTGTGAACCAGCAGAGGAGCATTTATTTTACAAAAGCTCTTGGAAAACAAAATCTTTGCTAAGGATGTTGTGTTTACTCTTATTATATTTATTATTCTTGACATTTCTTTCGCATCGACGATGTATTATGTTTGTGTATTTCCCTACCAAGTGGATCCCTAGTCAACTAATTGTAGATTTGATTAGAGATTGTCTGAGTTCGTATTTGAGGACTAATGGATGAAAACCCGGTAACTTAAAGGTAACGGGCTGATCAAATAGACCGATAGGTCCTGAGTTCGATATCTCGCGGGGTAGGATCGTGGATGCGCACTGCTAAGGAGTCTCATACTAGGACGGAACAGCCGTCCAGTGTCTCCAGGTTTTCCATCTTGGTCTAGCTTCAACTGGTTCATAAATACAATTATGAGTAAATTCTGTTTTTTCTAGAGTTTTTTCATACTTGTCATGAATGTATGAGAGTTAAAACTAGTAAAATGTTTGTTAAAGACAACGGTTTCTTTATTCCAACTTCCTTATTTTCTTCTTTAAACTGGTGTATTTCATCATCTATTAAAACTTTAGTCAGTTGTCTCGAAGGTTTAAAAGTATTATTGGTGCCGTTGTAATATAACCCAATTATCAAATGGATTTATATATATTCAGCTTTAATCTACACTTTAGCTATTCAAACAGATGAGTAACCCACAACTCCATTTGTAAACAAATTAAACGCTATCACCTTGAGACGGTCGAGCTATGCTGGCTGAAATACGCATTCCCTCGGGTCATATCATGACAAGAAGGTCTGTTCGACAGCTGTAAGACTAAGACCATTAACTTAATGTCCAAAGTTAGAGTCATCCTTTTCAACTGTATAAGGATGTAACACCATTAGGCTTTATCTTCTAGACAACCGGTGTTAACAATCATACGACCTTCTCACAACGGAAAAATGTTAGAGAAGGTTATCACTAAATATAGTACACCTCACCCTTACAGATGAATTTCTATCACCAGCAGTTGGGCTCTAGATTTGTGAAGCTGGCGAATAAAAAAAATGCTCACAAAATGCTTATCTGTGATCGGTATCGGACGAAGCTGAGGCCATGCTACGAAATTAAAAAGGTTATTACTAATCCAGTTTCCTTATCAGGTCTCTTTAGAATAAGCATCCTCATCAAGGCATAGACTACTGGGAAGTGATAAAAATGTGGTAATGTGAAATAAAATCTAAAACTGACATGCTCTACTATTTAAGAATTCCACACAATTTAATTTTGATGGAGTTTTGTTCTCTGAGCTGGATGATTTGATCGTGATTAGGTGTACCATTCTGCTTCTACTTTGCTTAGCTATTCTTCATCCTAATGGACAGTTGATTGGATGTCTGTATCTTAAACTTGTTGGTAGAACATGCTGATGAAGACAATCGTGGAGAAAATACAGTTGTTCTCGAGTGGAAGCCTGCCTTTAGGTTGAATTCTCCCATTTTCGAACAACGAGAAGCGTACTACGCTAATATGATTTTGAAATGGTGGAGAAGATTTGTAGTTCAGATGAATGATTTTGATGGAGTTTTGTTCTCTGAGCTGGATGATTTGGTCAAAATCATCCACCTGAGCTACAAATCTTCTCCAACAACACAATTCTATGCGTCTTTTTTCAATATTTCGTTGAAAAACTTAGCTAAATTTCACTAAAAGCGTGATCATTGATTTTTATGTCAAATACTAGCCTTGTTCATAAATGATAATACAAGTTATTAGGTATGAAACGTGATACTAACTTCCTGTGACCTGTAATCAGGTGACTCTTTAAAAAATCACCAAAATTACAAGTTAAGGGATAAACATCTATTAGATGACCTTATTTATAATTACTTAAGAATAATGTATTATGATTTCTCTACTTGTCATTTTTTCCAATTTTGTAACCCCCCCCCCCAAAAAAAATGGGCAGATGCAATATATCCTGAGTATACTGACATAATTCCGAATGTATACACTTTGTAATTCTTTACTTTGAAAATAGCCTAGAGTCATTTGGTGTAATACTACTTAGCTTCTAATTAGACAATCGGTGGAATGTTAGTGTAATCATTTATCCTAAGGTGGGTGGTGATACCAGTCAGTTATTGATAAGGTAGGTTCTGGGACAAGTGTGTAATCGCCAAAGTTCCTATACAATATCCGTGATATAACCCCATACTGATAACTACCATGTTCTCACTAGCGACTAGCTTCGTGAGGGAATCGTAGGAGTTCTAGTGAGAAGCCGTGACCAGTGGAGCTAATCCATGTTAGGTAGAGACAAGTATCTACCTCAGTACAATGGAAGGCGTTGGTTGAGGTTGGATAATAACACCGATGGATGCCGGCTCAGTGGTCAATGTGTTAAGCGTTCGTGCGTGGAAGTGAAAGTCCTGAGCTCGAATCCCGCGGGCAGGGTCGTGGATGCGCACTGCTGAGGAGTCCCACGATAGGACGAAACGGCTGTCTAGTGCTTCCAGGTTTTCAATGGTGGTCTAACATCAATCAGTTCATGATCTCAGTCAAAAACTTAATAATCTCCACAAACTCATACTGAAAAGAGCTTTTCTTTGAACATATTTATATCTTGAAATGAACATTTACAAGTCTCTTTAAAAGTTCTATTATTTTGTTAACCTTAAAATGTACACAACAAACAAGTGCACTGTTTGAAGATGACAAAGAAAACAACAGTAAATGAAAATAAATTGTCCTCCACTCTCATAACTCATCACTGTTACTAGTATGCATAAGTCACTATAATGTTCTATATCGTTAACGCCTGTTATAACGTGAAGTAATATGGTATTTCTCGTCCCCCGCTTAAATTCACCTTGAATACATTGTGTATACACCTACATATACGTGGCTAGAATACTAAAGTTTAAATTTCTCTAGTCATGTCATACATTTGTCTCGTTTGTGTACTTTTTAAGTAAAGACCATGAAAATAACAACAACAACAACAACAAAAAGAATTTTTAAAAAAATGTACACAACAAGGAACCAAAATATTGTTCTTTCAACTGTTTAGCATGTTTCCAACTAAACACTAAGTCATACATTACAGGTTAAGTAGTCGTTTTTAATGGTTTTAATTCTGTAGATTGATTTTATTTTGATGGAGTTTTGTTCTCTGAGCTGGATGATTTGGTCGTGAAGCTTTCGTCGTTCTTCTGAACGATATCATCAGCACAAACGATGAAAGCTCCACGACCAAACCATCCAGCTCAGAGAACAAAACTCCATCAAAATTATCCACCTGAGCTATAAATCTTCTCCACCATCTCAAGACTGACTTTATTTATGAAACAAGTTTAGTAAGCACTAGTTAATATATCTCTATGAGTTCAGTGGTGCAACATTATTTCAGTTGACTGATTTATAGAGTGTTATATGTATTATTTGTGATTTCAGTTTGACAAATGAGCTTTTAAGTTAAAATATTCAATTGAATAGATATAACCTCTTAATCGTATCTCTTTTAATCTCTATTCATTAAAGGAACTCTGGTTTACATAAACTTCATGGTTGGCTGTTGGAAGGTAGTATTACAAACCATTACACAGTTAGTAAAACTCAAAGCTGATTCAATTAATCTTTAATTATATAACATCAAATGCACTGATACGACCGAGGGTAGGGATAATCCGCTCTCTCTCTCTCTCTCCAAATGCTCTCACAAGGCCAGGTGTATATAGTCACTGACAGGAAAGTTCTACTCATCGAATCCTCGTGTTAGAAGTGTTGTTTACGAAAGTGATAGAGAATATCCGTCGCTTTAGCCGGGTTAATGGATATGGAAGATCTAACTAGGGGTGTTAGAAAACCCTGATTTCAAACCAATGGTGCACATGGTCTCCAGGATCTTAAGGAAACAAGTGGTGTATGAACCTATTATTGGTCACCGGCTACCATGAGACTGCATCCCTTTATGTTGTTACACTGCCTTGTGTATTAGACTTCCAAGTCAAAGGCTCGGGGTGTGGCCTCCTCAGTAAACCACTTCGTTTGGTTTGGGCATCTGGGTAGTATTCTAACCCTCATATAAATCGAATGGTTTGTGTCGTGCACATACATTTGGTGCCTCCTTGTATCAATGTTTATGTGTTTAACTAAATAAATAAATGGATTCTGATTAATAAAATAATTGTTGTACTACTGATTTTTCTTAATAGCATAAAACATTCAGAAATGTAACTCCATTAGATACTTATTCAACATAAAAAAATTATATATATTTCTTACTTTTAAAAATTAGGTAACTATGACTCGCACTGAGGATGCCTTACTTGCTATTCGTGATCCTAATCCATGTATTGATGGTCGTAAAGCCAATGTGAACTTAGCAGTACTTGGAGCTAAACCTCGTCTTATGCCTGGAAGTAAGTTATATTTATCTTATAAATCATATATTTAATGGTTTTTTAGTCACTAAACCTTATAACATTCATTTTAATTGATGATAATAACATGAATTTATTCTGTCTATGAGTGAATTTCATTGACATTGTCTCCAAGCTTATTTATGAAAATGATTATCATTGAACAGAAACGTAGATTGATTTCAGTAAGAGGCTGTGGAGATTGGTGAATTCTGTTGAGATCATGAACTGATCAATATCAGACCACCAATAAAAACCTGGAAGCAATGGACGTCTGTTTCGTCTTAGTACGGGACTCCTCGGATGTTGACATCTACAATCTTGCATGCGAAAATCGAATCAAGGACCTAGGGGCTCGTTCACGAGTGCTTCATCTCTAGACCATTGAGCCTGAATCCAACAGTGTTAATGTCTAATTTTAATCAATCCACGATATTGCGTGACCATCTCCGATTGTCTTCGATGAGCGACTGCCACACACTCGATACAGGATCATTGATTCTCACTCTCATACTATGACAAAACCTCCATCCAGTACGTCCATCATTTCGATGGTGGTCTAACACTGATCAGCTCACGAGCTCAATGACATCGACTGTTGTAGGAATTTGAGTTGAGTTTCATTTATGTATTTCAGTGTATCTCAAACTTTTAAGAGAAATAAATTAACTAATCTCAAAACTCTAAAAACAACAACTACTTTGTAGTTAGTTATTGCTTCAAAGTGATGGATCGCTTTCGACTCTTAAATTGATGAGATCATTAACCTTGTGTAGCCGCATACATTTTCATGGAGATATCAATTATTGTATGTATGCTAATAACACTAAATATCTGATCATACTTGGGTTGGTAATATACTGATGGAATGGCTGAATGTTAATTACTTAGAATATAGACCTGCAACGAGCCTATAATTTATAGATGAACCAGTTAGATTTTAGATAACAGATATTGGATTTCAAAGCGAAATTCATTCATTCATTTGTCTAAATAGCGTTTTTGTCATCATAGTTGATGTTAGTTCATGATAAAAACCCTAAATGTAATTCCTAACCTAACTAGAAATCATAATTCTAATTCTTCACACTAGTTTATAACCATGAATTAGTCCTAGTTAGTAGGTGGATATTCTCAAGTTCATTTTAGCGTTTCTCATTTGTTATCTATAAATCACCATCTCTCACTAAACCTATAGTTTTACAAAACATTAAAACCGTTGGATGCCGGCTCAGTGGTCTAATGGTTAAGTGCTCACGCGCGAAGCCAGTAGGTCCTGGGTTCGAGCGCCAGGTGGTGCGGGGTCGTGGATGCGCACTGCTGAGGAGTCCCATACTAGGACGAAACAGCCGTCCAGTGCTTCCAGGTTTTCAATGGTGGTCTAGCTTCAACTGACTCATGAGTTCAATCTGTGAAAACTTATGTTAGTCATCAATGTCTTTCATAGCCTAATAGGAAAATGTCTTAAACCTGATCGATCACTTGTACTACTTTTACAAGGAAGTCATTAGTAGTAGTGGTATGAATAAATCAACTTATTTACTTATAATATTGTTGTATATTCATGTCAGTATTTGTGCAAGTACATATGTAAACAATTTCTGAGTCATAAACTGAATGATTGTGTTCATATACAAGTATGTCACTTTAATTGCTTCACTCAAGTACTTAGTTACACGTATGCATGAATGGGAATACTGAAAAAATAAACATGAGTTTATAAGCAACAAAAAAAATGGATAGTGGCTAGTAGTAGAATCCAGAACATGCATCTCGTCTTATTTAGTACTCATCAGCTGGATCAACCGTCATCTCTGAGTTGATGTTCAAACTCTGGGACTTGAACCCAATACCATCCGTTTCAAACGCCATTACGTTATCCACTTAGTTACTAAGTCTTGATAGTCACATAATTGTGTAAAAATAGGGTTTATTAACGAACATCATTCTAATTGGAGAACTATTACTTAGTTTAATAGTTATTTCACGTCATCCACTGATTAATTAGCTTATCGTCTTTTTTTGTGTTTTGTTTACTAAGATGTCTAATTTTCCTGTAAAAAGCATGTTTTAAATGCTTATTATCATGTTCATTTCATCAACTATATAAAGTTGATTCTGTATTATGACACTAAAGTTTGTAGTTAATAATTTTCATTCATTAGGTCAAGGTTGTCTCTTTTCATTCACGTAATTTTTAAGATCTGTCTCATAATGAATGTAACATGGAACTAAAAGTATAAAGCTGTAGATGGTTATTGATTGACTTTGTTCTTTTGTGAAATGAAACGGAATTGACTAGATACTGTCAATGATAAAAATACCTGACCACTTATGTGTGTAGATCATACTTTGTAGGATTGGATCAAGAGTTTTTAAAATTGAGTACAAACATCAAAATAAAAGAATCGCCATGTACTCGTTTATTATGCTTAAATAACTTATTGGATTCAAATAATAGAGTTTAAAATGTTTACTAAGCATTATTTTAGGCTATTAAAATAAGGTAAGGATGGCAAATCAATTGATGAAATAGTGAAACTTCATCAGTTGAGATGGCTGAGACACGTGTTACGTATGCTCAACCACCGACTGCCCCGACGTGCGATGTTTTATGGTGTAGAAGTAGATTGGAAGAAAGTTAGAGACGGCCAGACTGAAATACGGCACAAATCCATGAAGTCACTGACAAGTGGACAGAGTGAGTCATGTTGGTAGGTGTAGACTACTTGATTAAGATCCATGAGATGATAACAACCGATGGTTAGAGACCTTGAATGACATGGCTCAAAATCGTTTATAATGGCTAAGGTGCATCCACTCTTTGTGTTCTTCCATTTTAGTATTATATCCTTTCCCGTTTTACCTATTGTTTTCACCTCAAACATGTATGAGCCATCATATTCAACATTTGAAGGGAGTCTGCAGTGTATTTGACATATGGCTGGGACGCGCGTTTCATCTTATTTGAAATTTTTCGGATAGAGAAACTTGAACTTTCGTATTAAATATCACCAACGTGAAATTCGGAACTCTTTCTGACAATTTGATATCCTTTGACCGGCTCGGTAGCACTTTTGATATCATATTAGGATTTGAAGCGTAAAGTACTTGGTTTGAGTCTCATTATGATACATTGTCACTATGAGGAAGGTACATCTAAATGGTTAGATCAGTCACATACTGGACATAAGATGAATTTTATTCGTTTCAGCTTTAATCATTATCGTAGATTGTCTGATCACTGCTCAGTCTACTACTTTAAAAATATATACTGTTGTTTAGTTTTGTTCTTCTTATGATGAATGAACCTAATCCCAGGGAATTTAAATAAACAGAATAGAGCTAGTAGTCCATCGAACAGATATACAAGATGGTCTAAATGTCCCATACTTATATTCCACAACTCCCCAGTTGAAACTATCGTCATCATATCAGAATGGGTTTTGTGGAGATTTTAGAAATTTCACTAGTTGAAATCATGAGTCAATTGAAGCTAGACCACCATGGAAAACCTGGAAGCACTGGACGGCTGTTTCATCCTAGTATGAGACTCCTCAGCAGTGCGCATCCACGATCCCGCTCCCCGTGAGATTCGAATCCAGGATCTCATCATAACTTGTGATGTTAGCACATCATCGACCTTTTACCACTATCAACTTGTTTTAATGAGTACAAGACTAATCTAGAGAAATCAAATTCTAATGATTGGTGATTTTTATTAGAAAAACGTTGATTACTAAAAATAGTATTAAAGTGTGAAGTGTATTTGTGTGCTCAACAAAAACAAACATAAATTATTTTCTCTAATTGTGTTAATGCACAAATGTTACTGATCACAATATAAATAAGCATACACTAACACTTAGAATCAATATGGTTTAACAACAAGACGAAGCACTTCTTCATTCATATATATTGTGTGTATGTGTGTGTGTGTATGTACGTGCACGTATCTGAGCTGTGTATGTACATCCATCTTTAAGTCATTATTGAAGATAATAAAATCATAAACTTGATTAACCAATGTGCCATTATAGTCAACATTCTCATCTTTATTCTATTACCAACCGTATGAATGATCAAAGTTCATTAGGTGTAGTATCTTCAATACTGAGCATTTTTGTTATGCTTTATTATTATCATCAGTATTGTTACTATCTCATGATGATAAACAAATAAACAGATTCATAAATGATAAAATAAAAACAATCTATGGAGGGGGGGATTATTGTTTACCTTTTAATAAAACTAATTATTTATTTAGTGTGAAAACTTTTTGAAACAGAAATGACTTGGTACAACAACATACTTAGATAGTCAATCAATTTTTTTTGGTATTTGCTCCATTTCATAGTGATTATGCTGAGATTTGTATACATTTATCTTATAATAATTACATTACTATTTCTTTACTCATATGAATTAATAGTACAAATTACTTACTTACTTTTACTTACTTACGCCTGTTACTCCCAATGGAGCATAGGCCGCTGACCAGCATTCTCCAACCCACTCTGTCCTGGGCCTTCTTTTCTAGGTCCATCCAATTCTTGTTCATTTTTCTCATGTCTATCTCCATTTCCCGGCGTAATGTGTTCTTTGGTCTTCCTCTTCGCCTCATTTGGTCTTGAGGATTCCATGTGAGGGCTTGTCTTGTGACTCAGTTGGGTGCTTTCCTCAATGTGTGTCCTATCGACTTCCAGCGCTTCTTACTGATTTCTTCCTACGCTGGCATCTGGTTTGTCCTCTCCCACAGTACGTTGTTGCTAATAGTGTCCGGCCAATGGATCTGAAGTATTTTGCATAGACAACTGTTAATAAACACCTGTATTTTCTGGATGATGGCTCTTGTAGTTCTCCAGGTTTCCGCCCCATACAGTGGAACTGCCTTGACATTTGTATTGAAAATCCTGACTGTGTTGTTGGTTGACAGACAGTTGTTTTGAGTTCCAGATGTTCCTCAGTTGTAAATATGCTGTTCTTGCTTTACCGATCCGCGCTTTCATATCTGCATCAGATCCACCCTGTTCATCAATGATGCTGCCCAAATACGTAAAGGTTTTTACATCTTCCAAATCTTCTCCGTCAATTGTGATTGGATTGGTGCATTCTGTGTTGTATCGGAGAATCCTGCTTTTCCCTTTGTGTATATTGAGACCTATTGCTGCTGAGGTTGCTGCCACACTGTTCGTCTTCTCCAGCATCTGTTGTTGCGTTCGGGATAGAAGGGCCAGATCGTCTGCGAAGTCTAGATCATCCAACTGCATCTTAGATGTCCATTGTATCCCGCGCTTCCCTTCAGACGTCCACGTCTTCATGATCCAGTCGATCACTAGGAGAAAAACGCTAACCAAAAAAAATTATTCAAACCTAATAGTACAAATAGATAACATTAAAAGTTGGATCATCAACTTTTGTCAATGAAACTATCTGTTCACAAGAAGTATGTCACTTTCAATAGTTGAGATCATGAGTTAATTGGCTCTAGACTACCATGGAAAACCTAGAAGCACTCGCGCACGAAACTGATAGGTCCTGGGTTCGAATCCCGCGAGGCGAGGTCGTGGATGCATACAGTTGAAGAGTCTCACAATAGGATGAAACGGCCGTCCAGTGCTTTCAGGTTTTCCATGGTGGTCTAACTTCAATGGACTCGTGATTTCACCGATTGAAATTACTACAAATTCCATAAAACCTATTCTGAGTATGTTACTGTTGGGAGTATAATATAATGTTTATCGGTCAATATTTAAGTAAACTTTCAGTTCTAATTAGCGAAGAAAATAGACTGACGGTGGACATTCATTTATTTATTTGATCACATAAATATTGGTACGAAGGGGCACTGAATTTATATACGCCAAACAAGTCACTTGATTCGTGTGTGGGGTATGATACTGCCTGAGTGGTTAAACCAAACCAGATGGTTTCCATAAGGGACCACTCCCGGAGTCTTTGACCTAAAGATCTGATCCACAAGACAGTGGAGTATCGTAGGGATATGTAGTCTCATGGCAGCTGGTGACCAATAATTTGTTCATTCACCATTTGTTCTTTTAGGATTCTGGAGCTAATGTGCACCACTGGTTTCGAATCAGGGTTTTCCAACTCCCCTAGGTGGACTCTCCATGTCCACTAACCCAGTGAAAACATCGGACATTCACTTTTCTACCTATCAATTTCGTAAACAACAGTAATGCCGCTAGAAAGCAGTGAGTAGGACTTCCCTATCAGTGACTGTATACACCTGGCTTTGTGAGACCATTTCGAGAGGGAGATCTGACTTTCCCTAACCTCGGCCGTACCATGGCATTTGGGGAACATTAATATTTTTGGTATAAATTTAATCGCCTATCGCTTCCCTGATTGCAGCTTCGACATTGACGCTGTGATGCAGTTAGGTGATTATAACTGCCAGATGAGTTTTATTTACTAGAGTCCACGTTCCTACTACACTACAAAAAAATGTTTCAGTTATTGTTATGATAAGAAGCAAATATTACTGTCTCCAGGGATGCCTCATTTCTGCTAACTGTATCGGTTTGTGACTTGCTGACTGTAGTGTTGACAGTAGGGTTTTGGTCAAGGACAGCGATCATTTCAGCAATGGTGCTGTCTAACAGTTGGTACAAGAGATCAAAATATAGTGAATTTAGAAACTATATAACGGCCTTTCTTCTAGAGTTTTCGGTCACCACACTAAGCTTTTAGAAGTACGGGACTTGCAATTCAAAACAAGAGACGGATAAATAGAAAACATTTTGGTAACTGTTTCCAATTAGTTATTCGCTAGTTTATGCCTGTGCCCGCCTGATAGAGGAAATTCAATCCTAATCCCGCTTCCTTCTTCATTTTCTCAAGGAGAAACACTTTTTCCGTTCGTAACTGGTAACTACCTAGGTAATGCCAGTGGCTTTAGAACGTATGTTATTTATTATCGAACTCCATAATTTCCTCATTTTTCCTTCACTTCTTTTACAAGCTAGTTTCGCATAACATCACTTTATTCCAAATCTGTAACGATCATTTAAAATACGGTTGCCGGTTTTCACTCTCGAAACTACATGTAACTGAATCTTTGTGTAAAAAAATTAGAATACGTGTCTCACAAGTGAATTCCTAGAAATCCTTTTCTACAATCTGTGAGCAAGACTAAAATGAGCTTATTCATTGAACGTCATCTGTTCAGTGTTATAGATCTGCAAACTTTATGTATATGGATATCTAGATTTTCAAAAATCATTGTCCTTATTCTTGCAGATATATCTGTAGCGTGAAGTTCAAACATTGTAACTACAGTTTTACAATAGATGTTAGATGTGTTGTTCTAGAATTTAGCTGTACTCTTCAAATTCAAAAACACTGGACTATCAACTGTGGTCTATTTATGATATATTTTACTTTTTAATAACCCCAGTTCAGCTAGATTCACTAGTAGATTTTAGTCAGTGTTGTTCAACGTACTTTTACTACCTAAGTTCATAGAATGAACTGAAAAACAAAAATGATGTTTACGATATTTAAATCTAATTAACAAACAATTAGGATATGTGTTCATTGAAAATCAATCGGCCAAACCAAAACGTGGCATCAGTACTCGAAGTCACTAACTTCTGGTGTGAGCCATGTTGGTAGATACTACTAGACTACTTGGTTGGGGTCCACGTGACTATCATAACCAATGGTTGGAGATTGTGGATGACATGGCTCACAATCGATCACAATGGCGTAGGTGTATACACTCTTTGTCTTCTCTTAAACCGTGAGATTAAAATCGCTTCATATTTTTCTACGTACTAATTCTTTCTTCCTCTATTGTATCCTTATACACAATCTTTCTTTTATACATTACTACCACTGAATTAACTGCTTCTATGAATCCAGTGTTTATCTTGTGGTGCTAATGATGTGTGGCAACTTGAACCGATGCATCTATGTGCCTAGTCCTACATTATAGGTGACTGATTGATTGAGTGACATTTCATTTTCTTCATTAGATGATCAATTATGTGTTGTTTTTCTTAATACTTTTACACATCACCTGTTTAATCATTCATTTAGATAGTGTTCATTCAATTACATGACAATTAATATCTCATTCATGTAAAATTTACAATCACATGGCATAGACTATTTAAAAACTAGTTTTCTTTTTCAATCCGTATCAGAGCTTATTTCTAGGTAACAATGTCAAAATGGATGGAAATCGAGTTTATTTGCCTTGTGAAATTACTTTACTTTACTTTAGTTACTTACGCCTGTTATCCCTCGTGGAGGGGCATAGACCACCCAAAAGGATAATAATAATAAATACTATTATTATCAAAAATACTGCATAAAATGTGATTTTCCTCGGTCCTTATATTAATGTATCTTCATCATTGATACTTCGTTCATCTGACTGGGAAAAAGTGCTTTGATAGCTCATGTCAAAATATTGAAATATATAAAGAATCAAATTAGATTAATTATATTGTAATGATGAATAATAGATTTATGACAGTTCTGATTAGTATTTAGTTAATCGGATAAACCAAACAACACCAAGGTCAGAATTTTCAATACCAATATCAGGACAGTTCTATTGTATAGAACGGCAACTTGAAGAACTACGAAAGCAATCATCCAGAAGATACAAGTGTTTAGTAACAGTTGTGCACACAAAATACTTCGAATCCGTTGGAAAGACACTATCAGCAAATCCTACCGTGGTAGAGAACAAACCACATCACAGTGGAGGAAGAAATCGGGAGGAAGCGCCGGAAGTCGATAAAACATACATTGAGGAAAGCACCCAACTGCGTCACAATGCAAGTCTTCACTCGGAATCGTCAAGGCCAAATGTGGTGAAGAGGAAAATCAATGAATGAACAACAATTGTTTAGAACTAGAAAGGAAGTTAGAGTGTGATAGTGTGTGTTGCAGAATGCTTGTCAAGTCAGTCTATGCTCCATTAGGAATAGCTGGATACAGTAACAAACTAATAAACTTAATTTGATCTTTAAAAAAAAAGTGAATGGACTTTATTGAAAACTGAATTATGTAACTAGGTCACTTCAAGACAAATTAACTTTTAGTTGTTAAATTATCTAATAAGGCATTACGGTGACAAACTGATTTTTTTAAAAATGAATGACACTGCATGGAATTGTACATCTGAGTGAAATTTGAAACGTCATTAACTTGTATTGCGCAATATACACACAGGTAGATAATTATGACACATTTTCATTAAAGTTCCCAGACATTATGTAACTATAATTTTAATGGTTGAACTCATGAATCGTTTGAAGTAATACATCAACACCGTTGGATATCGGCTCAGTGGTCTAGTAGTTAAGCGCTCGCGCGAGAGACTAATAAGTCTTGGGTTCGAATCTCGCGTGGTGGGATCGTGGATGCGCGTTGGTGAATTGTCCCATAATAGGACGAAATGACCGTTTAGTGCTTCCAGGTTTTCCATGATGGTCTAGCTTTAATTGACTCACGAATTCAATTATTAAAATGATTACAATATCCACAAAACCCCTCTCTGATTATTATGTAATTAGTTGCATTATATCATACTAATTATACAACTATTTCAAACCACATAGATGGTCCTTTCAATTAAAACAAAATCACTGCCGTTAATCTGAAAGGAATTTACTTTACTGGTCTATTGAATAGTTCTTAAAATCAATAAATGAATACATATTTTTATAATCAGTTTGTATAATGAAGCTAAGACTGTAGGCTTTCATTCATTGATACGACCAATAGAATATACAACTTTAAAGGTTTGCAAATGGTGTAGAATATTTTTAAGTCAAGTACATGATTTTAGTAAAGTTCCATTCTCTGAATCGGGTGTTATAATCGTGAAGCTTTCGTGATTTCTCTAGTCAGCTCTTCTCCCATCAATGTTTACACGTTCATTTTGACTGTTTTCTCCTATGACTTGATTCTATGAGTATGCATTTTGATCTATCTGATCAATCATTAATGTCATGATTTGGCAACTGATCATCAACAATACATATATTTGATTAGAAATGATCTATTAACCTTTTAAGGACCTTCACTTAGGAGGTAATACTAGGTATTTTTCAGATGGTGGTTGGAGGTAGTCAACAGGTAGCCCTGGACCCGGGTTTCGTGTCACTTGGCACTAGTCAGCAAGGTGTACCTTTAATCTTGAGGGAACTGGTGCACCCTGACGTATTCGATCCCGTGTCACTTAGCTTCACAGCCAGAGACGTTACCACTGAGCTATCCGGGCGGCGACCCACCTCCTGTAGGTATTTTTTTTAACATAAAATTCAAAGTAGATAATCTTACCAATATCTGTTTATCAATTTACCTTATTTACAGTAGACAAAACGTCTTATAGCTACCTTTATAGGGTCTTTAGGTCTTTTTTCGTTTCTGATACACATTTATTAGCATAATTAGTCACGCACTGAAATGAAATGTAGCTAGTTAGAAAAAAGGGTTAAACCGCACATTACTTACTTACTTACTTACTTACTTACTTACTTACTTACTTACTTACTTACTTACTTACTTACTTACTTACTTACTTACTTACTTACTTACTTACTTACTTACTTACTTACTTACTTACTTACTTACTTACTTACTTACTTACTTACTTACTTACTTACTTACTTACTTACTTACTTACTTACTTACTTACTTACTTACTTACTTACGCCTGTTACTCCTCGTGAAGAAGCATAGGCCGATCACATACCAAACAATTATGGATGTTATAACAAAACAAAAGGAAGAGATTAAGCTGAGGTAAAAGTTTGGCTTAAAAAAGAAATCACATTGTTCATCAATTAGTGGATGAATACAAATAGTGTATAAATGTCGAATTGAATCATGACAGTAAAGTTTTACATTCAACATAACATATCTGTTTAGTTATGTTTTTTTGAAAAACAACTTCCACAGAGTCATTCAATTGTATAATAACAGATAATACTGACTACTTGAGTACTTTCACTCATTCAACAAGAGACCTACTATACTCTACAAAAATGGATTGAAATTTTCATATTTCAATTACCAAGACAAGATTCTGTTATTCTGTTGTCTATTTTATGCCAGTTAGTTACATCATTTTAACAGAAGGGGTTTGTGGAGATTTTTAGAAATTTTTCACAGATTGAAATCATGAGTCGGTTGAAGCTAGACCACCATTGAAAACCTGGAAGCACTGGACGGCCGTTTCGTCCTAGTATGGGAAGCCAGTAGGTCCTGGGTTCGAGCCCCGCGTGGTGCGGGATCGTGGATGCGCACTGCTGAGGAGTCCCATACTAGGACGAAACGGCCGTCCAGTGCTTCCAGGTTTTCAATGGTGGTCTAGCTTCAACCGACTCATGATTTCAATCTGTGAAAGTTACATCATTTACCAATAAAAGTGAATACCTTAACTATTTAATCATTTACATTGAGTGATAATTTAAGACGATTCAGTTGACAACAAAATTAATTTTGTATCCATTAATTATTAACCAGTAACCATCATATGATGCATTAGTCAGTAAAGTTGTGTATTACATACTTACTTACGCCTGTTATTTCCAATGGAGCATAGACCGACATGACAAGCATTCTACAACACACTATCACACTCTGACTTTCCTTCTAGTTCTAAACATTTGTTGTTCATTATTCTCATGTCTGTCTACATTTATCGATGTAATGTATTCTTTGATCTTCCTCTACACCTCATTTGGCATTGACGATTCCGAGTGAGGACTTGCATTGTGACGCAGTTGGGTGCTTTCCTCAATGTATGTTTTATTGACTTCCGGCGCTTCCTCCCGATTTCTTCCTCCACTGTGATGTGGTTTGTTCTCTCCTACCATACGTTGTTGCTGATAGTGTCTGTTCAGCGGATCTGATGTAATTTGTGTGGACAACAGTTAATGAACATTAATATCTTGTGGATGATGGCTTTCGTAGTTCTTCAAGTTTCCACCCCATACAGTAGTCTTGACATTTGTACTAAAAGTTGTGTATAATCTCTGTTAAATTATATAATGATTAAATGATGGTTCTAAAACTTAACCAATATGAGTAGTATCTGTGAAACAATGTAGCTAGACTTTATAGCTTCAAATATGAATATATTCTTTTTCAAACTTTGGTACCCGGTATAGACAGAAACAACCAACAATACCTGGTTGGGGACTGCGAGATGATAGCAACCGATGGTTAGAGACCCTGATTGACACGGCTCAAAATCGTTTGCAATGGCTCAGGTGCATCCAATCTTTGTGTTCTCCCAAATTCCAATCTCCTGAATCCTTCTTGTCTCTTTTTTTTCTCTTTCCAAATTTATTTCAGTGAATTATACTCCTTGAATAACATCTTCAAACCCTAATGTTTGCAATTACTGCTTATACTCTTACCGCCTATACCACTACGGAGTTTGAATCGACAACTGCATCTCTGTGCTAATGTGGTGTGGCAACTCGAACTAATTCACTTACATACGAAGTTTTACGTTGTTACTGACGGACTGACTGATACATTGTATTCTTTAGGAAAGTAATTCATTTCAACTTACTTTTCATATTATTACTTCTATTCTCTAGATCTATATTCTTGTTCTTCTCATTATTATATTCATATGATCGTTTAAATTCTTTTACATTCCCATCTATTTTCTTCTTATTTATTAAAAGCCATGTGATCAATATGTCAGATAACTTTATGATGGTTAACTTTATCGATTATTGTGTGTGTGTGTGTGGCAGAAGTGTTACATGATGATGATGATGATGATGATAATCTTAAAAATGCCTGGAAATAACTATGAAATCTTTGGTTTCCACTAGAAATTTTTGTTCATATAAAGATCAGCTTCTCTAAAATAAACCATGAATTTGTTCAACGCTAATGTTAGGACTAAGATAATTATGAATAGTAGGATCAGTTCAGTTAGGGCACTCGGATAGTATTTCAGCCCTTTTACAAATCGAATGATTTGTGTGGCGCATACATATATATTTGGTGCCTTCTTGTACCATTGTTTATGTGTTTAAATAAATTAGGTTGGATTCGATAGTCTTAGCATTCTATCATGAACTGATTGAAATCACAATTATGGAACAGTGGATAATAATTCAGTGTTTCTTAATATTATGTGCTCATTACAAGATCTAGTGGTTATGAATTCGACCGTGTGTATTTGTGTGTGTGTACATGAGTTTCCCATTTCTATGAATTACAGAGTGCAGTGAAATAGCTGTTCATGGCTCATTTACTTTCAATCATTCTTCTCTATACATACATCCTACATCTTTACTAATAAATCATTTTCTGAATTGCTTGCTAGGTCGATACGTGTTTCATTTTCGTTGTCGGCTAGGAAATGGTTACTTTTAAATAATGAATAATTAATATCAGTATGGGGATTTGTGGAGATTGTGGTGTTTTAACAGTGGAATTCACGAGTTTGTCATAGCTAGATCACTATTGAAAAACCTTGGAGTACTGGATAGACGTTTTGTCCTAGGATGAGATCCCTCAGCAGCTTACATCCATAATTGTGCACACGAGGTTCGAACCCATGACCTCCGGTTATAAGCACGAAAATTCAATCTTTAGACCACTGAGCCGACATCCAGCCGTGTTAATGTCTAACTTCAATCGATATTCGCTCTTGCGCAACCTTTCATCCTTTTTGAGGTGGATAAATGTCTCACATCCGACATGGATTGAGCTCCATTGAACACGGCCCCTCAGTAGAATTCCAGGAAATTCATCTTGAAGCTAGTCACTGATAAACATATTATTATCACTATGGGGATTTGTGGAGATCGTAGTATTTTAACCGTTGTTGTATTCAAGAGTCAATCGTGTATATACACTACTGAGAAGTTCCATACTAGAATGTAATGTCCGTCCAGTATTTCCAGGTTTTCAATGATGATCTAACATTGATTCATTCATGAATTCAATTATTAGAATTTGTGAATCTTCATGGACTGGGATGGTTGTGCCACACGTTGCGTATACCTGAACACCGATCACCACGACGTGCAATGCTGACTAGTGTTGAGAATGGTTAGAAGAAAGTTGGGGCGGCCAAACCAAAATGTGGTATCAGTGCTTGAAGTCACTAACTTTGGTCTGAGTCATGTTGGTAGATGCAGACGGCTTGATTGTGGTCCGCGTGACTATCGTAACCAATGGTTGGAGACTCTTGGTGACATGGCTCAGAATCGATCACAATGGCGTAGGTGTATACACTCTCTGTCTTCCCTTAAACTAAGAGATTAAAATCGCTTCATATCTTTTTTTCTACGTACTAATTCTTCCTTATATGGAATCTTTCTTTTATGGATTACTACCACTAAATTAACTACATCTATGAATCCATCTTGTTGTGCTAATGCGGGATGGCAACTTGAACCGATGCATCTATGTGCCTGATCCTACATTGTAACTGACTGACTGATAAGAATAATTAATAGGAAATCATAGATCCAATTCGTTTACTGAAAAAAAAATTATTTACTTTATTTATGATCAATCATATTGTAATCAATTGATCATGAAATTATTGATCCAATGTACTTATAGGGTGAAAAAAAATCAATATTTTTGGATATTTTAATCAATTCATTAATAAAATATGAAATTCTATATTATCGATTTTTTCATGATATAAGTATCAAGTATTGTTTATAGGTGAATACAAATTGACTGAATAGGAAAATAATTCTAATCAATAATGATTTTTTTTTAAAAAATCAATAAAATTTATGAAAGAAATCAGAATATTTGTTGATCGATTTTTTTTATAAAGTCAATAAGATCCAATAATGAATCATTCAACAACAACAACAACATCAGATGGGTTTTTGTGGAGATTGTAGTAATTTCAATGGTTAAGATCATGAGTCAGTTGAAGCTAGACCAACATGGAAGACCTGAAAGCACTGGACGGCCGTTTCGTCCTATTGTGGGACTCCTCAGCAGTGCGCATCCACGACCTCGCCCCCTGCGAGATTCGAACCCGGGACCTACTGGTTTCGCGTCCGAGCACTTAACCACTAGACCACTGAGCTAGTCGGCATCCAACGGTGTTAATGTCTAACTTCAACTAATCCACGAAATTGAGCGACACATTCACCATTGTCTTCAGTGAGTTACTACCTCACAACAGACCTGGTTGAACTCCGCTGGTCACTACTTCTCACTAGAACTCCAGGATATACCTCGTGAAGCCAGTCAGTAGTGAGCATATTTTTGATTAATATCAGATCCAATAATGAATCATTCAACAACAACAACAACAACAAAAAGACGAATATTTAGATAAAGGACTATGATTTGATTTAAAGAGAGTTCTCATTCTGTGAATGGACATTAGTTATGTGATGAAAATAAGTAAAGTGTTGATAGACAAATGATTGATAACGAACTATTTAATTGTATTCAATTGTGATTGTAGAAGAGATCAAACTATAGTTGGTTTTTTTCTTTTTCTTTTAAGTACGTTGAAGAGAGTTAAAATGTAGTGATTTCTATGTTTAACTTGAATCAATTCGTGATAGAGTACAATTGTCATGAAGGATCATTGCTAATGACTGTCATAAATCAAATGGGATTAAATTCCATCGATCACGACTTCTTTATGAAGCTTCTCTAACCCACCTAGAAATTACTTATTGATGAGTACAGGATTATCATTAGTTTAATGGACTGTATAGGTTAATTCTATCTGAAGTGCGATTTTATTAAAAGTTTAGTTTCAGCTGGATTCATTAGAGACATGCTGCATTACAGCTTGGTCGATTGACTGTGCGATGGATCTGATACAGATGTGAAGGCGCGGATCGGAAAAGTAAGAGCAGCATATCTACAACTGAAGGACATCTGGGAATCAAAACAACTGTTCTCAAGTCAACACCAAGGCTAGAACTTTCAATACAAATTTCAGGACAGTTCTATTGTAAAAGATGGGAACGTGAAGAACTAAGAAAGCGATCATCCGAAAAATACTAGTGTTTAGTAACAGTTTCCCACACAAATTACTTCAGATCCGCTGAACAGACACTATCAGCAACAACCTATGGTAGGAGAGAACAAACCACATCACAATGGAGGAAGAAATCGGGAGGAAGCGCCGGAAGTCGATGGAACATACATTGAGGAAAGCACCCAACTGCATCACAATGCAAGTCCTCACTCGGAATCGTCAATGCCAAATGAGGTGAAGAGGAAGATCAAAGAATACATTACATCGATAAATGTAGACAGACATGAGAATAATGAACAACAAATGTTTAGAACTAGAAGGAAAGTCAGAGTGTGATAATGTGTTGTAGAATGCTGGTCATGTCGTTCCAAGCTCCATTGTGAGTAACAGGCGTAATGCCACTAGTACCGATTGATTGTGATCCATACCAGGAACTGGAAGATATGGACAGTTCATAAAAATGTTTTCCTTGTCATTTACTAAAGCTGTATAGTTGTATTTAAAGTTTATAATAAATCTTAAAAAAGATCGTGAACATCTGAATAAAACGTTCGAAAGAAATTAAACATCGTATATTCAGAAGACATTGACATCAATTCTGTCCCTGAATAATCATTCACTGATCAGTTTGCAGGGGAGAAATGCTGAAATTATTTTAACTTCATCCGCTCAAGTTATTTCTGATCTAATATTTGCATATAAACTTAATCAACACTTTCAAGTGTCTGACAAAGTTACATAATAATCAAAGAAGTAATAAAAATGAAAATTACCCATAGAGAAAGGCATGTCAAAGTATATTCACATAGCAGATATGTGAAAGGTAAAGAAGCAAACACTCTATGAATAACTTACAAAATACGTAGGAGTTGTCTAGACTATGACAAAATTAAGGATTGGATCTCTGAACACAAAGATCAAGCTTGTACGGATGGATTGTTACTAACTCTGCCATACATAAACATCTAATTCAGCTCAGCTTAGAATTAACCTTTGCACGTTATAAACTGGTTTCGAATAAGGATTCCAGCATTGGTTAGATGATCAATACTACCAAACCTTTAAGAACAACAAACAAAACGACTGACTTAGATTCATTTTGATTGACTTTATCATCTTCATTAGTGACTTTAAATACGACTGTACAACTTTGGGAAATATCACTATCGATGGACTACTCAAAAATTAATTAGCGTAAGGTGTTTAATCATAATTAAAAACTCCTTGGTTATACAAAGCTATTCAATGCTTTTATAATATCAGTGATTTTCAAGATGTTTTCAATCCGTTATTGCAATTGTCTTCATATACAGGTTTGTTTACACAACAATTCAATAATAGAGGTATCAGAGGGATATAATGTGAAGTGAATAAGTGTATTAGCCATTAAAAAGTCCATGTTTAAAAGGTATTTTATTGGAGTTTTGATTTATCTTGTCGTAAAACACATTATAAAACAGTTGAGTCAATTCCTGAAGCTACAATTGACTCATGATTTCAACTATTGAAGTCCACAAAACCCCTTCTGATAATAATCATCTACTCACTAGTGACTGACTTCAACAGGCACTTCCTGGAGTTCTAGTAAGAAGCCGTTGCTAGTGGAGTTCAATCATGTTTGTTGTGAGATATCAGTACACTGAAGACAATGGTGTAAGGTGGCGCAATTTCGTGGATTGGTTGAAGTTAAACATTAACACCGTTGGATGACGGCTCAGTGGTCTAATGGTTAAGCGCTCGCGCACGAGACTGATACATCCTAGATTCGATATCTCGCGGTGCGTGGGATCGTGGATGTTACACACATTTTTGATTTGATGTAAAGATTGTCTGATTCAATAACTCGAGTCAATAGTGTTACTGCCACTCTGCTCTAATAAGTATGAATACTCTGTTTAAAAGATCCATTTAATATTAGTTTTATAGTCCGACCAGCACAGAATCATTTTAGTAACTAGATAGTAACTAACATCTTTACTAGCACAACAGTTTTTAATTGTACCAGTATGATTTACAAATTGTTTGATGATAAAACTATATAAATAAGTCTTAATTAAGTCAAAACCCAACCCGCATTTTTCGACTCGATAATATTTGTAAGTTTGGTTTTGACAAAAAAGAAAAAAAGGAGATAAAATCTGATTCACCATGTTACTGCACAGATGCAAAGGTGATGTATATCAATCAAGAGTCGAACAATTTCAAGTAGAATACTGTATGCTGGATAAGTTAATGAACCACATAACACACACACACACACAACAAGACAATCCTAATTCCAAACTCGAACGAAATAGTCGTCTAGTGATTAGTGATCCTTCTAATATTTTTTGGACTGTTATAGTTTCAAAGAAAAAAAATTGTGATCAAGTTGAATTCTCGGAGCTCTAGTGAGAAGCCATGACCAGTGGAGCTAATCCATGTTAGGTAAAGACAGGTATCTACCTCATTACAATGGAAGATGGTTGCGCAATTTCGTGGGTTAGTTAAGGTTAGACACTAACACCGTTGGATGCCTGCTCAATGGTCTAGGTGTTAAGCGTTCGAGCGTGAGACTGAAGGCCCTGAGTTTGAATCGTTCGAGCAGGATCGTGAATACGCATGGCTGAGGATGAGTCCCACAATAGGACGAAACGGTCGTTCAGTACTTTCAGGTTTTCAATGATGGTCTAACATCAATCAGTTCGTGATCTCAATCAAAAATGAATTATGTTACATTTACTATCTAACTTAGATCATAGAAATATTTATTAACTAACATTCTAGTTATCATTAGGAGGTCGATTCGACTTTTCTACAACTGTCAGTACTTTTATTTGTGAAATGAGAATAACTATTTCGCTAAGTAAAGATGTTTCACTGTCGAACTATTCAATAAACCATGTAGGTGATAGATTATAAAAAGAATATTAGGCTTATTATAAGGATATATAGCTACATGTACTACAATTACTTGAAGATGGAAATAATCTGTACAATAAATCAATAGACTAATCGGTAAGACTATAATTTATGGACGACCTTTCAGTGATACCAGACAAACCTTAAGAGTGTCCATCTAATAACTAGGACCAAATGAGAATTATAAACCAGTGTGAGGAATTGGAATTATGATTTACAGTTAATGATTAAGGTTCGGAATTAGACTTAAGGTTTTCATCATGAACTGACATCAGTTATAATGCCAAAACTCTATTTATCCAAATGGTTGAATGAATTTCGCGCCGAAATCTTATACCTGATTGATTCGTCCGTAAATTATAGTGTCGCCAAATTTTTGGACTTCAGCTCATGGATTCATTAGTCATACTTAGAAATATTTTAGAGTAATTAAAATAAGTAAAGTTACAACAGTCGAATAGTGTTCCTGTTGTTCCTGAAGTTTCGTCCTATTCCATGTTCATCAGCTGTTGAATATTGACAAATGGCAAACTGTAAACTCTTACATGTATAACTTCATATCATTTTAACAATTTAATAGCTAATGACACTCAGTTGTTCATTGGATAAGTCTGTAATCCTTGAAATAACAGGGACTTGATTCAAGTGCATTATGATGCATCTGTATACCATATTTTTTTGAGAACCAGCGTGTTTTGGTTAGTTAACAGTAAGTGCCTATGGTAGAAAAGATTTAACGGCATAATGCTGAGATATCAAACTCTGAATGTTAGTTAGTTCACTGGAAAATATTATCAGCTTTCTCTGTAGTTGTATAGATTTTAATTCCATAACACAAATGGGGAAAGAAATCAAGCACTTGTTTCTGACTCTTTATCGACTCACCTTTTTGACAACACCAAAATATTGAAGTGAACTTTCAACCCACAAATCACTAAGTTGACTACAAATAGTCCATATTTATAGCTTCAATCAATTTACCATATAATATGATCGTCATCTAGTAACCCAAATGACACGTTCATGGTTTTTAACAATTGTTTGACTAAAGTCAATTCATAAATATAAACCGTAAAATGAATAATCTCCCAACAACAAGAAAACTTTCCATATCAATATTAGTTTTATTTAATAATTGAATTCATGAGTCAATTGAAGCTAGACCATTATAGAAAACCTGAAAGTACTGGATGGCCGTTTCGTACTAGTAAGGGACGCCTCAACATTGCGCGTCCACGATCCCGCCCCACGAGATTCGAACCCAGGACCTATCAGTCTCGTGCGCGAGCACTTAACCTTTAGATCACTGATCCGACATCCAATAGTGTTAATATCTCACTTCAATCAATCTACGAAATTGCAAATTTACGCATTTTCTTGTCTCGAAAAACCGTTGTTAGTAGAGGGTTGTAGAGATTATTCAGTTTTTGATCGAGATCATAAACTGATTACTGTTGGACCGCTATTGAAAACCGGGAAGCACTAAAAGGCTGTTTCATCCTATTGTAGGACTCATCAACAGTTCACATCCACGATCCCACCCCACGAGATTCGAACCCAGTCTCAACCAATATTGTGCGCTCACTAGTGACTGGTTTCAAATGGTATTTCTTGAAGTTCTAATAAGAAGCAATGACCACGATCGCTCGCGAGCAGGATCATGGTCTAACAACAATCGGTTCACGATTTCAGTCATAAACTTTTGTACCATTTTTTTGATAATTACATATATTGGAATTTCAATAGTTGAAATGATGAATCAGTTGAAGCTAGACCATCAAAGAAAACCTGAAAGCCCTGGACGGCCGTTTCGTCCCAGTATGGGACTGCTCAACAGTTCGCATCCACGATCCCGCTCCCCGCGAGATTCAAACCCAAGACCTATCAATCTTCCGTGAGAGCGTTTAACCATTCGAACACTGAGCCGGCCCGTCATCCAACGGTGTTCATATCTTACATCAACTATTGAAATTTCTAAAATCTTCACAAAACCCCTTCAGATATATTGTAATACTCAAAAAGAAAGAAGAGAATAACACTTAAGAATCAATAAACGTTTTTCTATTTACTCTATATTAATCTTTCACAATACGTGTATTTACCATAGAAGTCATAGTAATCACTTTATTTTTTAAGGTCAATCATTTCATTTATGTTATAACATTAGAATAATAACACTTGAAATGAATAAGGTAGTAGTTAGTAATAAGTAAAGTAATGTATAGATATACATAAGTTAATAGATAAATGAATATTGAATAGATATATGTAGAAAGAAAGAAAGAAAGAAAGAAAGAAAGAAAGAAAGAAAGAAAGAAAGAAAGAGGTTCACCTTAGTCCTATGAACTTCATACATGTTGAACCTACGACCTTATTATTAATGAACTAAGATTTTAACTTAAATAATTAACAGTATAGGGGGTTGTGGAGATGGTTAAGTTGTTTTTTATTTATTGAGATCATGAAGTGATTAAATGTTAGATCATTATTGAAACGACCGTCCAGTACTTCCAGATATTCAATGATGATCTAACATCAATCGGTTCTAGATCTCAATGAAATAATGAAATTTAATTATTAATAAAAAGAATTTTTAAGAAACATAGATAGTGAATAAAAGAAGTTTTATTTATGTTATTTCAATGATGAAATTGTTTACTTAATATTAGTTACATTGTGTAATAGAATGTAATAGAATCTAGATTAGATAACAAGAAATATGACATACTATATTGATTGATTGCATTAGATGTACTAAAAGAATTCAAGTTATATCTTGGTATGGTTGAGTGTGGGGAGAGTCCGCTCTCTCTCTTTCTCGCTCACTCCAAATGCTGACAGAGCAGTTCTACTTTATGCCTTCTCGTGGTAGGAGTGTTATTGCCTCAAATGCTCTGGTACGGCCGAGGGTGGGGAGAGTTCGCTCACCCTCTCGAAATGCTCTCAAATGGTCACGCGTATATAGCCTCTGCCAGGGAAGTCCTACTCATTGCCTTCTCGTGACACTACTGTTTTCTACGAAACTGAGAGGACGAAAAGCGAATATCCGGCGCTTTAACCGGGTTGGTGGACATGGAGAGTCCATCTAGGGGAGTTGGAAAACCCTGATTCCAAACAAATGCTCCACATCGGCTCCAGAATCCTGAAGGAACAAATAGCGTATGAACCGATCGTTGGTCACTGGCTACCATGGGACTGCATCTCCTTCCGATGTTCCACTACCTTGTGGATCAGATCTTTACGTCGAAGGCTCCGGATGTGTCCCTCTAAGAACACCACCTGCTTCGATTTGGGTACCCGAGCAGTATCACAGCCCTCACACATATCAAATGAGATTTGAGTGACGCATATGTATCTGGTGCCTTCTTGTACCAATATCTATGTGTTCAAATAAATAAATAATAGGAGTGTTACTTACGAAATTGATAACGAATGTGCGAGAGCTGGGATGCTACCCGGGTTCCCAAAGCGAAGCAGGCGGTTATCTTAGCAGGTTACACCTAGGGCCTTCGAAATAAAGGTCTGATCCTCAAGGCAGTGGAGCAACGTAATGAGATGCAGTCCCATGATAGTAGGTGATCAATAATAGGTTCATACACCGTTTGTTTCTCCAGAATCCTAAAGCCCATATGTACCATTGGTTTGGAATCAGGGTTCTCCAACTCTCATAGGTGAACTCTCCATGTCCACCAATCCGATGAAAGCGCCGGATATTCGGTTTTCGTTCTCTCAATTTCATAAACAACAGTAATGCCTCAAGAGGGCAGTGAGTATGACTTCATGTGAGAGCATATCGAGAGGGAGAGTTGATTCTCCCCACTCTCAGCTGTACCAGCACATTTAAGAGCTAGAACGTTCAATTGTTTTCAAAGTTATAGAGCTCATTGTGATAATATTAACTCTCTATTTTTAGTGGTCTATGAATATTAAGTTAATCTTCTAATAAACACTTAAACTTTTTCTTACTAATCAATTCTTAACGTGAAAATGTATTCAAGATTGCACAAAAACTTCGATAAAAAATTCTTGCTTAAAGTAATTTCATTACCTATTATATTAAGTCAGTCAGTAAGAACGTAAAACTTCGTACGTACGTACATTATTTCGAGTTGGCACACCACATTAGCACAGAGATGCAGTGGTCGATTCAAATCCCGTAGTGATAGAGGTAATAAAAGTATAATCAGTAATCGGGAAGATTAGGGTTTGGAGATGTTATTTAAAGAGTATAATCCAGTGAAATAAATTTGGAAAGAGAAAAAAAGAGACATGAAGAATTCAGAAGATTAGAACTTGGGAGAACACAAAGATTGGATGCATCTGCGCCATTGTAAACGATTTTGAGCCATGTCATTCAGGGTCTCCAACCATCGGTTGCTATCATCTCATGGATCCCAATCACGTAGTGTACACCTACAAACATGACTCACTCTGTCCACTTGTCAGTGACTTCATGGATTTGTGCCATGTTTTGGTTTAGCCACTCCTAGCTTTCTTCCAACCTATTCCTATACCACTGAACATCGCACGTCGGGGCAGTCGGTTGTTGAACATACGTAACACGTGTCCCATCCATCTCAACTGATGGAGTTTCACTACTTTATCAATCGATTTGCCATCCGTACCTAGTACCCGTTTCTTAACAACTGTATTACTTAATCGATGCTCCCAGGATATACGAGAAATGTTTCGAAGGCACCTATGATCAAATACTAATAACTTACGAATATCCTCTACTCTTACCGGTCATGTTATACTCTCATAAATTAGTGCGGAACGTACTGCTGCGCAGTAAACCTATTATATTAAAAAGATTAAAGAATAGATTGAAGAAGATAATATCGATTTTTCGCATTACTAAATACATTTTACAATGGAACATTGTACTTCAATATGAAATAAGTCGTATTAGATAATCAATGGATACAGAAGAAATTCTTGTCAATAAAACATTCAAAGTTAAATAAACTATAGAAGCATTGAAAAGTGGACAAATGGTATATAACTTTACAGATTTCACTATGATCTATAATGTTTCCCGTTAATTTATCTACTATTTATTATTATATACAGTAAATCCATTATCAATGTAGATACATATGGTAATGTCCGTTTACAGAAATATGCTTGTTTGTAATGTCCTATGTATGTAAATATAAGTCAAAATATATCATCTTTTCCCATTGTTTTCCTTCTTTTTTTCTCTCTCTCTTTCCCTCTTACTCTCTCGCTCGCTCTCTAACACACAGATACTGTCTTGTAAACTGTTTATTTGCTATTAAAACAAATGAATAATACATAAATCTAAAATCACTTCCCAGTTCAACTAATTTACAATTATGCCTACTTTACATATAGTCTTCATATTCTGTTTATACTTCAAATCTACATTATCACAAATCATACGATCATTCATATTCAACTACTTCTCTCAACTGATACATGTAAATATATATATACACTGAAATAAAAGATTTATGTAGAAAAGAGAAATACCTTTGTCTTTTACTGTAAACGCTCTTCATGTTATTAATGAGTTAACAATAGTTTAGTTAAACATGTAAACAGTAAATAAGTAAACAGATTTTCAAAGTTATACTAGATAACTTTTTCATAGTCAAACAGTGAGCAGTACTGATTTTTCAAACGTTTTGTTTTGTCACTTTAACTACTTATATTAAATATCAGTAGACTAAACATTTAAATTAAAATATTTGTTGATGTTATAATCTGGGAGGAAAATCATTTAGTTTGTTAGTTAACAACTCTTTAAACAATATGTAAGCTCAGATTATAGTAATATTTTTCTAATGAGAATGGTTCCTCAAAGATTTCGTTATACTTTTAAGACGATGTTTTTTTTTGCTGAAGACTACAACTAGTTATTATATGTGACAAGAAAAAATCACAAATTGATCAAGAATACTAAAGGTGGATTGCCTCGATATTGCCTTAAGTCACAAGCTTTTTAAGCAAAGATAGATAGTGGCTAGCTTGTGACTCAAGGCAATATCAAAGCAATATGCACAGTATGCACATGTGTCAATAAGAAATTGCTCAACTGCAGTCCTAAACATCAATGGAAAGATCTAAACAAACAATACCAAGTGGATAATGATTAGTTGGTACTGATGATAATCATTTCACATAAAATTTATGTTAGGGTAGTCGGAAAAATAAACCAATAATTATCGTGTTAAGTCTATGGTGGCCTTGAACCTTAAATGTACATTTCCTAATGGTCGATGTTTATTTCACTTGTTAAATATTGTGTAAATGTTGTATTCTATTTAATGGTACGATGTGGTTTGTTTGTTTGGTATATAAATAGAGTATGTCTGAAATACAATGATTCATATCTCAGAGGTTGTGACTTGTGTTTTGGACTCAACTGGCTAGGAAAGACAGCAAAGCAGGGCCAATCAGAGCACTAGGTCGTCCGTACGTGTTTACGTGTCACTGTCACCGAATCGATCAATAAAACGCTGCTTATCAAAAACCTGCAGTCCCACACGTTACAACAATTTACTTCAGTGATTTTCGTTTACTAGACGATTTAACATCATCGGATCCTAGTTACTTATTTTTAGGTCTGTATGTTATTTGGAGCACAATAGCTGTGCATAAATCTCAATAATAACTAATTTACCTATTTAAAGATTGAACAGCAAGGCCTCCTCCAATAATACATGGAACTAAATTTATCGAACCTGGTATCACTTATTTCTATAGTGTGTTATATTACCGGTTTCTGTTTGTTACAATCTATTTATCTCTTTATTGAGTTTAGTTGAGTTTGTAGATTTTATTGTTATATTGATTGATAATAAGTTATAAGATCTTTATTGGAAGATTCCTTTCCTATTCTTCTACTAATCAAAGTAATTCTCGATATTGTAATTGTCTAACTTTCATTTGAAAAGAATTTATTTCATTCATCATCTAGAATAGCTCGGTAGACCGCGAGATTCTGTGACAGTGTCTGTCATTAAAAGGCGTACATCAGAAATACATGAGCTTTGTGAAGTCTCTTTACTCGAACACTACCAGTCGAGTCAGAGCTTATGGCGAACTGTCATCTGCTTTTGCAACCTCGAGTGGTGTACGTCGAGGCTGTTCACTTTCTCCATTTTTGTTTAACTTCATCATAGACTTATTGATAGAAATAACATTCTCGTCGACTGGATTCTCGGGTATTGATCTCCTTCCAGGAGGTCCACTCATCGACTTAGAATACGCGGATGACGTAGTCCTGTTTGGTGAAGACGCTGATAAAATGCAGAGTCTTTTGGTAGCACTAAGAAACAATGCCAGAATGTTTGGGATGCGCTTCTCTCCCTATAAATGCAATTTGTTGCTTCAGGATTGGTCTGCGTCAACACCTGAACTAAGGATAGGGAGTGAAGTAGTCGAACGCGTTGACGACTTCACTTATATTTTAAGTCTGATCAGTCCAAATAGGTTGGTATCTGACGAAATCTCAGCACGGATTCGAAAAGCTCGTTTGGCTTTTGCCAACTTACGTCACTTATGGCGAAGGCGAGATATCCGTCTATCAATTAAGAGACGAGTATACTGCCCGGCAGTCCGTTCTGTTTTAATTTACGGCAGCGAAACATGGCTATTAAGAGTAGAAGACACTCGTAAGCTACTAGTATTTGACCACAGATGCCTTAGAAATATTGCTGGCGTCTGCTGGGATCACAGGGTAAGTAATAGTGAGGTTAGACGCAGGGTATTAGAGAATAATGGTAAATCAGTCGATGAGGTTATGAATCTTCATCGACTGAGATGGTTGGGTCACGTCTTACGTATGCCCGAACACCGATTACCACGACGTTCAGTGCTAACCGGTGTTCGGGATGGTTGGAAGAAAGTTAGGGGCTGCCAAATCAAGACGTGGCATCAGTGCTTGAAGTCACTAACTTCTAGTTTGAGCCATGTTGGTAGATGCAGACTACTTGGTTGGGGTCTGCGTGACTATCGTGACCAATGGTTGGAGACTCTTGGTGACATGTCTCAGAATCGATCACAATGGCGTCGGTGTATACACTTTCTGTTTTCCCTTAAACTATGAGATTGTAATCGCTTCATACCTTTGTTTCTATGAACTAATTTTTTTCTTCCTGTACTATATCCTTATACACAATCATTCTTTTATATATTGCCACCTCTGAATTAACTACTTCTATGAATCCGGTGTTCATCTTGTTGTGTTAATGAGGTATGGCAACTTGGACCTATGCATCTATGTGCCTGGTCCTACGTTGTAGCTGACTGATAGCTTGGATTTAATCTTATGCTTTTTTATGTAAAGATGGATAGTGGCTAGTAGTGTAATCTAGTTTAACGCGTGTTTCGTCCTATTTTGGGACTCGTCAGCTGGATGTACGCGCATCTCCGAGTTTATGTTCGCTCCAAGACTAGAACCCAGTATCGTTCGTTTCAAACGTCATCGCGTTATCCACTTAACTACTGAGTTGTGATAGCCATTTGCTTGTGAAATGAGGTGGAGTTTAAATTCATTTGGTATTGTTGTTTCAGACTGCAATTGATCAGTCTCACTTATTGATATATGTGCATCCTGTGCGAATCGCCTTGATGTTGCCTTAATTCACAAGTTCTAATCATCAATGGGAAGATTCAAATAAACAATACCAAGTGAATCTTGTTGGGTTTTTTTTTCATTATTGTACAACCTACTATTTGTATGAAGTTTAATTGCTCCGTATCAATGTAAACTGTCTAGTATTTTATCTAATTTTTTTTTTATATTTCAGCTAACCCTGCAGTACCAGGATTTTTTCCACTTCAAACGGGGTAAGATTATAAAGTTTTGCCTGTGATTTGAACAGGAATTCTGATTATCCTATAATGATATATGATATAATCTGTCCGATGGTTTGTAACTAATAATCAAATGATCATTGTATAATTGAATAGTTTCCTTTAAACTCGCAGCTGTTCAGTTCTTAAAAGTTACGTCAAAACTATCAGTTCATATATGTTTCAGTATAGTTTTTGATGGAGTTTTGTTCTCTAATCTGGATGGTTTAGTTATGGAGCTTTTTCTGAACGACATTATCAGCAGTATAAAACTTCAGGTAGAAGTGTACAGTCTTAAAGCCAATTTGAACACAATAACATTATGAACATGTTGTTCTTGGCTAATTTCAAGAGTATAGTGTAGTAGCTTTCATACGTTCTTCTGTGAAGTTTCATTTTTATCTAAATATGATTAATAAGCCTACAATGAATTACTGTAAAATGTAATGCCTTATTATTAAGTGCCTATATGTATTTGGATCCCAGTTGGTAATTAGACACAGTGGCCTATGGATTCTAATTTGATTCAATGGTCAATAGATTTCAGTTCTACACTACCTATTGATGCTTGATCAATCAATTAGTCTCGTTAGTCTTGATTCATTGTAGACCTTGAAATGTTGCACAAATCTTTGTGTAATTGTTGAATAAGCATATTTTTATTCATAACCTCCAAGCTCACTTTATTTTGATGGGGTTTTGTTCTCTGAGCTGGATAGTTTGGTCGTGAAGTTTTCATCGTTCTTCTGAACGACATCATCAGCAAAAACTTCACCTTCGCCTACATGAACATCAATTAGCAGTCAAACGCCATGACATGCCCTCACTTATAACAATACACGTGGACAACTGCGGACACTCATTCGATTGCAAAAATGTGGAAATCTTGGACAGAGGTAATTCCAAAAACACCAGAGAATGTTTAGAAGCTTGGCACTCAGGTCAATCAGCAATCAACAAGCACATTGAATCGATCCAATTTATCAAGCGATCAGGAAAATTATGCACAAATATAAGAACAAAAATCAAACCAATGGGAGACACAACAAAAACAAAAAAGTAAACAATCACAAATTTAAGATCAATAAAACCAATCAACGTCGAGGTGTACAGGACAAGCTGTGAACCACATGTGGAGAAATTCGAACACTTCACTTCTATCTAAAGTTTGTGCTGATGATGTCGTTCAGAAGAGGAACGATGAAAGTTCCACAACCAAAACATCCAGCTCAGAGAACAAAACTCCATCGAAATCATCCACCTGAGCTATGAATCTTCTTCACCATCTCAGAGCTCAATTTATCTCTGTTTCTTGTTTTATTTTATAATTATCTATCAACAATTCAAGTAGAATTCCATTTCTTGGATGAAATAGATTCACTTTTAACCTCATGAATTCTCCTACATCCATTTTTGTCATTTCGGCTTTCTTTCAAATGATTGATGATTTTAATGACTAAACTTTCATTTGGCCATCTATTCCTAAGGCTTATCAGGTGAGATAAATGTGAGTAAAAATAAAGACAATTTGTGTTGATAGTTGCATGGTAACTATATATCTATAGAATGATGGAATAGATTGTATCATAAAGTGATCTGATATCTCAAATATTCAAAGAAGATTACGTAATTAACAAAAGGGTTAGAGAAGAATGCACCAATCCAATCACGATTGACGGAGAAGATTTGGAAGATGTTAAAACCTTTACATATTTGGGCAGCATCATTGATGAACATGGTGGATCTGATGCAGATGTGAAAGCGCGGATCGGTAAAGCAACAGCAGTATATTTACAACTGAAGAATTCAAACTCAAACAAACTGTCAACACACAACTATGTCAGAGTTTTTAATACAAATGTCAAGACAGTTCTACAGTACGGGGCGGAAACCTGGAGAACTACCACAACCACATCCAGAAGATAAAAGTGTTTAATAACAGTTGTCTACGCAAAATACTTCGGATCCGTTGGTCAGACACTATTAGCAACAACCTACTATGGAAGAGAACAAACCAGATCCTAGTGTTGGAAGAAATCAGGAAGAAGCACTGGAAGTGGATAGGACACACATTGAGGGAAGCACTCAACTGTGTCACAAGACAAGCCCTCACTCGGAATCCTGAAGGCCATAGGAAAAGAGGAAGACCAAAGAACACATTACGCCGAGAAATGGAGATAGACATGAGAAGAATGAACAAGAATTGGATGGAACTAGAAAAGAAGGCCCAGGACAGAGTGGGTTGGAGAATACTGGTTGACGGCCTATGCCCTATTAGGAGTAACAGGCTCTAGTAAGTTAGTAAGTACGTAATTAACAAAAGGGTTAGAGAATAGTGGAAGGATGAAAGTAATTTACAGCTTAGAATTATAAAAAATAATTGTCCACTTGACAGATATGAAGAGAAATAGAAAACATAATGGTCATAATAATAACTGAATGATGATCATAAAAAATTGTTAAAGGATAATAATAGCTGACTATGGCTTAAAATTACAATCGGAAGTTCGATGTATCATGTTTGCACACAGAGTTCGGGCTTGAATTGGTGGATCACTAACGTCTCAGCAATACATACCGTTTTGATTCGATCTCCCTTTAATCCAGTTCTTTTGACTTTGTTGATTATTTCAAAAGAAGACTCATTTGGAGCGACGTGTCGTGAGTTGATCAGGTGCTCTTGTATTGAAGTGGTGATTATTTTTCATTCTCTTTTTAACAATCACTCCTGTTAATGTTCTGAGATACGTTTGGAAGGTAGTCGCTTTATGCAACTACTGTAAACTACCCCAAATGAGAAAGTAAATTTATAGATGCACGTCGATGTGGCTCAAAGCGACAGTTGATCCTAAAAACATATATTTGAATGATGGGCTGACTTGAGAAGACAATACAGAGCTTAACTGAATAGAAGATTTTATTCAAGGATTTTCAAATCCGTTTACTCAAGATTTCGGTAGCCGTATCTCTTCTATATTCGATGCTCATAAAAAGGAGTTTTCTTTTGAACTGTTGGTACTTTTTTAGGATGTTGTCTTGATGTTATGTTCCTATTGAGGAATCTGATGAGTATTTGCCAAAGTTGAAATGGTTCGCCATCTATTGTGTTATTAGAACATATTCGGTTAATCCTTGAGGATAAATAGTTGATTAATTTTCTGTTTCTACTCGGTGGGACCGAGTTATGAAAATTTGTATACTGACCACTATAAGTTAGCTTTTTACAGGTAGATCTCTGTAAGGAACCATTTGACCTTTTTTTTCAACTGGACATTAAGAAAGTGAAGTTATTCGTTCGTCTTTTCTTCTAATGTGAACTGAATTGAGTGATAACAATTAATGAATCGTTTATGGTGGAGTTTTGTTCTCTCTGAGCTGGATGATTTGGTCGTGGAGTTTTCATCGTTCTTCTGAACGACATCATTAGCACAAACTTATTCACCATCTGACAAATAATGAATGTATCATCCATATGTCTCAATTATTGATCGAAGTACCGTAATTTTCAGATTGGCAATGAACAATCAGCCATGAGAAAGCCTAGTTGTGAATCCATTGAAACCCCAGCAGTTTGTCTATACAAATCACTGTTCAATCTAAATCAAATATTGAGATTACATAGTAAAAGTAACTCTTTTAGATAATGTCTCGAGACACAAATACCAAAGTTGTTAAGATTTAGATGGTGGTTAGAGGTAGTCAACAGGAAACCCTGGACCCGGGTTTCGTGGTACTTGGCACTCGTCAGCAAGGTGTACCTGTAATCTTGAGGGAACTGATGCTCCCTGGCATTCGATCTGCACTAATAAGGACTAGACAAGCTTGACATTGATCGCCATCCAGTGATCAGTCAATTGTGACTACATCTCAGTCCTACAGGAGGTTAGTCACGGCTCGGATAGCTCAGTGGTAACGTCTCTGACTGTGAAGCTGGGTGACACGAGATCGAATCCGCCAGGGAGCACTAGTTACCTCAAGATTACAGGTACACCTTGCTGACGAGTGCCAAGTAGCACGAAACCCGGGTCCAGGTTTTCCTGTTGACTACCTCCAACCACCATCTAAATCTCAATACATAGTGCCCGCAGTGTCGAGTCACCTAGACTGGTGGCCACATTGCAACATGATCGATAGCATTCGATCTGCACTAATAAGGACTAGACAAGCATGACATTGATCACCACCCAGTGATCAATCAATTGTGATTAGCAAAGTTGTTATTTTCAATATATTCATATAAAAAATGTGTAGTTTCTGTATGTGGAAGTGATATTCAGTGAGATTGCCTTTCTTCCATTTACACTGATATTTCTAATTGAGTCAATAGAATCGAATGAATAGAGTTGTATCTATGGATGAGATTTCTGACGGGTTCTAACATTCCAGATAACTATTTCCTAATAAAATAATATAGAAAGTTATTCATATTAAGTAGAGTACATAGAGAGATATTCTTCTTATGAACTTTTGGAAGTGGCATATAGTCTTGGCATAGAACAACCCAATAGTTTAACGTGTTCATAGAGATCGCAATTAATAATAAACTAATCTTCCTTTAGGTTTTAGTTAACATCTGTTCTGTTTTCTTAATCGCACTTCCTTTTGAGTAACTTCTTTACAGAACTTGACAAGATCAGATAATATTGAAGATGGTTTGATTACATAGTCATGACGATCTATTTAGGACAATTCCTGAACCGTTATCTAGGCTACACAGTACTAAATCCTGATTTCTCCGAAGATCAAATATTTGAGATTTATGTTCTTTTATGTGTAATCGTCTAGTTATAGGTATTATTGATAACATTTTCATTACAACAGTTTACAAAAGTTATATCGAAATGTTCATAATCCTTATTAGATACTGGGATAAGGTCACTTACCTGATGAATGAGGTTTTCAAACTGTATTTTATCGTTGAGTTCAATAATGTTAGTAGACGTAATACAAAATGTAGGACCAAGAGAAAATGCCTATAGTTGAATAGTTGATAATATCGTACTATATTAATTGAATATACATTTTTCATGGCGTCTCTGGATAAGAAGCCTTACTCTTCGTTGGTTCATATCTTTCGTACGATTTCTAGTAACCAAATCAATATAAAGCTAAAAATGAAGGATTTCTTTGAAAAGGAAATTGATTTTCATTGAATTCCCTTTTTTAATTTTATTCAATGACACAATGGGCTATTTTAAATAAATGTAAATGATAAATTCCTCATATTCACAATTCTTTGATCTTCGTCGACAATCACCGTTGCTATGATGGATAACTTTCAGTTTATATTTAAACTACTTTGACTTATGGAAAAGTAACCAAGTCTTAGTTTGTTTTTTTATGATTACTATTGACATGAGTTGTAACTATGTGCACAATACAAGTAATAGGGTGCACCTACTTATTTACTTACTTATGTCTGTTACTCCTCGTCGAAAATTATAGGCCGCCAACCATCACTGTCCATCCAACCCTCTCCAGTTCTTTCCAGTTGTTATTCATCTTTTTTATATCTGATTCTATTTCTTGACGTAATGTGTTCTTCGGTCTTCCACTTTTCCACTTCTCTTCAGGATTACAAGTTAGGACTTGTCTAGTGATGCAACTTAATGATTTCCTCAATGTATGTCCTATCCACGTCCAACGTCTTTTCCTTGCTAAACATTTTTTAACAGTTATGAAGGTTAATAATATCATCTAGCTCTTCAGGTTTTCCTCAGTTGATCAATAGTCAAACTGAAGAATTATCAATTGAAGAGTCAATAAACTGAACGTTATGATACTAAGTGACATGATATCGTAGCTTTGTGTATGTGATATTTCAAAAGTCTCAATAAAAATCGATCTTCCGCATCCTTCTGAAGAAAATTATTTAGTGTTATACTAGTCAAAATTAGGTTTCCTCTATGTAAAACACTCAAAAAATGACAATGAACATGAGGATATGTCTTATGACAAAAATGTACTAAGAACTATGTATTTCACTAATTTTCATTAATCAAAACATATTTTGCAATGGTTAGAATTCAGTTAATTTAAAGAAAAAAATATGTTATCTTACTTACTTACTTACTTACTTACTTACTTACTTACTTACTTACTTACTTACTTACTTACTTACTTACTTACTTACTTACTTACTTACTTACTTACTTACTTACTTACTTACTTACTTACTTACTTACTTACTTACTTACTTACTTACTTACTTACTTACTTACTTACTTACTTACTTACTTACTTACTTACTTACTTACTTACTTACTTACTTACTTACTTACTTACTTACTTACTTACTTACTTACTTACTTACTTACTTACTTACTTACTTACTTACTTACTTACTTACTTACTTACTTACTTACTTACTTACTTACTTACTTACTTACTTACTTACTTACTTACTTACTTACTTACTTACTTACTTACTTACTTACTTACTTACTTACTTACTTACTTACTTACTTACTTACTTACTTACTTACTTACTTACTTACTTACTTACTTACTTACTTACTTACTTACTTACTTACTTACTTACTTACTTACTTACTTACTTACTTACTTACTTACTTACTTACTTACTTACTTACTTACTTACTTACTTACTTACTTACTTACTTACTTACTTACTTACTTACTTACTTACTTACTTACTTACTTACTTACTTACTTACTTACTTACTTACTTACTTACTTACTTACTTACTTACTTACTTACTTACTTACTTACTTACTTACTTACTTACTTACTTACTTACTTACTTACTTACTTACTTACTTACTTACTTACTTACTTACTTACTTACTTACTTACTTACTTACTTACTTACTTACTTACTTACTTACTTACTTACTTACTTACTTACTTACTTACTTACTTACTTACTTACTTACTTACTCACTTACTTACTTACTTACTTACTTACTTACTTACTTACTTACTTACTTACTTACTTACTTACTTACTTACTTACTTACTTACTTACTTACTTACTTACTTACTTACTTACTTACTTACTTACTTACTTACTTACTTACTTACTTACTTACTTACTTACTTACTTACTTACTTACTTACTTACTTACTTACTTACTTAATTACTTACTTACTTACTTACTTACTTACTTACTTACTTACTTACTTACTTACTTACTTACTTACTTACTTACTTACTTACTTACTTACTTACTTACTTACTTACTTACTTACTTACTTACTTACTTACTTACTTACTTACTTACTTACTTACTCACTCACTCACTTACTTACTTACTTACTTACTTACTTACTTACTCACTTACTTACTTACTTACTTACTTACTTACTTACTTACTTACTTACTCATTATTATTATTATTATTATTATTATTATTATTATTATTATTATTATTATTATTATTATTATTAGTTCATGAACACTTGTAGATAATTACAGACCATATAATAACTGAAATAGAATTTTTTTCCTGGTTAGCGTTTTTTTTAGCCAGTTAGTTTTCTATAGGATGGGGTGGCTAACTCCATGTTCAACCCTTCTCCTTTACCTGTGCTTAGGACCGGCAGTAATCCTAGAGGGGGAGGGACTCCAGGCGGAGGTAAACTAAAATAGACGTAGAATAAAATCTCTTAGTTCATGTATATCAAATATTTAACCGATTCTTATCATATCATTCATTAATTTCTTAAAGTATCGATTATTTCATCAACACATTGTTGAAATGACATTAAATCCTACATTCTTTTTAAATAATTCATTATCAATATCATTTATTTTCTAAAATATAACAACAAGGATTTGGGTACGTGGATTATATCCTAGAGATCTATCACATTATTGTGAATCGTTTCCTGGTAGGCAATTTTCCAATATCTGTTGTGAAATTCCCTTTAGTTGGGTTTATTCGTGTGCGATTTTGTTTTCTTTGGTGTTTGTTTGTGTGTGTGTGTGAGTGTGTGAGAGAGTGTGTGAGTGTACGTGTAAGTGTGTACATATATATGTATACTTGTATACATGTAAATCGAAGCTATAATTAGAATCATTACATACGTTAATCAATTTTGTTCCCCTCAATACTTTAAAGTAAGAGTACTAATAACCACTATCACTACATCATCATCATCATCACCTCCACCCCCACAACCACTACCACCACTACTACCACCACCACCAACAACAACAGCAGCATGGATCCAAACAACAACAGATTAATTTGAAAGTTTTAACAACTTTTTTTGCCAGAGAATCTTCTCTATCTCAATACCTTTCAGTGTTTTTCAGTTTACCAACAAACAAACAAAATAAAAACGAGAAAACTTTAATCGTCATATTTGTATATTATGATAATTCTTGTTTGTCATTAGTGTGTACTCATCTGGTATTCCAATTGCTTTCTTCACAATTCATTGAGTGCTGTGTTTTGAGTTGTGTTCTTGTTTTGTCGTTTGTTTTATTTTGATAATGAAAATTTTTCTTTCTCTCTGTAGTGTCATTTCGTATCAGTATGCTAATTGTTTAAACGATCACATTATTCATGTCATTTATCCCATAATAATAATGATTATTGATTGGACAAGAATAATATCTCTATTGCCACTATTATTATTATTACTGTTAACACTCTTGGTAGTAGTGAACAATGTCTATCAATCATAGATTATGAATAAGAACCTGAATCAGAAGGGGTTTTGTGGAGATTGTAGTAATTTCAATAGTTGAAATCATGATTCAATTGAAGTTAGACTATCATGGAAAACCTGGAAGCATTGGACGGCCATTTCGCCTTATTGTGGGACTCCCCAGCCGTGCTCATCCATAATCCCGCCTCGCGGGATTCGAACCCAAGACCTATCAGTCTTAAGCGCAAGCGCTGATCTGGCATCTGACGGTGTTAATGTTTAATCTGAATCATTGTTGTCACAACTTATACACAACATGTTGTGTCTTATTTTTGTAAAACAGCCAGTGGAGAAATCTATGTTTCACGTCACCTCCTACTTAAAACCCATCGACTGAATATGCATGAATTTCAGTGTTGATGCTCACTACGGGACTCGAACCCCGTACCATTCACTTCTAGTGTCGAATACGTTATCCATTGAGAACTCTGTACAAGATGCACATATATTCTAATCAAGACTGATGAAAATTCCATCAACGATATCAATAACGTTGTGATCCAAACAAATTTGAATGATGGTTAAATGTTACCATTTAACGAATTCACTTGTACATTGATTTATGGAAATTAAATTATTGAATAAAGAAAGTAATTGCTCAGATTTATAAAATCAAATAATAAATAGCACAAAAGATGTTAGGAGACTGTTAGATTTATATTGAGATCCTGAACCCATCTAAGTTAAGCAACTATCAAAAATCTAGGAATCAGAATTGTACACTATTGGATTCTGGTTCGGTGGTCTAGAGAATAAATCTTTGCACAGGATACTAAAGGTTCTGGGTTCTATTCTCAAATTCTTGATCGTGGATGCCCGCTGCAGAAAATTCTCATACTTGAGCGAAACGACCATCCGCTGTTTCCTGATTTTAAATGGTCGTAAATAAAGGTACATAGATATACATGACAAATATCAACCTTATTCGAGAAGTTTAATTCATACAACATAAGACTAACGTAAGATTGAATAATCCTGAGAAATGAAATTTGAAAAGATTCCTTTATTATACATGAATATGATTATTGTACTATACTGTATATTCAAAAGATAAACACACGGCGAGACTCTAGTTTATGGACGTCCTCTGAACGAATCCCTGGTGACCTTGGGAAATATCAGCTAATCAGCGAACAGTAAGTATAGAGTAAAAATATGTTATGCAAAACCAAAGAAATAAAGTGGATACACTTCTTATACGTGGTTCAAAAACTTGTCAAGTTTAGAAAGAGGTTCAGAAATTTTAAAATCGTAATCCATGCAGTAGAGGAAACCATCTATATGGCTACAGAATAGTCGGCCTCTGGATCCATGATAAAGTCTCAAAAACTCTTTCAGCCTCAACCATATAGCTTCAATATTGTTTATGTGCACTATGATTGTTGAGTACACAAAATACCACATGTGGATAATGACACGATGCACATAACCAAACCTATGTAGGAGTTTGTACGCTCTCCAAACATCCAAATATATTGTAGTACCTGACTGCATCCAATTTTACTGGTACTTTTATTATCCAGTTCGCGATAGTTATCATAATTTGCCTTAGTTAGAAATTATATATGCGGTTTTCATCACAAACTGACGTCCGCTATAATGCCAGAAATGTGTTTAGCCAAATGAGTGAAAGGCTTTCGTGCCCAAATCCGGGATCTGTTATCTCATACCTGATTGATTCGTCCACAAATTATAGTCTCACCGTTTTATTTGTTATAGCCGCACAATTATCACGTTTTGTACAAAATTCCTTGTGAACCCATTATACGTTATCATTAAGCACTGAAGTTGGCGCCGTGACCTCCAAATCTCTAAAACGCCTCTGATTGGCTCGTCCATAAATTAGAGTCTCGTCAAACACACTTCATCGAATCAAATTGAGAAGGGACTTTGGATGTCTAATATTTCCGACTACTCTCATTATTACTTCTATTCACACTATATATTTGTTAATAGTATAGTAAGGAATTCCTGTATGGTTTGGAAACATTTCACCTCCTTTTATATTTTAAATAAGGACTGTTTTTTTTAAATGAGCAATACTGATGATTTGATTCAAACTGAACTGTTCTTTTACTGTTACCATATTGTTAGAAAGTACTTCATTACTAAGATTCATGTATTTTATCCTTCTTGAATATATACATATTCATCGGTTAAGAGTTATAATCAATTTAAAACTAACCATTTGAAACTACTTTTAATTAAGAAAACCAGATAGAACAATTTTTAGCGTGTGCGTTTTTTTTTAGCGCGAGTTAGTTTCTTACGGGATGGGGTCACTAACCCTATGCCCAACCCTCCTCCTTTACTCGGTCTTAGGATCGGCAGTAACTCTAGAATAGCTGCGCACGGAGTTTCAAGATGGAACACTTACTTTATATACATTGAATGTTTGTCAGAATCTTGAAATAACTAACAGTTTTATGTCTACACACAGAGGTGATAATGGTTTAAAATCAATACCTTCTGGGATATGAATGAGTTTTGCTAATTTACTAACATTTTCCTAATGAAAGTTGGTTTCTTTATTTAATATTATACATATAATACATGATAAGATTCTCAGTATATATGGTCATTTGTACTTTATCATACTGACTGACTATCTAGATCTTCAGAGCTTAATACAAATAAGACTGATTGATATGTAAAATGTCAAGATACTGACTGATTATTCATTTTCTAGGCAGTTGCGTATGAATTTGATTTATAAACGATGACTCTATTGATATGATAGTGACTAACTTCTTATGTATTCTAAAGTAATTCAATTCATAGTTATTTTGCATGACTATATCTAAGATTCATCAAATTTCAGATACATCATTGTAGATTTATCTTCCTACTAAGCATTCGGTGAGACTATAATTAGTGTACGATCTTTGAGCAATGTTAGACTGACCTTGAGAATGTTCATCTAATATCTAGGACCAAATGAAGGTAATAATCCTGTGTGAGGAATTAGAATTATGATTTACAGTTGATGATTAAGGTTTTCATTATGAAGTGATATCATCTTTAATGCCATGAATCTACTTAGCCAAATAGATGAGTGAACTTTACGCCAATATACGAGACCTATTATCTTATACCTGTTTGGTTCGTCCATAAATTATAGTCTCGCCATAATATTGGATTGATGTTTTGATCCATGAACTCTAATCAGTTAGCTTAGTTCATAATAGTTTTATCTTTCTTTACCACACAATATATGTAATTTAGATATTACACATATTACCATAACAAAACTGTTTCCTAGTTATTGTTAAACTTGGAACAGTTTCAGATTAATCTGCCATCACGAGGTTCTCTAGAATATATTACATAATATATTTTTTTTACTAGTATAGGGGTTGTGGAGATTATTAAGTTTTTGATTGAGATCATGAACCGATCCCGCGAGCGGGATCATGGATGCGCACTGCTGAGGAGTCCCACAATAGGACGAAACGGTCGTCCAGTGCTTCCAGGTTTTCAATTGTGATGGTCTAACATCAATCGGTTCATGATCTCAATCAAAAAAAAAATTTTTTTTAGTTAACTGCTCTTAGTGGCATTTGAATAAAGTACTTTTGAGACGACATAGGTTGTTCACTCAATAGCAATATTGACAAATGAGTAACAACATAATGCTGAACTATTACGGGCTTCAATATTTACGATTTATAATTACGTTAACATTAAATTTGACTTGATTATTTCTAAGTGAATGATATAACTCAAGTTAAATAAAGTGCCTTCCGTTTCCGTTCATTCCTTCTCGATCTCTTACTGAAATACATTCTATTCCTGACTATCGTTAGATACTACTAACCAAATTCTCTGGTACGGCCGAGAGTGGGGGGGGTCAACTCTCTTTCGCAAATGCCCTTACATGGCCACGTGCATACAACTACTGCCAGGAAAGTCCTACTCACTGCCTTCTCATCACAAGGATGTTGTTTACGAAATTGAGAGGACGAAAAGCGAATGTCCGGCGCTTTGACCGGGTTGGTGGATACGGAGGATCCGCCTAGGGGAGTTGAAAAACCCTGATTCCAAATCAATGGTGCACATGGGCCACAGGATCCTAAGGAAACAAATAACGTATGAACCAATTGTTGGTCACCGGCCTGACGTTGCTCCACTGCGTTATGAAGTAGACCTTTAGGTCAAAGGCTCGTGATGTGGCCCTCTAAGAAAACAACCTGCTTAGGTTTGGGTAACTGAGCAGTACCTCAACCCTCACACTAATCGAATGAGACTTGTGTGGTGCATATCTATTTGGTGCCTCCTTGTACCAATATCTATGTATTCAAATAAACCAAAATAAATAGGCTCATATCACACTAGTACTTTAACAAACAAACAACAAACAACTTTTCATATATCTATATACGTTTGTACAACTTGATAATAAATTCGTTGAAAAGAGAGAGATCCCTTCATTGAACTTCGTATCTTTTTTTAAAAAAAAAATTAAGTGTACAATTTTAGCTGGTAGCTTTTCATGTTGTGAATGCACAAATCAATGCATGATGTGTAGTCAAATCACAAAACAAAAAAAGTACATCGAATTGTATTCATTGTAGATGTATCTTTTACAATTTTGCGTTTTTAAGGTTTCATTCAGTGTTTCTATTGAATTTTCAATGCCCTTTCAATTCATAGAATTTAACTTTCTTTTTGCTCATTAATCTTTTTTTTTCCTAAAGGTTACCTATCGACGCTAGTCATCCAGGTTTCTATAATAACCCAGCCACGGCTGCAGTTGTTAACAATTCATTAATGAATCCTTTATTGAATGCAGGTCTATTGACAGGTTTTAATATGCCAAATGCTGCTGCTACATTATCACCTGGTATGAATGGTATACTACAAACGCCAACTAATCATATATCATCTGTAGCTACTGATCCAACATCTGATAATCGATTACAAGCTCAGCTCCCATTGAATCCACTAGCTAATTTGAATTATTTACTTAATTATTCAAATGCGATTGCAAATCCTTCATCTGGTGCTGCAGCAGCCGCGGCGGCAGCTGCAGCAGCAGCTCTTGCAGCTACAACGAATACAAATCAGCCAAATATTTCACCAGCTGCATTAGCACTTTTAATGTCCACCTACGGACAGGGTACAAGTGGGTTGAATACTGTATTACCGGGAAATAATTCATTTGTTGGAATGTCACCTGTCACACATCAATCGTTGAATTCACCCAGTCTACCAGCAACAAGCTTATTAAATTTGAACTCTACCACATCAAATACAACTGGTTTAAATGTATTGACAGGTAGTCAGTCTGTGTCACCATTCTGTAGAACATTCACTCCAGAGGTTTCACCGAATGAATTGAATGCATATTCTGCTGCTATGGCTTATCAGCGATTGCTTAATATGGCCTCAAATTATCAAACTATTCCATCATCTTTATTTACACCTGTTAATTCGACTAACTCATTGTCAAGCGCCTTGCTTAATAATCAATTTGCTTTAAGTTCAAATCAGGCTATGAATTACAATAATAACAACAGCGGTAACAATAATAATAATAATAATAGCCACACATCTAATAACAATATCAGTGTGTCAGCAGATCAATCCAACTCAATGCCTTTGATATTTCCGCCCACATCACGTAATTTAGTTGCATTCACATCGGACATAAATGGTGCATCATATGATTACGGTAATCCACAAGAGTTAACTGCCAATATTCACGCTAGTCTGACAACAGGTCAACATTCAGCAACAAATGCTACACCTCCACCACTTCATGAAGGTTTAGAATGTGTCAATGCATCTGTGAATTTTTAATCAATAAATAATTCATAAACTGGAAAACAATCCTGGATATTGAGAAAACAATAATCATTTTTCTTAAACTTGTCTTGTTCGGGGTGATCAATGTAAATTGTCCTTTACTTTCTCTTTATTTATTTGTACTTTAATTCAAATTGGTTGGTTGTAAAATGAAATTTAACCATCATAACGTTGAATATGTGTATTTTTCACTAACCTTTACTCTTATACTCCTTATCTTCTAGCTAACTTATTACGCTAACAACCGAAAAACTGTGATTCTTTCCATTATCTTTCTTATCATTGAAATATGACATCAAGTGGTACATATCTTTATAACACATTCTATTGTTTCTTTTTTTACTCGTAATACGTCCATTCTAATCTAGTGATTTTCTCATTATTCTTTTTCTCTTTTTTCTGGTGATATCATTTTCATCTGGTTGCATGGATACGTATGTATACACATATATATATTTAGTTGCATACACTTCAAGATTGAAAGTTCTGATGAATATCTTTATGACTTCAATAATTACTGGTAGATTTAATTTTTTTCCCCTGCTGTATGAATTGCTCAAGATAGAAAAAGTTTCTGAAACCATCGGTTATTTGTATAATTTCTACGTTGTTGTTCTTTTTTTAAAGCAAGACTGTCAACTTGAATAACAGCAAAGAAAAAAAAACTTACTTGAGTAACATTTCGTGTTATCATTGCTAATTGTTAAGTATTCATTTCGATTTACTTTTATGGAGGCCCGTTATTTTGTCGTCATTTAGATCAGACGATGTTGTTGAAAGAGCTCTCCACTTTAGTGGCCCGAGATCTGACTCCAAGGAAATCGTAATGATGATTGTTGTTGAAATATATATGTCGCCTATCCTCGTATATAATCATCGACTTTAACCGCGTTAGTCAATAACGGATTTAGATAAGTCAAATAACGAGAATGGAGTTTTAAATACATATATTTTGTATATAAGTTGAATGGAATAGAAAGAAGAGAAATGAGGAGTTGGAAAACCCTGATTCCAAATCAATGGTGCACATGGGCCACAGGATCCTAAGGAAACAAATAACGTGTGAACCAGTTGTTGGTCACCGGCTACAACAGGACTGCATCTCCTCACGATTCTCACTGCTATGTGGATCAGACTTTTAGGTCAAAGGCTCGTGGCGTGGCCACCTAAGAAAACAGCCTACTTCGGTCTGGGCACACGGGCAGTATCACAGCCCACACCCTAACAAATATGGTGTGGCGCATATATATTTGGTGCCCTCTTGTACTAATATTTATGTGTTCAAATAAATCAAATAAAAATTACAGCCTTCAATCACAGATTACGACTAGCAAAACAAAATAACAGTTGGCAGAGATAACGCTTTAGTTGAATAACAACGACAGCATGAGTATTGATCAGTCAATCAATCATGTCTGGTTTTATTGATACACGTAAGCAGTAAGGATTGTATATGAATGTGGTTTCACATAATGCTACAAATGAAGGAAAAAAGTGGTCTTTGGTTCCGTTGTTACAAAAATCCTTTTATGTACATGACACTATACTTTTATTTAAACTAAATCCACGAGAATAATGTCTTCATGGAGATAAGGGAATATGAATTCAATAAGCATTAAAACCGGTCATGAATTACTCCGGAGTCAAGGTACTTATGACTCTAAATCAAAACCTCAAGAGACATTGTGTTCTGTTGATGAACAGCTTGGTCACTAAGGTATGAATAAGAGTTGCACCATCCTTATTCAGTCGACCACGACTTCAAAGAAATCATTTTTGCTATCACGAACATGGCTGTTGTAGAGGATATTCAGCTGGCAAGTTACGTGCTGAAATCGGGTTATATGAGGTTACTGCCTAATATTCCAAATTCTGGGCACAACCTCATTAGAGACGTCCCTAAACTATCACGCAATACATTCTTCCGCTGAAAAAAATATAGTTTTGCGGGATTTTCCAGAAAACACGGACCCTGACTACGCAGACTCTGATAATCGAGAGTAACTTCATCAAGCACTGAACACGTAGTGCGACTAGCCATGAGGGACAGGGATTCTGAACCTTAGCTAATAAAGATAACTTTCTCATCCTCCCAAATGACGACCGCCACTCTGGAAGTATTTCATGTCAACAGACGTCTGTTACCAACCTCAATGTATATCCATCCGAACATACCACAAGATGTAATGGTCAGGCACAAAATGAAGCTGGAACTTGTTATTCCACTTGTAGACCGTCAAGAACAATGAAAAGCCTGGAAGGGACGGAGATTGCTGGCTCGGAAAATCCTGTGTAGGTAAGTTGTTTGTCCACTCATATAGGGCTCATTCAGATAAATAGGACAATAAAGCTCATACATTTAAGATCGACATCATTAGCTGCTTATGTATATCTACAAACGAATATTTCCTAACTGACAACCTGACAACTCTTGAATCTCTTGTCTAAAGGTGACCTAGCCGTCAAAGATTGCAATTTTATCAAACAAATCAAGCCAAGATATCCTACTAACAATAGGCTTCGGAATCGCAAGTGGTTGAATGTATTAGCTTTACAGGCCGGTCTACAGCAGGTCGACTGGGAAGCCCCCTTCATATTGATGTAGATGCCATATATATATATATATATATATATACATATATATATATATATATATATATATATATATATATATATATAACACATATAAATTTGCATTTGATGATCCTTTGCAATTCATTGTGACTTTCATAGCAACATTCTTAAGCATTATTGCACAAATGTCTATACTAATATCCGGTTTCACTCTGTATATTATTACATAAATCTACATGTATTTATCCGAGTGCAGTAAAGGATTTTTGTTTTTTAATCTCATTTTATTTTTTAAATTGTTGGTTTACTTCAGAGGTCAATATTCATTACACAGTTATTATTATTATTATCGTGGTTGAACCATTTCACTAGATGTTCATTTCCTTTCTCTAACTTTTTTTCCTTCCAAATAAACATTATTCTTAAGATTACGAAGTTTCTAATTAAAACAATAACTTGTGTTACACATAAATTATCTGCTCAGACTCATTTTATCTTCATTATGCACAAGTAACCCATACGTATTGATATTTGGTTATTCTTTTCACTTAATTGTGGCTTTCATAGCATCACTCCAAACTATGACTGCACACTTATTCTAGCGTTATGTCTCACTGCAATAATAAGTTATTTTTTCTCAATTATTGTCTGTTTTATTTTTGTTGCCAATTTCACCATACACACATGGTCGTTTATTCTTGTTCTGTGCCCATAAAAACGCCTATTAAACTATTTGCGCATTTGACGTCTCCTTTATTTCTATTCCCTTGTTTTCTTCCTTTCCTTTAAACTCATTTCAATATTCTTCTCAATTACACAGAACATGATTTATTATTATTCTATTATTAATATTATCCCCTTTTTCAAATATGGCAAATATAACGCTAACATTATTGAAACTTGTGTATTAGAGCATTTTTGAAGAAACCTGAATTGGTTTCTTCACAACACTTATGTACCCATAAGATGTTTGTGAATAATAGTTAATAATAATAATAATAATAATAATAATAATAATAATAATGATAATACAAGTACACCACAGCGTCCTAACAAGCCACAGTGGAACGCAAACTTTAGACGGTTGTTAGCCGGCTAAAATATGAACAGCGCAAGTGTTTCCTGCCCATGCTAATAGTAATAATAATAAACAAAAGCCATATATGCTATAGGTTTTAGTTATACGACAAAAAAAGATGCATGAACCGTCATATACATTAAATAAGGTTTAGTCACATGGTACTAGCGGTAATTTCCAAAATATTGTATGGATGACTGACAATAATTGGTTCAGCTAGAGTGTAGTCGTGAGAGTTATACTGCAAGAGCATTGTCCTGACTACCTATTGGGTCACTTATCCATAGTAGTGTTGATAAATGGAGAGTTAGAAATAACTGTAAATGCACTCTAGTTGTGAGCATTAGGTCAAACAGAAGCTATAAATGAATCCGTTAAAATAAGGTATGTGAAGTCATTACAGCTTGCACATGTAGCGAAAAATAAATCCCCAAAATCAATAGTTCTGTTAGTCTTTGATACTTGTTGCTAACGTCACTAGTTTTGATAGACATATCTAGCTGAAGACGCTCGGTCACGCATCAATAGTGGGTACGCATCCCTTACAACCTTTAGCCAGCCTAGATCGGTCGCTTCTCGAGATATCGACAGCTTTTCAAATTTATGTTAAGGGGTACTCCTCATTCTACCAATAGAAGAAACCATACTAGTAGTGAATAGGTCTTTATTTTGAAATTCTTGAAGGTGAAGTGGAGCGTGAGGTTACCTTTTCAAACATATAGATCTTTACGACACTCAATGTAAAATAATGTGAAGTATAATCCCTATGCAAAGTAAGGAAGTGAATAAATGCTTGAGCTTCAGTGTTCTAATATTTGCTTAGATGTTTGCGGCAAACTTTCAATCAATCAACCTAGGTTGTTACAGAGTCATAATAGGCAACGAGTTCAAAATTAAAAGTAACTGCAAGGCTAGAGCTATAAAGGCTTAAGGGTATTACGGGCCATTTATAAGTTATTTCACTACTTAGACGAAATGTATAAGGTATCATACCCGACCTCTATTAGGCCGCGTTTGTAATAAAGGATTGGGGTAGAGAGTTCCTGTTTCTAGTATAAGGTGGACGTGCTAGAACTTGTTGAACGACGAGGGACCAAAATGATTAAAGGTCTTCCCAGCCTATCTTATGGAAACAGTCTCAGACACCTAGATCTATCTTCGAAATCTTACCGAAGATTACAGGATTATCTAACACTAGCTTACCATATACTAAAGGATGATCTTCGTATAAATATGCTTTACTTTTCTTTCCACATAGGACTGACCATTAGAAGACATTCTAAGAGAGTTCTGAAACTGATATTAAATTGTTGACGTCTGAAGTGACGTTTCTCGCACTGAGTGGTGAACTAATGGGATTCTTTGCCAGAAAACGTAATATCAGGGCTTTATGTTGATACATTCGAAGCGAGACTAGATCTCCACAGTGCCACAAATTGCAAGGATTTATGTAGGTCGAATAGCCTCCTATCCTTACTACTGAAGACTGAAGATGTCAATGGTAACGAGAAGCAATGCAAATGAACGGTGCTACGGGCAAGAAGTGCATGAGATTACTAATGTGGCTGCATATGTGAGAACCTTTCCACAGAAGTGTTTGGAGATGACGATGTTTGATCAACTTCTGATATGGGTGTTGTTACAAATTCGGATCCGATCTGGAATGTCTGCAGCGCTATTTATTTTCAGAAGTCAGTTAAAATCATAAATTATTTACCAGAATTGTTGATATTCATTCTGGAACTTTTAGTAAAATTCTGTTGAAAAATAATATACGTCCAAATCCTCCATATAAATAGCCTGATACACTTTGATACTAACAATGAATGATGTAAATTTCGAGTTATTAAAATAATGTTAGTGAGGTGATTCGCAATAGTGTTTAACTGTTCCAGTCAGATGACGTAGGTTAAAAGCGGTAATTCCGGAATTGTCGACCTTGGCATCATTCCGACTTGTTATTCGACTTAAATTCGTGGAACTTTGTGTTCTCAGTCAACCCCAAACTGACGGGAAGACTATATCCAAAGGGGTTGATCATCTCGGCACGACCCTTTTTTGACCGTCTTTAGAGCAATTTTAAAGTTAGTAGACTGTTTGGTGTTAGCAACTACTTGGTCGTATTCACGAATTAACTACCAGTTAAACTAGTTTAAATAGGTTCCTGAAGTAAACCAGGTCTATTAAATATGTCCTACAGTAGTCTCTGTTATTTTTCGTTTTTGTTGTTTGTTGAATTACTCCAGAAGCTGTCACTTATCCGTGATCATAGTTCCCCTTGGATTTATTTTGATATGTTGCTTTTCCCTTATCTACGCTTTTGATCTGACATCAACCGCTCATAAAATATTTTTTGCCACAAATACGTAATTGTGTTATCTTTTTGGTGTTTTTAAACTTTGGTTTTTATATGTTTAGCTGTAGTTTATTCATTTACCGTTTGAAAGTTATACGTCGGTTTATAAATTAACCCTCAATAATTTTTCCGTCTTCAATAAATTCATTTTCATTACTTTCATTCTACCTTAATAAATGTTATACATTCGTCGCACTAATTGATTTTGGTCACAACTCTCTCTGTGCTAAACTTGTTTTAGATGGATGTGGCTAAGCTTTTACACTTAAACAATGATAAACAGGCTATCCTTTTGCAACTGTCTGTGGTGTGTGTCGCTGCTATTTTAGGTAGGTTTTTGTTGATTTCCGATTATGATCAAGCTTTTGCTGTTAGATTGTACTCTGTTATTCGTTTCGAATCTGTTATTCATGAATTTGATCCTTATTTTAATTATCGAACTACACGTTTTATGACTGAGAATGGATTTTACCAATTTCATGATTGGTTCGATGATATGGCATGGTATCCACTTGGAAGGATTATTGGAGGTACAATTTATCCTGGTAAGTTTGAGATATTGAAGATATATCATAGGTCTTATGATGACATCGTCTTTTATATACTCACTACTTCATGCCATTAATGTTACCATGGATATACGAAACATATGTGTATTTTTGGCACCTTTGTTTTCAAGGTGAGATTGTAAAATAATTTATCTTCACAGTTTTACAACTTTAGCAACCTTTTTACTGACAAGTGAGATTCAGGACACTAGTTCTGGCCTAATAGCTGCTGCTTTGGTTGCAATTGTACCTGGTTACATTAGCCGATCAGTTGCAGGTTCTTATGATAACGAAGGAATCGCCATATTCTGCATGATATTTACGTTCTATCTGTGGATTAAAGCTGTTAAAACCGGTTACTTGTTCTGGGCTTGCGCTTGCAGCTTAGCATACTTTTACATGGTATGTTGGTTGTTCTCACGTTTACTAATTCTAGGTTTCTTCCTGGGGTGGATACGTATTTTTAATAAACATCATACCTATTCATGTATTGATGCTCATGCTTACTGGGAGATTTTCAAGTCGCGTTTACTCTGCCTACTCTACTGTAATTTCAGTTGTTTAAACGAGCTTTTTTATAGGTCTACGTTCTAGGCACTATACTGTCAATGCAGATTAGTTTTGTTGGCTTCGCTCCTATAATATCCAGTGAACATATAGGAGTAAGTTTTTCATTTTCGTTGCCACTTTAGTTTTAGGCTCTCGGGGTGTTTGGATTATGTCAACTTTTCTCCTTTTATACGTACCTTCGTGGGGCTTTATCTTCTGAACAACTGTCAATAGTTTTGCGTGTTTTTGGTTTATCATTGTTTGGTATATCGTTGATTGGTGGTTCTGTGTTGTCTGCTACAGGTGAGCATTGATTTTTCTTAAACTTACTCCGTGGAGAATTTCATCTGTTCATATCTATTGCATACTTTTTTATAAATAAAAAATTAGTTGCCGATCACCAGTAATCATAAAGTAATTTATGGTGTACCAACTAGTCCTTTATGAGTTTCCAGGGTTTATGATGGTGTATGTAAATGAACGTTTACATTAAAAACTAGGAATAACTTAATTTAGTTAGAAATCGTTCAGGTAAATGTAACAACTAGAAATGGAACCCTAACATATTAATGGAATTCATCACAAAAGTCTATTCTTGTGTAGCAATATTAACTAAGTCTAATGGGTACTTTACGTTCAATCGATGATTTTATGTGTATCATTCGCCATCAACTAATAAGTACATTTTTGGAAAAATCGCTCATGATATATTTAACTGGCATGTGAGTGGACGACCAGACAACTGTGTTCAAGTCTTATCGTTGACCAAACTCTTCATTACTCACACTCATTACATCAGTTCAGGTTGTCAGATCAAATAGACAAGGTAATGGTAAGAAAATGTCGACAATACGATAGGACCTCAAAAAGGCAAAGTTCCAATTAACATATGAATTTCTAAGGTTTCAATAAAATAATTTCTTTTCTTGTAGTAGAATGTGATATAGTAAGCTTTTGTATGTTAGCTTAATGGCTAAAGAATTTGACCTTTAGGGGTTACGTCATCGCCCTGAACGTTATTCAGCTTGGTTGAGTGGAGCATTAAATCTCATAAAAAAGCCTGTACCTGGTTTCATTACCAGGTTGTTTACAATCAAATTAAAATAATTGGCATCGTGTAAAGCTTACAGTATGAAAAGTGCATTTAAGGTTGATGTTGTATGCTTAAAGTTATGGTGGTAAACGGGAACACTATCCATTAGTAATCTTGACTTTTATGATAAACAGAAAATGGTTGTACTTTGGGTGATTCAATATTCTATTTTGATCATGGCATGAGCTTATTATATATATATATATATATATATATATATATATATATATATATATATATATATATATATATATATATGGGCTTACAAACTTATATTGTAGTTTTGTAAATACTTATATTTTCTAAAGTTAATGGCTAAATTATTTATATAATCCAGGAAAAATATCACCTTGGACTGGACGATTCTACTCTCTGTTGGACCCAACTTATGCCAAGAATCATATCCCAATCATTGCTTCTGTAGCTGAGCATCAGCCGACCGCTTGGAGTTGCTATTATTTCGATCTTCATTTCTTAACGGTAATGTTTCCTGGTAAGTTAAAAAAATTTCATTCGGCATGCTAATAACAATTCTCTTTTGATTTTTAGTGGGTTTATACTATTGCTTCCGGAAATTGACAGATGCTAGTATCTTTGCAATAATATATGGCGTTACAAGCGTTTACTTTTCGGTTAGTTGCAATAATTATTTGTTATTATTAGGTATCATAATTATTGGTTTTTTATTGCACTTTTCCCACTGTTGTAAGGGTAGTGATAATACTTGATTGTTCGAACAATAGGGAATTAGGGTTCAAACTTACAATCTATCGGTTAGGGTTAGGTAGTTAAACAACGAACCCACTGTTTTATCTGTCACAATCATGTCTTTTGCTGAACTATAACTGAATTACTACTATTTTTAGTAATCAATAGTGATTGATCGGTTGTCATTTCGTTGCAGTGACGACAACATGTGTAAATAAAATGTAAGCGAATTCGTAATTGTTTTTTGTTGTAACTGGTTCATCAGCCATTATCTTGTGTTCTAAACCGATAACACTCATTTACCAAGTGTAGATTCGTGCAGTTTGAGCCACACCTTATGTTAGGCTAAATGATACTCCAATGCTACTCAAGCCTATGACCTAGTGATTGAAGGTCAAACCCCTTAATTTCTAAGCCAACTTTCACTTTTATGGCCAGTTAGTGACATATACTTGTTCAATAAAACGATCTTTGACCATGATCGCTCGTGCAATATACTTCTTGAATTAAACCATGAATGTCTTAAATTGATTGAAAACCCTTGATAAACTCCGTATTTTTTAAGTAAACAGAATATACCTAATAAGACGTAAAGTGAGAAAGATTAGTTCAGTGAAGAGTTCTATTTTCGGCGAATTCACTTTCAAAGCTGTACAATCGCAAATATATACTTGTTTTTCAAGATGATAATAATCACAATAGAAATGATAAGAAAATTTGTTAAATATGGTAACAGTGAGGTAGAATAAACGAAAGCAATAAGACGTTTTTTTATCAAGGAAACTAACGATAGTTTTATCGTTAAGGGCTTGAATGTTCATCGTGAAGATAGGTAGGAAAATTATAATTGGGAAAGGATGGCTCAATGTAATAAGATACGAATTGTGCTAAATCATTCTTCCAATTTTATTAACCCTGGCATTACGTAATAAGCCAATAAAAAATCTAGTTTCCTGAACTATAATTTACATAATGTGATTGTTTTCAAATATGTTCTCTAATTTTCTAGGGTGTTATGGTTCGGCTTATCTTAGTATTAGCACCAATAATGTGTATTTTGGGTGCAATTGGAGTTTCTGGAATTTTGAAATCATTTTCAGTTAATCTTAATGTACCAGATAGTCAAAGTACGAAAACACCAAGTAAACTTACCGCAGCTAATGGATATCCATCTATTCCAAATAGTAATAAACTTTATAAAAATACAGTCCAAGACTCGACTTATCCGTTCAAAAATACAGTAAGTTAATATCTCTTTGTTTCTAGTTAAAACATATTCTGATAATAAAGTACTATCATTTACTGAGTCATATCCAATATCATCTAGTTTCGTTAGGGTAACCGTTATGAGTCGTAGTCTGAAGATCGTTTGAATTACTACATTTGTACCCATTCTTAATATCCTTATAAATTTTGATTTCCATGCCACTCGTTCATTTTTATATGGTTTTCCACTATACTTGATGTTATTCCATTAACTCCTTTTACCATGTAAATGTCCGCTCTGTATTAATGTGAACTATCACAACTCGAATTAAAACTTGCGCTAGATCCTGTTTTTTTGGTAACTGATGGAAAAGACAGCGGTTTTGGGTAACACCAGACAACTTTTCAGACTAATAAAGGAAACGAATTAAGAAGTCAAGTGTAAGTGAGACAATCGCCGAAAAAGACGGCACTCTTATCTGCTCCCACCCAGACGTTTAGAACGATGGGCGGAACACTTTAAAGAGCAGTTCAGCTAGCCTTCAGCTACGACCATTCCCAAATAGCCTGAATGGAACATTGAATTACGTCCCCGGACTCTAATTGAAGTTCAAAAGGCTATAGCTAATCTGGAACGACGAAGAGAAACTGGTCCAGATGGATTGGCTCCAGAGGTCTTTAAGGATGGTGGTCCAATTTTATCGATTACGTTGACTAATATTTTAGCTAAAATCTGGGAGCTGGATGTAATTCCATCTGACTGGTCACAATCATTTAATGTCCCAATGTATAAAAAGGGGTCAAAATCATCCTGTGATAATCATAGAGGGATTAGTTTGACTAACATACTAACCTTAATAATTATCGGGCGCCTAACTAAGACTCGTGAACTGCAAACACGAGGAAATCAGACTGGCTTCAGACCTGGTCGTGGCTGCATCGACCACATATTCACCATTCGTCAGGTTTTAGAACACAGGCATGCTTATCGGCATACGACAATGACAGTTTTTCTTGACTTGAAAGCATCATTTGACTCTGTAGATCGAGTGTTTCTGTGGCAGTGTTTGTCATTGAAAGGTGTACCTCAGAAGTACATAAACCTTGTGAAGGCTCTTTACTCGAATAGTACCAGTCGAGTATACTGCGCGGCAGTTCGTCCTATTCTACTTTACGGCTGCGAAACGTGGATGTTAATAGTAGAATATACTCGTAAGTTACTAGTACTTGATCACAGATGTCTTAAAATATTGTTCACATCTGCTGGGATCACCAGGTAAGTAATAGTGAGGTTAGACGCAGGTTATTAGGGAATGATGGTGAATTAGTTGATGAAGTTGTAAATCTTCATCGACTGAGATGGTTGGGTTACGTGTTGCGTATAGCTGAACACCGATTACCACAACGCGCAATGATGACTAGTGTAGGGGATGGTTGGAAGAAAGGTATGGGGGGGGCAAACTAAAATGTGGCACCAATCCATGAAGTCACTAACTTCTAGTCTGAGCCATGTTGGTAGATACTACTAGACTACTTGGTTGGGGTTCGCGCGACCATTGTAACCAATGGTTAAAGACTTTGTGTGATATGGCTCAGAATCGATCACAATGGCGTAGGTGTATACACTCTTTGTCCTCCCTTAAACCGTGGGATTAAGATTGCTTTATAATTTTCCTTCTGCTAACCAATTCTTTCTCTCTGTATCATATCATTACATACAATCTTTTTTATGTATTACTATAATTCATGTAACTACTATGAATTTGGTGTTCATCTTGTGCTAACACGGTATGGCAATTTGGACCGATGTATGTATGTGCTTGGTCGTACGTTGTAGCTGACTGACTGGTTACTGATACAGTGTAGTACAGTTACGTGTACCTTAAACGATCACTAAGGAGTAACTTATAATTAATAGAATAGCAACGGTTGCAGATAACCCTTGATGATAAGTGTCACACGACACAAAACTCTTGTTCAGGTGATGTGTTGTAGGTCTAATTCATTTTCTTTGATGATGCAACGGCGTAAAGAGGAACAGATACTTGGACTACGTTGTGGCCCGTGTACTCAGGCCGTTATTACATTGACAGTTGTATTCTCTAGTTCGGCTATTGATTATTTCCCTTATAGTACCTGTAAGATCGATGATCTTTTTGCCAAATAACTCAAAGGCCAAGGAAGAACAACCAATACCTTAATGCTAATTAGTTATCAAGCTGCTCTTAACCCAGTATCCAATTAGAAGACTAATATAGAAAGATTAATTCTTTAGTGTACTATATTCAATTATGACGCAACTCATAAAATAATATACCTGAAATGCCTGACCTCACGGCAACATAATTAGAAAACTACAATGAGTACATCACTTAGTTACAAGTGATATCCCAAATCGATTGCAATGAGCACCCTGAATCTGTTATTCTTCGACTATATAACCTACTTAAAGTACACAAAAAGGACGTCCCTGTAAGCCTCATAGTCAACGTGAATAACTTTCCAAATCATGCTACGGCCAGTCAAAAGTCATCTCAACAGGTAGATCTCTGTCAATTCATTTGATTTTATTTATTTGATATTCGATATCAGTGTAGCCTGGATGAAAGTGATTTATTAGGCTTCATCTCTTTCTCTGTCTCTGAAAATATTTCTCTCACGAAAAAATTTACCTTGAAACAATCTACGTTGAAAACAGCAACCTAAATCTCAGTGCCTCAAAACACTATCCGAATCAGTTACTTCTTTGATATACTTTTAATATCCAGTTTACATTTAATAATGATTTTTACCGACAAACAGATGGAGTAGAAAGGAGATCACCGTTCGACCTACTTTTAGCTGATTGTTTCACAGTCAATCTTGAAAACTCTGTTTAGATCCACCATTGATAGTTTCCATCTTTACAAAACATTTAAATGATACTTTCAATATTTGTAACGGAAATATCAATTCAATAACAATGACATAATTGATATCTTTGGTCCTTTCAAAAAAGGATGTTTATGTAGGGTAATGATAATTTGTCATTTTGTAGTTTATGTGTTATAGAATTTTTTTTCTAAAAATGTAAATCAGCATATCTTCCGTGCTTTTTTCTCAATCCTTACAGGTAGCTTCATTTATGGTTCTGCTTATATTATTTCTGTTAATACTATTCACTAGGCATTGTATATGGGTTATATCGTCGTCATATTCTCATCCATCGATTGTGTTAGAAACTGTAGATGGTTTTGGTAATCGTCATATATTAGATGATTACAGAGAAGCATATTATTGGCTTAGAGAGAATACAAAGGCTGTAAGTTGTTTAATAGAAATTGTTTTCGTATTTCTCTTGTTTTGTTTTTAAATTAAATCCTCCTATGACATTATTGGTACCTATTAGTTGGGACGACATAAAGAGGATGGATTGAGTTTGTTCTCTGTTGTCCCATCCTTTTTAACAGTTTGTCGAAGTGTCTTCGTTTCATTTAGTGACATGTTTATGCTAATTACTTTTATCGCTTAGGATGCTAAAGTTATGTCTTGGTGGGATTATGGCTATCAGATTACTGCTATAGCTAATCGAACTGTGCTTGTGGACAATAATACATGGAATAATACTCATATTGGTCGTGTAGGTCAAGCTATGGCATCATCTGAAGAGGAAGCTTATGAAATTATGAAAGAATTAGATGTTGACTATGTACTGGTTATTTTCGGTGGTGTACTGGGGTACAGTTCTGATGGTAAGTAGTTTAAATAATAATTTTTGTGAACATTCATACAAGCTTTACTTAAATTATTTTTATTTTAACACATAGATATTGGTACAAGGAAGCACCGAATACATATGCGCCACACAAATCTCATTTGATATGTGTGAGGGCTGTGAAACTGCCCGGGTGCCCAAACGGAAGCAGGTGGTTTTCTTAGGGGGCCACTCCCCGAGCCTTCGACCTGAAGGTCTGACCCACAAGGCAGTGGAGCATCGTGAGGAGATGCAGTCCCGTGGTAGCCGGCAACCAACAATTGGTTCATACGCCATTTGTTCCCGCAGGATCCTGGAGCCCATGTGCACCATCGATTTAGTTTGGGATCCGGACATTCGCTTTTCGTCCTCTCATTTTCGTAAACAACAGTAGTGCCACGAGAAGGCAATGAGTAGGACTTAAAAATACGATTCGTCCAAGGTTGTTGTATTAAGTAATCTAGAAATTTACAAATTGAACAAGGTTTTAAATAAACAAGGCTTCTGTCATATAAAGTAAACTCAGGTGTAGACCTTTGAGAATAATTGATTAAACGTTACCAAATAAAGAGCCTTAGTTTGATTGTCCCAAATCTACATGCTGCTGAAAAAAAAATCAGTCTGCATTCCACTTTGTCCAGTTATATCAATAGTATGTTCTTGGGTGAAACGAAAAAGGTCTAAATGATTGATATGCTATATAAAACTCACCAGGAACAGGTTGAGTAAGGTGTTCTCATTGTATTGGTCTGACGTAACAACTTATCGTACATGGATCATAGATCCTTTCGCACAAACAAATATAAACGATAATCATTTTTATTGTACTATCTAGAATCGAATACTTTGGATTTAGAAATTGAGTACCTAAACTACATTCTTTTCAGTCAGTCAATTAGTCTCGAGTGTTATCAGTGGTACAAAGGCGATCATCTTCTAACCGTTGCTCATACTATGAATGGATATTTCTTGTTACGTCCTACCGGTGTTTACTAGTAAGAATGGTAATACTATATGTGAATGGATATTAATAATTCTAGTCAGGTACCCTCACTCATTGATTCGTGTTCATAGTTTATAGTACGTGTCAAACATAGTGAGGACACTAAAAATTATCATCTAAGAGATTATCAAACAATATACTGTTATTGACTTTATCACACTTTGTCATATTTAAAGACCATTTATTGTTGTTGACAAAAACATGTGTTTGACTATATTCTTTCATAATAGATATCAATAAATTTATCTGGATGGTACGTATAGCTGGTAGTACAGAAAAAGGTCGTCATGTACATGAGAATGATTACTACTCACCGCAAGGTGAAATGCGTGTAGATGATAGAGCTAGTCCTACCATGCAGAACTGTTTACTGTACAAACTTAGTTATTATCGATTCTGGGAAATGAAAACTGATAAAAGTAAGTCGTTTTACGTGATTTAACTTTTATCCTAGTGTTATAACGCCCGGTTTTCCACATTTACATGTATCATTATCATTCTCTAGATATAACGCGGAGCAAGAATTTATTCCTCTGTATTATAGTCGTGACCAGTGATTAGACACTAAGCTAAATATATAACAATACGTTGTCTCCATTATTTTCAATATTGAAGAATTGTGATCTCCTTTACTTTGTTACCATCCAAATCCATTCTTTAAATTTTTTTAAAGCTAAGCCACCTGGATTTGATCGTGTACGTGGTCAAGTAATTGGGCATCGAAATTATGAACTACATGGTTTAGAGGAAGCATTTACTTCTTCCAGTTGGCTTGTACGAATATTCCGGGTAAAATCATATGCAAATCGAGGAGTTAACTAATTTTTGTATTTTCTTTTTCAAAATATATGTTTATATATAAAGGATAATTAGCAGTGAATTTCTCTAAATTGTGGAATAATTATCGTTCGGTTCCTGGCCATCTATCCCATATGCATTAAAAAAGCCGTTTATGAAGTTTCAACAAAGGATATACCGTCAAGTCATTAGTTAGCACTGTACTCTGAAAATATTTGCTCAAATATTATAGGTCTTGTGCAAAGATACATTAGGAAGATCACAAAGTTACAGTCATATCTCTACGATCATCGAGATCAACAGTGAAATAAGACAGGGTAACCCTATGTCGCCGTTTTTTGTTGTAACGGGTGTGACTGCAGGGTTTGATACGCAGCGTTTATTTATCGATCGATTCGGTGACAGTGGACACGTAAACATGTAAGGACGACCTAGTGCCCTGATTGGCCCTGCTTCGCTGCCTGTCCTAGCCAGTTGAGTCAATAACACAAGTCACAGCCTCTGAGTTATGAATCATTATATTTCAAACATACTTTGTTTATATACTAGTCAAGCAGACCACAAAGTAGAAAATAACATTGTACAATATTGGCCAACAGGAAAATAACACGTTAAATAAATATCGACCAATGGGAAATGTACATTTAAGGTCCAAGGACATCATTGGACTTAACATGATAATTATTGGTCTATTTTTCCGACTATCCTAACATTTGTTCCAACTTTTTGTCTGATGCTATTGCAACAAACCCAGTGTGGGATTTCACTTGAGGTGTAATTATGCTCCCGAATGCTTAGCTCTCAAGTACGTAAAGGTCTTGTTATGTGATTTAGTCTACTTAAACGAAACTCAATAAGTTAGCGTGAAACATCTGTAAATATGGCTTCTACTTTGCCTTATTTTAGTGGGGTCATACATTTAGACGTCAATTAGATCGGACGATGTTGTCGATAGGCTCACCACTTTTGTGGACCTTTATCTGACTCCAGTAACATCGTATGACTGATTGCTATCGAAATACACATGTCGGCTATCCTTGTATGTAATTATCGACTCAAATCGCATTGGTCAAATACGAGAATGAATTCTGAGTAATTATATTTCATATAATCGTTGATCCAGACAAAAAATCGGAGAAGCGAAGGGAAGAGAGTGAAGCGAAATAACGCACGGTGGGGAAGGCGTGTGAGCCAACTTCATTTAGTCAAGCTTTAACCAATACTTATAGTCACACAAAAGTAAGCTAAAGACATGTGATGAATAGGATAAGAAGTGTACACACACATACGCTCATATAGAAAGTCAGGGTTGATAAGTGAATAATTAACAAGGTCAAAACGTGACTCAAGAAGAATGGATAAATTGGCCTGTTCAGGAGCTACAGTAAGTTACATGGGTTTAACATAGTAACCGACACTGCATTATCAATAGTCTGTACCTGCAGTCGCTACGGTGGATAACTCACACCTGTCGCCAGCATTGTGTTAACAAGATTGAGCCCTAACAACGTTTAAGCATCGTACACTTGTGCATTACCTTTACCAACGCTGGGACTAGGTAGGAGAGGGGGTCAGTTAGAAAAACAGCCTTACGAATTAGAATCCATTGATGGGGTCTTGTATATTGTGTAAAACAATGGCTTCATGTGTTGTTGAATGATTTAGTAAGGGAGTTATTTATGATCTTATTTTGAATAGTTGAATATCCCATTTAACTGAGAGAAGTTTATTATGGTTATGTTTTAACTTAGCCTACATTCGACAATGTTCACTCGTTTATTGCCTAAATAATTTTATCATCGCCAAGTTGATATCATCATCTCGCTTCTTGTGATTCAGTTTTAGTCCCCTATCATACTAATCATGGCCTGTATTACAAGAAAGAATAAATACCAAAAGTGTAACGTATATTCAAACTATAAATATTATACAATTGTTGGATTAATTTACTAGCACATACAAAGCTTCTCACAAAAAACAAAAAAAAAGAAAATTGGCTAGAGTAAAGCAACAGAGATGTTGAAAAACAAAATCGTCAATTAAACTGTAGAATATTTTAATTTGTGGTAACAACTTGACATTAAAAATAAGCATTCCTATTGTTCAGTTAAATAAGAAAAAGGACTTTTATTCTTAATATGAAAGTAGTCTAGATTTACGAGAGGAAAACAAGTAGATAAAATTAGCGGGAACAAATTTAGAAAACTTTCAATGAAAGTAGAAAGAAGATCATACACGTAGCTTTGTAGGTTACTGTGAACGCACTTTGATCGGCTTTCGTCGTTTTAATTCCTTTTGTTGTGGATTCTGATCAGTTTCCGTTTGATCGCTAGTGTCTTCGTCTTCCCGTTTAACTATAACATATGAAGAATATAGAATTCACAAAAATTATATTACAAAATATGTTATATCCTAGTGAAGATTACATTAAGAGTAATGTCCTGAGACCTATTATTTATATATTCTCATGGTATAAATATTTGGTAACTAGATTATGTATATCTATATTTCCCTTGTTATAAGCTTTATTTTGACCTACAATTTATTATTGTACGGTTTACGGTTCTTAAGCTATGTTCAGTTTATGGACTACTGCGCCTCCCACGTTCACAACCAATTTTGGCTATATTTTGTACAAGTGTTATTTCCTATTTTATGCTAGGTTGGGGTCTGTTTGTTTAGTATATAAACCCAGTATATCTGAAATAGATGATTCGCATAGTGGAGGCTGTTATTGGCATTCTGGTCTCAGCTGAACGGGCTAGGCGAGCAACGAACCAATAGGACGCTAGGCTGATCAGACCGATCGAACGTCATTGGTTTAGTGCAGTATAAGAGCGAATGAGTCGTGTTTTCATTTCCCAATAGATTACGTGATAACAAGCACTTCAGAAAGTCACAACAAAATACGAAAACATTTTAGTATTGAAATCTAACTTATTCTTGCATGTAATTACCACTTACCTGGATCCACGAACAAATCAAGAGAATATTAATGAATATCATAGTCTCAATTTATGATGGAATTTACAGATTGATGAAAAGTTGCATTTAGCAATTACGAAACTATTCAAAAAAAAAGTTGTGCTCAAACTAACAAAACGGTTAGATTCATTTCAACATATCCAACTAAAGCGTAGTTTATTCAAAGAGAAAAGTAAATATTTCGGGCCTATATTTTAACGTATTCTATAATTTGAACTTAGTGATCCAACGCTGTAATATGATGGAATATAATCTTAATTCAATTATACATGTGTATCATAATATATTCATTGAAACGACTCGTTTTCCTACAAATACAGAATAGCCAACTGAATATAACACAATAAGATTTTTTTTAAAAAACAGAACTAGTTAGTGAGGATACTGATGTATACCGTATCTCCGATTATTTAATTGAACGTTCCTAGCCATTGTAGAGAACCAGCATCGACAGTAACTACTTGTGTTTCAGTATGCGCTTTTGGATTGCATCTCAGTGAATAGTCGCTTGTGCGCTGTACTATTAAATGAAACTGGGAAATCGGGATAGAAATAAACGTTGTTGCCTTTTAGTAATCCTCTATATGTATGTTTCCATTAAGTGCAGATCAAATGAATTCAAAAATTATTTCCACCAAAGGATCTTTTACCTTCATAAAGCAACATACTATGCGTAGTAATTGAGACAAGTGAGTTCAATCCTTAGGCTAAGTCGAAATGAATTATGTTTGGGACGGGCTTTTGATGCTTCAATTCAGTGAACAAATAACAGTGGCTGACTGCTATGAATACGCTCGAACAACCATTTATTTCTGACAAAAGTCAACTTTAAGGATAGGCACAGGCACTCTTTGATCCGGTGACTCGCAACATTAATTTTACAATGAACACACAATATCGTTGTTACGTTGAAGAGGTTCAAATAACTATGGTTTTTTTTCTGGAAAACACATCTGGACTCCGACTAAACTCTGTTGCAGAAAGGGGTTAATTCGGATCCTGTTAGGAGCAAAAAGGTTGCAAGAGGAATACCTCTTGGAGCTGCATTCGAAGATATCCCAAAAATATATTTATCATGTTACCAAGGTCAATTTAGAAGCTAAAAATGGCCTGAGGAGGATGTTTGTTCAGAGGTAGCTTTGGAAGATCTACCCTCTCTTCAGTAGGTCTTGTCTAAATTCTCCAGACATCAAAGCTTGCAAATGAATTTCCACATTTTAAGCATTTTTGCAATACATTTTAATTTACTGACTCCTATATTCTTATTATACTTAAGAGGTTTTTGATGGAGTTTTGTTCTCTGAGCTGCATGGTTTATCCGTGGGGCTTTTATCGTTCTTTTGAACGACATCATCAGCACAAACTTCAGGTAGAAGTGAAGTTCCCGAATTTCTCTACATGTGGTTCACAGCTTGTCCTGTGCACTTCGATGTTGATTGGTTCTTGCTGACCTTAAAATTGTCATTGTTTACTTCTTTGCCTTGGTTGTATCTCGTATTGGTTTGATTTTTGTCCCTATGTTTGTACATAATTTTCCTGCTTGGTCGATAAATTGGGTCGGTTTCAACGTGTTTGTTTGTTGCTGATCGACCTGAATGACAAGCTTCTAGAAATTCTCTGGTGCAGAATTGATCACAATGGCGTCGGTGTATACACTCCCTGTCTTCCCTTAAACTAAGAGATTAAAATCGCTTCATACCTTTCTTTCTACGAACCAATTTTTTCTTCTTGTACTATATCTCTATATGCAGTCTTTCTCTGATATATTACCACCACTGAATTAACTACTTTTATGAATCCGGTGTTCATCTTGTTGCGCTGATGCGGTATGGCAACTTGGACCGATGCATATATGTGCCTGGTCCTACGTTGTAGCTGACTGACTGAGATTCATTTATTCATTTATTTATTTGAACACAAGGGAGCAACAAATACATATGCGCCACACAATAACAATTAGGGCAGTAGCAGTTATCATTGGTTTGTTTGAGGGCTGTGATACTGTTCGAGTGCCCAAACCGAAGCAGGTGGTTTTCCTAGGGGGCCACACCGCGAGCCTTCGACCTGAAGGTCTAATCCACAAGTCAGTGGAACAACGTAAGGAGATGCAGTCTCATGGTAGCCGGTGACCAATAATTGGTTCATACGCCACTCGTTTCCTTAGGATCCTGGAGTCCATGTGCACCATTGGTTTGAATCATGGTTTTCCAACTCCCCTAGGTGGACTCTCCATGTTCACCAACCAGGTTAAAGAGCCGGACATTCGCTTTTCGTCCTCTCAGTTTCGTAGTGCCACGATAAGGAAATGAGTAGGACTTCCCTGGCAGAGGCTATATACGCGTGGCCATGTGAGAGCATTTCGACAGGGATAGCGGACTGTCGGCCGTACCAGGGCAGTTGGTGGTTCCGAGCCAACTGCCTACAACCACCTAACATTTTAAACTACTGAGGTACGTTAGATTTTGGAAGTAAATAGTATTGTTACCTGTCTGATTACACTAAGCATCTGCCGCTTAGCCTAGTTAGGCTAGCTAGGGTGAACGTGACTACGTAGTTGTTGGAAGAGAGAAATAAAGATATTCGAACACAAATAAATTTGTCATACTGAATTGTCACAGAAATTATGAATGTACCTTTTCTCTTCTCCTTTTTACGTTGTCCAGAATCTTGACTAGTAAAGAACCAACTCTTAGAAGTATGTGATTGTTGCTTGTCTCTACGATGCCGTTGATGGAAGGTTATGAAATTCCATACCATTAAAGCTTGTGTAGTGAAGAAAAATAGCATTGCAGCAATTCTGTAATAATAAGTACATTCACACGAGTATTGAATGGAATGAAGTACACTTATGCAAACAAAATAAAACAAAAGACTCGGTAAAAACTGTATCAGTCCATATTGACTCTAGAAATCAGTTAAATAACATGGTTTGCCCCCCTTAACTTTCGTTCGACATGCTCTAAGAATATTTAGAATAGTACACTAAACAATGCTTTGACATGATTAAAATGTTACAACCACATCAATCGATAAAAATCTAGTCTTATCATCTTCACTTATCCTAGAAGTCTGATCAGCCATAATGGATTGATGTCTGACGGATTCTCTGCACCGATTCAGAAAGCTCATTTGGCTTTTGCCAAATTACGTCACCTACGGCGAAGGCCAGATATCCGTCTATCAATAAAAGGACGAATATGATGTGCGGTAGTTCGTCCTGTTCTTCTTTACGGCTGCAAAACGTGGCCATTAAGAGTAGAAAATACTCGTAAGTTACTACTACTTGATCACAGATGTCTTAGGAATATTGCTCGCATCTGCTGCGATCACCGGGTAATTAATGGTTAGGTTAGACTTGAGGTATTAGGGAATGATGATGGTAAATCAGTTGATGAGGTTGTGAATACTTATCGACTGAGATGGTGGGACCACGTGTTGAGTATACTTGAACACCGATGACAATGACGCGCAATGCTGACTAGTGTTAAGGATGGTTGGAAGAAAGTTAGGGGCTGCCAAATCAAGACGTGGCATCAGTGCTTGAAGTCACTAACTTCTAGTCTGAGGCATGTTGGTAGATGCAGAATGCTTGTTTGGGGTCCGCGTGACTATCGTAACCAATGATTGGAGATTGTGGGTGAAATGGCTCAGAACTGATCACAATGGCGTAGGTGTATATACTCTCTATCTTCTCCTAAACCGTGAGATTAAAATTGCCATATATCTCTCATTCTACGAACTAATTCTTCCTTATAAGCAGTCTTTCCTTTATATATTACTACCATTGAAGTGACTGCTAGGAATCCGGTGTTCATTTTGTTGTGCTAATGAGCTGTGGCAACTTAGAACGATACATATATGTACCTGGTCTAACGTTGTAACTAACTTTCCAACTCCCCTAGGTGAATCTTCCGTATTCACCAACCCGGTTAAAGTGACGGACATCCGCTTTTCGTCCCATAAATTTCGTAAACACCCCCACAACGAGAAGGCAGTGAGTAGAACTTCCCCGGAAGTGGTTGTATACGGAAGGCCATGTGAGAGCATTTCGAGATGGAGAGCTGACTCTCCCCAGAGCATTTGGGGGCTCTTACAGTACATGAAATCATCTTGTTCACGACCAAATACATTTATCACTTAATACGTTTTTCTATCCCTAATATCAACCTTTGCAAATTATTTCAGTTCACTAAGTATTGTTTCTGGTCCGCTAAAACTGTACTCCAAACTGAATTTTAGGGTTTTAACGTGGGAACCTTATGTGAAATTGAACAGGCATCATTATCTAGGAGTCTGAAAACTTATCCGATTGGTCTGTAACACATTTTCGATTTTTATGTACAGGATTCAAATGTAGTCATTCATTCGACCTTAGCCAGACAATATAAAGGACTAGTGCGATTTACCACTTGTGTACTTTGAGACTTCAATGTTACTTCTCGTAGTCTCGCTGGTGTAGGTATAGTATTAACTTCAAAAGCAGAACAGGTTCTTCTGGATTGTATTACGATGAGTAGTCGCTTGTGCACTGTCCAACTAAATGATATAGTAAGGACACAAACCGATACCCTTACATTGTCTCTGCTTATTTTATTTATTTATTTTATTTGAACACATAAATATTGGTACAAGAGAGCGCCAATATATATGCGCCACACAAAACAATTGGAATTCGAAGAGAAGTAGAAAGAAAAAAAAACTAAGGAACGCAAAAGAAAAAGAGAACAGTGACGAAGAGATTGGAGTAAGGTAGTGTGGTAGCAACGACGGAACGAAAAGGTACGATCAGAATAAATCTTTCAGGTAAAGGAGACACAACCACTTTTTATGAAGAAAGTAAAAGAAGGTTACAGCAGGATCGCCACTGGCTTCTATTCTGAGCCATATCTGATAACGTCTCTAGCCACTGTGTAGCACCATCTCTCGGACCCCAGCCAAAGAGTCGTGAAGGACCAACACAAGCCAGTCCTTTGCAGCATTCTTTCATGCCACGACACCATGTCATGCACTGACCACCTCTCCGCTTCTTCCAACCAGTTCCAGAGTCGGCAAATAATGCACGACGTGGAATTCTCTGGGACGACATTCGGAGAACATGTCCAAGCCACCGAAGTCGGTGTTTCAAGATGGTGACACCAATTGAGTTATCATCTCTGTGCCCGAACACACGATGCCGAACCTCTGCATTACTGAGATGGTGTTGCCACTGAATGTCAGCAATCCTTCGGAGACAGCGATGATCGAACACAGAGAGTCGTCTAACGTCCTCAGCTCGGAGAGGCCAGATTTCACAAGCATAGAGCAAAACTGCTCTCACCGACGCGTTGTAGATCCGGCTTTTTACAGCCAGACTAACATCACGAAGGCGCCAAAGATGGCCCAGATTGGCATAAGCCGCTCTGGCTTTCACTATACGTGCATTGATCTCATCGCTCACACCACCACCAGCACTTATGCAGCTACCTAGATACACGAACTTCTCAACTACGTCTATCTGCTCACCGTCCAGGGTGAGTACAGGATTAGAATCCTGCCAGTCTTGTAGAAGTACTTTGCACTTCGAAGGTGCAAAGCACATACCATACCTACGGACACTGATTGCCAACTGATTAAGTGCGGATTGCATGCCTTGGGCCTTATCGCACAGTAAGACAATATCGTCCGCATACTCAAGGTCGAGAAGTCTTTCTCCAGGCAACAGATCCACACCACCATTACTTACATTCATCAGAGCTGTTTCCAGAATGTCATCGATGGCAAAGTTGAAGAGGAATGGTGAGATTGGGCAACCCTGCCTAACCCCACTGCTTGAATGGAACAATGGAGAGAGGTGGTTGTATGCCCTCACTCTGCCTGAGGTGTTTGTATATAGGGCCTTTAGGATGTTAATAAACTTCCCAGGCACACCCTTCTTCATTAGACAATCCCAGAGAACAGTCCTATCCAACGAATCGAAGGCAGCCCTGATGTCAAGAAACACTACGATTGTTGGCCTTTGAAAAGTATGGCGGTGTTCTAACATTTGGCGGAGGGTGAAGATATGATCAATACATCCTCGACCAGAACGAAACCCAGCCTGCTCCTCGCGAGTCAATCTTTCTCGGGTTTTGAACAACCTACGAAGAATGACGGAAGCCAATAGCTTGGACGCAATCGGAAGTAGACTTATCCCCCGATAGTTGTTACAAGAACGACGTGAACCCTTTTTAAAGATAGGGACAACTATCGACTCATTCCATGACGTTGGTACACTCTCTAGTTCCCAAACCTTTGTAAACAACGCCGTCAATTCCTTAGTCAAAAAGTCACCACCATCTTTAAAAAGAGCCGGAGGTAAGTCATCTGGGCCAGGTGATTTGTAACGCTTCAAGAGTTGGAGTTCCTTGCGGACTTCCTCCTCATTTGGTGGATCAGTCTTCACCGGCCATGGAGGGCAGGACAGTCTGACCGATGTTGCCGGAGCAGCATGCCAGTTGAACTGCCCTTCGAAAAATTCTGCCCACCGTCCAAGACGTCGATGGATGTTAGTGATTGGCATCCCAACATCCTCGCAGATTGTTTCACTCACACCAGACTTCTTGCTGCCAGTGGCTCGGATGAGTTGGAAGAGCTTCCGGTAGTTACCAGATGCAGCTGCTGCTTCCAGCTCATTAGCACGCATCGACCACCAGGCTTCTCGGTCCTTACGCAAGCTTTGCCCGATTTCCTTACGTAACATCCTTCGTTTTTGGTCAAACTCACGGTCACCCGGAGTAGACCGACGGGCTTCAATGAGTTGTAAGGAACCTGCAGAAACCCAGTGCTTATAAGCGGGACGTTTCGCAAACCCACAACTGACTGTTCCCGCCATTTTCATGGCGTCATGCAATTGCAACCAATGCTCATCTATACTTTTCGGTGGAGTGGTAGCTAGCCTAGAGGCTAGCTCGGTTCGATACTTACTTGCAACAGAAGTTGCAACCAGCTTGCTAACATCAATCCGTTGATGGCGTTCACTTCGTTGTCCACTGAAAAGTAAGGCAAGATTGGCGCAGACCAAGGCATGGTCAGAGTCCAGATAGGTACTCCAAAAGGAGCGGCAGTCTTGTACACAACCACGCCAGCGGTAGCTGATCGCGATGTGATCAATCTGAGTCCAGGCTTGAGATGCAGAGGGAGGACGCCAGGTGGCACATCGGCGATGACTGTGCCGAAAGTTAGTGCTAGCCAGAAACAGGTTGTGGTCTGTGCAAAGTTGCAGTAGACGGTCCCCGTTATCTGACCTGCGACCAACGAGTCCCCATCGGCCACCTAAACGACTCTCGACTGATGCTGAGAAGATGACCTAATTTGACTATTTAGAGGAAGTAAAAGTCGTAACAAGGTTTCCGTAGGTGAACCTGCGGAAGGATCATTATCATAACCCAAAAATATATAATGATGCATGCACCTGGCTTCTTGCTGGACTGTATGTACCCTGGCTTGGTGGTTATTACCCTAGGCTTCAGTGGTTGATATTTTCTTGACCGGGGTACCTAGCCTGTCGTATGCCCTGATGGTGTTCTCGTAACTTTCGGGTTGCCTGATCTGCCAAGGGCGATGGGACAGTGCATGACGCTATTGTTGTGTGCTAGGTTCAAAGAGAATTGTATGCTATATGCATGCAAATCCGCCCCGTTATTGTTCCTATTTGTCTCTGCTTGCGCTCCCATAGACTGCAATTTGGATGAAAAAAATGAGTTTCACAAAACAGATTCCTGCTGTTAAAACGTAATAATCGTAGTAGGCGATTTTAATGCTCACGTAGGTAATTTAAGACAAGATGGAAGAGACATGACTAAATATATTAGTGTTCCGGATTACTGCAACTGTCTGTTATAAGTATCATCACAGTCGTTTATTTATAACAAGCACAAATTTTAACTACAGAAACGCATATTGTCTGAGACGGCGACTTACAATATTAACTAAAAGGTACATGCAAATAAACCATCCTAATACCAGGCGTCAACGAAGCTCGACTGAAGTACTAGAACTAGTGCTGAAGTATACATTTAGACTTTACGTCCTGGTGAGTATGTGTTTCCCTGTTTCACTGAACACGGAAAATTCACAATAGGAAAACCCCTTAAAATTTAGGGTACACTGGTACGATCGAGGGTGGGGAGTCAGCTCCCCCTCTCGAAATGCTCTCACATGGCCACGTGTATACAGCCACTGCCGGGAAAGTCCTACTCACTGACTCCTCAAGGCGGCTGTGTCGTTTACGAAATTGATAACGAGTGCCCGCTCTAACCGGGTTGGTGGACATGGAGAGTCCACCTAGGGGAGTTGGAAAACCATGATTCAAACCAATGGTGCACATGGACTCCAGGATCCTAAGGAAACGAGTGGCGTATGAACCAATTATTGGTCACCGGCTACCATGAGACTGCATCTCCTTACGTTGTTCCACTGACTTGTGGATTAGACCTTCAGGTCGAAGGCTCGCGGTGTGGCCCCCTAGGAAAACCACCTGCTTCGGTTTGGGCACTCGAACAGTATCACAGCCCTCAAACAAACCAATGATAACTGCTACTGCCCTAATTGTTATTGTGTGGCGCATATGTATTTGTTGCTCCCTTGTGTTCAAATAAATAAATGAATAAATGAATCTCAGTCAGTCAGCTACAACGTAGGACCAGGCACATATATGCATCGGTCCAAGTTGCCATACCGCATCAGCGCAACAAGATGAACACCGGATTCATAAAAGTAGTTAATTCAGTGGTGGTAATATATCAGAGAAAGACTGCATATAGAGATATAGTACAAGAAGAAAAAATTGGTTCGTAGAAAGAAAGGTATGAAGCGATTTTAATCTCTTAGTTTAAGGGAAGACAGGGAGTGTATACACCATTGTGATCGATTCTGAGCCATGTCACCAAGAGTCTCCAACCATTAGTTACGATAGTCACGCGGACCCCAACCAAGCATTCTGCATCTACCAACATGGCTCAGACTAGAAGTTAGTGACTTCAAGCACTGATGCCACGTTTTGGTTTGGCCGCCCCTAACTTTCTTCCAACCATCTCCAGCATTAGTTAGCATTGCACGTCGTGGCAATCGGTATTCAGGCATGCGTAACACGTGGCCCAACCATCTCAGTCGATGAAGATTCATAACCTCATCAACTGATTTATCATCATTTCCTAATGCCCTGCGTTTAACCTCACTATTACTTACCCGGTGATCCCAGCAGACGCCAGCAATATTTCTAAGCCATCTGTGGTCAAATACTAGTAGCTTACGAGTGTCTTCTACTCTTAATGGCCATGTTTCGCTGCCGTAAATTAAAACAGAACGGACTGCCGCGCAGTATACTCGTCCTTTTATTGATAGACGGATATCTCGCCTTCGCCATAGGTGACGTAAGTTGGCAAAAGCCAAACGAGCTTTTCGAATCCGTGCAGATTTCGTCAGACACCAACCCATCAGGGTTGACCGGACTTTCAAGATAAGTGAAGTACTCCAGAATGAGCGACAATCTTCTACCGACCCTCTCCAACGATGACTGATGGCAATATGGTCTATTTGAGTCCATCGTTGGTTTGGTGCAGGAGGTCGCCATGTTAGACGATGTCTCTCCTTATGCTCGAAATTTGTGTTTGCTAAAAATAAACGATTGTCTGAGCACAGTTGCAGCAGACGATCACCATTATCTGTTCGCTGTGCCGGGATGCTAAAATATCCACCTAAATGCCTTTCTGTTTGGTTTAAGCTACCTATCTGAGCATTAAAGTCACACACGACCTTTTTATGGGTAATTTTTGTGTTAGCTCCGTACTTATTGGGACCTTACCGCCGGAGACGGATATCCGTGGGATAAGGCGAGGTGTGCATTTTTAGGGTCGACCTTTTCTAACCCCACCCCTCCTTGTGGGAAGACAGCATCGCTGTCATGCTGGTTGTCTGAAGGAAACACCTTACTGCTGTCACACCTCTGTACAGTCAGCAGTACGACTTCGCCTTCGGACCTTGGGTTTGTTGCTCTTAATCTTACCGCTCATTAACCGACCTGTCTGACATGGTAGGATCTTGAGGAACAGTTGTTCCAGCCAGTATAGCTCGGTTGCTTCATCACGATAGACAAGCCCGACCACCACGTCAAGGTAGCAACGGTCGGGAATAAATGAATCTAGCCAAATATTGTAACTAATGATTGAAAACGTTGTGACATCTTATAATCGGTAGAAATACCGGAGGTGCATTAATTTTTGACCTCTCAAAACCCGTACTTCAAATAACTCTAGACCTTTAATTCCAAGAATTTAGTTACTATCCTTGAGTCATCATCCGATTATGAGTGTTCGTTATTGTTACTGATACTACTAGTCAGATATTCATCTTGATACTTTGATCTAATTGTGCTGAAGCGGTGACAACTAAAATGAGTGCAGGTTTTACTTTGCTGATGACTGAGTAAGAAAAAGTATAATAATAATGAGCGTTTGAATAATACAAAACTTCGTCTACATTTCCGAAATCCACCGAAGGGGATTGAAATAACAATCCTCTTAAACATCGGTAGCAAGATGTTAACTTTATATTATCAATAATATTTTGGACATGTGACTCAGGCTGGAATGAAAATTAATGCTAACTTAATTATATTACATAGGGGCTTTCAATATTTTACGAAAAATAATATTGCATTTTACTGTGAAACCTTGTATTCATTTAGTCTAATTGTTGGGGATGAGAGTATACACATGTTGGCTTAGAAAGCAGTAACAAATATGTATCTGAGATGTTTTGGGCGTTTACTAAACAAATGACATACCTTATGGATGGAGTATTGAAATTCCCATCGGCGATTCTCACCAACGTAACAGAATATTTTCCTAAGCCATGACTAAAGAAAAACATAATCAACTAAAAGTAACTTACTGCAAAGTGAGAAAACCAAGGATTACGCATGCCATCCGCACTGGTATAAAAGTCAAATTCCATATTGTGAAACTTAACAACGTAAATAACACTAAACACCTACCCAATGGATGCAAACTTATACTCCGCAAGGTGCAATGCCCGAGAAACATGCAAGAAGAAATCAGTACCGTAGTGAAGAACAAGAACTACCATACATAATTTAGTTAATCTAAAATTAAAGTCTATCGACATTTTTTTGATACTTACCCTCCAACATAAGCCAAAGATATGCCGAGAAGATACATTGTTGCATGAAACAGTCGTGCAGGTATGAGTTCCTGCCAAGGATTCAGTTTTCAAACACATTACTTACTTTTTTTACACGCTGAAAATAAAGCTCTGGATAGTCATGAAGCCAGTAGCAAATCTGGAAGTGATAGTTGATAAAATATCTTACTTGAGTAATGAAAAACAATTTGATCCAGAATGGCAGCCATCTCTGTGGATAATTATCCCACAAACTACTCAAATTTTCTATAAAACCTTCGTTAATAATACTGTAAGCGGCCCAAACTGTGGACAAAGCATAAAAGCATGCAAGGTGGGCAGATTCGTTGAATTTAGCTAGCCGAACCTTTGTCAAACTTAACTTTCGAGTCACTTTCTGAATGACAAATGTTATTGATTTTAAAAACTTACGTCAAAGAGATACTCTTGAAGTACAGCATGTGACACGATACATATAAGAGTGTAAAAAAATATTACGCATAAATCTTTTGCTCCTGGGCTGTATAATAAGGCATTTTCTTGGTCTGAAAATTCAGGCTTAAAATTTACAATGACCTACTTTCGTCGGTGTTGTTGTACTGGATGAATATGAAAGATGAAGATAAAACATGGGTTCCCTATGTTAAATGAACGTAATTTATTTGCTTCGGCAAACCTTGTGCAGCAAACCAACGATGATTAGCATCGCCAAAACGCTGACAATGTCTCCATGATTTGTAATAATGAATTCATGAGAAAAGTAGGGGGGATTTTTAGTCTTTTTGCGCCCGAACCTGCTGTTCATCACTTTACTGCAACGTAGATGAGAAATTGATGTCAGCGCAGTAACACGAAGACCTTAAGATGTGGCTAAAAATTCATTGTTTAAAGCAGTTCAACCTCCAATAACTGGTAGTTTCAAACTGTTATGGATAAAATCGAAAAGCCTTCCCCCTTCGTAGGCCTCTGTGTCCAATAGTGATGAATCATTTATTACCCTAAGTACTAACCTAAAAGAGACCGGAGGTATCCGTATCCAAAGAATATGTTAAATTATCTGACATTCAGTATTTTCGTGACGAGAACCCGTTCATTTATTTGTTCTCACTTCTTGACCTTAGTGTACAACTTCATGTTTTCACTGTCGTCGAATGTTAATATCTCATCCATTCGGTCACACTATATCTAGTAAATTCGACAGTTTTTGGAGGTTTACATGTCATGAGTACATATAGGTCATACTAGTTCTAAGTCAATAGAATTACTAGAACCAGTAGCTATCCCGTTATAGTTCAGGATGGAATAGAAGAAGCTATCGCTTAACGGGCTTCCGAATATTGTAGCACTGGACCATTAATGCCTCTAGGTAAGAACCTATGTATATTTAAAGATAAAAGAGAGAAAAACAAATTAGTCTCCAGTCTTCAGTTATAAGGATAGGAGGTCTGTCGACCTATATTAATCCTTGCAGTTTGTAATACTGTGGAGGTCCAACCTCGTTTTGGATATATTAACAGACAGTGCTGATATTACGTATTCTGGTAGAGAATTCCAGTAATTCACTACTTGGTGCGAGACACGGAACTCCAGATGTAAACGATTTGATCTCGGTTTTTGAACTTTCTTCGAATGTCCTCTCAAATGATCAGTCCTAGACGGAAGTAAAAGATAAGACATGTTAATACCAAGTTCATTATTAGATCACCCCGTGCTCTACGGTAAGATAACGGAAATGAGCTAATGTGTCTCAGTCTTTCTTCATAAGACAGGCCAGATAGACCTTGTACCATGTTAGTACCTCGTCGTTGGACTCTTTCCAGCACATCCGCTTCATACTTGAAACGATTGTTTCGAGTCCTTAAGGACTCGCTGCTTGAATCCCATATTCTAAATGTGGTCGCACATAAATCGGGTATAACAATCTAAACATTTCATCATCTAAATACTGGAAAGACCTACGAATAGACCATAATACCCTATAGCCTTTTGCAGCAGCAGCCTTACAGTGACTAGTGGTTTCGAGATCACTGCCTAATATGACTCCTAAATCTTTAGTTTCTTACTTTGGGTAGCACAAATCCACGTAATGTATAGTGATACGGTTCGTCAGAGTTATTTAACTGCATCACTACACTCTCATTAGGATTTACTTCTAGTGAACACCTGTCCAACCATGCCACCAATGAGCTAAGATAATTCTGTAATACTACCCTATCCGACATACTATGTATGGGTCTCCAAATTTTTATGTCATCAGCGAAGATTAGGACGGATGATTTTGCTATAGTTGGTGATTCACTCACATAAAGTAAAAAGAGAAGAGGACCGAGGATTGCATCTTGGGGAACTCCACTTTTTACAGGTACCCACGAGGAGGGAGCCCCATTTACCCTTACCCTTTGTCTCCTGTCATGGAGAAAGTTACTTATCCAGTCGACGACTGTATAATGGATTCCAAAACGTTTCAGTTTGAATTTAAGACCAGAGTGGCAGACTTTATCGAAGGCCTTACTTAGATCTATGAAGATCACATCCACAGGAATATCCCGATCTTTTGCAGCAGCCCAATCTTCGCTTGCAACGAGATTTGTCAAGCATGATAGGCCTCTCCGGAAACCATGTTCTTCCCTAGAGAAAAGATTGTCCTTCAACATAGTTTATAACAGATATCCGAATGACTTTTCCATCAGTTTTGCAACTGTACTAGTTAAGCTAACGGCTCTATAGTTATTAACTAAATCCCTACTCCCAGCCTTATACACCGGACTTATTATAGCGTCTTTCCAGTCTCTAAGCAGTCTGGACTGTCTCAGAGACATGTCAACTAGTATCCTTAATGGTTCAGCAATTTTATCTGATATGCCTTTCATAATCCTAGGATGAATATCATCAGGGCCACTGGACTTATCAGGTTCGAGATGATGAAGTAGCCTTAAAACAGTACCTTCCTCTATGACTACAGGGTCCATCAGCGAGCCGCCACTATCACAATGAGTCGTTTGTCGTCCCTCATTACCGACAGAAAACACTTTACTGAAATATTCCGATAAAGCTTCAGTCTTTTCGGCATCATTTTCGGCCAAGATTGACGGATTTTCTTGTATCAAAATTGATGGAATTCCATCGCTTCTCTGAGTTCGCCTTTTTATATACGAGAATAACCGTTTCGGACTATATCTAGAATCCCTAACCAATTGTTTTTCGTATGATAATCTAGTCTTGCTTATTAACGCTTTACAGGCATTCCTAATCTTACAATAACTGGATCTGTATTGTTCTAAGCCAGAAGAGATGAACATATTCCAGTGATTCTTCCTTTTTCTAAGGAGTTTCCTGACCGTTTAAGTTATCCATGGTGGACTGTTATTCGGTCTTCGCGGTACCAGGTATGATAAGAACAGGGACGTAACTAGTCTAAATTTACCTTTAAATACAGACCACGCTTCTTCAACTGATATGCTAGTATCTACTAACCAATTTGTCTTAACAGCCCATTCCTGAATGGCTGATATGTTAGCTTTCCATACATTTGGGCGAGGTGTAACCTGATCGTATAACATGTCCCTAGTTCTAAACGGGAATGACAGAACAGCGTGATCGCTGTTCACTAACGGTGGAAGAATATTTAGGTCGACAATATCCTCGGTCTCATGAGTGATTACCAAGTCCAGCAGAGAAGAACCCTGGTTAACACCAAAACGTGTGGGTTGGGATACATGCTGCACTAGTACAGGCTCCATTATTGTTATCAGGAACCTACTATGAAAGGAGTTTATAGATCCTTCTGTGGTCATCTCAGTCCAACTAATATCAGGTGCATTAAATTCTCCTATTATCAAGCATCTGGTATCTGCACTCCAAAGATGAATGTGCTCTACAATGAAGTCATCAACTAAGCAGATCGGGCTGCGATAGATGACACCGAGCATAAATGTACTACATCCGATAGCCAACTTAAAGCTAATGACTTCACAAGTACCGCTACCATGGGATTCGCTAGCAGAGGAGTGGATATTTATGTTATTGGCTATATATAACGGGACGCCACCTCTTTCTCTACATCTATGTCTATCACTCCTGAGGTAATGGTATCCGGATAATTCTGGAGTAATGTCTAAGTCGTGGACTAACCAAGTTTCTCTCACTGCTACAATGAGTGGCTTTAATCTGTCCACTAATGCTTCTAGTTCATAGAACTTATTTCTTAGACTACGAGCATTGGCATATAAAACTCCTAAGTAGAACAGCCTATTCACTGGTTGACCATCCGAAAACCCACTAGCCGGAGATTTTCCTCACCGTTTTTCCGACGGGTTTCTAGTTCAGCTAGTGCTTTCTTCCTTTTTATTCTATCTTTGAGAGACATATCAGGTCTAACTCGGATGTCGGGATTGTCGTGACAACGAGCACCACTTAATAGGAGATCCTGTTGCTTCTACGATCCCAGGATTACCTTAAGGAGTATGCATGGTCGGGGTTCAAGATTGTTCTCAGCCCTCTTACCTATTCTAACCAGTTTTTTGACCTGAACTCAGAGTTATCTGGTAAGATACTGCGAATATATTCTCCCAGCTTCTCTAAATCATGCGCGTGTCTAATTTTGAGATCAGGGTCGTTTGACTCCAGCAATTTGCTCACAATAATATTCGATGATATTAGATTCTTCTTCTCAGTCATACCAAGGTGGGTTTCTATCTTACTATCAGATTTTGGTAGTGCATTTAGTAACTTTCAATAAGAGTCCACCAGTGACTTGCTAACCACCTGCGTACTACCTACAGTTTTTTTTTCGTTTCGTTTTGTTTTCTCCGTACTGTAGTCCATTTTTCATCCCTCAGGGCACTGGGACTATTTTTAGCGGTGACGGTTTTATCCAGATCTTCGGTTTCCACTAAAGGTGCATGGTCACCAATGTCAGTGTCAGGTGGTACTACCCCCTTAGTTAATGTTAACGGAGATTTCACTTTTTCGTCAGTCAAAGTCGGTTGTTTAAAGCGTCTCGTAATAGCACTTACTACACTGACACATTTATCACTGTCGGTGCTCGTGTTATCAGCGCATGCGCCATCTTCCTTCTTACAGGCCAAAGCCAATAAGCTCATAGCCTCCCGTATTAGTAACGTCTTATTTGCACAGCGAAAAATGAAGAGCCAATGTGAGTTAGGCTTTGAACATACTTTATATGCGGTGGGACTTAAACGGGTGCACATCTTAAGGAACCACTCCTTGCATTCATCATACTGCATTCCTTCTTCCACAGGAAATAAACAGTTTGGTTGTCGATATTTGTGAGTACTACCAACCATTCTAGTCAGATTAAGGTGTGAAACACAATATGAACAGTGTCAGTCAATGAGTAAAAGGGTACCACAAGACAAACTTTAGCAAGATTTCAAACCTTAACTAAAGTTATTTGATTTAGACCAAGAATGCTTTTGATGCAGTAATTACACAAAAGCAAGGATAATCACAACAAGTACAAAATCACTGCACTTTTTGAAACACCGACGACAAACTAATTTAGAAACGGAAACGATACTCTAATCGAATACTTTGACTGAAATAAATTCAATTAAATGAAAACAGTAGTCTTGATGCGTAATAAACGATCAAAACAATAAAATTTACCGAATTATAACGATGTACTGTCCTTGGTTATTGAGAATATGTCAAGATTCACCTTAAAAAGCTCTTGCGAAGTCACTTGGTCTACCTCAAATAACATTTGACTACTCTTATGAAGTAGAAAGTATGTCCACAATCGATTGAAGTAGGTAGTGGAATCTGAAAGTGTGAGTTAAATTACTTGTTTCCTGAACACAATCATGACATTGTGAATCAAATTAGTGACTGACATCGAAGTAATGATACTGGACATAACTCAGTTAAAATTTCTGACACATCCGACGAATTAATTACGAAGCCACTACTCAGCAGCAGTATCAACTACTGACGATAACTGGTAAACACATCCAACACAACCATCTCTCAAAACCATTATATTTAGAGGTTTAAAAGAGAATTAATGAGGCGATTACACCAACTTATTTGACCCCCCCGGTACCACTTTATTTTAACACAGCAACTACCCAAGCCTTGAAAACGAAACAACGTCCAAACGCAAACAAAATCTAACGTGTTGCAGAAAACGATTGACAACTCCGCATGACCACACAAGACATCAATGATCAGCATTTTATCTACGCTTCTCACCAACGTTAGACTTTAATAAGTGGTTCAACCCGGTTTTCAGACAACACTGAGTGAAAAGTATAGGACTGACGAGCACAGGAATGCTATATAAAGTGGGCATTTCCAGACCCAGACCATATTTGCGGTACAGGTTAATAACCTTCCTTCGACAAAACTACCTTTCCTCAAACTTGGACTGAGATTCAGAAAAATAGGCATTGTTTAAAGGAACAAAAGGCTAGATTTGAACACTACCTAAGCCATATTAAGTTCTCAATAGGCAAGCTGCTTCCAGAAATAGTGGCAGTGTTTAACATTCATAAGCTTTATAGAACAAAACAAGAGAGAGATTCTGAAAATACTCAGGAAAGCTACTTCTTAAAAGTTACTTTCTCTTCTGCTGAAGAACGAAACTTTAGGACCATGGCTCACTGCCGTGAGATCGCAGCCAAAGGGTGTGAAACCTATTGGACTTTAAGACAGACATTTAGTGAAATCTGAAATTGAAAACTAAGGCTGAAAAACCCTGTTTAAAAGGCGATTCGGATATCCTGGAGGAAGTACAAAGATCAGCTACTTGTGGAGATCCAGGATTCTGGGGTTTACTGTATAAAGAGTGCCTAAACCACTTAACTATGTATTACCGTATGTATGAAATACTATGAAATGATATTGGACCTGAGATCACCTCTATTTTTCTTCCTAGCATATTAAAACAACTCAGAGGACATATAAGACAAGCAGAAGAGCCAGGAATGAACAAAATACCAGTTGCATTCAAGTTTTCACAGAAAGTCGTCAGTTCTTGGAATCTGTTACACGAAGCTGTGATCGTACCTTCAATTGACTCATTTAAGAAGAGACCAGACACTCTCAGAAGCTTACTAGAAAACGAATAGCATAAGCTGAATACCTTCCGTTCCTACTACACAAATGTGAAATTATACGGGATTTTTTGTTTGAATTCATCAACAAGAGTTACGCTATGTAGTTCAGCAGATTTTCGAAAATCCTGATTGTAAGATGATTGGTGCGTCCCATGTTTTGTCATATTTTAAGAAGACTCTTAGCTTGAGTTCTGGAAGTACGTTAGTCGTTTGTTTTTTCACCTGCGCCAAGGTGTGGTTAGGTGTCTACATCACGCGCGAATCAGAGTAGCGAATCCAGTTGTTGATTTGGATGGGGACGAAATGACTCATATAATCTGGGATAAAATCAAATCCACTGTAACTTAAAATGATATTTATCGTATACATAGTAGCTTATATTTCCGTTCGTGGACGTTGAGTGTAAATATTACGACTTGGGACTTCCCAATCGTGACCGAACTAATGATCAAGTAACGATTGAGGCAGCACATGCTATTAAACAATATAATGTGGGGATCAAATGTGCGACCATAACTCCTGATGAAGAACGTGTAAAAGGTTTGTTATTTTGGATCACCGGTGATTTTCAGAGTTTAACTTAAAAAAGATGTGGCTGTCTCCAAATGGGACTATTCGTAATATCCTTGGTGGTACTGTTTTCCGCGAACCTATTTTATGTGCAAACGTTCCTCGACTTGTTCCTGGATGGACAAGACCGATTGTGATTGGCCGTCATGCTCATGGAGATCAAGTAACTTAACTTGTTTAAATGCAAATAAATGATATAATTCTTAGCCGGAAGTCAAATATTATAGAATACTGCGTTTATTAAGATCAGAAGTATATGAGGGTAGGACACTTAGGCCTAGGTTTACGATTGACTTTGCTTTGCCCTAGCCGCGTTTGTCTCACCCTGTATTCATGTATTCACTTCTCGTTTTTCTTGTGATCTTGATTTTCAAGTTTATCTTATTATTTTTGTTTCGAATCACTATGACTGTCATTATTTAAACCAATGGAAATTTGTCTCTTGCAGTAGTAACGTTTTCGCCTAACATTGTTCATAATAGAACCAATGTTTCATTGCTCAGTTTCATGTGCACCATATATGACTAACACTTCCATTGTTTTCATACATTTTAAACTCATTATTGTTACTGAAAACCCAAGGTATCCGAGTAACAAACTTAAGAGTTTCCGTTTATTCCTGTGACACCATATGTTCGTGTTCCCAGTCGTCCGTGGGTAGGTTCTTCAGACGATGAAAATCAATTTCTATTACAATTAAAAGGGTTATTATTCAAAAATGAACTTCCCTTCGTTAGCTGACATCGGTACTTGCAGTTTCATTGCCTTATCATAGTTTCTGTTCATGATTTACGTAATCTTATCCTGCATAAGGCATCCTGTCTTTGATGACACAGTGTCGCTTGTTATTTTGTCAAACGTATTTTTATAACTTTGCACAGAAAGTGAAACCGCCTACAGTTCCAGATAAGAATTGTTAGTTTTTAAATATTACTTCATAACTTCATTTACTGTTGTTAAGACACACAATGTCAATTCAAATATATTGTTGAGACGACTAAACCTGTCTGTTCACTTTCCCAACTTGTAACAATACTAGTGAACTAGATAGGTTTGGAAAGTTTCAGTTTGAGTTTGGAAAGAAAAGGAGGCTGGGTGGCCTGTGTTAGTCATGACAATAGTGATCTTCCAGTTGACCTAACCATCGAATGGATTAACGGAGGTTCAGTCACGTTTTGAAGTAATGAATTCCATTCGTTGATGATGCAACTGGAAAGTCGATAGTTAGCTGACAAGTTAAGGCTCTTTACTCGAACGCTACTAGTTGAGCCAGAGCTTATGGCGAACTGTCACCTGAATTTGCAACCTCCAGTGGTGCCCGTCAAGGTTGTCTAATATTTGGTGGTGTTTTGTTCTCTGAGCTGGATGGTTTGGTCGTGGAGCTTTCATCGTTCTTCTGAACGACATCATCAGCACAAACTTCAGATAGAAGTGAAGTGTTCGAGTTTCTCCATATGTGTTTCACAGCTTGTTCCGTGCACCTCGATGTTGATTGGTTCTTGTTGACCTTAAATTTATCATTGTTTACTTCTTTGTTTTGGTTGTGTCTCCCATTGGTTTGATTTTTGTTCCTATATAGCTCCACGACCGAACCATCCAGCTCAGAGAACAAAACACCACCAAAATCATCCACCTGAGCTACAAATCTTCTCCACCATCTCAAAATCATATGTTGTCCAATATCTCCATTTTTGTCCAACCTCATCATAGACATAATGATGGAAATAACGTTCTCGTCGACTGAATTCTCGGACATTGGTCTCCTTCCAAGAGGTCCACTTATCGAATTAGAATACGCAGATGACATAGTTATGTTTGGTGAAATTATTTATTTATCTGAACACTAATATTGGTACAAAGGAGCACCGAATAGATATACGTCACCTAAGTCACTTGATTTGTGTGTGGGCTGTTATACTGCCCGGGTGCTCAAACCGAAGCAGGTTCTGTTCTACTGTACGGCTGCAAAACGTGGCCATTAAGAGTAGAAAATACTCGTAAGTTACTACTACTTGATCACAGATGTCTTAGAAATATTGCTTGTATCTTCTGGGATCACGGGGTAAGTAATAGTGAGGTCAGACACAGGGTATTAGGAAATGATGGTAAATCAGTTGATGAAGTTGTGAATTTTTATCGACTGAGATGGTTGAAACACGTGTTACGTATACTTGAACACCGATTACCACAAACCGCAATGCTGACTAGTGTTGAGGATGGTTGGAAGAAAGTTAGGGGCTGTCAAACCAAAACGTGGCATCAATACTTGAAGTCACTAACTTCTAGTCTGAGCCATGTTGGTAGATGCAGAATGCTTGGTTGGGGTCCGCGTGACAATCGTAACCAATGGTTGGAGACTGTGGGTGTCATGGCTCAGAATCAATCACAATGGCGTAATTGTGTATATTCTCTGTCCTCTCTTAAACTTTCTTTCTACGTACTAATTCTTTCTTCCTGTACCATGCCTTTATACGCAATCTTTCTCTTATATATTACCACCACTAAATTAACTACTTCTATGAATCCGGTGTTCATCTTGTTGTGCTAATGAGGTATGGTAACTTCGACCGATACACATATGTGCCTGGTCCTACGTTGTAGCTGACTGACAGCTGATAAGTAATTTGTTCTGGGATTGTGGACCATTTTATGATGTCCGTAAATTCTCTGTTTTGCAAGAGGAGAATACAGGACATATCGGATGTTAATTTATCATTAAGTAATTAAAAAACTGCAATCAAGTCACATCTGGCCCTTCAATGTGACAAAGGAAGTAGGTTTGGTTTAGCCAGTTCGCCGTTATACCAGAGCTTTAACATTCCGGGAATTAATTTAGTTGCGGTTCTTTGAACGAACACTGTATACAAAGTCAAAAAGATTTTAGCATCGACATAGCTGATGGCTTTACGTATAGGTCATGGAGTTTTGATACTTTTTTTGGCTATCACACGGTAGTGTGTAGTAGTTTTCAAGTCTTGGCTAACGATGAGTTTCAGGTCATTGTGTTTGAACAACGGGCATCTCTGTGTTATTTACCGTGTATGTATCTATACCTTGGTGACCAATATTCATCATAATGAACTTGAAAGCATTCATCTTACTTACTTACTTACGCCTGTTACTCCCAATGGACCATAGGCCGCTGACCAGCATTCTCCAACCTACTCTGTCCTGGGCCTTCTTTTCTAGTTCCATCCAATTCTTGTTCATTTTTCTCATGTCTATCTCCATTTCCCGGCGTAGTGTGTTCTTTGGTCTTCCTCTTTTCCTTCGACCTTCAAGATTCCATGTGAGGGACTGTCTTGTGACGCAGTTGGGTGCTTTCCTCAATGTGTGTCCTATCCACTTCCAGCGCTTCTTCCTGATTTCTTCCTCCGCTGGGATCTGGTTTGTCCTCTCCCACAGTTGGTTGTTGCTAATAGTGTCCGGCCAATGGATCTGAAGTATTTTGCGTAGACAATTCTTAATAAACACCTGTATTTTCTGGATGATGGCTTTCGTAGTTCTCCAAGTTTCTGCCCCATACAGTAGAACTGTCTTGACATTTGTATTGAAAATCCTGACCTTGGTGTTGGTTGACAGTTGTTTTGAGTCCCAGATGTTCTTCAGTTGTAAATATGCTGCTCTTGCTTTACCGATCCGCGCTTTCACATCTGCATCAGATCCACCCTGTTCATCAATGATGCTGCCCAAATACGTAAAGGTTTTTACATCTTCCAAATCTTCTCCGTCAATTGTGATTGGATTGGTGCATTCTGTGTTGTATCGGAGAATCCTGCTTTTCCCTTTGTGTATATTGAGACCTATTGCTGCTGCCACACTGTTCGTCTTCTCCTGCATCTGTTTTTGCGTTTGGGATAGAAGGGCCAGATCGTCTGTGAAGTCTAGATCATCCAACTGCATCTTAGATGTCCATTGTATGCCGCGCTTCCCTTCAGACGTTGACGTCTTCATGATCCAGTCGATTACCGGGAGAAAGAGAAAGAGTGAGAGTAAGCAACCTTACCTGACACGGGTCTTTACTTCGAACGACTTTGTCAACTGTCCTCCATGCACGATTTTGCAGTTTAATCCATCATAGGAATTCCGTATGATATTGACTATCTTTTGAGGTACGCCGTAGTATTGAAAAAGCTTCCATAGTGTTGTTCTGTCCACGCTGTCGAATGCCTTTTCGTAGTCAATGAAGTTGATGTAGAGTGATGAATTACATTCAATTGATTGTTCCACGATGATCGTAGAGTTGCGATTTAGTCTCTACACGATCTATCCTTACGGAATCCTGCCTGTTGGTTTCTGAGTTGGGCGTCTACGCAGTCCTTCATCCTGTTTAACAATACCCTGTTGAAAACTTTTCCCGGTATTGAGAGAAGAGTGATGCCCCTGTAGTTATCACAGTTGCTGAGATCGCCTTTCTTCGGTATTTTGATCAGAAGTACTTCTTTCCAGTCTTTTGGTACTTGTTCCTCATCCCAAATCTTATTGAAGAGAATGTGGAGTATCCTTACAGTTGCCGCTACGTCTGCTTTTAGTGCCTCTGCTGGAATGTTGTCTGGTCCTGCTACTTTGCCACTCTTGATTTGTCTGATGGCCATGCTGATTTCTTCAATTGTTGGTGGGTCAACATTGATTGGGAGGTCCCTGGGTGCTGCTTCGAGAAAGCATTCATCTGCAACTGCCAGATTCTAGACTATTCATATATCTCTAAACTATCACTCTTACTTTTTATCGCTCTCCATATCTTGATATCGTCGGCATACAACAAAACCGCTGGTGGTAAGAGACTAGAAAGTTCATATACAAACAGGAGGAACAACATTGGCCCCAAAACTGTGCCTTGAGATACCCCGCTAATCACAGTTTCCCAGCTAGACAGCTCGTAGTTAACCCGTACATTTAAATAAATCGCCTCCAATCTCGATATTGCTTAACTTAGATGACAGCTGGTTGTGAGGAATTTTGTTGAGAGCCTTACTAAATTCAATCTAGGCTACATCTGTCGATAAATTTTGATCTTTAAGAGTGCACCAACTCTCATGGGCTACTAATAAGATTCTGAGACATGAATAACTTGTTTTAAAGCCATTCTGCTTTTCAAAATGAATCCAGTTTTCGTCGAAATACTTCCGAATAATGTTTTTTTTAAATTTAGCAACTACGCTGGTTAGGCTTACGGGTGGATATTCCCCAGGCTTGTGTTTTGTACCCATTTTGAAGACAGGATTTACTATGGGTCAGTATGAGATCTAGAATAGATTATTCAGAGTCCGGTTCCTGCCTAGTTGCTTCTTTCACGCGTTGCACTAGGAGATGTGTAATAACCGCATCAACTAGTTTCTATTCGAGAGAATTTTCTGACAACTCATTCAAATTTTTCCAGTTCACCATATGTGCATAAAGATTAAGCATCGACCCCTTGATGGCCAAGTATTGAATCCTTCTAGCAGGACTTCATTCACCTTGGTCTGGACTGCGGTAAACCAAACCAATCAACAGCTGTTGTTGTTTGCATTTTAAGATTCAAACTAACCAATTCTCATGTTTTACTCATGGGATATGTTGTCAATAACGATAAAAAGAATAGTATTTCTAATGAATAAAGCTGGTTCTCCACACTTACGGGTTTTGTCTGCTCTTACTAATGTGAAATTTTCGAATTGCGTTCTTCATTGTCTATAGAGAGTCAGTCAAGTTTCTGTGATGGCGAATACATCCAGCTTGGTAGTCTATCTATACACTTAGCTCCGACCGCTTGTTGAGTAGGCTTTGAGCATTTGTGTGACATATACGGAGACAATTTAAATGGATTTGTTCTGCACCAAAGTGGCTTTGACATCATTTTCTGTCGAAGCCTAACCACCCAAAAATCACAATTTTAAGGTCCTTCTCGACAGGATCTAACCTTAGTTTTAGTTCTCTTTTTAGCTACTGATCTTTATATGTAGTCCGCGAGCGACGAGTCTATGTAAAAAGACTCACCATCCCTTTAGTTTATATCCATTCTGTAGTATTCAGTCCCTTTCATTGGGAGATTTAAATACTACATTTAGCAGTCTGGTTCGATTTTCTTTCAAGTCCGTCTGGCTACCTAGTCTATAAAACTTCAGCAAGGTGGGTCATTAGCTGGTTACGTAGACCTTTTATCAGTCTAGTGTCATGCTCAAAGCATGTTCTCGGCTCAGAGCTCTCATCTTCCTTGACTGTATGAAAGATGGCTGACCTGTCATTATTGACAGTTTTTGATTTCTCAACTACTCTTGGGAAGACTGGCTTTTGTCTAATGATATTCAGTCGTGTCTTGTTCTTGATTTCTACCCATTAATCAGTTTTCACTGGAGTGGCAATCACATTTGCATTACATACTGTAATATCCTGGATGATTGTTGATGCCCTAGGTGGTCAGTTTGTTTTTATTACTAGAAAGAGACCTAGCGTTTCGACTAGTTTTTCAAGGCGTTCGCTGACTGCCGCTACTTGGAGGGCGGGGCACATAATGAACCTCCTTTCTTGGATTTTCGTCCCCAGCAGATCACTTTGAATTCAGTTCTTCCTGCGCTGGGCCATGTAGTTCAATCAACTCTGAACCTATTTGGGACAATGCACACCGATTGTGTATCGACAGATAGAACATCATTACATCCATTTCGGTTGCGCTTGCTAATATGCCGTTAAGCAGCGTTCACCATTGCAAGTTGTTTGCATCCGAGCAGCATCCATTTTTACCAAATCGTTTGAAAGCAGCAGGCGTTAGATTCGTGCAAACTTTGTGTTACTATTATTTGCCCTCATTGCACTGCACGCTACTCTCCACAGGGTATCCACAGCCTGGGTGTTGACGGTTGCTTCTTTTGCATTTCCGAGTCATCAGTCAGAGGTTTTCAAATGACTTCGATACCACAGTGTGTATGGAACCTTTTTGCACACTATTTTATGAGTAGCTGAGATAATCGTCAACATCATATGGAATTCATACGATGGATTACGCTACAAGTTGTGGATGGAGGACAACTGACAGATGCATTCCAGGTAAGGACCGGCGCAAGGCAAGGCTGCTTACTCTCCCTCTTTCTCTTTCTTCTGGTCGTTGACTGGATTATGAAGACCTTGACAGCTGAGGGAAAACACGGCATACAATGGACAGCTCAGAATCAATTAGACGATTTGGACTTCACAGATGACCTAGCCCTCATGTCGCATACACACGAACAAATGCAGATAAAGACAACTCGTGTAGCAACAGTCTCTGCATCAGTAGGCCTCAATATACACAAGGGGAAAACCAAAGTCCTGAAATACAACACGGAGAAAAGCAATCCAATCACACTTGTGGCGCATATATATTGGCGCTCCCCTGTACCAATATTCATGTGTCCAAATAAATAAATAAATAAATAATAGTGGCGAAACTCTGGAATATGTAGAATCCTTCACATACCTGGGAAGCATCATCGATAAACGAGAAGGATATGGGTGCAGACGTAAAGGCGAGGATTGGCAAAGCAAGGGCCGCATTCCTACAATTGAAGAACATATGGAACTAAAAACAACTTTCAACCAATACAAAAGTCAGAATCTTCAATACGAACGTCAAGACAGTTATACTGTATGGAACTGAAACTTAGAGAACTTCCACAACCATAATCAAAACGTACAAGTATTTCCAGACAACTGTCTATATAATTGTGATACTCGAATATCGTATGTAGTACAGATTTTTCAGTGTTGTTGTAGTGAACAAGAACACCAGTGGGGACAATCGAATGTATTTAACACATAATTACAGGACTTGTTAATAAAATCTAACAATCAAATAGTAAATACATAATTTGCAAAATGTCCATCAATTGTCTCATAATGACTCAGACTTCATTGTTCTTTCATTTTCATACAACTTGCATTCTGTTTCCATTCTTTACTGTTCGATCCTCTTGTCTATATGCTGCCAGACATTCTGTTCACAACTAACATCATCTACTACCTATGTCAATATAAGTAGTACACACATTATGGCCGGGTTACATAAATATATGTATGCGCTTGTGATTTGAGTAACCATGTGCCACTGACTAAAATTCTTCCTTAACTCTAGCTTTTATTGATTCATAATTCCCTCACTAAGTTATCTTTTTTAAACTCTTATTTATTTATTTCCTTTGCAATATCACACTGTTCTATTTCAAAAATCTCAGTGCCTATGATATGCGCTTCATAGTGGGGAATAGTGTTTTTACTATGCATTATTTCTTCACTTGATACCTGTTCACAAAATTTCGTCACATTCATAAAAATGTCTTGCTTTTGTTTACTTTCTCCAAATTTGGCACAAGTGAGATTTATACGAAAGAGCAATTACACTGCTTACCCATGCATTGTTTTATAGTTGATGCATCGTATTGTAGATCGTGAGAATTCATACGGATATATACTGTTTGCCCTACATTTCTTTCCCCATTTATCTATCTTATTCTCTCACTTATGTAGTGGTTACTAATTAACTTCATTTTTTTCACGCTTTCCATTGTCTTAATTATTTTCCTATATGAGTATTATATAATTGATGATCCGTATATTTCAATTTGATTTTACAAGTACAAAGCTACAGATATGGTCATTAAAGAACAAGGTGTTTTGGAACTTGTATTTACACCCAAATCGTCTGGACTTGAAAAACGTGTGAAAGTTTTCGACTTCAACGGAGGTGGAATAGGCCTTAGTATGTACAATACAGATGAAGTATGTAAATAGCGGTTTTTACTTTACGGTTTGATTAATGTTTGTCATTTACCTCTATATTATGTTTTAAAAAAACGACGTCTAATGTTCCAATTATGTTCCGCGAAATCCTATTTTGGTTCACATATATTCAGTAAATCATTTTTAGCTTAAGTGGTGAATTTGTGCCGCCAAGTTTATCTGAGATGCAGGTACATCCAGCTGACGAGTCCCAAACACGACGAAACGCGCGTCCTGGATTCCACTGCTAGCCACTATCCATCTTTGCTTATAAGTTTATCTATAGTTTAGAAAAAATTTGCCTGTCGTAAACAAATAAAACATGGTGAGTCATAGTTATAAAGTCTGTTGCAATCTCAATTCAAGGATTGATAAACCAACTTTATATTAAATCCCTTCAACACATTTGTCATATTCAACATGAAGTATGATATGCAAAATAATCTTATTTCCATATTTACCACTAATCATTCAAGTTTACAATATTTCACTCTGAAATTCCATTTCTTGATGATTGACTTATCAAAAATGGTGGGACAGTTTATTTATTTATTTATTTGAACACATAGTTATTGGTCCAAGAAGGCACCAAATACATATGCGTCACACAGACCTCATTTGATATGTGTGAGGGCTGTGATACTGCCCGGGTGCCCAAACCGAAGCAGTTAAGAGATTATGTGTTGAAAATCAAATTGGGTGAATAATTGATTAAATTTCTAGGTTATATACCATTAAAGAATATATAATCAAGCATCATATTTATAACAAACAGTTACTTAAAAGTTTTGATTTGATTCTGATTGGAACGATCCAAACTTCACAAATTCATAGTTCCAAAGTGATTTCGAATACAATGACTCCTCTATAAATTAAATAATATATTTATCATATCCCTAATGAGTAGAAAAATTAGATTTTCTGACGTTTTGTAAATCAGTGTAAACCACTTCTTCAGAGAATAAATAACCTAATCAAAATTAATCCAAGTTTAAATACTACAAAGGAACAACACAAGAATATTAGGTGGGATCAGTCAAAAAGCACTTCTGAACGAGTTCATTCCATAAATGACGAAAGTTGGTAGAAGCCAATCGTGCCGAAATTTTGTCAGACACCTGTCTATCAGGACTGATGCGACTCTCAAGTTAAGAGGTCAATACACTGAACTACTTCATTAACTATCATTAGTTTAAGCGCTGATACATGCCTAGTAGACGGTTAAAAGTTTATTTGAGAGCGAAGAGTGGATTAATAATTACGGTATATTGAAAAGTGATAACCAATTCACGAAATGTATTCACATCAGATTTTTACAATCAGTACTGAAAGACATAGAAATTAAATTGAAGAGAAGAGAAGAGAAGCATTAATGACATGTATTTACAAATTATGCTTATCTTATTTCCATATTTCCATCCAACCTTGAAATTAAAAGACATGTTGTGTGTTATACTTTTGGAAGCTCTGTTGAATTGATTGATTCAAAATACATTTTGTTTGCCAAACCACCTTATAGCAAACCATAGTCATTTGTTTTTTTGTTTTTTTGGATAAAGCAAAAGTTACCACAGCTGAAAGTTTTAAAATGTGCTCTCTAAGCTTCGATATCAAACTCTATTCTTCACATGTGAGCACATCTGTCAATATAGTGTAGTGAATAGTAACAAAGTATTTAGTATAATCATGATATTCAACTTCAAATCCTTCTGTTTTTATCACCCACAAGATCCATTCAACAATTCTTAGAGGTCTAGGCTCAAACCTGCTTCACAATTCAAAAGCTTTAATTACCTATAGTTTAAGGCATAATTTGTATACAGAATATTTAATGATGTATCTCTATTTATCTAATTTTATTATACTTAATCTTTACATAGTGTTCATACATTTATTTTTATTTCATTGCAAAAAAGTGTTTCCACTCATAATGTTAAATTATTATTCTCATTATGACCGATTTCAACCTCGCCCCACAATGGTAGTATTTCTCGACCTTAAGGCGGCATTCGACTCAATTGATCGTGAGGTTCTATGGCAGTGTTTGTCACTGAAAGGAGTACCAAAGAAGTACATTAACCTTATAAAGACTCTCTACTCGAACACAACTGGTAGAGTGAGAACTTATGGCGAACTGTCATCAGAATTGATTACCTCAAGTGGTGTTCGTCAGGGCTGTCCACTCTCCCCATTCTTGTTCAACTTTGTGGTCGACGTACTTTTAGAGATAACACTTTCCTCGTCTAGATTTCCAGGGTTGAACTTCTACCGGGAGGTTCACTTGTTGACTTAGAATATGCAGATGACATAGTTTTATTTGGTGAAGACGCTGACAAAATGCAGAGTCTTCTGACCACTCTAAGCAACAATGCAAGCATGTTCGGGATGCGATTCTCTCCCTCGAAATGCAAAATGTTGCTTCAGGATTGGGTTACATCGACACCCGAACTAGTGATAGGGAGTGAAGTAGTTGAGTGTCGACCGCTTCACTTATCTTGGAAGTCTCATCAGCCCTTGTGGTCTGGTGTGTGACGAAATCTCAGCACGGATACAGAAGGCTCGACTAGCTTTTGCCAACTTGCGTCATTTATGGCGTAGGCGAGATATCCGTCTATCAACCAAAGGACGTGTTTACTGCGCAGCAGTTCGTCCCGTCCTACTTTATGGCAGTGAAACATGGCCGGTAGGGGTAGAGGATATTCGTAGGTTACTAGTATTTGATCATAGGTGTCTTCGAAACATTGCTCGTAAATCCTGGAACACTGGAGTAAGTAATGCAGTTGTTAGGAAACGAGTACTAGGTAAGGATTGCAAATCAATTGATGACGTAGTGAAACTTCATCAGTTGAGATGGCAGGGACACATGTTACGTATGCTCAACGACCGACTACCTCGACGTGCGATGTTCAGTGGTATAGGAGTAGGTTGGAAGAAAGCTAGGGGCGGCCAAACCAAAACATGGCACAAGTCCATGAAGTCACTGACAAGTGGACTGAGTCATGTTGGTAGGTGTAGACTACCTGGTTGGGGACTGCGAGATGATAGCAACCGATGGTTAGAGACCCTGAATGACATGGCTCAAAATCGTTTGCAATGGCGCAGGTGCATCCACTCTTTGTGTTCTCCCAAATTCTAATCTTCCGAATTCTTCATGTCCCTTTCTTCCTCTTTCCAAATTTATTTCACTGGATTATACTCTTTAAATAACATCTCCAAACCCTAATCTTCCCGATTACTGCTTATACTCTTACCGCCTCTATCACTACGGGATTTGAATCGACAACTGCATCTCTGTGCTAATGTGGTATGGCAACTTGAACTGATGTACGTACGTACGAAGTTCTACGTTGTTACTGACTGACTGACTGATTTCAACCTGTCAAACTCATTGTACTTTTAGTTTCTCTTTTTATATTAATTATTAAATAGTTCCTACATTTCATAGACTTTTCCATAGTTATTTGCTCATTTAATAAATTTATGCACAGCTTATACCATAATAAGCCCGCAATTGCCCTGATACAACCGAGGGTAGGGAGATTCTGCTCTCCCTCTCGAAATGCTCTCACATGACCACACGTATACAGCCACTGCCAGGCAAGTCCTACTCACTGACTTCTCAAAGCAGCGGTGTCGTTTACGAAATCGATAGCGAATATTCGTCTCTTTAACCGGGTTGGTGGGTATGGAAGATTGACCTAGGGGAGTTGGAAAACCGTGATTCCAAAACAGTTAGTTGTGCACATGGGCCACAGGATCCTGAAGGAAAAAATGGCTACCATGGGACTGCATCTCCTGACGTTGATTCACTGCCTTGTGGATCAGACTTTTAGGTCAAAGGCTCCGAGTGTGGTTCCCTAAGAAAACCACCTGATTCGGTCTGGGCACGCAGTCAGTATCACAACCCACACACAAATCAAGTGACTTGTGTGGCGCATACGTATTCAGTGTCCCTTTGTACTAATATTAATGTGTTCAAATAAATAATGATAGTTTATTAAACATACGAATTTCCTTTATCCTGATAATTTTTTTTATTTATTTAGAGTATTTATGGTTTTGCACGTAGCTGTTTCGAATATGCATTAAATAAAAATTGGCCTTTATATTTGAGTACTAAGAACACTATCTTGAAACAATATGATGGTCGATTCAAAGATATATTTCAAGAAGTGTATAGCCAGTAAGAAACTTGATTCTTAACTCATCTATTATTAATATACTTTCTTTAACTATTTTATAAATGTATGTACAATCGAAGTGATGATTATCGAATTTTGTTTTATTATTTAATTGTAACTTAGTCTATAGCACGATAAAGGACAGAAAAAAGCACTATACCAAATGTAATAACGTTACTTTAGTGTATTGTGGTATATGGCTAATAGGGGAATCCAAGAGGTCTATTCCGTCCTATATAAGACTTATTTACTAAATGTACTTGCATATTAGCGTTGATGTTCACATTGAGATTTGAACCCAGCACTTTCCGCTTTTAATACACATATAACAATAGAAAGTGATTAATTCCAGTTCTAAATATTAACGACGGGAACTTCTAAACCTTTTATAATGAGAATCTTCTGTTAGAAAAACAAAAGGAGAAAGTCAGTAATGTTAGTGATAATATTAAAGGCAATATGAAACATTAAAAAGATAAATTTCAAACAAGAACTCAAGTGATTTCATTCAGCTTAAAGTTAGGTCTTACGGTTTACCAATAATACGACATAAGACTACAGCCATATGTGGCAAAATCTACTGGGTCACACAATTTTTCGGACTCTGACCAGGAAGTTGTAGGCTGTCACTTAGCACTAATCTAGCAAACTTTTTTTTTTGTGACTTACAGAAGGCAGAAGTGTTATATATTTCTTTCAATGAGTAAATTGTCTAATGGCGAAATAGTTTTTTTTACTTTAACTCTCCATCTTATTCATTTATTCTTTCCTACCATATCCGTGGAATTATTTTATGCAGTTCATGTTTGAATATTGGGTAAGTGGTCACCAAGTTCACTGCTAACCTATTCACTTAAGGAAGAAGTATCGTTCAACGGTTTGGCAATCAGGAATTGATGACTGTCCATATGCATTTGATAGTATTTCAAAATATCTCGTTTATAGTAATACATACCCCTTTCAACAATTAGATTGTACATAAAAAACTCTTAGGTAGATGTTCAGTGCGCTATTATCATTTTCTTTATATATCTATCTTATAAGGGATTATCAAAAGAAGTTTGAAAATAATAAAATCTGGTATGAACATCGATTAATTGATGATATGGTGGCACAAACACTTAAATCAGATGGCGGTTTTGTTTGGGCTTGTAAAAATTATGATGGTGATGTTCAAAGTGATGTTATTGCTCAGGGTAATTTCAACCTTCTTAACTATGATTTTTAGAGTACAAGTAAGATAACTGATTTCTGTCTGATCTATATTGACTTACAGTTTACATGTTTTCAATCACAGACTACATGAAAATCAGTAGCTGATGTACCTTTGTCATTAAGGCCCAAAATATCCTTAAATTTGATTAGATTTGAAATTGGCAAAATATTAATGTCACAAACAGATCTGAATCAATAGATTCTTTGCGATAATTGGCCTAATGCTTTACCAAATAATCTGAAATTTGATTGTCGAAAGGTCCAGTATTTTACTGTGATCAACAAACTAGTTCAATCGATACCTAGTCGGTCTGGTCTAGTCATTTATTATTTACATCCTGACATAACTCGGAATTTTGAAAAATCTCCATTAACCTATTATGAAATGTGGATTTCCGCTTCAAATTACTTATTTATTTATTATTATTTATTTGAACAGATTGATATTAGCACAAAGGAGCACCGAATACGTATGCGTCACACAAGTCACTTGATTTGTGTGTGGGTTGTGATACTGACAGGGTGCCCAGACCGAATCAGGTGGTTTTCTTAGAGGGCCACACTCGGAGCCTTTGACCTAAAAGTCTGATCCACAAGGCAGTGAGGCAACGTCAGGAGATGCAGTCCCATAGTAGCCGATGACCAATAATTGGTTCATACATCATTTGTTCCTTCAGGATCCTGGAGGCTATGTGCACAACTAACTGGTTTGGAATCAGTGTTTTCCAACTTTCCTAGGTCAATCTTCCATATCCACCAATGCTAGATCATGATAAGCTAATAAATACAGCGAAAATGTACTAGAAATCAAATAACCTAACTTTGTACTCAATGAATTAATACGAATGAAATGCACTGAAAGTCAATTAACAGAACAGTGAAAAGCCGTGACCAGTGGAGCTAATCCATGTCGGGTAGAGACAGGTATCCACCCCAGTACATCGGAAGATGGTCGCGCAATTTCGTGGATGCCGGCTCAGTAGTCCAGTAGGTTAAGCGTTCGCGCGCGAGACCGAAGGCCCTGGGTTCGAATCCCGCGAGCGGGATCGTGGATGCGCACTGCTGAGAAGTCCCATACTAGGACGGAACGGCCGTCCAGTGCTTCCAGGTTTCCCATGGTGGTCTAGCTTCAATTGACTCATGATTTTAACTTGTGAAATTTCTAAAAATCTCCACAAAAACCCATTCTGATAAATCATTTTAGTTGTGTTACCTTTTTAATAATAACAAAGTGTCTGTCATTTTTATCCCGTCTCTGTTAATGAACAAGTTTGTACTCTTCTAAGTAGTCTATAGTTTAATGTGAAAGGATCTACTATTGTGGTTTAAATTCTACAATCATGTAGTTGTTTTTTAATGACAACATTATCAATCTAAAGTGAGTCTCAAATTGTATATGATATTTGTTTCATATAAAATTGTATATTTTTAAGGTTATGGATCATTAGGTCTTATGACATCTGTATTAATGTGTCCTGATGGAAAAACTATTGAATCTGAAGCAGCTCATGGAACTGTTACACGTCATTATAGAGAGCATCAAAAAGGTCTTCCAACTAGTACAAATCCAATTGCTTCTATATTTGCATGGACTAGGGGTTTGGGACATAGAGGCAAATTAGATGGAAATAATCAGTTAATTGAGTAAGTTTTATTTATTTGTATAAAAAGTAACCTAATGAAAAATCTCTGTTATGTTTTTCTTAATCATTCGTAATATAGTGACTTAGTCAAACTATTGACTTGTTCATTATGTAATACTTAGATTATGAAATCATGTAGGTAAAAAATATGCTATTGTTACGTGAGATGATTTCTGGATTAATGTATGTTTTCGAACAATCTGACATGGATGAGGTTGGGAAGAATACTGTTGTATGGTTGTTCTAAAATAATACTGTAAATAAGCTGACGAACTTTGAAGCAATGAATCAATTTTATACATTAGGAATTTGGAAATTAAACCATTGTTTTGAAGGACTATAACAAGGAGTGTATAGAGTACCGATCAGTAGATGAAACGATAGAGTATAATCAAGAGATAACTTCACGATATTAAACTAGTGATACAAGGTAGAAATTAACTGTTATCGAAAACTTTGGGAACACATATGTTTTTGCTTTCTTATCAGTCAGTCATCTATACCGTAGAAGCAGGTACATATATGCGTCGATCCAAATTGTCATACCGCATTAGCACAACAAGATGAACACCAAATTCATAGAAGTAGTCACTTCAGTGGTAGTAATATATAAAAGATTTTATGTAAGGAAGAAAGAATTAGTTTGTAGAAATAAAGGTATAAAGCAATTTCAATTTCATGGTTTAAAGGAAGACAAGCACTGTATACACTTACCACATTGTGATCGATTTTGAGCCATGTCACCCAGAGTCTCCAACCACTGGTTACTATAGTCACGCGGACCCCAACTGAGTAGTCTGCATCTATCGACATGGTTCAGACTAGAAGGTGGTGCCTTTATGGACTGGTGTCACGTTTTGGTTTGGCCACCCCTAACTTTCTTCCAACAATCTCCAACAGTAGTCAGCATAGAAGTATCTGTTCGAACGGTAATTCAAAAAATATATTTTACGTCCGTTCATTTATCGCTGACATCGGTCCTAAGTAGTGTTGCACTAAGCTCCACATTTACATTGAACAAACTCGATTGAGTCTACATTAATATTCTTTTTTGTATTGCTTACTTACTTACTTACGCCTGTTACTCCCAATGGAGCATAGGCCGCTTACCAGCATTCTCCAACCCACTCTGTCCTGGGCCTTCTTTTCTAGTTCCATCCAATTCTTGTTCATTTTTCTCATGTCTATCTCCATTTCCCGGCGTAATGTGTTCTTTGGTCTTCCTCTTTTCCTTTGGCCTTGAGGATTCCATGTGAGGGCTTGTCTTGTGACACAGTTGGGTGCTTTCCTCAATGTGTGTCCTATCCACTTCCAGCACATCTTCCTGATTTCTTCCTCCACTGGCATCTGGTTTGTTCTCTCCCACAGTAGGTTGTTGCTAATAGTGTCCGGCCAATGGATCTGAAGTATTTTGCGTAGACAATTGTTAATGAACACCTGTATTTTCTGGATGATGGCTTTCGTAGTTCTCCAGGTTTCTGCCCCATACAGTAGAACTGTCTTGACATTTGTATTGAAAATCTTGACCTTGGTGTTGGTTGACAGTTGCTTTGAGTTCCAGATGTTCTTCAGTTGTAAATATGCTGCTCTTGCTTTGCCAATCTGCGCTTTCACATCTGCATCAGATCCACCCTGTTCATCAATGATGCTGCCCAAATACGTAAAGGTTTTTACATCTTCTAAATCTTCTCCGTCAATTGTGATTGGATTGGTGCATTCTGTGTTGTATCGGAGAATCCTGCTTTTCCCTTTGTGTATATTGTATTACTTAGGTAAAAATATTCACTGTAATTAAAAAGTAGTAGTTGCACCGTAACCTTTTGGGTCCTAAATAGCAATCAAAAGTGAATTCTATCATCAAATTAATGGGCTGGCTAAAACGCGTTCAACAAATATGTACAGTAGTTTTAGTGTGAAACTTGAATTTATGAGTAGGCCATTTTGATATAATTTAAATGGTTCATATGAACTTGTCGGTCATGAATGAAATAATGCGAATAGTTGACAATAGCTTTCTTCAGATTAAAATTAATTCTTAGTCCTCTTACAGTTATTGTTAGTGTAATTTTGATCCTCAACATTACTTAGTATTTCGAACAGAATTGATTAAATGCTCTAGATAGACAATTAGTTAGTTCATTTTTATTTTTGATTGAATTAAACAGTATTATTTGGGATAATTGTTACATTATTAATCTCTGATTATTAAAAGATTGATCGAATATTTCTACTATAGAATAGTGAGGTTAGACATAGGGTATTAGGGAATGATGGTAAATCAGTTGATGTAATTGTGAATTTTTATCGACTGAGATGGTTGGAACACGTGTTACGTATACTTGAACACCGATTACCACAACGCGTGATGCTGACTAGTGTTGGAGATGGTTGGAAGAAAGTTAGTGGCGGTCAAATCAAAACGTGGCATCAATACTTGAAGTCACTAACTTTTCTAGTCTGAGCTATGTTGTTAGATACTACTAGACTACTTGGTTGGGGTCCGCATGACTATCGTAACCAATGGTTGTAGACTCTTGGTGACATGGCTCAGAATTGATCACAATGGTGTCGGTGTATACACTCACTGTCTTCCTTTAAACTAAGAGATTAAAATCGCTTCATATCTTTCTTTCTACGAACCAATTCTTTCTTCTTGTACTATATCTCCATATGCAATCTTTCTCTTATATATTACCACCTTTGACCTAACCACTGCTATGAATCCAGTGTTCATCTTGTTGTGCTGATGCGGTATGGCAACCTGGACCGATGCACATATGTGCCTGGTCCTACGTTGTAGCTGACTGACTGACTGATGGCAACTTGGATCGATGTATATATGTGCCTGATCCTACGTTGTAACTGACTGATTATAGAATTTTATTATAATCAAATATATACTGATCATGTTTTCAATTTGATTCCAAATTAAAATAATTGTATATTATTCTTTCTAAAATTTTATTTATTTATTTTCATTTAATTCACAGATTTTGTCATCATCTAGAAAAAGCTTGTATTAATACTGTAGAATCAGGTAGAATGACAAAAGATTTAGCTATTTGTATCTATGGTAGTAAAAATGTTAAATTAGAACATTATTTAACAACGATGGACTTCTTAGATGCAATTGTTGATCGATTTAAAAAACAAATCAATTTGAAATAGTTTATTGATTTACTGGGTTTGTTTCCTTCCTCCCCCCCCTCCTTTCCTACTAAGTTTTAATGACAAAAATTGATCAATGTAAACATTTCTTCTGTCATGGTGAATTTTTTTGATTGTTTAATACTATTGATAAGTTTGTACTTCGTTATTATTATTATTTTTTGTAATTCATATCACATAAAGAATATTTTTATCATCTCAAAAGATTTTTGTTGTGATGGCCTATGGTGTCCAAAATCAGATACTGATATAGGATGTGCTATGTGTTAGTCTCCAAACTGACTACTTAAACGAGAACATAAGAGTGAGAATGGAAGTGTAAAGGACTACCGAATGAAATGCACAGATACTCATTTATATATATATTTATATATACTTATCATTCTAATGTTTAGGGAACTGATCCATTAGTTAGCGAATGTAATACACTTGTTGAAATCATGAGTCAATTGAAGCTAGACCACCATGGAGAACCTGGAAGTACTGGACGGCCGTTTCGTCCTAATATGGGAATCCTCAGCAATGCGCATCCACAATCCCGCACCCCGCGGGATTCGAACCCAGGACCTATCGGTCTCGCACCAAGCGCTTAAACAACCAGACCACTTAGCCGGCATCCAACGGTGTTAATCTCTAACTTCAACCAAGTTAAATTTCTAAAAAAATCCCCACAAAACCCATTCTGAGAATGTAATACACTTGTCCTCTAAGTTACTTCTGATTGTCATTTATTAACCTTATGATTAGCTGTCCATATCACTTTTTCTGTATTCTGTTGATCGATGAAAATCTACTTTAAGTGAATATCATTAAGCAGCTGGAACATATTGATTTTCTTGTGTGTTGTTTGAAATGTGGAACGATCTTTCAAGCTTTATTTTAACTAATTTAGTTCCTTAAACTTTTAGTTACGTGTTTTCTTTATTTCTCTATGTGTATGTTACGTACCAGAGATTTCAGTTGTTGTGAATTATGAGGAATTGGGTCAGTGTATTTTGTGCTGAAGATCTTATGTTGTTTGCAATAGCAGGTTTCACCACCACTCCACTTGCTGGTTTTTATCACTGAATATGTTTGTTTTTGTAGTTTAGTAGCTTCCGTTGTACCTTGTAAGCGATTTTTGAATGATTATTTGTAATTCAGTAAACGTAGTATTGAGAAGTTATTTGATTGTTAAACTTTTCGGAAATCTCCTCAGCTTTCTCAAAATTAGTCAGCAGAATGTTTTCAAACCGAGTATCGAACTTCGATCAGTGCGTTGAAAAAAATTATATTAGTTCATTTAGCTTGTTTCCAATATTAAAGAGGAAGAATGCATTTGTAAAATCTCAACGAATGAATTTAAAGTAAATCCAACGTTTCGCCTGGCAAACTAATCCAAACTTTTTCAAAGAATTATAATCAAAATTATCGAATATAAATAAGTTGTAGTGTCGGTTACTATGTTAGTCTCATATAGTCTATTCTAGCTCGTGGACAGGCAAATTTATCCATTCTACTTGAGTCATATTTTGACCTTGTTAATTATTCGCTTATCAGTCTTCACTGTTTTGATATGAGCGCATATGTGTGTACACTTCTTATCCTATTTTTATCTGGTTATAAATATTGATTGATGCTTGATTAAATGGAGTTGGATTATATGCCTTCTCCACTGCGCGTCATTTCGCTCCGCTCTCTTCTATTCGTCCGTTCCGATCAATCAGTGTATAAAATATATTTATTTGGAAATCCATTCTCCTATTTCACTTATTTCCGTTATTCACCAACGCGATTTAAGTCGATTATATACGAAGATAGCCAGAATGTATATTTCGATAACAATCAATTATATGATCCAATTGGAGACAGATCCTGGGTCACAAAGTACATGGTTCTCTGGTTAATTGTATTCTAAACAGGTCATTCAGTCAACGTTAACAATTCATTCACTGAGGTTTTACAAATAAATTCTTCCTCCTTAATATCTTACATCAACTCGGCGTTTAAATACTATGATATTCGATCAAATTTAGATAGTTTTTGATTCAGATCATGAACCGATTGATGTTAGACCACCATTGAAAACCTGGAAGCACTGGACGGCCGTTTCGTCCTATTTTGGGACTCTTCAGCAGTGCGCATCCACGATCATGCTCGCAGGATTCGAACCCAGGGCTTTCAGTCTCGTGCACGAACTCTTAACCTACCGGACCACTGAGCTGGCATCCAATGGTGTTAATGTCTAACCTCAACCAATCCACGAAGAATAGAAGTTCTTATATTATTGTTTCCAATACTTTTCAAATATTTAAATAATCGATACAAAGGTGAACAATTACCTACCTATCTGATATCACATTGAGAAAAGCTATGAATTATTTCTTTGTTTGACTGTGTCATTCTACACTTTAGACTAACCTTAACCTTGTCTAGATTTTCATTTAACCTATGTCTGAAATAAATAATAATGACTTATCATTTGGATACACATAAAACATTTCGTGTCTATTTTTAATTATCAATGATAATTTCCTCGAAAATCACATAACATATAAAATGATAATGACCATAATTACTATCCAGCAAAGTGCGGTCTGATGTTAAAAAGAATAGATACACAATGGATTTATATACTACTTCAAATAGTTGGCATAAACTCATGTATTAGTTGGATCATCGTTATTCTTACTGAAATATTCCATCATCTCATGGAAAACTAGTAGTGATATACTGGATCAATTAAACTTAGACCAAAAGATAAGCGTAGTTTACTCGTCAAGATCTGGCTCTATCTTCTAGAGAAAGTGATGAACCTCATTGATTACAAAATGTAACTTTATTTTCTAAAGAGGGGAGATATGTATACATGAATGAGTGTACATATATTCTAGAAACAGTTTTCCTAGTCAATAAATATTTCTTCTCATTATCGGTTTTCTCAATTAAATAACTAGTTTGACCTCAGGTATAGAAAGCTTGATATTAGTAGCAGACTGGAAAAACCGTATAACAAAACATGTAGATTTGATTATCTAGCATTAGATTATACGTGTTTTAGTAATTCTAAACAATGCCGGTTCAGTGGTTAAGTGCTCGCGCGCGAAATCAGTAGGTCCTGGGTTCGAATCTTGCAGTGGTCGAGGTCGTGGATGCGCACTGTTGAGTATTCCCACAATAGGAAGAAACAACCGTCCAGTGTTTCCAGGTTCTCCATGGTAGTTTAGCTTCAACTGACTCATGATCTTAACCATCGAAATTAGTTTTTTCAGTGGTTGAGATCATGAGTTGATTGAAAACTTGGAAGCACTGGATGGTCGTTTCATCCTATTGAGGAGTTCCATAATAGGATGAAACGGCTGTCCAGGTTTTCCATGGTAGTCTAGCTTCAATTGACTTATGATGTCAACCATTAAAATTACTATTATATCCACAAAAACCTTTCTGATATAAATTAATTTATCTGATTTTCAAACCAAATAACCTCCATGTGTTGTATGCAACATAGATTATTGAGTCATATATACTACAAATATATATAGAGCTTAACGTACACATTTGAAATGGTGAGAATTTACCGTTTTAGAAACTGGTCAATGTTTTGCTGTGGATGGATTGCTAAAATATCTTAGACATGTCGTGGTCTTTGTATGTTTTCCTTAAGTACTTGAATTCTCTTCTATAATGATACATAGAAAATTAGTTTTATCGTTGTCCATATGACTCGTTTATGATAATAAATGTAATTTGAATTACTTTCTGCAAATGTCATCCAGCAGTTCTGTGTAATTTTATGAAAAATAAACTAAGTATCCACTTTCTTAACACGAACGTGCATTAATTGACACTCACCAATTGGAAAAGAATCGGTGTTTACCATGATTTGTCTCAGAAAATATAAAGCCTAAATTCACTGGGTATATACAGCGGTGGTTGGAGGTAGTCGAGATAAAATTCTGCACTTGGGCTCCGTGCTACTGGCATTCATTAGTAAGTGGTACCTGCGATCTTGAGAGGACTGCTGCTTTCTGAAGGGTCCCATTCCATATCATATAGCTTCACAGTCAGACCTATCCAGAGCGCAACTGAGTTCTTATAGCATTGAGATATATTAACAACTGATTAGTTACTGAGCAGTGACTAATGCGTTCATCTCAAGTGCTTAATGCCGAAACCTAGATCCAGGATTTCCAATTGATAACCATCTTCACTCTTCGTTTTTTCCTCAATTAAATACTTAACAAAGAGAATAGAAGTTTGATATATGGTCACGTCAGCTAAATTCCGGTTGTCATTCCATAACATCTAACGACCTTAGATTAAACAGTCGATAAATATACCTATATGCGAATGAACTAACGTATACTTGTTTTTTACCCGCTGTGTAATTTGCAAAAACATTTAACCTTTTACCTTCTTGTCAATAGGCTTGTATTTCTTGCTGTATATATAATCTTTGCAGTTACTTAAGTTCCAAATCACTCTTCACAAGATAATTAGAGATAAAAATGCTTGGTTTTATAATGGATGAATAGACAATGTACCTAATGTCAGTTAATTAACCATTTTTAGTGTCAAGTAACTCAAAGCTCCAGATATACTCACATATTTACGTGACAGAAGTCCATTAGGACAGTGTAGCCACTTTATTTCAGTTGACCTAGTCTGGTAGTTTAGGAAGTTACATATATTTATATATTCTTATATACTCCGGATAGTTTGCTTCATCGTATGACTTTATTTATTCGACCACAAAAATATTGGTACAAGGGGGCACCAGATATATATGCGCCACACAATAACAATGAGAATGGGAAAAGAAAAGAAAACATAAGGCGCGTATAAAAGAGAAGGAAAACAATAACGGCCACAGGTTTGTGTAAGGTAGTGTAGTAATAGTAATAATAGTAATGGGTGAACCGTAAGGTACAACCAGAAAGAATTCTTTCAGTTAAGGGAAATACAACCACTTTTCATGAAGAAAGTAAAAGAAGGTTACAGCAGGATCGCCACTGGCTTCTCTAGCCACTGTGTTGCACCATCTCTGAGAACCCAGTCAGGGAGTCGAGAAGAACCAACAGAAGCCAGTCCCTTGCAGCTCTCCTTTATACCACGACACCATGTCATACACTAACCAGCTCTCCGCTCTTTCCAACCAGTCCTAGCGTCGGCAAATAATGCACGACGTGGAATTATCTGGGACGACATTCGTAGAACATGTCCAAGCCACCGAAGTCGATGTTTCAAGATGGTGACACTGATTGCATTATCATATCTGTGCCCGAACACACGATGCCGAACCTCTGCATTACTAAAATGGTGTTGTCACTGGATGTCAGCAATCCTTCGGAGACAACGATGATGAAACACAGAGTCGTCTAACATCCTCAACTAGGAGAGACCAGGTTTCACAAGCATAGAGCAAAACTGCTCTCACAGACGCGTTGTAGATCCGACCTTTTACAGTCAGACTAACATCACGAAGGCGCCAAAAGTGGCCTAGATTGGCATAAGCCGCTCTGGCTTTCACTATACATGCATTGATCTCATCACTCACACCACCACCATTCGTATGACTACTGACATTTCATCATATTAAATTAAGGATGACATCGATGCCTACGACATTCAAGAATCGACTTGCTATATTTTTCTAATCTTGTGTTGAGAAAAAGTTAGCACTCTAAATTGCCGTTTACATTTCAGTTTATCTGTACCCCCAAGATTGATGATATATGCAACTAACGTTTCAAAATCATCTACCAAGTAAAGTGCATAATATAATTTAAACCCACCTGTAAGTTGCGACTGTCTAAATAGACCTTTTTGCACGTAGAAAGTGTCTTCTGTAAGTTTTCTTTCTGTAGGTTTCATACAGAAAACTGATGGTAATAAAAGTTGTATCTCCGGAAATCACTAAAAGCCTGATAGTGCTCTTCAGGTGAGCCGTAAAACAAAACACGAGGGTCTTTCTCATCAGCAAAACACAGCAACTCCTGATTATGAAACATTAACCATGTAGGTACTTTATGAAAGCTTTCTATCAGCCGGATAAATGCATAAAACTCACATTTTCAACCTTCGTGTCACTTGAAAATTCAATCTCTGAAAATGAACCTTCACTCTGTATACTAATTTGGATTTTGATGACTTCGTATTGCAAAATAACGTAAAGTCTCATTCACATAAGCTTCAGAGATCCTGCACCAACAACATCTCTTTGAAAATATCATCAGCTTCACTACTGGAAATAGACATTACAGACAATCGCAATGATGTTTACTAGAATTCAATACCGCCAATCTAAAATCACTTCAACGATTCCGGAAGCAGAGATTCCGTTAGACGACTGAAGTTATTATTTTGGATTGGTGGAGATGAGTTTAGGTTGGGGGGAGCGAGCTATCGTAGAAATTTCAAATATTTGGAAACCTATCCCTATAGTTGATATTATGCTCTTGAGTAAAGCTGTAGTAAATTGTGATGTTTTGCTAATTTTGTAACAGTCCGAGTTCTTATTAACCTGTCATGGCATAGCGATAGTAAGTCGATAAAAAACAATTTTTAGGTCACCCATACACATACCTTATAAATCTTGATGGGACTGGTATTATCCAGAAAACTGTAGCTAGGATGTTTTTCCACTATTGGGCTAATCAAACATAACCGAATCCAAGATGTACAGGCACTGAAGCTGAATAATCACAGTTGGACGGGTGGATTTCTGCATTGGAAGATGGTGTGTAGTGAACGGAAACTCAAATAGGGAAGACTTATTTATTATTTAATGCAAAACTACAAAAATCTTTCGTCAAATGTGAAAACCACATATTAAATTTCTTCATTTGCAAATCTTCCATCAATTGTCCTTTAAATCTTTCATGACTTTGTCACTCCTCAATTCCTTTTTATCTTTCTGCTTTGTACAGTTCAGTCTTCTCAAACTTCTTTTGACGGGCAATACACTTCTGACCGGTGTTCCATACTACTTACGTCTGCCGACATAAGTAGTATGAGTCATAGGGTCATATTATTTACTTAATTACACCTGTTACCCTTCGTGGAGGAGCATTGACCGCCTATCAGCATTTTCCATCGAACTCTGTCTTCGGTAATCCTTTTCAGTTGTTATTGGGTAGGTGTTAAGAGGCTTACCAAGGGAGCAATATGTTTCAGTACGGAATTCACTTAAACGTGGATTCTACTGGGAGTAAATAAAGTGAAGTTGATCTGAGTGAAAAAAACTAAGTTAGCTATTGTTGGGGTGATCCAGAAAATTACTTGCAAAAGACAAGCAAGTATGAGGAAACACTAAGAAGCGTTTCATCCAATCAGCGTTCACTTGAAGTCTTAGCCAAAAATATCAAGGAAACGAAACGTCACATGCAGAGGTTCTGATTGGCTGATTGCTACACTGCTACTATGTTTAGTAGCATTCCAGAATCATCAGCCCAAGGACATTTAAAATATTATTAAAGTTCTGTATTTTCTGCATTGAAAGGAACCTTGGAGTAAACTACTCGCATACTTTGAGTCTTCTCTCTCGTGTTCAGGCCGCTGTATAGTTCTAGCTTAGGGGTTAACGAACAGCTAAGGAGATGAATATAGCGTTCAATCCGCAAGACTTATCAGCTATCTAGCTGGTAAAGTCATGTCTTAAATAAGATTCATTGCTTTTTGCCTAAAACTGACTTTATTTCGGGTCAGATAGCGTGTTTAGTTGAAAGGTAATCGTTTGATTGGTTGGTAACATCTTTCTTCTTTCCCTATCATTTCTATGGAAAACATCATCACCCATTGTTATAGGCAATGTGACCGTTTAATCATGTTCTATCATGCGTTGAATTCTACACAAAGGCTCATATGATTTCCTGCAATTCATCCATTTTGGTTTACTGATTTGTCATATATTTATCCTTTAATAGTACTCTCACTGTTAATTTGTTCACTGTATATTACTAAACGTCACATGAAAAATGTCATGAATTCGTTCGATTAGCTTGTGTGGAAGATGAATTTTTCATGTAACCATTTTATTGTATAGAGACTATCCTGATAAATCGTTTGCTCAACTTTGTTGTATTTTACTCGACACTACTTTATAGTTTGCAGTAGTTTGATTTATTTTCAACCACTTGCATACATATGACTAATGGATTCTTTCACAATGGGCCACTTGTGCCATTCATCTACAATCTAAGCCGAGGGAACGAAACTCCACGATAATTATCCACCTGAGCTGAAAATCTTCTCCACCATCCCAAAATTCATTTGTACTTTTATTTCAATATTCATTCCTACTATTGACTGAAGCACTTTCCAAAGGTTTTTCATGTGTACACCGCTACTATATTAGGGTCCATACTTGATGTTGTAATTCGATTCCAAATACATTATTTGAAAGATATAGTGTCTATTTGATTGTGCTTTCGATGGTGTGATCCAGACTTGGACACTAAACAACAAGTAGTAACATATTCTTCTCCAAGTCTTGTAACTTTGGTTTCGCTGAAATTCCCATATCAAATGGAGACTGAGTTTAAATGTTCGACTAGATTTAATATATTAAAATGATTCAAATTCCTTGATAGTAATTTTAACACTAATAATACTATTATATTACTGGTCTGCGTCAACACCTGAACTCAGGATAGGGAGTGAAGTAGTCGAACGCGTTGACAACACCTATCTTGGAAGTCTGATCAACCCTAATGGGTTGGTATCTGACGAAATTTCAGCACGGATTCGAAAAGCTCGCTTGGCTTTTGCCAACTTACGTCACCTATGGAGAAGGCGAGATATCCGTCTAGCAATAAAAGGACGAGTATACTGCGTGGCAGTTCGTTCTGTTCTACTTTACGGCAGCGAAACATGGCCATTAAGAATAGTAGACACTCATAAGCTACTACCATTTGACCACAGATGCCTTAGAAATATTGCGGGAGTTTGCTGGGACCACCAGGTGAGTAATAGTGAGGTTAGACGCAGGGTATTAGGGAATGATGGTAAATCAGTTGATGAAATTGTGAATCTTCATCGACCGAGATGGTTGGACCACGTGTTACGTATACTTGAACACCGATTACCACAACGCGTGATGCTGACTAGTGTTGTAGATGGTTGGAAGAAAGTTAGTGGCGGTCAAATCAAAACGTAGCATCAATACTTGAAGTCACTAACTTCTAGTCTGAGCTATGTTGTTAGATACTACTAGACTACTTGGTTGGGGTCCGCATGACTATTGTAACCAATGGTTGGAGACTCTTGGTGACATGTCTCAGAATCGATCACAATGGTGTGGGTGTATACACTCTCTGTCTTCCCTTAAACTAAGAGATTAAAATCGCTTCATATCTTTCTATGAACTAATTCTTTCTTGCTGTACTATATCCTTATATGTAATCTTTCTTTTATATATTACCACCTCTGAATTGACTACTTTTATGAATTCGGTGTCCATCTTGTTGTGTTAATGATGTATGGCAACGTCGTCCAATGCATATGTGTGCCTGGTCCTACTGTGTAGCTGACTGACTTTCTTTTTCGAGTGTATTTTCTGCCAGGAATAAATACTTCGTTGTTCTTTCTTATGATATCCCTAATAACTACTTGCCAAGTAAAACTTAATCAGCACTGTGAAGTTGGTTAAGGATTATGATAAATTTGAAGTGTAATTAATATTGAAAAAAACAGCATTAGGTATATCTATTTTGTTTGTGGATGGAATGAGCTTAGGGTAACTGCATGATAAGTTAGAAAGCTTGAGTTCAGTCACAAAAATAATTGTTGGGGAAATCCAAATTATTCGTCGAAGAATTACACAGGGGTCCTGAAAACTCGGGAGAACATTTTTTATCTAATCAACATTGAGTAGACATTTCTCAGAAACATGTAGCAAGTGAAGAGTCACATGTCATATTTCTGATTGGATGATTACCTATTCTGCTACTATGTTTAGTATGATTCCATAAACTCGCAGAACCCCGAGGCCATCTGAAATGCTAAAAATACGTTCAATTTTCTGTACATAAACTAAACTTTTTGTAAGGCAATCTTTTCACACTTTGCTCTTCCCTATTGTGTTCACGTTGTACAAATGTAGCCTGTTTTATTAGAAGAGCTTAGGAAACCGATTTACACGTTCAGTCAGAAGATTTACCTGTAAATTTTTTTTGAAAAATATTACTCGAAATATTACTTCATATGATCAATCCTTCAGTACTTCCAAAATCCCAGATATTGCTTCCATGTGACATAATACTTAATAAGTTAATAATTGAATTAATGAGTCAGTTGAAGCTGGCCCACCATGGTAAGGCTGGAGACACCAGACGGCTGCTTCGTCCTGTCACAGGACTCCGCAGCAGTACGCAACCTTGATCGTGCCTCGCGCTTAGTCACTAGACCACTGAACCAGAAACCATCAATGTTAATGTCTAACTTCAACCAATCCACAGAGTTGCGCCATTGTCCACCATAGTCATCAGTGATAATCATTTATTCATTTGGAACAACTCACATAAAAAAACTGATTCATATTGAAGAATACAGCTAGTTGTCTTTTAGAATACTTAGTAATAATCTGATTTTACCTTATTTGTAAATCAGATCAACATACCAAATCGTTCAAATTAGTTTATTGGCTTTGTATCATACTACTACTACTACTACTACTACTACTACTACTACTACTACTACTACTACTACTACTACTACTACTACTACTACTACTACTACTACTACTACTACTACTACTACTACTACTACTACTACTACTACTACTACTACTACTACTACTACTACTACTACTACTACTACTACTACTACTACTACTACTACTACTACTACTACTACTACTACTACTACTACTACTACTACTACTACTACTACTACTACTACTACTACTACTACTACTACTACTACTACTACTACTACTACTACTACTACTACTACTACTACTACTACTACTACTACTACTACTACTACTACTACTACTACTACTACTACTACTACTACTACTACTACTACTACTACTACTACTACTACTACTACTACTACTACTACTACTACTACTACTACTACTACTACTACTACTACTACTACTACTACTACTACTACTACTACTACTACTACTACTACTACTACTACTACTACTACTACTACTACTACTACTACTACTACTACTACTACTACTACTACTACTACTACTACTACTACTACTACTACTACTACTACTACTACTACTACTACTACTACTACTACTACTACTACTACTACTACTACTACTACTACTACTACTACTACTACTACTACTACTACTACTACTACTACTACTACTACTACTACTACTACTACTACTACTACTACTACTACTACTACTACTACTACTACTACTACTACTACTACTACTACTACTACTACTACTACTACTACTACTACTACTACTACTACTACTACTACTACTACTACTACTACTACTACTACTACTACTACTACTACTACTACTACTACTACTACTACTACTACTACTACTACTACTACTACTACTACTACTACTACTACTACTACTACTACTACTACTACTACTACTACTACTACTACTACTACTACTACTACTACTACTACTACTACTACTACTACTACTACTACTACTACTACTACTACTACTACTACTACTACTACTACTACTACTACTACTACTACTACTACTACTACTACTACTACTACTACTACTACTACTACTACTACTACTACTACTACTACTTGTATGCGGTGAATATAATCGATCAAAATGTAGATGTAAATTAGAGGGTATAATTGAAAGCAAATTCTTTTAAACTTTCTCAAGAATATTTCCATTGAATATAGACAGTTGTAAAGCCATCTTACTGTCTTAATTAAGTCATAATCTAATTAATTATTTATCATTTTAACTGTTAATTATTTTAAGTCGATGATTCGAGTAAATGGATTCTACTCCTTAAAAGGTAACAGTAACATTTTGAATATTTGCATATCAGAGAAGGGTTTTGTAGAGATTATAGTAGTTTAGTATATGAATTCATGAGTCATTTGAAACTAGACCATCATGGAAAATCTGGAAGCACTGGACGGCTATTTTGTCTTATTACAAGACTCTATAGTAGTACACATCCACGACGCCGCCTCACGAGATTCGAAAACAGGACCTATCAGACCACTGAGCCAGCATCCAATGGTTTTAATGTTTAACTCTAACCAATCCACGAAGTTTCACCACCATCCATCATTATTACCAGTATACTATTGATAAATTTCGGATTTGAATCTTGAGAGTCGGGATTGTGGATATGCATTGCTGAGAAGTCTCATACTAGAACAAAACAACCATCCAGTGCTTCTAAATTTTCCATGATGATCTAGCTTCAATGGACACATAAATTCAATTATTAAAATAACTACAATCTCCACAAAACCCTTCTCTTATTATAAAACTTGTGATGTTAGATATGTGAAAAAGATTAAATTCAAGTTATATACATTCATTGAACTCTACAATAGATTAGACCAAATGTTAAACGTTTCACAATGAGATTTTACATTACACCATTGTATATGTATATATAGATAATAAACGATTACACTTAAAGTAAAGCTGTACTCAATCCATGTCTGTTGAATTGAAAATTTAAAAAAACTACTTTCCCAGGAATGATTGGTTTCCTAGACATTTGTAGTTTTAACTGATCATCCTATGTGCTCCTAAAATAGAATAATAATACAAAAAAAAGGGGAATAGAAAGGAGATTTTTTAAAACATACACACACACACACCTAAAATTAATCAATACATGAAGTTTCATTTACTACAATCACATTATCATTCTTCATTATTTAGTTGAATAGAAGATGATAAAAGGAGGTTTATAGTTGCTTACTGGATTCATAAGTTAGTAATTAAAATGAAATGTAACTAACCGAAATTTATTGGATCAAATGTATCATGTGGTTATAAATATGTTTTGGTTTTGATGAAGTTTTATTCTCTTAGCTGGATGGTTTCGTCGTGGAGTTTCCATCGTTTTCGTCTTTTGTATATTATCGAACCAATAAGTATTCACAATTGATTGATCACTGCGTGGTGATTACAGGTACACCTTGCTGACAAGTGCCAAGTAGCATGAAACCCGGGTCCAGGGTTTCCTGTCGACTACCTCCAACCACCATCTAATCAATAAGTATCTATGTTTACAAGTCAAATCACTGTGTCTGAAAAATATTTATGCTAATCGTTAATCTACTATTATCATTGATGTTGTAGTGTCGGTTACTATGTTAAGTCCACATAACTTATTACAGCTTCTGGATAGGTCAATCTATTCATTCCACTTCAGTCACATTTTGACCTTGTTACTTACTTGCATATCAACCTTGACTGTTTTTATATAAGTGTATATTTGTGTGCCCTTCTTATCGTATTCATCACAAGTCTCTGACTTATTTTTATCTGGCTATAAACATTGATTAACGCTTGATTTAATGAAGTTGGTTTACATAACTACTCCACCGCGCGTCATTTCGCTCCGCTCTTTTCTCTTGGCTTCTCCGATTTTCTGTCTGGATCCACGATTGTATGAAATATACAATCAATATAACAATTAATCATATGATATTACTAGAGTCAGGTAAAGGTTCACAAAAATTAGTGAGCCTATCGACAAAATCGTCCGATATAAATGATGTCTAAATAAAGGGCTCTACAATGTAGACTAATGCAGAGCGGACTAAAACTGAACTTATGTTTTATTTTCTTTTCAGTTCTAATTCTCTTTTGTTGTTGTTATATTAGTACATAGTTTTAATATTTGTTAGTTTGCTCTTAGTGAACAATGGGTTCGATTCCCAGAGTGAACATTAAATCTGAGATGCAGGTACATCCGGCTGACGAGTTCAAAATAGGACTAAACGCGCGTTCTAGACTCTACTACTAGCCACCATTCATCTTTACTTATAAAGCTTGTGACCTAAGGCAATATAGAGGCAGTCCGCACACGATGTACATATGCCAATAACAGATTGATCAATTGCAGACCTAAACATCAATGAGAAGATACAAGCAAACAATACCAAGTGGACAGTTTTAATATTTGACGTTTTTTCAAAAGAATGATTTGTTAATTCTCTTATTTAATATCATGTAATCTGTTAACTCATGATCTGCACATTTCAATTACCTTATTCATAATTAATTTAAATTTTGTGTTTGTAAAACAATTTAGTTCAGTGAAGAAATCATTCACATAATGAGTTCATTCCCCTCCAAATCCCCTGGTACGGACGAGAATGGGGAGAGTTCGCTCTCCCACTCGAAATGCTCTCACATGACCACGCGTACACAGCCACTACCAGGGAAGTCCTACTCACTGTCTTTTCGCGGTCGGGATGTCGTTTACGAAATCGAGAGGATGAAAAGCAAATGTTCGGCGATTTAACCGGGTCGGTAGATATGGAAGATTCACCTAGATGAGTTGAAAAACCCAACGGTGGACATGGGCTCCAAGATCCTGAAGGAACAAATGGCGTATGAACCAATTATTGGCCATCGGCTACCATAGGACTGCATCTCCTTACGTTGCTCCACTGTCTTGTGAACTAGACCTTGAAGTTAAAGGCTTCGGGTGTGGCCGCTTAAGAGACTCACCTGCTTCATCTGAGCACCCAGTCAGTATCACAACCCGCACAAAAATCAAGTGACTTATGCGCCTCTTTGTAGCAATATTTATGTGTTCAAACAAAATAAATAATTGACGTCGATGAATATGATTAAGTATAAGTCAAGTAATCATTTAATATCTATAAGAATTTGATTAGTTGTTTTATGAAATTTAACTACATAATTTAAATTATTCAGTATTATATTCACAATCATCTAGGAAATCGTAATGAAATTATTTGATACAGCCATTTGTATTATCATTATGGACATGCCAATCAGAAGCGTCTGAGCGATTTCAAGGTCACAGTGCCAGTTTCAATACCAGATGCTCACGTACGATCGGTTCACAGAAAATTATAGAAGAAACGTTATAACTGAGCGGTTACAAGAAATGAGACTACTAAGAACTTCCTTTATATGTGATTGTGGTAATCAAATGACTTGTAGACTTTGTGCAGACTACCTTAGTGATGTTGTCTTTCTATGTAATATGTGTTGGAGGAAGAAGTCTGTTAGAATAGGATTTTTTTCGCTCGATCCAGACTGACACTGACAAACTATGATTGGATAAAGTAAACTGGATAAGAAAGCATCAGTGACACTGGCTAGAGTCAGGTACTACAATATATACAGATGATTGGAGAGTATACAGATGCCTATATACACGTAGTTATATGCATCGTGTCGTTATGCACAAGTAGCATTTTATAGACCCAACAACCGGAGTGAACACAAACAATATTGGAGCTATATGATCGGGGCTGAAATGGTTTTTGACACCTTATCATGACTCCAGAGGCCGACTATTATGAAGCCATATGGATGATTTCCTCTATCGTATGCGTTACGATTTTCGAACCTCTGAACCTCTTTCTAACCTTGACAAGTTCTCGAACCATGTAGAATAAATGTGTCCACTTTAATTCTTTGATTTTGTATATATGTTTACTCTATACTAACCGTTTTCTGATTGGCTAATATTTCTCAAGGTCACTACAGATTCGTTCAAAGGTCGTTCATAAATTAGAGTCTCGTCGAAAAACCTTCCAACTCAGAGAACAAAACTCCATTAAAATCATCCAGCTGAGTTACAAATCTTCTTTACCATCTTAGAACTATCTTGGTATACATAGAAATTTGATCAGATTATTCGAAAATAATAGTACTCATGTTGATAAGATTCTTATAGATCAACTTACGTCTTCTATATAAGAATAGTGGAAAAGCAATGCATAAAACTGTAGCTATCAATAGAAATGGTAATAAAAGTGAGATAGTGAAACGACGTATCACCAAATCAACATCAACATTTCGACCAGATTGGAATAATTGTTGTTCATAGTTGATTAATGAAAATGTATTTGGTATCAATGGATTGTTTATAGTTTGTTCTGTTATTACCTCTGTAGAATATGTACTTTCATTGTTGGAGACTTCTATACCCTTGTTGATTGGTTTATTCGAATTCATATCAGATGGTTCAGTATGGTTTAAACAAACAAAACAAAATGATGATTATTATCAGAATGTGTTTTGTGGAGATTTTTAGAAATTTTCACAGATTGAACTCATGAGTCAGTTGAAGCTAGACCACCATTGAAAACCTGGAAGCACTGGACGGCCGTTTCGTCCTAGTATGGGACTCCTCAGCAGTGCGCATCCACGACCCCGCACCACCCGGGGCTCGAACCCAGGACCTACTGGCTGAAGTTAGACATTAACATCGTTGGATGCCGGCTCAGTGGTCTAATGGTTAAGTGCTCGCGCGCGAAGCCAGTAGGTCCTGGGTCCGAGCCCCGGGTGGTGCGGGGTCGTGGATGCGCACTGCTGAGGAGTCCCATACTAGGACGAAACGGCCGTCCAGTGCTTCCAGGTTTTCAATGGTGGTCTAGCTTCAACTGACTCATGAGTTCCATCTGTGAAAATGATGATTGTTTATTATTATTAGTATTATTACTATTGGACTTACTAAGTTAGTAAACATCTTAACATATGATATGAATGAGTAGTTATGTCTTAATGTATTGGGTCAACATTGTCGATTACTGATAGGTCCTGGGTTCAAATCCTGCGAGGTGGGGTCGTATAATGCGTACTGCTGAGGAGTCCCACAGTAGGACGAAACGGCCATACAGTGCTTCCAGATCTTTCATGATGGTCTAACTTCAATTGACTCATGATTTCATCTATTGAAATTACTACAATCAGCACAAAAACCCTTTCTGATACTGATTACTTGATCTATAAAAAATTCCATCCTATTTTAGGTGCTTGAATACATGCATTTACAATCTTCAAACAATTTGGTAAACGTTAGTTTGATTTTAATACGTGAGTACTGTGGAAACATACATGTATATATATATATATATATGTCAGCTCACCATGTTTAATTACTTATTGTTTTTACATTTCTTACAATGCAATAATCAAAAGTAGTTATCATTGTATGTTATGAACGAACAATGATTTTGATAGAGTTCTGTTCTTTGAGTTGGATGGTTTGGTCGTGGAGCTTTCATCGTTCTTCTGGAAGACATCATCAGCACAAACTTCAGGTAGAAGTGAAGTGTTCGAATTGTTCCATATGCGTTTCACAGCTTGTTCTGTACACCTCGACTCCATCAAAATCATCCACCTGAGCTACAAATCTTCCGCACTATCTCACGAACTATGATAAATAGACTATCTAGATATGAATAGACATTCAACGGAGATTTCTAACATTGGAGTTTTGATTGTGATTTTCTCAATTTCTTATTTGAATTTCTTAGTTCATTGTAGTTTGAAGGAAATACCAGATCTTACAAGTGGTCAGATCTCCGCTTAAAGTTTAGTTAATGTTCTATTTAAATAATGATTCATAATTACTATGATATTTTTCGAGATAACTTTCGAATCCTGTTTGATTAAGTACATATTATACAATTTAATTCAATAACAATTGAAAGCATTGTGTATTACTGTTAAATTGTGTAGGAGTAGGTTGAAAGAAAGCTATGGGCGGCTAGACTAAAACATGGCACAAATCCATGCAGTCACCGACAAGTGGACTGAGTGAGCCATGTTGCAAGGTGTAGACTACCTGGTTGGGATCCGCGAGATGATAGCGACCGATGGTTAGAGACCTTGAATGACATGGCTCAGAATCATTTGCAATCAAGCAGTTGCATCCACTCTTTGTGTTCTCCCAAATTCTAATCTTCTGAATTCTTCATGCCCGTTTCCTTTTTCTCTTTCCAAATTTACTTCACTGGATCATACTCATTGAATAACATCTTCAAACCCTAATGTTTCCGATTACTGCCTATACTTTTACTACCTCTACCACTACGTGATTTGAATTGACAATTGTATCTCTGTGTTAATGTGGTGAGGCAACTCGAACTGATGTACGTACGTACGAAGTTCTACGTTGTTGATGACTGACTGACTGACTCTTAAAGCATCATTATCAACTGTTATTAAAACATACATCTTTGTTGAGTGAGTCACTAAGTTTGTGATAAAACTGTGAGGTGTAGGTGATAAATAAAAATTGGTCTGAAATATGACAATTTTCAAGATAGTTTAATAAAACTATAAGTTGCTTACTTTTACATTACAGCCAATAATTGGGCACTTCGTATTTTGAATATCTTGACAAACAACATCACTCATGATGTTAATTGAGGTGTTCTTGTAATGCATCATGTTTCCAGGAATGTTTTCAACATAATCTATTCCATCACAGACTTTAGTAATGAAAAAAAGAAATTATTATAGTTTCATTATGACACTGGTACATTCATGATGAAGTACTAACCAGAAAGAAAAGTTATGAATATGAAGGGATTTTGGTATTATTGAAATGCTTTTTCGTATATCCCAACCTAGTTGTTATTTATGGTTAGGGTCCCATACCAAGATGAAACGCCCATCCAGTACTTTCAGGTTTCATCATATTAAGCCAAGCCCCCTACTTATTAGTCATCCCCATTCTGAGATCTATCATCTCTTCTAAAGTACAGGTTGACATACTACGGAATGGGGAGATGATGAGGAGAAGAATGTGGAGAAGATGAAGAAAAAAAACATGGAATAACAAATTATTTGACTATTCTTACTTCTGAGGACTTATGACAAGTATTCAGGAAGTAATGAGTATTTAAAAGAAAGTTTTTTATCACAACAGTTTGGATATTCACTGGAAATAATGGTATAGTGACGGTTGAAAATGGAGATAAATTATGATTTTAATTACTATATTTCGATGGAGTTTCGTTCTCTGAGCTGAATGGTTTGGTCGTGGAGCTTTCCTCATTCTTCTGAACGACATCATCAGCATAAACTCCAGATAGAAATCTCCACCATCTCAAAATCATATGAGTATAGTACGCGTCTCATTGTTCAAAAATGGGAGAATTTCGCCAAAAGGCAGGCCTCCACTCGAGAACAACTGTATTTTCTCCATGAGTGTCTTCGTAAGCATGTTCTACCAACAAGTGTAAGAAACAGACCTCCAATCAACTGCCCATTCAGATGCAGAATAAATGAGCAAAGTGGAAGAAAAACGGTACACCTAATGATAACAGATGCACATTATAGGACCTGCAAATACCAACATGTCATAGAGGAACGAAAGATGAAGCTACAAAGGACACTCACGTCAGAACATTTTGAAATCTTGACAACAGCCATTGAAATATTAATGACTATAAGATAAAATCCAACCTAATCATTTACTTTGACCAGAATAAGAAATCTCTTAATTAAATACACACTTGTGGCTCAAACATTCTGAACATATTTACCATTGTTTAATAACAAGAAGAGAAGAAAACAGTAGGAACATACGATGAACAATCTTGCATTTAAGTAGAAAATTTGTAAGTAACAGTAACAATGGTTTAATTTATAATTTATTTATTTCAACACATAAATATTGGTACAAGAGGGCACCAAATGTATATGCTCCACACCATATTTGTGTGTGTGTGTGGACTGTGATACTGCCCGGGTGCCCAGGCCGAAACGGGTGGTTTTCTTAGGTGACCACTCCCCGAGCCTTTGATCTAAAGGTATGACCCACAAGGCCGTGTACCATCGTGAGGGGATGCATTCCCATGGTAGCCGGTGACCAAAGATTGGTTCATACACCATTTGTTCCCGCAGGATACTGAAGCCCATATGCACCATTGGTTTGGGATCCGGTTGAAGCTCCGGACATTCGCTTTTCGTCCTCTCATTTTCGTAAACAACAGTAGTGCCACAAGAAGGAAATGAGTAGGACTTCCCTGGCAGAGGCTGTATACGCGTGACCGCGTGAGAGCATTGCGAGAGAGAAGGCGGGCCCACCCCACTCTCGGCCATACCAAACAAAGTATTGTTTGAATAATAATTCGTTACTTCTACTTAACATCAACCAATTCTAAATTCTCAGTATTGAGTTTTGAAGATTGTTGAATATTTATTCGAGATCATGAATCGATCGTAGATTGGTTGAGGTTAAACATTAACACCATTGAATGATGGCTTAGTGGTCTAGAAGTTTAGCGTTCGTGCGCGAAACTCAAGGTCCTGGGTTCGAATCGCTCATGCGCGGTCATGGGTATGCACTACTGAGGAGTCTCATACTAGGATGAAACGCCTCTCCAGTGATGTTCTAATATTGATCAACTCACGATCTCAATGAACAATTCTAAATTGTCATACACGAGATCTTTGATCTCTTTAAGGATAGATGAAGATTTCCTGTTGATAATTGTACATAACATATACTGTCATGTTTAGCCTTTATAACTAAATTTCAGATTGTTAATATTCATTGATGCATTATATATTGACAAAAAGAAACTATGAATATTTCATGAATACAATTTATGAACTGATATTAGAGATCAATAAAGTTTCAATGATAAACAAGATTCTGTAGTCATTTCCTTACATGTAAGTGGACTGTATTCAATCAAAGTGCCAGATTTTACAACAGTTGATGGAATCTTTATAACAGTGAAATATTCCCCATTAGTTTCATAATATACTTGAAATATAAGAAAGATAATTGAGTAATTAAAATTAGCAAATGAATTAACAATTTTCATAAAAGTAAATCAGATTACACTTTCTTTATAAAGAAAGTCGGTAGGATAGTGGGTAAGAACAAAAAGAAGTAAATTCATAATCTGAAAATGAAATAATATCTCGCTGGGGTTTGATGGCATCAAGGTGGTTCATATAATTGAGCAATATCTTCGGCGATAATACTTTACGCAATGGTAGGAGAAAACCCGATCTTAAGAGAAGAATATGTCATATAACTCATGGATTTCTACAGACAATTGAATCGAGTAATACGGTTTTCTTTTATCATATTTTTCTTTACCGAACGTCTAGTAAATGAATTGCAAATAGTATTAATGTTTTATTTCAAAACTAAAAATAGGTTCTAACATAAAATACCTTCATGGGGGGGGGTTTGTGGATATCATAGTAATTTATTAATTGAGATCATGAGTCAGTTGAAGCTAGACCACCATGGAATACCTGAAAACACTCGACGGCCGTTCCGTTCCACTGTGGGACTCTTCAGCAGTGAGGATCCACGATTCCGCCCCACGAGATTCGAACACAGAACCTAATAGTCTCGAGCGCAAGCTCTTAACGACTAGACCACTGAGCCAGCATCCAACGTTGTTAATGTCTAACTTCAACCAATTCATGAAATTGCGGACGGCCGCTCAGTGCCTCCAGGTTTTTCATGGTGGTCTAGCCTCAATTGACTCATGATCCCAAATATTGAAACTGCAGTAATATCCACAAAACCCCTTCTGATAATAATCAGCACTTATGTTCATTCGTGAGAAGCAGTGATCAATGGAGTTCAACCAGGTCTATTGTGAGATAGTAACCAAATGAAGACAATGGTGGATGTGTCGCTCAATTTCGTGGGTTAGCTGAAGTTAGACATTAACACCGTTGGATTCCGGCTCAGTGATTTAGTGGTTAAGCGCTCGCGCACAAGGCCGATAGGTCTTGTATCTGAATCTCGTGAGGTGGGATCGTGGATACGCACTGCCGAGGAATCCCACGTTCAGTGTTTCCAGGTTTTCCATGGTGGTTTAGCTTCAAGTGACTCATGGTCTAAACTATTAAAATAAATTACTGTGACATTCTGATGCCTAGTCATACCATCATTAGATCAGATAAAAGATAAATTGAATGTGAATGAGATAAACTGGAGCTGAAGGACTACATATTTGAACAAATAAAACTTGAACAATGATACATTAATAAAAGTTGACATACCTTCGTTGTTTATTTCTGTAAACTTGCCAGCTCGAAGCATTAAACCGTCCACCTTGTTTTCAAGTGCATTAGGAATCTATAAAGCAGTGAGATCTTAGATTTAAGATTTGTCATTTAAAAGAAAAATACATAGTTGAAAAATTGTTACCGAAACCGCAATTATGCAAAATATATGCCGTATATGATAGAGGTTACTATTTTTGGTCTTTAGCAACTTAAAACATGGTAGAGAGTCTGGATTCCTAGCCCTATGTTCTTCTATTTGATATGTATATGTTTATCGATTGAGTAATAAAACACTGTAGGGCCAGTGAAATATCATTGAGCCTCGGCCAAATCATCCGGCAGTTGGGTCACTGAATATCGGACAGATCATCGATCCTTGTCAAGGTCATGAACAACCAACGCTCATCAGTTAATCGTATGCCATGAACTGGTGTATGCGGTGGTGGTCTCGCTATCTTCTCTGTACTCATTCTTATTAATACATTTTCATAATAAAGTCCTTTGTGTTATACGGTCTTCGAAGTAGCCATAGTACTTTGATACTTTGAAGGGGTAATACATGTTAGATGCTAACAGCAAGGTGTGACTTAAACGTTAGCTGGTTTGTCATACCATTCCCGTCTAACTCGAGTAGATCTCCAATCATTCGACATAGATCATCCACGTTAGTGATCTAAAACACTAAACTATCAATTGGTCTATCCATGTAATTTAATTAAGATATATTCTGTCCCTTACTTCGGATTTCTCGGAGTTGTTTGCAGGAATTAAGTAGTTTACTTATAATTTCCAGTGACAAATAAATCATTTGATTTGTTAAACTGGGTAAGTGCTTTACTCTACAAAATCCGATTCTAAGAGTGATACACAAGCTTCCTATATATGTGAGCACAACCGGCTACCCCAGTAAGAAAGAAGCTTTATGGACTAAAGATGAATTAAGGGTTATATATGTATATATAAAATTTACCTTGGAAACACAATCAGACAACAAACTATCATTCTTGGATGTATTCATCACCAGGACCAACATAGGAAAACCTAAGACTCAAGTTTATCAGAAACTAACACTGATTAAATACTCGAATACATTAGCAACAACCCAATGACCCACAAATTTAGTCGTATATAAACTCGGTTTAGAAGAGGGGAAACGTATTACCGAACCTCCATTGTACGGAAAACCAAAAGGAAGCATCTGATGGGTATATTTCAGAAAGATCTATACTACAAAACTTTATCAAAAAATGTCTATCAAAGTGATCACTAGAAACGAATTAATTACAAAACTAACCAAACAGATGATTCTACCTGATATGAAAAAGTATTCGAGACCACAAACGGATTATTAATGCCTGGAGCCACTCTAGGGCTACTGCCAGGGTCCTAAGCCCGGGTGAACGAGGAGGGTTGGGTATGAGGTTAGTGACCTCGTCCTGTAGAAAACTAACTCTCTAAAAAAAGCGCTAAACAGAAAAAAAATAACTTGGACCATTTAAACTCTGCCCTGGGAGTAACCATTGATTTAAGTACATGGAATGCTCGTACAACGTGGTAGACCGGGCGAGTCTTCCAAATTGCTGCAGAAATGAGGAGATACAACCTAGAGGTGCTTGGAATCAGCGAAATATATTGGATGCAGGCTGGACAACAAAGACTAGGTGTAGTGCACAAACCCGAAAAATCTTATGATCAATATAATCTAGTTTAAAAGACACAATAACAAACAGAGACAAACCAAATTAATTGTAGTAACTGTGAGAAGCACTAGGTAAAATGAGGCGGCTCTCTGTCCCGTCCATGCCTTTATGAATATCAGCTAGAGGTAAAATGTCACGAAATAACTCCCCTCACTTCAATACATTCTGACTACTTTTGAAATTATTTCGATTAAGAAAGATTCAAAATGGTGAAGAGAGGAAATACAAATAGTCTCATGAACTTAACATTCGACCGATGTTTATTTCGTCCACTATATCAGTAAAACAACTCAATATGTTTGCTTTAAAACAATTTAATAAGGAAATAGCAGAATGGGATTTGTGGTCATTATAGTAATTTTAATAGTTTTAATAATTTTAATAGCTCTCGTGCATGAGACTGATAGGTCCTGGGTTCGATTCTCATGAGGCGGGATCGTGGATGCGCACTGCTGAGGAGTGCCAAAGTAGGACGAAATGGCCATCCAGTGCTTCCACGTTTTCCATGGCAGTCTAGCTTCAATTGATTCATGATCTCAACTATTAAAATTAATCATTAAATGTTTTTAGTAGTGATATGCAACTCGTCTTTACAATGATAAGCAAGAATCATCTGTCATATAATTTATGCTTATAATACATAAATATTTGATTAATTTAAGCAAATCAAGTTAAGTATTTCCATTTTATTATTTAGCTTACCTTTTCATAATAGATTGATATGTTGCCGTTGGCATATAAAACACAAACCACTTGAACTGAAGATTTGAGAATAGATTATTTAAAAAAATGGTCATCGAATATAAACAAACTAATCAATTTTTGGATGAAAAAGATAAATGGCGGCTAGTAATAGAATTCAGTATGTGTGTTTTGTCCTATTTGAGACTCATCAGCTGGATGTACCTGCTAATCATCATCCATCTTTGTTTTTATTACTTGTACTTTTTTACTTACGACTGTTACTCCTCGTGAAGGAGCATGGGCCGCTCACCAGCATTCTCCATCCAAACCTGTCCTGGGCAATACTTTCCAGTTGTTATTCATCCTTTTCATATGTGATTCGATTTCCCGACGTAATGTGTTCTTTCGCCTTCTTCTTTTCTGCTTCCTTTCAGGATTCCAAGTTACCGCTTGTCTCGTGATGCAGTTTGACGATTTGCGTAGTGTATGTCCTATCCATTTTAATAATCTTTTCTTAATTTCCTCTTCAGATGGAAGTTGGTTTGTTCTCTCCCACAAAAGACTGTTGCTGATGGTATCCAGCCAATGGATGTTGAGTATCTTGCGTAGACAACTATTTATAAATACTTGTACCTTCTTGATGGTGGCTGTTGTAGTTCTCCAAGTTTCAACTCCGCTTGTAGCTCTTCTAGAGTTACTGCCGGTCCCAAGCCCGGGTAAAGGAGGAGGGTTGGGCATGGGGTTAGTGACCTCATCTCGTAGAAAACTAACTCGCTAAAAAAAACCTTAACCATAATACTTGTAACTTAAGTCAATATCGTGACAATTCGTATAGGATGTACATATACCAATAAGAGACTGGTCAATTGTAGTCCTAAACATCAATGAGAAGATTCAAACCAACAATACAAACTAGTATCAAATATAGTAGTGATATATTGAACTTACCATGATCTTCGATATTTTTCTCATTGTTAAAATGTACACCTGAATAAGACCATTGGATTGCCAGATATTCATCTGTAAATTACGAACAAAGTAATGTATACTTGATAATTAGACTAATTGTAATAACCATTCATTCTGAAAAAGACTATGATTATGATTTCCACAAAATGTAAGATCTCTTGATTGATTCAGCCTTCTGTTTTCTCATAATCTTTTCAACTATTATTATCATTATTATTAATATTTGTATCATGATTATTATGATTGTTTTACAATACTTTCCTGATCATGACTATCACTTTCACCATTCTGTTCATCAATGTGTAATCACAATATAGAAAGTGATTATAATTGTTTTTTCACTAGTAAATTAAATGATTTTAGATCGAGATCATGAACTGATTGATGTTAGACCATCACTGAAAACCTGTAAGCATTGGACGGTCATTCCATCCTGTTGTAGGACTCCACAGAAGTGTACATCAACAATCGGGGCCTTCTGTCTTTTGCGCGAACGCTTAAACTCTGGATCACTAAGCCGGCGTTCAATGGTGTTAATGTCTAACCTCAAGCGATCCACGAAATTGTTCGGCCATCTTCCATTGTACTGAGATAGATACCTATCTCTAACTGACACAGATTAGTTCCACTGGTCACGACTTCTCACTGGAACTTTGAGAATTATCTCACTAACCTAGTCATTAGTGAGCACATAGTAATTATGCATGTTACTTTGCAAAACATTATATGTATTTACACAAATCAATGGGAAATCAAATGTAGTGAATTCGATTCATTGCATACTAATTATTGTTCTTCCTTTAATAAATAACATTTTTTTAGGTAATTATTACTTCTAGTACATTTATGCATTTTACTTACTTACGCGTGTTACCCCTCGTGGAGGAGTAAGGCCGTCCACCAGCACTATCCATCCAAATTTGCCCTGGACAATCACTCCCAGGTGTTTCCAGTTCCTATTCATCCTTCTCATGTCTGCTTCTATTTCTCAACATAATGTGTTCTTTGGCCTTCCTGTTTTCTGTTTCCCTTAAGGATTCCAAGTTAGGGCTTATCTTGCGATGTAGTTTGATGATTTCCACAATTTATGTCCTATCCACTTCCAACGCCTTTTCTTAATTTCCTCTTCAGATGGAAGTTGGTTTGTTCTCTCTCACAGAAGGCTGTTGCTGATGGTATTCAGTCAACGGATACTGAGTATCTTGTGTAGACAGTTGTCTAGAAGTACTTGTACTGTTTTGATGATGGTTGTGGTAGTTATGCCCGTTTCCGCTCCGTACAGTAGGACTGCGTTGACGTTCGTATTGAAGTTTGTGACTTTGATATTGGTTGAAAGTTGTTTAGAGTCCCATATGTTCTTCAAGTGTAGGAATACGGCTTTTTTTCACCAATCCTCGCATTTACGTCTTTATCCGGTTTGCCTTGTTCATCGATGATGCTTCCCAGGTATGTGAATGATTCCACATCTTCCAGAGCTTCTCCAACAAGTGTGATTGAGTTGGTGTTTTCAGTTTTGTATTTAAGAATCTTGCTCTTTCTTTTGTGTATGTTGATTCAGAGTTTGCTACTAGATTAGTTGTCTTTATCTGCATTTTTTCGTGTATATCCAATACAATTTCAACAAATTATTTAAACATATCACGTACATAGAAGTGAATAAACTAGTACCAGTAATATCTCAATGAGTAGAAATATTGTATTACTGACGTTCCATGACTTAATGTAAACCATAAAGAAAAGAAAACATCACTGACAAGAACTATTCCTAATGATCTAAGGTTAGTTTATAATCTTTCAAACAAAACTCTTAGCACTCATGAAATCACTTTACTAGAAAGAGCACTAAACTTTAATGTACATTGAAAGCATGTCAATACTCTAGAAATCGTGACAATTTTAGAACCAGTACACAAAAAACTTCTAAACAAGCAATCACATATAATACGTCAAAAAAAACATCTCACATATCGACAAAACAAATATCCCTCCCACCTAATGGAAAGCTTTGAGCTCATTGAAGAAACATAGAACGATTGTCATAAGCCTGACATTCCTTCAAGGCTCATAAAGGACTGCACAAATACTCTAACATATGCTTTATCTAGATATCTAAGCAGTATACTGAAGTCGCTTCAACACAGCCTAATCAATATCGTAAAGGATTCATGCGAATTCAAGTCAAAGACCTCGAACTTATCCATCAACAAGGACGAAACAATAGTAAGCTATGATGTATCTTTATACATTAGCCTTCTAATTTATAGATGTCTAGACTTCGTTAATAGTTTACTAGAGAATGGCAAAACTCTATTTCGCAGATGTTCATTAGGCATTAGTTCATTCATGAATTCCCTCAAGCTATGCTTGAATTCAACACTCTTCACTTTCAAGGGGACGAATGAACTAACCATGGAGTCTACAGTATCTCTGATTATTACAAATTTAATTACGTCTCCAATTGAGTTGCTTATGTTTGCCAGTACCATCAAATCAAGCATCTGGCTCAGATATGTAGATGACACATTTGCCATTATAAAAAAGATTGCTTAAAAATGTCTTCAAACACGTAGACACGCTCTCAGAACGCATCAAATCCACTTTCGATAAAGTATATGAACATAGTGAACTACCATTCTTAAAATGTTTTCTTGAAAGGAATCGTAATGAAAGTCTAGATCTAGCCATATACCGAAAACCGATACATTCCAATCGGTATAGTGATTTTAACTCTGTATATCCATTCAATGAGAAAATTTCCTTAACCCTGAATTTTTTTCAGAGGAGTAATGAAGATCACTATTTCAGAAGAAGAAGAGCTAAATGAAAATGATAGTGTAATAAACATCCTCGATTTAATCATTTTCTTAAGGATGCTATTAAAAGCATATTTAAACAAAACTATCCTTCTTTAAGTAACAATCCTAGTGAAAGATCTTAGGTTACCTTACCACCGAGTTAAGACAAAAGAATTATGACAGATATTAAAAACGAACAAAATTAAAGCTCTCTATATGACGTCTAACACTTGCAGAAACACTTTAGTTAGAATTAAAGATAATATCCCGTTCACTTTCACACAGAATTGTGTTTAGAAAGTAGGTTGTGTCGATTGTGATGAGTTCTGTACTGGAAAGTCTTCTCGTAAGATCTTGACTTGTGTCAAGGAACACATAAGTTACACAAAAAGACCCTCTAATAATTCTGTAGAATTGGAAAATTTACAAGTTAAATCAGCAATCACAGTACATGCTATTTTAAATCATTACTAAATTGATATTAAAAAAATATCGAAATAATTCAGAAAGGCTTTTTCAACTGTTAAGAGAGGCAAGTAGCTGAAGTGTTTCACATGATATTAAATCCCTCTGCCCTCAATAAGAAAGAAGGTCTAAATATTCATCCAACCTGGACTGTTTTTCCAAACAACTATATATGATTAATATCAGATGTGTTTTGTAGATATTATAGTAATTTCGATGGTTAAGATCATGAATCAGTTGAAGCTAGACCACCATGGAAAACCTGGACGTACTAGACAATGGTGGATGTGTCACTCAATTTCGTGGACTAGTTGGATTTAGAAATTAACACCGTTGAATGCCGGCTCAGTGATTTAGTGATTAAGTGCTTGCGCGCGCAACCAGTAAGTCCTGGGTTCGAATCTCGCAGGGAGACGAGGTCGTGAATGCGCACTGCTGAGGAGTCCCACAATAGGACGAAACGACCGTCCAGTGTTTCCAGGTTTTCCATGGTAGTCTAGCTTCAACTGACTCATGATCTTAACCATTGAAATAACTCTATATAACCTTACTTATTTTTCATACAATATACACGTCTAATGTTAACTGCACAACTTGATTTTACAAGTACATGCATCTTTTGTGACCTCATTCTGAAATATAAATTAATACGGTGACAGGTCATTGAAAGTCATCTTGACCAAGAATACCTTGGAAATTGACATATTCCAATAGACTATGATTTTGAATTTATTAAATATATATTTTGCATTGTTTCCTTTGTACTATTTAGACTCGTGTTTATTTAATGTCGGTTATCTTATTTACTCTGAAGAAGTGACTTACATTAAGTCACGAAACGTCAGAAATACAATTTTCGCATTCATTGGGATATAACAACAGACATATTTCCCATTAACTTTCTACTCAATGTTCAATTTATTTGGAACTAACCAATCCAACGGAGAGGTGAAAAATACTTGTGTAGAATAACATCATTGATCGGTCGTTTTATTCAACTATAGATGTACAGAACTGTGAGAATTTATTTATGAACGTTTTTGTTTACTTGTTGTTTGACTGTCGGGATTAAATCTGATCAATCTCAGTTAGATGTACTGAAAGAAAATCCTGATATTGTCTGTAGTAGTGTAATTTTGGCTCATGACTAGTAAAGTAGTTCAGGGCATACTTTAAGTTCTAATTTAGGTTTATTAGTGCTGATGATGTCGTTCAGAATAACGATGAAGTCTACATGATCAAATCATTCAGCTCAAAGAATAAAACTCTATCAAAATCATCCTTACTTATGCCTGTTACTCCTCATGAAGGAGTATAGGCCGCTCACCAGTATTCTCCATCCAACCCTGTCCTGGTTAGCGTTTTTTTTGAGCGAGTTAGCTGTCTACGAGATGGGGTCGCTAACTCCATACCTAACTCTCCTCTTTTACCCGGGCTTGGGACCGGCGGTAACTCGAGAAGAGCTACCACCTGAACTATAAATCTTCTCTATCATTTCAATTGTAATCAATTTTCGAACCTTTCAAATCCTAACTTTCAACACTTACCATTGTTTATTGTTTTTATTGTACTCCCAACTGGTATTCCATTGAAAGCTTTAATCATTTCCATCTGATGCATATTCATCCAATTGCATCCTAGACGTATGATGGATTTAAAAAATAATAATAATAAATAACCAATAATTGACAAATGGTAGTAAATTAGTAGTATATAAGAATTTGGTAAGTAAACTTTTAAATATTCAGAATATTTCTTTATCGATTTAACAATTGCGTCACAAGGCAAGCCCTCACTTGGAATCATCGAGGCCAAAGGAGAATAGGAAGACCAAAAGAACACATGATGCCGAGAAATGAAGATAGACATGAGAAGGATGAACAACAATTGGAGTGGGTTGGAGAATACTGGTCGGCAGCATACGCTCCATTAGGGGTAACAGGCGTAAGTAGGTAACTAAATTATATGTATATTCATATTTCTTTTATCATCAACTCCCATTTGACCTATTGACTACTGTTGTATGATTTACCATTCTTAATTTATTGCCAATCTATTAGTTTCAGTCTCCCACACTCACAGCAGTTTTTGGTTCGATTTAGTATAACTGTTATTTTTTTTAATTTTATGATATGATGCGGTTTGGTCTGCTCTATGTAAACTACATATATCTGAAATAGATTATTCATACAGTGGATGAAGATATTGTGTTCTAAACTCAACGACAAGGGCTTGACGACATGCTACTATATTAAGGACCAATAAGGATTCAGAATTGATTCAAAGCTACTGGTGCTGGTTAATGTGTCATTGGTTTAGCACAGGGACAAGGTCATGGAAGTCGATATTGTGATTGATGATTTTGTTACGTGACAATTGACAGTGGCATAAGTCATAATAAATATCATTCACACTTTAATTTTTACATTATATAGCATGTAAAGTTTGTTTGCGTTCTGTGAAATTCAGAAACTAGGAAGATTCGTCATACAAGAAAAAGTAAAATGTTGGTCCAGGTTGTATAACTTGAATTAGTTCATTGTCTCATTAATTAATCACTGAAACCTGGCTCTTTGAAATTAAGTGATAAAATAACAAAAGAAGAAAAAGCGGACATTATCTGCAAAATACATCGCTCCATCTGACTTGATATCCTCTTCAGCTTTATACGTGAGACCATACACTAACTTTCAAATGCTACGATATATCCTACCTAATATCAATGCACGCAAACAATTATGATCACACCTTCGACTAGGAAAATATAAAAACCTTGGACGAAGTGAACCTTAAGAAGATCGGAGAAATTTTTAAGCTTTGCACTCAGGTCAATCAACTGTAAATAAGCATGTCGAAATCCACCGCATCTATCAATTAATTAGATACATCATGAACAACTATAAGATCAAAAGTGATAATAATCAAAATAAATATGACGACATATGGGTCAACAACAGACAATCAATATCAAGTTCAACAGAACAAACTGTCAGTCGTATGTGAAGAAATTCGAATAGCTCACTACTATCTGAAGTCTGCGCTATAGATATTGTTTAAAACCACAATAAAAGTTTCATGAGCAAGCAATTCAGATCTGAGAATGAAATCTCACCAAAAATCTCACTTCTCGATAGACACACAACAGTCAGTAAATGATCTGAAAACGATTACTAACCAAATCTTCCTTAAAAAGCAGATTTACTTCAGAATGATTACGTACACACCTTACAAAAAGAATTTTGACAAAGAATATAGGTATACCATAAAATATACAAAATAAAGTATTGTCTAAGAATTTGGTATTCATCTTTTTGTGCTAATGAGGTATGGCAGCTTGGATCGATGCATATATGTGTCTGGTCCTACATTGTATCTGACCGACTGATTGTCTCAAGGTTAAACGTATCAAGTTGCATCAATAATTAATATTGAGAACGATTTGCTGAAAATTAATTCGATGCAGACTGTTGTATTCCTAAGACCGTCAAATTTAACTATAGAAGACCAACCAAATATGGTTGATTCTGAGTGGTATTCTCAGTTAGATTATGGATATATGTTATAACGAATGTATCTGCGCTTGCGAGTCATTTCTTACAAGAACTATAGCCTCGTACTCTTTAACATAACTCTATCTGAAGCCCTTCTAAAGTTACTGCCGGTCCCAAGCCCAGATAAAGGAGGATGCTTAGGCTTGAGGTTAGTGGCCCCATCTCTTTAAAAACATCCTTTCTAAAGAATCACTAATTTCAAAAAAATCATCTGAAGCATTTAGACTGCCATGAAAGTTGAGGGGACTTCATTTAGAAGGATTATGACATCTCATAGTGAAAGCCTAGATTCTTAGAAAATCTCACAAACTTCATCGTTCTCCCATTCCTGTTACTATTACAATTACTCTGTGTTTTCATTTTTTAAACCTTCTGCTACTAGGCATTCCACTTTAGATTGATGTTACATACTACTTATATCTGTCGACATACGTAGAATACACCAAAATATAACCTGGTGGTGCTCGAACTACATGAAACCCGTCGGACAGAGAAAAATAGATTCGAGAGGGCTGTTATTGTGTTACGGTCACGAATTTAGAGTGGCCGTCAGAAAAATCAGTAATGAAAAGACAGAAGGACTAGACAGTATACCATTCGAGGCACTCGAGTCAGATATTGAGGCGAATGCTAAAATATCCTATGACATCCACACTACATCCGTGAGAAACAACAAGTATCAGGAGACTAAAAAGACGCTCACCTCATGAAGATACTAAAGAGAGTGGATCTCATTGAGTGTAAAAGATACAGAGAAATTAATAGTCAATATTCGGAAGTATTGCTCAACTAAATGAAAGACTCAACAGACATCAAACATTGAGATCAACAATCTGATGGTCGTACGAATCGATCATGTATCGACCTAATTAAGACACTGTGGTTGGTTCGACATGGATATGAGAATTTTGTGGTATATTCTTCGACACTGTGGAGTACCCGAGCAGATCGTCACAGTCATATGGAACTCTTACGACGGATTGTACTTAACATCCGATCATGGATAGCAGTCCACACGTGCACTTCTAGTAAAGACTGATGTCAAAAAAGGCTGAACACTCTTTGTTTTCCTCTTCTGATTTGTGATTGGATTATGAAGAGTTGTACACCTCAGGAGAAGCATGCACTTTGATGGGTACCTCGAACACTGATCGATAATTTGAGCTTCGTAGACAAATTGGTCCTGCTATTGGATATATGGCAACAAACACAAGTGAAGACAGACAATGTTGAGGAGATCTCCGAAGCAACAGATAACAGCGTTTACGAGGGGAAAAAGGTGAAATACTCAAGTACATCACAATCAGAACCAACCAAATCTCACTCGATGGATAATTACTGGATCTGTTGAATGATGTTACATACCTGTTCAGCATTATTCATAAACAGGTGTATCTGATACAGATATGAACGTAGGGGTCGGAGAAGCAAGGACAACACTTCTACAGGTGAAGAACGTCTGGAACTCAAAACAATTGTCAGGCATTACTCAAACCAGAATTTTCGGCACTACTGTTAAGAGAGTCCTGTAGTACGAAGCTGAAACTTGGACAACTACTACAATCATCATCAAAGAAGTACAGGCATCTATAAACATAGATCTACATAAGATACTCCAAATCTATTGTCTAAACGCCATCAACAACAACCTACCATTGCAGAGAATAAATCAGCTTATATTTGGGTTGGAGACCAGGAAAAGATGATTGAGATGGATCAGATGCACTCTACAGAAACCATTAAACTGCATCAAAACGTGATCTCCAACTTTTTATTCTCAGGGCTAAAATAAGTTGGACAGATCGAGGAACACTTTGCACCAGGTATTAGAGGCAGATATCAAAAGAGTAGAGTCCAGGACATTTAATGGGAGATCCCTGTTTGGTGGCCTATGCTCCACATGGAGTAAAAAGCGTAATTAAGTAATCAATAAAAATAATTCTCTAGCTAGTTGTTAAGTTATCAATAACATTGCAAAGAAGGGAATATTGTTAGTATGAAGTTCACATTTCTATTTCATCTAGGAAACTGTAGATCATCGGGGTAGATGATCTATGTCAAATGATTGGGTGCCCACTAGAGTTAGACGAGGACGGTATGGCAAACCAGCTAACATCGAAGTCATACTTCGCGGTCAGCACCTTACGTGGATTACCCCATCAACGTATCAAGGTACTACAGATGCTTTGAACACTGTACAACACAAAGGACGTTGTTACAGAAATATATTAGTTCAAGTAGATACAAGCGAAAGTAAGACCACAGCCGCCTTTACGAGGGATCGATGATCTCTCCGATATTCAGTGACCCAACTGCCAGATGATCTGGATATAGCTCAGTTAAGTATTACTAGCTCTACAAAATAATATTTAAGTCAAGTATTCTGTATAAAATTCATATTAATTACGAAGACTTTTTCTAACAGATACGAAAATATACTGTCCTATGACTATGAATTATCGATATTATATCTATCGTGTCGGGTAGAAACAGGTGTCTACCTCAGTACAATGCAAGATGGTAGCGCAATTTCGTGGATTGGTCGAGGTAAGACGTTAACACCGTTGGATGCCGGCTCAGTGGTCTAGTTTGTCAGGAGCCCGGCGCGAGGCTGATAGGTCCTGGGCTCGAATCTCGTGAGATGCGGTGTCACGGATGCGCACTGCTGAGGAGTTTCATACTAGGACGAAACGGCCGTTCAGTGCTTCCAGGTTTTCCATGGTGGTCTAGCTTCAGTTGACTCATGATTTCAATCGAAAACTTGATCTAATTATTCGATGAGACTATAATTTATGGTCGACATTTGAGAGACGCTAAAATGACCTTGAGAGTGTTCACCCAATAACTAGGACCAAATGAGAGTTATATACCTGTGTGAGGAATTAGAATTATGATTAATAGTTGATGATTAAGGTTAGAAATTAGATTTAAGGTTTACATCATGAACTGACATCATTTACTATGCGAAAACTTTATTTAGCCAAATGGATGAGTGAATTTTGCACCAAAATCCAAGACCTAGTTCATCCATAAATTATATAGTCTTGTCATGAATTCAATTAGTCAGACTTACCATCATCAACTATAAATTCTTTATAAGATCTAATTATTCTATCTTTTTCTGATAAATTAGATTCAGTCGACAGGCGTATGATACCTAAAAAATCAAAAAAATATCATCATTAGAATAAAGTATATACAACTAGTTAAATCGACAACAACAAAGAAATAGGGTACAGAAACTTATCAAGATGAACTTGAATATACTAGAAAATTATTAAGTAGTATTTGTGATTATGGAATAAATAGGTGAAATACACTTGTGATAGTGAAGAAGATTTGTAGCTCAGGTGGAGGTTTTTTGATGGAATTTTGTTCTCTGAACTAGATGGTTTTGGTTATGGAGCTTTCATCATTCTTCTGAATGACATCATCAGTACAAACTTCTGCCTGAAAGCTTCATGATCAGACCATCCAACTCAGCGAACAAAACTTTATCTAAATACAATTGTATTAATCATTAATTTAGATATAACTGGATATAAAGATTTTAATAGTGTGATCAGATTAACGAATATAAACGTCTATATTCTACAAAGTATTAAGTCTAGTATTATCTTTTCATCTTCAATAATCCTCCCCCTACACTAATCATAATAATCAATGTATTCAATAGTGACTGGCTTTAATGATATAACTCGTGGAGTTCCAGTGAGAAGGTATGACCATTAGAGTTTAACTATATGAGGTGTGAGAGTGTTATCTACAAGAGACAATGGAAGATGGTTGCGCAATATCGCGAATCGATTTAAATTATGTAGTGTCTTTGCTTCGTTAACTAATCACCTTTGTAACCGTTATTATATAAATCTCAACGGTGTTTGAAATCTGAAGGCATTAAGATGCAGTGACTACAGTTTATTAGTGGATAGCACAGATCACAAAGCTATAAGCACATCAAGTGAATTTGAAGCAGAAAGGTAAATGTGTGTATGGGAGCAAGTACAGAGGTAAACTTATAGTCGAATTGCATAAGGGCACAGTAAGGGAAAGCAAAGGCTAATAATAGGATTCGCGTACATAAAATGAAGATGATTCATCGAGCTATCAACATCTTAGTTAGGATCTATTATGTGATCAAGCTTACATGTTTATACAAATATGACAGTAATTATAATAGTACTAAGTAATCTGAGGATTTTTCCTGTTCGAATAATTTAAAAGGGCTTAATCAAAGTTAACCATAATCGAAATTGATTGTAGGAGAGTTGCTATGGTTAGAAATACACATCATTAGACGTTGCCTTAGTGGTTTATAAGTTTAGCATCCATACTAAACTCAATACACTTGGTTCGATATCTGGATGTGAAATCGTGGGTGAGTAATAATGACTCTTTTACTAAGATTGAACGTCTGTTTGAGTTCTTCCAGGTCTCCAACAGTAGTCTAGCCATGATCAGTTCGTGATTTCATCTGTGGAAAATTGAAGATCTATTATACCAGACAAAAATATTTTATTCCACCATCAGACTCTACACATAAATGTTTGTCAATAATTTTGATTGATTGTCACTACTTTTCTTACTAATTATATCAATCTTATTATGAAACGCATCCACTTAAATTAGTCCGAATTCAAACATAGAAACATTGTATAATGTGTAAGGAATCAAAACAAAACCAAAGTTATATGTAAAGATAGAAAGTAGCTAGAAGTGGAATCTAGGACGAGCGTTTTGTCCTGTTTGGGACTCGTCAGCTGGATGTACCTGCACCTCAGAGTCGATGTTCATTCTGGGGCATATAATGCTTGTGAATTAAGGCTATATCGAGGCAATACACACAGGATGCACATATGTCAACGACAGATTGATCAGTTGCAATTAAGAAGTTAAAAATAATATTTTAACAAATAACTAAATTGTATATTTGAACGAAGAATATGCTTTTCGATAAATGCTCTTCAGGTTCTACAATCCAATATATCCAAATTAATAATCCAAAAATGGCCAGGTTTAGGGTAATGTACATCTTTTGATGGCAAAAGTGAACAGCTCGATATTGACCCTTTTAGTATAAACTGTTCATAGTGCCAGTATAAACCAACCCTTTTCAATTATTTATAGGGTCAACAAGTTTTTGTCAAAGTTTGTCAGACTTAAAGTCCTTCAAACGGCAGAAGTAGTAGTCAGTCGGATGCAGAGACTGGAGGTATACGTACAAAAGAAATATTTTCAACCGCTTCTCATCTCTTGGCCAACTTCAAGGCCGACTAACCAATAGTAATGTTAGCCATTGAATAACCTAACTTGACTATTGTACTTACGACCTTTCGTAGTCCAATGTAGTTGTCTATGTTATCTTTCGTCACAAATCTTTGTAATGTTATTATTATTGATGGTTAAACATTATTATTAATCCTCCCAATACATGATTCATTCACTTCGCACTCATCACACCTCATTATGTCTTACTAATCATCTTCCACTAACTATTTGATCGAATTGTAATTGCACTATTATTTCTCTCATCCTATCTGATCCATATTTATTCAGATCATGGATCTTACCAATTTTAATTGACATAAATGCAGATTCATGTTAACATTCCATTTAAGTCATATCAACATGAGCAATTTTATGCTGAAGAGTCCTAAAATAGAACCAAACGGCCATTCAGTGCTCCCATGCTTTCAATGGTAGTCTTATTTCAATTGATTCATGATATCAACTATTGACATTATTCTATTTTGTTTAACAATCCTACAGTTCACATGCTTTAGCTTAAAACGATGCGCTTTGCCTTAAACTTGACCAATTTTCGGATCATTAAATTCGATATGTTGAATTGTAGAACTTGAAAAGAATAATCTTCATTTATAGATTAATCTGTTGAAGATAATGAGGTATCTTTAAACAATTAATTAGTTAATTAATTAATTAATTATTATCATTATTATTCAATTACCATTATTCAATATTTCGACAGATGTAAAAGGTAGTCCATAATAGAAGATTTGAAATTGAGGCTTTATAATCTAAATAATTAATTTTTAAAAAGGGAAAAAATATAATCAATCAATCGATCGATCGATCAATCAATCAATCAATCAATCAATCAATTAATTAATTACCAAAGTTTCTTGTTCATGAATTGTTGTTGCCATGGCATTATCAAATAGAATTGGAGTCAATTGATTCATTTTAATTAATTCTAAATAATAATAACGATTAGACTATTGAATATATATAAGAAATTAAATTTTTTTTTAAAAACTTACATAATTCATTGATTGATTAGAAAAAATCAATTTTTCATGTATCATAGTAACATGAATTTTATTGATTAATTGATTTGTTATAGAATTGAGAAATATCATAGAAATAAACCATATTGATTGGATTAAATGAAACATTAGTCTCTATAAAACATTAAAAAAAAGAATTGATGAAAACAACATTAAGTGAATTTAAACTTCATTCCAAAGAAATAAGTAAGTAGCTATCAGGATTCAGTAACTAAGTGGATAATATGATGGATTTTGAAACGAATGGTATTAGATTCGAGTCTTAGAGTGATCATCAACTCGAAGATGTAGATACATCCAGTTGATGAGTCCCAAAATGGGATGAAACACGTGTCAAACTTGGAGTTTACTGTTAGCCACTATCTAACTTTATTTAAAAGGAATAGATATTACATATTTAGTTATATATCATCATTATTTGAATAGTTAAGATTATTATGAATCAATTGAAGCTAGATCATTATGAAAAAGCTAGAAGTACTAAATAGCTATTTCATTCTAGTAAAGAACTTCATAATTTTAGCTTTAATTGTTTTATAATTTCAACTTATTATTTAATATTTATTACACATACATATTGGTACAAGAGGGCATCAAATATATATGTGCCACACAAAACAATGAGAATTTAAAGAGAAGGAAAAGGAAAAGAGGTAAGGAGCTTAAAAAAAAAGGAGAACAATAACGAAGAGATTGATGTAAGATAGTGTAATAACAATAGTAATAATGAGGGAAACGGATAGGCACAACCAGAAGAAATCTTTCAGTTAAGGAAGAAACAACCATTTTTTTAATGAGGAAAGTAAAAGAAGGTTACAACAGGATCACCACTAGTAACTATTCTGAGCCATATCTGATAACATCTCTAACCACTGTGTTGCACTATCTCTCGGACCTCAGTCAACGAGGGAGTCGTGAAGGACCAACAAGAATATGACTTCAACTATTAAAAATTAACTATAATATCCATAATAATGATAATACTAATAACAATAATAATAATAATAATAATAATACTACTACTAATAATAATAAATCCCTATTCTGATAGTAAACATTATTACAAATTATAACACATACTTTGACTATTTTTGTGTATAAGAGAATGAATAAATTTGTCTAATATTCAATAACTATAGTTGCCAAGTATAGATGGTTACTTGAATTGACCAATCAGAGAAAAAAAATTTTTTTTCTAATTTTTGTAATTTTAAAAAATGACCTTTAAAAATAAAAAAAAATCGTTTATTTTTTTTTTAAAAGAATTAACTATAACATACCAATCACTATGAAGTATATTTACTTCATTGTATCTTATATATTAGGTGTATATATACAGATTGTTGAAGATGAATATTAATGATCATCTACATTTTTTTTTTGTTCATTAGAAACATTGAAGGTCAACTTAATCATAAGTTGATAGATTTTTTTCTTTAATAATTAGTCTAATCAACACTTTTGTTTATTTGAACTTATTAACTGATTATTTATGATAATGATATTTATCAATGATAAGTAAATCATTATAACAAAGAAAATATTATCATCAATGAAGGGTTATTAGATGCTTACTAGTGACGATCTCTAAGAGGTATTTGCTGAAATCCTAGTGAGAAGCCATGAACAGTGGAGTTCAATCGAGTCTGTTTTGAGATCGTAACTCACTGACAACAATGGTGGACTGTGGTGCAATTTCGTGGATTGGTTAAAGTTAGACATTAACACTATTGGATGCTTACCGGCTCAGTGGTTAAGTGCTCGCGCACGAGATTGATAGGTACTGAGTTTGAATCTTGTGAGGCGGAATGGTGGATGCGCACTGTTAAGGAGTCTCACAGTAGTCTAGCTTTAGTTGACTCATGAATTCAACAATTAAAAGAATATATAATTTAAATATAATTAATTTTACAGTATTAGCTTGTGTGAAATATAAACTATGGAGTTCTTGAGAAGATTGTGAACATTATCCGGAACATATACGACGGACTACAGTGAAAAATTGTGTGCATGGGGGAAAACCGATAGATGCATTCCAATTAAGAACCGAAGCCAGATAACACTATCTACTATCTTTGTTCCTCTTTCTTTTGTTGGTTGACTGGATTATGAAGATCTCGATATCGGAGGGAAAACATGGAATACAATGGACAGCTCGGAATCAATTAGACGATTTGGATTTGGTAGATGACCTGGTCCTTCTATCCTTATTCTGTGTTGTATTTGAGGATCTTAGTTCATCTTTTGTGTATGATAAGGCATACTGCTGCAGAGAAACATAATTTATCGCACGATTTTTTTTGCATTTTTACATAAAATTTCTTTCATCTAGGTTTAAAACTTTTTCATCCCATTTTATCCAATGAAATGTTTAGTTTTAAATAGGTAATAATTGGTTATACATTTTCGAGGGGGAGGTATCAATTCCCGGTTACCCACACTGTGGAAGGGTTCTTCTGGAGGTGCCTGAGAACGAAATTGGATTGAAGGTGGTCTTAATACCTTGAGAGAGTGACCGCAGTGCCCAAGGGACTACTGTTTGAGGTCGGTCACACACGACCTTTTTATAAGTAATTTTCGTCCTAGCGCCGTACTTGTTGAGACCTTACTGCCCGAGACCGATATCCATGGGATAGGGCGAGGTGTGCACTTTTAGGATCTACATCCTATAACCCCACCTCTCCTTGTGGGAAGGCATCATCGCTGTTATGCTGGTAGTTTGAAGGAAACACATTACTGCTACCACACTTCTGTACAGTCAGTAGTACGACTTCGCCGTCGGACCTTGGGTTCCTTACTTTTAGTTTTACCGCTCTTCAACTAACCTGTCTGGCATGGTAGGATCTTGAAGATCGATTGTTGAAGCCAGTATAGCTCGATTGCTCCATCAAGATAGGCAAGCCCGACCACCACATCAAGATAGCAACAATGGTCGGACAGGTTAACTGACGTGGAATTCGAAATAGTGAGACCTCTTCTGTTTTTTGTGACAGCATTATTCAACATTGCACACTTCGTTTACCAATCCAATGGGAAGCTCCTGAATCCACAAGGTGTTTTTAATATGAGCCACAAAATGTTCTCTCAGATCAATATTCCAAGTTATAAATGTGTCTACTTATATTGTAAATAGTAAGTGAATAATTTAAATTGATAGCTCACATCATGTCACTTGTTCGGTTGTATAAGTACGAAATTGCTGAAGAAAATTATCGTCGGTACTTTTTATTCGCAACTGCTGATCAAATGAATTTGACAACTCGTTTTCTTAGTGTTTTTAGTTTTTATGGGATCTACAAAACTAACAACAAAAATTTGTATTTGTATCAGGTAGTTGCATTGGATATTAATTTTGTGGTAATACCTGTTTGTACAGCCTTTGTAAGTCATGAAACATCTGCTTTGCTCTCACGACTTCTGTCTTTCTTCAGGAGCTCAACTAACAATCGAGAGTTGGTTGGTAATGTCACAGGTGATTCATCTATAATGGCTGCTACCATAACACAAGTGTATTCAAACTCTCACCACATTTTCTGTCGTGTACACCTCAATCGCAATGTCATAAGGAGGGTAAGTTATTCATTGACTGACATTAACCTTAAAATGTAATTTTAAGAAGCTGCTGTCTGAAACCATACAGCTATTCTTCCGTTTCATGTTCAGTCGAAAAGTCGATAGGTAAATAAAAATATTCATACATTACAGTGTTTTGTAGTTTCCAAAGCTACCTTTCATTTATTGAAGCATCAGACGGGACTTTTTACCGATATATAAGAGATCAGTTGTTGCCTAAGAAACACAAGTTGTCCAATGCGTTTTGACCGGCTGAGACACTCCTTGAACAAAAAAATACGAACATTGGATTTTGATGCATCAGAAACTTAATACAAAAAACACCCATGCTGACATCTAAATTCAGTGTACCTCTTCGAGCTGGATATTGGATGGAAGTGTGAGTTCAAAAATACACAGATGAATGTTTTTACATTGTTCAGTTAAACAGTTGTAGGCTTTTATTTATTACATCAAAATTAAACTTTGGTATAACAGTCAGAAGTATAATCGACCGAAAAATTTATTATATCAGACGTTAGCTTGTTAATTTGCACTGAATACGACGAATATTTCAATTTCTTGTCAAAAATGGTTGTTTTTTTAAAGCTTAGCTGTTTTGCGTTTAATATTAAAATAAATATTCACATGCCCCCAAATACCCTGGTATGGCCGAGGGTAGGGGGAGTCCGCTCTCCCCCTCGAAACGCTCTCACATGACCATGCATATACAGCCACTGACAGGGAAGTCCTACTCACTGTCTTCTCAAGGCGGAAGTGTTGATTACGAAACTTGGAGGGTGAAAAGCAAATATCCGGCGCTTTAACCGGGTTGGTGGATATAGAGGATCCACCTAATGGAGTTGGAAAACTCTGATTCCAAACCAGTTGTGCATATGGGCTCCAGAATACTGAAAGAAAAAATGGCGTATGAACCAATTATTAGTCACCAACTACCATGGGACTGCATCTCCTTACGTTGCTCTACTGCCTTGTGGATCTGACCTTTAGGTCGAAGGCTCTGGGTGTGTCTCCATAAGAAAATCACTTGCTTCGGTCTAGGCTATCGGGCAGTATCGCAGCCCATTCACTAATCAAGTGACTTGTGTGGTGCATATGTATTCGGTGCCCCTTTGTACCAATGTTTGTGTTCAAATAAATAAATATTCACATATTATAAATATGTACATGGAATTTGTTAGTGTCCGTCTAATATGTTTAACAAATAAAACGATCATTTGAAAAATGATTCCAGACTGTCGAATTCAGTAACATATGCGACGTCATTTCTAAATTACATTCAAAAATTAAGATAACGATTTGGTCAAACTGTACAAGTACATAACATTTTGCTATTGACATTACGTAACCAAAACCTAACAGTACACTCCCCAAACAAAATAAATGATTCGCATTATTGCATACACAGAGAAGTTTTCCTATCTTAATTATATGCTCTTCAACTACATAGAATGGACAATGTATAATTGAGAACAATTTTTACTTTTAATGGATTTGCAAAATTACACAACAACTAATCATTTAACTGTAGACGTTTGTGCTGAAGAATACAATATCGCGTTCATTATCGATGTAAGCTAGACCACCATGGAAAACCTGTAAGCCTTGTGGGACTCCTCGGCAGTGCGAATCCACGATCCCACCCCGCGAGATTCGAACTCAGGACATATCGGTCTCGTGCTTAACCATTAGACCACTAAATCAGCGTCCAACGTTGTTAATGTCTAACTCCAACTAATCCACAAAATTGATCGACACATCCACCATTGTCTTCAGTGAGTTACTATCTCACAACAGATCTGATTGAACTTCACTGGTCACTTCTTAAAGCCTAAACTCTTATTCATTCAGCAATCTTAGAGGTTTAACGTGATTAATACATACTCTATTCATGATCTTATCAAAATGATTTATTCATATGTCGACACACATATATAACGATTATTACAAGTCTAAACTATGTGTGAAAATAACTCACAGAAATACCACAATGAAAATTTGATTGCCCCCACAAGTTCCGTAATCACTATTATCTACTATTAAATATAGCTATCAGTTTTTTTTCCTGGTTTACTTCTCATGATATGCATAGTGTTTCTCTTGTCACGATATGTAAACAACTTCAGTTCCATTTCTACCTGATCGATAAAGAACTCGATACCTATTCACAGACAGGAGAATACAGTAGGGCAGACAAATAGAATTCGTGTCTACTTTCTTTGCATAAGTTAAAGTTTTATACTAAACGACAGGATCTATTTTGCATTAAAATAAAATTCAAATATCAAAATGCAATTTTTCACATTCAGTCAAACTTACGTTATGCTACTTTGGTTTGAACTAATCAGATTACAATGATGCACAGTTTAAAGTCAATGAACAAATTAATCTAGGCAACAAAATGTTTGTTCATTATCATGTGAGCACACATTTTAAAAAAAAAACATGTTAACCAATCAATTATTTCTAAATTTGTTTGATCGGGGGGGGGAGGGTAGGAATCACAACCACCATGCAATAATTGTCAACTGTAAACTTCCTAAAGAAATAATACGAAACTCATAGGATGGAACTGTAATACTAATTCACGGACAACCAAAGCTAAACACAATGACGGCTGAACTGTCATCGATTATACAGTAAATGTATATGGAATGAGATGGAAAGGAATTTATTGATTCAATGAGTAACGGATTGAAAAAAATAAAATTTAATTCAAATCCTGCTTAGGCCTAAAAGTGGAATTCAATCTGTCTCTTCAGATCTACGCTTATCTTGAACAATGACATCGTTATACTCCAGTTATCACGCCACCAATGCGACAATGGAATACATAAAATTATGGTTATTGGTTCTAACCAAAAACCAAATGAAACATTGAATTGCAGCTAGGAAAAATCCAAGAGCCTTCAACAGCAGTTTCACCTGGAGGCTGAGCAAGATCACATGTCACACAGTCTGTTGCTGTGGGTATCTTCTGTTTTTTTATCTCTCTTATTGAATTCTTCTGAGTTTATTGGAATGATATTCTCTCCTTAATTAGTTGATGATGCATCCGAATCCACATCTGTTCGATAGTTGGAAGTTTTCGATTTGGCGTAATCACCTACTATTTACAATATAAGTAGGCACATTTATAAATCAGAATATTGATCTGAGAGAACATTTTGTGTGTTATATTAAAAACACCTTGTGGGTTCAGGCGCTTCCCATTGGTTCGGTAAATGAAGTTTACAATATTGAATAATGCTGTCGCAAAAAAACAGAAGTGGTCTAACTGTTTCGAATTTCATTTCCGTTAACCTGCGCATCCAAAAACTGTCGTCCTATATCGTGGAATTACACTCGTTAATCTTAATTATTAACAATACTATTATTGTTATTATTATTAGTAGTAGTACTCATAGTGTAGATTTACACAGTATTTCTTTGTTATATGACTGAGTATCATTGAATTTAATAATATATATATTTATTGATCTTCACTTGGTATTGTTTGGCTTGGCTCTTCCCTTTGAGGTTTAAGACTGCAATTGCTCAGTCTGTTATTGGCATATGTGCGTACTGTGCGTATACCTCGATATTACCTTAATTCACAAGCTATTTGTAAGTAGTGATGGAAAGTGGCTAGCAGTGGAATCCAGGACGCGCGTTTCATCCTGTTCGGGACTCGTCAGCTGGATGTACCTGCATCTCAGAGAGTTGATATTCACTCTGGGACTCGAACCTAGTACCATTCGCTTCATACTCCATCGCGTTATCCACACAGCTATAATCCTTTGGTTTGATAACCTGAACTTTTCAATCCAAAATCTTAGCAATAATCGGTTAATTCAATAGAATAAGGCTTTAAATCACTGAATGACCTTGGTTAGTTAACCACAGCAAAGTAGGAAATGATGGACATTTATTTTATTTTAGTAATGGCCTCTTTACTTACTTACTTGCTTACACCTGGTACTGCTCATAGGGGAGCCTAAGCTGCTCACCAGCATTCTCTATTCAACTTTTTCCTGAGAAATGTTTTCCTGTTCCTTCCATTTGCTATTCATCCTTTTCCAATTTCAGACGCAGTGTATTCTTTGACCTTCCTCTTTTTCTTTTCCATTCACGACTCCAAGTTAGCGCTTGCCTCGTGACGCTGTTTGGTAATTTCTGTAATGTATGTCCTATCCATTAACATTATCTTTTCCTAAATTCCTACTCAGCTAAAAGCTGGTTTGTTCTCTCCCACAGAAGGCTGTTTCTGATGCTATCCATTGGTCTCTTCAGAAATGCGTATCCACGCACCCACTTGAGATTGAACCTTGGACCTAGTGTGATTTTGCCTTTAGATGTAATGTTTCCGTTCTGATTCTCACTGCTTCCTATATAACCTTTCTAAAATGTTGAACCTTAAAAGAACAAGTGTTGAGGTGGATGTCGTTCTGTTGGGTCACCACGTTAGGCAAATTAAACACCACATTAGTGTGATAGCTACATGTTTACTTACCTACCTACCTACTTACTTACTTACTTACGCCTGTTACTCCCAATGGAGCATAGGCCGCTGACCAGCACTCTCCAACACACTCTGTCCTGGGCCTTCTTTTCTAGTTCCATCGAATTCTTGTTCATTTTTTTCATGTCTATCTCCATTTCCCGGCTTAATATGTTCTTTGATCTTCCTCTTGTTTTCCTTTGTTCTTGAGGACTCCATGTTAGGGCATTTCTTGTGACTCAGTTGAGTGATTCCGTCAGTGTGTTTCCTATCCACTCCCAGCACTTCTTCCTGATTTCATTCTCCGCTGGGACCTCGTTTATTCTCTCTCATAGTAGGTTGTTGTTCATAGTGTTTGGCCAAGGGGTGCGAAGTACTTTGTGTAGACAACTGTTAATAAACACTTTTATCTTCTGGATCATGGGTTTCGTAGTTCTCCAAGTTTCCACTCCATACAGTAGAACTGTCTTGATATTTGTATTGAAAATCCTGATTTCAGTGTTGGTTGACAGTTGTTTTGAGTTACAGAGGTTCTTCAGCTGCAAATATGCTGCTCTTGTTTTGCCGATCCGCGCCTTTACATCTGCATCAGATCCACCGTGTTCATCAATAAGGATGCCCAAATATGTAAAGGTTTTTTTCATCTTCCAAATCTTCTCCAGGCGGAGTTGATAGCTACACGGTAGTAGGATATAATCACTTATTTCATAGAACCAGGATTTTTCTTTTATTCCTTTCACCTTATCTTCACATTAAACTAAGATTATCTATAATGACAACTCGTTTTGTTTTGAAATAAATGCTATCAGTTATTCGTAATATTAATATCCCCTTAATATGAACGTGTGACTTAATTAATTAAGCACCATATGCTTGACTTTCTATAATCAATGTTGATGATAAGCAAACATGGATAGTGGTTAGAAGTGGAATCCGGTTTGACTCGTGTTTCATCCTATTTTGGGCTCGTCAACTGAATACACCTGCATCTCACAGTTGATGTTCACTCTTGGATGCAGGTACATCCAGCTGACTAGTCCGAAATGGGATGAAACATGAGTCAAACTGGAGTTCGCTGCTAGTCATTATCCATCTTTGCTTAAAAAGCTTGTGACTTAAGATTATATCGAGGCAATCCACATAGGATGCACATATGCCAATAAGAGACTGATCAATTATAGTCCTAAATAACAATGAAAAGATTCAAGTAAAGCAACACCAAGTGAACTGTTGATGATAGTCGTTTTTCCTTTGCTAAATAGTTGAGCTAAGAATGTTTCCGATTACTGCTTATACTCTTACTACCTCTATCACTACGGGATTTGAGTCGATAACTGCATGTGTGTGATAATGTGGTATGGCTACTCGAACTGATGTACGTACGTACGTATGGGCCTTCATTTCTAGTTCCATCCAATTTTTGTTCATTTTTCTCATGTCTGTCTCCATTTCACGGCGTAATATGTTCTTTAGTCTTTCTCTTCCTTTTTGCCCTGAGGATTCCATGTGAGGAATGACCATGTGATACAGTTGGGTGCTTTCCTCAATGTGTATCCTACCCACTTCCAGCGCTTCTTCCTCATTTCTTCTTCCGCTGGGATCCGGTTTGTTCTCTCTCACAGTTGATTGTTGCTAATAGTGTCTGACCAACGGATCCAAAGTATTTTGTGTAGACAATTGTTAATAAACACTTGTATCATCTGGATGATGATTGTGGTAGTTCTCCAAATTTCTACCCCATAATTCAATAAAACGGAATGATATGACTCAACATCTAAAAGAAGATAGGGACTAAGTACATCTGCTCCGTTTTTGATCGTGATTACTACAATTAAAGTTATTTAAATCAGTTATCATGTTTATGTGTTTGTCTACTATTCTTGTATTCTAATAGGATATAGCAAAGCAACAATTTTATATCTCAATGAACAATCTTTTCATGAAAAGACTGAATCTTTCGGTTAATGATAGTTAAAAAAAAAAGACAAGTGGGCAGTTTTAATTTTAGGGGGTTTTAATGAAACCATAGAATGTTAAATTAGTTTAATTGAAATTCATATAGGTATGTAACACTTATCTACTTGTAAAAGCTTAACAGTCACTACACCAATCGCTTACTCATTATTAACTGTTACTATTGTGTATGAGTTCATCGATTAAAGTCATAATATAGCGTTAATCGAGATTATGAACAGTAAGCAACTAAGATGTTTGAAACATGCTATTCACCTCTGTCTGTCATTGATAATAATGGTAGGAAAATGTGGGTTTCCAAAATAAAGACATAATCATATCATCTTATGTCGACTCACTTGTCTAGATGTTAAATACTCTACCTGATACTTGAAGGTGGTGGATTCGATGTTCAATGGAATCGTGGATACACACAGCTGAGTTATAGCTCACAATTGATTGATCACTGGGTGGTGATCAATGTCATGCTTGTCTAGTTCTTATTAGTGCAGATCGAATGCTATCGATCATGTTGCAATGTGGCCACCAGTCTAGGTGACTCGACACTGCGGGCACTATGTAATGAGATTAGATGGTAGTTGGAGGTAGTCAACAGGAAACCCTGGACCCGGGTTTCGTGCTACTTGGCACTCGTCAGCAAGGTGTACCTGTAATCTTGAGGGAACTGGTGCTCCCTGGCGGATTCGATCTCGTGTCACCCAGCTTCACAGTCAGAGACGTTACCACTGAGCTATCCGAGCCGTGACTAACCTCCTGTAGGACTGAGATGTAATCACAATTGATTGATCACTGGGTGGTGATCAATCTCATGCTTGTCTACAAAAATCAATAATCTTCAGAAAATCTTTACATCATATTATCGATTCATGTAGTTATTAACAATAATAGCAACGTATAAAACCGAACATAAAAACGAACATTTGAAATAGTTCTGATATAAACGGAATCTATTGACAACTCAAACAAACGGCAACTGATATACACAACTCTTCAACTATAACCCTAAACGATGAGATCCAACAAGAAGACAGCAGCAATGCATAAGAAAACTAATATATAACGAATAGAAAATGAAATAGTGCGACATGATCATGAAACACACGATACTTAACAAACTAAAAGTAATAACAATCAATCAGAAAATAGGTTAAAGTTCACGTGATAGTATCAATTGGAAAAACTGTTCTCTGTTTACCAATACAGTGTACAATTTGACATTTATTAGCAAAAACTACATAAGTGTATAAGGCGATGGCGTTTGAAGTGAAAGGTACCGAATTCGAGTCCCAGAGTGAACATCAACTCTGGGAGACAGGTACATCCAGCTGTTGACTCCCAAATAGGATGAAACGCGCGTCAAACTGGATTCCATTGCTAGCCAATATCCATCTTTGCTTAATAAGCGATCATGTTAGCACATTGATGTGTATTATTTTGTCATATTTTTGGTTATCCCACTAACGGTATATTCACTAATACTGTTACTGAATTCATCATGATGTCCATAGTGAAAACATAAATTCTCATATTGTCAAATCTCCAGTCACAATATTTATTAATCACGTAGGTCACTAATATTTCTATTTTTAGACCCATATGTTTTGCGGTTACATTTATAAAAAATGAGACCACAAAGATACGATCAATAGTGGTAGTGGAATTTGTAGCGTAACTACGAGGTTTAATGGTCCAATAGTTAGTCACCATGGATTAGTCTGTGAAACCAATTAATGTCAGACAACTTCTCCTCATTTAGTGATCTCAATAGAAACTTCATGGATAGAATTTATTGGCAGAGAGAGCTTTGATTATTGATTGGCTTGTTCTGTCAGTCTATTGTTTGAATATCATAGTTGAATATCATACTGAACAATCTAAGAATCCATTCTGAATATGAATTTGGTGAATACAAAAGTCACTTATGAATTGTCATAAAAAAATTGACTGACCATAAATATACTGCGTACTTTTCTTTTAAGCCCAAAGATTGTGTTCTTCACAAAATTTCTGAATTTATTAGGTGTGCAAAGATAGTTAGTAGTAAGTCCTTGACTTAACGTTGCTACTGGTTGACGTCAGCAACATATACCTAGAGTCTTAAACGGAAGCAATGTTGTCTGTGAAATCTCATAAAAGTCAATCAATTCCACAATTAGAAATGATATCAGCAAGTTATTTGAGTTGTGACAGATCTTCTGTACAACTTAGATGTTGACACTAATTTATGGCTGATTAATGTCTGAAGTTGCAAAAATAAGCCCCTGGGTCTTGACTCAGTCACCGTACTCACCGCACGGCCTGAAGTTTCTAAATGAAATCCGTGATAAGGTATTAAATGCACACTACCTCACAGTTTTAAACTAGAATCAAATATTGATTCCATTCAAAGAAGGGGGAGACAAAGAGTATATACATCTACACTAATGTGGTCGATTGTCAGCTATGTCACCCACAGTCTCCAAACGCTGGTTACGACAGTCACGCGGACCCCAACCAAGTAGTCTAGTAGTATCTACCAACATGGCTCAGATTAGAAGTTAGTGACTTCAACCACTGATGCCACGTTTTGGTTTGGCCGCCCCTAACTTTCTTCCAACCATTTCCAATACCGGTTAGCATTGCACGTCGTGGTAATCGGTGTTCGGGCCTATGTAACACGTAGCCCAACCATCTCGGTCGATGAAGATTCACAACCTTATAGACTGATTTACCATCATCATTCCCTAATACCCTGCATCTAACATCACTATTACTTACACAGTGATCCCAGCAGATGCCAGCAATATTTCTGAGGCATTTGTGGTCAAATACTAGTAGCTTACGAGTGTCTTCTACTCTTAATGGCCATGTTTTACAGCCGCAAAGTAGAACAGAACGAACTGATATAGAGTGTACTTGTCTCTTTATTGACAGGTGGATATCTCACCTTCTCCATAGGTGATGTACGTTGGCAAAAGCGAAATGAGCTTTTTGAATCTGTGCTGATATTTCGTCAGATACCAACGCATTAGGGTTGACCAGACATTCAGGATAAGTGAAGGTGTCGACACGTTTGACTGCTTCACTTCCTATCTATAGTTCAGGTGTTGACGCGGGCCGGTCCTGAAGCAACAACTTGCATTTAGAGTGGGAGAAACACATTCTAAACATCTTGGCATTGTTGCTCATTGCAACCAAAAGACTGCATTTTATCAGCGTCTTCACCAAACAGAACTATGTCATCTGCATATTCTATGTCGATAAGTGGATCTCCTGGAAGGAGATCAATTCCCGAGAATTCAGTAGACGAGAATGTTCATCCCATCATTAGGCCTATGATGAAGTTAAACAAAAATGGAGAAAGTGGACTGCCTTGACGGACACCACTTGAGGTTGTAAAATCAGATGACAGTTCACCATTAGCTCTGACTCGACTGGTAGTGTTCGAGTAAAGGGCCTTCACAAAGTTCATGTACTTATGAGGTACGCCTTTCAGTGACAGACACTGCCACAGAACCGTCTGGTCTACAGAGTGAAATGCTGCTTTAAGTCTAGAAAAACTACCATTTTCGGACGCTGTTAAGCATACCTGTGTTTTAAAACCTAACGAATGGTGAATATGTGGTGGATGCAGCCACGACCAGGTCTGAAGCGAGTCTGATTCTCTCGTGTTTGCAGTTCACGCGTCTCTGTTAGGCACTCGATAATTATTGAGGCTAGCATTTTAGATGCTCCAATAGTCAAACTAATCCCTCTATGGTTATCACTGGATGATTTTGATCCCTTCTTATATGCTAGGACAATCAGTATAACATTTTTGGTACTTGCTCTAAGCAGAGACAACTGAAGTGGTGGAGAGAATACTTTTTTATTTGCTAGTCCGAAGATATCAGTAATGGTTTATAATTTCCGGTTGCTGATGTTCAGTAGTGCAACTAATCAGTTTGAATTGCTGTGTCAATTCAGCGCGGATCGGTTTAATATAGCGTTATGTTACGAGCATATCTGTTATGCTTTCAGAAGTGAGATCCAATATACGGGTTTTGTGCTATTCGGGAGTCGTCGATTAGATTAATTTTAGAACTACTGAAAATCAAGCTTCATAGTATTCTTAATATATTTTTAATAACCAAATTTCTCTCCCCCTATTCTAAATCTTTATCAAAATGCAGAAATCAGTTGGTCACTTTATTCTTGAGAAGATGAGATTGTAGTACATTGTATTTCTTCTTTATGAGTGTTAAGTTAGTCTTACATTGTTCCTACTTGTTCCCTTTCTACTCTCTTGTATATGGTCTTATACTACTTATTTACATTCAGTAAGCAGTTGTATTCCCAACAATTTTCACACTTATGTTTTAACGCAAGTTGTACTGTAATATTCTGAAATGTTCACACATAACTTTAATGTTTATTGTATTTATCATTGTATTTATCATTATAATTACTGTATCTTAATCTCTGTAGCCGTTATCCACAGTTTTGTGCATTTGTTTAAACGCAACAGTTTCTACATTATTTGCTCTTGGTTCAGGTTTCGGTTGTTTGTAAACTGCTATCAAATTTAGACACAGCTATCAGCTGTCCTTTGTACTATCGGAGCCTTTTTATTTTCATACTTGAAAGACGCGTCTAAACGCCCAGACACCTCACAAGTTGAGGTTTGTAACTAAATTTTGTGTATTATTTAATAAAGAACCGTTGTTGTGGACAAATCGTTGTTTTGGAAACGTCGGTTTTGCGCGAATCTCAATCGGGTGACTTGGACGCTTCGATAGACTTAACAACGAGTAATGATTATAATTGTAGTTTTAGTTGATATCATTTATCTGATTATAGTAAAGAGTTCTATGCTCAAACTATTAAAGAAAGATTGCAATACAATTCCAGTTTAGTAAGCCAGTGTGAATGTTAAAAAAACGATATGTGCAAAATGTTTCCCAATAATTATTAGTTGTTATTTATATCGATATTTATTTATTTACCATCGGTCTTATTTATGTTTTTAGTTTTTTATTTGAACATGTTCATCTCTGTACAATAGGTTACGAAATACATATGCGCTACACAAGTCGCTTGAATTGTGTGTAAGGTGTGATACTGCCCAGGTGCCCAGACCGAAGAAGATGGTTTTCTTATGTAACAACAACCGGAGCCCTCGACATAAAGGTTTGATCCACAAGGCAGTGGAGTTACGTCAGGAGATGCAATCCCAAGGTAGCCAGTGACCAACGATTGGTTCATACGCCACTTGTTCTCTCAGGATCCTAGAGTGCATGTGCATCATTGGTTTGGAATCAGGGTTTTGCAACTCCTCTAGGTGGACTCTCTGTGTCCACCGACCCGGTTGAAGTGCCGGTTATTATGTTAAGCCCACATACTTTATCCTAACTTTCGGACAGCTCAACTTATTCATTCTACATGAGTCATATTTTGACCTTGTTAATTATTCGCTTATCAATCTTGACTGATTTTATATGAGCGTATATGTGTATACACTTCATATCCCATGTCTCATCACATGTCCGTAGTTTATTTTGTCTGCCTATAAATGTTGAGTAACGCCTGGCTAAAAATGAATTGGCTTACCAGCCATCTGCCGTGCGCGTCATTTAGCTTTGTTCTATTACATTTACTTTACATACAAAATATGTGTATTCAAAGGCCATTCTCGTTGATTGACTTATCTAGATTCCGTTATTGACTAACGTGATTAAAGTCGATGATTGTATACGAGGATAGGTGATAGCAAACATTCGTACGATCTAAGTGGATTCAGATCCACGGGTCACGAAATACTCAAACTGGCTTACAGTAGTGCAAGTGCATCCATTCCTTGTCTCCCTCTAGATTCGAAGTTTCTAAATTCCTTATGATTTTTTATTTAGCTAATATACACTTTCTTGAACCGGTTTTGGTACCTAATCTTTTATATTGCCACAAGTACTGTTGCCCCATCTAATAGTCTGAAATTTGCTCTAAAAATTTCATCTCGTTGTGCTGATCGTATATGGAGACTTGAATCAATGTACACACGTACCAGATTGTACGTTGTGTTTAACTCACTGATACTACCCACTGTAATGGGGTGTATCAGCCTCACAGGATTGTCCTTGTGTTCTATGGGCATGCACTCAAGTCAAAAAACTCCCGCCAGCAATCTAATTTCCGTTCTAGGTTTTTTAAGGAAAAGTATTTCATGAGGTGAGCAACTGGAAAGTAAAAGCTGTACACATACCTCTACTAGCACTGGAGATAACCTTGACTGACTAGCTCCACCTATTCCTATTTGGGCGGTTGGTCTGTACCACTCTGGCTTTCACTATACGTGAATTGATCTCATCATCCACGTCACCACCAGCACTTATGCGGCTACCTAGATGCACGAACTTGTCGGCGATATATCCGCTTTATTGATGCTTACAGGGGATAGACATTCTTCATTCAATAATAACTGTATATCATCATGGCTATTAGTTTGTTTGTTTATCCAACTATCATCATTTAAAGGGTTGTTGTTTAAACTGTGTTTGTGGTGCTCAATGTATATGTGATGAACTTAAATACACAAACTAATTGCTGTCAAATAGAATCGAAAGAACTGTACAACACTATGAGGTAACACGTCATGACCTTATTTGAATTCTTAATACTACTGTTTCCTGACTTTGTAGTTAATATAAAATTTACTAGATAAAGATAATCGTTGTTACGATATTGTCTTGTGATTTTTGTGCCTATTTAGACCATATGATAGTCGGCTTGATATGTACTGATTGATACTAAGCATACCTATTCAACTTCGATCTTACTTTTGAGAATAACTTTCATCACAGAACGAGCAAAGCTAAGGAAACATTGAGAAACAGGAAGCAATGGACGACTTTTTAAATTTTTGTCAGGGTCTTCTAGGCCGTAACTGTCTGAAGATCTTCGGGAGCCGACATGAATTTCAATCCAGTGGTCTGAATTCTCCATCTTCACCCAATTCGTAATACACTGTTTACCATTGGATGTCGTCGATACAAGAGACCGAAAGGTCTGTGTCCGGATAACAGATATATGTCGTGACGTAATTCATCTGAAATTGATTTTTGAATATTGGATACAGGAAACTGAAAGAAGAATATAGAAACCGGACAAAATTAGCAGTGATAAACAATGCAGAATTATCTTCTTATGACCTTAATGGGATGATTAGCCACTTCTCTACCCAGCGTTCGAAACATATTTGTAAAATGATAATTGACACGTCATAAACCTGACGTTACAATGCTCTCTGATCATTCGGCTTCACTGTCCTTGCGTAGGCTTGGTAAACGTTTCGTCCTTTATCCGATCGACAATTCACTGCCCTCTAATCGGCTGTCACAAGTTATAACAGCCCTAAATACATCCACGTCGTCGATAGCCAATGTCAAGCTTCATCTGGAAAGGGAGAACACAATATATATCACATGGAAGATGGATATGGCTGTTGATACTGACCAAGAGTATTTTGAGACCATTGCGTGGCTGTTGAATTTGTTCATTCTGGTTGGTGCTTTTTAAGCAATGTTGTTTTCTGCGGAATGGGGTTACTGACCCCATACCCAACCTCCCTCTTGAATCCGGAAATAGGACCAGCAGTAACCCTAAAACAGATACAGGTTACATAACAGCTACATGGCTGCTAACTCCTTTCCCTTTTTTCTGGGGGTTGACTGGATTATGAAGACCTCCACACATCAAGGGAGGCACATAATACAGTGAACAGCTTGAATGCAATTAGAAGATTCGGACTTCACAGACGACGTAGCTCCTCTATACCATACACACCGAAAATTGCAGGTCAAGACAACTAGTGTAGCAGCAGCAGCCTCTGCAGCGATAGGCCTCAACATATATAAGGGAAAAACTAACATCCTCAAAAATACAACATCAAGAACACCAACCAACTCGGTCACACTTGTTGGAGAAACCCTGCAACAGGTGGAAACTTCCATGTATATGACATAGTAGGTGTCTTCGATGAACAAGGAGAATTCGATGCAGATGTGAAGGCAGGGATTGGCAAAGTAAAGGTGGTATTCTTAGATTTGAAGAACATACGGAACTCAAAACGACTGTGAACCGAAAATAAAGTCACAATCCTCAATACGAACGTCAAGACAGTTCGACTGTACAGAGCTGGAAAGTGGAGAACTATTACTACCATCATCTAACATGTACAAATATTTATAAACAATCGTCTACGTAAGATACCCAGTATCTGTTGACCGGATACCATCAGCAACAGTGTAATGTAGAAAAGAACAAACAAACAAAGAGAAAACTAGGGAAAGACGTTGGAAGTGGATAGAACACACATTGAGGAAATTACCAAGCTGCATCATGAGGCAATCCTTACTTGGGATCCTGAAAGAAAACAGAAAGGAGGAAGGTCAAAGAACACACTGTGTCGAGAATCGGAAGCACAGATGAAAACGGACAACTGGAAAGGATTGTCCAGGACAGAGTTGGATGGAGACTACTGGTGGGCGGCCCGTGCTCCTCCATGAGTGATAACAAGTGTTAATAATTAGGTAAAGTGATCTATCGTCTAGATGTTTCATAAGTTATTACAATTGGCAAATATGATTTAACTCACTCATTCCCAAATAATGTATGGCAGTCATTGAGATAGATAGTTTGAGCATATTATTCAATAAATTTAGTGTTGAAAGACTTAAATTATTTGATAGAAATCAGCATCATCACTGATCAATAGACTCCAGTTGTCATCCTCTTAACAACCACGTTTTTCAAGTTATTCCATCAAGAATGGCTGAAAATATTGAAAAATGTAGAAAAGTATTAGTGTTATGTATTTGAGAACAGTTGGTTAGACAGCACATTACATACGAAGGTATAAAAATAATACGGTTCCCAGTAATCAGCTTTAAATTGTATTATTACGAGTATTCTGTTATGTAATGTGTTGTGATAATATAATATAGTAATAATGATAATACTAATTATCATTATTATTAGTAGTATATAAGAAAATGATTAATTTCTAGAAGTGGTATGACATGAACATTTTCATTTGAAGATAATCTAGTTAGAATTGAGAATAAAGAAATGAATCACAATTGATTGATCATTGGGTGGTGATCAATGTCATGCGTGTCTAGTCCTTATTACTGCAGATCGAATGCTATCGACCATATTGCATGTGGCCACCAATTTCCTCAGGTTAACAGGTACACCATGCTTACGAGTGCCAAGTAGCACGAAACCCGGGTCCAGTGTTTCCTGTCGATTACCTTCAACCACCATTTAAAGAAATGAATGATCAAGATGAAAGATAATACAATTTCATTGAAATAAAACTGGCGATCATGTGTACTTGAAGTTTTAAATCAAATGGAACAATTCGTAGATTCAATTCACCATGATGGGGTGAAATAATTGATTCTTCCAGTTTCAGTCTCAGTTTGGAAAGGACCGGATGTGTGATAGCCTGTGTTGTTCCTGGCGATCTTGATACCTCAGTTGATCTAACTTTCTTTTGAATGAGTCGATAGATGGAGCTTCCATTAAGTGTTGAGATAATGAATTCCACTGATTAATGTTTCCAAGGGAAATTCACCCTCCCATCCTTCCTTGTCCCTAATTCACTTTATTGATATGTTTGAGGTTTCTCCCTTTATTCTTCATCTGTATTTGATTATTATTGATTTATCTAAATTTGTGTTTTTGTAATTTTAAATTGTAATCAAGATGAAACGCTCATTCTAGAGTCCATTGCTAGTCACCATCCATCTTTGTTGATAATGTATGTGACGTAATGCAATATTGAGCAATCTAAACAAGATACACATATGTTAATAAAAAGCTGATGAATTAAATTTCTAAACATCAATGTGAAGATTGGAACAAACAATACAAAATGAATTTATGTTGTATTATTACTATGATGTCAACATGTGATACTTTTAACCAAGTTAGAATTAAATGGAATTGAAGAATTTTCTCTAGAAGTTCACAACTGATCATCGAATCTTATCGGTATGACCACTAGTGTAAGTAGTTGTGTTGTTAGTTGGTTGGACTTGGTAAATAGAAAACCCTTCTTGATACAAGTTTCATGTTGGCTAGCAATCGTCATGAAAGCCTACTTGTAATCTCTAGGGGTACTGATGCTCTCATTAACATTCAGCTTCATATGTTCAGATTTTGTTATTGAGATATTTAGGTCACGAGTGATCTTCCGTGAAACGGAGATATTTAAAACTGATTGATTGACGATTAACGTCCAAAATGATGCTTGTCTAGTCTATCAAGTATTGAGTGAATTCCTTCGGTAGCCTTTGAAACAGATTGTGTTCCATCGTCCAGCGTAACTCAGGACATTTGCATAATAAACAATTTGCATGGGACTGCTCAGTGGTAAGTAACCCTACCCTCTCATGCGGGTCCAATTACTTTGTGTGGGGATACTTAACGTTCAGACCACTGAGTCAAGATCATGAACGCGCAATGTTGAGGAGTCGTGTAGTGTGACGAAACGACCCTTCTTGTCGCACGTTTCATGCTGGCTAGCACTTAGCATCAGGTCTTACTTCTAATCTTTGGTGATAGTGATACGCTCGATAACATTAAGCTTCAATTTTTCCAGAATTTACAATCGAGATGTTCGGGTCTCGAGTGATCTTCTGTGAAACTAAGATACTTGAAACTGATTAACGTCCAACATGGTGCATATCTATTCTTTCAAGTATTGACGACAAATGATAAACAATTAGAGCACTTTGTTGGCATCCATTGATTTACACATCTAATTTCAGTGAACAATTCGTTTCAGGATGCACATTTCTGATTGAAATCCATAAATTCTTAGGTTCTTTACATACTTCATCTTGAGATTAGGAAGATAATTCTTTAATAAACATTTCGGCGGAGAAAATGCGACCAGAACTGACCTCGTGTTTAGCAAAAGTGTCGTTGACAAACTCACATTATTCGGAAAGCATATGTTTTTTCTAACCAACGTATCCTGATGAACGAGAGCAAGTAAGCTGATCGATTCACCTTGAGAGAAATCAAAGTATCAGTTTATACCCGAAATGTCCAATACTCAGATATGCAACGGGAAACGCAATCTCGAGTTTCTTCAAATAAATGCTGTTTACAGAAATCTCAACATTTGGCTTTTAAGGATCTCTGGAGATATATCCCGTTTAGATTGAAATTTCATGAATAAAATCTTCTCTATAACATCAGAGGTATTCGTTTAAATGGCTTCTTTTGAATTTTCGGCCTCGCTTGCGAGTAGGAAGGGAAGTTTAAATATATTTTACGAATAATATTAATAATAATTGACTAAGGACATGGTAGGATGAAGATAAGACACACTTCAGTTCATGAATAGTAAGAAACCTAAATATGAATAGATCTTGATAGATCTGAACGAATTCTATAAACAGTCTTAAAATCAACAAGTGGATTCATGAAGTCGGTCGTGTCTACTAAATGTTCAGAGATAGAACCCCTATTTGCATCATACAAATTGGTTGGAAAGAGATCTTTTCAATGAATTTAGTGTTTTTTATGTTAAAATTGGTGATTATATACTGCTGTTTGGTCACTGGATTGCCTGATATGAATTTTATATCCGGTTTGTATATGTGCAACTCACCAGTTGTTGGTAAATGGGCACAATTTTGTCTTTGAACAATTCACTACTTCCATTTCTTGTTAATATCTACTTGGGGATTCATTTCTCATTACCAAATCGTCTATCCATTTGCAGTCATTTCTAAAGACTGAATAAACCGTTTCATGTGTAAACTTGTTTCATAACTAACTACCTAACTGAACACATGTAACAATTTGAATTGCGCTGATATACATAAGAATCAACATAGAGACTGTTTAATGAGTTTTAGTGCAATTGTCTTATTGGCAAACAATGAAACTATTTCTTCTCTACTTCTGTGATATTGAACAATGATCTCCTCCTTCAAATATTGATTCGTTCCAACTCACAGTATTGTATTGTTTGTTTGAGTCTTTCCATCGATGTTTAAAACTGAAAGTGATCAGTTTCTTATTGAGAAGATTAAGACAAACAATAGAAAAGAGAGTGTAAACTTCACCTGATTGTACAAGCAAATGACTATCAGAAGTTTTTAGATAAGTGGATAATACGATGGAGTTTGACGCAAGTCCCAGAGTGAACACTCAATCTGAGATGCAGTTACATCCAGCTGACAAGTTATAAATAGGACAAAACGTGTGTCAAACTGGATCCCACTGCTTGCCGCTATCCACCTTTGCCTATAAGGATTGAGACGTTTAAGATAATTCAACTTAGTCAATAACAATAGAATGATGTTGAGTGACAGATTGTTCGAAATTATGAAATATGGGAATAACATTAACCAGTGGTCAACTGTTGGCTAGTGAAAAGTCTGTTAACATTATCATAGTACATGCATGACGGCTTATCATCCACTTGATGATTCTGATGGATGGATTGACCACATGAATAAATAGTTAAAACTACATAGATAGTGAGCATCCAAATTTATGAATGAGTTATTATTATTATTTTTAAAGTGATTGTTTATCAAATCACTTTATTCGTATTCTATGTAAAAGGAAAGTAGGTAGTTAATGACCTGCCCCTCTAGACCAATTATGAAAACAGCTGCACACTTTCCAACGGAATGATGTATGGCGTTTGATCGACCTTCTTGAATTCGCCTAATAACACAAAGGCCTTTAAATAGCTTGCATTTAAGAATAAGGCTAGATAAACTGCGAATTCTGTCCGATTCACCTGATTGAATACCCACAAAACACCAACGTCTATCATTTCTGTTACTTCCTATGCAATCTTCAAAGTAAAATTTATGATTTCTTATTCTCAGTGTAAATTATTTGAGCATTTAGTTGATGAGCATATTTCTGTTGAACTCAAGTGTCTACAGAAACATCATTGATTATACTTTGTTGTTGTCTACCACTTCATTTCATCTCGTTAATCAAACAATATGGTATTCTCTTTACTGTATGCTATTTAGTGGACGTAATATGAATCTTAATTAGAATAGAATTTATCGCATTCCAATGATGTGCTTATGTGACTGACCTTCACCTACATACATTCACGGAACTAAAATGAGTGAATTTCTCATTTTACAAAACATCGATACTTTTCTAAATATAAAATGAAGTGAAAACAAATCATTTGGCTGTCAATTCATAGAAAGTCTCACTCTAACTATGAATGAACACTATGACCATTCGTCATCTAATTTCTAGTGAGTTGCGTCGTCGTTAACTCATAGAATCATTTGGTTTTCACCTTCTTTAAAATCAAGAGAATGACATATTAAGAGTATTGACTGAAATCACAGTGGTGAATAACTATTGTATGATGGTAAATAATTTGGTCAGTTCAATGGGGGATTATGGAGATTGTCATATTTTTGATTGAGATCATGAATCGATGAATGTCAGACCACCAATGAGAACCTGGAAGCGTCAATCGGTCGTCTCGTCACTTTACGGAACTCAGCAGCAGTGAGATTCGAATCCAGAACTATCGGTCTCACGCGCGAAAACTTAACCTGTATACCATTGAGTCGGCCAGCATCCAACGGTTTTAATGTCGAATTTCAATTAATCCACGATATTGCGCGACTGTCCATCATTACCTTCAATGAGTAAGTGCATTACAACATACATGGATGAAATCCACTGATTACGGCTTCCCACCAGAACTTCATGGAATCCATCATGAAATCAGTCCCTGGTCATCACATGTAGTGGATAATAGCGGATAAGAAAACAATAATTTCATCATAGAATATCGATGTTTTGAGAGTATTTGAAAGACACTCGATATCAGATATATGAAATTAACAATGATTTGAATAAATGTCAAATGCTCTTTAAGCAGACGACGTATGGAAGTAGTAAGTCACTGATCATGATATATTTTATGAGAACTGAAAATATTGAAATCAATTGAAAAAATGTCAACACCTTTCACATCACTGAATACATCACAGATCAATTCATGGAACATGGCTGAAGAACAAATTAAACGGAATAGAGGGAAGAAGTACTTGGATCGGCCACAATTAACGGCTACTTAATTACGCCTCTTCCTCCTCGAGGAGGAGCATAGGCCATTCAGCAGCAGTAATCCTTCTAGCTCCTTCCAGTTTTCATTCAGCTTTTTCGTATTTGCTTATATTTCCCGACGTTAAGTGTTCTTTCGCCTTCTACTTTTCCGCTTCCCTTCAGGATTCCAGGTTGGGGCTTGCCCCGTGATGCAGTTTAGTGATTTCCGTAACGCTTGTCCTATCCATTTCCATCGTCGTTTCCTAATTCCCTCTTCAGCTGGAAGCTGGTTTGTTCTCTCCCACAAGAGGCTGTTGCTGATGGCATCCGGCCAATAAATGTTAAGTATTTTGCGTAGACAGCTATTTATAAATACTTGTACCTTCTTGATGACGGTTGTGGTAATTCTCCAAGTTTCAGCTTCGTACAGTAGAACTGCCTTGATGTTGGTTGTCCTCTATCAACGATCTTGCACTGTAGTCCGTCGTATGAGTTCCGGATAATGTTGATAATCTTCTCAAGAACTCAGGAGTGTCGAAGAAGTTTCCATAAAGTCCTCCTATCTACACTGTCAAACGCCTTTACATTATCAATGAGGTTGATGTACAGTGTTGAGTTTCACTCAAATAATTGTTCGACGATGATCCGTAGTGTCTCAATTTGGTCTATGCACGATCGATCCTTACGGAATCCATCCTGTTGATCTCGAATTTAGGTGTCTACTGCGTCTTTTGTTCGGTTCAGCAACACTCTGTTAAAGACGTTCCCTGGTACTGACATTAGTGTGATGCATCTGTAGTCCTCATATTTGCTCAGATCTACTTTCTTTGCTATCTTGATGATTTACCTTTCTTTTCAGTCCGTCGGTATTTCGTCCTCCCCCCGATTCCTCTTCAATAGAAGGTGGAGCACATTCGCAGTTACTTCAATGTGTGACTTCGATTCTTCAGCTGGTATATTGTCAGGTTCTGCTGCTTTTCCGCTCTTGATTTGTCTGATAGCCATTCCGGTTTCTCCGGTTGTTCGTGGAATGACATATATAGATAGGTCTGAACGCTCTTCTCGGATGTCCGGTGGATTCTATAGAGCTGGTCTATTCAACAGTTCCTCAAAGTACTCTACCTATCTATTCATCGATTCCTGAATCTTGATGATTGTCTTTTCTTCTTTGTCCGGTCTCTTTGGTTTAGTATATTCCCCTGCTAGTTTCTTCGTTGTACCGAATAGTTGTTTCATATTTCCTTCTCTTGCAGCTCTTTCCACCGTCGTTAATAGTACTTCTTGGTATTCCTACTTGTCGGCTTTAATGCTCTTCTTCACTTGCTTGTTTGCTTCTATGTACTCAACCTGTGTCTTGACTATCTCTGCTCGTGTTCGGCTGTGATTAGTTGCTGTGTTCTTGTTCTTCCTTCCTTCAATCTTGTCCAGAGTTTCTACAGAGTTCCATTCTCTATAATGATGCTTGTTGCTGCCTCCTGGCACCTCTTAACACGTTGACGCTAGTGCTTCTTTGCTACCTTTCCAGTTGTCCTCCATAGTAGTTTCTTCTTCCTCCAGTAAATCCTATAAGGCTTGGAACCTGTTGATGAGAGCTAGCTTGAATTCGTTGAATTTGTTAATAACTCGAAGGAAGACTGTATCATACCCCTTTAGTTCTGCTTGTCCAGTTGTTCAGTTCTTCTTTAGCTTCAGGTTTAAATTGGCGACAACTAGGTTGTGTGGTGATCTGAAGCTCTGTCAGCTCATCTCCTGCTTCTCACTTCTTCAATTGTCCATGAGATTTTTCGTTGATGCAGATATGATCTATCTGGTTCTCTGCGGTGTGATGCGGTGAGATCCATGTAGCTTTGTGCATACAAGTGTGTGGAAATATTGTGCCACCCATGACCAGGTTGTTGAATGCACACAGATTTGCAGATCTCCACCCATTTTCGTTTCTCTCTCCCAGTCAATCCATGTCCTCTCATGATATCTTCATATCGAGTGTTGTCTATTCCGACTTTTGCGTTTAGATCTCCCATCTGAATGGTGAGGTTGTTTCTTGAGCACTTCGCTGTGATTGACTGCATTCTATCGTAGAACTGATCTCTATCGTCGTCGTTGCTATCATCGGTGGGTGCATATGATTGAAAAGCATTCATCGTGATTCCGTTCATATTTGTGTTGAATGATGCTTTGGTGATTCTAGATCCGTGAGATTCCCACCTTTCAAGTGCGTTTCGCGCTACTTTGGACAGCATGAGAACATTTTTCTGAGTGTGCGAAGCAGAGACCGGCAGTAACTCTAGAAGAGCTACAGGCGGTGTTACAAATAATGGTAATCGCCGCTGAATCTGATGAAAGTTTATTCGAATGATTCTGAAGACAGACTTCCCATATGTCACCTTCGCCGAACACTTGAGAACAATCAATGTGACTCGGAATATCTTCAGATTCAACTGTGGTGCGTGTTTGCCTCAACAAACGGAGATTCAATGTCGAAGACTGAATTCTTATCCAATCATAGCACTTAACACAGGAGGCCATGAAAGTTTTAACCAAAGCATCAGAATCTTCTTTGAAAGCTAGTGAGGGCAAGTTATGTTAGTGCCCCTTTAAATACAAAGTTCAAATAAAATGATTGACGGTATACTGCCTGTGTCAACAATGGGATTGCGGAATGAACAAAAAGACATATTTAATTGCTCTCACATGTGGCAAGCGCATTCAAAATCGTGGATGAAAGCAAAATATGATCACAAAAGGCTACGATCATATTGGAATTTAATAATGGGGTCTGATATCATCAATAAGTCTAAAATGCCGACATAATGTATCCAATTTTGTAACAATTTAAGCGTTCAGGATCACAAACAATATATGAGTTCCGAGACATATCAACTCTGTGATGCAGGTGCAGGCAGCTGACGAATCTCAAATGGATCGAAGAGACGCGCGTTCTAGACTCCCCTCGAGGTAACTCGCACACGATGCACACGAGGCTTGGGAAGACTGGTCAGTTCGCTTCAACAAAAACGAATTTAATGTCAAAGACTGCATCCTTATACCTTCACAACATTTTACATAAGCAGCCATGACATTTTTAATTGAAGCATCGTAATCTTCATTGAAAGCTAGTGAGGGAAATTGGAGTTAGTGTCTTTCCAAAGACAGCTTTCAGTCCTAAACAATAAAGAGAATATTATAACCACCATTGCAATATTTGGAGTATCCTTCTTCATATTTCCGACTATTAATCGATCAGTAACACTACAGCGTGCTTGTTTTTAAAATCTGTCATCTAATTTAGCAATGCTACGACAGGACTGTTACTAGTTTATTGAACCTACATCTTTCCTCATTATTACTTGAGTATCAGCTTAACCCTATAGAATTATTTCATATTCACCATTCATAACACCTAATTAACAATAGTCTGTCATCAGGCTTTTACTAAACAATGAATAATCGAATAACGGAGGAATGAGGTGCCTCGTTAAATGCCAATGCGGTATTCTGACATTTCAGTTTAAACAACAAACATCGACAGTTTCAAATGACATTTTTCAGTGGTGAGACTTCATCAAACTGGACATTCACAAGGGATTCATTGTTGATTACAATTGTCATTTCAGTTTCAAACAACGAACATCGACAATTTCAAATGATATTTTTCAGTGGTGAGACTTCATCAAACTGGACATTCACAACGGATTCATTGTTGATTACAATTGTCACATAACCACGTATACACGATACTGTTAATTCACAAATGGAATGCTGTAAACTCTTGTAAAACTAATCAGTTTGCACCGAATGAAAACAATCACATAAATACAGAAAACCATATTTTATATTCTACAAACAATCATGAATGTTGTGTGTATTTCCATGAAACAACCTCCAATTTATTGAAATGATTAACATAATCGAAAGTGTTTTCAATAGAATGAAAAAGGAAAATAACAGAGTCAGCATGATGAAAACAACAAATAAGTAGGCGTTTGTGCGAATCATGGCATACTTCTCTTCTTTCTGTAAAACCATAACCCTATGACACATCCAATGCATACGACAATGAATGTGACAACTACTGGCGCGATAATATACGAGTAATTGCGAGACTTCTTTTGCTGTTCATCCTCTGTCGTATCTGTAGTCACATTCTGAAAAAGCAAAACAGTACAATAACTACTCAATATCGAATATTTACCAAATGAGTTTCGGTGTTATTAATAGTCTGCCTCAATTCATTTCTCAAGTCAGTTTCATTTACTGTTGGAGTTGCTCCTTCTTCGATAAGTGCTGAATCTCTAGAAACGTCGACAATCTAGCTCTTCAGAAGAATGAAATAGTGGCAATATAGCCAAATATTAAATATTTCATCATTCAATATACAATATTTTCAGTATTGTTGACACAAGTGAATTCAACTAATAGTTACATAATTTACTTCTGTGCTGTGTGATCAATGAGTAATGACTTAAGATATCTGCTACCGATTTAACAGTCAATGTGATAAGTACACATTATCCTACAATCAACAGACGACTAATATTTGTGTGATGAAATTTGTTTCCTGGATGTCATATCTTATCACAATCTCAATATCAATCAACAGACTTATAACTGTCGGTTTTATTGATGTTGTTCATACAGAACACACATTTCACAACAAGGAATCAGAAATACTTATTCTGAACTTGAACTACGACAGTTTTGGGAACTTGCACTAATCACTCAATCGCGCTACACGATTTTCAACAGATTACGCTGGATCATTTAAACTATTTTCACCGATATGTTTCGACAGTGTCCGTAGATTTACGGTTTCATATTGGATATCGGAAGTCTGTTCACATTCTATGAGCTGAAAATGGACATGTTTCCAGGCATCAGTGTTTAACAATGCAGTGAAATGTTCTTCCGAGTAGTATATTTACAAATATGCTAATACTAAATACAACCTGAGAAGCCTACCGATTACTTACCTTATTCCGGCAACCATTGACTTTGAATTTGTCAGTATCCTTATTAATACTGGTAACGCACATATTGCCTTGTTCACACCAAATACACCTTGTGTTCGAAGTTCTTGCGCCTTTACATGCTTTAATCGACTTGTGGTTCGGACAATCTTTGGTGAAAACAATAAAGTGATCGCATTACATGTTATCAAATAAAACATTGGTGAACTAAGAAACATGTAAATATAACTCAATGACATGATGGTAATTTAGCAGTTGGGTGACTGTTTCATTCAGTGTGAATTTTTCATCATATTGCGCAACGCAAAATTCAGTACACTTTCAATGTCACTCACATTTGACGACATCATGTTGATGTTGAACAAAACTACGTTCAATAATGAACGATGAGTTTCGGCGAGTGAATTTCGTATAGCTCTTGACGTTTGTGGAATTTCATTCCATGATGTCAGTTTAATGACTAAAAGATGGGTTGAATACCACGCCTAAATATGAAAAGTGGTCAATAAAGTTGAAAACTCACTCAAACAGACTACTTGGAAATCGGTGCAAGAAAGTCAGTTGTTCAAAGACAGAAAATACATTTTCAATAATGTGAATTCAATCGAACAAAAAAGGGGAAAGTAAAATTGTTTATCAATTCATCGTTGACGTTTTTCTTGAACAGATTTCAGTCAATCTACTGTGGTGGAAGGTTTCAAACTATATGGCCATACTATATATCCTCGTGGAAATTCACTATCATATGTTCCAAATGAAAAAAGTAAATGACACTGTCAAGTCAATGCAAAATTAACTGACTGACTTATATCATCAGGTCTATCGTTTTGTGGCATTTTGTCTAAGTAAAACTCATCAAAGTGATGACTTTTATCGTGGTTCAAAATGTGTCTCTAATCATTTTAAATATCCAACAGTGAGTAGACGTTTGATGTGACAAGAGTTGAGACTGATGGTTAAATATGATTTAATAACTGACTGAAATTGTACATGAACTCTTCAATTTTATGAAATAGAAATTATGCAACCAAGTGTGAGAATATTCAACTCTGATAAAATAATATTGAACATACCCCCGGCAACTTCATACTCGACCAAAGTTTTAGTTTTGATCCATTTTCCATCAACAATAATATTAGAATGTTTCAGTCCTTGTTCAAATAAGGTTTACGGATGAAGAAACTTAAAATATTGATTTTCGATTTATGTATAACAATGTGTTTGCTCGTATAAGGAGCAATCAAAATAAGAAACAGTTTAATATCTTATCATGAATATAATGATGGTCAAACAGCATCTTCACGAAATATGCTTTAAACCACTTTTGGTTTCTAAAGTGATCATCGTCTAACCAGTAAATGAAAAATGATGTCGTTAAGTTTCTGATTTGTGTTATAAGCGTGTCAGTGCAACGTCTTTAAAAAATATGTTTAACTGGTCATAAATAATTTCACAAATTATCAACATTGAGGATTACTGTGAAACGAATCATCAACACATTGCAACAGATCATCAGGTAACTCTTAACCAAATGCCTAATACATTTTCTCACATCCAATTATTATAGACTGCACCCAATCTAATCACTTACACTTAACGCTTGCCTTGGAACTCAGCTTCATCTTTCAACAACATACGACCATTTCAGCGTAGCGTGAAGTTTCAGCATTGTGTAAAACAACTGTGAGTCCTGTTTGACAAAATATGTTTCCTTTTGTATTGAGTAGTATAAGACTAAGGACTACAGGTTTCACTAATTGAACAGTGAGTGAGTGAGTGAATAAAATAATGGCCGTATCATCTACCTAATTTGATCGTTCATATATCCCTGTCTGGATCAGTCAATCGGTAAACACATGCGAAATAATCCTCCAAATATCCAATGACTCTTTATCTCATGTGACATGACATGTGTTGAAATACAGAAAATAAGTTACAAAAAGAAAGTAACATTAGTCTAACAGATGGTTGTTCATGTATTTCAGTGTAAATCAGAATATAAATGACATTTGTTACCTCCACACTGAAATCGAACGTAAACGCTCGATTCCAATTCATTTTTCCCGATTTTCTTAGGAACCTGAAAAGATGTAATGGATGTCTGAGTCAAGATCTGTCAACACACTAAAACCTATCACAAAATCAACCAACCATTGAAGTAATGTGTCGTCATTCACATTATATTATACAAAGACAAATTATCACACTCATAGTAACCACACTCATCTCTAAGTTGCCTTAGAACTATGTTCCATTTAGTCTACAAACATATTCTGACTCACCTAAGTTGTCAACTTCAGAGAATTTAGATGAACGATCTATTTATCTATCATGGAATGAGGTGATATACTGTGAGATGAATATCCACGTCGGTCGATAGAAATGTGATTGTGAACAACTGTAATGTTGCTGCATGTGTATGTGTTGTCATGTGGTGTGATTGTGCTGATGTGCTCACTTCCATCCATTAGCGTTCATTTCGCTGGCAAATGCTTCCCATAATGTGTTCTGATTACTTCGAAACAATCAAAACTGATTCAGTTCAACACACATGACACCTTTCATCTTACAAGCCGATCCTTGTTGCCTGTATTCCGAATGGTTGAATTAATAAAACCTGACATTCAAACAGTCACACACTGAAAAACAATCAATATTTGAACAATTTATCACTAAGATTATTCAAGATTGAACACTTGATACATCTGATCTTCAGAAGACGTAACGAAGCTTGACAATATATAATTGTTCCTTTGTAGTGTGGTGTGGGCTACTTATATCCATATAAGAAGTAAATGATGTTAGGCAGGAACAGAATGTCTGGCACCAGAGAGACAAGAGGATCGAGCAGTAAAGATTGAAAACATAATGCAATTTGTATGAAGATGCAAGAACAATGAAGTCTGAGTAATTTTAAGACAATTGGTGGACATTTTGCAAATTAGGCATTTACTATATGATTGTTAGATTTTATTAACAGGTTCTGTAATTTCCTATCAAATATATTCGATTGCTCTCACTCGTGTTCTTGTTCATAACAGCATCATTATAGAGAATGGGACTCTGTAGAAACTCTGGAAAAGATTGAACGAAGGAAGAACAAGAACACAGCAACTAATCACAGCCGAACACGAGCAGAGATAGTCAAGACACAGGTTGAGTACATAGAAGCAAACAAGCAAGTGAAGAAGAGCATTAAAGCCGACAAGTAGGAATACCAAGAAGTACTATTAACGACGGTGGAAAGAGCTGCAAGAGAAGGAAATATGAAACAACTATTCGGTACAACGAAGAAACTAGCAGGGGAATATACTAAACCAAAGAGACCGGACAAAGAAGAAAAGACAATCATCAAGATTCAGGAATCGATGAATAGATAGGTAGAGTACTTTGAGGAACTGTTGAATAGACCAGCTCTATAGAATCCACCGGACATCCGAGAAGAGCGTTCAGACCTATCTATAGATGTCATTCCACGAACAACCGGAGAAACCGGAATGGCTATCAGACAAATCAAGAGCGGAAAAGCAGCAGGACCTGACAATATACCAGCTGAAGAATTGAAGTCACACATTGAAGTAACTGCGAATATGCTCCACCTTCTATTGAAGAGGAATCGGGGGGAGGACGAAATACCGACGGACTGAAAAGAAAGGTAAATCATCAAGATAGCAAAGAAAGTAGATCTGAGCAAATATGAGGACTACAGATGCATCACACTAATGTCAGTACCAGGGAACGTCTTTAACAGAGTGTTGCTGAACCGAACAAAAGACGCAGTAGACACCCGAATTCGAGATCAACAGGATGGATTCCGTAAGGATCGATCGTGCATAGACCAAATTGAGACACTACGGATCATCGTCGAACAATTATTTGAGTGAAACTCAACACTGTACATCAACTTCATTGATTATGTAAAGGCATTTGACAGTGTAGATAGGAGGACTTTATGGAAACTTCTTCGACACTCCTGAGTTCTTGAGAAGATTATCAACATTATCCGGAACTCACCAGACGGACTACAGTGCAAATTGGTTCATGGAGGGCAGCTGATAAATAGATTTAAAGTAAGTACCGTACTACAGGTTTATCACACTACTGAGATTGCGACTTGATTTATCCACAATGATCTATATATTACTCGTCAAATCTAGTATTTTAGTGCTTATTTCAACTGTTCTTTATGTCTCAATCAATGTGTTCAAACAATCAGTTGGTTCCATATAGAGTTTCCGCCTAATTTGTCAGAATGTTCACGCTGCATTACTTCAGTCAATCTATGAAAAGAATTCAGTTACGCGTGTCAAATAGAAAACGTGAGAGTAATTACAAGGAATGATGGTGTAAGTGTTAATATGTCACATGCGTTCAAACAATCATTTAATGGATACATACTTTTACCATCAACGTTTTGGTGAAAAATGCTTCGGACAGCCAATAATTTCCCTGAAATAATGAAAGGAAAAACAAGTTGTGCTTATACATCTGCATTCTGAATATCCGCCGCTTTTAAAAAAACATGCATTTCAACACAGAATGATTTTGGACACCAGCCATTATCTTCTTTTCAACATTTAAATAAACCGGTTCAAGTAAATGAGAGTTTGAAGGATTCTTATCATCATTATTATTATTTCAACGACTAGATGAACATTTCAATGCCAACAACTGAGAAGAATATTTTACTCCTAAAACGTCGGTTCTTACACATTTTGCTTAACTAAGATACCGTTGATATCCTACCGACAATGTACATACGAAATTATTTTCTGTGATGCTGTTATTCCAATGAATCAGTGTTTTCTCTATTTACCTAGCTATTATGCAGATAATCCTGATAACCGAGCGAGTGAATTAACTTCATTTTTATGTTCTAGGTGTTCTAGTTCGAATCAATCATGTTGCACTAGCAGGTTGTCAATGGTTGTTCTTTGATTAGATGTTTAAGAAAGCGCATGAGTTCTAACTTCATGATCATACGAATATGATAATCAAGAAAATGTGACGAGAGACACTCAACGTTTAAGAACTAAGTAAGTGACAGAAAAGATTTACAGGACATCGCACATAACATGACAGTTCACGTGCTGTAGTTTGATTCAATTCATTGAGTCTACCACGAAGTGTCACAGTGGTGAGATACCTGTTTTATGGTAGTTTGAACAAACAGTAGAGCAGGTGGTTTTCATTTGAGTGACTGCATCATTAGATTTGTTATTTCTACTCAATCACTTTGTGCCTATTTCGAAAGTAAATCACTGTTTTATTCCACGTTTTCATTGGACAATAATACGTGCTGTGAACACATTTTAGGCTACTGAATCACAGAAACAAAATAATCACTGTGTACTGCTGAGTTATCATGAAATAACCAAGTTAAGAAACGAATCGTTTACGCAAAAATGAAAGTGAGAAATACAAAAGAAGACAAAATATCACTGAATGATATAATAACTCACTCTCATTCGAAATCTGATATTCAGGCACCACACCCTTTTGTAAGTAAGTGTAAATTGTTACTGATCCATTTTTTCTATTCACTTTTAATGCACCTATATTATCTGAATAAAAATATGCACTTTGATTGACAATCTGCAGTGAATGAAGGAAACACTTTGAAATAAACTGGAGACTAAAATGAATTGCATGAACCGTAATTAGTTTGCTGTAAGGCGTCAAACTATTTAAAAGCTGAACAAAATATGATATCAGTAGTAGTTTTAAATGTTAGAAAAAGCATAAAACTGATTTACTGAAGAAATTAATACAACTTTGATTCATGGAATGAAGTATCAATAGGCAAAACTCAGTATCAATTTTTGTTCGAAGAAAATCATTCTCTTACCACTAGTGTACATCTGTAGTGCACTGACGTCTGAGCCGTAGAATTTAAACTGAAATTTCGCAGTGAAGTTCTGAAAATATACAAACATATGAATTAATACGGTCATAACAAACTGAGGTCAACTCACCTCACCAAAAGCCAATTTTACAAACTTGTCATTTACAACTGGAGAAGGTTGATTACGGCGAATTGTCTGGAAATAGTAATATTTATGAGACTGAATACGTGTATAAGGATCAGACCGATTACTTACGTATTCATGTGAGTCGTCTCCAAAAATTAATTTATTATATTTCAATAGTTCAGGATTCTTACAAATTTCATGACAATCAAAAAATGTTGAAATTATTACGACAACCGAACTGAGCAGTATGAACTGGCCAGATGGAAAAGTATATCTGAAATAGTTCAGATGAACAAACACAACGTTATCTCATTAGATCACATTGAAAATCATATAACACACTCAATTGTCTCAACTGGACAATCAACACTCACCTCATCATATTGTCCAAAACGATGATAATTCTTGTTAGATCTTGTTGAGTTTATATAGATTTTTAAGAGCTAGTTTGGTTCTTTCTAATTGGATGATTCAAAGTGTGATCAGTTAGACGATGAAAATTCATAAAATCATACGATCATTGTTAACCAATCATCATGTTGGTAGATGAACACATCGTTGTGCAATATTCTTCTGGCTAGCTATTGACGCATATCAGCTGACCCATTTCCACTGTTGGTTAAAATTCTTCACCTTTTTTAATGATAACCATTTTTGGATATCATTAGTATTACTTTACTTCATTAAGTGACTAGTGAACTTGTAGTTCAAAATGTGTGCTCATAGTTTCACGAGCAAACATTTTGTTGCTTTTAATAATCATCTATGAACTGATTGTCAATGATTCATTGTTTCTATATATCTATTTCTGAATATATTTAGTCTATGCTATATATAATGAATTAATCAGACGGTTGTTAGAGGTAGTCGACAGTCGACTGGTGGCCATATGGCATCATGGTCGATAGCATTCGATCTGCACCAATTATAAGGACTGGAAACACATGACATTGATCACTACCCAGTGATCAATCAATTGTGATCATGAATTAATTATTGATGAATGAATAACAGTCCACACTTTCGTAAATGAATGGCGATTTCAGTGAAAGAAACCAAGACTATTTATGTTTTGATTATATTTCAAAGAGTAATCCTTCGTATTGTGAAGGTGAATTCTGCACTTCAAAATGTTGTCGACAATCATTAACATTTTACATCTTCGCGTATTACAATATGTAGTTGAATAAACGGTTGATCAGCATTAGAATTATCATCATTTGTATATGAAATTGTACCACTAATATGTGGTCTGTTATCACATGATTACTGATTTTTCTCCTTCTTCTTCTTATTAGTGTAAGTAGTAGAAAGCTTATGTAATCATATAACTTATTCACTAAGGCTTGGTAAGAATTTACCTGAGTGTACGATCAGTCATTGATATCCATGGAAGTCCTTTGGATTGGAATAGTGAACTAATCTCATAGAATCATTGTCAATTTCTCCTCATAGGATAAGTCCACATTCATGTCCATTGAAACTTGATGTTTTTCATATGATGATTAGGTTCAATAAACATTTCTAGCTTATAAATTATTTTATTCAGTATTCATTGAATTCCATTGAGTATGAAGAGAGTTCATGTTCAGTAATAAAAACTATATATCGATGACATGATTCCATTCACCTAGATAACATTTAATGCATATCAGGGAATGCAAAAATATATTAGTGAACCGGCGAATACACAAGGGTCAGCAATGACAGAGTTGAACGTATTATTCACTTCTTCTCTCATCACCAGAGTACAACAGCGAATTTCTCGAATCTAATTATTTTCTTCACAGCATACATTCAATGTGATTCACTTAATTCGAGAACTGCCATGTTGTATCTTCTCATTTAAAGAACATTTGCTACATAGACCTCGTGACTTCCAAAGAATTTCGGCATTCACGAAGTGGATTCATAATTCTCCAAATGATGATCTTGCTTAATTCGCTATGCTGAATTAGTATGATGTAAATGATATTTTCTGGTCAGCAATTTTTAGACCAAGTATAAAGTAACCATTAGTTTATACACACAACACTGGCTTTCAAATACTTTGCATTCAAGAATAAGGTTTGATAAACTGCGAATTCTGTCCGATTGACCTGATTGAATACCAACAAAACACCAACGTCTATCATTTCTGTTACTTCCTATACAATCTTCAAAGCAAAATTTATGATTTCTTATTCTCAGCGTAAATTATTTGAGCATTTAGTTAATGAGCATATTTCTGTTGAACTCAAGTGTCTACAGAAACATCATTGATTATAGTTTGTTGTTGTCTATCACCTCATTTCATCTCGTTATTCAAACAAGATGGTATTCTCTTTACTGTATGCTGTATAGTGGGCGTAATATGAATTTTAATTAGAATAGAACTTATCGCATTCCAATGATGTGCTTATGTGACTGACCTTCACCTACATACATTCACGGAACTAAAATGAGTGAATTTCTCATTTTACAAAACATCGATACTTTTCTAAATATAAAATGAAGTGAAAACAATTCCTTTGGCTGTCAATTCATAGAAAGTCTTACTCTAACAATGAATGAACAATATGACCATTTGCCATCTAATTTCTAGTGAGTTGAGTCGTCGTTTACTCATAGAATCATTTGGTTTTCACCTTCTTTAAAATCAAGAGAATGACATATTAAGAGTATTGACTGAAATCAAAGTGGTGAATAACTATTGTATGATGGTAAATAAGTTGGTCAGTTAAATGGGGGATTATGGAGATTGTCATATTTTTGATTGAGATCATGAATCGATGAATGTCAGACCACCAATGAGAACCTGGAAGCGTCAATCGGTCGTCTCGTCACTTTACGGAACTCAGCAGCAGTGAGATTCGAATCCAGAACTATCGATCTCACGCGCGAAAACTTATCCTGTATACCATTGAGTCGGCCGGCATCCAACGGTTTTAATGTCGAATTTCAATTAATCCACGATATTGCGCGGCTGTCCATCATTACCTTCAATGAGTAAGTGCATTACAACATACATGGATGAAATCCACTGATTACGGCTTCCCACCAGAACTTCATGGAATCCATCTTGAAACCAGTCCCTAGTCATCACATGAAGTGGAGTCCCATATAAATCCGAAACGGCTGTACGGTGCATCCGGGTTTTCAATGGTGATCAAGTTCTGATCTACTCATGAATTCAACTAATAAATTACTTCAATCAACATAAACCCACATTTTGGTACGTTGGTCATCATTCGGTGTTGTATATTTTTAGTACATTTTGTTGAGAATAACATGATAAAATGAAGAAATTGATGGTTATTATTCATCCTTATATTTTTCTCCTTCCCCTTGGTTATTACGTAAACTCATCTGATAATTGCAGTCTCCAATCACTTTATGACGCAATCTGTTCTATCCTTCCATAAATATGTAATTCCCATATAACGAATGTATAGCTTAAATAAGTGATTTTGTCGAAAGGTAAATTTCAGTCACTCGATTCTCTTTATTATATTTACTCAATTGCATGTTGAGTTATTTTAATTAATTGAATGAGGCGATTCAAGCGTCGTGAAATCAGTCATTATCCTATCCAACAAGTATGAATTGTTTCCATTATTAGCAAATATGGATAGTGGTTATCAGTGGAATCCAGTTTGACGCTCGATCTGTCCTAGTTGGGACTCGTCAGCTGAATGTACCTGTATTTCTGAATTGATTTTCACTCGGCGACTCAAACTCCACATATGCCAATAAGAGGCTGATCAATTGCAGTCCTAAACATCGACGAGAATATTCAAGTAAACAATAACAAGTGAATTTTTAACCTCACCTCACTGCACAAGCGAGTGGATATCTGGACTCAGTAGGCAGATAGTGTTTGAAGACAACGATGCTGGGCTCGAGTCCTGGAGTGAACGGCCATGTGCTCAAAATATGTGTTCAATAAATTTATCATCAGTACTTACCAAGCTAGAATAGAGTCTGTGTAAATGGACAATTTTTTTTCTTATGAAAATGATAACAAAAACACGTGTTAAAAATATCAAATCTAGTCTGCATATATAGACCACCTCATGCGGATACTAAATTTGACAGATTACTAACAAACATATTTTCCATTACTTCGCACCAACCGCATACTCTTAAAATCATCGGACGTGATTTGAATCAGCCAAAATTACATGGGGCTTGACTCCGGTACCAGGTCGATATTACAAGCTAGTTGAAACATTAGAAATTTGTGGATGGGTTCAACAAGTCCGAAAACCGATCAGGGGGAATAATTCACTTGATTTAATGTTCACAATCAACATAGACTCTATCTCAGTGCATACCAGTCATGTGTTTCTTTTATGAGTGACCATAGAATTGTATTGAGTATTATTCACTCTTTAAACGTCATACAATTGAACTCTAAAGCTTAAATGACGTACCAGAGCAGACATTTTGATCAACAAACATGGAAACGGACTGGGACTATCATTCAATGTTTACCATGGGAAACTTATTTTACCACAAATAATGTTGACATTGCGCTTTCCAATCTATACCACAACCTGATATATTGCCTTGACTGCACTGCTCCAGTTATTGGCCGTGTGACTTATAATGCTAAGAGAGGCCAAAATACTTTTAAATGAAAGCTGAGGAAATAAAAATGCCGCTACTACAAGCAGAATGATGTGTATGCACTTCAGCGTATACTTAAATTAATCGACAGCAATGCTTGATCTAACCGTAAACATTTCATGAATATAGAAACTTTTCAATCTATCCATGGAATATGGGACCTATCCGTCTGTATGTAAAACATCCCTTACGACCCCTAGATTCAAATCAGGACCATGTAGTGATATTATTAACTATAGGCCAATTAATTTGACACCCGTGCTCTCAAGAACCATGAAAAATCATCCAAAAACAGCTATCATCATTTTCACTTTCCGCTAGTCTGATCAGCCCATCCCAACACGGTTTTATGACTAAACGCTCATGTTTCACATCGCACCTGGAGTTTTTGATCAAATTACCCAGAGGAGAGACGTTGGTCAGTCAGTGATAATTCTTTACTTCGATTTAAGTAAGGCTTCCGACAGTGTCTCACACAAACTTGTTCTTTTAAGACTCTCTTCATTTGGCATACAGAATCCCTTTTTATCTTGGCTCAAATCTTTTTTAGAAGAACGTGGCCAAATCGTTTGCTTTGGATCTTGATACTCTAAACCTGTGAATGTAACCAGTGTGGTTCTACAAGGAAGTGTGGTTGATCCATTACTTTTTGTCCTACTTATCAATGATGTGTGTTCCCTCTTTCAGTATGGTAAGCCTCTCCGTTTAGCTGATGACCTGAAAGTAGTGTATTCATTCTCTTCGCCCACGAAGGAGAGCTATATTTCAGCGGTAATCCAAGAGGAAAAAACAATTTGTACGAATGGACTGTTTCGTGGAATGTGCCACTTACTGTTGACAAAAGTGGATTTATTCACATTGATCGCTGCCTTAACTTAAATGTGACTATACAAAAACATACACTCAAGCTTCTCAACACTGTTTGTGACTTAAGTTTAAGATAAAGCAACAGTCTGAACTTTTCTGAACACATTATATCTCAAGTATCCAAAGCTAGAAAGCTCATCCGATCGATAATGATAAACTTCAATAATATCGAATCGAGATTGTTACTATACAGAAAATGTGTCTTGCCCATTCTTGAATATGGTATTTTAGTTTACAGTAATTGTAGACATAATGAATTGATTAGAATTGAAGGTGTTCAAAGAAAGTTCACCAAAGCTGTTCTGGGGTATTCCGATAACAAAGACTACCACCAAGGATGTCAACAACTCAACTTAGAACCTCTTTGGATCAGACGTCTCAAATTAAATCTTGTCTTCATCTACCGGCTTATTAACGGTATTTCCTACTCTTCCGTATCCACCCCTTCATACCTTATGATATCATCCCACAATCTACGCGACAAGGAGAATATTCTAGCGATTCAAAGAACCCACACAAAATTACGTCAGAATTTTTTCCCTTATTCGCTACTCAACCATGTGGAACAGACTGCCAGTGAACCTCCATTGCAGTGAAACTACGACCCGGTTCAAAAGTCTCCTTGATGATTTTCTTTCCGAAAGTGGATTATGTCACCTATTGAACATCACTGTATTCAATAATCATTTATACAAACAAGGTACGTCATCCATTTAATTGCCTGAAAAGCAAAATAAAACGTTCAAATCTTTCCACGTCTATTTTATTTTATTTATATTTATCTTAATATATGAAGTCTGCTTACGTTCGTGTTTATCATTATTACCGTTATTATTATCATTATTAGTTCTCCGACACATCAGATCTTCTTTTTATCTCTTCTTATCCTTTTAAACATATTTAACTCCAGATTGTCCTTTGAAATCAATTTTGACTTTCATAGCATCATTCTTAATTATTATTGCACAAATACTTATACTAATATCCGGTTTCACTCTGTATACTATTACACAAGTCCTAATGTATTCATCCGAGTGCTTTAACGGATTTTTATTTTATTTTTCTAAATTGTTGGTTTCCTTCTGAGGTTGATATTCATTACGCAATTATTATTCTTATCATGGATCAAAACTTTTCACCAGGTATCCACTTCTCTTGTCTCTCTTCTTTCCCTTCTATATAAATATTATTCTTAAGATTACGAAGTACGTAATTAAGACAATAAGTTGTGTTACACTCAAATTAACTTCTCACACTCTGTTTATGTTCACCATGCATATATGACTCACACATATTGATATTTCGTTATCCTTTTCACTTAATTGAGACTTTCATAGCATCACTCCAAACTGTGTGACTGCACAAACATTTATATTCTAGCGTCATAACCTACTGCGACAATAAGTTGTTTTTTCTTAATCATTTTTTGTTACTAATTTGACGATATATACATAGTTGTTTGTTCTTGTTTTATGTTCATCAACACGCCAATTAAACTGTTTGCGTATTTCACATCTCCTTTATTTCCATTCCCTTATTTTCTCCATTTCCTTCTTTAAACTCAATTCAATATTCTTCTCAATTACGTAGACCCGATTTATTATTATTCATATTCTACTATTATTGCTCTAATTTTTTTTAAATGGCGAGTATAATGTTAACAGTATTGAAAATTTTTGCACGAAAACAAATGGTGATTTTGTCGCACAGTCAACCCCCAAGAATGTTCGTCCAGTCATCAAAGAGCCCAAGATTCAAAAATGTGCATTGACCTCCAAACAACAAGGTATTAAACCTAAACCCATAAGGAAACCTGTTAAATCAACAACAGTTCGTGACCATTTTCTCATAATCACGAATCTGGTTGACAATCCTCACCTTCCTCTCAGTCTGCAGGACAAAAATGATAGGATGCTCTGGGGTGGATTGAACGAGAAGCTCGAACTTCCCAGAATTGACCCTTTGACGGTCACCTGGCTCACTCGAGGAAGGCGTTTTAAACATCTGATTCACCCGAGGCTTCTTCGAGTAACACAGAAGAATGCTACCGACGTAGAGGACGTCTTGCTAGCCAGTCACTTGCTGAAATCCGATGGGGACGTAAGAATAATGCCCGACATACCGTACTCTGAGCGCAATATCATACGGAACACTCCTAAAGAATCTCGCGAGACGTTTCTCCGCGGAAAAAACATAATTTTGCTAGTTATACCGGTAAATACGGGCCCTACTCAATCAAGAACTGACATCAGGGAATGGAAGCTCATTAACCAGTCCTTGAGGCTCAAATACATACTGACTCAGAATGTGACGAGACTAGCTAAGAAGGACGGTGACCCTATACCCCGTCGAATGAAGATAACCTTCCCATCCTCTCACATGGAGGCCGAATTCTGGAAGCATTTCATGCAAACAGACGTCGATTGCTACCTGGAATCCACATGCACCCAGATTAGCCATAGAAAGCTAGGACCAAACACAAAGGCAAGATGGAGCTGACCATTCCACTTGTGGACTGTCCAGATGATAAAAAGACGTGTAAATGACAGAACCTACCACCTCGGCAAACCTCATATAGGTGGGCTACCTGTCCATTCACTTAAGGGTCATACAGGCAAACAAGACGAGGCTCATGCGTTCCAAGATGGAGCTGACCATTCCACTTGTGGACTGTCCAGATGATAAAAAGACGTGTAAATGACAGAACCTACCACCTCGGCAAACCTCATATAGGTGGGCTACCTGTCCATTCACTTAAGGGTCATACAGGCAAACAAGACGAGGCTCATGCGTTCCAAATCCAAAGTATAAACTGCTTATATACGAACGTCGCGAGTCTACCAAACAAATTGGATGAATTACGTGAACTTAGCAACGCTAACAAGGCCCATCTGATAAGAATATCTGAAACCTGGGTATCTTCTCAGTTCTCGGACCAAGAGCTAGCATTACCTGGGATGTCTTTGTTCTGCAATGACAGAAAATCAGGAATTGGAGGCGGAGTAGTCGTATACGTACGTTCTTGCTTGGGGTGCACCAAGTTCATAACCTGGAGTTTAACAATCGTGAGGAATCCATATGGTGCTCTGTAAGATTTTCTAGTACTTCGAGGTGTCTAGTCGGAGTCATTTACAGGGAGCCAACTGCCGACATTGAGTACGATAGTCGTATGCTGGAAGGAGTATCCCGCTCTACTCGTCTCGGTTTCACACACATCCTGATTCTAGGGGACTTTAATCTCCCTAGAGTCAACTTCGCGGATCACACGTATACTGGAGGCGATAACTCAATTGAAGCTCGGTTCTTTGACCCCATTGAGGACCTGGGATTATACGAAAATTTGAGGTCGTCAACTCGTTGGAGAAACAGTCAGACACCATCGCGCTTAGACTGTGTATTTACAAACGAAGAGTTCCTAGTTGAAAAACTCTCAATCCTGGCTTCCCTGGGAGAGATCGATCATGCCGTCATAGCCATCAGTTTTGTAATCAAAACAAACTAAGGTATCCCAACAATAATTTGTGTTGGAATTTTAAACGGCTAAATGTGCCAACTCTACATGACCATCTACAACAGGTGCTTTGAGATGCTCACCCTCAACTCGATGTGGACGGTCATTGGGACTTCTTACTGCACACGCTCCTATGTGCTACAAACCATTCAGTTCCTCAAACAGTTTTCAAAAGCTGCAAGCCACCTACAGTAATCAAGAACCGTACCCTTCGCCTGCTAAGCCGCAAAAGGCACTGTTGGGCGGAATACAAACGAACTGATATAGACGGAGCGTATAGGCAATATAAACATATAAGGAACATATGCACGAAGGCTATAAGAGAAGACAGGCTTCAGTACCAGACAAAGCTTATGGACAAATTTGTCTCTAATCCTAGAAGCCTATTCCGTTATGCAGCCTCTCTTTGTCAAGCCAAAACAGGAGTTTCTCAACTGCTAGGTCTTAACGGGCCGACCAACAACGATGGCGACGCCGCCAACCTTCTGGCGGCAAACATTCCAACCGGCTGACATCAGCTTTACTGACGACAGTTTCATCTGCAATTCCACAGGACTTTCCGAAGTGGACCTAAGCGCTGACTTGGTGTTCCGGAAATTGCAGCACTTAAGACTAGATACTTCTCCTGGCCCGCAAATGGTCCATTCTGCCATACTGAAGGAAGCGACCTCAATCCTGGCAATGCCGCTTAGCGTGATGTTCTCACACTGGCTTAGCCAAGGCAAACTATTGAAAAATTGGAAGCTGGCTCACATCACACCAATTTTCAAAGGAGGTCGACGCAATGAACCTTCAAGTTATCGGCCGGTGGCTCTTTTGTCATTACCTTCAAAACTCATGGAGTCCCTGATATGCGACGGTTTAAACGATTATCTCCTGTCCTTAAATTTCTTCTCACCCCATCAGCATGGTTTCTGGAAGGGTTACTCTTGTACAACCAACCTGCTGACTGCGGTGGACAGATGGACAAGCATCCTCGATCGCAAGGGAAAGGTTGACATCATCTTCCTAGATTTCTCAAAAGCTTTTGATAAGGTTAACCATTTATGTCTTATCAATAGGCTCAAACGACTAGGTATCAGACCACCTCTAATCGATTGGCTTACCTCAAACCTGAAAAATCTACTCTTTATGGTTAGGGTTAATTTCACTTTATCTCAGGCTATTGAATGTCCTAGTGGGGTCCCCCAGGGCTCAGTACTAGGACCTCTTCTCTTCTTGATCTACATGAATGATCTTCCTCAACAGGTAACGTCAGAATTATTACTCTTTGTCGATGATGTTAAACTTTGGATAGAGATACGCAGTCAAGACGGTATACAGGCACTTCAGGAGGATTGTAAACAAAACTTCTAGTCCCTTAGAGTTGTCAAGTGCTGGAACTCGCTGCCGGCCGAGCTAGTCCAAGCGACTTCCCTGGAGTCCTTCAAGAGGCAACTTGACCTATTCTTAGGGACCAAGGACAGCATCATACTGTGATTTGCCAATTTCTCTTTCCTCTTTTATTTTTAACATACCTAGGTTCCTGTTTGGAAGTATTTTGTGATTCCTCACTTCTAAACACGGAAGCCTGTTAAGCGAAAGCTTCTTCCATTCCGCCCACAACCACTTGAAGCATTTGAAAGAAAGGCCGCAGTTTAAATTGCGCGTTACTTTCGGCGTAATGGTGTTTTGCATTATGAGAGTGATTAACAAATGTTATTCGCGACTGAAATTCACACTCCCCTCAAACATTAAATGAAGTGCCATATATATTTCAGTGTTTCGATGAAGCTTTAAAGACTAAGAACTCTAAATTATTAAGCAAATTTATTAGAATACTAGTCAGGCAGCTATTTTTTCTGGTTAGCGTTTTTTTAGCGAGTTATTTTTCTACGGGATGGGGACGCTAACCTCATGCCCAACTCTCCTCCTTTACCCAGGCTTGAGACCGGCAGTAGCCCCCAGAGGGACTCCAGGCGGAGTTTCATCACTCTACATCAACTTCATTGACTACGAAAAGGCATTTGATAGCGTGGACAGAACGACACTATGGAAACTCCTTCGACATTACGGCGTGCCTCAGAAGATAGTCAATATCATACAGAACTCATATGATGGATTACACTGCAAAATTGTGCATGCAGGACAGTTGACAAAGTCGTTCGAAGTGAAGACCGGTGTTAGGCAAGGTTGCTTACTCTCACCCTTTCTCTTTCTCCCGGTGATCGACTGAATCATGAAGACGTCAAAGTCTGAAGGAAAGCGCGTGATACAATGGACATCTAAGATGCAGTTGGATGATCTAGACTTCGCAGACGATCTGGCCATTCTATCCCAAATGCAACAACAAATGCAGGAGAAGACGATTGGTGTGGCAGCAGCCTCAGCAGCAGTAGGTCTCGATATACACAAAGGGAAAAGCAGGATTCTCCGATACAACACAGGATGCACCAATCCAATCACAATTGACGTAGAAGATTTGGAAGATATAAAAACCTTCACGTATTTGGGCCGCATCATTGATGAACTGGGTGGATCTGATGCAGATGTGAAGGCGCGGATCGGCAAAGCAAGAGCAGCATATTTACAACTGAAGAACATCTGGAACTCAAAGCAACTGTCAACTAACACCAAAGTCAGGATTTTCAATACAGATGTCAAGACAGTTCTATTGTATGGGGCGGAAACCTGGAGAACTACGAAAGCCATCATCCAGAAAATACAGGTGTTTATTAACAATTGTCTACGCAAAATACTTCAGATCCATTGGCCGGACACTATTAGCAACAGCGCACTGTGGGAGAGAACAAACCAGATCCCAGTTGAGGAAGAAATCTGGAAGAAGCGCTGGAAGTGGATAGGACACACATTGAGGAGAGCACACAACTGCGTCACAAGACAAGCCCTCACATGGAATCCCGAAGGCCAAAGGAGAAGAGGAGGACCAAAGAACACATTACGCCGGGAAATGGAGATAGACCTGAGAAAAATGAACAGGAATTGGATGGAATTAGGAAGGAAGTCCCAGGACAGAGTGTGTTGGAGAATGCTGGTCGGCGAACTATGCTCCAATGGGAGTAACAGGCGTAAGTAATTAAGAAATCAGTCAGGCAGCTATGTGTTTGTCGTAACTAGAGAATAGAATTTGATTGTAATTTAGAGGTTTTCCTAACAAATTTTCTCGTGAGGATGGCTGCGGGTGTGAAATCCACGGCATCAAGGGTTTTATTATACTGAGTTCATAGTAATATGTGTAGTTGTACGCGAGCACCGCATTTCGGTGAAAATTTGACCCGCTATGGTGAATTTTGGAGAAATGGCACAGAAACCCCAAAATGTCCCTGGATCTGGGGAAATTCCCCTCTAATCTTGGTGAAGGTGGTTTGACTTTCAGGTTTTCCCAAACTAGGGAGATTGAGTAGCCTAGTCCCAATCCCCTGATTTTGGGTGAATTTCGGGGTTTACCCCAAAGTCATATAAAAATTTGTAGATCCCTCCAAATTCTGAGGTTTTTTGTCACTTCCTCAGTTTTTTCTATTATGGCCTCCGTAAAACTGACGATGTTTTCCTCGAGATTGGAAGATTAAGGTAGGCTATAATCCGAATGGGTAGGACTAAATTTTATGGACGACCTTTGAACGAATCTTTAGGTGTTCTTGATCTTAGACACTAACACCATTGGATGCCGGCTCAGTGGTCTAATGGTTAAGTGCTCAGGAGCGAAGCCAGTAGGTCCTGGATTCGAATCCCGCGGGGTGCGGGATCGTGGATGCGCACTGCTGAGGAGTCCCATACTAGGACGAAACGGCCGTCCAGTGCTTCCAGGTTTCCAACGGTGGTCTAACATCAATTAATTTATGATCTCAACCAAAAACTTAACAACCTCCACAACCCTCATACTGATAATCAGAATAGAGTTAGTATAAAGCGAAAACATATTATAAAAAACTTCTTTCACATGATTTAAAAACTTGTTAAGGTTAGATAAAGGTTCAGATGTCCTGAAATCATAGTGCATGGGGTTAGGGTATAGGGTTAGAATTAGGGTTTAGGGTTAAGGTTAGGGTTCAGCTTTAGGGTGCACATCTGCAAAAGCCGCAGCCAATGTTACTGGTGACTTCGTAATCCAATTCGCAACAATTATCATGATTTGCCTTAGTCTCAGTCGTGATCGAGGGAAGAAAGTGCCAGTTCGAGCAGATTTTATCTTCTAACATATAGTCCAACGAAATCTAATGTCATCACAGTAGTCTGCACATCGTGCTGCAATCATTTGATTGCCGCAGTCACAGACACAGGAACTTCTTAATAGTCCCATTTATTGTAGTCCCTCAAAAATCACCTCTTGTCTAAAATCTGCTGTAAAACGATAGAATGTATGCATCTCATATTGAACTTAGCACCGTGACCTTGAAATTCCTCAAATGTTTCTGATTGGCTCGTCCATAATTTGTGTCTTACCTCCGAATGTCATACGTAAGTTTGTTGTTGCTCTCATGCTCCGAATTTCATCGTTGAATTTTTTGTACAGGTAGCACTCAATCTAAAAGCATTTCAACTGGTCTTTTACCTCATGATCCAGAATTGGAATTGCTGCTTATTGGCTACTTTCATTCCAGTTTATTGTTAATTCTTCTAAACTGGATTGATATTTTTGCATCGGATTCTACATTCATCATATTTGTCAAGTATGGAAAGGTGGCAATGTTATACATTTCAATGGTGATGAGTTTTGTCAGGAAGTGAGTAAGCATTTTTCGGTGAGACTATAATTTATAGACAAACCGATGGGATTTAGGGTAATGTGTTTTGGATTTTGACGCAAAATTCATTCATCCATTTGGCTAAATGGAGCTTTAGCAGTTTAGCTGACGCAATTTCCCATTGAAAACTCTCAGTCCAACTCGTAACTGTAACCGTCAACTGTATATCATAATCCTAATTTCTCGTAATTGGTTGTTTAGCTCTAGTAAGAAGATAGGCATTTTGGAGGTCACTTTAGCGCCACTCAAAGGCTGACACAAATTATAGTCCTACAATATTCTCTCGTCATAAATCTCAAATCACTGAGAACCATGTTTTGTATTTTTGTTTTTTTAATGGTTTTCAATAAGCATTAATTTGACTATATCTTCAGGTTCCAATTTCCCAATAAGCAGAAATTTCTGGAGCTTTTGCGCAAAATAGCTCTAGATAGGTAATCGCTCATGAAGCAACAAGTGCCAAGCGTGTAATTACCCATGGCTAGTTGTTCCTCAAACTTTTAGCTTTTAGACGATAATGAACATACCATCGAGTTAGTTTCTGATCTTGCTAGAAAAGGTCGATTCCGTGAATCGGTCCAACTGCAGGACGTTCTTCAACGTAATTTAGTTGATCTTGTATCGTCAGTTGATCAGAACAACTTGAATTCAAAGCAACTGGTTGATGCTGACACTGTTGCTAAATAAGTATCCTTTTAATCCATGTAATTTACTTTAAGCTGAAGTTGTTCGGCTTCTGTTACATTTACCAAACGATCTTTCATATTGATGGATGTGTTGTACGATCTCGCGTCCCACCGATATTGTTCAACATTTCTTTCAAATCTTCCTGCAAGACAACCTTTAATTTGATTCATTCTTTCGAAATAATAAGAACTCTTCATACTCTTACAGTTAATTATTGCTCTTAGAAATTATGTATATATCAAGTTGATCGGGGCATTTCAATCATTATTTTGTTATTTCAATTCATTGAGTGAAAAGCATTGTACTTGTGTTTAGTTTATTTTTATTGACTCCACGGCTTAAGACCAGTTTGTAAATAGTTATGTACATATGTGTATATTTGTGTATTTGCCTTAGCTGTTATTCTGTCTAATATCATTGACAGATTGGCCTGGTAAGTAATTTTTTGAGATTACATACCATTTAAACTACTGTTGTTCATGTTTTTTGCTTGACTGTTTTTGTTGGAATATCAAGTCGGAAAACACTCACTTAGGACTTAGATAGATACATCAGTCTTGAGTTGTCGGTTCCTCAAAGGTTCCACTTTCGGCTTTTCAGAAAGTCCTTTGACCCTTCCAACTTGTGGTACCTGTGTTATAAGCGACATAACGCGCAGGGAATATGGCTGGGAAGCCAACTCCATTTCTAGCCAGGCGTTACGCAATATTTATAGGCAGAGAAAATAAACTTCAGACATGTGATGAGTCATGGGACATGAAGTGTGCACACACATACATAAATATTCAGGGTTAATAAGCGAATAATTAACAAGGTCAAATTATGACTCAAGTAGAATGAATGAATTGGTTTGTCCAAAAACTAGAACAAGATATATTACGGGCTAAAAATAATGACTGACACTACAGTGTCTTCATTAACCAAGGTGATTAGAACGTGTATTATGTGTCCTTTCAACGAACCACCACCGCTATGTATTCCGATCTGAGCAGTCTTCACAATGTTATCAATGACAAAGTTGAAGGGAAATGACGAGCTTAACGAATCATAATACCTAGGGCATTTCTAGAATGGAATAATGTAAAAATGTGTTTGTGTGCACTTACTGTTTGAGATGTTTGTGTAGTAAGCCTTCAAAGTGTTAATAAATTTCTCAGACACACCCTACTTGAACAGGCAATCTCAGGTGAAAGTCCTCAATGAGACGAAGGTGATCATGATATGAGGACGCACGACTGTTGGGATGCGATAATTGTGACGGTATTTTAATGTCAAATTCCCAGTTAGCTTTAGTAGTAATTCACTAGAATGGTGTATACAGGTCTGTGATCTACTGCAAACATCAATGTTAGCAGTCACCAAGTGCATGACCAAACTTATCTGTTGTCTCATTTTCTTCAGTGTACGGACGTTGGAGAAGGACAGCATTTGACTTTCCGGAAAACAACTGGTCTGGATTCCGTATTTGGTGGTGGCATTCAGGGTTTCGATCACTTAGAGACTTGGGGTCGCTTAGACAAGACGGAGCTTTCGACGTAAATTAGCTGCTGAGTAAGTTGGAATATAAAGATAAATAGTGAACGGAATAGGAGTTTGATGCTTTGTAAAATCGACACGTTTGTAATAGAATCATAGTGAGTATCGGTTGAGTAGGTAGCTTAGCGGAGCGAATATTAGCACTTTCTTCATAGTTATACATTATCTTATTTGTCAGAAGACTGACATACTGTCTGGATACACAGATTGAAGCACGTCAGTCAGCTACAACGTAGGACCAGGCACATATATGCATAGGTCCAAGTTGCCATACCTCATTAGCAGAACAAGATGAACACCGGATTCATAGGAACAGTGAATTCAGAGGTGGTGATATACAAAAGAAAGATTGCATATAAGGATATAGTACAGGAAGAAAGATATGAAGCGATTTTAATCTCTTAGTTTAAGGGAAGATAGAGAGTGTATACACCGACGCCATTGTGATCGATTCTGAGCCATCTCACCAAGAGTCTTCAACCATTGGTTAAGATAGTCACGCGGATCTCAACCAAGTAGTCTAGTAGTAACTACCAACATGGCTCAGACTAGAAGTTAGTGACTTCAAGCACTGGTGCCATGTTTTGGTTTTGTCGCCCCTAACATTCTTCCAACCACTTCCAACACCAGTTAGCATTGCATGTGTGGTAATCGGTGTTCAGATATACGTAACACGTGGCCCAACCATCTCAGTCGATGAAGATTCACAACCTCACCAACTTATTTACCATCACTTCCTAATACCCTGCATCTAACCTCACCATTACTTACCCGGTGATCCCAGCAGATGCCAGCAATATTTCTAAGACATCTGTGGTCAAGCACTAGTAGCTTACGAGTATCTTCTACTCCTATTGAACATGTTTCGCTGCCGTAAAGTAAAACAGAACGAACTGCCGCGCAGTATACTCGTCCTTTTATTGATGGACGGATATCTCGCCTTCGCCATGGGTGACAAGCTTTTCGAATCCGTGCAGAGATTTCATCAGACACCAACCAATTTGGGCTGATCAGACTTCCAAGATAAGTGAATTTGTCAACGCAATCGACTACTTCACTCCCTATCCTTAATTCAGCACGTGGTTATCTTAGGGACCTTTTGATCCAGAGGTCTTATCCACAAGTCAATAGGGTTTACGATGGAGTTTTGTTCTCCGGGCTGGATGGTTTGGTCGTGGGGCTTTCATCGTTCTTCTGAATGACATCATCCGCACAAACTTCAGATAGAAGTGAAGTGTTTGGTCTGCCCTCGAGTCTACGGCAGACCAAAAATACACAAACCAAACATTCCCCTACGTACAATTGTAGCACTCCTCGGAACGCCAACATACAATTTGTCAAAAGAAAATTCACGAATACTGTAACATTTATTAGATTCATCCAACTACTTCATCAAGTCCCACACACAATTCCTGGACCAAATTAAGGACATACAAATCAATAACGACGAACTGATGATATCCTTCTATGTAACGGCGTTATTGACCTTACTTGAACCAAGGTTAGCAAAAAAACTATATCCCTGCTCCTCACCAACGACACAAATCTCACTGAGTACACGGTGCTTCAAATTCAAAGTCTACTAGAACTCATCGATTTATGCCTAACAACATATTTTCAATTCAACAACAAAATCTACGAACAAACGAAAGGGATACCAATGGGATCATCAATATCAGGACTGATCGCAGAGGCAGTGATGCAAAGATCAGAAGCCGCGATATTACGAGTGATGAAGCCGAAAATCTGGATTCGCTATGTAGACGACACATTCATCATCGTCAAAAAGAATGATCCGGAAAACGCTTCCAAGCTGATCAACAAAGTTTTCAATGACATCAAGTTCATAATGGAACAGGAGTCAAACAACTAACTATCATTCTTGGATATATTGGTCACTAGAACCGACACAGGAAAACTGGAGACTCAAGTGTATAGAAAACCGACCCATACTGATCAAATTCTCAACTACAATAGCAACAACCCAAGAGCTCACAAAATCAACTGCGTACAAACTTTGTTCAAGAGGGAAGGACACACTGGCAGCACGAAAACATGAAGAGAAATACCTGAAGGACGTATTTCAAAAGAACAGTGACCCAATCAACTTCATCAAAAACCACCAGCCACACGCAGCATCAGAACCCAAGTCAAGCACAGAAATCAACATAAGGATCGCCCTACAATACATAAAAGGCATGTCAGAAACCTCAACGGGACTGCTAAAAACCTTCGTAATAGGCGTGGCACACAAACCGACAAAATCACTACAATCAATCCTATGCAAACCAAAGGATGAAATAGCAAAGGAAGACTAATCAAACATCATCTACAAAATAGATTGTGCCAATTACGAAAAACACTACATCGAACAAAGCGGACGCTCCTTTCACCCTTGCCTACATGAACGTCAATTAGCAGTCAGACGTTATGATATTTCCTCACTTATATCAATACGTGTGGACAACTGCGGACACTCATTCGATTGGAAAAATGTGGGAATCTTAAACGGAGGAAATTCCAGAAACACCAGAGAATTTTTAGAAGCCTGATACTCAGGTCAATCAACTTCTGCGCCAGTTTTGACTAGGTAGCGAACTCTCGTTGTCACATCTGTGACGTATAACAGACGGCTATATTCGTCGGCTACGGCCGTTAGCACGTACCGGCTTAGGAGTTTCCCGAGTTGTTTTCCGAGACAGTCGGTTTTGAGTTGGGAAGATTGCAGGGTTTTCTGCAATTTCTGGAAGACTTTCCATACTGATTGTGATACCAGCACCAGTCGAGGTTATCCGTCTCTCGTTGTCTAGAGACAGATCGCTTACGTGAGGTGCTTCTACGTGGGGTGTGTGATTGCTTACGGTTGTTACGAAAATGAAGATAACGCGTGAGTGTATGACATAAATCGGTTATGTCATTCTGAGTCGTTTGAGGCTTTTCTTTGACTGAAAAAACCTCGGTAGTAGATTTCGTAACTTCTTAGATACGATCGGCAGCTTGGTACTCAGGTCAATCAACAAGCACATTGAAATCGATCCAGTTTATCAATCAATACGGAAAATTATGCACAAATATAAGAACAAAATTCAAGTGGATGGGAGACAAACAAAACAAAGAAGTAAGCAATGACAAATTTAAGGTCAATACGAACCAGTAAATCAGACGGAAAACCTTCTTCGATAATAATAAAACGTAGGAAGACCAAGAGAGATCAGAGGAAAAGGAGACACCAAGATAATTGACCTTCGACACTGTGTTTATCAAAGAGACTCCAATGGCACAAGCATTATGGGATCTCAAAATGGTGTTTAGATGCCATTCATGCCTCGTGCTGAAGTTAACAGCTTGACATTTAGACGGATTAGGTGTAAGACCATTACCAACAGACCAACAATCAATACAAGACAGAAACTCATTCATTTCTATGGGATGTAAAAAGGAAGAGATAGGCATACATACAGTGAGATCATCCGCATATTTCACGAAAGTGTTTCCTGTAGAAGATATCAGATCATGCAAAAAAAGAGAAAAGAAGAGGTGAGAGAACAGCTCCTTGTGGTACAACTTCATGAGACAGTAGAGACTCTGGACACTTTCCTCCAAATACAGTGTACTGTTTACTTCCAGAGAGGTAGGGACATAGCCAGTTGATTATCCAGGTGTCAGTGTTGACGCTGATTACCTTGTTAATTATGCGTTGTCTTGGTATACAATCAAAGTATAGTAATGTCCAGAAAAGCTCATCTAACATACTTCTTACCCTTTTCTAAGTTGAACACTATATTGTGATGCAGAACAGCAACAGAATCGTAGGTGCCTCTTTTGCATCTGTAGGCAAACTGATTCGGATCAATATGCTCTTTTATCACAGGCTGAGGTGGAAGTACTAATAATTTTTCCATCGTAGACATTAACAATGTAGGATATTCGTAGGTTATTAGTGTTCGACCATAGATGTCTTCGAAGCATTGTTTGCGTATTCTTGCACCATCTAATAAGCAATCCCTGGGTTTGGAATAGAGTATCAGGCAAATATGGGGAGTCGATTGATAAGGTAGTAAATGTTAACCGAGGTGATTGAAACATGTTTTATGTATACCCAACTCCCGTCTACCCTGACGGGCGATGTAGGCCGGAAGAAAGCTAGTAGGGTGAAATAAAACACGGCATCAGTCCATGAAGTTACTGACGGTTGAATTGAGGCGTAGACTACTCGGTTTGGAGCGTCGTTATTATCGTAAGTAATGGTTCGAGTTTCTAAGTGACATGGTTCAAAATCGTTTGAAATTATGCATGTACATCCACTCCTTGTCCTCCCTTAGATGCTTAGTTTCTAAATTCTTCATGAATTTCTTTACTTCGATAATCTGATTCATTTTTTCGATGCCTAATCTTTTGTATTGCTACTATTACTGTTACTGTCTCTACTACTCTTGGACTTGCTCAGAAAATTTCATTTCGCTGTGTTAACGAGGTAATGGCAAATTGAACCGGATTTTACGTTACACTTGACTGACTGGCTGAATCGAAGAAGTCGATCCAGTGACCATGTACAAGATTTTAGTGCTCGAGTGCGAGCCACTCATCGGTTGTTTTTTAAAGTGATTATAGGTTAATATGTCAAACTCAATCATGATCACTTGATAAGTCATTGAAATACAAACTCGGGTAACTTGAACCGGCTTGCAAGATACGAACCCACGCGCTCACCAGTGATTGACTTCCTGTGGGAATTCTCGGAGTTCTAGTCGGAAGTCGTGACCAGTGGAGCTAATCCGTGTCGGTTAGAGGTAGGTATTTACCTCAGTACAATGGACAATGGTAGCGCAACTTCGTGGTTTGGTTCAAGTTCGACATTAACACTACATTGAATAATCATTACATTGAATTAGAAAGGAAGTCATCTTGAACAAAACTCATAATGAGTCAATCAATCGGAAATTGACTTTTCTTTCCATCATATCATTTACAACGAGCTTTGATTGTTCTTTTAAAGAACTGTGAATGTTCCATGACCAAACCATCCAGCTCAGAGAACAAAACTCCACCGAAATCATCCATCTGAACTACAAATCTTCTCCACCATATTAATCATTTATTTCATTTGATTTCTGAGTTTATTCAGTTGATCAAACGTCGTAAGTTAAACAATCTATAATAAGAAATTAAACGGAATGAAAATTTATTAATCCCATCGTATCCAAAACAAACTTAATCTCAAATAGTATTGTGCAGAAACCATAAACGGTGATCAACGTAATAACCAAAGGCTAATCAACTTCTGAACACCACTTCATAGAATTTTATCTAAGAAGATGAACTACTCTATTAATAATCAGTATTGGTGATATGTCATAAAGCATTTTGTTTAAAATAGTTGCTCTGTTTAGCGTGTTATATTCAAGAAGCACTTGTCTCTGTGAAAGACCATTAAAGGTTATGGGAATATCGTCAATTATTGATTAACGTGTATTATTGGTACACGTTTTTAAAACTTATTTTCATCTAGTCAACTTCACATTCTCAGTTCTTAGTTATTTAAAGCCTATACTAAAACACTGATGAGGCCAAAAGATTTAAACAAACAAAAGAAATATCACGAAAATTTCAATGGTTAAGATCATGAGTCAGTTGAAGCTAGACCACCATGGAAAACATGGAAGTACTGGACGGCCGTTCCGTCGTATTGTGGAACTCCTCAGCAGTGCGTATCCCCTGGCTTCAGGATGTATATACTGGAGTTCTAGTGAGAATTAGTGACTAGTGGAGTTCAACCAGGTCTGTTGTGAGATGGTAACTCACTGAAGACAATGATGGATGCGTCGCTGACTTTTGTGGATTGGTTGAGATTAGAAATTAACATGGTTGGATGCCGGCCTGCTCAGTGATCTAGTTGTTAAGTGCTTGCGTGCGAAACCAGTAGGTCCCAGGTTCTAATCTCGCACGAGGCGAGGTCCAACAATTGGACGAAACGGCCGTCCAGTTCTTCCAGGTTTTCCATGATGGTCTAGCTTCAAATGACTCATGATCTCAACCATTGAAATTGCTATAATATCCACAAAAACCTGTCTGATTTATCAAGAAAAGTTGTTGCTTTTCTTAAGAGTTATGATTAAAAGTCAGGTTTGAAAGACTTTAATCATTCCAGTGTCATTTAGTGAAGGGTGGAAGTTTCTGGTCATGTGGACCCTGACAATACATGTATTTGACCAGCTTAAATGTAGGGTTGACAGATTTGGTAGATTGTATATTCGCTCTTATCTTTATGGAATTCACTACTACTAATTCTAATCAACTAGTTGATAGTTCTTTGATATTTTCAAACTTCTACAAAACAATCTGGATGTAACAGTTGACTGATATTTGGAGAGTACTTTCTGAAAAAAATAGTTGGTTGTTATTCCGTTCTGTATTAGTTGTTTGGATCTTCCCATTGATGTTTATGACTATGATTGATCGGTCTCTTATTGACATCTCTGTTTACAATATGTGTTTGCAATGTGTTTCTTTTTTAATTTTTAACCCTGACACAACTTCCACTAATTAACTTGATAAACGGTAATCATGTGCACACTATCGATTATCTTTACTAGATGAATTTCTGAAGTTCTACTGTGATTTCTAGATTTCAACCATGCTGAGAATAAGGACGATAGATTTGATGGGATCAGACGAATTTCATGCCAGATTGTGTATTGACTGAAAATAAATGTCAAGATCATTGAAATATTGTTTGGATTCCAAAAAAACTAGCCTATTAATTGAGACAAATAAAGTTTCTGAATTTCATCTTATGTACATTTATGAGTGTTTACTGATGAAGAGTTGAGAGTCAGACCAAAGCAATGAATTAATATTGTTTAGTTGCTGCAAACGATCCACCAATCAAATTCATTTTATGATGAAAATAGTCTTTCAGTTAAGCAAAGATGAATAGTGGCTAGCAGTGGAATCCGGGAAGCGCGTTTCTTTCTAAACATCGATGCTAACTTTCATGTAATCAATACCAAGTGATCAGAGAGGGATTTTGTGGATAATATAGCAAATTAATGGTTGAATTCATGAGTTATTTGGAGCAAGACTACCATGGAAAACCTGATAGCACTAGTATATATACTAAACGACAAGGATTCGAGTCCCTGAGTGAACATCTACACTGAGATGCAGGCCTATCCAGCTGACGAGTCTTAAATAGAACGACACGCGCATCAAACTGGATTTCGCTTCTAGTCTTTTTCCATCCTTGCTTAAAATGCTTGTGACTTAAGGCTATATCGAGGCAATCCACACAGGATGCACATATGCTAATAAGAGACTGATCAATTGTAGTAATAAATAAGAATGAGTAGATACAAGTAATCAATAAAATGAACGTAACTAAAGAAGAACAGTAAATCGTATGATAATAGTCTATAGATAAAAAATGAATCTTATAATAAGAGGAATATGAATATACACAATCTAATTACTGAATAGTTAAACAATAAGAATATATTTCTAGCATTATTTCATTGAGATAATCTGTTTCAGATGCCGATTAACTTGCGAAATTCAACCAACTATTTAAAAATACTTGTACCTTCTTGACGACGTTCGACGACTATGAGCAGCCCAATGTCCTTATTGGAATGCGACCGCTTCTCCACCATTGTAAAAATATATTACTTAAATTTTTTTTTAAAAATTAACAAAAAGATCTGTAACATAAATCGATTGAATTTTCTCTTCTTTTTATTATTTTTAATTCCTAGTCAAAGGAAGATATGAAAAGGATGTATAACAACTGGAAAGAATTGGAGAGGGTTGGTTAGAACAAAGTTGAATGGAGAGTGTTGGTTGGCGGCCTATGCTCGCTCCTTCACGAGGAGTAACAGGGGTAAATAGTCAAATATTGGCATAAATCATTGAGGATCTTAAAGTAAAGTCATTTCAAATTATTGCTCCATACAGTTATTGTATGATAAAAGCATTTTGATTGATTATTAGTATTATTACTTTATTGAGTATCTTCAACTTCTGTGAATAAGCTGATATGTATGGATTATTAGATGTCAGTTTCAGTTTATACGTACATGATTATAGCAGAAGACAAAATACGAAGGTTGTTATATTCTAATGAAGATTAAACTATGGGTAACTTCTGTCAACTAATAATGGACTAATGCTATACATATATACTTACTGTATAACTATTCAGTAATTAGATTGTGTATATTCATATTCCTCTTAGTATAAGCTTCATTGTGATCTATAGACTATTATGATATGATTGACTGTTCTTATGTTATACTCAGTTTATTGATTACAGTCTCACCACAATCACTCCCACAGCCACATCTTGACTTCACATTGTATAAATGTTATTTCCTATTGGATAGTGTGATGCGGCGGTGTCTTTGGCTGGTATATAAACCAAGTATGTTTGAAATAAATGGTTTACATAATGGAAGCTTTTATTGATGTTCTGGACTGAAGTCGACGGGCTGGGAAACCAAAAGAACTGATAAGGATATTAGGCTGTTCATAGTGGTCGAACGTTATTGCTTTGGTACAGTTTTAAACCTGTATAAGTTTTATTTCGATTCGCGGATATATCACGTGAAAACTAGCTGGGTTTCAAAGTCACAACAAAGTGTTCACAATCTCATAGAATGTGTTGTTCATATAACAGTCGATCATAATGCAGTCACTAAATGAATTTAAATTCAGGTCGAAGTAGAAAATGATAGAATGCTATATCAGTAATTCATAAGGTTATTGAGTTCATTGAGATAATCTATTTCAGATGCCAATTTACTTTAGAAATGCAACCAACTATCAATCCATTGATGAATACATATTGGTCCCATAGCACCATTCTGTTGACGTACTAACGAGTTTCTATGCAGATAACGTGGAATATGTTCTAAATGATTTGCTGCCGAAAACGTTTTGAGTTTCAGGCTGAGAATTATTCATAATCTCTTAAAAAGAAATCTCAGTGTATACATATTTTTATAATGGGAATGTGGGTTCGTGGAGATTGTAGTAATTGAATGGTTGAATTCATGATTCGATTTAAGATAGGCCATCACGGAAAACTTGGAAAGACTGGACGGCCGTTTCGCTCTAGTATGGAACTCTTAAGCGGTGTGCATCCACGATCCCGTACTAAGGACTCGAACCCAGAAACCTCGATCTCGCTCTTGAACGCTTACCCTCTAGACCACTGAGCTGGAATCCAACAGTATTGATGTCTAAATTCGACCAGTCTGAGATATTGCGCGATCATCCACCATTATCTTCGAGTCGATAGTGCAATCAGTGGTCTGGAGTTTCGTTCAATGAGCTGGCCCGACCTTTGTTGTTACCTTGACCTGGTGGTCGGGTTTGCCTATCGTGATGAAACAACCGAGCTATACTGGCTGGAACAACCATTCCTCAAGGTCCTACTACGTCCGACAGGTCGGTTGAAGAGCGGTGAGACTAAAAGCAACAAACCCATGTTCCGAAGGCGAAGTCGTACAGCTGACTGTACAGAGGTGTGGCAGCAGTAGGGTGTTTCCTTCAGACAACCAGCATGACAGCGATGCTGCCTTCCCACAAGGAGGGGTTGGGTTAGAAAAGGTTTACCATAAAAATGCACACCTCGCCTTATCCCACGGATATCCGTCTCCGGCGATAAGGTCTCAACAAGTATGGTGCTAATACAAAAATTACCCATATAAGATTGTTGCTCATTCTGGTGTACCTGATCGGACTTTGACCATGCCCTAATATGGGCACGCATGCTTGCGCCTCACTGGATGCAAAAAAGCCACACCATAAAGAACCATTAGGATTGAATTGAGTAACGAGAAAACGAAAGAAGGTTCCAGGGACAACTGAGGTCACACTTAGGTAGTTCTGAAAGCGAGGCTGATCCAGATGTTGCTTGGAAAGCTAAACAAACAGCTGTGGAAACAGCAGTGACATCTATCAGTGATTTAAACTACAGGGTTACAAAGAACTAATGAATTTCTTCTAGGTCTATTGCACTGATGGATTCTCGTAAACGACTGTGAGCAGTGGTGGGCAATGAAAGCAAAAGAGATGAAAAAGGCGGCGACTATAGGGAACACAAGACAGCCCTATAGGCTAATAAACTTACTTACTTACTTACGCCTGTTACTCCTCGTGAAGGAGCATAGGCCGCTCGCGAGCATTCTCCATCCAACCCTGTCCTGGGCAATCCTTTCTAGCTCCGTTCAGTTGTAATTCATCGTTTTCATATCTGCTTCTATTATCCGACGCAATGTGTTCTTTGGCCTTCCTCTTTTTCGCTTCCCTTCAGGATTCCATGTTAGGGCTTGCCTCGTGATGCAGTTTGACGATTTGCGTAGTGTATGTCATATCCATTTCCATAGTCTTTTTCTAATTTCTTCTTCAGCTGGAAGTTGGTTTGTTCTCTCCCACAGAAGGCTATTGCTGATGGTATCCGGCCAATGGATGTTGAGTATCTTGCGAAGACAGCTATTTATAAATACTTGTACTTTCTTGACTGTGGTTGTTGTAGTTCTCCAAGTTTCAGCTCCATACAGTAGAACTGCCTTGACATTCGTATTGAAGATTGTGACTTTGATATTGGTTGAAAGTTGTTTTGAGTTCCATATGTTCTTCAATTGCAGGAATGCGACCCTTGCTTTGCCGATCCTTTGTGTCAGCATCGGATTCTCCTTGTTCATCGATGATGCTTCCCAGGTATATGAAGGACTCTACATCTTCCAGAGTTTCGCCATCAAGTGTGATTGTATTGATGTTCTCCGCTTTGAATTTGAGGACCTTAGTTTTCCCTTTGTGTATGCTGAGGCCTACTGATGCAGAGACTGCTGCTACACTGGCTGTCTTCATCTGCATCTGTTCGTGTGTACGTGATAGGAGGGCTAGGTCATCTGCGAAGTCCAAATCGCCTAACTGATTCTGATCTGTCCATTGTATTCCGTGTTCTCCTTCAGATGTTGAGGTCTTCATAATCCAGTCGACCACCGGGAGAAAAAGGAAGGGAGAGAGTAAACAGCCTTGTCTGACTCCGGTCCTTACTTGGAATGCATCCGTCAGCTGTTCTCCATGCACGACCTTGCGCTATAGTCCGTCTGGTGAGTTCCGGATAATATTGATAATCTTCTCAGGAACTCAGGAGTGTCGAAGAAATTTCCATAAAGTCCTCTTATCCACACTATCAAATGCCTTTTCATCATCAATGAAGTTGATGTATAGTGATGAGTTCCACTCAACTGATTGTTCGACGATGATCCGTAGTGTTGCAATTTGGTCTGTGCACGACCGATCCTTTCGGAATCCAGCTTGTTGATCTCGAAGTTGGGCGTCCACTGCATCCTTCATCCGGTTCAGCAAAACTCTGTTGAAGACTTTCCCTGGTATTGACAGTAGTGTAATACCTCTGTAGTTTTCACATTTGCTCAGATCTCCTTTCTTTGGAATCTTGACGAGGTGTCATTCTTTCCAGTTCATTGACACTTGTTCCTCCTCCAAAATCTTTTTGAATGGAAGATAAAGCATGCTTGTGGTTGCTTCGATGTGTGATTTCAGTGCTTCAGCTGGTATGTTGTCGGGTCCTGCTGCTTTCCCGTTCTTGATTTTTCTGACAGCCATTCTCATTTCTTCCGTAGTTGGTGGATTGACATCTATAGGAAGATCTATGTGTGCTGCTTCGATGTCCGGTGGATTCATTGGAGCCGGCCTATTCAGGAGTTCCTCGAAGTATTCTACCCATCTGTTACGCTGCTGTTGAATTTCGGTGATTGGCTTGCCTTCTTTGTCTTCGACCGGCCTCTCTGGTTTACTGTATTTCTCTGATAGTTTCTTCGTTGTATCGTAAAGCTGTTTCATATTTCCTTCTCTAGCAGCTTTTTCTGCCGTCGTTGCTATTTCTTCCACGTATTTCTTCTTGTCGGCTCTAATGCTCCTCTTCACTTGTTTGTTTGCTTCTATGTATTCAGCTTGTGCTTGGACTTTCTCTGCTCGTGTTCGGCTGTTGTTAACTGCGGCCTTCTTGTTCTTCCTTTCTTTGATCTTGTCCACTGTTTCTGTAGAGATCCATTCCTTATGATGATATTTCTTTAGACCGAGAACCTCTTGACACGTTGAAGTTAATGCTTCCTTGATGCCTTCCCAGTTGTCCTCCATAGTAGTTTCTTCTTCTTTCAGTAGATCTTGTAAGGCTTGGAACCTGTTGTTGAGAGCTATCTTGAATTCATTGAGTTTGACAGTATCTCGAAGGAAGGCTGTATTGAACCTTTCTATTGCTGTTTGTCCACTTGTCCAGTTCTTTTTTAGCTTCAGTTTCAAATTGGCTACAACTAGGTGGTGATCTGAAGCTACGTCAGAACCTATCTTGGTTCTCACATCTTCCATTGTCCTTCGGAATTTTTTGTTGATGCAAATATGATCTATCTGGTTCTCTGTAGTGTGGTCCGGTGAGATCCATGTAGCCTTGTGTATACGCTTGTGTGGAAATATTGTGCCTCCTATGACTAATTTGTTGAATGCACACAAATTTGCAAATCTTTATCCATTTTCGTTCCTCTCTCCCAGTCCATGTCGTCCCATAATATCCTCATATCCAGTGTTGTCTATTCCGACTTTGACATTTAGATCTCCCATTAGAATGGTGAGGTCCTTTCTTGGGCATTTCTCCATGATTGATTGCAGCCGCTCGTAGAATTGATCTTTAACGTCGTCGTTGCTATCATTGGTGGGTGCATAACATTGGATAATATTCATTAAGATCCCCTCCTTCTTTGTTTTGAATGATCCTTTGATGATTCTGGATCCGTGAGATTCCCATCCTACAAGTGCATTTCGTGCTACTTTGGACAGCATCAGAGCGACTCCCTGAGTGTGTGGAGCATTGTCCTCTTCGTGACCGGAGTATAACAGCATCTCTCCCGTAGCTAGCCTTTTCTGTCCAGCTTGGGTCCAGTGGGTTTCGCTGATTCCCAGTACTGCTAAGTTGTATCTCCTCATTTCCATTGATATTTGACTGGTCTTCCCGGTTTCCCACATTGTTCGAACGTTCCATGTACCTATAAAAATGTTTGCTCTGGTTGTTAGAAGAGGCATCGGCCTCGTGGCTTCCGAAGGAACTCGGCTTTCACCATGAAGCGTCATAATTCTTCTAAATGAAGACCTTCTAACTCCCAGGGCAGAGTTAAAATGGTTTGGATTATTTCTTCTGGTAAGCGTTTTTTCAGCGAGTTAGTTTTCTACGGGATGGGGACGCTAACCCCATGCCCAACCCTCCTCCTTTACCCGGGCTTGGGACCGGCAGCAACCCTATAAGAGCTACAGGCGGAATTGTAGGCTAATAAAAGAAACTGGAATTAACAAGTCAGGTGTAAGTCAGACTATTTCGGAAAAAGACGACATCCTCATCTGCTCTCAGTCCAGACGTTCAGAACGATGGGCGGAACATTTCAGAGAAAAGTTCAGGTGGCCTTCAGCTTCTCTACAACTACCCTCCATTACCAGTCAGTGTGAATGGAACATTGAAGTAGGTCCCCAACTCTAACAGAAGTTCAAAAGGCTATAGTTAATCTGAAACGAGGAAGGTCAGCTGGTCCAGATGGATTGGCTCCAGAGGTCTTTAAGGATGGTGGTTCAATTTTATCGATTACGTTGACGAATATTTTAGCTAAGATCTGGGAGTTAGACATTATTCCATCTGACTGGTCACAATCACTTATCGTCCCAATATATAAGAGAGAGTCAAAATCATCCTGTGACAACCATAGAGGGATTAGTTCCGATTTGATTAGGATCATTCTATCGATTATAATGATTTGGTGTATGATTATGTTAATGGATTTATCCAATGGTCATTTATTGATAAAAGAAGAAAAAATTTTACGGAAATTAGTCAATTTGATTCATGCCACAACAACAAATGATTTCAATCCGTGTACAATTCATTCACGTCAATTACAATATTTATTATATACTACTTATAATACTACTACTGCCACTACTACTACTCATTATAATGATATTCCATCAGCAGCGACAGAAGCAGAAGCTTCGTCAGCATCATCAGCAGAAGGATCAGGATCATCAATAATGATTAATTTAAATGAAACATTTTATCCAATATTTCATCATTTAATCACACAAAACTCTTTAACACAAAATTTCTTACATGATATATATAGATCTATACAGATTATGAGAAATTTCAATCGTTGGCATAGCCACAACCACTACCACGACAACCACAACCCCAACAATCATAATACCAGGAAACAATTAGAAGTCTATTTATTTCATTTATTACAATTAAATCAACCAATTGAATTTTATAATATGAAATTATTCAATAATTTCATCACTATGAATGATGATTATGATGATCAAAAATCCAATATAATTGGTATTGGTTATTGTTGTTCAATGGGATATTAATGGCTTATGTCAATAATTATACTACTAATAATAATAGTAGTATTAGTAGTAGTAGTAGTAGTAGTAGTGGTAGTAGTAGTAGTAGTAGTAGTAGTAGTAGTAGTAGTAGTAGTAGTAGTAGTAGTAGTAGTAGTAGTAGTAGTAGTAGTACTAATGATTCCTCAGATCGTAATTCTATATGTAGTCAATTGCTATTGAATGTAGAATTATTTGATAATAATAATGAGACTATACGGTTTAATGATTATGAATATGGAGAATTTTCATCCTTTTGGGAACCAATTTAATGTGAATCTAATTCAATCATGTGAATAGTTTTACGATATTTTATTTATACAAAAGAAAAAAGGCAAGTTTTTCTTTTCCTTCTTTTTCTTTTAGGTGATTTAATCCGATTTGAGTTTTCAGCTAGTGGTAACAATCAATCTGTTTAAATGAATCTAATGTCTAGGGGTAAAGTGTGTTACGCTGGTTTCTACCAATGGAGCATAGGCTGCAGACCAGCATTCTCCAATCCATTCTGTTCTCGGTCTTCCTTTCTAGTTCCGTTCAATTTTCGCTTATTTTTCTCATGTTTATCTCCATTTCTCGGCGTAATGTATTCTTTAGTCTTCCTCCTCTCCTCTTTTTTGCTTTGAGGATTCCATGTGAGGGCTCGCCATGTGATACAGTTGGGTGCTTTTCTCAATGTGTATCCTATCCACTTCCAGTGCCTATCCATGATTTCTTCCTCCGCTGGGATCTAGTTTATTCTCCTATAATAGGTTGTTGTTTATAGTGTCCGGCCAACGGATCTGAAGGATTTTGTATTGACCACGACCAAACTATCGAGCTCAGAGAACAAAACTCCATCAAAGACAATTACTCATCAACATATACATTGAACATTGATGTGGATATTGGATTGGACTAATTACTTGGTTTACGGTTGGAAATCTTTAAGTCTTGGCACAAAGCGATTACTATCCAAACGCATCTCGGAACATTATCCGGCCTGGCTCTTGAAAGGGGAACGAAAAACAATCACCAGTTCGATACAGGAGCACTTAATCAACCGTGGACATATCGCTCCAAAAGACTCTTCGTTTAAGATAGTTTACAGAGTCAAAGGAACTGGGTCGAAGGGTGTTCGAATCAATATTTTATGCACCGCATAAGTTGGTAGATGTTCACACTTGGTACATAAAGGGCCAGATAAAATCAATTCGCAGTTCTATCTTGGCACATCTCATTGATAGCGGTCATGCTGTAGATAAATCGAGAACATTTCGAGTGATCTATCGTATACCTCCATCATTTCCCAACGGAGTTTGTTCCCGCCTCCTACATATAGCTGAAGCCATAGGAATTTGTACATATAACCTCAATTTATGTGTACAGAAGAAATTCGTAACCCCCCTATTCCTTCCATGGCCAGTTATAACTTAACAAACGACTTTTATTCTATTTGTGTTATAATTAGGCTTATTTTCACATCTAGTATTTGTTTGTAATTTTCCGCCTCTTTCCGTTTGTATTCTTCACTATCTAATTATTTACACACTTCTTATTACGTAATGATTTGAATGTTTTAGTGTTGACTAGTCCACGTTTGTTTGTTTGACCTTCTATTGCCAACGTTTACCTATTGATAAGACTTTTGTGATCATCTTTTATTATTTTTACTACGATCAGTTCACATGTCTTCCCTACTACTATCAACTTGTACTATTACCTATTTTATGTGTAGTGACTTATTCTATTTCATTGTGATGATTGACCCATATTGCCTTGATTGGTTTTCAAAATTTCATAATAAATATTCATGTATATTAGAGTAAAGCCTGATGACGATCTTTATTGAAAACAATATTGTTCGCTTATATGTGTTGTTCTAATTTTCCCGATGGGAATCTTTAATATTATCTGACCCATAAATTTGGTTCTTCCTTACCGCTTGATTAGTACGTTAACCTCATTTGTTATCTATTGTCGAATCCATTTTTGTTTTGTGTGTGTGATACAATCCTTTCTATTCTTCTATAGATATACATTTTCCATATCTAACTATATATACGAATGTACAGCTTGAGTAAATGATTTCGTCGAAAAGAAAAAAATTTCCTTCGCTAAATTCTCTTTTTCTTATTCAATTGATTTATTCATGTCATTATGAATTAAACACTAAAATGAGTACACTGACACATACACATGTATCGAGGCAGAGTTTTTTTTGTTGTTGCACAAACCAACTCCTAATTTACTGACGGGAACGTAACAGTCAGTCACTCGAGTATAGGATATGTCTCCGTGAATTCTAAACACATTTACTTTTCAGCGTTCATTTTGTGTATGGCATCAATCATGTTGTTTTTTTTCATTCATTTTATAGGTGGGTGATACATGTAAAAGTATAGCTTTCATTGAGGATTTCATTTTAAGCCGTAACATTCCCTTTATTGGCTTGTAGCGGTAAATAAATCCCCAAAATAAATAGCTCTGTAAGTTTTCCACAATGGATGCTGAACATATGTTTTAGCGGACTCATCTAGCTAAAGGCGCTCGGTCATGCGTCCGCATTAGATCACGTGTGGAAACGCCGTGCTCAACATCTACCGCAATCGCTAACCAGATTAGATCAGAGAATTCCGATATATTGGTTATCGCCAAATACACTCTTCCGATCTCCTAGACTCTGTCTTTTGATTTCTCTTGGTGGATACGAATCATATAAGAAGATGTTGCTGGTAAAAGCGATGTCAAATACTGAATACCTGTGACATCGTCAGGCTTTTTCATCCGAAAGTTGGGATGTGTTACAATGGCATGTTCATAGAAGACTTAGATAGCAATTAGATGGTTGGAATGAAATTCTGAATAGAAATCATGCTCATATATACAACTCTCAGCTACTAAATCAATGGTAAAATGCTCGATAATGTTGGGTATTTCACTTTCATTCAATCTCATACATCAGTTGTCATAAATAAATTTTTCATTTAATTTCATAATCATTATCCTTGTTAGTGAAAAAAGAAAAAAAGATTTTGAAAATTGTCATCTAATGAAACGACAATGGAAACAATGAAAACAATTGATTAAGGAATTAGCTTATTGATTATGTCACAAAATTGTAGTTACTAAGTCATTTTGTATATTTACAGTGTTGAACAGAATGATCAAATGTCTGACAGATAAATAAACATCATTTTATATGTAAACACTTTTGACAACAACAACACACACTTATGATTCATTTCATTGAACTGAACGACAAGGAAAACGATTTACATTTAAGATACAACCAATGTTATTAGAGAGAATTCCCTCTTTGCATTTGTTACATGATGACTACAGATCAAGGGGAAAGTTGAAAAAATTCATAGATCTGATATGTACTTCATTTAGATCGGTTACGATATGGCATATAGTAACAATAGCCATAACACAGGAATTGTAGAACAAAATTGACTCAGTAATTCCGTACTTAAGATGTAGTTAAATTAATAATCAACAATTTTGTAGCTACTGATCGATAGTGGTAAACTTTTTCTAGCACTACATTCTGACTCATGCTGATATATAGTTTCAACAATCCTATTATACAATTTATTTTGTCATTCGTCTAATTAACACGAAGCAAGACTTCATTTTAATGTATGAGAATACTAGGATTTTTGATCAATATTAGCTCATTACAGTCGTAAACTAACTGTTGTCCCTTCATACTTGGGCGGTTCAATCAAGAATAGGTTACTGGTAACTCACTACATACTTGAATATAAACTACACATAAAGTATGGACGCTAATAATATAATTATTATGATCAGAATGGGGGATTTGTGGAGATTGTAGTAGTTTTAATAGTTGAATTCATGAGCCGATTTAACCTAGACCACCACTGACAACCTGGAAGCACTGGAGTCTAATCCGTGTCGGATAGAGACAGGTATCTACCTCAGACAATGGATGAATAGTTGCGTAAGAGTATGCATCGATTGAAGTTAAACATTAACACCGTTGGATACCGACCAGCTTAGTGATCTAGTGGTTAGGCGATTGCGCGTGAGCCCGAAAGTTCTGCATTGGAATCTCGTATGCTACGATGAAACGTTCGTACAGTGCTTCCACGTTTTCAATGGTGATTTACCTTACATCGACTCATCGATTCAACTATTAAAATGTGATTATTATCAATACATTGAATGAAACGAATTATTTTGTTTGCATTTAATGAGAAAGAGACAGTTTTGTTCATTTGAGATCTGACAAGATTAAAAAATATCTTTCCATTTGTTGGGATATTCAGGAAAATATCCCAAAAATTATCATGTTAAGTCCAATGGTGTCCTTGGACCTTAAATGTACATTTCCCATTGGTCGATATTTATTTAACGTGTTATTTTCCTGTTGGCCAATATTGTACAGTGTTATTTTCTACTTTGTGGTACGATGTGGTTTGTTTGCTTGGTATATAAACAAGGTATGTTTGAAATATAATTATTCATATATCCGAGGCTGTGATTTGTGTTCTGGACTTAACTGGCTGGGCTATACAGGGAGACAGGACCAATCAGAACCCTAGGCCGTTCTACGTGTTTGTGCGTCTTTGGTCCGACCCTTAATCCGCTACCCCTTAACCAGGAGCAATTATTTTTCACGTTATAACACCATTATATTTCATTTATGATTACGTGTAATGTTCTGCTATGGTACTACTATTGAATATATATGTGTACATTAGAGGTCGATAATTGATTTCTTACAATGGATATAAATGAAAAAAAATGTTGAAATAAGTTAGAGAAATTAAAACAGTCGATTGATCACTGAGCAGTGAGCAATTTCATGTCTGTAATGTCCTTCTCAGTGCTGATTGAATTCTATCGATCAAGTTAAAATGTGATAAGTAGTCTAAGTGACCTGATATCTCATGTACTATGTTAACATTTTAAGCGGTTGGAGCTAGTCGATAGGAAACTCTGCTGTTTGGCACTTTATGCTATGTCATATATATTCATTTTTGAGATCATTACTATTTAAATGACTTTTACAAAAACTAACAATACAATTCCTGGTTGACCGTTTTATCACTCTTCAGTCACAATATTTTCCTACTTTAGCCCCTAAATGCCCTGGTATGTTCTAGAGTGGGGAGAGTCAATTCTCCCTCTCGAAGTGGCCACGCGTATACAGTCACTGACAGGGAAGTCCTACTCACTGCCTTCTCACACTAGGGATGTTGTTACGAAATTGAGAGGACGAAAAGCAAATTTACGGGACTTTGCCAGGTTAGTGGATATGGAGGATCTACCCAGGGGAGTTTGAAAATCCTGATTCCAAACCAAAGGTGCACATGAGCTCCAGTATCCTGAAGGAACAAATGGAGTATGAACCTATTGTTAGTCATCGACTACCATGGGATTGCATGTCTCGACATTGCTCCACTGCCTTGTTGATTAGACCTTAAGGTCGAAGGCTCCGGGTGTGGCCCCATAGGAAAATCATCTACTTCGGTCTGAGCACCCGAGTACTATCCCAGCCCCCACATAAATCATTCGATTTATGTGGCACATATGTATTTGGTGCCTCCTTATATCAATGTTTATGTGTTTATACAAATAAAATAAATAACTTCAATATGAAGGAGTTTTAACTAATGGACTATCTTGGATCGACCGTATTTGTACTAATCATACTGTTGTGGATTACGTGAAGCTATTAAACAGACCATTGACAGTAAATGGTAATCCTTTGAAAATTTATGAATCAGTGGAAAGGTCACAGTGTATTGAGATATATTAGATTTCTGTCACCGAAATCACCTGTCACATCAGATCATTCTATCATTCACAGGTTAATCAAACTACCTTATGTTTAAACAAAAGCTTAAATCAGCTGTTTGTGGCTGTTAATTATCGCTATAGAAACAAGGTATATGCTTCATCACAGTCCTAACCGGTAAATAGACAAGGATCTTTGAACATGTACCCAAAATAGTTACAGGAACAAATTAAATCAGATGACCCATTTAGAGCAGATGATAAACATCTATCTTTCTCTTTGTTAAACACCTAATCTTTCATTTGTCGTATTGACCTTTTGTATTTGATAAATAAATATTCTTAACAAGTTTGATTCAATTAATATTGTTTTACTTGTACCTTCCCATTGATGTTTAGGACTGAAATTGATCAGCCTCATGTTGTCATATGTGCATACTGTGCGTATTGCCTCGATATTGCTTTAATTTACAAGCATTATAAGCAAGGATGGATAGTGACTAGTAGTGGGATCCAGGACGCGCGTTTCGTCCTATGTCCTATGCATCTCAGAGTTGTTGTTCACTCTGGGACAGGTATATGTGCGGTCAGATTGTGTTTGAAAAGTTTTACGCCAATATATCATGTAGTTCTGACAATCTTAGTTTTCTCAATACATCATCCACATAAAATATTAGGTAAATGTAAGTCACTTCATAAAAACACAGATTTATTGAAATTCAACACCAACCTGCATATGGAGAGGACAAACAGGGATAGTGAATAGCCATTATCAGTTGGTTGGTTTATGACTTTCAATATTTAAATTCACTTAGTATTGTTTACTTGAATCTTCTCATTGATGTTTAGAACTTCACCCCATTGCAGAACCAAGTGGCTGTCAGGACTCTGTAGCCAAGTGATTGGTACTGTGTTTGAGTCGCGGAGTGAACATCAACTCTGGGATGCAGGTACATCCAGCTGACAAGTCTCAAATAGGACGAGACGAACGTCCTAAATTCCACTGCTAACCACCATCCATCTTTGCTTTAGAATTTAGTCTTCATTCATCTGATAAGTCACTAATAACTGTTGAATTTAAACATGTTAATTACTAGATACCTCCTCAATGATTCAAAGGTTAAACACTTACAGGTCGTGGGTGCGATTTCTATCGACCTGTAGATCTGAACTACCGAAGCATCCCATTCTAAAACGAATAAACTGTCCAGTGCTTCATATATTTTGATGGTAGTTTAACTAAGGTCAGTCATTAATGTTAACAATGAAATATCGGTTGTAATTGGTTAATATGTAGTTCTTCAATTCCATGCCTGCTCTTAGAATCACTTTATCTTGTCAGTGTAGTATAGTTTTACTGTAAAGATTATGTCGGTCTTTTTCACACACTTTATATGTTGATCACAAATGAACTAGTTAAATGAGTGAGTATATGTGATTGTGTTTCAGGTGTGAAATGTGTGGAATACACAGACATAGTTAAGCATTTCTATTTGTGTTATTTTATCAACTGATATTCTATTCACCATTGATACTAATAGGCAACAATTCAACTAAGGGAAACATCTATTCATGTTATGATAGTAGGAAATGTCATAATGAACAAAATTCTCTGATTTAATGAATCATAATAGTCCTGGTTCTATGAGCTTCGATGAACAGTCAGATTACTCAATTCGAATTCAGATATGGTGAATATGTTATATATCACAGAATAATGATGAAATTACAAACACGATGAATGAACTTCTTGAAGTAAACTATGGATTCATAGAGTTGAAAATCACAGTAGTCTATGATAGAATCCATTCCATTTTAATTTCATCCCTATGATTAGAAGATTAGAGCTAAACTATCAAGGTTTATGGCTAGGATCTTAAGTTTAAGCGCTTTGGTTTGTACAATGAACCAACTTAACTAACCTATTCTCGTAGGTCCCCTAACATAACATGATCATGGGTATTTAAAATAAGAAATCTAGTCGACAACCTGATTTTCAGCAATAAACTATCTGCAATTCCACCATTATAACTTCGCTCCGATTTGATTGTTCACTCAAAGCTGTCCACATTTTGCTCTTTGCTTACTTTATTGACTGATAGTCCTTTTTTATTAATGAAGTACACTTTGTGAAATGATTATCTAAACAATTTAGCAAGTGTGAGGTAGACGAACATGACAAATTATGCTTAGATAATGTGATATGATTGAGAAGTAATGCAAACTGTGATTGGATATGATTAGTTTAATAACAAGATGTGTCATTCCCCAAGAAAAAGTCATTTTGAAATGATTCTGTAAGACGCCTAATCGGTGAATAATTAAACCTAAATTATCTTCTTAAATCATTATGTATCCACAGTTTAAGCCACGAAACGACTTAAGTTAAATAACCATTGAAAACTTGAAACTACTCGATACCTGTCATGGCCTAGCGTGGGACTTTCTTGAAGTGTCTACCCACCAATTCACCATTGAAGATCGAACTCAGGGTTCGCCATCTCTCACCTGTAAACCAATGAGCCTGTAAAGGTGACGCCAATTCTATCACTTGTGATGAATAACTAACTCGTTTCTTACAATTTAAGAATATTCGTTAAGTTAAATTAAAGACATAATAGGAAAAAATACTTCATTCCAAAATATACTGTTAAAAACTGATTGGAAATCCAGTTCAGGTGTTTCACACACTTCTCTATGCAAAATGATCACATATGATTTCATTGTGAATTTATTCAGTATTTAAGTCATGGTATTTTTATGCTGATCCTATTTCAATTAATAACTGTTATTACCTATTCTACCATTCTTAACTCATTATCAATTGATTATGAACCTAGTCCATAATGTTATATCAATTATGAACTGGTTGTCACATATGTATTATACTTTCTTATTTGTGGTATGTTGTAGTCATGGGATCGATACTGTGAGTTTTTAAATCAAACTTACGATAACAGAATAGAAAACGATTCCATCTGAGAATGGAATGGACTGCATGAACCAATGGGTCATAGTCATTATGCTATTGGTCAAGGGATCATTGATCTGATAGGCGTAAATCAAATAGGATATTCTAGATCTTCATTATCATGTGATGAGGCTAAAGGCGGTTAATATAAGAAAGTTTACACTTCTAACAGTTTTTAATATGTTATCTAAGAATATGTAGGATCTTGTAAAGTTTGATTTTCCCTGTTAAACTAAAATCCAAGTCACTGAGTGCCATAGTTAGAAATGTCGTCAGGAAGGGAGAGGTTTTCACATAGATTTATTACTGAGCAGTAATTAAACATGATCTGGATTGAATTTTTAAGTGACTAGCTATATGGATCATTAATCAATTCGTTTATTGATTTCTTACTTGTCTAATTTCAGTCAATTAAATGATAGTACTTGAAACATTGTGAGTAGTAGAGATGAATAAATAAACACAACTAAAAATGAATCTTAAATAAGAGAGATTAGTTCAGCGAAAAGAGTTCTCTCCTTGTCGGCGAATTCATTTTCAAAGCGGTACAATCGCATATATCTATACTTGCTTTCACAGGATGATAATAATACTGATAATAAACTTCACTTAGACATGATGACAAGTGAGGTTAAATAAACAAAGGTATCAGAGAAGTTTTTAAAACATGGAAACTTTAATAATCGTTTGATTGTTAATGGCTTAACTATTCCTGATATGACAAACTGTTGAACTTGAGATTAAATGTAATCAGAAGGATAGTAGATACAAAAATAAATCAGTTGGGGGTGGAAGATTTAAGGGGAAGGTGGAAGGTGAAGCAGATGTCTGCAAAAGGAGAAGAGTATGAAGAAAGAAATTATAAGACATTAAGATCATGGTAGAAAAAGAGGTTGTACTTTGCACACTTGATTTTGGTTTTGCCAGATGTATGACTATTGCTTTGGCAATGTAACTGCATGACAAAAAGTGAACTCTTCGCTGAACTAATTTCTCTTATTTAATGTCTTAATGGGTGTATTCCGTTTACTAAATATGATAGATCCTGGGCTCGAATCTCTCTGGGGGCGAGATCGTGGATCCTCGCTGCTGAGGTCCCACATTGGGACGAAACGGCTATCCAGTGCTTCCAGGTTTTCCATGGTGATCTAGCTTCAATTGACTCATGATTTCAACTATTAAAAATGAATTCTTTTCTATCGCTTTTCAAGCTAAATAATCAGTGACAATCGGGAAGATACTATATTTGACTTGCATTTCGTACAAGTTGACAAATCTGTAATCCTGAAGGAACTGATGTTTTCTGTAGGTGCAGAACTTACATCATCCACAGAGAATAACCAGTTTCGATCTAATTAGAAAACAGTAATTCTGGTTATCATTATCTATGTGAACATCATTTTACGTGTTAGATTTAATTTGTAAAACTGAACTCTAGTCAGTGATTTTTGATAATCTGCTCAATTTCAATGTATTTTATCTACCTGAACAAATGTAAACAATGAAACTGTTGGGAATTCATGTAACCTAGATGCTTATCTCTTTCCTATTTTAATCCATGTACTAAATCTAAAATAAATGAAACTTTCTATACTTCATTTGTAGTGAACTCCATGTTTGTGATTAAATACGAATAGTTCACTTGTTTGGGAATAAATCGTTGAAAAATAAGTGTGTGTGTGTGTGTGTATGGCTGTGTACGAATGTATCCATATGTGCACAAACACCCATTTAAATGAAACAATGACATGTCTATAGTAAAGAAATCAGCATTTTACTAGCCTTAATATATATATATATATCTATGTCAAACTGTATGTGAACTGAAATTCAGACAGTTTCCTTATCATATTACATTACTGATGTCGAGCTTTTTTATAGTGTCATCTGATTTTTCCACCTAAGTGTTGGTGGAAAATCACATTCGACGGAGAAGCTTTGAAAGATGTAAAAACCTCAACATATCTGGGCTTCATCATTGATGAACACGGTGGATCTGATGTGGATGTAAAGGCTCAGATCGGCAAAACAAGAGCAGCATATCTACAAGTGAAGAACAGCTGGAACTCAAAACAACTATCAACCGACACCAAGGTCTAACTCCAACTAATCCACGAAATTGAGCAACATATTCACCATTGTGTTCAGTGAGTTACTATATATATATATATATATATATATATATATATATATATATATATATATATATATATACATATATATATATATCTAAAAATCAATTCGTCCCAACTAAAATGTTTTCTAGTCATTACTTACTTGCTTTACTTACGCCTGTTACTCCCATTGGGGCATAGGCCACCGACCAGCATTCTCAAACCCACTCTGTCCTGGGCCTTCTTTTCTAGTTCCATCCAATTCTTGTTCATTTTTCTCATGTCCATCTCCATTTCTCAGCGTAATGTGTTCTTTGGTCTTCCTCTCCTCCTCCAACTTTGGCCTTGAGGATTCCATGTGAGGGCTTGTCTTGTGATGCAGTTGTGTGCTCTCCTCAATGTGTGTCCTATCCACTTCCAGCGCTTCTTCCTGATTTCTTTCTCCGCTTGAATCTGGTTTGTTCTCTCCCACAGTAGGTTGTTGCTAATAGTGTCCGATCAACGGATCTGAAGTATTTTGCGTAGACAATTGTTAATAAACACCTGTATTTTCTGGATGATGGCTTTCGTAGTTCTCCAGAATTGAACGACCTCCTAGTCTAACACTATACACATATTGGTAGTTTCAAATTCATTTTGACTTCCCATTATTACTACAGATTATTTTGTAGGTTTTATATAAATTGTTTTCGGACATTATTATTATTATCCTTAACAGAAGTACAAAGATTTCTTTATTGATTTTCATGAAAGAAGATTGTTATGTAATTTAGTATATACATTCTGTACTATTTATGAATTATCATTATCAAGGCAGTTGTGTTCAGATAATAGTTGAATAATCACAAGTAATTAAGTACAGTAACTACATAATTTTCATTTATTTCTCGAATATAACAACAAATTTATTGAAGATGTTACATAATCAAATTTCGAAACTAATTTCAGATTATTTTGTCATTAGTTTCAACTAAACCAATCATTATCGTTATAAGCTACAGGTGGAATACAGGACTGGCGTTTCGTCCTAATTTGGACTCGTTGACTGGATGCATCTATATCTTGGAGTTGATGTTCACTCTATGACTCGAACCCAGGACCGTTCGCTTCAAACGCCATCACGCCGTCCACTGGTGCATGATATTGATCATCACCCAGTGATCAATCAATTGTGATTACATCTCAGTCCTACAGGAGGTTAGTCACGGCTCGGATAGCTCAGTGGTAACGTCTCTGACTGTGAAGCTGGGTGACACGAGATCGAATCCGCCAGGGAGCACCAGTTCCCTCAAGATTACAGGTACACCTTGCTGACGAGTGCCAAGTAGCACGAAACCCGGGTCCAGGTTTTCCTGTTGACTACCTCCAACTACCATCCAAATATCAATGCATAGTTCTGGTTCCAGGTGCTTTTAATATAAAACAAGAATATAAAGTTTTTGCTTTTGTATTCATGATACGGCTAATATTCTTATTTCTTTTTATATTTACTATATGACCTTTAATCACATGAATCAATTCAATGATGATGGTTTCACACGGCGGCTGTGCAAAATTACAGATGTCACACAAACGGTTCCCTTCATCTTCTTCATTTTGGATGTCCTATTCTGTTAACTCTTCGGAGTTATAGAAACTACTTCATCCTCGTCGTTACTTAACGTTTCATCCAAATCAACATTTCCTCAGTGCATCGACGGCGTTGCAACGTTAGTCGAGGTTCTTATTTCAGTGTTTTGTGGCCCGTTGATCTGACTCCAATTGATATTGCATGGATGTTTGCTCTCACCTATTCTCGTATATCATCGTTGACTTAAATCGCGTTATCCAATAACGGAATTAAATAAGTCGAATAACGAGAATTGACTTGTGAATACCTTTATTTTGTACATGAAGCGAATGAGACATAGCAAAGCAAGATGACACGCAGGGAAGATGGCTGGGAGGCCAACTCCATTTTAGTCAAGTGTTACTCAATATTTATAGTCAGACAAAATTAAGCTACAGACATGTGATTACTGGGATAAGTAGGACACACACGTATACGCTCATATAAAAACAGTCAAGACTGACAAGCGAATAATTGACAAGCTCAAAATATGACTCAAGTAGAATGAATAGGATGGTTCGTCCAAAAACTAGAATAAGGTATATGGGCTTAAAATAATGACTGACACTACAAGTGTACAACTGCGGTTCTGCCTGTAAGTTCAACGGTGTTGGTGGTAGTCTTCCGTGAAGTTCTTGATACATATGACTATAAAGTGAACAGCATTGTTCCTCAGACTTTCGCATGACTAACGCAATCACTGTATTCTTCATGCTCGGCTGGCTCACTTGCATTGGGAAATAATTCTCAACTGCAATATGAGTCAGATAAGTATCAGAGTGTAACCACCTAACACAAATTGACTGTACGTTCACATCAGTAATACTGTGTGTACAGCAAGCCAATATATGCCGACATGGCAAACCGTTTTCAATGGAAAATGAACAGGAGCAGCGCATGGAATCGCGGTGTACATTGTAAGTGCCCGTTGCGTCCACAGCTGTGAATAAGTCATTAGACATTACAAACTCCGTTATAGGAGTGCGCAGGTGTCGCTTCAGTACTTGACATGCAGCTCGTGTCAGTCCTTCCTGAATTCTACGCATTGCTGGCTCTTGACCAACGTTGGCTTTTATCCGGCAATCTGATGTATATTTCTGTAATCTTGCTTCCATCCAATATCCAGTGCGAAGTAGCACACTGAAAATAGATCTCAGCACCGGTGTTTTTCGACTCAGTTGATGCATCTTCCAAATTCGATAACTTATCTCAACAGAATTGTAGACCATTTTTTTTTCTCGGTAATAGGTGGTCTCTGACATATCGAGCAAACGTTCCGTCCGATATTTCGATCAACGATAATGCATTGTTAAAACTACAAAATCATGTTATGCACATTTTGATTTACCTTTCGACCGTTCGATTGAACATCAGGCGAAAAAAAAGTTGTATCATTTCTGATCGTACCCTCTACATTTACGGTTAATGGGTTAATGTTAGTGAACGGTACACTTACCCTCTTTATCACATTGCGAACAAGGTGTACACGACACAAAATATGGTGAGCATTGGGATACACCTGCATGATGGCAGCAGCTCTTGCAGGTGAATCATCGGTCACAATGATTTATCTAAATTAGTGTTTTTGTAATTTTAAACTGTAATCAAGATGAAACGCGCATGATGATCAAATAGACTTAATGATTGACATCGTGCATAATGATCAGATGAGTTCTGTGAATGACCAACACAAATTCATGTTGAACTTAATTAGTCATTCAGTAGAAGAGGTTTATTTATATCTTATCGATATAACTATTAGTGTAAGTAGTTGAGTTGTTAGTTAGTAGGACTTGGTAAATAGAAAACCGTTCTTGACGCAAGTTTCATGCTGGCTAGCACTCAACATGAAAGCCTACTCGTAACCTTTAGTAGTACTTAAAGACGATTGTTTCATGAGTAATTATAGAAAATATTGCGTCAGGGCGAATATATATCCACAAGTATCAGATCTCATTAGAAGCTTGAAGATTTATTGTTTCAATATGAAAATAAGCGTGTAGCATACCCTCAACAAATAAGCGTCTGACATTCATCTTGAAAGATGCATTCTTGTTTCATTTACATAATCCTCTTACTTACTTATTTACCTACACATGTTACTCCTCGTGGAAAGCACAGATCGCTCAACAGCACACTCCATCTAAACCTGTCCTCAGCAATCCTTTCCACATTTTTCCAGTTGTTACTCATCCTTTTTTATATGCGATTATATCTCACAACGTAATGTGTTCTTTGGACTTCCGCTTTTCCGTTTCCCATCAGAATTCCAAGTTAAGGCTTGCCTCGTGATGCAAATTGATGATTTGCGTAATGTATGTCCTATCCATTTCCATCGCCGTTTCCTAATTTCCTCTTCAGCTGGAAGCTGGTTTGTTCTCTACCACAGAAGAATGTTGCCGATGGTATCCGGCAAATGGATGTTGAGTATTCTGTGTAGACAACTATTTATAAATACTTGAACCTTCTTGATGATAGTTGTAGTAGTTCTCGAAGTTTCAGCCGCGTACAGTAGAACTGCTTTGACGTTCGTATTGAAGATTGTGAATTTGATATTAACTGATGGACAGTTGTTTTGAGTTCCATATTTTGTTCAATTGGAGGAATGCTGTCCTTGCTCTGCCAATCCTCGTCTTTACGTCTGCATCTGACCCTCTTTGTTCATCGATGATGCTTCTCAGGTACATGAAATATTCCACATCTCAGAGAGATTCTTCACGAAGTATGATTGAGTGGTTGTCCTCGGTGTTGCACTTGACAATGTTGGATTTTTCCTTGTGTATGCTGAGATCTACTGATACAGAGACAGCTGCTAGACTGGATGTCTTTATCCGCATTTGTTCGTGTGTATGCTATAGGAGGACTAGGTGATCTGCGAAGTCCAAATCGTCTAGTTTATTCTGAGCTGTTCATTCCATGCCATGTTTTCCCTCAGATGTCGAGGTCTTCATAATCCAGTCGACCACCAGAAGAATGAGGAAGTGAGAGAGTATACAGTCTTGTTTGACTCCGGCCATTACTTGGAATGAATCTGTCAGCTGTCCTCCATGCACCAATCTGCACTGTAGTCCGTCTGGTGAGTTCCGGATAACGTTGATAATCTTCTCAGGAACTCAGGAGTGTCGAAGAAGTTTCCATAAAGTCCTCTTATCCACACTATCAAATGCCTTTTCATCATCAACGAAGTTGATGTACAGTGTTGAGTTTCACTCAACTGATTGTTCGACGATAATCCGTAGTGTCTCAAGTTGGTCTGTGCACAATCGATCCTTACGGAATCCAGCTCACTGATCTCGTAGTTGGGCGTCTACTGCGTCTTTCGTTCGGTCCAGTAATACTCTGTTAAAGACATTCCCTGGTACTGACAGTAGTGTGATGCATATGTAGTCCTCACATTTGCTCACATCTCCTTTCTTTCGTATCTTGATGAGTTACCTTTCTTTTCAGTCCGTCGGTATTTCGTCGTCCACCCAATTCTTCTTCAATAGAAGTTGGAGCATATTCGCAGTTACTTCAATGTATGACTTCAATTGTTCAGCTGGTATGTTGTCAGGTATAGTGCCTGTGTCAACAATGGAATTACGGAATGAACAAAAAGAGATATTTAATTGCTCTCACATATGTAAAGCGCATTCAAAATCGTGGATAAAAGCGAAATATGATCTTAAGAGGCTCCAATCTTATTGGAATTTAATAACGCCGACTGATATCGTCAATAGCAAAATGAACATAAGTCTAATATACCGACATAAAGTATCCAATTTAGTCACAATTTAAGCATTCAGGATCATAAAGAAGATATGATTTCCGAGAATGCAGTTTGCCACAGGACAAACATTTATTAATCCGTGTTTACCTAATTATGGTGTATTGGAGCTGTTTGTAGAAGTTAGTGGTTGTCCATGCTAAGTAGCTTAGGGGATGACGCGACGATTTTCTAAGTAGACAACACTGAGTCCGAGTACCACAGTGACACACCAACTCTGTGATACAGGTGCAGCCAGCTGACGAGTCACAAATGGGATGAAGAGACACCCGTCCTGTAATCCACTAATGGCCGCCATCCAACTCCGCTTATATAATTTGCGAACTAATAGCAATAACGAGGTTACTCGCACGCGATGCACATATAACATGAAGAGACTGATCATTTTTCAGTCCTTAACATCAACAAAAACATTATAACAACCAATACAATCTTTGTAGAATGTTTTCCCATATTTCCATGAGATTAGGATCGACTATCTTATTTAGCAATGCTACGACAGGACTGTTACTAATTTATTGAACCTACATCTTTCCTCATTATTACTTGAGTATCAGTTGAACCCTATAGAATTATTTCATAATCAGCATTCATAACACCTAATTAACAATAGTCTGTCATCAAGCTTTTACTAAACAGTGAATAATCGAATAACGGAGGGATGAGGTGCCTCGTTAAATGTTAATGCGGTATTCTGACATTTCAGTTTCAAACAACAAACATCGACAGTTTCAAATGATATTTTTCAGTGGTGAGACTTCATCAAACTGGACATTCATAACGGATTCATTGTTGATTACATTTGTCACATAATCACGTATACACGATACTGTTAATTCACAAGTGGAATGCTGTAAACTCTTGTAAAACTAATCAGTTTGCACCGAATGAAAACAATCACATAAATACAGAAAACCATATTTTATATTCTACAAACAATCATGAAGGTTGTGTGTATTTCCATGAAACAATCAGCAATTTATTGAAATGATTAACATAATCGAAAGTGTTTTAATCAAATGAAAAAGGAAAATAACAGAGTCAGCATGATGAAAACAACAAATAAGAAGGCGTTTGTGCGAATCATGGCATACTTCTCTTCTTTCTGTAAAACCATAACCCTATGACACATCCACTGCATACGACAATGAATGTGACAATTACTGGTACGACAATATACAAGTAATTGCGAGACTTCTTTTGCTCTTCATCCTCTGTCGTATCTGTAGTCACATTCTGAAAAAGCAAAACAGTACAATAATTACTCAATATCGAACATTTACCAAATGAGTTTCAGTGTTTTCAGTAGTCTGCCTCAATTCATTTCTCAAGTCAGTTTCATTTACTGTTGGAGTTGTTTCTTCTTCTTCTTCGATAAGTGTTGGTTCACTCGAAACGCTGATATTCGAGCTAGTCTGGAGAATAAAATGAAGGCAATATATCCAAATATTAAATATTTGATCATTCAATCTACAATATTTTCATTATTGTTGACACAAATGAATTCAACTAATAGTTACATAATTTAATTCTGTACTGTGTGATCAATGAGTAATGATTTAAGATATCTGCTACCGATTTGACAGTCAATGTGATAAGTACACATTATCCTACAATCAACAAACGACTAATATTTGTGTGATGAAATTTGTTTCCTGGATGTCATATATAATCACAATCTCAATATCAATCAACAGACTTATAACTGTCGATTTTATTGATGCTGTTCATACAGAACACACATTTCGCAACAATGAATCAGAAATACTTATTCTGAACTTGAACTACGACAGTTTTGGGAACTTGCACTAATCACTCAATCGCGCTACACGATTTTCAACAGATTACGCTTGATCATTTAAACTATTTTCACCGATATGTTTCGACAGTGTCCGTAGATTTACGGTTTCATATTGGATATCGGAAGTCTGTTCACATTCTATGAGCTGAAAATGGACATGTTTCCAGGCATTAGTGTTAAACAACGCAATCGAATGTTCTTCCGAGTAGTATATTTACAAATATGCTAATACTAAATACAACCTGAGAAGCCTACCGATTACTTACTTTATTCCGGCAAACATTGACTTTGTGAGTATCATTATCATTACTGGTAATGCACATATTGGCTTGTTCACACCACATACACGGTGTGTTCAGTGTTGTTGCGTCTTTACATGCTTTAATCGACTTGTGGTTCGGACAATCTTTGGTGAAAACAATAAGGTGATCGCATTACAAGTTATCAAAGTAAACATTGGTGGACTAAAAAACATGTAAATATAACTCAATGACATGATGGTAATTTCGCAGTTAAGTGACTGTTTCATTCAGTGTGAATTTTTCATCATATTGCGCAACGCGAAATTCAGTACACTTTCAATGTCACTCACATTTGACGACATCATGTTGATGTTGAACAAAACTACGTTCAATAATGAACGATGTGTTTTGACGAGCACATTTCGTGGATTTCATTGACTGTGAACTTTCAGGAATGTACATACTGTGCTGTCAAGCGTTCAGCAAAGCGTATAGCTCTTGATGTTTGTGGAATTTCATTCCATGATGTCAGTTTAATGACTAAAAGATGGGTTGAATACCACGCCTAAATATGAAAAGTGGTCAATTAAGTTGAAAACTTACTCAAACAGACTACTTGGAAATCAGTACAAGAAAGTCAGTTGTTCAAAGACAGAAAATACATTTTCAATAATGTGAATTCAATCGAACAAAAAAGGGGAAAGTAACATTGTTTATCAATTCATCGTTGACGTTTTTCTTGAACAGATTTCAGTCAATCTACTGTGGTGGAAGGTTTCAAACTATATGGCCATACTATATATCCTGTGTGCTTTCAGATAGCACGTCAGTCTAGTTAGATCATGAAAATTCATCCATAATAGATAATACTTTATTCAACGAATATTGACGTCGATCTGAACAATAGATTATGTAATGATTCTCTCAGTTGTCGAAATGTTATTTCAACAGTCTAACACATGATGAACTGGACAGTGTTTGTGGTTATTCACTGTAAGTACTCACGAAAAAGAAAACGTATTCATTCCATGAAAATCGTTAGTATATTTGATACTGTATTAATATCTCCTGACAGTGATAAATTAAAATCTGACAAGTAACTTGTATATACCTTCAATTTACCGGTCGAGTAGGATAAAGTAAAGATTTGGGAAATTATGCTATTGCATTCAACATATTTAAAATTCCATAGCGTTTCCGCGATTCCGACACATCGTGGAAATTCACTTTCATAAGTTCCGAATGAAAAAAATAAATGACACTGTCAAGTCAATGCAAAATTAACTGACTGACTTATATCATCAGATCTATCGTTTTGTAGCATTTTGTCTAAGTAAAACTCATCAAAGTGATGACTTTTATCGTGGTTCAAAATGTATCTCTAATCATTTTAAATATTCAACAGTGAATAGACGTTTGATGTGACGAGAGTTGAGACTGATGGTTAAATATGATTTAATAACTGACTGAAATTGTACATGAACTCTTCAATTTTATGAAATAGAAATTGTGCAACCAAGTGTGAGAATAGTCAACTATGATAAAATAATATTGAACATACCCCCGGCAACTTCATACTCGACCAAAGTTTTAGTTTTGATCCAATTTCGAGGAACAGTAATAAGAGTGGGTATCTTTCCTTGTTCAAATAAGGTTTACAGAAAAAGACACGTATAAGGAACAATCAAAATAAGAAACAGTTTAATATCTTATCATGAATACAATGATGGTCAAACAGCATCCTCATGAAATATGCTTTAAACCACTTTTGGTTTCGAAAGTGGTCATTGTTTAAACAGTAAATGAAAAATGATGTCGTTAAGTTTCTGAATTTGTGTTATAAGCGTGTCAGTGCAACATCTTTAAAATATATGTTTAACTCGTTAGAAATAATTTCACAAATTATCAACATTGAGGTTTACTGTGGAACGACTCAGCAACACATTGCAACAGATCATCAGGTAACTCTTAACCAAATGCTTAATACATTTTCTCACATCAAATAATTATAGACTGCACCCAACCTAATCACTTACACTAGACGCTTGCCTTGGAACTCAGCTTCATCTTTCAACAACATACGACCATTTCAGCGTAGCGTGAAGTTTCAGCATTGTGTAAAACAACTATGAGTCCTGTTTGACAAAATACGCTTCCTTTTGTATTGAGTAGTATAAGACTAAGGACTACAGGTTTCACTAATTGAACAGTGAATGAGTGAGTGAATGAAATTATGGCTGTATCATCTACCTAATTTGGTTGTTCATATATCCCTTTCGGGATCAGTCAATCGGTAAATACATGCGAAATATTCCTCCAAATATCCAATGACTCTTTATCTCATGTGACATGACATGTGTTGATATACAGAAAATAAGTTACAAAAAGAAAGTAACATTAGTCTAACAGATGGTTGTTCATGTATTTCAGTGTAAATCAGAATATAAATGACATTTGTTACCTTCTACTTCACACAGGAAGTGACAGTCAACGCCCGATACCAATTCTTTTTCCCTGATTTCCTCAGAAACCTGAAAAGATGTAATGGATGTCTGAGTCAAGATCTGTCAACACACTAACACCTATCACGAAATCAATCAACCATTGAAGTAATGTGTCGTCATTCACATAATCTTATACAAAGACAAATTATCATACTCACAGTTAGCATGCTGATCGTCTCAGTTTCCTTAGAACTATGTTCCTTCTATTCTACAAACATATTCTGACTCACCTGATTTGTCAACTTCAGAGAAGTTAGATGAACGATCTATTTATCTATCATGGAATGAGGTGATATACTGTGAGATGAATATCCACGTCGGTCGATAGAAATATGCTTGAGAATAACTGAAATGTTGCTGCACGTGAATGTTTAGTCATGTGATGTGATTGTGTTGATGTGCTCACTTCCACCCATCAGTGTTTGTTTCCCAAGAGAATGCTTTCCATAATGTGTTCTGATTACCTCGAAACAATCAAAACTGATTCAGTTCAACACACATGACACCTTTCATCTTACAAGCCCATCCTGGTTGCCTGTATTCCGAATGGTTGAATTAATAAAACCTGACATTCAAACAGTCACACACTGAAAAACAATCAATATTTGAACAATTTATCACTAAGATTATTCAGGAGTGAACACTTGATACATCTGATCTTCAGAAGACGTAACGAAGCTTGACAATATATAATTGTTCCTTTGTAGTGTGGTGTGGGCTACTTATATCCATATAAGAAGTAAATGATGTTAGGCAGGAACAGAACGTCTGGCACCAGAGAGACAAGAGGATCGAGCAGTAAAGATTGAAAACAGAATGCAATTTGTATGAAGATGCAAGAACAATGAAGTCTGAGTTATTTTAAGACAATTGGTGGACATTTTGCAAATTGGGCATTTACTATATGATTGTTAGATTTTATTAACAGGTCCTGTAATTTCCTATCAAATATATTCGATTGCTCTCACTCGTGTTCTTGTTCATAACAGTAGTACCCTGAGGTACACTGTTTGTACTTAGTCGGCTCGAAGACACCAGAATTTCTTCAGTTGACTCCTTACCATTCACTCTTTTATAAAAGTGCTAGAATAAAGTGTGTCACAAAAGGATTGTTAATGGTTTCATATAGTCTGTATGCACATGAACAAATGTTGATCTCTTTCTGTCGTCTTCAATGTATCTTGATGCATTCGACTGTATTGAATTGCATTAAATAGTGTAATAATCTGAATTACTTGAAACAAAACAACTGTAATATATTCAATTGTGCGACTTACGTTCTCATAATAAAAAGATATCTTCCCGCTCGGATGTATGAGATTCAACACCTTCAATTCAACATCTGCAACAATAAGACCGTCGTTATTTAAAATTTCAGGAATTTATGATTAACATGTTATTGTCAGATGTGACATTGTATGTGTCTACCCACACAGTGATCAGATTTAGGCAGATATTTACCGTGTTATCTCAAATGATTTCTCAAGGTGAATTCGAAGTAAATATAATCTGCTGAACGTCATGCAATTATACCTGTAGCTCTCCTACAATTACTTACGCTCCCAAGACCGGGTAAAAAAAGGTGTGTTGAGCATGAGGTAGACAATTCCATACGATAGAAAAAATCTTGTTAAAAACGCCAACCAGATTAAACAAAGTTAGCCATTTAAACTCTGCCCTAAGAGCTGAAGGAAGAATTAGGACGCCTCAGCATGAAAACCGAGGTTCATTGGTAGTCACAAGACCGATGTCCACTGTAACAACCAGAGCAACATTCAATATAATTACATGGAATGTCCGGACAATGTGGGATACAGGGAGGACTAATCAAATAGCCACTGAGTTAGGGAGAAACACCTTGACGGTGCTCAGAATAAGTGAAACCTATTGGAGCAAATCTAGTCACGAAGAGGAAAATGCTTTACACACTCAGGGAGTTTCTCTAATCCAGTCCAAAGAAGCACGAAAAGCACTTGTAGGATGGGAATCTCACGGATCCAGAATCACCAAAGCATCGTTCAACACAAATAAGAACGGGATCACGATGAATGCTTCTCAATCATGTGCACCCATCGACGATAAAGATCAGTTCTACGATAAGCTGCAATTAATCATAGCGAAGTGCTCAAGACAAAACCTCATCATCGTAATGGGAGATCTAGACGCGAAAGTCGGAATAGACAACACCCGATATGAAGATATCGTGAGACGACATGGATTGACTGAGAGAGAGAAACGAGAATGAGTGGAGATCTGCAAATTTGTGTGCATTCAACAAATTGGTCATAGTTGGCACAATATTTCCACACAATTGTATACACAAAGCTACATGGATCTCACCGCACCACACCACAGTGAACCAGATAGATCATATTCGCGTCAACAAAATATCCGAAGGACAATGGAAGATGTGAGAAGCAGGAGAGGAGCTGACAGAACTTCAGATCACCACACCACCTAGTTGTCGCCAATTTAAAACTGAAGCTAAAGAAGAACTGGAGAACTGGACGAATAGCACTAAAAAAGTATGATACAGCCTTCCTTCGAGATACTGACAAATTCAACGAATTCAAGCTAGCTCTCATCAACAGGTTCCTTGCCCTACAGGATCTACTGAAGGAAGAAGAAACTACTATGGAGGACAACTGGAAATGTATCAAAGAAGCATTGGCGTCAACGTGTTAAGAGGTGTCAGGAGGCGGCCACAAGCATCATTATAGAGAATGGATCTCTATAGAAACACTGGACAAGTTTGAAGGAAGGGAGAACAAGAACACAGCAACTAATAACAGCCGAACACGAGCAGAGATTGTCGAGACACAAGTTGAGTACACAGAAGCAAACAAGCAAGTGAAGAAGAACATTAGAGCCGACAAGTAGAAATACTAAGAAGAAGTAGCAACGACAGGGGAGAGGGAAATATGAAACGACTATTCGATGCAACGAAGAAACTAGCAGGGAAATATACTAAACCAAAGAGACCGGACAAAGAAGAAAAGACAATCATCAAGATTCAGGAATCGAGGAATTGATAGGTAGAGTACTTTGAGGAACTGTTGAATAAACCAACTATATTGAATCCACCTACCTATAGATGTAACTACACCAACGATCGAAGAAACCGGAGTGGCTATCAGACAAATCAAAAGCGGGAAGTCAGCAGGACCTGACAACATACCAGCTGAACAATTGAAGTCATACATTGAAGTAACTGCGAATATGCTCCAACTTCTATTGAAGAAGAATTGGGTGGACGACGAAATACCGACGGACTGAAAAGAAAGGTAACTCATCAAGATACGAAAGAAAGGAGATGTGAGCAAATGTGAAAACTATTGAGGTATTACACTACTGTCAGTACCAGGGAATGTCTTTAACAGAGTATTACTGGACCGAACGAAAGACGCAGTAGACGCCCAACTACGAGATCAGTGAGCTGGATTCCGTAAGGATCGATTGTGCACAGACCAACTTGAGACACTACGGATTATCGTCGAACAATCAGTTGAGTGAAACTCAACACTGTACATCAACTTCGTTGATGATGAAAAGGCATTTGATAGTGTGGATAAGAGGACTTTATGGAAACTTCTTCGACACTCCTGAGTTCCTGAGAAGATTATCAACGTTATCCGGAACTCACCAGACGGACTACAGTGCAGATTGGTGCATGGAGGACAGCTGACAGATTCATTCCAAGTAATGGCCGGAGTCAAACAAGACTGTATACTCTCTCACTTCCTCATTCTTCTGGTGGTCGACTGGATTATGAAGACCTCGACATCTGAGGGAAAACATGGCATGGAATGAACAGCTCAGAATAAACTAGACGATTTGGACTTCGCAGATCACCTAGTCCTCCTATAGCATACACACGAACAAATGCGGATAAAGACATCCAGTCTAGCAGCTGTCTCTGTATCAGTAGATCTCAGCATACACAAGGAAAAATCCAACATTGTCAAGTGCAACACCGAGGACAACCACTCAATCATACTTCGTGAAGAATCTCTCTGAGATGTGGAATATTTCATGTACCTGAGAAGCATCATCGATGAACAAAGAGGGTCAGATGCAGACGTAAAGACGAGGATTGGCAGAGCAAGGACAGCATTCCTCCAATTGAACAAAATATGGAACTCAAAACAACTGTCCATCAGTTAATATCAAATTCACAATCTTCAATACGAACGTCAAAGCAGTTCTACTGTACGCGGCTGAAACTTCGAGAACTACTACAACTATCATCAAGAAGGTTCAAGTATTTATAAATAGTTGTCTACACAGAATACTCAACATCCATTTGCCGGATACCATCGGCAACATTCTTCTGTGGTAGAGAACAAACCAGCTTCCAGCTGAAGAGGAAATTAGGAAACGGCGATGGAAGTGGATAGGACATACATTACGCAAATCATCAATTTGCATCACGAGGCAAGCCTTAACTTGGAATTCTGATGGGAAACGGAAAAGCGGAAGTCCAAAGAACACATTACGTTGTGAGATATAATCGCATATAAAAAAGGATGAGTAACAACTGGAAAAATGTGGAAAGGATTGCTGAGGACAGGTTTAGATGGAGTGTGCTGTTGAGCGATCTGTGCTTTCCACGAGGAGTAACATGTGTAGGTAAATAAGTAAGTAAGAGGATTATGTAAATGAAACAAGAATGCATCTTTCAAGATGAATGTCAGGCGCTTATTTGTTGAGGATATGCTACGCGCTTATTTTCATATTGAAACAATAAATCTTCAAGCTTCTAATGGGATTTGATACTTGTGGATATATATTCGCCCTGACGCAATATTTTCTATAATTACTCATGAAACAATCGACTTTAAGTACACATGACGTGAGCCGTGGACTGTTTGTTCACAAAGAGAACTTGGCAATTTAATTGTTTGTGTAACACATTGGTAAATCAGTCGATCAGATGACTCTGATCACAATATTTGTTAAAGATGAGAATTGAATAGCCTTATATATATCGTCTTAACAATCTCATAATTTGAAAGAATAATATAATATAACAATATATAAGAATGACTGTGTAATGAGTAAATGTTTAAATGAATGCGATGTTCACAGAAATGGCTTTGCAATGCACACAGATGTACCTATTTTTATAAACAGACTTCTCATCATGTTTCTTTAAAGCATGTCAACGAAGATGAATCTCTGTATTCGTCTGTCCATAAGTGGAATGAGACTGTGACTTGATTTATCCACAATAATCTATCTATTACTCGTCAAATCTAGTATGTTCGTGCTGATTTCAACTGTTCTTTATGTCTCAATCAATGTGTTCAAACAATCCGTGGATTCCATATAGAGTTTCCGTCTAATTTTTCAGAATGTTCACGCTTTATTACTTCAGCCAATTTTTGAAAAGAATTCAGTGACTCGTGCCGAATGGAGAACGTGAGAGTAATTACAAGGAATGATGGTGTAAGTGTTAATATGTCACATGTTTTCAAACAATCATTTAATGGATACATACTTTTACCATCAACGTTTCTGTGCAAAATGCTTCGGACAGCTAATATTTTCTCTGAAATAATGAAAGGAAAAATAAGTTGTGTTTATACATCTGCATTCTGAATATCCGTCCCTTAAAAAGAAACATGCATTTCAACACAGAATGAGTTTGAACACCAGCTATCATCTTCTTTTCAACATTTAAATAAACCAGTTCAAGTAAATGAGAGTTTAAAGGATCCTTATCATTATTATTATTATTTCAACGACGAGAGGAACATTTCATTGTCGACAATTGAGAAGAATATTTTACTCCTAAAACGTCGGTTTCAACAGTTTTTGGTTAACTAGGATACCGTTGATATCCTACCGACGATGCACATACGAAATTATTTTCCGAGATCCTGTTATTCCAATGAATCAGTGTTTTCTCTATTTACCTAGCTATTATGCAGAAATGCTATTCCAATGTCATTAATTCTGATAACTGAGCGAATGAATTAAGTTCACTTTTATGTTCTATGTGTTCTGGTTAGATTCAATCATGTTATACTAGCAGGTTGTCAATGGTTGTTCTTTGATTAAATGTTTAAGAAAGCGCATGAGTTCTAACTTCATGATCATACGAATATGATAGTCAAGAAAATGTGACGAGAGACACTAAACGTTTAAGAACTAAGAAAGTGACAGAAAAGATTTAGTGGACATCGCACATAACATGACAGTTCAGGTGCTTCAATAATGCAAACTGACTTCCCACCCAACATGGCTTATTGTTGTAGCTGTAGTTTGATTCAATTCATTGAATCTACCACGAAGTGTCACAGTGGTGAGATACCTGTTTTATGGTAGTTTGAACAGACAGTAGAGCAGTTGGTTTTCACTTGAGTGACTGCATCATTAGATCTGTTATTTCTACTCAATCACTTTGTGCCTATTTCTAAAGTAAATCACTGTTTTATTCCACGTTTTCATTGGACAATAATACGTGCTGTGAACACATTTTAGGCTACCGAATCATAGAAACAAAATAATCACTGTGTACTGCTGAGTTATCATGAAATAACCAAGTTAAGAAATGAATCGTTTACGCAAAAAAGAAAGTGAGAAATAAACAACAAGACAAAATATCAATGGATGATTAAATAACTCACTCCGATTCGAAATCTGATATTCGGACACCACACCGTTTTTTAAGTTATTGTAAATCGTTCCTGATATATTTATTGCTTTCATTACTATTGTACCTGTGTTTATTGAATGAAAATATGTAATTTGATTGACAATCTGCAGTGAATGAATGAAACACTTTGAAATAAACTGGAGACTAAACTGAATTGTATGAACCGTGTGAATAAGCAAAACTCAGTAACAATTTGTGTTAGAAGAAAATCATTCTCTTACCATAAATGTTCATCATTAGTTCACTGACGTTTGTGCCATAGAATTTAAACGGGAATTTCAGAGGGACTTCCTGAAAATATACAAACATATGAATTAATATCTCCATTGCAAACTGAGGTCAACTTACATGACCAAAAGCCAATTTTACAAACTTGTCATTTACAACTGGAGAAGGTTGATTACGGCGAATTGTCTGGAAATAGTAATATTTATGAGACTGAATACGTGTATAAGGATCAGACCGATTACTTACGTATTCATGTGAGTCGTCTCCAAAAATTAATTTATTATATTTCAATAGTTCAGGATTCTTACAAATTTCATGACAATCAAAAAGTGTTGAAATTATTACGACAACCGAACTGAGCAGTATGAACTGGCCAGATGGAAAAGTATATCTGAAATAGTTCAGATGAACAAACACAACGTTATCTCGTTAGATCACATTGAAATGCATATAACACACTCATTTGTCTCAACTGGACAATCAACACTCACCTCATCATATTGTCCAAAACGATAATAATTCTTGTTAGATCTTGTTGAGTTTATATAGATTTTTAAGAGCTAGTTTCGTTCTTTCTGATTGGATGGTTCAAAGTGTGATCAGTTACACGATCAAAATTTATAAATCCATACGATCATTAATAACCAATCATCATGTTGGTAGATGAACACATCGTTGTGCAATATTCTTCTGGCTAGCTATTGACGCATATCAGCTGACCCATTTCCACTGTTGGTTAAAATTCTTCACCTTTTTTAATGATAACCATTTTTGGATATCACTAGTATTACTTTACTTCATTAAGTGACTAGTGAACTTGTAGTTCAAAATGTGTGCTCATATATTCACGAACAAACATTCTGTTGCTTTCAATAATCATCTTTGAATTTATTGTCAATGATTCATTGTTTCTATTTGGTTGATTTAATTAATATTGGCACAAACTGCTTTGAATGGATGTCTAAATTTACTTTTTTACATTTGAATATTATTTCAATCATATCAGTTATATCTGATGATTCCATCATTGTTGAATGTGGAATTGTAACTTGTGAACAAAGTCACATCAATTCTATTTGTCCAAGGTAATATATAGTCCACGCTAAATATAATGGATTATTTAGATGGTGATTGGAGGTAGTCGACAGGAAACCCTGGATCCGGGTTTCGTGCTACTTGGCACTCGTGAGCTAGGTGTACCTGTATTCTTCAAAGAACTGATGCTCCCTGACGTATACAACCCCGTGTCACCCAACCACTAGCAAATCTCACAATAGTGCACACAGTGTCGAGTCATCTAGACTGGTGGCCACATGGGAACGTGGTCGATAACATTCGACCTGCACCAATTATAAGGACTGGACACACATGACATTGATCACCACCCAGTGATCAATCAATTGTGATAATGAATGAATTATTGATGAATGAATAACAGTCCACACTTTCGTAAATCAATAGTAATTTCAGTGAAAGAAACCAAGACTATTTATGTTTTGATTATATTTGCAAAGAGTAATTCTTCGTATTGTGAAGGTGAATTCTGCACTTCAAAATGTTGTCGACAATCATTAACATTTTCCATCCTCGTGTATTACAATATCTAGTTGAATGAACGGTTCATCAGCATTACAATTATCTTCATTTGTATATGAAATTGTACCACTAATATGTGGTCTGTTATCACATGACTATTGGTTCTTCTTATTAGTACTATCATCAGTGTAAATAGTAAAAGGGTTATGTAGTCATATAACTTATTCACTAAGGCTTGATAAGAATTTACCTGAGTGTAAGATCAGTCATTGATATCCATGGAAATCCTGTGGATTGGAATAGTGAACTAACCTCATAGAATCATTGTCAATTTCTCCTCATAGCATAAGTCCACATTAATGTCCATTGAAACTTGATGTTTTTCATATGATGATTAGGTTCAATAAACATTTCAAGTTTATAAATTATTTTATTCAGTATTCATAGAATTCCATTGAGTATGAAGAGAGTTCATGTTCAGTAATAAAAACTGTATATCGATGACATGATTCCATTCACTAAGATAACATTTAATGTGTAGAATTATAGTCTACTATGATATTAGTACTGCTCTAATAATAGACCTAATCCTAAATTTGTAGATTCGTCATGATATAACTGCCTAATCTATAAGATCTTACGTGGAAGTCACACCATCGACTACGCCAACTCACTGTATCGTATCAATTACCAATACATGATGAATAAGAAGGTTAGTTTAGAGAAGGAACAATATATTTAATATGAATAGAGACCACGCCTGCATGGCCGAGCCATGCCACTCGATCAACTCCAGTCCATTCAATTCATTGTTCGCGCCTTCTCCATTGTTGGGTATTTCCCCGAGTTAAATATTGAATATCTATTTTCTGAGTAGTCTCGTGTTCACAGCTTTGTGGATTGTGTGGCTATTGTCCAATGCCACTACACTACTCTCCCACCAGAATCAACGTGATGTTGGTTCGATACCAAATTGGATGGGATCGTCGTGCGCCGAAGGTTACCAAGACTAGGAAGAATCCCCCGGGTAATGATAAGCTGAAAGATAAATCAAAAAGAAAGGCGGCAGCATCTGGTCGGGAAATACATGTAATAATTTTTTTTAAAATCTGCCTTCATGCTTAACACACTTAAAATGACAATTTGGGTGAAGATTATTTGAGCTATAAAAAAAAATGGGATTACAATAATAATAATAATAAAACAATGCGTGTTAATAGCCGTTGGTTAATAACTTGACGTATAGGTAGTAAGTATTTTGTGTTTAGAAATATTAAAGTAATGAATATTGTAGAAATGTTAATATTGGTATTAGTTTTGGTTTAAATTATGAAACCAATTAACAATTATGCTGGTAACCCGTCCATAAGTGATTTCCAATTGCATCTGTATTAGTAGGCTAACTGGGAGAACAAAAGTATTACCATGGAAAAGAATTCCAACTAGTGTTCCAGTTAGTTTGATACGGTTTATTTAGTTACGGGGAGATTTTCTCAACCTCATTTTTACTTGACCGTGATAGAATTTATTAATACTACTAATACACATGAATGGTTATCAAAACAATATTTAAATACGTGAGTGATAATTATGTGAATTTTGGACAGATAGCTAGAAGCAAATCGTTAAAAATGAGTGTATTCGTAAGAGACATGCTCTAAACTCAATGTTTTGAGTTGCCATAGACTATTTATACATATTTATACCTGACGGCTGATGATGCATACAAGTTAGTTGCAAGTATGCAGTTTATCATAAGGCGGAATACGATTTAATTGAGATATAGTGGTTATAAGTTATTGAAATCAGTTAAGCCTATGTGTCATATTACGAAGTGATGTGGTGCTGCAAGATGTATTTAGCTAAATATGTTTTTACCAGATGATTAATAGTGAGTGATGCTCATGTGATTATCAGGGAGAACATAAGTTGTAACCAAGGGGAGTACACTCCCAACTCACGTCTATGATAATGGCTTGAACCTTAGTCAGTGTTGGGGTAAATTCGACATTGATGTTTTCAGTTTGCAGGAGATTTGCTCGACTGCTTATACTGATTATTTGCATGCATGATTGTGTCGCTAAACCTCCAATTAGACTGACAAGGTTTTGAGATATCTACTGAATGAGCAACTGATAGAGAAACATACTGTAATCATCCGTAGTGAATGAAGATAAAAGAAAAACAACACTAGTGATAATTATAAGTCAATTTGCTGACCGATTTTGTTAATAGTCTCATTAATTTTATCAATCATATTACGTGATTGTCATGACAATGCTTTATGACGATATCCTGAAACTATTATGTTTAACTACTTATAGTGTTGATTAAGGATTAGTCAGTGGAAAAATAGGTATTGTTGCTTTAGGTGATTCAAAATCATCAGAAATTTATAACGTTAAAGAATCCGAGACGCCTAATTTAACTATAAATTTTAATTCAGAAAGATTAGTTTAGTGTTAATTCTAGTAGGCTACGGAGTTTTGATTTTAAACGTTTGTTTAGCTAACAGCTACCTGAGGATTTAGTTATTTAACTAGTGCAGTTGATAGTACCTAAATTTTTAATCTTATTATCTAAACTATGTTCGCATTTTAGGCTGCTAATATGATAAACCAATCCATAAACCCAAATACGATTAGCAACAACGACTATGATGGGTTTATCGATAAATGTTATAGGCGATTCAGATGATTTCTAAATTCAAAAGATATGAAGATATAGTGTAATGTATGTACGGGCCATGTTAACATGCAGGTTGTTGACGTATATAAAAATTTAAAAATAATGAACATGACCAGGAAAAGTAATTTTAAAGTCAAGACTGCTTATGAAACTTGAGGCAGGAATGTAACGCGTTATAAACATTCCATGAGAAGTTACGACATTTAGCCTAGGGACACTTACAAATAAGTGGCAAAAGCAACTGAAAAACATATACATGTTAAGTACAAAAAAAAATCATCCAGTAAAATAGTTGAACTCGCCTGGATTATTTTTGAAAATTGGATTATTCAGTGGACGACATATATAACGCCATTCGTGAGGAGTAGTAATGATCCAAAAGCATCCAGAATAAAACATACAGTATGGCAATCACTTCCAGGGTGCTTGATGCTGTTGAGGTCTTTGGGACTCGCTCTGATCAGAACAATCGAAAGAATCAAGATAACTGTGTGTGCCATTGAATGAGCCATCTAAAATGAACTTATGATTGCAGAAAACTTATAGCTGGAACTCACCGTATGTTTCTGGAGAAGTGCCATCCTTGATGTTTGGCAATGGAACTCGAGAATATGAAATTAGGCAGGCAGTGGTCGGAAGAAAAGATATTACAGGATAGTGTATAGTTTAAAACAGGATGAGGTAATAAGATAAGGAACACTGAATATTAGATCCAGATAACTATTTAGTCCTTGATCGCATTGTTAGTCAATGTATATTTACGCTATTTCCAGGTCATATTTGCTAGAGCTTGATGTTTAAACAAGACTATGTCGCTGAAGCATGTAAATGCTATTACAGCTTGTTAACAAATCATCAAAGCTAATTAGTTAATATAGACGACCAGTTTTTATTATCGATTGAGCTAGTTTGTCATGAGGACTAATCAATATAACATTACGATAATGCATGTGAGCATTAATCAGAGGACTATTGGAATACAGGGTTAACATAAATATAAAATCGATCGAGAAAGTTGAAGTGGAAATAAGGATTAGTAATATTAGGTTGCGTTTCTTTAGTTGGGCTCACCAATGTAGAATTATAGTCTACTATGATATTAGTACTGCTCTAATAATAGACCTAATCCTAAATTTGTAGATTCGTCATGATATAACTGCCTAATCTATAAGATCTTACGTGGAAGTCACACCATCGACTACGCCAACTCACTGTATCGTATCAATTACCAATACATGATGAATAAGAAGGTTAGTTTAGAGAAGGAACAATATATTTAATATGAATAGAGACCACGCCTGCATGGCCGAGCCATGCCACTCGATCAACTCCAGTCCATTCAATTCATTGTTCGCGCCTTCTCCATTGTTGGGTATTTCCCCGAGTTAAATATTGAATATCTATTTTCTGAGTAGTCTCGTGTTCACAGCTTTGTGGATTGTGTGGCTATTGTCCAATGCCACTACAAATGCATATCAGTGAATGCAAAAATATATTAGTGTACCGGCGAATACACAAGGGTCAGTAATGACAGAGTTGAACGTATTATTCACTTCTTCTCTCATCACCAGAGTACAACAGCGAATTTCTCGAATCTCCTATTTTTTCTGCACAGCATACATTCAATGTGCTTCACTTATTTCGAGAACTGCCATGTTGTATCTTCTCATTTAAAGAACATTTGCGACATGGACCTCGTGACTTCCAAAGAATTTCTGCACTCACGAAGCGGATTCATAATTCTCCAAATGATGATCTTGCATAATTCGCTATGCTGAATTAGTATGATGTAAATGATATTTTCTGGTCAGCAATTTTTAGACCAAGTATAAAGTAACCATTAGTTTATACAAACACCACTGGCTTTCAAATACTTTGAATTCAAGAATAAGGTTTGATAAACTGCGAATTCTGTCCGATTTACCTGATTGAATACCCACAAAACACCAACGTCTATCATTTCTGTTACTTCCTATACAAATTTCAAAGTAAAATTTCCTATTTTCTATTCTCAGTGTAAATTATTTGAGCATTTAGTTATTGAGCATATTTCTGTTGACCTCAACTGTCTACACAACCATCGTTGATTATACTTTGTTGTTGTCTATCAACTCACTATATCTCTTTAATCGAACAATATGGTATTCTCTTTACTTTGTGGAGATATGACTGGCAAGCTTATTTTGTAAATAGTTTTTAATAATATTTGTATTTGTTTTGTCAATTTTTCACTGTATGTACATTTATCATTAAATGACTGTACGTGTTGTTTTAGTCAATGACTTTGAAGACACTTTCCGTTGTAATTCCAACATAGCGTGACATATTCTTTCTGGCTAACAAATACATTACTACTCACACATCCCTCGTTCTATTTTCGTTTGTGATTGAGTTAGCTGAAGTCTAAATCAAACATTGTCATTATTTATAGACTGTACTTGGAATATATCACATTCTACGTGGGATTATATCACTAGAGAGTTCGCCAACCTGCTCAGAATCATCAAGCATTTATAATTGTGGATTTAGATTATCGGACTTAATCAGAACACGCAACGTTTGGTCAATTTAAGTAACGTCCCTAATTTTTTTATTGTATTCGTAACATTTAACTTGTATATATTAATATTACTATTGATTGTTATTAACTTTGTTTATACTTTCCGCGTTCATATCTGTCTGGTCCACCACAATTATTTTGTGAGCTTCGATTATTTTTTTTATAGACATTTACTATATATATCTACATAAATTTTTATTATTATTAATTGGCACGACACCATTTTTTGTTTTTGACATTATGAACTCTCCTAATAAACTTATTGATATAGATAGCCCATCAACTAACCCCTTTCATTCATCACAGCCAGAAGATAATGTTTTAAACTCGATCAACGCCATTTCTGAACTAAGATTACCAACATACGGTATCAACAACCCTAGAATTTGGTTTGCTCAAGTAGAGGGACTATTTTTGGCGAGGGGTTTACGTTCGCAAGCGACTAAATATGCCCACGTCGTTGGTGCACTACCTATCGAAGTGGCAACGGAAGTTGGTGACCTGATTGACAACGTACCAGAAACTGACCCTTCTGACAAAATAAAAGCTGCAGTAATCCAACGCACATCGCTGTCAGACGAAAAACGTTTACAACAACTGCTTACCTCGTGCGAGCTAGGGGATAAGAGACCTTCACAGTTACTCCGACACATGCAACAGCTCGCCGGACCATACAAATTAGACGAGACGCTGCTTAAGCAGATGTGGTCACAAAGGTTACCTTATAGCGTCAGACAAATCCTCAGCGTATCAGGAGCCTCTGTCAGTCTTGATGATTTAGCAGACATGGCCGATAAGATGATAGAAATATATCCCGATAGTCGCGGCGTTAACGCGACACAATCCTCAGGTAGAGAAAACATGAGCGACGCACTCAACATCCAACAACAAATAACACAGTTAACACAGCAGCTAACATCACTGCAGGCGACTATTTCCACCATCCATTCTCGACCCCACAGATCTACGTCCAGAAGGAGATCAGTATCCAGACATCGTCTTAGGTCACCTAAGCGGGCAGCCGGAATTTGTTGGTATCATTCGAATTATGGTGAGAAAGCACGTCGTTGCACAAAACCGTGCAACTTTACGACAAACAAGCCAGACCATCAGGGAAACGAAGTGGCCAGACAGTAATGGCGGCAGCTGTTACTGGCCAACATGTTAGCCGCCTCTTCCACATCAGGGATCGTATTTCTGGCTCGGACTTCTTAGTCGATACTGGAGCAGAAATCAGCATCATCCCATTCCATCTCTCACGCAGACAACATACGACAAGCACTAAATTGTCCTTAGTAGCGTCTAATGAATCAACTATCAAAACGTACGGTGAGCAATCACTGATATTAGACCTCGGACTCCGCAGAAGATTTACATGGGTTTTCATATTTGCTCATGTCAAACGACCCATCCTCGGAGCCGATTTCCTTAGTGCGTACAACTTGTTAGTAGATATGACTAAGAAGAGATTGATCGATGCAAATACACGTTTACAGGTAGAGGGTACACCTTCCAACGACTGTGAAATCCATGGTGTCGGAATAATGAAGCCTGCGAACAACGTTTCCAACGACATTCTGTCAGAATACGAATGCATCACGAAATCAGATTATCAAAAGGAATGTAATTCACATCAGGTGCAACACCACATGATTACCACCGGCCCACCTATTAGCGCCAGGGCAAGGAGACTACCGCCAAGCAAGTTGCAAGTAGCTCAAAGAGAATTCAAACATATGATGCAACTTGGTATTATCAGACCATCCAACAGCCCTTGGGCCACGCCGTTACACATGGTACCAAAGAAGGACCAAGATTGGCGTCCGTGTGGTGACTATCGACGATTAAACAATCAAACGATTCCCGACAAGTACCCATTTCCGCATATACACGATTTTTCATTAAACCTACACGGTAAATGCATTTTTTCGAAGCTCGACCTAGTGCGAGCGTATCACCAAATTCCAATGGCACCAGAAGACATTGAGAAAACAGCCATAATAACACCTTTTGGTTTGTTTGAGTTTCTAAGGATGCCATTCGGACTAAAAAACGCTGCGCAGACATTCCAACGTTTCATGGATAACGTAACAAGAGGCCTTGATTTCGTGTTTGCCTACATCGACGATGTTCTGATTGCAAGCTCATTTTTAGAAGAGCATATCCAACTTGTCCAGATCCTTTTTGATCGTTTCAAAAAACATGGCGTCGTCATCAACCCTTCGAAATGCATATTCGCAGTCCTAGCCTTAGATTTTTGGAACATTACATCGACTCACAAGGGATCAAACCACTTCAGACGAAAGTTGATGATATTACTAACTACCCCGAACCAACCTCGGTGAAGTCATTACGACGCTTCCTCGGTATGTGTAATTTTTATCGCCGCTTCTTACCACGTTGTGCTGAAGTATTACAGGTATTAACCAATCTGCTGAAAGCTGACATAAAAGGTACGAAGAGAGAGAAGAATCAAACATTCAACCTATCTCTTGATGCCAAAACAGCATTTGAAAAGCAAAGTCGATGATAGCTAATGCCACCGTGTTACAACATCTTAATACTGACCCCACAACCCACTTAATTCTGTGTACGGATGCATCTCAAAATGCCGTCGGGGCAGTATTACAACAACAGGTAAACAATATGACTACTCCCATAGCGTTTTTCTCCAAAAGACTCTCACTAGCCCAGGAACGCTATAGTACTTTTGGACGGGAGTTACTTGCTATCTACTTAGCCGTTAAACACTTTAACTTCTTACTACAAGGACGAACTTTCACCATCATGATCGATCACAAACCTTTATGTTACGCATTCAACACTTCGTACTACCGACACTCACCTCGCGAAGCACGACAACTGGATAACATCTCCCAGTTTACGACAGATATCCGATTTGTCAAAGGACACACCAACGTCGTAGCTGACGCATTGTCACGTAAGGACGTAAATACCCTGGTACGTGAACAAGACATCGATCTAGAAACCATCGCAAAACTACAAGTAGACGATGCAGATTAGAAGGTCTGCCAGGAGAAGTCTAACTTGAATCTTAAACCAGTACCCATCCCTTTCTCAAATACATCTACCATTTGCGGTATTTCAACGAGTCCCTCTAGCCTGTTGTCGACAAGTATTTCGTCAACTGCATGACCTTTCTCACACAGGAATCAGAGCCACAACCAAATTGATTACTGAGCGTTTTGTGTGGCCTAAAATCAACTCGGATGTTAAACATTGGACACGTAACTACCTCCAGTGCCAACGCAGTAAGACGCAAAAACACACCTCCAGTCCAATTGGGAAGTTCCCTATTCCTGACAAACGCTTCCAGCACGTGCATTTAGATTTAGTTGGGCCTCTGTCACCATCAAACTCTTTCACACATATCCTCACAGCAATAGATAGGTTCACAAGATGAGCCATAGCATGCCCCATTAAAGACACATCGGCAGAGACAGTGGCTTCAGTTTTCCTCGACGCGGTGAAAAAGCCACTGACACCACCATATGAAGGTCCTTATAAAGTAATAAAACGCACTCACAAATATTTCTTTATCAACAAAAATGGGAACAATGAAACAATTTCCATAGACCGAATAAAACCAGCTTTCTACGAAGTCCCTCAAGCCACAGAAGACAATACTGCGAACAAACAATCACTCCAATCAATTGCTAAGAAACAAGAGGAAGAGGAAAACCTTAGCACTACACTCTCTTGTTTAACATGTTCTGGGAGACTTATAAAAAAACCCTAGCGTTATGTACATTTTGCCATATAAAAAAAAACAACGAAAACAATCAAAGCAAACAATTATCGAGGACCTACACTATCAATCTCATCTAAAAACATTTTTTTTTCCTTTTTACAGTGCACATAATCACGTTCCTCCACAATTATTCGTTTAGTCACATTTTGTTTTTCAAAAAAGATTTTGTTACAATAATAAACGGGTAAACTCTATTTCATTATTTATTCATTATACACAAAAATAAACAGTTCAATTAGTGTGTGTGTGTGTGTGTGTGGTGGTGGTCATTAACAGTTTTACACATTATTATCATTGTTAGCTAAACGAGACATTAAATGACAGTATTTTCATTTTTTCGTGTGTTTTTTATTCTGTGACATCACTGTTATTTTTTTTCACACGATAACACACGGTATATCTCACTAAGAATAATATAATCGTCCGGCCATTTTTTTTAAAAAAACCTCCACCCCCCCAAAAAAATTTTCCAACCCCAAATTACAATATATTTCATCCCGTGTTTCGTCCAATGAAATGGCTAGTTTCAAAACTTAGATTTAATTGGTTAGTTATGTCTTGAAAATTGTTATAAATTATCAGTACTTGTCGACGAAGCACATTCCAATCGTCATTATGGAGCAGAGTAACGTGCCAAGTACAAGCGCTGGTGTTTCTCACGTAACGGAAATGGAGGAAGTCTTTTTGACTACCTTGTTTCTGGTTGCGTTTCCATCGATTGAAGCGTTAAAGACCACTATCACAAATTTTGAAAGATCGACTTACGGTCATTATGTAGTGAGAGATTCGCATATTGACAGAGATCAAAAATTGTACATTAAATTTGTGTGTTGGCGAAATGGGCGTATAAGATCTAGCGGTTCGTCACAACGTCTTAGACGGAGGGGGTAATTTGGTAAATGGTTTTATATTTTTTTTAACGAAGGGCTTCTATGAACACCCGATGTCCAGCCTTCATGTTTTGTAAGATTATAGACGGCTACTGGACTGTTGTCCGTGGGAATGTACATCACAATCACGAGTGAAATTCCCTGAGGTACCAAGGTAATTCATGGCTGCGCAGGTTAACGGATGGGGAGTTTGAAACTGTGAGACCGCTGCTGATTTCCGGTACCGCTGCATTCCACATAAAGAATTTTGCTTACCAATTTTATGGGAAATGTCTGACCGCTCAAGATGTCTGCAATATGCGGTACAAAGTGTTCTCACACGCGAATCTTCCAGGTAAGCAATTTGCCAATTTATAATATACACTATAGGTGATTACGGGAAATTGAAAGCTCACATAACATCCTTGGGTGGGCTTTGCGAATACGAATTGGACGATGAGAACTGTCTATCGTATCTCTTCTTCATAACTGCTGAGCAACTGAATTTGGTCGGTCACTTTTGTGACGTAATTGGTTTTGACGGAAGTACAAAACGAATAACGAGAACGTCCATTTATATCAAGTCGTTGCCCTTGATATAAATTTTAAGGCAATACCCATCTGCATTGCCTTCTTAAATCGCGAAACGTCAACATTAATTTCTGTATTCCTGCGTTTTTTCCAACGGTGTACCAACAGTCGACAGCTGGTAGGCATTGTGACCGATGATTCACCTGCAATTGCTGCTGCTATTTTGCAGGTGTATCCGGATACACACCATATTCTGTGTCGCGTACACCTAGTTCGGAATGTGATGAAGAGGGTAAGTGTACCGTTCACTAACATTAATCCAGTACCCGTTATTGTAGAGGGTGCGATCAGAAATTGTACAACTGTTCTTTCGCCTCATGTTCACTCGAACGGTTGAAAGGTAAATCAAAATCTACCTAACATGATTTTGTAGTTTTAACAACGTACTTTCGTTAATCGACATGCCGGACGGAACGTTTGCTCGATATGTCAGAGACCACCTATTACCGAGAAAACACAAATGGTCTACAATTCTGTTGAGACAAGTTATCGAATTTTGAAGATGCATCAACTGAGTCGAAAAACACCGGTGCTGAGATCTATTTTCAGTGTGCTACTTCGCACTGGATATTGGATGGAAGCAAGATTACAGAAATATACATCAGATTGCCGGATAAAAGCCAACGTTGGTCAAGAGCCAGCAATGCGTGGACTTCAGGAAGGACTGACACGAGCTGCATGTCAAGTACTGAAGCGACACCTGCGCACTCCTATAACGGAGTTTGTAATGTCTGTTGACTTATTCACAGCTGTGGACGCAACAGGCACTTACAATGTACACCGCGATTCCATGCGCTGCTCCTGTTCAATTTCCATTGAAAACGGTTTGCCATGTCGGCATATTTTGGCTTGCTGTACACACAGTATTACTGATGTGAACGTACAGTCAATTTGTGTTAGGTGGTTACAATCTGATACTTATCTGAGTCATATTGCAGTTGAGAATTATTTCCCAATGCAAGTGAGCCAGCCGAGCATGAAGAATACAGTGATTGAGTTAGTCATGCGAATGTCTGAGGAACAATGCTGTTCACTTTATAGTCATATGTATCAAGAACTTCACGGTAGACTACCACCAACACCGTTGAACTTACAGGCAGAACCGCAGTTGTACACTGAAATAAGAACCTCGACTAACGTTGCAACGCCGTCGATGCACTGAGGAAATGTTGATTTGGATGAAACGTTAAGTAACGACGAGGATGAAGTAGTTTCTATAACTCCGAAGAGCTAACAGAATGGGACATCCAAAATGAAGAAGATGAAGAGAACCGTTTGTGTGACATCTGTAGTTTTGCACAGCCGCCGTGTGAAACCATCATCATTGAATTGATTCATGTGATTAAAGGTCATATAGTAAGTGTAAAAAGAAATAAGAATATTAGCCGTTTCATGAATACAAAAGTAACAAATTTATATTCTTGTTTTATATTTAAAGTACCTGAAACCAGAACTATGCGTACGTGTGAATTACGTCTGATCGTCAACTAAGCCTTCATTGTTATTCATCATAACTACTGATTATATCACCGTATTCATTTGTACACCCATATAACTATTAATTACTGGTACAATCACACTATACAGTTATAAGTCGATAATTTGAATATTTTATAAAGACCGAAAATAAGGCATGGCATTTATGAATTTGATAATGTTGTGGTGGACCAGACGATATATAAACAGAAAAAGTATCAATAAGTTAATAAAAAGCAATAGTAATATTAATATATATCAGTTAAATGTAACAAATACAATAAAAATGGGACTTTACTTAAGTTCACCCAAAATGATGCGTGTTCGGCTTTAATCTGGTACAATAAATCCACAATTATAGATGCTTGGTAATTCCAAACGTATCGATGAACTCCTCAATAGTGTAATCCAAAGTAAGATATGGTGTTTCCGCTCTCACAGTCTATGAATGTAAATAATATTTGTTTTATATCCCAGTTAACTCAATCTCGAATGAAAACAGAACGGGGAATTTGGGAGAAGCAGTGTACTTGTTAACCAGCAACGATATGTCATGCTATGTAGTATGACAACGGAAAAGTTCTTCAAAGTGATTTACTTAAACAACAGGTACAGTCATTTAATGGTAAATGTACATACAGTGAGAAATTGACAAAATAAATACAAATAATATTAAAAACTATTCACAAAATAAGCTTGTCACACTTATCTCCACACAGCTCCCCCCAGAGTGTCCGGAGGCAACACTGGTTATAATAATTTTAAAAAATGTAAGAATGTGATATATATGTATAAACAAAAATAATATTTATCGAGATGGACTCGGTTGTTGTGTTCTCTAGGTGGTATTGCTTTGATGTTCTGTATCATTTGTAGTAATCTGCTTACAAAACGAGAAGAGTCTCCTGGCGTTGTGGGTTCATTCTTGACCAGTTGTCCTGGTAACGTTAAGATCGTGCCATAGACTAGTTCCGAGGCCGTGCATCCGATGTCTTCCTTTACTGACGAGCGAATCCCAAGGAGAACAAGCGGTAAAGCATCGCTCCATTTTGAAGAGTCCGGTTGTGCCATCAGAGAGCTTTTTAGTTGGCGATGGAATCTTTCAACCATACCATTAGCTGCCGGATGATAAGCTGTCGTTTTAACATGATTTACTCCAAGAAGTTTAGTGAACTCGTGAAATAGAACGGATTGGAATTGAGGACCGCGATCTGTTGTGATTATTGATGGTACGCCAAAGTTGGATATCCAGCGGTCGAGGAAAACTGAAGCCACTGTCTCTGCCGATGTGTCTTTAATGGGGCATGCTATGGCTCATCTTGTGAACCTATCTATTGCTGTGAGGATATGTGTGAAAGAGTTTGATGGTGACAGAGGCCCAACTAAATCTAAATGCACGTGCTGGAAGCGTTTGTCAGGAATAGGGAACTTCCCAATTGGACTGGAGGTGTGTTTTTGCGTCTTACTGCGTTGGCACTGGAGGTAGTTACGTGTCCAACGTTTAACATCCGAGTTGATTTTAGGCCACACAAAACGTTCGATAATGAGCTTCGTTGTGTCTCTGATGCCTGGATGTGAAAGACCGTGCAAATGCTGAAATATTTTTCGTCGACAAGCGTGTGGGACAAACGGACGATTGTTGCCTGTTGAAGTGTCACACATGATAAGTGCATCTGAAAGAGGAATTGGTACAGGTTTGCGATCTTAGCTAGACTTTTCTTTGCAGGCTTTCAATTCTGCATCGTCTGCTTGTAACTTAGCCAAGGTTTCAAGGCTGATGTCATGATTGAGTACCATCGTATTGATATCCCTCCTAGATAGTGCATCTGCAACAATGTTCGTGTGACCTTTGATAAACCTGATGTCTGTGGTAAACTGGGAGATATAATCAAGTTGTCTTGCTTCTCGTGGAGAGTGTTTGTCATACGATGTGCTAAAAGAATGGCAAAGAGGTTTGTGATCTGTCATGATGATGAAATCACGACCCTGTAGCAAAAAGTTGAAATGTTTTACTGCTAAATACATAGCTAAGAGTTCGCGTCCAAAAGTACTATCACGTTCTTGTGCTGGCGATAATCTCTTGGAGAAAAAGGCAATGGGGGTAATCGTGTTGTTTACCCGCTGTTGTAATACTGCCCCTACGGCTTTTTGTGAAGCATCCGTGCATAGGATCAACAGTGTTGTGGGGTCAGTATTTAAGTGTTGGAGCATGGTAGCATTAGCAATCATGGATCTAGCTTTTTCAAATGCTACTTTGGCATCAGAAGGTAACTTGAATATTTGGTTCTTTTCTTTCTTGGTACCTGATTTATCGTTTTTCAGCAAATCTGTCAATGGCTGTAGTATATCGGCAAAATTTGGTAGAAATCGTCGATAAAAATTGCATGTTTCAAGAAAACGACGTAGTGATTTTACTGAGGTTGGTTCTGGATAGCTGGAGATGGCTTTGACTTTCTCTTCAAGCGGTTTAATTCCTTGGGAATCAATTTAGTGTCCCAGGAATTCCAGAGATGAGGCGCCAAATATACACTTCGAAGGGTTGATTACAACATCTTAACTTTTGAAACGTTCAAAAAGCGTGTGTAGGTGTTGAACATGTTCGTCAGTGGAAGAACTAGCGATTAAAACATCGTCGATATAGACAAACACAAAATCTAAACCTCTAGTTACTTCGTCCATAAGTCTCTGAAAGGTTTGAGCGGCGTCTTTTAGTCCGAAAGGCATCCTCAAGAATTCAAACAAGCCAAAAGGTGTGATTACAGCTGTTTTCTCGATATCCTCAGGTGCCATCGGTATTTGATGGTATGCTCGGACGAGATCTAACTTTGAAAAAATCTGTTTTCCATGTAGATTTAAAGAAAAATCATGCCGATGAGGGATCGGATACCTGTCTGGGATAGTCTGGTTATTCAATCGGCGATAATCTCCACATGGGCGCCCGTCTTGATCTTTCTTGGGAACCATATGCAGCGGCAAGGCCCAAGGACTGTTAGATTGTCTGATTATTCCAAGTTGCATCATGTGTTCGAATTCTCTCTTAGCAAACTGCAACTTGTTTGGAGGGAGTCTTCTCGCCTTGGCGCGAATGGGTGGTCTTGTAGTAGTAATACTGTGCTGAACATGATGTCTGGAGTGCTCGCTTTGATAACCAGCTCTGGTTATACTTTCATACCTCGACAGGATGTCGGTGAAAATTTTGTTTTCAGGTCTTAACATACGGACTCCATGAATTTCGTAACTGGAGATAGTTGTGCCACTGACCTGTAAGCTTGTGTTTTTGTCGATTAGTTTCTTTTTCCCCATATCTACGAGTAGGTTGTAAGCACCTAGAAAGTTGGCCCCGATAATCGGTTGTTTGATTTCAGCTACGATGAAAACCCATGTGAAACGTCTCCGGAGACCGAGATCTAAGATAAGTGACTGTTCGCCATAAGTTTTAATGACTGTGTTATTGGCTGCGACTAGAGACAATTTAGTACTCTGAGGGTGCCATCGTTGAGAGAGGTGTAATGAGATGATGCTGATTTCGGCTCCTGTATCGACCAAAAAATCTGAGCCAGAAATTCGATCCCAGACATGAAATAGACGGCTCGGGTAGTGGCCAGAAACAGGCGCCGCCATAACTGACTGGCCGGGCCGTTTCCCTGATCCTGTGTGTCAGCCGTAGAAAATGTGCACGGTCGTGTGCAACGCCGTGCTTTGGTGCCGTATTTTTGGTGATAGCTTGGATGGTTTCTATGGTCGATTGCAGTGACACCAGCTGGTTCGTTAATTGCGTTAACTGCTTTCGAAAGGAGGCTAAACAGCTAATATCTACTGATCCAGGTGGTTGTAATGAGTTTACACATTGACTATCATGATAGAATTCCATCATTTTATCCGCCATGTCGGCTAAGTCATCAAGGGCGACGGATTTCCCTGAGGCACTGAGAATTTGTCCAATGCTGTGTGGTAATCTCTGAAACCACATTTGCTTTAGGAGGGCTTCGTCTAGCTTGTATGGACCGGCGAGTTGTTTCATGTGGCGGAGAAGTTGAGAGGGTCTTTTATCTCCCAAGTCACAAGACGTTAGTAATTGTTGTAGCCTTTTCTCATCTGAGATCGATGTACGTTGAATTACTGCTGCTTTTATCTTATCATATGGTTCAGATTGTGGCACGTGATCGATTAGATCCCCGACTTACAGCGGCAATCTCAATAGGAAGTGCGCCAACTACATATGCATACTTTGTCGCCTGAGATCTTATGCCTCTAGCCATGAACAAAGCTTCAATTTGTGCAAACCAGACTCTAGGGTTATTAGCTCCATAAGTTGGGAGTCTGAATTCTGAGATAGAATTAACTGAACTAAAATTATTTTCAGGAGAGTTCGACAATGAGACAAAAGTTGTTACTGGAGGCGAATCCATATCAATGAGTTTAGTGGGAGAGGACATTACGAGAAAAAATAAACCAGTAAATTGTATGAAATGATAAACAATATAACCGTTAGGATAAACACGAGGCTCACCAAAATGTAATGTGTTAACAATGGTGAACGTTTACATCTGTTACGACATATATATTTACAAATTGTAGTATTTGCAAATTAAAACGGTCATTCATGAAAGGTCGGGATGATTTGCAGTGAACACTTTACTGCATAATAAGTGCAACAGTATTCGAGAGGAATTGAAAAACCAAAAAATTTTACGTCAATTAAATGCATAGTAGGAGACATTTATTGAGTCAGACGATGTAGGCTTGTTCATTGACACTTCATGTAACTGATATTTCAAATGCTTGTCAAAAATGGTTACATTCATAATGTCTAGTCATAGTTCAGGTTTCATATTACGCCGGTTTACAATTATTATTTATTATCATTATCAGCTTTATTCAATATTATATTTCTGGTACAATATAGAATTCTCAGCGTAAAGTATTACAACAAGTTTCCGCTTCTTTCTTCTTCGTCGGTCCTGGCGATAAATATTGAGTGATCGTCAGTTAGATGCTAGCAGTTCACTAAATGAACATCTGAATAATGTGCATTCTTTTCGTTGTATATTGCCAGCAACCACATTGTCTCTTATTGAGTTGTTTGTAACTTTGACAACGAAAGGTTGTACACTTTTCAGAAACGCAGCAGAATAGGTTGTGCGATTAATAAACATAATGATATATTAAAACAAACAAAAATAGATAACTTGTTGAAATATCTAGATGGCAGGAACAGGTAGCCCAGATGATCAAGAAGGCCGCACACATGACTGAATAAACACACACTAGTTTTTATTGCGACCAAAAAATTAGTTTTAAAATACAGAACTACAAAGAATGTACAAGTGAAAACAATAAACCGTGTTTCAATGGAATTTTACAATTAACCGCATTGAAATCTAACCTTTTTCTAATTCTCATTACGAATGACCATTTACAAAATAAACATTCACTAAATATGAAGTGCCTATTGCGGAAAAATTCTTACGTATTTGATACACCGTCAAAGTCAGTTCATTAAATGATGGTCTACGGGTTGCTTCACCTGAATTATACATATTGCAATCAGTAATTTATCATGATGAATTATTGATATGTTGATTTGTTTCTCCGATGAACAGACCATTTGTGTTACTAAAGAAACAAAAACTTATGTACACACTTCGGTGTATAATTTGTTTATTTCATGCAATTGGTTCCCTTTATGAATTTGAATAGAGCTAGAACAAACATTGATGCAGAATAGTATGAATTCATATTATTTCGAGGTTTGTAACCAACTGACGAGAAACCTCGAAATGTTTTTTCTTGCTCAATGTGTTTATTAATTGGGTATTAAACATTTGACTTCCGACCTCATTCAGTAATCACTATTATCAAATATTCAAACTGGTTGCTTTTTCCCAAAAACTTTCTTTTACTAAGATACATATCCGTATTCGTGTTAAGATAACTAACGACTTCAATTCAAGGTATAGTTGATCAGAAAACAAAAATTTATCCCAATACACATTCACTAACAGTAGGATTGCACGATAATGCAAATAAGTTGGTGTCTTTTTCTTCAAAAGTATAAATTTTTTTCAAGACTAAGATTACACCAAAAAAATTATTCATTCTCATTAAATTTCAAATGTACAAAATGTAAATTCTGACATCCAATCACAGCTCTAGATGCGATTTCAATTGCACCTAATCAGATTACAAAGATGAACAGTTTACGACTAATTACAAAATGATTAAAGGTAACACAAAATCTTTGTTCATTTTCACTTGAGCACACACTTGCAAAACAACTACACCAATCAACGATACCAAAATTTTTCATTCACACCCTACAATTTTTTTAAAATGGGTGGTAAGGAATCACATTGGCCGGTCACTTAATGTCAACCTCACTAATATACATATCATACTCATCTCCACATCTTTGTTGGTTATAACTGTATATTATTTATGTATATACATATATATCATATTCCTACTTTTTTTTGTTATTGTACCCAGTGTTACCTCCGGACACTCTGGGGGGATATGACTGGCAAGCTTATTTTGTAAATAGTTTTTACTATTATTTGTATTTGTTTTGTCAATTTTTCACTGTATGTACATTTATCATTAAATGACTGTACGTGTTGTTTTAGTCAATGACCTTGAAGACACTTTCCGTTGTAATTCCAACATAGCGTGACATATTCTTTCTGGCTAACAAATACATTACTACTCACACATCACTCGTTCTATTTTCGTTTGTGATTGAGTTAGCTGAAGTCTAAATCAAACATTGTCATTATTTATAGACTGTACTTGGAATATATCACATTCTACGTGGGATTATATCACTAGAGAGTTCGCCAACCTGCTCAGAATCATCAAGCATTTATAATTGTGGATTTAGATTATCGGACTTAATCAGAACACGCAACGTTTGGTCAATTTAAGTAACGTCCCTAATTTTTTTATTGTATTTGTAACATTTAACTTGTATATATTAATATTACTATTGATTGTTATTAACTTTGTTGATACCTTTTGCGTTTATATATTGTCTGGTCCACCACAACTTTATGCTGTATAGTGGGCGTAATATGAATCTTAATTAGAATAGAACTTATCACATTCTAATGATGTGCTTATGTGACTAAGCTTCACCTACATACATTCACGGAACTAAAATGAGTGAATTTCTCATTTTACAAAACATCGATACTTTTCTATATATAAAATGAAGTGAAAACAATGCCGTTGGCTGTCAATTCATGGAAAGTCTCACTCTAACTATGAATGAACACTGTGACCATTCGCCATCTAATTTCGAGTGAGTTGAGTCGTCGTTTACTCATAGAATCATTTGGTTTTCACCTTCTTTAAAATCAAGAGAATGACATATTAAGAGTATTGACTGAAATCGAAGTAGTGAATAACTATTGTATGATGGTAAATAATTTGGTCAGTTCAATGGGGGATTATGTAGATTGTCATATTTTTTATTGAGATCATGAATCGATGAATGTCAGACCACCAATGAGAACCTGGAAGAGTCAAACGATCGTCTTGTCACAGTACGGAACTCAGCAGCAGTGAGATTCGAATCCAGCATCATCGGTCTCACGTGCGAACACTTAAGCTGTAGACCAGTGAGTCGGCCAGCATCCAATGGTTTTAATGTCTAATTTCAACTAATCCACGATATTGTGCGACTGTCCACTATTGCCTTCAGTGAGTAAGTGCATTACAACACACATGGATGAAATGCACTGATCACAGCTTCTCACTATAACTCCATGGGATCCATCTTGAAGCCAGTCAGTAGTCATCACATGATATGGGCTCCCATACTGACCGGTGCATCCAGGTTTACGATGATGTTCAAGTTTTGATCTATTCTTGAATTTAACTAAGAAATTACTTCAATCTCCATAAACCCATAACGGGCTATTTGAATTACTTCAAGAATATTTCTTATTATTAACTTATAATACTGCCGAACACTTTCGTTTAGACTCTTAATTGAATGAGGCGATTGAAGAATTGTGAAATCAGTCCTTATTCTGTCCAACAAGTATAAAAAGTATTTCTATTGTTAGAAAAGATGGATAATGGTTATCATTGGAATCGAGTTTGACGTTCGATTCGTCCTACTTGAGACTCGTCAGCTGAATGTATCTGTATTTCTGAATTGATGTTCACTCTGTAACTCGAACGCCATCGACGCAATACGCACAGTATTCACACATGCTAATAAGAGGCTGACCAATTGCAGTCCTAAACATCAACGAGAAGCTTCAAGTAAACAATAACAAGTGAATTTTTAACTTCACCTCACTGCACAAGCGAGTGGACGTCTGGACTCAGTAGCCAGGTAGTTTTTGAAGACAACGATACTAGGCTCGAGTCCTGGAGTGGACAGAGATGTGCTGTAAATATGTGCTCAATAAATTTATCATCAGTACTTAACCAACTAGAAAACAGTCTGTGTAAATGGACAGTTTTTTTGTTATGAAAATGATAACAAAAGCGCGTTCAATTTATGGTAACACAAACCAACATTTACTAATTACTTTGAATGTTCTAAGTAGCATACAAATGTATTTCTAATGACTCTAATCAAGAGTATTGAGATTTCTCTTTAAGAAAAAGAAAAAACTAAGAAGTTAAAAGTTCATTTCTGATCTTGATTAACTCGTTCACACAAAGTACATATTGACCGATTATTATCATGTTTTATTTCAACTTGTTATGTTTTCACTTCTTGTTCTTCTTACTTTCATCAACTTGTTCTTCTTAGATGGTGGATAGAGGTAGTCGACAGGAAACCCTGGACCCGGGTTTCGGGCTACTTGGCACTCGTCAGCAAGGTGTACCTGTAAACTTGAGGGAACTGGTGGCCACATTGCAACATGGTCGATAGCACTCGATCTGCACTAAATAAGGACTTGACACGCATGACATTGATCACCACCCAGTGATCAATCAATTGTGATTTGTTCTTATTCCATAGTTGATGATCAAGTATTTTGATGATGATCTTTGTTCCAGTTATACTTTCTATTCATTATTGTTAGATAAAGTCAGAAAGTGAACTACATACATTTAACTTATAATCTATAACTAAGATATCAAACCTGGTTCCGATTGAAATCGAGTAAACAATCGGGATACTTTGTAATACTTAGGGAATATGCTAAAGGTTGAGCGTTTGCAAGTGAGTCTGATATGTTCTGTGATCGAATCTCGAGGGGTGAGATCCTGGGTGCGCACTGGGGAGGAGTCCCGCAATAGAACGTATGTATATGTATATATGAAAATATATTTTGGTAAAGTACTAATTCCATGGGGAAATGTAAATAAGGAATAACCAAGATGATGTAATAGAAAGACTTTATTGCTAGATTACTTAATACGATAAAAAGAGTAGTTGCCAAGGTCATAGAGTTCATCGTTTGTGTGTGGGCTGTGATACTGCCCGGGTGCCCAAACCGAAGCAGGTGGTTATCTTAGGTAGCCACTCCCCGAGCCTTTGACCTAAAGGTCTAACCCACAAGGCAGTGGAGCATCGTAAGGAGATGCAATCCCATGGTAGCCGGTGACCAAAGATTGGTTCATACGCCATTTGTTCCCGGAGGATACTGTAGCCCATGTGCACCATTGGTTTGTGATTCGGGTAAAGCACCGGACATTCGCTTTTCGTCCTCTCATTTTCGTAAACAACATCCCCGCCACGAGAAGGCAATGAGTAGGACTTCCCTGGCAGAGGCTGTATACGCGCGGCCGAGTGAGAGTATTTCGAGAGGGAGAGCGGACTCACCCCACTCTCGGCCGTACCAGGGCATTCGAGGGTGATGAGATCAATGCACGTATAGTGAAAGCCAGAGCGGCTTATGCCAATCTGGGCCATCTATGGCGCCTTCGTGATGTTAGTCTGGCCGTAAAAGGTTGGATCTACAACGCGTCGGTGAGAGCGGGTTTGCTCTATGCTTGTGAAACCTGGCCTCTCCGAGTTGAGGACGTTGGACGACTCTCTGTGTTCGATCATCGCCGTCTCCGAAGGATTGCTGACATTCAGTGGCAACACCATGTCAGTAATTCAGAGGTTCGGCATCGTGTGTTCGGGCACAGAGATGATAATGCAATTGGTGTCACCATCTTGAAACACCGACTTCGGTGGCTTGGACATGTTCTCCGAATGTCGTCCCAGAGAATTCCACGTCGTGCATTAATTGCCGACTCTGGGACTGGTTGGAAGGAGCGGAGAGGTGGTCAGTGCATGACATGGTGTCGTGGCATGAAAGAAAGCTGCAAATGACTGGCTTGTGTTGGTCCTTCACGACTCCCTGGTTGGGGTCTGAGAGATGGTGCTACACAGTGGCTAGACACGTTATCAGATATGGCTCTGAATAGAAGCCAGTGGCGATCCTGCTGTAACCTTCTTTTACTTTCTTCATAATAAGTGGTTGTGTCTCCCTTACCTGAAAGATTTCTTCCGATTGTACCTTTGCGTTCCCTGATTACTAGCACATTACCTTACACCAATCTCTTCGTTATTGTTCTCTCTCTTTTTTTTGTTGCGCTCCTTAGCTTTTTTTTCTTTCTTTGTATTCCTCTCGAATTTTCATTGCTTTGTGTGGCGCATATATATTGGCGCTCTCTTGTACCAATATTCATGTGTCCAAATAAATAAATAAATAAATAAATACTTAATACGAATAATAATAACAATAGACTTAATAAGTTAATAAAGAATTATAACGTGAATGTGATAAGATGAATAAAGTGCTTTTGTTACTTTTGTTCATTAAAGGTCATAGAGGTGTAAGGAATAAGTAAAGTGATATCATGAGCACTTATGAATAAGACCATGTGAATGAGACATATCTGTAAAGGGGGAAATGTAGTAATAATACTAATGATCACATGTTCATTGAAATCACACGAATTTCGAATGATCATTAATTTGGCGATGAATCACTTAGTAATAATTAGTAATAGATTAAGATTTAAAATTCTGTTTCTGTTTTCTTATAAGCCATAGAAACTTTTAACATAGATATGAAATGATCTTGCCTGTAAATTGGCATGCCTCATGTAACAAACTGTTATTCGAGAATAAATTATTATTATTATTATCTATTCAGTAAGTGTAAGCATATGTTGATACTTAAGTGTTGCTTTGAATCATAACGACTGCCCATCAATTTTAACCCATTTCTCTATGTTCACTGATAAGTCTGCTTTAATGACAGCCAATAATATCTATTCCTTGATGAAATCCATTTCTACAGTGCTATTCGATACTCCGAGAAAACACAATGAAATTAGAATAATTTGTGAATTGTTGCTCTGTCTACTGAACAGTAACTAACTGTTATCCAGTTTCTCAAATGAACGGAATGTTATTCATCTGGTTTATTTTCTATCTGTTGAAATAACTGTCTAAATATTATAATACATCATATTTACTTTTTAGTGATGAACAACACCTCTCAATGCATAGACAAACGTATGATTATGATGGAACTCTTTAGATCGTAAACATTAGTTTTGACATCTTCATTATGCAATTGAAAGTTTAATGAGTTGTATCTTTGTGATGCTTATAAAGCCTATCTACATTAACATTCATATGATGTAAAGATAATGCTTCTGAGAAACATAGATGTTACCTGTAAATGTGTACTTGGTGTTGTGAACTAGTGTAGAAATATAATTTACCATAAATCAACTACTTAAAGTCGGAACATAGCTCGAGTCTTTTAGATCAATGTCTGCATTGTAACCTGGTCGATTGAATTTGATATTTGGCATGAGAATCCTCGTTGGGCGCTTTTTCTTGTGCTTGTGGAGGAGCTCGTCTGAATAATTTATTATGGCATGTTGACAAATTTTTACTAATTGAGGCTAGACCAGTTAAGCTGCATATTGATGCGGAGTCTGACATCACATTAATTTCTAGAGAAACTTGGATAAAACTTGGTTGACCTCAATTTCAACCTACATATTATAATGCTAAGAGTGCCTGTGGTGTTTAAATGAACTAATGATTCCTTTGTACTAGTTTAATGCTTGATTTTGAATTCGAAATACAGTACTGTAGCGGTAAATAAATCCCCAAAATAAATAGCTCTGTAAGTTTCCGACATTGGATGCTGGCCACATTAGTTTTAATGGACTCACCTAACTGAAGGCGCTCGGTCATGCATCCGCACCAGATCACGAGCGGGAACGCCGTGCTCAACATCTAATGCAATCGCTAGCCATATTAGATCAGACGATCCTCGATATATTGATGGCCTATCAAATATATCTTCGAGCCTCCTCGATTTTGTCTTTTGATTCCGCTTGGTGGGTACGCTTCATATTGGTAGGTATTACTGGTTAAAACGTTGTCAAAATCCGAATACCAGTGGAATCTTCATTGATGAGCCTAACGTGATTTGGTACGCCAAATCTCAAACTGTGTGTCTGTACCTTTTTGGGGTTTTATAAATCATCGCCTTATTTTAATTTTTATATATTGTGATATTTTTTCGTGTTTTTGGATATATACATTTCTTTCACTCGTTCATTCGCGTACTTGATATTTCACTATGACTGAACAGACACCCAAGGTACCCCCACCTTCGAACCAACTGATGCCCTTCTGGCCAGACAACATCGAAGCCTGGTTTTGCTACGCAGAAGCCGACTTCTACGAGTACGGCGTGAACGACACACGTGCGAAATTCCTCGCAGCAGTCAAAGCACTACCACGCGAATTTGGCAGGTACGTAACACCTAGTATGTTTGCTGGTGATGTTTCTGAACTCTACAAAACAGTGAAACGATCTATCCTTAAACGCGGAGACCCAACTGATCGACAAACATTAGACCAACTCCTTAATAACATCGACGCGCAACACGTTCTGCAACAGACATGTTGCAAAACCTTCGATGGTGGCCTATTCAAACAACTTTTCTTATCCAAACTTCCTCAACACGTGCAAGCTGTGCTGTCTTCCAAAAATTGCAGGAAACCCTGCAATTTTCCCAACTGCAAACCGACCGACACGAAAAACAACTCGGGAAACTCCCAAGCCGACATGCGTTAACGGCAACCGTAGCCGGAGAACATAGCCGTCTGTTGTACGTCACAGGTGTGACAACGAGAGTTCGCTACCACGTCGACACTGGAGCAGTATTTACCGTTCTCCCAGCGAATTCCAACGACTGACTTCACCAATCGGCTTTAAACTTACAGGCGGCAAACAGAAAACCGATCGCAACGTATGGCAAAATTTAAGTTTACCTTAACGTGGGTTTACGCAAAGCCATTCACTGGATCTTCTCTGTTGCAGATGTTTCTATGCCAATTATTGGTATGGATCTTCTACAACACCATAGTCTAATCATCGACACGCGCAAACGGAGGCTAGTAGACGGAAACACTAAGTTATCTGTTTGCGTAAATTCTTTTTCTGGTTGCAGACTATCTTCGGTCACAATTAAGCACACGATAGACCCCTTCTATCAACCACTACTCCATAAGTATTCTGGCATTCATCAAACGCAACCGAAGTTACCGCGTGTAACCAGCAATGTTACACATCACATCACGACTACAGGACCACCTGTATTCTCTAAAACACGCCGACTAGCCTCCGGACAGTTAAGGTTGGAGAGAAACGCGTTCGAACACGCGATAGACTTAGGTATCATACGACCGTCAAACAGCCCATGGGCATCTCCGTTGCATATGGTCCCTAAAAAGGAAAGCAACGATTGGCGTCCAACTAGCGACTATCGGAGATTGAATGCAAAAACCATTCCCTATCGTTACCCGTTGCCTCACATTCACGATTTGACAGCTACCTTGAAAGATACAAATGTCTTTTCGAAAATCGACTTGGTTAAAGCGTATAACCAAATCCCCATGGCTACTGACGATATTCCGAAAACAACTATCATAACTCCCTTCGGACTCTACGAATTTTTGCGAATGCCTTTCGGTCTAAGAAACGCTGCACCAACCTTCCAAAGGTTCATAGACGACGGTTTTCAGGGTTTCAATTTCGTACATGCGTATGTTGACGACTGCCTAATCGCAAGTCCGGACAGAGAATCGCATCTCAAGCATCTAGATCTTGTTTTCGACCCACTACAAAAACATGACACTACTATAAACATTAAGAAATGTCAGATCGGAAATGACTCATTAGACTTCCTAGAACACACCATAGATGCTCAAGGTATGCAACTTCTTGGAACCAAAGTGGCGGTCATTCTGGGTTACCCAGAACCGATCAATATCAAGCAATCGCGCACGTTTAACGGCCTTGTAAGTTTCTATAGACGATGCGCTTTACTTATGAAACCACTAACCTACCAAATTCGTGGAAATGTGAAATCAATCAAGCTGGACGAAACCGCACGAAAAGCATTCTCCACAATTAAGGATTTAATCGCTCAAGAAATAATGTTTGCTCATCAGGACACTGAAGCGCCCTTAATATCGCAGTAGACGCATCCGACTCGGCAGTCGGAGGAGTCTTATAGCACTGGGTTAACCACTCCTGGCAACCTTTGACATTTTTCTCTAGAAGGTTGCCAGACACTGAATTGAGGTGCAGCACATTCGGTGGGGAACTCCTAGCTATGTATTATGCTGTACGGTATTTTCAACACTATATCAAAGGTCATAAATTTACTCTTTTCACTGACCATAAACCGCTTGGCGTCTCTTTAAGCTCCTCATCAGACAAGTACTCACCTCGTGAGTCTCCACAACTGGACTACATTTCGCAGTTTACTTCAAACGTTCAACACATTTCTGGAGCAAACAATGTAGTCGAAGACACATTATCTCAAACAACTGCCTTGAACAGTTTCCATGGAATCGATCTTCTAAAACTCGCTTTAAAAAGAAGGTACTGATCTTCAGCACGAGTTATCGTCAACAACCCTTAAACTACGCATCAAACAGATGGGAACAGGTAAAGAAACCTTACTTCGTGACACATTTACAGGCAGGGATCGCCCAATCGTGCCGAAACATTATGGACGCAACGTCTTCAATACGTTACACAAATATTCTCATCCGGGTGTTCGTGGAACCATCAAGCTTATAGCAGAACGGTCTTGCTGGCCTGGTATGAATAAAGACGTGAGGGAGTGGGCACGTTCCTGTGTAAGCTGCCAAAAATCTAAGGTTATCAGACACAGCAAATGCCCCTTAGGCTCTTTCAAAACTCCTGATGCTCGTTTCGACCACGTTCACCTGGATTTGGTATGACCCTTACCAGATTCAAATGGATACTCTTACCTCTCAACCTGCGTAGATCGTTTCACTCGAAGGCCAGAAGCAGTACCTATCAATGACATCACTGCTGAAACAGTGGCCTGCGCTTACAAACGCAATGCGTTCAGTTAAACCTGTTTCAATTCGACCGCAATCAACTGATGTTTTTGTTCAATCTGACTTACGATATAGTGCACACGTCTTCTTACGTCGAGACTCGCATCAACGAACTTTCAAATCAGCGTACGAGGGACTTTTCAAAGTTCTTCAACGCAAACCCAGGCATTGTATAATCGATCACCAGTCGTTGTAAGAAAATCTGATGGTTAGTTACGTGTATGTGGAGACTTCTCGTTTGGGTTAAATAAAGCACTACCGGACCATTTATTCCCTTTACCCAATCCAAGAGGATTCGTTCACTAAGTTGAGTGGATGCTCCATATTTTCGAAGATTGAATTTTTGGATGCAGTGGGAGAACACGTACTGAGACAAGCCGAAAATGCAGAAGATCCACTGAAAGTATAATCCCAGCCATGACAACAGACGAACAAGCCTTGGGTCCGACTGCACGTCAATTATGCTTGAAGAGGTAGATAAATAATCTAAATGGCCTGAAACCTTTACTGTACGAAGACTGTCTACATCTGAAACACTATTACGTCTCAGACAACTATTTAGTTGGTTCGGAACACCTGATGTTTTGGTTTAAGATAACGGGACGTGATTTACGTCGTCAGAGTTTGAGCTCTGTAAACAAAATGGAATCGAACATAATAAAACCCTTCTGTTTCAACCTCAGTTAAATCACCTACATACCGCGGGAATTTGTACGACCCTCCCGGACTCACATAGTGTATAGGCATCAGCCTCGTGACTTCCGAAGGAACCCGGCCTCACCATGAGGAGTAATAACTCATTTAAATGAGGTCCTTCTAAATCTCACGGCAGAGTTTAAATGTTTTTCACTTATTTTTTCTGGTTAATGCTTTTAGGCCAGTTATTTTCCTACGGGATGGGATCGCTAACCCAATACCCAACGCTGCTCCTTTATCCGGGCTTGGGACCAGAAGTAGCCCCAGAGGGGCTACAGGCGGAGGCATCTCAACCAAGCGGAGAAGCAGAAAAATATGTTGATATTCTTAAGTGATCTCCCTTAAAGATGAGAGGAGAAGATAACATAGAAGAGGCTCTGCAATAATTTCTACTCTCTCATAGAATAAGACCTAGTTCAAACTGTCAAGACCGAAAACCACCAACCGAAATAATATTGCACCACCACCATCAGAAGTTGAAATGGGAAGATATGATTCGAAATCATTAGCTGGCCTGAGGTCATCAGAGGAACGGAAGCAGATAAAACTTCTTTGAAATATACACAAAGGTAAAGTCACACAATCAAACTTCGTGAGAGAGGTGATGTGTGAGCGAGAATGATAATCATCGGTTGGTTGCAAAGTCAAACTTGTAGATAGTCTGACAGACGTCAGATGAGTTGCATATTAGCCTACCCTTAATATTGTTGACTGTTGTTGGTTTGCGTCAGACTATTGTCTCTTTTTTATGTGGACATATATTTACGTTCTAGTCCGGCTAATCCCGTGTTCTTGATCTGAGTTGCATTGAAGTACTGTAGAATAAACACTGGGAGGGAGTCTAGTGCAGATATTCGTCTGAGGAAAATTAACATCTCATTGGTGTAGACAAGGAAACTTCCAACGTCTCAGAAGACATATCAGGCCAGTACAAAAGCCGAGAACGAACAGAACACATGTGCCATACATATTTCACAGCGTTACGAATTAATAGCGGTAAACAAATCCTCAAAATAAACAGTTCTGTAAATCTTCGACATTTGATGCTGACCTCATTAGTCTCGCTGGACTCACCTAGCTGAAGGCACTCGGTCAAGCATCCACATCAGATCACGAGTGGATACGTCGTGCTACTCATTTCCTATGGCCGATATCCAGCTTAGATCAGACGCTTCTCGAGATATCAATGACCTTTCAAAAATAACCTCAAGGCCCTTCGTTTTCACACTTCTAATTTGATTGAGTTCGCATGCTTCGATGATAAAGGTGTTACGTATAAAGGCGATGTCTAACTCCGAATACATGTAACACCTCTAAATTCTTGGAACTTGTTCATCGAAGCAGTGGTATCCACAACTTCAATTAACCATTTCAAGAGAAGACTGGAGACTCACAGGAGCTTCGTAAGGCAGGACTGACATAGGCCGTTAGCCTTCTGTCCCTACCACATAAATCTGAATCGAACTAGTGAATCACCGAGTTTCCCCACCAGTCTTCAGTCTTTAGTAATAAAGATAGTAGGTTGGTGAACCTCTGTTAATCCTGACAGATTGCCTTCCAGTGAAGGTCCAGCTTCTCCTTGAAAGTATTCACTGATGGGGCTGATACCACTTGTTCGGGTAAGGCGTTCCAATGATTGACTACTCGATGAGAAGAACGGGACCCCACTTTAACTTTATTAGATCGTGGTTTATGAACCTTCTTGCTATGACCTCAAAGATTATTAGTGCTGGATGGAGCAAAAAGATAAGACATATTAATACCCAAATCATAATTAAAGATACGAAAAGCCAGTTTATGGTCACCTCGTGTCCTACGATACGACAAGGGGAGCAGGTTTAGGTGTTTTAAACGCTCATCAAAAGGGAGTCTAGAAAGATCCTTCACTAATTTCGTTCCCACACACTGGACACGCTCAAGTGAGTTAGTAGCCTTTACCAGACATGGGTTAGCTGCTTGGATACGGTACTCTAAATGTGGTCTTACGTAGGTGGGATATTAAATTCGAAACGTTTCCTCGTCAAAATATTTGAATGCTCGGCGAAGTGACCATAACGCACGAAAACCCTTGACAGCGTCTGCGTTGCAATGCATAGTTATTTTCAAGTCATGACTTATTACTACTACTAAGTCTTTATGTTCTTGAACGCATGGGAGAGGTTTGCCATCAATAGTATACTGGTAACTATTACCGTGACCGATGTGCATTGGCACACTCTTCCTAGGATTGATTTCCAAACCTCAACCTTGGGCCCATCTAACTAAATCGTCTAAGTCAGCTTGAAGATCTATATGATCAGCCGCACTTTTTATTGTTCTCCAGATTTTTACGTCATCCACAAACAATAATGTCGACGACCTAAGCAACAGCATTAACTCGTTGACGTAGAGAAGGAAGAGCAGAGGGCCTAAGATGGTGTCTTGGGGTACACTACTTTTGACCGGCTTCCAATCGGACAGCGTCCCATTGACCCTTACTCTCTGTCTGCGGTCACATTAGAAATTACCTATCCACTCCTGTACAGTGCCTATGATTCCGAATACCATCACTACGTTTCATACGCCGTTTAACATACGAAAACAATCGTTTCGGAAAGTACGGCTATAATATACCAACTGTCATTCGCAGGTAGTGCGGGATTTAGCTATGGTTTTCTTACAGATATTCCGGAATTTTGGTACTCACGCTCAAATGACGCATGACCTGTCAACAAGAATAAGTCCCAGAAGTGTTGCCTACGCTTTAACAGCTTTCGAGTTTGCTTATTAATCCATGGAGGGCAGTGTGATAGCTTACGTGCTGACCATGGGATAAACGGCGACGTTACGGACTCGAATGTAGCCTTAAACTTATTCCATTCGTCTTCGATCGATCCATTCGCGTCGACCGAACAATCAATCGAGATAGCACAGTTTCTGATTGCCGGAATATTGGCTCACCGGATATTGGGACGGGGTGGAGCAGATACAAATCGTATGCCATGTCTCCTAAACTTAAAGTGAAGTACAACGTGATCACTGTTCACTAGTGTTCACCAGACGTCATCACACTGGTGGGTGGGGCGAGGTCCAGCAGCGACGGATCATGTTGCAAATCAATATTTGTCGGTTTTGTGATACATTGTACGAGTGCACACTGAATAACGGTTGATAAAAGGTCGCTATCGAAACCACTACCTGGAGCTGTAAGCTCTATCCAGTTGATGTGCGGTGCGTTGAAGTCCCCAATGATGAGACAACATTCTGCCATACTCCAAGAACAGATGTGTCTTAGGATAAAGTCGTCAGCAAGACAAGACGGACTACGGTATATTCCCCCTATAGTCACTAACCCATTTCTAGATTTAATCTCACAACATGCTATCTCACATTATGCATCCCCGCTTGCGGCTTAAAACTCTATCACTTCTAATAAAGATTTAGCCTGCCATGATGGGAGAACATTCTATATCTACGGTGAACCATGTTCCTGTAACAACAATTATATCAGGACTTAATTCATCCACCATCAGACTTAGCTCGGACGTTTTATCTTCAAGGCTAAGGGCGTTTGTGTAGCACACACTTAACGTGTTTTGGTAGTCATTCGTTCTACACATACAGGCCTCGGAAGCATTGGCTTCCAAGACCTAACTACCCGAAAACCCTAATGGCAAGATTAGTTTCGCCATTTATCTTGCGAGTTCTCAACTCCGTAAGAGCATTCTTCCACTTGATTCGATCCTCAAGCGGCCAATCTGGTCAGATACGAATAACTGAATCACGAATTTTTTTGTGCGTTTTTCAATAATACATCTCTTTCTTCAAAATTCCCTAGAATTGGCTTCAAGATCCTTCTTGGTTGGGTCTCGCCTCCAACCCATTTACCGAGTCTTATTGCTTTCGTGATATGTACCCCTGAAACCTCTTCAGGTAGTACATGTCTTACCACGGATTCCACCAATTGCAGATCATGTGCATGTCTCTTAGCAAGGTCATTGTCTTTCGACTCCTCTAGGTTCCAAATAATTAAACTAGGAAGGGGTTTAGCTCCCTTTGAAATTGTGTTAACGGCTTTCGACCGTGACGTTAGATCCTGTATTTTAACTACTGGTATCTTACGATTAGTTTTTATTGTAACAGAGTCGAGCGAGTGACTCACAACAATGTTAGACGAAGCTTTACTTTGGAGCTTTGGAGAAATGGCCTGAGAGTCCACCAAGGACTTATCAAGCAAACAGTCATTAGTTTCAGCTGTCTTTCCTACTCTTCTGCGTTTTCGCGTCATCCATTTTTCATCAGACGAAACATCTACATTAGAACAACTCGGGACAGTGATGGTTTTATCTGGGTCACCGGTTGCTGCTGTAGCAATATGCCCACCAATATCCAATGAGGTGTCACTCATTGATTGTTCCGGGGTAGACGGTTTAATTGCGAGTTGAACAGTTAGATGTCTGGCTCGCGCCGTGACAAAACTTACGACACTAACGCAAGCTTCGCCATCAGTACCAATACTACCAGTACAACCCTCATCAACATCAGGAGGCTAATTGTTTCCTGGATGAGTAATGGTTTGCTCGAGCAACAAAAACTACGAAGCCAATGCGAGTTCGGCTTTGAGCACCTTTTATATGCAGTGGGGCTTATTCGGGTGCACATTTTATGGAACCACTTAATACACTCAACACATTGCATCCCTTCCACCATGGGACTAAGCAATATGGTTGTCCACATTCATGAGCAGAGCTGGCCATCTTGAAAATCAGCTACAATGGTGACACAAGCAGGATATGTAAAAGAATTCTCAAACCTTAACTAAATAAATCAAGTAAAAGTCGACCGAGTATGCTTCGATGCAATAAATACACAAAAGGAAAATCTTAACACTCAATACAATATCACTTTAACTGGAGTAGATGCAAATAAAGTATAAACAGTAGTTTTGATGTGTAATTTACGATCAAAACAGTTAATTAACTCAACGAGAAACAATATCACTGTCCTATTTAGATAGCAATATCAGTACTTTTTGATAAATTAAAAGCAAAATCAAATCTACACAGTACTACAAATTACAAGGACTAATAGAGATCGATTGATCTCTTATCTTGACTACTGAGATTGAAATTTGCTTTATCAGAGCAACCATTTAAGTATCTGCTTTAACCTATCCGCAACGCAGGGTCGTTTACCCAGAGACTGGAAAAATGCCATAGTAAGTCCTGTCTTCAAAACAGGTACGAAACACAAACCTGAGAATTACTGCCCCGTTAGCCTAACTAGTGAGGTTTTTAAAATCTTAGAAAAGATTATTCGGAAGGAGCTATTTAAGTATCTCGATAAAAACCGGATCCTCTCGGAGAAGCAGCACGGCTTCAGAACAGGTTATTTTTGTCTCACCAACTTATTAGTGGCTCGTGAAAGCTGGTGCGCTCTTAAGGACCAAAAGCTACCTATAGACGTCGCCTTCATTGATTTCAGTAAAGCTTTTGACAAAGTTCCGCACAACCGGCTGTTATATAAGTTAAGAAATGTCAGGATTGGAGGGAATCTATTTGTGTGGATAAAAGACTTCGTAGTTGGGCGTCAACAAAGAGTAAGGGTGAACTCAAGGTTATCTAGCTAGGGAACTGTGCTTAGTGGAGTGCCTTAGGGTACAATTTTGGGCCAGTGCTATTCCTCATCTTCTATCATCATGGGTCTTGCTATACGCTGACAATGTCAAGACATGGAGAACAATACGATGTAAGGATGATAGCTTAGAATTCCAAAATGACCTGAAGAAATTATGTGAATGGTCTCAAACCTGGAAGTTGCTTCCAAGTGTGTTGTGATGCATATCGGTCGTCAAGGTACAGATGCATACACGATGAATAACACTGAGCTACCTGTCGTCCAGACATATAATGACTTGGGAGTTATCGTTACCCAAGACCTAAAGACTACTGCACACTGCCGTGCAATAGCCGTCAAAGGTTTTAGAACCTTATGGTCAATATGTAGGGCCTTTTATCATGTCGATGCTAAGACGTTTTTGACTTTGTATACAGTGTTCGTACGTCCTAAGTTTGGGTACTGCATACAACCGGCTAGCCCCTGCTTAAAATAAGACAGTGAGCTTCTGGAAAAGGCTCAGAGATTGGCAAGTAAGCTGATTTTCGGAATAGCGAGGCTTCCGTATGAAGCTCGACTTGCCAAGCTGAACCTTTTCCCGTTGTCATATCGCAGAACTAGAGGCGACTTGATTACAGTTTTCAAATTGCTTAGTGCCAAATTTGCACCTGATATGCCCTCATTTTTCTTGCCTTCCAAAACAGAGAATTTATGAGGACACTCCAAAAAAGTTCACAAGCCAAGAATAAATTACTTGTCAGCTGACTATCGGCTTTCCCATCGAATCATCAACGAGTGCAATTCATTACCTCAGCACGTGGTTGGGGCTCCATCCGTCGACTCTTTTAAAAGAAAATTGGATCACCGTTGCCAGGACTAACACAGGCCACTAAGCCTCCTGTCCTTCCCAAACGGATACTGAAACATTGAGAGTTGTATCGGGAAAGAAAGAAAGGCTGCAGTTTAAATTGCACGTTACTTTCGACGTAATGGTGTTTTGCATTATGAGAGTGATTAACAAAAGTTATTCGCGACTGAAATTCACACTCCCCTCGATCATTAAGTGAAGTCCCATCTGTATTTCAGTATTTCAACGAAGCTATAAAGACTTAGAACTTTAAATTATTAAGCAAATTTATCGGAATACTAGGCAAGCGGCTGGGTGTTTATCGTAACTAGATAATAGAATTCGATTGTAATTTAAAAGTTTTCCTATCAAATTTGCCTGTGAGGATGGCTGCGAGGGTGAAATCCACGACATCGAGGGTTTTATTACAATGAGTTCATAGTAATATGTGTAGTTGTACGCGAGCGCCCAATTTTGGGGAAAATTTGACCCTTTTTCGGGGAAGACGCTATAGTGCACTTTGGAGAAATGGCACAGAAACACCAAATTTCCCTAGATCTGAGGAAATTCCCCTTTAGCCTTGGTGGAGGTCATTTTACTTTGGAGGTTTCCCCAAACTTGGGAGACTGGGTAGCCTAATCCCAGTCCCCTGATTTTGGGGGAATTTCGGGGTTTACCCCAAAGTCGTATAAATTTTTAATTTCCTCCAAATTCTGAGGTTTTGTGTCACTTCCCCAGGTGTTTCTATTGTGGTTTCCGTAAAACTGATGATTTTCCCCCCGAAATTGGAAGATTACGGTAGGCTGTAATCCGAATGTTATACGTAAGTTTGTTAGTGCTCTCATGCTCCAAGTTTCATCGTTGAGTTTTTGTACAGGTAGCACTCACCCTAAAAGCATTTCAACTGGTCTTTTACCTCATGATCCATAATTGGAATGAAAACTCCCAGTCTATCTCTTAACTCTAACCGTCAACTGTAAATCACAATCCTAATTTCTCGCAATAGTTTATCTAGCTTTAGTAAGTAGATGGGCATTGTGGAGGTCACTTTAGCCCCACTCAAAGGCTGACACAAGTTATAGTCCTACCGGATTTTCTCGTCACAAATCTCAAGTCACTGGGAACCATGTTTCTGTATTTTTTGTTTCTTTTTCATGAAGGTTTTCAAATAGCATTAATTTGACTGTATCTTCAGGTTCCAATTTTCCAATACGCAGAAATGTCTGGAGCTTTTGCGCAAAATAGTTCTAGATACGTAATCGCTCATGAAGCAACAAGTGCCAAGCGTGTAAGTACCCATAGATTGTTGTTCCTCAAACTTTTAGCTTTTAGACGAGAACGAGCATATCATCGAGTTAGTTTCTGACCTTGCTAGAAAAGGTCGATTCCGTGAATCGGTCCAACTGCAGGCCGTTCTTCAACGTAATTTAGTGTATCTTGTGTCGTCAGTTGATCAGAATAACTTGGATTCAAAGCAACCAGTTGGTGCTGACACTGTTGCTAAATAACTATCCTTTTAATCCATGTAATTTACTTGAAGCTGAGGTTGTTCGGCTTCTGTTACTTTTGCCACACGATCTTTCATATTGATGGATGTTTGTACGATCTCGCGTCCCACCGATTTTGCTGTTCATCATTTCTTTCAAAGCTTCTTACAAGAAAACCTTTATTTTAATTCATTCTTTCGAAATAATAAGAACTCTTCATACTCTTACAGTTAAATATTGCTCTTAGAAATGATGTATATATGAAGTTGGTCCAGGCATCGCAATCATTATTTTGTTATTTCAATTCATTGAGTGAAAGGTATTGTACTTGTGTTTAGTTTATTTTTATTGACTCCACCGGCTTAAAGCCAGTTTGTAAATAGTTATGTACATATGTTTATATTTGTGTATTTGCTTTAGCTGTTATTCTGTCTAATATCATTGACAGATTGGCCTGGTAATTAATTTTTTGAGATTACATATAATTTAAACGACTGTTGTTCATGTTGTTTACTTGACTGTTTTTGTTGGAATATCAAATCGTAAAATACTCACCTAATATTTAGATAAATGCATCAGTCTTGAGTTGTCGGTTCCTCAAAGTTTCCACTTTTGGCTTTTCAGAAAGTCTCTTTGACTCTTCCAACTTGTGGTACCTGTGTTACAAGTGAAACGTCCGTCTTCCAACTTCACATTAGTTTGACCTGTCCTATTTATGGTTGTGAAATGATTCCTAAAGTTAGCTATTTGTGGATTATTACCATCTAGTTACGAGTGTCCTCAAAGAATCGCTTACGTTTGTTGGGACTGCCGAATGAGCAATGGAAAGGATAGACTCGGAGTACTGGATAAAGATAACAAGTCGGTATGTAAGGTGGTGTCTTCATTAAATAAGGTGATTAGAACATGTATTATGTGTCCTTTAAACGAACCACCACCGCTATATATTTCAATCAAAGCAGTCTTCACAATATTATCATTAAAAAAGTTGAAGGGGAATGACGAGTTTAACGAATCATACCTAAGGGGTTTCTGGAATGGAATAATGTAAAAATGTGTTTGTGTGCACTTACTGTCTGAGATGTTCGTGTAGTAAGCCTTCAAGATGTTAATAAATTTCTCAGACACACCCTATTTGAACACACAATCTCAGGTGATAGTCCTCAATGAGACGAAGGTGATCATGATATGAGGAAGCACGACCGTTGGTATGCGATAATTGTGACGGTATTTTAATGTCAAATTCGCAGTTAGCTTTAGTAGTAATTCACTAAAATGTTGTATAAAGGTCTGTGATCTACTGCAAACATCAATGTTAGCAGTTACCATGTACATGACCAAACTTATCTGTTGTCTCATTTTCTTCAGTGTACGGACGTTGGAGAAGGACAGCATTTGACTTTCCGGAAAAACTGACCTGGATTCCGTATTTGGTGGTGGCATCCAGGGTTTCGACCACTTAGAGACTTGGGGTCGCTTAGACAAGACGGAGCTTACGACGTAGATGAGCTGCTGAGTAATTTGGGATATAAAGATAAATAGAGAACGGAATAGGAGTTTGATGCTTTGTAAAATCGACACGTTTGTAATAGAATCATAGTGAGTATCGGTTGAGTAGGTAGGTAGCTTAGCGGAGCGAATATTAGCACCTTCTTCATAGTTATGCATTATCTTATTTGTGAGAAGACTGACATACTGTCTGGATGCACAGATTGAAGCACGTCAGTCAGCTACAACGTAGGACCAGGCACATATATGCATCGGTCCAAGTTGCCATACCTCATTAGCACAACAAGATGAACACCGGATTCATAGGAATAGTGAATTCAGAGGTGGTGATATACAAAAGAAAGATTGCATATAAGGATATAGTACAGGAAAAAAGATTTAGTACGTAGAAAAAAATATGAAGCGATTTTAATCTCTTAGTTTAAGGGAAGACAGAGAGTGCATACACCTACGCCATTGTGGTCGATTGTGAGCCATCTCACTAAGAGTCTCCAACCATTGGTTACGATAGTCACGCGGATCTCAACCAAGTAGTCTGCATCTACCAACATGGCTGAGACTAGAAGTTAGTGACTTCAAGCACTGATACCACGTTTTGGTTTGGCCGCCCCTAACTTTCTTCCAACCATCTTCAACAACGGTTAGGATTGCAAGTCGTGGTTATCGGTGTCCAGGCATGAGTAACACGTGGCCCAACCATCTCAGTCGATGAAGATTCACAACCTCACCAACTTATTTACCATCACTTCCTAATACCCTGCATCTAACCTCACCATTACTTACCCGGTGATCCCAACAGACGCCAGCAATATTTCTAAGGCATCTGTGGTCAAATACTAGTAGCTTACGAGTATCTTCTACTCTTAATGGCCAAGTTTCGCTGCCGTAAAGTAAAACAGAACAAACTGCTGCTCAGTATACTTTATTATTAATAGACGGATATCTCGCCTTCGCCATAGGTGACGAGCTTTTCGAATCCGTGCTGAGATTTCTTCAGACACCAACCCATTAGGGCTGATGAGACTTCCAAAATAAATGAAGTTGTCAACGCGTTCGACTACTTCACTCGCTATCCTTAATTCAGCACGTGGTTATCTTAGGGACCGTTTGATGCAGAGGTCTTATCCAAAAGTCAATGGGGTTTTTGATGGAGTTTTTTCTCTGAGCTGGATGGTTTGGTCGTGGGGCTTTCATCGTTCTTCTGAACGACATCATCAGCACAAACTTCAGATAGAAGTGAAGTGTTTGGTCTGCCCTCGATTCTACGGCAGACCAAAAATACACAAACCAAACATTCCACTACGTCCAATTGTAGCACTCCTCGGAACGCCAGCATACAATTTGTCAAAAGAAATTTCACGAATACTGAAACATTTATTAGATTCATCCAACTACTTCATCAAGTCCCACACACAATGCCTGGACCAAATTAAGGACATACAAATCAATAACGACGAACTGATGATATCCTTCTATGTAACGGCGTTATTGACCTTACTTGAACCAAGGTTAGCAAAAGAAACTATATCCCTGCTCCTCACCAACGACACAAATCTCACTGAGTACACGATGCTTCAAATTCAAAGTCTACTAAAACTCATCCATTTATGCCTAACAACATATTTTCAACTCAACAACAAAATCTACGAACAAACGAGAAGGACACCAATCGTATCATCAATATCAGGACTGATCGCAGAGGCAGTGATGCAAAGATCAGAAGCCGCGATATTACGAGTGATGAAGCCTAAAATTTGGATTTGCTATGTAGACGACACATTTGTCATCGTCAAAAAGAATGAACTGGAAAACACTTTCAAACTGATCAACAAAGTTTTCAATGACATCAAGTTCATAATGGAACAGGAGTCAAACAACAAACTATCATTCTTGAATATATTGGTCACTAGAACCGACACAGGAAAACTGGAGACTCAAGTGTATAGAAAAGCGATCCATACAGATCAAATTCTCAACTACAATAGCAACAACCCAAGAGCTCACAAAATCAACTGCGTACAAACTTTGTTCAAGAGGGAAGGACACACTGGCAGCACGAAAAAAATGAAGAGAAATACCTGAAGGACGTATTTCAAAAGAACAGTGACCCAATCAACTTCATCAAAAACCACCAATCACACGCAGCATCAGAACCCAAGTCAAGCATAGGAATCAACAAAAGGATCGCCCTACCATACATAAAAGGCATATCAGAAACCGCAACGAGACTGCTGAAAACCTTCGGAATAGGTGTGGTACACAAACCGATAAAATCACTACAATCAATCCTATGCAAACCAAGGGATGAAACAACGAAAGAAAACAAATCAAACATCATCTACAAAATAAACCGTGCCAACTGCGAAAAACACTACATCGGACAAAGCGGACGCCCCCTTCGCCCTCTCCTACATGAACAATTAGCAGTCAAACGCCACGATACTTCACGTGGACAACTGCGGACACTCATTCGATTGGAAAACCGTGGAAATCTTGGGCAGAGGAAATTCCAAAAACACCAGAGATTTTTTTAAAAGCCTGGCACTCAGGTCAATCAGCAATCAACAAGCATATTGAAACCAATCCAATTTACCAACCAATCAGGAAAATCATGCACAAATATAGGAACGAAAATCAAACCAATGGGAGACACAACCAAAACAAAGAAGTGAACAATGACAAATTTAAGGTCAATAAGAACCAATCAACATCGAGTTGTACAGAACAAGCTGTGAAATGCATATGGAGAAATTCGAACACTTCACTTCTATCTGAAGTTTGTGCTGATGATGTCGTTCAGAAGAACGATGGAAGCTCCACGACCAAACCATCCAGCTCAGAGAACAAAACTCCATCAAAATCACCCACCTGAGCTACAAGTCCCCACCATCTCAAAACCAATGAGGTTTATTATTATTATTATTATTACTAATGGCTTCATTCAATATTATATTTTGGTACAATTTAGAAATTCTCAGCACAGGGTATTTCAACAAGTTTCTTGCACACAAAAAATGTTTAAAAAAACAACCGAAAAACTGTACAACTTTTCAAATTAGAAACATGTTAAGAATTCAGGTTATTGACTAGGTTAGCTCTAATAACCTGTTCGTCACAGTATATTTGCTAGATAAGGTATTATAGAACTTTTATACTTTTGCTTGCGTGCATGGATTTTAATGTATTGATGTCTCGTTCTACCAGAAGATATACAAGGAGAAAGATAAGAGTGAAGGGGATAGTTAGTATCTGATAAAACAACGCCTGTCAGGAGTTTGCATGACTTTAGATGTCTATCCACAGCCATATTAATTATGACCTCGAAAGATTCACCACACACCTTGCTAACTGCCTTCAGCACTCTCCTCAATACAGCAAAGTCTTTTCTCAAAAGCCCGTGAAAGAATAAAGGAGAACAGTAAAGAATAATAGGTAATATGCAAGAATTGACAAATTGTAAGAGTAAATGACGAGTAATCTTAAGAGCATGCAATCTCTTTATGTAGTAAGTCAGACGAGAAACCTTCTTCGATAACAATAAAACATGAGAAGACCAAGAGAGATCAGAGGAAATGGTGACACCAAGATAATTGACCTTCGACACTGTTTATCAAAGAGTCTCCAATGGCACAAGCATTATGGGATTTCAAAATGATGTCTAGATGACGTTCATGTCTCATGCTAAAGTTAACAGCTTGACATTTAGACTAATTCAGTATAAGACCATTATCAACAGACCAACAATCAATACAAGACAGAAACTCATTCATTTCTATGGGATGTAAAGAGGAAGAGATAGGCATACATACAGTGAGATAATCCGCATATTTCACAAAAGTGTTTTCTGTGGGAGATGGCAGATCATGCAGAAAAAAGAGAAAAGAAGAGGTGAAAGAACAGCTCCTTGTGGTACAACTTCATGAGACAGTAGAGACTCTGGACACTTTCCTCCAAACACAGTGTACTGTTCCCTTCCAAAGAGGTAGGGACATAGCCAGTTGGTTATCCAGCTGTCAGTGTTGACGCTGATTAACTTGTTAATTGAACGTTGTCTTGGTACAGAATCAAAAGCTGAAGTATAGTCAAGAAAAGCACATCGAACATACTTCTTACCCTTTTCTAAGTTGAACACTATATTGTGATGCAGAACAGCAACAGCATCTAAGGTGCTTATTTTGCGTCTGTGAGCAAACTGATATGGATCAATATGCTCCTTTATCGCAGGCTGAGGTGGAAGTATTAATAATTTTCCATTATGGACATTAAGAATGGAGGATATTCGTAGGTTATTAGTGTTCGACCATAGATGTCTTCGAAGCATTGTTTGCTTATTCTTGCACCATCAAATAAGCAATCCCTGGGTTTGGAATAGAGTATCAGGCAAATATGGGGAATCGATTGATGAGGTAGTAAATGTTCACCGAGTTGATTGAAACATGTGTTATGTATGCCCAAACCCCGTCTACCCTAACGGCCAATGTAGGCCGGAAGAAAGCTAGTAGGGTGAAACACGGCATCAGTCCATGAAGTTACTGACGGTTAAATTGAGGCGTAGACTACTCGGTTTGGAGCGTCGTTATTATCGTAACTAATGGTTCAAGTCTCTAAGTGACATGGTTCAAAATCGTTTGAAATGATGCATGTACATCCACTCTTTGTCCTCCCTTAGATGATAAGTTTCTAAATTCCTTATGAGTATTTTTTACTTCGATAACTTGAATCATTTTTTCGATGCCTAATCTTTTGTATTGCTACTATTACTGTTTCTGTCTCTACTACTTTTGGACTTGCCCAAAAAATTCCATTTCGCTGTGTTAACGAGGTAATGGCAAATTGAACCGGATTTTACGTTACACTTGACCGACTGGCTGAATCGAAGAAGTCGATCCAGTGACCATGTACAAGATTTTAGTGCTCGAGTGCGAGCCACTCATCGGTTGTTTTTTAAAGTGATTATAGGTTAATATGTCAAACTCAATCATGATCACTTGATAAGTCATTGAAATACAAACTCGGGTAACTTGAACCTTACTCTCGAATCAACTAGCAGTCCAGATCACTTGAAACTGAATAGGATGGAGTTAATTTAAAATCAGATTATTTGACTTAGAAATCAATGTTTTCTGATCATTTGAGTGTCAGTTTAGCCTAGCTGACGACATTTGGTGTGATTCTTCTTCAATCTAGGTTTTCACTTAGTCACTGAACAGGAGCGACGATTTTGAGATTGGTAAAACAAAACCCAGTGAGACAGTACACAGTTCCTTCTTAGTCTACTAAATTACTTACTTACTTACTTACGCCTGTTACTCCCAATGGAGCATAGGCCGCTGACCATCATTCTCCAACTCAATCTGTCCTGGTCCTTCCTTTCTAGTTCTATCCAATTTTCGCCCATTTTTCTCATGTCTGTCTCCGTTTCCCGGCGTAATGTGTTCTTTGGACTTCCTCTTTTTCCTTGGCCTTGTGGACTCCATGTGAGGGTTTGCCTTATGACGTAGTTGTGTGCTCTCTTCAATGTGTGTCCTATCCACTTCCAGCGCTTCTTCCTAATTTCTTCCTCCGCTGGGATCTGATTTGTTCTCTCCCACAGTAGGCTGTTACTAATAGTGTCCGGCCAACGGATCCGAAATATTTTGCGTAGACAACTGTTAATAAACAGTTGTATCTTCTGGATGATGGTTTTCGTAGTTCTCCAGGTTTCCACCACATGCAGTAGAACTGTCTTGACATTTGTATTGAAAATTCTGACGTTGTTGTTGGTTGACAGTTGTTTTGAGTTTCAGATGTTTCTAAGTTGTAAATATACTGCTCTTGCTTTGTCGCGCGCCTTTGTCCGCACCTTTACATCTACATCAGGTCCACCATGTTTATGAATCATTCTTCTGAACAACATCATCAGCACAAACTTTAGTTAGAATTCGTTCAGAAGAAAGACGAAAGCTCCACGACCAAACCATCCAGCTCAGAGAACAAAATTCCATCAAAGTCATCCACCTCAGTTACAAATCTTCACCATCTCAAAGTTTCTTTTATGCATTTCATTTCAGTATTTCTTTTTGTCATTCCATCTTTTTTTTCAAATTAAACAGAACTTTATCCACCTTCATTCACAATATTCTAATGTAACTTCCATGAGTTTAAAATTATTTGACTTCGATTGATTTAAAACTTACGAAGAATATCAGTTCCCTTAGCTAACGAGTGTCAAGTAACATATAGTCTAATTTCAGGCTTCCATTACAACTGCCTACAAAACCATCTCCAACAGTCTAAAAAAGGTTCGTTCAGATATCAATCTTATTTGAGACACCATTGCATTATGAATTGAATTTCTATATGCTCATTTAATAGATTCATTAATTTATTCAGTCCAATCATGATTAGCGTTATTTGTGCTGATTATATTACTAACCATCGCTTAATTAATAACCATCACCATCCTGTCGTATAGATCAATTCCAAGGTCAATACACGCCACAAATACCTAATGATACACTGTAAATAACTAGGTTATTTGTGATGCAGATATGAGTAACTGATGCATAATTATAGGGTTTTTGAGGTTGTTGAGTTTCTATTGAGATCATGAACTGGTTGATGTTAGACCAGCATTGAAAACCTGTAAGCACTGTACGGCCCTTTCGTCTTATTGTGAGACTCCTCAGCAGTGCGCAGTGACGATCCCTCCCGGAGGATTCGAACCCATGCACTCACCAGTGATTGACTTCGTGTGGGGATTCTCGGAGTTCTAGTGAGAAGTCGTGAACAGTGGAGCTAATCCGTGTCGGGTAGAGGCAGGCATTTACCTCAGTACAATGGACGATGGTAGCGCAACTTCGTAGATTGGTTGAAATTCGACACTAACATCGTTGGATGCCAGTTCAGTGATCTAAAGGTTAAGCGATTGCGCGCAAGTCTGAAGGCCGTGGGTTCAAAGCTCGCCAGCGTGATCGTGGATGCGCACTTCTGATGAGTCCCACAATATGACTAGATGGCCGTCCAGTGCTTACAGGTTTTCCATGGTAGTCTAGCTTCAATTGACTCATGATCTCAACCATTAAAATTACTATAATATCCACAAAACCCTTTTCCATATATATATTTATATATATATATATACTGTTATAACTTGTCGTTTGAATGCTTATTGTCTTGGCTCTTTTAATGCTACTTTTTGCATCTGGTCGTCGCTGATTGTTATGTCGGAAATGCTTATCACTTATACTCGGAACGAGGGACCTATGCAATTCCCACGACGCGAAAGTAAGAACACAAAGACTGGTATAAGTGATGACTTATTAACCCCAAACCACGAAGACGACGACGATGATGATTCTAGTAGAAAATACACTCATTTATATATTGATTGTACACCCATTTTGATTAATAATTAGGATGAAATCGCATGTATGGAAAACACTTGGAGTTATAACAAATCACATACTGAGTATAGTTCATGTCAATGGAATACAAGAATATTGCATATTATACAGAATAAAATATCATATGAGAAAAGAAAAGAAATACTACACCGAATAATCATCATATTGAATCAGAAAGGTAGTGATCTTGAACAAAACTCAAAATGAGTAAATCAATCGAAAATGGACTTTTCTTTCCATCATATCATATACAATGAGCTTTGGTTGTTCTTCTGAAGAACTGTGAATGCTCCACAACTAAACCATCCAGCTCAGAGAACAAAACTCCACCGAAATCATCCATCTGAACTACAAATCTTCTCCACCATATTATTCATTTATTTCATTTGAGTTCTGAGTTTATTCAGTTGATCAAACGTCGTAAGTTAAACAATCCATATTAAGAAATTAAACGGAATGAAGATTTATTAATCCCATCGTATCCAAAACAAACTTATTCTAAAATAGTATTGTGCAGAAACCATAAACGGTGATTACTTAATCAACGTAATAACCAAAGACTAATCAACTTCTGAACACCACTTCATAGAATTTTATCTAAGAAGATGAACTACTTTATTAATGATCAGTAGTAGTGATATGTCATAAAGCATTTTGTTTAAAATAGTTGCTCTGTTTAGCGTGTGTTATATTCACGATGCACTTGTTTCCGTGAAATACCCTTAAAGGCTATGGGAATATCGTCAATTATTGATCAATGTGTATCATCGGTCCACGTTTTTAAAACTTATTTTCATCTAGTCAACTTCACATTCTCAGTTCTTAGTTATTTAAAGCCTATACTAAAACACTGATGAGGCCAGAAGATTTAAACAAACAAAAGACGTATCAAGAAAATCTCAATGGTTAAGATCATGAGTCAGTTGAAGCTAGACCACCATGGAAAACCTGGAAGCGTTGGACGGCCGTTTCGTCGTATTGTGGGACTCCTCAGCAGTGCGCATCCATTGGCTTCAAGATGTATATACTGGAGTTCTAGTGAGAAGCAGTGACCAGTGGAGTTCAACCAGGTCTGTTGTGAGATATTAACTGACTGAAGACAATGGTGGATGTGTCGCTCAATTTTGTGAATTAGTTGAAGTTATAAATTAACATCGTTGAATGCCGGCCTGCTCAGTGGTCTAGTTGTCAAGTGCTCGCGTGCGAAACCAGTAAGTCCTGGGTTCGGATCTCGCAGGGAGCGAGGTCGTGGATGCACACTGCTGCGGAGTCCCACAATTGGACGAAACGGCCATCCAGTGCTTCCAGGTTTTCCCTGTTGGTCTAGCTTCAACTGACTCATCACCTTCACCAATGAAATTACTATATAATATCCACAAAACCTGTCTGATTTATCAAGAAAAGTTGTTGCTTTTCTTAAGAGTTATGATTAAAAGTCAGGTTTAAAAGACTTTCATCATTCCAGTGTCATTTAGTAAAGGGTGGACGTTTCTGGTCATGTGGACCCACACAATACATGTATCTAGCCAGCTTAAATGCAGGGTTGACAGATTTGGTAGATTGTATATTCGCTCTTATAACCTTTATGGAATTCAATACTACTAATTCTAATCAACTAGTTGATAGTTCTTTGATATTTTCATACTTCTACAAAACAATCTAGATGTAACAGTAGACTGATATTTGGAGAGTACTTTCTGAAAAAAATAGTTGGTTGTTATTCCGTTCTGTATTAGTTGTTTGGATCTTCCCATTGATGTTTATGACTATGATTGATCGGTCTCTTATTGACATCTCTGTTTACAATATGTGTTTGCAATGTGTTTCTTTTTTAATTTTTAACCCTGACACAACTTCCACTAATTAACTTGATAAACGGTAATCATGTGCACACTATCGATTATCTTTTCTAGATGAATTTCTAAAGTTCTTCTGTGATTTCTAGATCTCAACCATGCTGAGAATAAGGACGATACATTTGATGGGATCAGACGAATTTCATGCCAGATTGTGTATTGACTGAAAATAAATGTAAAGATCATTGAAATATTGTTTGGATTCCTAAAACTAGCCTATTAATTGAGACAAATAAAGTTTCTGAATTTCATCTTATGTACATTTATGAGTGCTTACTGATGAAGAGTTGAGAGTCAGACCAAAGCAATGAATTAATATTGTTTAGTTGCTGCAAACGATCCACTAATTAAATTCATTTTATGATGAAAATAGTCTTTCAGTTAAGCAAAGATGAATAGTGGCTAGCAGTGGAATCCGGGAGGCGCGTTTCTTTCTAAACATCGATGCGAACTTTTAAGTGAACAATACCAAGTGATGAGAGAGGGATTTTATAAGAAATTAATGGTAGAATTCATGAGTCATTTGGAGCTAGACTACCATGGAAAACCTGATAACACTAGTATACATACTAAACGACAAGGATTCGAGTCCCTGAGTGAACATCAACACTGGGATGCAGGCCTATCCAGCTGACGAGTCTTAAATAGGACGACACGCGTGTCAAACATAACAGAACCGGTTGAGCTCCACTGGTCGTTGCTTTTCACTAGAACTTCAGGAAATACCAATTGAAGCAGGTCACTAGTGGGCATATGTTGACTAGTATTAGAAGGTTAAGTGTTCACGCGCGAGGTCTTGTGTTCGAACCTCGTGAAACTTGATCGTGGATGCGCACTGCTGAGGAGTTCCACAACAGAACAAAGCAGCCGTTTAGTGCTTCCAGCGTTTCTATAGTAGGCTATTTTTGATTGACTCATTATGATCTTCATTATTTTACCCTAATCATACTAATAAATAATGGTATAAAGATGTTGTAGAAATACATCTATTCCCTCCATCCTAATTGTAAGAATCATATATAGATATCTTCTTAAAATGATCCTAATTCCATTGATATATTATTATATGAGTAGAATGATTTGTATATCGATCAATTAGCATGTAAGATGTTTCCATTGGTTAATTCATTTCAATTTATGATCGTTGTCATTGCTGTATGACGTTTAGTCACTAATATTAATAATAATAATAATAATAATAGTGATAGTGTGTTGCGCGCTACTTATATAGATGTAAGTAGTATCTGATGCGAGTTAAAAACTTAATGTCTGGCAGCAGAAGATGGGCGAATATCAAGAAAGACAGAGCGGAAACACAATGCAATTTGAAATGTGAGACAATGGATTGATAATTGCAACAGGAACACTCCGGTTTGATATGATGGATAGATATTTCGCTAGGTAACGATTTACTATATGGTTTTTCTATTTTACCAAGTAACTCTATACTTTTGTGCCTAAAACAATTCGATTGTCCACACCCGTCTTCTGTTCACTACAATAGTAATAATAGTAATACGCACATATGCATATAGACGACAGTTGTTTACGGATTGTCGTTTTCTTTTTTTTTTCTCTTTCGATCTTTCCAGTATCCTGTGAACGTTCTCTTTCTTGCTCATTAAGTCATTCATTCATCCATTTGATTGTTCATTGTCTTTCTGACATACATAATACACATTCAATAGAATGAAATTAACATAATAGTTTTTTTGTTTCATTCATAATTTCGTTGGTAAAACTATTTTGATGGTGTTTTCTTCACTGAGCTGGATAGTTTGATCGTGGAGCTTTCATCGTTCTTCTGAACATCATCATCAGCACAATCTTTAGGTAGAAGTGAATTGTTTGAATTTCTTCACATGTGATTCAAGACTTGTCCTGTACACCTCGATGCTGATTGGTTCTTTTAACCTTAAACCTGTCATTGTTTGCTTTTTTATTTTGATTATATCTTCGATTGGTTGGATTTTAGTTTCTATGTTTTTACACCCATCTGAGATACCAATCATCTCCACCGCCTGCTACTACTCATGAAGGAGCATTGTCCATCCAACTCTGTCCTGGAAGATCCTTTCCAGTTGTTCCCAGTTGTTATTCATCCTTTTGATATCTGCTTCTATTTTCCAACGTAATAGGTTATTTAGCCTCCCTACTTTGCGCTTTCATTCAGGATTTCCAAGTTAGGGCTTGCCTCATGATGCAGTTTGATGATTTCTTCAATGTATGTCCTATCCATTAGCAAAAAGATTGTCTAGGATAGCGTCTGATGGAGAGTACTGTTGGGCGTCCTATATTCATCCATAAGGAATAACAAGCACAAATAAATAGTGAGTTACAAATCTTCTCCACTATCTTAAAACCATTTAGTCGTCAAAGTATTTTCAATCAAATTGATTAACTGATTATATTTACCAATAAAATCTATTCGTTAATTTAACTATCATTTTATACATAAACTATATCCAATCATCAATTTAGGAAAATAGATTTTAACTCTTTGACCAATCATGAAAACAAAGGCAAAAACAAGTCAGACCTAAACTGTAGTTTTCCCTTAGATGATGAACACGCTTAGGTATGTACGTCCGTAAGGTATGTCAGTCCGTTACAGATCCACATATATATATCCATCCATCGATCTATATATCTGTGGAAAATACAAGCATTGGTTTTTATTAGATGTTCATATAGAGTCAACTATTATAGGTTCTATTTACCAGATCTACATCTATATTTAGGCATAATGTTTATAACCAAAACAGTAAACCCAGTATTATTAGGATACATATATCCCTATATCTATATAGAATGTTCTACTTCAAAATGGATAGATATAACACATTATAAGTGATAAAATATCGACAATATCCTCCTCCTCCTCCTCATCATCATCATCAGTATTATTCTTGTTTCTACATAGATGCAAATAGATCTTTTCTTTTCTTTCTTTCTTTTTTGAGGGGGGCGGGGTTGGTGAATGTTACTTTTTTTTTCATTTTCTTAAATGATTCCATCATCGAATTGGAAAACAACAAAATGAGTATGATCCAACATTTTCATAAAAGATCCGATTTGATTAGGATCATTCTATGGATTATAATGATTTGGTGTATGATTATGTTAATGGATTTATCCAATGGTCATTTATTGATAAAAGAAGAAAAAATTTTACGGAAATTAGTCAATTTGATTCATGCCACAACAACAAATGATTTTAATCTATGTACAATTCATTCACGTCAATTACAATATTTATTATATACTACTTATAATAATACTACTGCTACTACTACTCATTATAATGATATTCCATCAGCAGCAGGAGCAGGAACAGGAGCGTCGTCAGCATCATCAGCAGAAGGATCAGGATCATCAACAATGATTAATTTAAATGAAACATTTTATCCAATATTTCATCATTTAATCACACAAAACTCTTTAACACAAAATTTCTTACATGATATATATAGATCTATACAGATTATGAGAAATTTCAATCGTTGGCATAGCAACAACCACTACCACGACAACTACAACCCCAACAACCTCAACAATCATGATACCAGGAAACAATTAGAAGTCTATTTATTTCATTTATTACAATTAAATCAACCAATTGAATTTTATAATATGAAATTATTCCATAATTTCATCACTATGAATGATGATGATTATGATGATCAAAAATCCAAGTTAATTGGTATTGGTTATTGTTTCAATGGGATATTAATGGCTTATGTCAATAATTATACTACTACTAATAATAGTAGTATTAGTAGTCGTAGTAGTAGTGATTCCTCTGATCGTAATTCTATATGTAGTCAATTTCTATTGAATGTAGAATTATTTGATAATAATAATAATGAGACTATACGGTTTAATGATTATGAATATGGAGAATTTTCATCCTTTTGGGCACCAGTTCAATGTGAATCTAATTCAATCATACCAATAGCTTTACGATATTTTATTTATACAAAAGAAAAAAGGTAAGTCTAGGAGTAAAGTGTGTTATGCCGGTTACTCCCAATGGAGTATAGACCGCTGACCAGCATTCTTCAATTCACTCAGTTCTCGGCCTTCCTTTCTAGTTCTATCCAATTTTCGTTTATTTTTCTCATGTTTGTCTCCATTTCTCGGCGTAATGTGTTCTTTGGTCTTCCTCTTCTCCTTCTTCGGCATTGAGGATTCCATGTGAGGGCTTGTCATGTGATACATTTGTGTGCTTTCCTCAATGTGTATCCTATCCACTTCTTACGTTTGAAGCGAACGGTACCGCATTCGAGTCCCAGAGTGAACATCAACTCTGGGAGACAGGTACATCCATCCAAATAGGATGAAACGCGTGTCAAACTGGATTCCATTGCTAGGCACTATCCATCTTTGCTTAATAAGCGATCATGTTAGCACATTGATGTGTATTATTTTGTCATGTTTTTTCGGTTATCCCACTAATAGTATATTCACTAATACTGTTACTGAATTCATCATGATGTCCATAGTGAACACATAAATTCTCATATTGTCAAATCTCCAGTCACAATATTTAATAGTCATCTAGGTCACTAATATTTCTATTTTTAGACCCATATGTTTTGCGGTTACATTTATAAAAAATGAGACCACAAAGATAATGATCAATAGTGGTAGTGGAATTCTGTGTATTAGGTTTGTAGTGTAACTACACGGTTTAATGATCCAATAGTTAGTCACCATGGATTAGTCTATGAAACCAATTGATATCAGACAACTTCTCCTCATTCAGTGATTTCAATAGAAACTCCATGGATAGAAGTTATTGGCAGAGAGGACTTTAATTATTGATTGGCTTGTTCTGTCAGTCTATTGTTTGAATATCATACTGAACAATCTAAGAATCCATACTGAATATAAATTTGGTGAATACAAAAGTCACTTATGAATTATCATAAAAAAATTAACTGACCGTAAATATACTGCGTACTTTTCTTTTAAGCCCAAAGATTGTGTTCTTCACGAAATTTCTGAATTTATTAGGTGTGCAAAGATAGTTAGTAGTAATTCCTTGACTTAAAGTTGCTACTGGTTGACGTCAGCAACATATACCTAGAGTGTTAAACGGAACTGATGTTGTCTGTGAAATCTCATAAAAGTCAATCAGTTCCACAATTAGAAATGATATCAACAAGTTATTCGGGTTGTGGCAGATCTTCTGTACAACTTAGATGTTGACACTAATTTATAGCTGAATAATATCTGAAGTTGCAAAATAAGCCCCTGGGTCTTGACTCAGTCACCGTACTCGCCACACGGCCTGAAGTTTCTAAGTGAAATCGCCGATTAAGTCTTAAGTGTACACTACCTCATAGTTTTAAACTAGAATCAAATATTGATGCCGTTCTTTCTGGATCTTCATTTTACAGTCAATTTATCATAAAAATTATCTTAAAATAATTGAACGATAACAATAATGGTAACAACAAAGTCACATACTATGAAGTAACTAAAAATTCTACTACTGTGATGTGTGCTACTGATGTCAACAGATATAAGTAGTATGTAACACCAATCGAAAGTGGAAAGCCTAGTGTCAGAAAGTTGAGAAAATCCAAAAGAAGCAAACAAGAACAGAGAATGATTGGTATAGAGAACATTAGATACAAATAACTAAGTTCTACAGGAATAGATTAGCTAAAATTTCCCTCAATTGGTTGAACATAAAGACTATAGAAAATTTGGAACAAATGCTACTTAGATTGATTTTAATTGATGCGATTACTAGACATGTAAGAGTAATAGTCCTATGTTCGCATAATCCGACTGTTAGCAGTTTCCTCATCATCTTAGAACCATCTTACTGAATCTAAATCCTAGCCAATTTATTATATAATCGATCATAAAATTAAATCTGTTCATTAACAAGTATTATTTTATATTTTCCATAACACCTAAATTAAAGTTAAACACCTGAAACATCAAATGTCCGTTTATTTCGATAATTCACTTCATAATTTCGGTTTGTTGTAATTCACTGATTATGTCCACTAATCTCATGTTCTTAGGCGCTTTAATAAAATGTTGACAACCTATCTCGAATTTGATTATTGAAAGATTAAGGAAACATCACTAGGACAGTTCGTGTACGTTCCTCCTCTTTTGTCCTTAAAAAAGGGACTAAAATATGCATCAAACACTTTGCAATGAAAAGAGATATCATGAGAACAAGACTGATGGTGCCCCCAAATGCCCTGGTACGGTCAAGAGCGTGGAGAGTCAACTCCCCATCTCGAAATGCTCTCACATGGTTACGTGCATGCAACCACTACCACGGAATTCCTACTCATTACCTTCTCGCAGCAATATTGTTGTTCATCAAATTAAGAGGACGAAAATCGAATGTCCGGCGCTGACACAGGGTTGGTGGTCACAGAGAGTCCACCTATAGGAGTCGCAAAACCCTGATTCCAAACCAATGGTGCACACGCACTCTAGGATCCTGAGGGAACAAATGACGTATGAACCAATCGTTGGTCACTGGCTACCATGGGATTGCATCTCCTGACGTTGTTCCACTGCCTTGTGGATCAGACCCTTATGTCGAAGGCTTGGTTTGTGGTCACCTAAGAAAACCACCTTCTTAGGTCTGGTCACCCGGGCAGTGTCACAGCTTGCACACAAATCAAGTGACTTGTGTAGCGCATATGTATTCGGTACCCCACTGTATCGATATTAATGTGTTCAAATAAAGAAATAATTGGTAAATATATGAGGTTGTGAGTTTCTATCGACCGAGATGTTTGGGCCACGTGTTACGTATGTCTGAACAACGATTACCACGACGTGCAATGCTGACTAGTGTTGGAGATGGTTGGAAGAACATTAGAGGCGGCAAAACCAAAACGTGACATCAGTCTATGAAGTCACTAACTTCTGGTCATGTTGGCCATATTGGTAGATGCAGACTACTTGGTTGTGATCCACATGACTATCGTAACCAATAGTTGGAGACTGTGGGTGACATGGCTGACAATCGATCACAATACTGTAGATGTATATACTCTTTGTTTCCCTTTACACCGTGAGATTAAAATCGCCTCATATCTTTCTTTCTACGTACTAAATCTTTCTTCATGTACTATATCCTTATATGCAATCTTACTTTTATATATCACCACCATTGAATTTACTACTTCTATGAGTTTGGTATTCATCTTGTTGTGCTAATGCGGTATGGCAACTTGGACCGATGTATATATGTGCCTGGTCCTACACTGTAGCTGACTGACTGACTGATTTTAATCCAAGTTTTAAACAACCAATTAAGATCTAATTGATAAATCCATCATAACTTTAAATAATGATTATAGACTTCAGGTTCGAAAAATTGGTCATTATAGATTGAACGTAATTCATACTGTATTATACTTATGTCAGATAATTTAGTTTCCTTCATTTTGTCCGAACACTGAACGGCCGTTTCATCCTATTTTGGAACTCCTCAACAGTGTGCATCCACGACCTTACCCCCTTCATTTTGTCAGATTGTTTTATCATTCTTGTATTTAGTCTTTTATTACTATTGAGGGTAATTTTATTTTATCTTAATTTTCTTAATCAATTTCATGATATCGATGCCAATATCAATTTCAATCCATATTGGATGATCCGTATTTGTCGTTAACCCTGTATTGTTTATGTCTATCTATCTATCTATCTAACTATCTATCTATCTATCTATCTATCTATCTATCTATCTATCTATCTATCTATCTATCTATCTATCTATCTATCTATCTATCTATCTATCTATCTATCTATCTATCTATCTATCTATCTATCTATCTATCTATCTATCTATCTATCTATCTATCTATCTATCTATCTATCTATCTATCTATCTATCTATCTATCTATCTATCTATCTATCTATCTATCTATCTATCTATCTATCTATCTATCTATCTATCTATCTATCTATCTATCTATCTATCTATCTATCTATCTATCTATCTATCTATCTATCTATCTATCTATCTATCTATCTATCTATCTAACTATCTATCTATCTAACTATCCCCTTATTTATCTATATTTATCCGTTTATAATAATTGACTGAGATCAGAAGCTTAAATAGCCTAGATTCATAGGAAATAAAACTATAGTGAAATAGTGTATATTTTGATAAAGTTTCATTTACTGAGCTTAGAGAAGTTAATGTATACAGAGAAGAATCATTTTCAAAGCAAATCTAATCATGTATGTATATAATACTGATGGATATAATATGAGTTTTATAATATAAGGAATTTGTTTTACATCACATGTATGTTATATATATGGGGTACAATCAAGTTTGATTGAATTAGATGATAAATTCAGATGGTAGAGAAGATTTGTAGCTCAGGTGGATGATTTTGATGGGGTTTCGTTCTCTGATCTGGATAGTTTGCTCGTGGAGCTTTCATCATTCTTCTGAATGACATCATTGATACAAACTTCAGATGGAACCAAAACCATCCAGCTCAGCGAACAAAACTCCATCTAGAAAGATAAACTTTTGTTTTTTGAAGTTTGAAATACACAAAATGAATAAATAAATAAATATTGTGAATAAACAAAGTCAAAATGTAAATTTGATGTTATAAGGGTATTTAGATTGTCGTATGCCTTGATGGCAACGGCTGTGAAATATGACCGGCAAGAGGAGAGGATATTCGTAGGTTACTAGTATTTGATCACAGGTGTCATCGAAGCATTACTGGTATATCCTGGGACTACTGAGTAATTAATGCAGTTGTTAGGAAACGGGTACTAGGTAAGGATGGCAAATCAATTAATGAAGTAATGAAACTTTATCAGTTGAGATGGCTGGGACATGTGTTAAGTGTGAGCAACCACACACTGCTCAGACGAATGATGTTTTATGGTGTAGGAGTAGGTTGGAAGAAATCTAGGGACAGTCAGACCAAAACATTGGCACAAATCCATGAAATCACTTACAAGTGAACTGAGTGAGCCATGTTGGTAGGTGTAGACTACCTGGTTGGAATCAGCTAGATGATAGCGACCGATGGTTATAGACCTTGAATGACATGGCTCAAAATCGTTTGCAATGGAGCAGGTGCATCCACTCTTTGAGTTCTCCCAAATTCGAATCTTCTGAATTCTTCATATCCCTTTCTTTTTTCTCTTTCCAAATGTATTTCACTGGATTATACTCTTTGAATAACATGTTCGAACCCTAGTGTTTTCGATGACTACTTATGCTTTTACTTCTTCTATCACTGTGGTATTTGAATCGACAATTGTATCAGTGTGCTAATATGGTATGGCAACTTGAACCGATGTACATACGTCCGTACAAAGTTCTACGTTGTTACTGACTGACTGAATCATGCATTTACGTTTTATGATATTTATATAAGAAAATTAAAGGTTAAACTAGACAAAATGGAACATACGAAACCAACAAGATAGTATAGAACAACGATACGAAATATACCACTCTAAATATTAAAATTAGCTGGGTATTATTATAGTGGATTTGTTGTAAGTACATAGTGTTTTTTAACATACAGGCTGGACGAAGTTAATCAGAATTATGTGATATATTTACGCAATACATCGACAACAATCTGATCACACCTAATATACTTGTTAAGATCATTTATATGGGAACACATAGCAAAATGATTGCAGAAACAAATGGATTTCAATGGTCAAATAAGATCACACGATAGACAGACATCATCCTCCATTGTGAAACATTTGATTGAGACTGATTATAAGGTTGACATCAAGTCACTATTTGTAGTGTTATACAAAAGCCTTCAAGAACGTATACTAAGGTTTATTGAAGCCTTGGCTATATGGAAATTGAAACCCCCTTTATGTGTTGAAAAACAATTTGTCCTTACACTTAACCTTCCCTGGTAATACTGATTTATTATCAAGAGTGATAAGCACATGTGTTTTTGTGTACTTCAATATTTTCTCTCTTTGTTAAGGGTTACCTTTAACCTGTCTAATTGACCTTTTAATTTTTCATATATAAATGTTCTTAACAAGTATATAAGGTGTGATGTATTGCATTAACGAAATTTATCAAAGGGACTAATTGTTTTAAACACAGACTGGAGTTTGTTATGAAATGTGGCTAACTAAACATGATTGCCTTAAACTATCTGACTTTCTTAGTAATGTACTAGTGTAGTAAACGAGTACTTAGTTGGAGTAATTCAATTTACTGATTAGTGCAGAACTATATAGTGCTTTCGTAATCACAATTGACTGATCACTAGGTGATGATCAATGTCATGTGTGTCAAGTCCTTATTTAGTGCACATCGAATGCTATCGACCATGTGCTTTCGTAAAATACGAAAGTCATATATTAAATACATTGTTTACACATCTTCCTTCAGTTATCCTGTACATACTTCTTCATTCTTTCAATTCAGTTTTTATTCCTATTCCTCTCTGTTTCCTTTTCTCTTTCCTTTATCTCAATCTTCAGCTGGCAAACATTCTACTTGCTATTGCTGCTACATACTACTTATATCTGTCAGCATAAGCAGTATACACCATACTGGTATGTGTTACAGTTGAATGAAAAAGCTTACAGAAACTGTACAGTTTAAAGATAGTTCTTTTTCCTCATAGATTACAAAGTAATCAGTAACGAAATGCCGTTTCGTCTGTGCATGAAATCTTCAGCAACACAAACTCATGACGTTGTCATAGATCGATTCTAGAACATTTTAGATTACCTTACAAATATGTTATTCACTTTAGATCATTGAATTGTTTGTTATCCAGTGTAATATAATGATAACTTCAATAAACTTGGGTCATATTATCATTCTGTTCATCAGTTTATCAGTTGAAATTAGTTTCCAACATAAATCATTTTCAAATAGATAATAAGTAGTATGATAATTTGCAAATAATTTATTTTCTTGAATTCTTTTTCAGTTTATTTTTCGAATTTGATTTGAAGGATTATACCATTGATCAATGTGCTTTGAATATAAATCGATGTGGAGCAACAACTCGAGTAAGTTGTTAGAGATTGTCAAGTTTTATATTCATTTCACTAAAAATATCATTGCTAAATTTATTAGAGAATTTGTAGTAGTAGTAGTAGTAGTAGTAGTAGTAGTAGTAGTAGTAGTAGTAGTAGTAGTAGTAGTAGTAGTAGTAGTAGTAGTAGTAGTAGTAGTAGTAGTAGTAGTAGTAGTAGTAGTAGTAGTAGTAGTAGTAGTAGTAGTAGTAGTAGTAGTAGTAGTAGTAGTAGTAGTAGTAGTAGTAGTAGTAGTAGTAGTAGTAGTAGTAGTAGTAGTAGTAGTAGTAGTAGTAGTAGTAGTAGTAGTAGTAGTAGTAGTAGTAGTAGTAGTAGTAGTAGTAGTAGTAGTAGTAGTAGTAGTAGTAGTAGTAGTAGTAGTAGTAGTAGTAGTAGTAGTAGTAGTAGTAGTAGTAGTAGTAGTAGTAGTAGTAGTAGTAGTAGTAGTAGTAGTAGTAGTAGTAGTAGTAGTAGTAGTAGTAGTAGTAGTAGTAGTAGTAGTAGTAGTAGTAGTAGTAGTAGTAGTAGTAGTAGTAGTAGTAGTAGTAGTAGTAGTAGTAGTAGTAGTAGTAGTAGTAGTAGTAGTAGTAGTAGTAGTAGTAGTAGTAGTAGTAGTAGTAGTAGTAGTAGTAGTAGTAGTAGTAGTAGTAGTAGTAGTAGTAGTAGTAGTAGTAGTAGTAGTAGTAGTAGTAGTAGTAGTAGTAGTAGTAGTAGTAGTAGTAGTAGTAGTAGTAGTAGTAGTAGTAGTAGTAGTAGTAGTAGTAGTAGTAGTAGTAGTAGTAGTAGTAGTAGTAGTAGTAGTAGTAGTAGTAGTAGTAGTAGTAGTAGTAGTAGTAGTAGTAGTAGTAGTAGTAGTAGTAGTAGTAGTAGTAGTAGTAGTAGTAGTAGTAGTAGTAGTAGTAGTAGTAGTAGTAGTAGTAGTAGTAGTAGTAGTAGTAGTAGTAGTAGTAGTAGTAGTAGTAGTAGTAGTAGTAGTAGTAGTAGTAGTAGTAGTAGTAGTAGTAGTAGTAGTAGTAGTAGTAGTAGTAGTAGTAGTAGTAGTAGTAGTAGTAGTAGTAGTAGTAGTAGTAGTAGTAGTAGTAGTAGTAGTAGTAGTAGTAGTAGTAGTAGTAGTAGTAGTAGTAGTAGTAGTAGTAGTAGTAGTAGTAGTAGTAGTAGTAGTAGTAGTAGTAGTAGTAGTAGTAGTAGTAGTAGTAGTAGTAGTAGTAGTAGTAGTAGTAGTAGTAGTAGTAGTAGTAGTAGTAGTAGTAGTAGTAGTAGTAGTAGTAGTAGTAGTAGTAGTAGTAGTAGTAGTAGTAGTAGTAGTAGTAGTAGTAGTAGTAGTAGTAGTAGTAGTAGTAGTAGTAGTAGTAGTAGTAGTAGTAGTAGTAGTAGTAGTAGTAGTAGTAGTAGTAGTAGTAGTAGTAGTAGTAGTAGTAGTAGTAGTAGTAGTAGTAGTAGTAGTAGTAGTAGTAGTAGTAGTAGTAGTAGTAGTAGTAGTAGTAGTAGTAGTAGTAGTAGTAGTAGTAGTAGTAGTAGTAGTAGTAGTAGTAGTAGTAGTAGTAGTAGTAGTCATAGTATAGAATTATACAGTATTTCTTTTTTATATGACTGAGTATCATTGAATTTAATAATATATATATTTATTGATCTTCACTTGGTATTGTTTGGCTTGGCTCTTCCCATTGAATTTTAAGACTGCAACTGATCAGTCTGTTATTGGCATATGTGCGTACTGTGCGTATGCCTCGATATTACCTTAATTCTCAAGCTATTTGTAAGTAGTGATGGAAAGTGACTAGCAGTGGAATCCAGGACGCGCGTTTCGTCCTATTTGCGACTCGTCAGCTGGATGTACCTGCATCTCAGAGAGTTGATATTCACTCTGGGACTCGAACCTAGTACCATTCGCTTCAAACTCCATCGCGTTATCCACTCAGCTATAATCCTTTGGTTTGATATCCTGAACTTTTCAATCCAAAATCTTAGCAATAATCTGTTAATTCAATAGAATAAGGCTTTAAATCACTGATTGACATTGGTTGGTCAACCACAGAAAAGTAGGAAATAATGGACATTTATTTTATTTTAGTATTGGCCTCTTTACTTACTTACTTGCTTACACCTGTTACTGCTCACATGGGAGCATAAGCCGCTCACCAGCATTCTCCATTCAACTTGTTCCTGAGAAATCCTTTCCAGTTCCTTCCAGTTGCTATTCATCCTTTTCAAATTTCTGACGCAGTGTATTCTTTTGCCTTCCTCTTTTTCGTTTCCATTCACGATTCCAAGTTAGCGCTTGCCTCGTGATGCTGTTTGGTGATTTCTGTAATGTATGTACTATCCATTAACATTGTCTTTTTCTAATTTCCTACTCAGCTAAAAGCTGATTTATTCTCTCCCATAGAAGGCTGTTTCTGATGGTCTCTTCAGCAATGCATATCGACTCAACCACTTAGGAGTGAACCTAGGACTTGGTGTGATTTTGCCTTTAGATGTTATGTTTCTGTTCTGATTCTCAATGCTTGCTAATTAACCTTTCCAACATGTTAGACCTTAAAAGAACAAGTGTTGAAGCAAAGGTCGTTAGGCAAATCAAATCACATTAGTGCGATATTTACATGGTTACTTACTTACTTACCTACGCCTGTTACTCCCAGTGGGGCATAGGCCGCCGACCAGCATTCTCCAACCCACTCTGTTCTGGGCCTTCTTTCATAGTTCCATCCAATTCTTGTTCATTTTTCTCATGTCTATCTCCATTTCTCAGCGTAATGTGTTCTGTAATCGTCCTCTTCTCCTCCTTTGGCCTTGAGGATTCCATGTGAGGGCTTGTCTTGTGACGCAGTTGTGTGCTTTCCTCAATCTGTGTCCTATCCACTTCCAGCGCTTCTTCCTGATTTCTTCCTCCTCTGGAATCTGATTTGTTCTCTCCCACAGTACGTTGTTGCTAATAGTATCCGGCCAACGGATCCGAAATATTTTGCGTAGACACCTGTTAATAAACAGTTGTATCTTCTGGATGATGGTTTTCGTAGTTCTCCAGGTTTCCACCACATACAGTAGAACTGTCTTGACATTTGTATTGAAAATTCTGACCTTGGTGTTGGTTGACAGTTGTTTTGAGTTCCAGATGTTCCTCAGTTGTAAATATGCTGCTCTTGCTTTGCCGATCCGAGCCTTCACATCTGCATCAGATCCATTGTGTTAATCAATGATGCTGCCCAAATATGTAAAATTTTTTACATCTTCCAAATCTTCTCCAGGCGGAGTTGATAGCTACACGGTAGTAGGATGTAATAATTTATTTCATATAACCAGTATTTGTGTAATGTAATCACATTAGAATTTCAATAGATCCTCAAAAATAGAAGAGATCGAAGACACTTTTTCTTTTATTCCTTTCACCTTATCTTCACATTAAACTAAGATTATCTATAATGACAACTCGTTTTGTTTTGAAATAAATGCTATCAGTTATTCGTAATATTAATATCCCCTTAATGTGAACGTTTGACTTAATTAATTAAGCACCATATGCTTGACTTTCTATAATCAATGTTGATGATAAGCAAACATGGATAGTAGTTAGAAGGGGAATCCGGTTTGACTCGTGTTTCATCCTATTTTGGGCTCGTCAACTGAATACACCTGCATCTCACAGTTGATGTTCACTCTTGGATGCAGGTACATCCAGGTGACGAGTCCGAAATGGGATGAAACATGAGTCAAACTGGAGTTCGCTGCTAGTCATTATCCATCTTTGCTTAAAATGCTTGTGACTTAAAGCTATATCAAGGCAATCCACATAGGATGCACATATGCCAATAAGAGACTGATCAATTATAGTCCTAAATAACAATGAAAAGATTCAAGTAAAGCAACACCAAGTGAATTGTTGATGATAGTTGTTTTTCCTTTGCTGAATGATTGAGTTAAGAATCTTTTGTTTGTCGTTATGGACAATATCATCATTGTCAAATTCATATAAAGTCAAGTTTTTTAGAATTATTCTAGAAATGTCCAATCACTCTGTACTAGTGACTTTGTTTAATGAGAGATTGCTTCACCTGATGTCTAAAAAGAAAATTGCTTGTATACACTGACTGATTAAAGAGAATTGAACAGTATTATGTCTGTATAGTACTTTAATGCTAATCAAGTTCTATCAATAAGGTTAAACTTATCAATGCAGTTATAGATGATTTTACCCAGAATAGTAATGAAAGCCTCATATTTAAACTATTCAATCCATGAAATACTGCCTTCACTGTAAGGTAAGTCTTTAAAATGAATTATAAACGGTATATAGAACTTATTGACATCAATCATATAATATAGTTTATGGAAAGGTGTTGATACTGAACATGAATCGTAGTGTTATACTTTCAGAATGGGTTTTGTGGAGATTTTTAGAAATTTCACTGATTGAAATCATGAGTCAATTGAAGCTAAACCACCACGGAAAACCTGGAAGTACTGGACGGCCGTTTCGTCCTAGTATGAGACTCCTCAGCAATGCGCATCCACGATCCCGCCCCCGCGAGAGTCGAACCGAGGACCTATCAGTCTCACGCCAGGAGCTTGACCAACTAGACCATTGAGCAGGCCAGCATCCAACGGTGTTAATGACTAACTTCAACCAATCCACTAGATTGCGCCACCGTACACCATTGTCTTCAGTGAGTTGATATCTCACGGGGAGCGGGATCGTGGATGCGCACTGCTGAGGAGTCCCATACTAGGACGAAACGGCCGTCCAGTACTTCCAGGTTTTCCATGGTGATCTAGCTTCAATTGACTCATGATTTCAACCAGTGATATTATACTTTCAACAGATTTGAATACGCCTAGTTTCCTAAGTTTCAGTTACTTAAACAAAGTTTTTAAAAGTTATTTTTAGATTATAGGTAAATTTAAATTTAATCTAATATAGAAATCATGATATTATGCATTCACTTCAGTTGATAAATTATCATCATGTATTAATTTTACTTATATATGGCAAAATATGCGTGATATACTATTACTAAGGGAATGGATCAATGTTAGACCACCATTGAAAATCTGGAAGCACTAGACGACCATTTCGTCCTAGTATGCGACTCCTCAGCAGTACGTATCGATGATCCTGCACAAGGGATTCGAATCCAGGATCTATCGGTCTCGCGTGCGAACACTTAACCTATAGACCACTGAGCCAGCTTGTATCCAACGGTGTTAATGTCTAACTTTAACTAATACATGATATTGCACAACCATCCACTGTTGTCATTAGTGAGTAATTGCCTTACAACAGACCTTAATGAACTCTACTGGTCACAGCTTCTTACTGGTACATTATTGCAGACAGATATTATATATGATCAATTCAATATAAATAGTAACATTAGATGTTTTAAGTTTACTAGTTTAGTAATTGTTTAGGTAGTACATGCATTTTACAGTAATGCAATGCATCAGTCGGGTACTTTTAATTCTTCTCAAATGGACATCCTGTTGATTTATGAACGGTACATTTAAGGTCATTTTCTGTGCCATAACGAATTAATTACGATTATCTACAGCTAGAGAAAGTAAAATGGAAAACAGAGAGCATGGAACAACGAAGCAATATTTACTAAAATATGTTAATCAGGTCTAACATAATGCATGTATCATGTGACTTAGTCATATACTGTTCATGTAAGATGTTATTCAAATTAGTTGGGGTTGACAAGGACAGTGTAGATGTAAAGTAACAGCAGGTAGGTGGTTTAACTTAATGGATTCTGTAATAAAAATGGCTAAACATTTAAAGTTTCTATAATCTCACTTGTGGATTAAGATATACTTACTAGTGCTATAACATTTAATATATTTTCAGAGGAGCAATATACATCAATGCAGCAAACAGAGGATGGGACTGATTTTGTCTTACAGATAGATTGTAATATATTATTCCAGAGTCTGGAATTCATGTGAAGAGATGATTTAGAATGGGTTTGTTTCACTGGTGACAAGGAGTTATGTATGTTGTAATTATGAGTTTCTGCATATTGAATTACTTGACTGGATGCAAAAGATAATTTATTAAGTATTTCAAAGAAAAAGAACAGGTTTAGTTTGAGTCTCCTCTTCCATAAAACGTCATGCTCAACTTTATTACACCTGGAATTATAAGTCAAGGTACAATCAGTTCCAAGCATACAAAGTGTAAATCGTCTCTGTACAGATTCCAAAATTAATTTATCCTTTATGCGTACACTACTAGGAATAAACGTGCACTATTCTAGGAGTGGTCGAACACAAACTTTGTACATTAAAATACGTGACTCATTGTTATAAATGTTACGAGTTATACGACCTCTAGGACATTGAGACTTGGAGGTCCGTTTCAATACCTGTTTAGTAAACGACAAATCGTAAGAGTGCTTAAGTTCTAAGTCTACTACTGTATATAACTTAGATAACACCTCACCATTTATGGTAAGATCTAAGTTGATTGATGTATTACCGAAGCATATTCACCTCTGCTTCTCTTTAATTTGGTTCAAACGTATTGTTATTTTTGCAAATACCGTGAAGTCGTTTGACTTAAAATAACATTTCTGCATGTGTCTTAGTTTATTACAACATTTAGCTCTTATATATAATTCGTAAGGTTTACTAAACCTGTACATTTTAAGAGGTGCACAGGAATCTAGGCAAGATTTAACGATCAGATAAAATGTGTCGACGATATCCACGGGACTATTACAGGAGAGAAAGTTATCCTAGTCCGAGATTTCGACCAGTAAAAGCAGGAGGTCCCAATCAGCATGCTTATAGTCTCTATATTGGTGGATATTTGCATAGGTCATTTATAATAGGGATAGATACAGAGAGCACAAACTACTATTTTATGGTCACTGCTTTCAAATTCATTGTATACTTGTGCAGATAGTGAGATGACATCTCTACTAAATATTAGATCAAGTATATTATCACCCCTTGTTGCGGTACGAACCCACTGTGACCAGCAGTGCATGTTAATGGTTGTCAAGAATTCATCATTACATGAATAACAACTTGCCGGTATTCTAGTTTATTCCAGGGTAATTGAAATTTCCTGTTGTAACCCTAGCATTGTAGTTTAGATCAGATACATGTATAAATGCATTGATAATAAGATCATCCACATTATCCGAAATATCAGGAGTTCTGTATATACATCCCAAGAGTAGACTATAATTGACTGATAACCAGACCGATTCTAGTAGACTATTTACGATACTGTCTTCAACTTTATTAGTTGTTAGGGTATCCAAAGCATATGTAAGACATCCACCTCCTCGCTTAGTTCCTCTGTCACAGCGGAAAGCACTGAACATTATTCTATTAAATATAACCTCAGTTCATCTTAACCTTAATAATTCTCCCGCTCTTGATCGCTTCAGTCTCACAATGTAGCTTATGGTTTAGATGAGGCTAAAACATTATGATTAAAATGTAATCAACTGACTGAGGACACGATTTGAAAGTTCTAAACGTTTCTGAATCATATACATTATGATTGAACACAAATTGTCATAATTCGACATAATTTATGTAGAAGTTTGTTCTGACGATGTCGTTCAGAAGAATGATGAAAGCTCCACCACCAAACCATCCATCTCAGAGAACAAAACTCCATCATAATTCACGTGATTTTGTCACTGAATATTAACAATACTTCAAAGGGAATCATGATCAAGCACAGAATGATATCGAAATTCCCTAACTTGAAAAGACCCGATTTTATGAACATAAAATTACAATTTTACAATCAACTTTTAATCATGGTGAACGGCGTCAAAAGTAGTTTATTTCTCGCTGTACATTGATTTATACAGTGTGATAAAAACTATCCAAGCTATAATTGGTAATAATATAACATATATCCAACGCTTCATTTAAAAGTAGAGATGGTGAAAACCTTTTTATTAAAAGACCTCATGAATCAGAATTCTCACTCAAATGAGTAGCCAAAATGTTTTTCTATTCGGATACTGATATCCTGCTTCTTTAATGATACCAGTATCTAGTTGTTCAATCATCAGGATTAACAAACACCCTATGTCAATCAGATTAGTAAGATTACGTACAACGCTACTAAGAAATATGATCCTAATGGGATCACCGGGTAATTAATGCAATTGTTAGGAAACGGGTACTAGGTAAGGATGGCAAATCAATTAATGAAGTAATGAAACTTTATCAGTTGAGATGGCTAGGACATGTGTTAAGTATGAGCAACCACACACTGCTCAGACGAATGATGTTTTATGGTGTAGGAGTAGGTTGGAAGAAATCTAGGGACAGTCAGACCAAAACATTGGCACAAATCCATGAAATCACTTACAAGTGAACTGAGTGAGCCATGTTGGTAGGTGTAGACTACCTGGTTGGAATCAGCTAGATGATAGCGACCGATGGTTATAGACCTTGAATGACATGGCTCAAAATCGTTTGCAATGGAGCAGGTGCATCCACTCTTTGAGTTCTCCCAAATTCGAATCTTCTGAATTCTTCATATCCCTTTCTTTCTTTTCTCTTTCCAAATGTATTTCACTGAATTATATTCCTTGACTAACGTCTTCAAACGCTTATCTTTCCGATCACTGCTTATACTTTTACTATCTCTACCACTGTGGTATTTGAATCGACAATTGTATCAGTGTGCTAATGTGATATGGCAACTTGAACTGATCTAAGTACATATAAAGTTCTACATTGTTGATGATTGTCTAACTGAATATGATCCTAAGATGAATTGTGTGTTTAGTTCACCCTGATTTCCATTGACTATCTAGTAGTTCACTAAAGTTGATTCATAGTATCGATTATTCTCAAATAGATTTATCTTTACCAAATAAACTGGGAAGCATCATCGATGAACAAGGAGGCTCAGATGCAGACGTAAAGGCGAGGATCGGTAAAGCAAGGGTCGCATTCCTACAATTGAAGAACATATGGAACTCAAAACAACTTTCAACCAATATCAAAGTGAGAATCTTCAATACGAACGTCAAGGCAGTTCTACTGTATGGAGCTGAACCTTGGAGAACTACAACAACCACAATCAAGAAAGTACAAGTATTTATGAATAGCTGCCTTCGCAAGATACTCAACATCCATTGGCCGGATACCATCAGCAACAGCCTTCTGTGGGAGAGAACAAACCAACTTCCAGCTGAAGAAGAAATTAGGAAAAGACGATGGAAATGGGTAGGACATACATTACGCAAATCGTCAAACTGCATCACGAGGCAAGCCCTAACTTGGAATCCTGAGGGGAAGCGAAAAAGAGGAAGGCCAAAGAACAGATTGCGTCGGATAATAGAAGCAGATATGAAAACGATGAATTACAACTGAACGGAGCTAGAAAGGATTGCCCAGGACAGGGTTGGATGGAGAACGCTGGTGAGTGGCCTATGCTCCTTCACGAGGAGTAACAGGCGTAAGTAAGTAAGTAAGTAAATAAACTGATAATATTAATCAATCGATTTATCATTCTACTTTTGTATTCTCTTATTACAGTGTGTATACAAAAAATATCATCCATATGCATTCAGTATGGACAATTATATATGTGAATGTTCTCCAGGTTATTATACTGACAATATAGAAAATGTAAGTTAACTAATAATTTTTCAATTATGCTAATTCACTATCATTATTAATACACCGTACTTTTGTTTTTAATGTAAAAGGTAATAAATCATTTTCATTATGGAATTTATAGTATTCCACTAAAAGAAGCACAAAACATCAATGATAATTTCAATCTATCATTTACATAACTTCAAAGAAAAAAGAGAGAGAGAGAGCGAGAGAACGGAAGTCGGCGGCTGATACTCTACTGGGAGTAACAGACGTAAGTAAGTAAGTAAGTAAGTAAGTAAGTAAGTAATTAATTAAGTAAGTAAGTAAGTAAGTAAGTAAGTAAGTAAGTAAGTAAGTAAGTAAGTAAGTAAGTAAGTAAGTAAGTAAGTAAGTAAGTAAGTAAGTAAGTAAGTAAGTAAGTAAGTAAGTAAGTAAGTAAGTAAGTAAGTAAGTAAGTAAGTAAGTAAGTAAGTAAGTAAGTAAGTAAGTAAGTAAGTAAGTAAGTAAGTAAGTAAGTAAGTAAGTAAGTAAGTAAGTAAGTAAGTAAGTAAGTAAGTAAGTAAGTAAGTAAGTAAGTAAGTAAGTAAGTAAGTAAGTAAGTAAGTAAGTAAGTAAGTAAGTAAGTAAGTAAGTAAGTAAGTAAGTAAGTAAGTAAGTAAGTAAGTAAGTAAGTAAGTAAGTAAGTAAGTAAGTAAGTAAGTAAGTAAGTAAGTAAGTAAGTAAGTAAGTAAGTAAGTAAGTAAGTAAGTAAGTAAGTGAGTAAGTAAGTAAGTAAGTAAGTAAGTAAGTAAGTAAGTAAGTAAGTAAGTAAGTAAGTAAGTAAGTAAGTAAGTAAGTAAGTAAGTAAGTAAGTAAGTAAGTAAGTAAGTAAGTAAGTAAGTAAGTAAGTAAGTAAGTAAGTAAGTAAGTAAGTAAGTAAGTAAGTAAGTAAGTAAGTAAGTAAGTAAGTAAGTAAGTAAGTAAGTAAGTAAGTAAGTAAGTAAGTAAGTAAGTAAGTAAGTAAGTAAGTAAGTAAGTAAGTAAGTAAGTAAGTAAGTAAGTAAGTAAGTAAGTAAGTAAGTAAGTAAGTAAGTAAGTAAGTAAGTAAGTAAGTAAGTAAGTAAGTAAGTAAGTAAGTAAGTAAGTAAGTAAGTAAGTAAGTAAGTAAGTAAGTAAGTAAGTAAGTAAGTAAGTAAGTAAGTAAGTAAGTAAGTAAGTAAGTAAGTAAGTAAGTAAGTAAGTAAGTAAGTAAGTAAGTAAGTAAGTAAGTAAGTAAGTAAGTAAGTAAGTAAGTAAGTAAGTAAGTAAGTAAGTAAGTAAGTAAGTAAGTAAGTAAGTAAGTAAGTAAGTAAGTAAGTAAGTAAGTAAGTAAGTAAGTAAGTAAGTAAGTAAGTAAGTAAGTAAGTAAGTAAGTAAGTGAGTAAGTAAGTAAGTGAGTGAGTGAGTGAGTTAGTAAGTAAGTAAGTAAGTAACTTAAAAAAAAATAAGAAAGAGAACAATGAATTAATCAGAACACCATGAATTCATCTCGTTTATTTCGACCCTCATCCTGGTTAGCGTTTTTTTAGCGAGTTAGTTTTCTACGGGATGGGGTCGCTAACCCCATGCACAACCCTCCTCCTTTATCCAGGCTTGCGACCGACAGTAGCCCCCGGAGGGACTCCAGGCGGAGCTGATTACAATCAATAACGTTTTAAATGCAGCATAGTATATTTATTATTTTTATTTGTAAACTTTTATTACTTGCTCATCGGTACTTGAGAACCTTATTTTACATTTGACATATTGATGTAATTGGATGCAACCTTATAGAACATTTTAGTAAAGCCTGTGAATCATACAGTAAATACTTCATTTGCAAATTATTGATCAATTGTCCATCGATCTCAGATTTCACTGTTCCTGCATTTTCATACTAATTGTTTTCTGTTCTCATTCTTTCCTTCTTGATCTTTTACTGAAATAGACTGTATTGCTGACAATCGTTACATACTACTTACGTGAAGATAAATAGCTCACACCACAATATTATTTTATTTGAATAGTACTGTAGTGAACAAGAACACTAGTGGGGACAATCAAATGTATTTAAAGCAAAACTACAGGACTTGTAAATAAAATCTAACAATCATAAAGTCAATGCTTAGTTAGCAAAATGTCCATCGATTGCCTCAAAATGACTCAGACTTCATTGTTCTTGCATTTTCATACAAATTACATTATGCTCCGATTCTTTACTGTTCTATCCTCTTGTCTCTCTGCTGCCAGACCTTCTGTTTACGACTAACACCATATACTACTTATGTTAATATAAGTAGCACACACCACAGTGCTATTCTTATTCTTTGGATCAGATTCTATTAGTATTGATTGATATTTGTTTTGAACATTTTTCAATCTGTAAATTCACTTGGTTATTGTTTGCCTGTATCTTCCCATTGTTGTGTTAGGACTGTTATTGATCAGTACCTTGTTAGAATATGTGCATCCTATGCGGATTGCCTTGATATTGTCTTAAATCACAAACTTTATGTATCAAAATGTATCAGTCTTTCAAATTTTTTTCTTAGAAAACCTTGATCTTTGATTATATTATACCTTTTTCATTAGTGAATACATTCTGTCTTCTTTTTTCCACCGAATTCATTAACAGACAATTTTAAAGTGTTCTAAGATTTAATAGTTAAATTCATGAAACAATTAAAGCTAGACCATCATGGAAAACTTGGAAGCACTGGACGACCGTTTCGTCCTAGTATGCGACTCAACAATGCCCATCCATGATCCTGCACAAGGTGTCCGGACCCAGGACCTATCGGTCTGGAACGCTTAATCTCTAGACCACTGAGCATGTTGGTATCCAGCGGTGTTAGTGTTTAACTTCAACTAAACACGAAATTGAGCGACACATCCACTATTGTCTTTAGTGAGTAACTGCCTCAAATCAGACCTTGTTGAACTCCATTGGTCACGGCTTTTCACTGGAACTCGGGGAAATGCCCCTTGAATTCAGTCACTTGTGAGCATATGTTAAGGACTGCTGAGAAGTCTGACAATAGGATGAAACGGCCATCCAGTGCTTCCAGATTTTCCATGGTCCTCTAGCTTAAATTAACTCATGATCTCAACTATTGACATTATTATCATATTATTAAATTTATAATGTTGGTTACTAACTATATTAAATGAAGCTATCAAAATGTTATTGATTTTTGGAGGGAGAAAAAATGGCTAAGTTAGTCTTTCATTCTATTTACTTACTTACTTACTTACTTACTTACGCCTGTTACTCCTCGTGAATGAGCATAGGCCGCTCACCAGCATTCTCCATCCAACCCTGTCCTGGGCAATCCTTTCTAGCTCCGTCCAGTTGTAATTCATCGTTTTCATATCTGCTTCTATTATCCGACGCAATCTGTTCTTTGGCCTTCCTCTTTTTCGCTTCATTCTATTTACATGCATCACTTATTCGTTGATTGTTTTTGTTCCCGTTGTTGTTGTTGTTGCTTCAACATAATTATTTCTGTTCTGAATCAATAAACATTGTAATTTCTCTTAAATAATTTAGATCCATTTACTGTAAGTGCGTTGTGTTTGTCATTTGGAAATAGTATGCGAAAACACCCTCAAGCAATGTATCGATAAATGTAAATATTTCTTAAACACATAAACATTGGTACAAGAAGGCACCAAATAGATATGCGCCATATAAATCATTCAATTTGTGTGATAATTAGAATACTGTCAGGGTGCATAAACCGAAGCGGGTGGTTTTCTTCAGGGTCTACACCTTGAAACTTTGACCTAAAGGTCTAATCCACAAGACGGTGGAGCAATGTCAGGAAATGCAGTCACATGGTAGCCAGTGACCAACAATAGATTCATACACTATTTGTTCCCTCAGGATCCTGGAGTGCATGTGCACCATTGGTTTGGAATCAGGGTTTTCCGACTCCTCTAGGTGGACTCTCTGTGTCCACCAACCCGGTTCAGGTGCCGGACATTCGATTTTCTTCCTCTCAATTTGATAAACAACAGTAGTGCCGCGAGAAGGTAATGATTATGTCTTCCCTGGTAGTGGTTGCATGCACGTAACTATGTGAGAGCATTTCGAGATGGGGAGTTGACTCTCCGCACTCTTAACCGTACCAGGGCATTTGGAGGCATATGATGATGAAGTTAAATAAGGTTTTCCAATTTCTCTATCCTTCGTTTACCTTAAGGTTAAGTAGTGGTGGCACTGAAATAGTACCACACAGTGGGCACAAATGATAAATTATTGAGGCTATAAAACGATGATTCAAATAATAGGCCTGCATAAATTTCGAGTTTAGCAATAACAGAAACAAACTAACTGCTTACACTTTAAAGATCTTATTGTATTCAGATATACAAACCAATGGAAGAACGATAATGAAGATTTTTGTATCGCATGTAATTCATAATATGATCAAAACTATCTGAAAATATACAAGATCAACTTGTACACTTGTGGTGTGGGTTACCTATATCCACACATGTAGTATATAACGGTGGTCAGGCATAGGATGTATTTCAGTAGAACGTCGATGAGGAACGAACGGGAACGGAACGCAATCGGTATGAAAACGTATGACCAATGAAATCTGAAACAATGGATTGATGTTCGCAACAGGAATAGTCAAGTTTGTGATGATGGATTGATATTTTGCAAATTAACAAGTTACTATATGGTTTTCAGGTTTTATTGAGATGCTATGTAATTTCGTGTCAAATACATTCGATTGTCTCCAGTTGTGTTCTTGTTCACTACACATTGACCATTAATATAGTCAGCCAATAATTTGCAAAGATACTGAGTCGAAAGATTACCATCGGAATTATCAGTTAGTATTTTCTGAGATCAGATGGAGCTCAAATGCTTCTTGATGTTATTTTATATATTAAAAGCGATAACTCAGGGAATTTATGAACCAGATCAGAGTTCATGGAAACCAAGAAGGTCAATGATATTTCAAGTTAAGATCATTTGCGTTCAGGAGATTCCAACTCATTAATGAACTTGATTTTGTCATAAATAATGTTGACACGTTGGTGGAAGGGAACATACACTAAAAGTTTGGTCAACATACTGAGATGATACTTTTGTCATTATAAAACGAGATGGTTTAAACGAACTATTTAAACGTGTCAACATTTATAACAAAATCAAGTTCATCAATGAGTTGGAATCTCCTGAATGTAAATGACCTTTTCTAGATTGTTTAGTTAAAGAGAAATATAATGATTGTAGAAAATTTAGTATTTTTCGAATGCCGACATATTCAGGGAGATTTCTAGATTTTAAGTCAGCACATCTACACTCTACCAAAAACTTGATCATCAGAGTTCAAAAGGTTGTCACTGAATCAAATAATATAGAAATGGAAATGAATTTAATTATATCCACTCTTACTTACTTACTTACCTACGCCTGTTACTCCTAATGGAGCATAGGCCGCCGACCAGCATTCTCCAACTCACTCTGTCCTGGGCCTTCTTTTCTAGTTCCATCCAATTCTTGTTCATTTTTCTCATGTCTATTTCCATTTCCCGGCGTAATGTGTTCTTTGGTGTTTCTCTCCTTCTACTCCTCATTTGGCCTTGAGGATTCCATGTGAGGGCTTGTCTTGTGACGCAGTTGTGTGCTTTCCTCAATCTGTGTCCTATCCACTTCCAGCGCTTCTTCCTGACTTCTTCCTCCTTTGGAATCTGATTTGTTCTCTCCCACAGTACGTTGTTGCTAATAGTGTCCGGCCAACGGATCCGAAATATTTTGCGTAGACACCTGTTAATAAACACTTGTATCTTCTGGATGATGGTTTTCGTAGTTCTCCAGGTTTCCACCACATACAGTAGAACTGTCTTGACATTTGTATTGAAAATTCTGACTTTCGTGTTGGTTGACAGTTGCTTTGAGTTCTAGAGGTTCTTCAGTTGTAAATATGCTGCTCTTGCTTTGCCGATCCGCGCCTTCACATCTGCACCAGGTCCACCGTGTTCATCAATGATGCTGCCCAAATATATCCACTCTAATGACGAATAATTGTCCGATGGATTTTATAAAAAGAATAATTAAGAACGAAGGAAAAAACGATACCATTAAAAAAAGAGCTAAGCAAAAAGAGTGAGTGGGTTAACACATTGGTGATCCCATATTTTAAAGGCATTTCAGAAGGATCTTAACTCTTCAAAATATAAGAGTATACTTTGGAACAAACAATCCTCTAAGATCAAAACTAGTAAGAATCAAAGATCCAGTACACAAGGACGAACAACAGAATTGTATTTATGAAATCAAATGTGCTGATTGTAATGCCACATATGTAGACGAAACATCAAGACAACTGAATATGAGGGTGGAGAAACAAAAAACTATGCCTAAAGCACATTCCTAAATCTTCAGTTGATGTAAGAAAAGTCGAGAATAAATCAGCGATAGCATTACACTCAATAGAATCGGGTCATACAATTAATTTCAATGACATAAGGATTCTTCAAAAAGGCTTTAATTCTTACAAAGAAAGTTCTACACATATGGATAAATCCAAACAGTATTAATAGGAGTGATGGCATACAATAAGCTGTACCATAGTAACTAATAGTTAATAAGTCAACATGTACTCCTTATTCCATTTTATCTATCTTGTATTATCTGAATAACAGTATATAAATTCAACGGTTCTAATCAGTTATCTTATCTGAATATGTTAACTGGAACATTAAAATAACACCAACATTCCGTTACAAATACATTCTTCCTCTTTCAATTCATTCCTTTATCTTGTTTATTTATCTTCATTTAATACATGCTGTGACATTATGGGTTTTCTTTACAAATTCACCAACCAGAGAAATTGCTTATTACACTATTGACGTATATACACAATTTGTTATCTTAACACACTTTTCGTTACACACCACATGTCTTTTACACACTAATACAATTACGTACATTGATTGAATGACCTATTCAGTATACAATGAACTAGAGAATCATTTATCTTATTTATATTCGATAATTGTGATGTTTGATTCTCTATTTCCTTACCAAGCGAAACGTTGAATTTACTTCAAACTCATTCGCTGAGATTTTACGAATATATATTCTTCCTCTATAAGCAAAGACAGATAGTGGATAGAAGTGGAATCTAGTTTGATGTGTATTCCATCCTATTTAGAACTCGTCAGCTAGATGTACTTACATCTCAGAGTTGATGTTTACTCGGTAACTGGAACTCACTTCAAATGCCATCGCCTTAACCACTTAGCTATTGAGTTCTGATACCCATTTGGTTGTACAATGGGGTGAAGTTTAAATTCACTTAGTATTGTTTACTTAAATCATTCCATTGATATTTAGGACTGCAATTGATCAATTTCTTATTCTTCCTCTTTAAGAAACTGATATACTTATTGTCCTGTTTGGGACTCAGCTGTATTTACTTGGATCGCAGAGTTGATGTTCATTCTGAAACTCGAACTCAGTATCGTCCGCTTCAAACGCCACCACATTATCCACTTAGCTACTGAGTCCTGATAGTCACTTGCTTGTGCAATGAGGTGAAGTTTAAAATATCCTAAAACATCAATGGGAAGATTCAAGTAAAACAATATCAAGTGAACTGATATACTTTTTCCTAAAACGAAGAAAATCGCTACTTATAAACTGATACAAACGTTTCGTTGTTGTTATTATTATTATTATTATTATTGTTAAAACCATATTATTTGACATTATAAGATTGAATGTTACATTACCCCTATCTTTACCCAACTACAACCCACCTACCCCACCCCATCCCACCGTTACCCCAAATCACTGATAAACTAGTTACAATAGATCATCATCTAATATCATCACAAATCGATTAGTATAAAATAAGTTAAAATAATAATATCGATTATATTAGTTAAAAATGATTGATTACCTTTCTTTAAGGACAAATGATTCTATAATTATGATTGGTTAATATTAGTAATGTGAACTTAAAATCCCTAGGTTACTTCTTTTTTGTTGTTGGTTGTTGTTGTTGTTGTTTTGACTTAGTAACAGATAAATAGGAAAGGCAGATATACTACTACTTTTATTGTATATTGATGTTAGGGGTTAGAAAGTAATGAAATATTTATGTATATCTATATGTGCATATATTTCCTATCTCTTCTACTCAATCACACAACTATCAATATGATACATATGAACATATTTAATCATAATCATCATCATCATAATAGTAATAATATTGAGTTTTTGTTGTTGTTGTTGTTGTTGTTGCTTTGCTTTCTATTCCATAAAGTAATCCGATATTGATTTTTAGGTTTCCGTTAACGGTTAACAGAGAATAACCAAAGAAAGAGAATGATAAATGAAAACAATTTTAACTGATAAAATGATTTTTAGAATGTTATATAAGGATAATTTCCTATTTCAATGATTAAGATTATGATATCATTGAAGCTAGATCATTATTGAAAAGCTGAAAGCATTAGACGGCTGTTTCGCCCTATTGTAGAACTCCTCCTCAATGCATATCCATGGTCCCGTCTTGTGAGATTCGAACTCAGGACCTATTAGTCTCGCGCCAGGAGCTTAACCAACTAGACCACTGAGCAGGCCGGCATTCAACGGTGTTAATGTCTAACTTCAACCAATCCATTAGATTGCGCCACCGTACACCATTGTCTTCAGTGAGTTGATATCTCACAATAGACCTGGTTGAACTCCACTGGTAACGGCTTCTCACTAGAACTCCAAGAGTATCTCTTGAAGTCAGTCACTAGTGAGCATATGTTGATTTATATCAAAAGGGGTTTTGTGGAGATTTTAGAAATTTCACTGATTGAAATCTTCAATTGACTCATGATTTCAACCAGTGAAATGTTTAGATTCTTCACAAAACCCCTTTTGATAATACAATATTTGTTGAAATTGTACTTTATCAATGAAATTCATTGTGAACTATTTATTTGATCTGTAATGATATATGATTAGGACAGTATCTACTACTGATTTTACTTATAAAACTAAACTTTAAGTATACATTAGAAGTGATTTTACTATATTTATGAAATATCTCTTAGAGTTAAAGGGTTATTAATCGAACGATAAAGTTAACGAACTATACATATCACCAAATATCATATTATCATTATCGATTTAATCTCACGTTAAAGAATAACAGAGTAAGTGAACTATAGGATAAACGAAGTGCAGAAGTTTAGATGGTAGTTGGAGGTAGTCAACAAGAAACCCTGGACCCGGGTTTCGTGCTACTTGGCAATCGTCAGCAAGGTGTACCTGTAATCTTGAGGGAACTGGTGCTCCCTGGCGGACTCGATCTCGTGTCACCCAGCTTCACAGTCAGAGACATTACCACTGAGGTATCCGAGCCGTGACTAACCTCCTGTAGGACTGAGATGTAATCACAATTGATTGATCACTGAGTGGTGATCAATCTCATGCTTGTCTAGTCCTTATTAGTGCAGATTGAATGCTATCGATCATGTTGCAATGTGGCCACCAGTGTAGAAGTAGATTGGATAAGGCAAACATATCAAAACTAAAGATATTTGATGTATAAGGTAAGCGATGAACAAACATACATTCACATAGAAACAATTAAGGTTGTAATGGAATAGTTGATAAAGTCAAAATATGACTCAAGAAGCTAGAATAATCCATGTGAGTTTAGTATAGTACTAATCACTACATGATTTACTCAGAAGAGCATTACAGATATTTCTGTCTATTAACAAAAAAAGAACATCATGATCATTACTACCTATTGATGGATTTACTACTGATGTCTAGGATGTCTTTTGTAAAAGTATAAGTTATTAAATGATTTCAATGTTATTAGTAGTCTGCTAACTGCCAAGTAGAATTTATTCAAGAAATTATGTACTTGCATATTACAAAGAGGGGTTCTATCACTAACGTTTACCACCAGATTATCTAGAATTGCATAGTGAGTAGTGCATCGAATGATTCTTTAGTTATGAAAATGTAATTTCAAAATGAATTTGCAAAATATAGTACAATGTTTTCATTAATCTCATCTCAATACTTTATCGAATTTCCTAGGTGGAATACTGTTATATCCCGATAAGCATAATGCATGGCAACTGTTGGGATCCATTTATGGACCAATACTATGCGTATATTTTTATCGTATAAATGTTAATTAACTCAACTATTCACATTCATGTTCCTCTGATTATAAGCTTTATTTTGACCTATGAACTATTATTATACGATTTACCATTCCTGAGTTATACCCTGTCTATCACTTACTATCTCCCACATTTACAACCACATTTGGCTAACTCTTGTACAAATGTTGTTTCATATTTCATGGTACGATGTAGTCTGTTTGGTTGGTATAGAAACCGAGTTTGTTTGAAATACATGATTCATATTGCACAGGCTGAGATCGGTGTTCTGGACGTAACTGGCTGGACTAGGTAGCAAGCAGGACCGATAAGACTCTAGACTGCTCGCACGTGTTTTATGTGTCATTGGTCCGGTCGATAAATCACTGCCCTCTAATTAGCGTTATCATCATGTTATACATTAACAGGGAACCCAGGTCACATGTTATAACAAATTTTCATTAATCCATGATCCTCTACAATGTTCACTATGAAGTTGTTGATAGTCAATCGGTTATCAATATTTCCAAATTACTCTGTATTTTGTGCTAACAAGAGAGATAAACGTATGTATCTGTAATTTTTTGTTAAAAGCTTAGAAATGCAGTGAGATTGATAAGTTCTAAGTAGTTACATTTACTTATATACTCTGATGAGGTGGCTTACATTAAGTTACGAAACGTCAGAAATATAATTTTTCTACTCATTGGAGTATAATAGAAATATACTTATTAGTTAAATAAATGTTGCATATTTACTGATTAACTATGAAGTTAGATTTTGCGTGAACTTTTTGTTCCGAGGAGATCCAGAAAATTCCCCGGAAAAAAAGCTAAAAATGGCTTTGAAAACGTTGAGAAACATCTTATCGAATAGAAGTTCTGCTATAAACATCTAGAAATTGAAGAGTCACTATGTTTAGTAGCGTTCAAGAATTTTCTGGAAGCTCAACACCATCGAAAATGCTATAAAAACCCTAGATTTTTAGCACACAATCGAACCTTGAAGTAATGCGTTTCTTCCATATTTTGCACCTCTTCTGTCGTGTTCAGATCGCTGTGTAGATGTAGCCTGGGGGTTATTACAAAAGCTTAGGAACCGAATCTAGCCTTCATTTAGAATGCTTATCACTTTTGTCTAGAATAGACGTTTTTTCTCCTTTTTAACTTTTGGTACCTTTGGTAACATCTTTCTAAGTGATTCCATAAATTTGAAATAGTCAGACTAAATTGTATATAAATATCTGGAATGTTTTATTGGGTCATGAATATCTGTGGTTTATCAGATTTCCAACCTCTTTTTTATATGCACTTCATTCATAGTCATTGATAAATTCAACTGCTAACTAGGTGGCGAATTATTTAAAGAGTTCTTTGAGATGATGGAGAAGATTTGTAGCTCAGTTGGAGGATTTTGATGAAGTTTTGGTCTCTGAGCTGGATAGTTCGGCCGTGTACTTACAAACAAATCATAGTTAATCGTCAAAATTCTAGTGTCATCTAAGTAGTTCTTTTGATTTTAGTATGGTATTCGCTTCAGTTTTTATAAACATAAAAATCCATTATTTAAATGAATATAGATGACATTAGATGGATCATTTGGAAAGAGATCTCAAAACTATGCTCATATCGTCTTTGATTCTCAAATTCTTAGTAGATCATTGTTATATCCCGACGAGAATTATGAGTGGTAACTGTTGGAATCTATTTCTAGACTAATACTAAACATATATTTGCATTGTATAATTGCTAAGTAACTGAACTATGCAAATTCATGTTCCTCTTACTGTTCTTAAGTTATGCCCAGTCTATTAGTTACAGTCTCCCATATTCATAGCAACTTTGGGCTAGATCTTGTACTAATGTTATTTGCTATTTTATGGTACGATGCGGTCTGTTTAGTTTGTATATAAACCCAATATGCTTGAAATATATGATTCCTATCGTGGAGGCTGATCTTGTTGTTCTGCACTCAACAGGCAGGGCTAGGTATGAGGCAGTACCAATAAAGACTTTAGACAGCTCGTATGGGTTTTATGTGTCGTTGATCCAATTGACAATTTCCTGTTCTCTAATTGGCGGTATCATTACTTTATATATGAATAGAGCACAAGACCACTAGTTATAACCATCATGATAGGTCTATTGAGTCAGATGAACAGTCCGAATCACATATTTTTGTATGACATAAATTAATAAAACGATGATGATTATATAATTATTTTTATTTTATCAGTCTGTCATAATTCAGTGTTGATATTAATTGGAGCCAATTAATAACTGACGTTTCATTATGTTGATCTTCTGACAACTTTAATAATCGGATGTATCAGGTTTTAGGTTTCTCTAAGCGACTAATAAATTGAGTCGAATTTATTTTAACATTCCTGATTGATTGCTAATTGGTCTATGCTAATTATATTGCCTAGAAAGCTTGATAACTAGGCAATCTAGCTTAAGTAACTAAAGAATTCTCACGAATAGTGAGAAAGGGGTTTTGTGGAGACTGTAGTAACTTAATATTTAATTATTGAGTCAACTACAGCTAGACCACTATTGAAATACTGGAAACACTGGATAGCCGTTCCGTCTTGTTATGGGACTTATCAGCAGTGCGTACCCTTGGAATTCAAACCCAAGACCTTCGGTCCCGCGCGCGAGCACCTGACCTCTGGACCACTGAGCCAGCCGGCATCCGACGACTCTAATGTCTAGCTTAAACCAATCTACGATATTGCGTGACCGTTCATAACTGTCTTCAGTGGGAAACTGCCTCAAAGTAGACCTGTATGAACTCCGCTGGTCAGTGCTTCTCACCAGAACCGCAGGAAATCCATTTTGAAGCTAATCTCACTCACTGAAGGTAATGGTGGACATTGGAGCGATTTCGTTGGCTTTCCTAATGAATGGAGCAGTGAAGCTAACGCGTGTCGAGTGGGGACAGGTATCTACCTCAGTACAATGGAAGATGGTCACACAATTTAGTGGATTGGTTAAAGTTAGACACTAACACCGTTGGTTTAGAGATTAAGCGTTCGCGCGCATGACTGAAGGCCCTGAGTTGGAATTCCACGAGCGAAATCATGGATGCGCACTGCTGAGGAGTTCAGCAATTGGACGAAACGGTCGCCCAGTGCGTCCAGGTTTTCAATGTTGGTCTAACATCAATCGACTCAAGATCTCAATCAAGAAATAAACCAGCTTCTTTCTTTTTTTTTCTCATTTGCTTACAGTTGAATAGTGTTTTTTTTTACATTCTGTAATTTTCTTTTAGGGTTATCCAGCTCCATTAATTGAATCAAAACTTCAAACAGCTTTATTGAATGATGAATCGGAATTACCAAGATTTTATTGTCGTGCATGTCCAACTGGTTGTTCGAATTGTAAATCTAATAAATTATGTCGTGTACAACTAGACTATAATTTACTCAGAGCAGTTCCATTAGCTTTTCAAACTTTTTGTATTACAATATGTTTGTTGTTTGGGATAGCCATGTTTAAATTACGTAGAGCTCGAGTAAGTTATTTATCATTTTCTATTCATCGATTTGATCTCTTTTGATCTGTTTTTACTGAGAAATCATAACACTGAAATAGGTAAAGTGAGTTAACTAACAGGCGTTTCGTTTAATGTATCTGTATGATTTATTGCATAGCTATATGCATGGCTATTTGACTTTAGCCAGTGAATTTGTTAGTGGACTGGAAACTTTCAACAATTTTCATTTCGTTTCACTAGTTGAGATTAAGAGTCAATTGATGCTAGACCACTATGGAAAATCTGGAAGCACTAGACGACCGTTTCGTCCTATTGTGGGACTCCTCAACAGTGCACATCCATGATTCCACTTGCGTAATTCGAATTCATGGCCTTCAGTCTCGCGCGCGAACGCTTGACCTCTAGACCACTGAGCCGGCTGTCATCCAATGGTGTTAATATCTAACTTGTACATTTATCTTAGAAATTTCCAGTTTAATTACTCTACATCAGTCCACTTTTGTTTTCTACTTAAACTTCTGTATTTTGGTGGGAGATAATGCAAGCTAATTATGTAACAGTTATAAATGTGAACGTTTGATGTTTTTTTAATGACTCGTTATTTATTTACTTATTTGAACACACAAATATTGGTACAAAGTGGTACCGAATACATATGCACCACACAAGTTACTTGATTCGTGTGTGGGCTGTGGTACACCGTGGGCATCCAGTCCTAGGCAGGTGGCTGTCTTGGGTAGCCACACACAGAGAGTTCGACATAAAGGTCTGATCTCCAAGGCAGTGGAGCAACGTCAGAAGAAGCAGTCACATGGTAGTCAGTGGCCAACGATTGGTTCTTACTCCATTTGTTCCCTCAGGATCCTGGTGTCCATGTGCACCATTGGTTTGGAACCAGGGTTTTCCGACTCCTCTAGGTGGACTCTCTGTGTCCACCAACCCTGTGTCAGCGCCGGACATTCGATTTTCGTCCTCTTAATTTCGTAAATAACAGTAGTGCCACGAGAATGCAATGAGTAGGACTTCTCTGGTAGTGTTTGTACGCACGTGGCCACTTGAGAGCATTTGTAGAGTGCGAGCGCATCCTCCCGATCCTCAGCCGCACCAGGACATTTAGGGACAATGACTCGTTGATCGAAATGTGTATACGATCGAATCCATATATTCAACACTCAAAACTTAACCAATAGTACTTTAATCGAGGAGAACACAAATAGAGGCAATAGAATGTACCTGAATACAAAATCATAGAACATCTTAATAAAATCTGAGAACAGTAAATACTTCATTTGCAAAATGTTCATTAATTGTCTCAGACTTCATTATTCCAGCATTTTCATACCAATTACTTTCTGTTCCCGTTCTTTCCTCCTTGATCTTCTTAAATTTCTTCTGCCAGACATTCTATTCATGACCAGCGTTATATACTACTTATGTCAGTACAAGTAGCACACACACACCACAACACTGTGAGCCAGTATCCAAGTTAAACAAAGTTTTAACTTACATTTAATCATGATACAAATATTTTTTTCATTGTCATTCAATTAAATGGTTTCTTAGTATTCAAACTAATCAGTTTACATGGTTACTAATTTATAAATCTAATAAAATTTTCTAAAAATATTTGGCTATTTATTTATTGATTATTTAATTTCTAGGTAATTAAAAGTGCTAATCTTGTACTTATGGAAATTATGCTTGTAGGCGCGATTCTCTTATATTCAACCGTAAGTTTCATTATTTATGTAATTATGTTATTCTCTTAATACGATTATTGAGTATATACACATAGAAGAACGTAGTAAGGTTTTATTCATAAGCAGAGATGGTTAGTGGCTAGAAGTGGAAACCAGCATGCACGTTTCGTCCTATTCGGGACTCGTCAGCTGGATGTATCTGCATCTCAGAGTTGATCTTCACTCTGATGCTTGAACTCAGTGGCTTTCGCTTCAAACGCCACCACGTTATCCGCTTAGCTACTGAGTCCTGATAGTCACTTGCCTGTTCAATAGGTTGAAGTTTCAATTCACTTGATATTGTTTACTTGAATATTCCCATTAATGTTTAGGATCGCAATTGATCAGTCTCTTATTGGTATATGTGCATACTGTGTATATTTCCTCAATGGCATTTGAAGCGAACGATACTAGGTTCGAGTCCCAGAGTGATCATCAATTCTGGGCTGCAGACACATCCAGCTGACGAGTCGCAAACAGGACGTTATGGATTCTACTGCTTATAATCCTTGTGAATTAAGGCAATATCGAGGCAATCTGTAGAGGATGCACATATATTAATAAGAGATTAATCAATTTCAGTCCTTAATATCAATGGAAAGATTCAGGTACACAATACCAAGTGTTTTTATTCATACGGTTGAAAAAGATCTATAGAGACAAACACGCAAAGTCTTCTTATATTTTTGAAATGACTTGCGATAATGAACAGACTATATTTATTATTTATTATGGTTAATATGAGGACGAAAGTATTATTCATATAATGTTAGAAATGTATCCTTATAGATTTTGATAAAGTAACATTTGTCGAATTAAATAATATATTTGAGATTTTCAAAGGCCGATGTCAATCAGTCAACAACGTAGAACTTCATATGTACGTACATATGTACATCATTTCAAGTTGCCATTACCACATTAGCACACAGATACAATTGTCGATTCAAATACCATACTGGTAGAGATAGTAAAACAAAGGGCGATGTAGTTAACTGTGTTTCATAAACATTTAATGTCACAACAATATTCAACCTACAGTGATAAGAATAGAATATCTAGTGTCTTATTTTGAGTCTTCACAATTTATGATATACATGGTGACAGTGAGGTTAAATAAACAAAGGTATTAGAAAAATTTTTAAAAACAAGGAAAGTTTGATAGATAATGGCTTAGATAGTCATCGGGTAAGAGTAGCTCAGCATGATAAAATAACATAAAATGTTGAAACAGAGATGAAATGTAATCGGAATGATCGTTGAAATAAAAACAAACCGGTTGGGGGTACAAGATTTGAAGGGAAGATGGGAGGTGAAGCACAATTTACAGTATAAAATGCTGGAGCTATATACTCTTCAACTGGTCACAATTGATTGATCACTGGGTGGTGATCAATCTCATGCTTGTCTAGTCTTTATTAGTGCAGATCGAATGCTATCGACCATGTTGCAATGTGGCCACCAGTCTAGGTGACTCGACACTGCGGGCACTATGTATTGAGATTTAGATGGTGGTTGGAGGTAGTCAGCAGGAAACCCTGGACGCGGGTTTCGTGCTACTTGGCACTCGTCAGCAAGGTGTACTTGTAATATTGAGGGAACTGGTGCATGACATTGATCACCACCCAGTGATCAATCAATTGTGATTACATCTCAGTCCTACAGGAGGTTAGTCACGGCTCGGATAGCTCAGTGGTAATGTCTCTGACTGTGAAGCTGGGTGACACAAGATCGAATCCGCCATGGTAGCACCAGTTCCCTCAAGATTACAGGTACACCTTGCTGACGAGTGCCAAGTAGCACGAAACCCGGGTCCAGAGTTTCCTGTTGACTGCCTCCAACCATCATCTAAACTCTTCCACTGGCTTTCAGTAGTTCCAAATTGATTGTGAATAATAAACAACCAGATGTGAATGATTTAATTTTGGTTTTTGAAAGATGATCACTTTTAGATACAAGAGATAGATACAACATATGGTTGTTATGATTGAAATGACCGTTCAATATACGGAAATCTAATGAAAGATCACTTTCGTTTTATGATAAAACAATGAAAAAGGATTTCGAATTTTCAGTCTTTCTTCATAGAAGAAATTGTTTTACTATTTTAGTTCTCACCTCTTTAATTCATTGTAACATATCTGCTTCATATTTAAAACATAATCTAGCTGGTTGAATGCGTTGTTCCAAATTTGGTTCGTCATGTATTAAGTTACAAATTCAGAAATTGTTCTTATCAAAGCTCTGGAAGACTCTATTATTTTTAACTCCAAGAATTATAGATCTTTACTCGCTACTGCTTTGAAATCAATTATGGTTCTGAGGTCAGAACTTACAGTGAATTCCAGACCTATTGAATCATTAACCTTTGAGGAAGATATTTTATCAGTTATGTAATCCTGCTAATCACTATGGTAATGACCGAAGGGAATTATCTTGCTCTGGAGGAACCTAATATAACCTGATAACATATTGTCATATAGAAAACTAATCTAACTAAACCTTTATTCTTATTAACTATAAAAAAGTTCTAACTCTCATATGATTATTTTTTCTTTCTTTGACAGATTGTTGTAATGTATTTTCCTGTCAGTGATATAACATGCCTTATTCTTCCATGGTTTCGTGAAGTTGGCTTTTCAGTTATGTATGGTGTATTAATCGTAAAAATCTATAGGTATGTTAAGGAGAATCTACTTTTAACCTTATTTTATTCCGTAACTAGTAACTAAGCTGGTAATATACACAACAGCTGATTACAATCCAGAAACAACACATATTATTTGAATAGTTGAGATCATGAGTCAATTGATGCTAGACCACTATGCAAAAACCTGGCCGTTTCGTCCTAATGTGCGACTCTTCGTGAGATTCAAACCTAGGATCTATCGGCCCCACGCACGAACGCTTAACGACTAGACCACTGATCTGGCTGTTATCCAACGGTGTTAATGTGTAACTTCAATCAATCCATGACATTGCATAACCATCCATCATTGTCTTCAGTGAGTTACTATCTCACAACGAATCCAGTTGAAGTCCATTAGTCACTGTTTCTCACTAGAACTCCAGAAAATCTTTCATGAAGCCAGTCACTAGTGAGCACATGTTGATTATTATCAGAAGGGGTTTTTGTAGATATTATAGTAATTTCAATAGTTGAGATCATGAGTCAATTATTTGTTCAAAAATTAACATGTATATATTATTTCGAATCATGATTGATTTTGATACTGGCACGTAGATATAAATTAATAAGAAAAAAAAACGAGATCATACTGATGATGAACTCTTCAATGAGCATATACCAATTTAACTGCTCCTGTGGAGCTATTTACATCAACTCTAGTCAAAGGGATTAATCTATGCTAGTTCGTGAACATGTACCAGTATTGTTAGAAAAGATATTCACGATATCTATTGATAGTGCCATCCTTTCTCAATTGGTAGGTAGAGAACATCACATTAAAATGGGTTGTCTCCTCGGTTTTATGTTGATTTCAAAACAAGCGAAACTTCAACTCCTCTACATAGCGGAAGATATGGGTTCAACTTTAGGCTTCTTGACTTGTATATAGATGGTTGTAATCAGCTGATGAGTACCCACGAAATCAAAATGAATCCCTCTTATTTTGATCCACTTGTTGTCCTTGCTTCATTCAGATGTGAAGAAATTAGAAGTGATCATTTTTACAGTTGTTTATTCATAGATTGATATTATGAATATCCTAGAATGTACTACTGAAAAGCATGGAGTTGTAGGTTTCTAGAGATGGAAGATTAACCAAACAGATTAAGTACAAGAAAAAATATCGAGTAAATTAGTATAAATCAGACAATAAACAAGAAAGAGCTATGCACTTATGAGTAAGAGTATTGTAAATAATGTGACGTAAATAGTTGTTAAGATTGAAGTTACCGTCTGAAAGCAAGTTTAAACACCGTGTGTTTTAGAATGCACACATATGTCTGAAAGTCTTTTTATCGCCATGGCTTCTGAAAAGTATGATAACTTCAAAGTCGTTTACTTATTGACATCGCGATCATATCCATTATCCCGTAAATGATGACCAATCACACCACTGAAAAAATGTCCAAGATGTAGTCTCAACTTTAGTAGAATATACCGTCTACCAAGTACAAGTCTATGTTTTTGATTGAGATCATGAACTGATTGATGTTAGACCGACAATGAAAACCTGGAAGCGCCGGACGGCCGTTTCGTCTAATTGTGAGACTCCTCATCAGTGCGTATCCACGATCTCGCTCGCGGGATTCTAACTCAGGGCATTCAGTCACGCGCTCGAACGCTTAATCTCTAGATCAATGATTCGGCATCCAACGGTGTCTAATTTCAACCAACCAGCTAAATTGCGCGACCATCTTCCATTTTACTGAGGTAGATACCTGTCTCTACGCGACACAGATTAGCGCGAGACCGAAGGCTCTGGGTCAGAATCTCGCAATCAGGATCGTGGATGCGCACTGCCATTGAGGAATCCAACAATACGACGAAACGGCCGTCCAGTTCTTCCAGGTTTTCAATGTTGGTTTAACACCAATCAGTTCATGATCTCAATCAAAAATTCAATAATCTCCACAACCCTATACTGATTATAAAAGTTTATATATCGAGACAGGGTTCGAACATATAACCTGCTGTTTAAAAGTAGAATATTTTATTCACCAAGTTATCACATAGTGACCGTAATCAAATCTACAATTGATGTTCTGATCATTTTGGTGGAGTTTTGTTCTCTGAGCTGGATGGTTTGGTCGTGGAGCTTTCATCGTTCTTCTGAACGACATCATCAGCACAAACTTCAGAAGAACGATGAAAGCTCCACGACCAAACCATCCAGCTCAGAGAACAAAACTCCACCTGAGCTACAAATCTTCTCCACCATCTCATCTTCTGATCATATTTTGTTTTTCATTTCAATTTTTTTAAATTCAATTCTCAAGGGTTCTATCTGGTTTTCAATCACGTAAAGCTCATCGGGTTCATGTACGTGATAAAGATATATTAAAGTATTTAGGATTGTTTATCATATTAACATTCACTTATATGATTGCATGGACAGCAATTAATTTAGATTATATTAGTAATCGTTCATGGATTCAAGATGATCATTCAATAATCAATAATAATCGTCAATTGAATAGACCAATTATTAGTATGAAACAAGAAGGTTATATTAAAATTAAAAAAATCAATAATCATAGTTATTTGGATCATCATAATAATAATGTAACTAATAATATTCAACAAAATAAATTCTTCAATGATTCAGAAGAGGAAATGATCACTTTTGAAGTTTGTCGTGCAATGTCATGGGATGTTGTAGTTGAATTAGGTAAGTTCTTATCGTTGTTTTTTTTCTTGTATATCATTATGTCAATGTTATTACTAGTGGCTTTGTGCCCATACTTACGCCTGTTACTCCCAATGGGGTATAGGCCACTGACCAGCATTCTCCAACCCACTCTATCCTGGGCGTTCTTTTCTAGTTCCATCCAATTCTTGTTCATTTTAGTCATGTCTATCTCCATTTTCCAGCGTAATTTGTTCTTTGGTCTTCCACTTTTCCTCTTTTGACCTTGAGGATTTCATGTGAGGGCTTGTCTTGTGACGCAGTTGTGTGCTTTCCTCAATGTGTGTCCCATCCACTTTGTGCCCTATTCACATAGAAAGTAATGATACCTTCAATTAGAGAACAATGCCATATAAACTCGTACGATCTGTGTAGAGTCTTCATCAATGCTTCTTCCTGCCTAACCCTGATTATTGAGTCCAGAACATCAATCTCAGCCTCTGTAATATGAACTATGTATTTCAAACATACAGGGTTTATATACAAACCAAACAGAACACATCACACTATAAAATAGCTAATTACATTTGTACAAGATCTAGCCCAAAGTGGCTGTAAATATGGGAGACTGTAATTAATAGACTAGGTATAACTCAAGAACGTTAGATCGTATACTATCTTATTGGTTTCCTATGCTCCATTTTGTGTTGTTTAACCCTTAATTTTCTTATATAAATATCGTATAACGTAAATCTATGATTGGATTGTTGTATGACATATATCATATTAATGTGTCGAGATTTGTCAAAAACGTCTTAGGAAAGTCTTCAGAAACGAGAAGAAGGATGAAAAGACTTAGTCTAATTCTCATTCAATAGAATCTTCCAAGGGAGTTCTGGAAAAATAATCAATTACATGTTATATCTTTGTGACAAACTATGGATTTCTGTACTAATTGCGGCAAAGTTGTAGAACCTTTTAGGATAAAAAATGTTATCAACAAACGTATAAATATCCTTGTTTACAGTATCCAAACTAATCTCACGGGCATATCTATTTTTTATACAGAGTACTAGGTAAAGATGGCAAATCAGTTGAAGTAATGAAACTTCATCAGTTGAGATGACTGGGACATGTGTTACATATTTCGAACCACAGACTGCCACAACGTGCGATGTTTTATGGTGTAGGAGTAGGTTGGAAGAAATCTAGGGACAGTCAGACCAAAACATTGGCACAAATCCATGAAATCACTGACAAGTGAACTGAGTGAGCCATGTTGGTAGGTGTAGACTACCTGGTTGGAATCAGCTAGATGATAGCGACCGATGGTTATAGACCTTGAATGACATGGCTCAAAATCGTTTGCAATGGAGCAGGTGCATACACTCTTTGTGTTCTCCCAAATTTTGATCTCCTTATTCCTCCTTGTCTCTTTTTTTCTCTTCCCAATCTTATTTCACTGGATTATAGTCCTTGAATAACATCTTCAAACCCTAGTGTTTTCGATGACTACTTATACTTTTACTATCTCTACCACTATGGTATTTGAATCGACAATTGTATCAGTGTGCTAATGTGGTATGGCAACTTGAACTGATGTACATACATACGTTACAGACTGACTGACTTTTTTCATACATCTTACCTTTTATCTTCTATTTGGGGTTTAATTATAGGAGAATTTTTAGGATTAGAAGAAGGTTCGAACGTCAGTAATGAATGTCCAAGCATCAAATATACCAATATATTATATGTGGAAATTATATTTGAAATAATCTCAGCTATTGAAATTTAAATAATTCCAACGTTTCGTCCAGCTAACTTGTCTGGACTTCTTCATGGTTGAATAATCAGAATCAAAATCACCGAAGAACTATATAGCTCTCAACTATACTGTGTTACACCACTCAAAATTGGATGTTGGAAATGTTCAATTTAGTATCGTTTTGTTAAATAGTTCAAAAATCACTTGGTGTTGTTTACTTGTATCTTCATATTATTAATAAGGATTACAATTTATCAGTCTCTTATTGGTATATGTGCATACTGTGCGAACTGCCTCGATATTGCCTAAGGCCACAAACTTTATAAGCAAAGATGGATAGTGGTTAGTAGTGAAATCCAGGACGCTCGTTTCCATCCTATTTGGAACTCATCTCAAGCTAGTGGCTATCAGGACTCAGTAGCTAAGTGGGAAAGTGATGGCATTTGAAGAGAACAGTACATGGTTCGAGTCTTTAAGTGAACATCAACTCTAAGATCCAGATACATCCAGCTGATGAGTCCGAAGTAGGACGAAAACAGCGTCCTAGATACCAGTACTATTTACTAGCCATTTTTCCTTAGTTCAGAAATCAGTTTCTATGAGGCGAAGTTTATTTGACACTATGAGGATGGAATCATAAAAAATACCCTGGGTAAATCAGAAGTAAACAGGAAAAGTTTTCTCTTTTGAACATTATTGATCGAAATTTCTTTTTATCTAGTTTACTTGAAACGCACTAAAGAAAGCAGTTTAAAATGCCATACTTATCTACATTTTTTTCTAGCTGAATTCATTATCTTAGCTATCAGTATACATTATTGTCGTCTTGTACGAACAGCACCATCCGAATACAATGAAACACAGTATATTGGTGTGGCTTTAATTATTGAAATGACAGTATCTGGATTTCTATATTTATTAAGGCAAGTGAACTTTATTTTGCTAATTATAAATGTACTACTATATTCTAAATAAGTAGCATACATGTTTTGAGATAGAGTTTTGTACCCTGATTTGGATGGTTTGGTCGTTGGACTCATTGTTTTTCTGAACAATATCATTAGCACAAAACTCAGGTAAAAGTGAATTGTCTGAATTTCTCCACACATGGTTCACATCTTGTTCTGTAGATCTCGATCTTGATTGGTTATTGTTGATCCCCAACCTGTAATTGTCTACTTCTTTATTTTGCTTGTATCTCCCGTTGATTTGATGCTTGATCCTATATTTTTCCATGTTTTTACTGATTAATAGGTCTTAAATATAGGGAATACTATAATCCCCAGGAAATTTTTATAAGCTTGACACTCAAGTCAATCAGCAATCAACAAACATAATGAAATATATCCAATCTATTAACCAATCAGAAAAATCATGGACAAACATAGGACTAAGAATCAAATAAATGGAAGATACAATCAAAATAAAGAAGTAAACAATGACAGGTTAAAGGTCAATAATAGCCAACCAAGGTCGAGGTCTACAGGACAATGTGTGCTCATATCGGTCGAACGTCATTGGTTTTTCTTTACTTACGCCTGTTACTCCTCGTGAAGGAGCATAGGCCGCTCACCAGCATTCTCCATCCAAACCTATCATGGGCAATCCTTTCCAGCTCCTTCCAGTTCTTATTCATCCTTTTCATATCTGCTTCATTTGGCCTTCCTCTTTTCTGCTTCCCTTCAGGATTCCAAGTTAGGGCTTGCCTCGTGATGCAGTTTGATGATTTCCGTAATATATGTCCTATCCAATTCCATCTTTTCCTAATTTCTTCTTCATCTGGAAACTGGTTTGTTCTCTCCCACAGTAGGCTGCTGCTGCTGGTGTCCGGCCAATGGATGTTGAGTATCTGCGTAGACAGCTATTTATAAATACTTGTACTCTCTTAATTGTGGTTTTTGTAGTTCTCCAAGTTTCAGCTCCATACAGTATAACTGCCTTGACGTTCGCATTGAACATTCTCACTTTGATATTGGTTGAAAGTTGTTCGGAATGCGACCCTTGCTTTGCCAATCCTCGTCTTTACGTCTGCATCTGAACCTCCTTGTCCATCGACGATGCTTCCAAGGTATGTGAAGGACCCTACATCTTCCAGAGTTTCGCCATCAAGAGTGATTGGATTGCTGTTCTCTGTGTTGAATTTGAGGACCTTGGTTTTCCCCTTGTGTATACTGAGGCCTATTGATGCAGAGACTGCTGCACACTGGTTGTCTTCATCTGCATTTGTTCGTGTGTACGCGATAGGAGGGCTAGGTCATCTGCGAAGTCAAAACCGTCTAGTTGATTCGGAGCTGTCCATTGTATTCCGTGTTTTCCTTCAGATGTCGAGGTCTTCATAATCCAGTCGACCACCAGAAGAAAGAGGAAGGGAGAGAGTAAACAGCCTTGTCTGACTCCGGTCCTTACTTGGAATGCATCTGTCAGCTGTCCTCCATGCACCAATTTGCACTGTAGTCCGTCTGGTGAGTTCCGGATAATGTTGATAATCTTCTCAGGAACTCAGGAGTGTCGAAGAAGTTTCCATAAAGTCCTCTTATCCACACTATCAAATGCCTTTTCATAATCAATGAGGTTGATGTACAGTGACGAGTTTTACTCAACTGATTGTTCGACGATGATCCGTAGTGTTGCAATTTGGTCTGTGCACGATCGATCCTTACGGAATCCAGCTTGTCGATCTCGAATCTGAGCGTCCACTGCATCCTTCATCCGGTTCAGCAAAACTCTGTTGAAGACTTTCCCTGGTATTGACAGTAGTGTAATGCCTCTGTAGTTTTCACATTTGCTCAGATCTCCTTTCTTTGGAATCTTGACGACGTGTCCTTCTTTCCTGTCCATCGGCACTTGTTCCTCCTCCCAAATCTTTTTGAATAGAAGATAAAGCATGCTTGTGGTTGCTTCGATGTCTGATTTCAGTGCTTCAGCTGGTATGTTGTCGGGTCCTGCTTCTTTCCCGTTCTTGATTTGTCTGACGGCCATTCCAATTTCTTCCGTAGTTGGTGGATTGACATCTATAGGAAGATCTATGTGTGCTGCTTCGATGTCCGGTGGATTCATTGGAGCCGGCCTATTCAGGAGTTCCTCGAAGTATTCTACCCATCTGTTACGCTGCTGTTGAATTTCGGTGATTGGCTTGCCTTCTATGTCCTTGACCGGTCTCTCTGGTTTACTGTATTTCCCTGCTAGTTTCTTCGTTGTATTGTGAAGCTGTTTCATATTTCCTTATCTAGCAGCTTTTTCTGCCGTTGTTGCTAGTTCTTCCACGTATTTCTTCTTGTCGGCTCTAATGCTCCTCTTCACTTGTTTGTTTGCTTCTATGTATTCAGCTTGTGCTTGGACTTTCTCTGCTCATGTTAGGCTGTTGTTTATTGCTTCCTTCTTGTTCTTCCTTTCTTTGATCTTATCCAGTGTTTCTATAGAGATCCATTCCTTATGATGGTGTTTCTTTAGGCCCAGAACCTCTTGACACTTTGAAGTCAATGTTTCTTTGATGCCTTTACAGTTGTCCTCCATGGTAGTTTCTTCTTCCTTCAGTAGATCTTGAAAGGCTTGGAACCTGTTGTTGAGAGCTATCTTGAATTCATTGAGTTTGACAGTATCTCGAAGGAGGGCTGTATTGAACCTTTGTAGTGCTGTTTGTCCACTTGTCCAGTTCTTTTTTAGCTTCAATTTTAAATTGGCTACAACTAGGTGGTGATCTGAAGCTATGTCAGCACCTCTACTGGTGCAAATATGATCTATGTGGTTCTCTGTAGTGTGGTCCGGTCATTAGTTTGGCACAGGGCTAAGATTGTATAAGTCGTACATTTATTGGTGGATAAATCACGTGATAAAAAGCCGGACATAAAGTCACAACACAATGTGTGAGCCAAGTGTAGAGAAATTCAAACAGTTCACTTCTACCTGAATATTGTGGTGATGATATTGTTTAGAAGAACAATGAGAGTTCCATGACCAAACCATGTAACTCAGAGAACAAAACTCCATCAAAAAAGTATAGTGAATTTAATATACATTCCAATCCCTCAAGAGTTCCTCGATATGATCTTCAGAAACCAGGAAAAAGCTGAAAACATTTCATTCAATCAGTATATAATAAAAAAATTTTAATTTGACAGATTGTACTGTAGTGAATGAGAACACAATTGGAGACGATCGATATTATGTGGACACAAAAGTATAGAATCTCTTAGTAAAATCTGAGATCCATATAGTAAATACTTCATTTGTAAAATATCAGTCATTTGTCTTAGATTTCATTGTTCTCTCGTTTACAAACCAATCATTCTTTGTTCTCGTTCTCTTTTCTTCGATCTTCTTAACGTTCTGCCTCCAGGTCTTTCACTTTCGACTAATAATACATATTACTTATGTCATTAGCACACACCACAATACCACAATCTGAATGAATGTCTCCTTACTCTGTTACTCAATCAAGGATGCTTATAGAGGTTTTGAAAAGTTGAAGGCTATCAAAAAAACCAAAAAATCTTATTTTCTGCACGTTAATTAACAGTGGAACAAAGTTTGTATACTTATTTCGCGCTACTTTTCTAGCGTCCGAGATTGAAGTATGGGAAAATTCTAGGGATTTAAGTGGAGACTAGAAAGTCAGTATGAAGTATTTGACTAGTGCACCCATCAAGCTTAAATTTAATGTTTTTTAAGTTAAAAAATTCACCGATTTGGATTATTTCTCAGGGTTTCTTATAATTAACTACAACTTTGGTTTTATATGAAATGACTGAAGATTATATCACCACCACCACCATCACCACCACCACCACCACCACCACCACCACCACCACCACCACCACCACCACCACCACAAAATCTCTCCATAGAGATACGAACTCATTTTTCGAATATCTCATAAACTACACAAATTTAGGTCGGTGACTTGTATTTTGTTATATGTGATGGATATCAGTGATATCTTAATCTTCCATATAGACGAGTAAAAAACGTCATCAGTTTTCATCCATCTATTTTCGCAACCCGATTTCATGTTTCTTCCATTCTAAACGTGTATTTCTAACCATTACTTATATTGATTGATCACTGGGGTAGTGATGATTATAATGTTTGTCTGGTCTTCTATTACTCAATTAAGTTGCAATGTAGCCACTGATTCAAGTAACCTGATATCGTATGGATTATGTTTACTGTTCGATGGTTGAAACTAGTCATTGATAAATTCTCAACTTGGGTTTTTAATTAGCTGGAACTCGTCAGGTTTCCTGTTGATGAATTACATCTGTTTCATATGAAGATTTCAATTAATCAATCGGCCTTTTTCTTGACTTAATTCAATAGTTGGTTGAGATTATCGAACTGAAATCATCACAGGATGAAAAGTTTCCGAAACGTATAATATTTAATAAAGATTTTAAATAGTTGTGTGAGATAAAATGTCGAATTTGCATTTCCATTCTTTATCATAGTAACAATTTCTTGAAGGTAGATGATGACAAGAAATTTTCAAATCTTGTACAGTGACTCTGTTTAACTTACCATGTGAAGTGTCGAGTTTAGTCTAATGTGCAATACGTTTTTTTGTTATTCGGCATTTTATACTCATCAGTAAGTAGTCAGTCGATGTTGTTGAGAAAAATGTGAAAAGGTATACTGAACCACAACAATAAAACAAGAAACAATGTGATCTTCTGAAAGATTAATGATATTGAACTACTGAGGAGTCCCACAATAGGACGAAACAGGCCAAATATCTGTCCACAATCATATTCATAGTAATATTAAAAGATTCATCATTTGGTCTATCAAATGCTTTCGATTCCCTATGCAATATACGACGAAATTTTCCCTTAAAATTTCATGAAATAGTCATATAATAAGGAGTAATATAAGGGGATTGATAAATCATAGAAAACGAGTATAAAAGAAAACGCCAAAAACATATAGTTTTTGTATGTAAAAAGTCAGACTAAAGGTTCCAGAGATAATAACAAAACATTGTAAGACTAGTAGAAATTTATTGATTCAATGAGCTGAAAGTGAAGCATATGCCACAAAGTCTAAAGATTATGAGTATAATCTGTGATGAAGTCTTGAGTATACACTTTTAGTATCTTTTGATTCTCAACGGTTGTCTGTGATTTAAACTATACCCGACCGTTGCTGCTACCTTGACGTGGTGGTTGGGCTTGCCTACCGTGATAAACCAATCGAGCTATAATGGTCGGAATAATCGTTCTTCAAGGTCCTATCATGTCATACAGGTTGTTTGAAGAGCGGTAACACTAAAAGCAGAAAATCAATGATCCGATAGCGAAGTCCTACTGCTGTTGTCTATACAGAGGTGTGGTGGCAGTAAGGTGTTCTGTTCAGACAACCAGCCTTCCCACAAGGACGTGTGGGGTTAGGAAATGTCGACCCTAAAAATGCACACCTCACCTCATCCCACAGATTTCTGTCTCCGGCGGTAAGGTCTCAATAAGTACGGAGCTAACAAGAAAATTGTTCACACAAAGGTCGTGTATGATCGGCGTGAAGCTGTTATCCCTTGGACACTGAGGTCACGCTCTCAGGTCACTAAGACCACCCTTAACTCAATTTTCTTTTCAGGTACTTCCAGTAAAACCCTTCCACGATGTGGACAATCGGGAAGTGATAACCGCGCTCATTCCTCTAACAGCACTGATGTAAACTATAAATTATTCGTTAATTATTAAATCTAATTAGAAAATTTTATTATATTAATCATCTTTTTGTTTATTTACGTTTATATTGTAGACATTTCATATGGTACAGTGTTCATCCTGATTATATATTTCTGTTATATTTTGCCCGATCTCACATAACTGTAACAGTGAATCTTTTATTGATTTTTGTACCAAAGGTATGTTATTCCTTAAATTTTATTTCGATTAAATAATATCTGATAGAAAGGTTTTTTATTGAAGTAATTTTTAATTTTTTGATTGAAATCATGAGTCAATTGAAGCTAGACCACCATGGAAAACCTAGAAGCACTGGACTGCCGTTTCTCCGTGACCAGTGGAGCTAATCCGTGTCGGGTAGAAACAGGTGTCTACCTCAGTACAATGGAAGGTGGCCGCGCAATTTCGTGGATTGGTTGAAGTTAGACATTAACACCACTGGGTGCCAGCTCAGTGGTCTAGTTGGTTAAACGCCTGGCGCGAGACTGATCGGTCCTGGGTTCGAATCTCGCGGTGGGCGGTATCGTGGATGTGCACAGCTGAGGAGTCCCATACTAGAACGTAACGGCCATCCAGTGCTCTCAGGTTTTCCATGGTGGTCTAGCTTCAATTGACTCATGATTTCAATCAAAAACTTAACAATCTCCCTAACACCTAAACTGGTAATTTTTAATTGTTTTACATACAATCTAACTCCATACTTACTTACTTACTTATGCCTGTTACCCATAGTGGAAAAGTATAGACCGCCCACCAGTATTTTTCACCAAACTCTGTCCTGAACAATCCATTTCAGTTGCTATTCATCTTTTTCATGTCTGTTTCCAATTCTTGACGTAATGTGTTCTTTGAATTTCCTCTTTTCCGTTTCAATTCAGGATTCTAAGTTAGTGCTTGCCTAATGATACAGTTTGACGATTTGATCAATGTGTATCCTATCTAATTCCAGTATCTTTTGATAATTTACTCTTCAGATGGAAGTTGATTTGTTGGTGAGACTAGAATTTACGGACGAGCCAATCAGATTCACCATAACATGTTTTTGATTTTGGCGCAAAATTCACTCATCCATTTGTCTAAATAGCGGTTTTGGCATTATAGTTGATATCGATTCGTGATGAAAACCCTGAATCTAATTCCTAACTTTAATCATCAACTGTAAATCATAATTCTAATTCCTCATACTAGTTTATAACCCTCATTTGGTCCTAGTCATCAGGTTGACACTCTCAAGATCATTGTAGTGTCGCTCAAATATCGTCTATAAATTATAGTCTCACCAGGTCAATCATTTGAAAGAAATATATAGATGCTTTTATCTTATTGACAGAAGATTCTTGATTACTGTTGAAGATTACAAAGTGTTGTAGTGGAAGATTAGAATTTTTATCAACATAAGAGACTTGTAAAGATCATTCAGTGTTAGGTTCATATCATGGGTTGATTTATGTAGCAAACCATTGGGAAATAAAACGGGCTAATTACTTAAATCACCAGTAATACTCACTTACATATCTGTTTAAGAGATATTACCAGTGGTAATGAATAATAATTACTCAATATCACGAATTAACTGGATATCGGATTAAAGCCTAGTTTGATTGCGAATGTATGTTTTCATTGATAAGTCCAGCAACGATGATTATGTCACAATATATGAAAGTGTTTGGTTCTTTCGTGAAAATTTCCAAGGATGATCGGGTAATGGGAAAAACTCTTCAGTAGTGATATTAGGTTGCTAAAGTAGATTGCCTTATTTTCTAAAGCTCTTAACTATAGAATCCCCTCCCATCTTTTGTTACTCGATTAGTATTCGTAATTTTTGCTAAAGTAAACTGTTATTCAAAGCTGTTTTGCTAAGATATGTCTTAGTCAGGTTATCGTACATTAATTTCTCATATCTTTTTTTGATCTCAATTACTTTCATACAAATTTAGGTAACCTTTTTATGTCGTTCATCAAAATCATTATGTAATACTACTCGTCCACGTGGTTCACCTGGAACTCCTTATCCTGGTGATCCACATTTACCTAGTGGTGGAAAATTGAATTTAGTATCAAATGGTGATCTAGATATTGCTGATGTGAACTTAGCTGATATGGATCCTGAAGTAATAAGGGTTAGTTGAATTTTATTTTAATGAAAAGTGATTCCTATTTTGTTATACTGAAGAAGTTATACTTACGAAGATCATTTATAAGGTGAAGTTTTATATGAACTAACAAATTGTTTTTATAACATTCCTAATCAAATTCTACATAATAAGTTACAAAGCAATCGACAGTCTAACCAACTTGACAATATATATACATATATATTCTATGCTAAATGAATATAGTACGGTGGTCGGCACTCAATCCTTAAGCTTCGTATATAGTTCGTCCTGATAAACTTCACTAGAGAACGCCCCAACGGTGTATAAGTCAGAAGATGAATACGAAGTGTTGATTAAGTTTATTGTTGCACCATGCACAGATAACCAAAATTATAGGTAAGCTAAGCAAGCATGAAAGAGTAGTGCCGAAAAGCAAGCAAGCGAACGAGTGAGCGTACGAGTCAAATGAATAGGATTAAAATGTACATATACATACATAGGGAAATGAGTGAATCATTGAATCAATTAAGCGAATAATACTAAAGCTAGCAGAATGAGTCTGCTCATTTGAACCGATAAACGTGCCACATTCTGTGTCGTTTGTGTTTGACTGAATAATGAGACTAAAAGCTCATAAGTGGGATCCGTGATTGGAAGTGTGCACTGGGAAGAAAATGTTAATTTCTAGTGATTCTGTAGCTGACGAAAGTTTTTTTCAATCTGAATTCAATTTGAATTCATGATTTGATCTAAGCTAGATTACCGTTGAAAACCTGGAAGCATTGAACGGCTACCTGGCCCCAGAATCGAACTCATAATTCCACATGTGGAACTGGGACCTAGGACTATGTATCTCGCACGTGAACGCTTGACCCCTCGTCCACTGAGACGGCCATCTACTGCTTTCAGGTTTTCAATGGTGGTCTAACTTAGATCAACTCGTGAATTAAACTGTTAAAATACTACAATCTCCACAAATCTCCATACCAACGAAACAAAATTTGTTAAGGAAAATAAGGACGCTCATATGTAGAGAATACAGGGAATTGATTGTATTTCGTTGTTATTCACTTTTCAACTAAACCAAAGTTGAAATTTATAACAATTAAATTTCTATCAATGAACGGTGCAATTGCCTAGAACATGAACTGTAATAAATCACCATTGTTTAGTTTTGAAATTAGACAATAACACTGTTAGATGCCGGTCGGTTCAATGGTCTAGAGGTTAAACGTTCACTCACGAGACTGATAGGTCCTGAGTTCGAAACTATCGAGGCAGGATCGTGGATGTTTACTGCTGAAAAGTCCCATACTATTACGAAACGGCCATTCAGTGCTTTCAGTTTTTCCATGGTGGTCCAGCTTCAATTGACTCATGAATTCAATTATTATAATTACTATAATATCCACAAAACCTCTTTGTGTTTAGCTCAGTGGTAATAGTTTTTCACATACATGCAAGTATTTATGTATTTCAAAACCATGAATGTAAAAACGATGAACTTATAAACCATTTTATAAAGTTCACTTGGTATTGTTTTACTTGAATCTTCCCATTGATGTTTAGGACTGAAATTGATCAGTCTCATGTTGGCATATGTGCATACTGTGCGTATTGCCTCGATATTGCCTTAATTTACAAGCATTATAAACAAAGATGGATAGTGGCTAGCAGTGGAATCCAGGACGTGAATTTTCGTCCTATTTTGGGACTCGTCAGCTGGATGTACTTGCATCTCATAGTTGACGTTCACTCTAGGATGCAGGTATATCCACCTGACGAGTCCCAAATAGGACGAAACGCGCGTCCTGGATTCCACTATCTATCTCAACTTGATTGATGTGAATTTAAATTTGACAACGTATGACTGAAGGTTGAATCTTTAACGAACTCATTTACACCTGTTAATGGCCCGGGATCTATTAATGATTGTTGTCGATATATATATATATATATATATTATATATATATATATATATATATCGTCAATCCTCGTATATAGTACTCGACTTAGATCGCGTTAGTGAATAACGGAATTAAACAAGTCAAATATGAGAATGGGTGTTTGAATACATATATTTTGTACACTCACTGATCTGATCACGCCATCAAAGAAACAAAGCGAAGAGAAGAGAACGAAGCGAAATGACGCTCGGTGGAGAAGGCGTGTGAGCCAACTCCATTTAACCAAGCGTTAATCTATATTTATAGCCGAACAAAAATACGTTACAAATATGTGATGAATGAGGTAAGAAGTGCACATACATACGCTTACATAAAAACAGTCATGGTTGATAGGTGAATAGTTAACAAAGTCAAAACGTGACTCAAGAAGAATGGATAAATTGGCTTGTCCAGAAGCTAGAATAAGTTTATTGAGCTTAACATAGCAACTGACACTACAAATCGCTTGCATATACTTATTCGCCTCTCCGCTTTAAATTCACTCGATCTGTTCATAACTTTATGTTCTACACTATCAGTTAATAAACTATAGTTGTTACTTCTCTTTGTTTTCTGATTTCAAACACCGTTGAGATTTATATTATAACAATTATCGAGGTGATCAATTATCGAAGCAAAATCACTACAACCTTCCTGTGTCAACTGAAATAACGTTGAACTATTCAAAATCATTATGTAAATGTAGTTAATGTTGAAAACTAGCCAGCATAATTCACAGTTCACCGACAGAGGTAACTTGAACATTTACAACGAACAATATATATATCGTATTCCTTGGATAAGTAGTAACCTATGTGACATTCAGTGGCTTTTCCAAACTTATGGGTTACCATTTTTCTGAAGATGTGTTTAATGCCTTAAATTTCTTTGCTTTTATCAATTATCTCTACTATCCTTTCATACTAACTCACTCTAATATGGTGTTTTGCAACATTGAAAAGCTCAGAAAGTACCATCATGAAAGTTCGTAGATTTTCTTTCTTCTTTGTTCTTTGAAGAAATGAGAAGTAGTCGTTATAGAACTGATACTTCAGGTATATTTGACTTTGGGAAAGAATTTTCTGAGGCAAAAAAAAATGGTTAGAAATAATAACAGATGAACATTCATAACAGTGGTGGTCGTAACTTTAAAATGGTTTATATAAGATTTTCGAATGTTCCCTAATTGATTGATTGTGGGATGTGGATTGTTGTGGCAGTTTTGTAGATCTTTTTAATGATAAATCTTCACTGTAATCAAGCATACAGTACTGAGTAAAAGAAAAAGAATCATTTTTTTTAACAGCTCACTAACTTTTGAAATTCATATTCACTTTTAATCTCCATAGGAACATCAATCTATGGTGTGCTCATTTAAGAAGTCTGTAACAGTATATAATAAAACGATACTGTAAATAACAATGAAAACTCCACAAATGAAACATTCAACTCAGAGAATAAAGTTTCATCAAAAACTGAAAATAACTCCATACTTACTTACTTACTTACTTACTTACTTACTTACTTACTTACGTACTTACTTACTTACTTACTTACTTACTTACTTACTTACTTACTTACTTACTTACTTACTTACTTACTTACTTACTTACTTACTTACTTACTTACTTACTTACTTACTTACTTACTTACTTACTTACTTACTTACTTACTTACTTACTTACTTACTTACTTACTTACTTACTTACTTACTTACTTACTTACTTACTTACTTACTTACTTACTTACTTACTTACTTACTTACTTACTTACTTACTTACTTACTTACTTACTTACTTACTTACTTACTTACTTACTTACTTACTTACTTACTTACTTACTTACTTACTTACTTACTTACTTACTTACTTACTTACTTACTTACTTACTTACTTACTTACTTACTTACTTACTTACTTACTTACTTACTTACTTACTTACTTACTTACTTACTTACTTACTTACTTACTTACTTACTTACTTACTTACTTACTTACTTACTTACTTACTTACTTACTTACTTACTTACTTACTTACTTACTTACTTACTTACTTACTTACTTACTTACTTACTTACTTACTTACTTACTTACTTACTTACTTACTTACTTACTTACTTACTTACTTACTTACTTACTTACTTACTTACTTACTTACTTACTTACTTACTTACTTACTTACTTACTTACTTACTTACTTACTTACTTACTTACTTACTTACTTACTTACTTACTTACTTACTTACTTACTTACTTACTTACTTACTTACTTACTTACTTACTTACTTACTTACTTACTTACTTACTTACTTACTTACTTACTTACTTACTTACTTACTTACTTACTTACTTACTTACTTACTTACTTACTTACTTACTTACTTACTTACTTACTTACTTACTTACTTACTTACTTACTTACTTACTTACTTACTTACTTACTTACTTACTTACTTACTTACTTACTTACTTACTTACTTACTTACTTACTTACTTACTTACTTACTTACTTACTTACTTACTTACTTACTTACTTACTTACTTACTTACTTACTTACTTACTTACTTACTTACTTACTTACTTACTTACTTACTTACTTACTTACTTACTTACTTACTTACTTACTTACTTACTTACTTACTTACTTACTTACTTACTTACTTACTTACTTACTTACTTACTTACTTACTTACTTACTTACTTACTTACTTACTTACTTACTTACTTACTTACTTACTTACTTACTTACTTACTTACTTACTTACTTACTTACTTACTTACTTACTTACTTACTTACTTACTTACTTACTTACTTACTTACTTACTTACTTACGTACTTACTTACTTACTTACTTACTTACTTACTTACTTACTTACTTACTTACTTACTTACTTACTTACTTACTTACTTACTTACTTACTTACTTACTTACTTACTTACGTCTGTTACTCCCAATGGAGCATAGACCGCTGACCAGCATTCTCCAACTCACTCTGTTCTGGGCCTTCCTTTCTAGTTCCATCGAATTCTTGTTCATTTTTCTCATGTCTGTCTCCGCTTCCCGGCGTAATGTGTTCTTTGGTCTTCCTCTTTTTTTGGCCTTAGGGACTCCATGTGAGGGCTTGTCTTGTGATGCAGTTGAGTGCTTTCCTCAATGTGTATCCTATCCACTTCCAGCGCTTCTTCCTAATTTCTTTATCCGCTAGGATCTGGTTCGTTCTTTCCCATAGTTGGTTGTTGCTGATAGTGTCCGGTCAACGGATCCGAAGTATTTTGCGTAGACAACTGTTAATAAACACTTCTATCTTCTGGATGATGACTTTCGTAGTTCTCCAGGTTTCCACCACATGCAGTAGAACTGTCTTGACATTTGTATTGAAAATCCTGACTACGGTGTTGGTTGACAGTTGTTTTGAGTTCCAGATGTTCTTCAGTTGTAAATATGCTGCTCTCGCTTTACTGATTCGCGTTTTCACATTTGCATCAGATCCACCGTGTTCATCAATGATGCTGCCCAAATATGTAAAGATTTTTACATCTTCCGAATCTTCTCCGTCAATTGTGACTGGATTGGTGCATGCTGTGTTGTATCAGAGAATCTTACTTTTCCGTTTTCTCTTTTTTTGATGAAAAACAACAAACTCCATACTATACAAATAATTGCTCACTGAATGGTGATCAATGTCATGTATGTCAGGTCCTTCTTAGTGCAGGTCGAATCCTATCGACTAAGTTGTAATGTGGCCAATAGTCTAGATATCTCGAAATTGTGTTCACTATGTCGAAATAACATGGTAGTTGGAGGTAGTCATCAGGAAATCCTGTCCATACTATTTTGAAATTAGATAAAGTTGAAATTCTGTAATATTCTGAACATCTTCTTACACTTCATTACATGACATAAATTGGCTTAGTGATTCCTTTTCTTTTCTTTTCTTTTTTTTGTTTTAGCGTGAACTAAAACGTCTTTATACACAAATTGAATTGTATAAAACCAAAGCAATGCGAAAAGATAATCCACATATAAGTAAACGTAGAGGTGGACGAAAACAACGTCGGTAGGTTTTTTCTTTGAAAAGAAAACATTAACTATTTTCGATGAGACTATAATTTATGGATGACCTCTCAGTGACGCTAGATTGACCTTGAGAGTTTCTACCTGATAACTATGACCAAATGAAGGTTAGAAACTAATGTGAGAAATTAGAATTATGATTTACAGTTGATGATTAAGGTTAGGAGTTAGATTTATGGTTTTAATCATGAACTGGTATCACTTATAGTACCAAGACTCCATTTAGGTTTTCGATGAAGCATGAACCTTCTTGTTTCCTTGATAATGACCTTTTCTGAGTAATACGTCTTGTTAATGACTGATTTAAGCCTTTGTTTCAATAAAAGGCTATTTGAATCACCTCTAAATGGTAAGGTGATGTAGACAGTCTTTTTCTCTACTAAAGCTATAATTGATCTCACTGTACCATAAGTTAATAATCTATTTATAAATTTAAGAGGATAGCGATTTTCCATTAATGTTTCCTTATAACAACGTAACATCATTATCAATAGCGGCATTTGTGCAAATACGATCAAGCCTGTAAATAAGCATCTTATGAGACACTGTTTGTATTGCACAGGGTGATAACTATAATAACTAAGGTATTGACCTGTCTATATTGGTTCTCTTAAAGTGGATCGTTTGCTTAAGCCATCTTCTTGTCTACTTAAAACCATATCTAGGAATGGAAGCTGATCGTTGTTCACCTCTTCCCATGAGAGACTAATGTGGTTCTGGAGAGTGTTAAGTTTATCCAATAAACAATTCATATCCTCATTTCTTTCACAGACAACTAAGATATTCTCCACATATCCCTTATTTTTATGTATAAATGTTCTTAACAAGTACATAATGTGTGATCAGATTGTTCGAAATGTATTGCGTTAACGCTATCACCACATAGTCCTGGTAATTTTCGTCTTCTTATTACACTATGGAAATTATAAGACAACATTAAATTAAGAGAGAATGGCGATAGTATGGTTAAGAATAATCCATATTTTTTCTATATATATAATCAGATTAAATTTCGAATTTCTCTTAACTCATATCCCAGTTACAAGTTCTTGTAACTTGACTCCGAGTAACGCACTTAATATAAGAGTTAGTTATACTACCCTGATCGAATGAATCGAAATGGTTATGATATTGAAATCTTACACTTCTCGGTTAATGGCTGAACGCTTAAACTAATCATTCATCGTTTAAATCACATTCTGTATTTAAATTCTCTAACATTTAAAATAAATGAAGATTATTTTATATTATCTATCATACTACTTACAATTAATTAACTAGTTTATTTCGATGAATAAAATTTACTTAGTACCTGGTCACTGGGATGTTCATAATTTTAAATGTTAATCCCATGCTCAACTTGAAATCATTTTAAACAATAGAGTAGTACAATAGGAATAATTGTTGAATATTAAGGAAGTAATGTCAAATGTTTACGCTCAATTTGTGAAGTTTTACAATACACAACCACAGCCAACGTATTTTTCATAAAGTGGACACTAATAAGAGGCATTACAAAGATCTTTACAATTTATCAACTTAATAACTACAAATGTTCCACCTATCTTTTATTTACACATAAGAATGATTGATAGTTGATTAGCAGGCAAGCTTTCGATCTCATTTATCCAGAGTCCTACAATGACTTAATCGATTTTCATTTCGGGTGAACAATTGAAAAGTCTATGAACCAGTGTTTGTTACGAATAGATAAAAAAATACATATGTACAAGATACTAGAGTGACTTTCTAGTGTTATGACTATCATATTGGTAATGAATGATAAATTCCATGTGGGAAATCAATGGCTCATGGCATATGATTAATCGTAAATAAAAATAATATATTTGCCGGATCCACTGACGCGTAATTAGTATTAGTGAGGCAATCGAAGCAATCCGCACATGATGCACATATATGCCAATAATAAACTGATCAATTTTAGTCCTAAACATTAATGGGAAGATTCAAATAATCAATATGAAAATGAATTACTTCACCCGATTGAACAAACTAGTGGCTATCATCTAAACTCAGTAGCTAAGTGAATAAGGCCATGGCACTTAAAGCGAACAATACTGGGTTTGAGTCCCGAAGTGAGTAACAACTTTGAGATACAGGTACATCTGTGGTCATCAGTAGTATATGATACCAATCCGAAGAAGAATGCTTGACAACAGATGGCTGGGAAAATCGAATCAAGGAGAACGGAAACAAAGAGTAATTGTTATGGCAATGAAAGAGCGATGAAGTTTGAGACAATTGTTAAGGAATTTGCAAGTAAAGTATTGAACGTATGGTTATCAAATTTTACCAAAGAACTCTGTAATTTAGTATTAAAATACAACTGCTTGTCCCCATCTATGTTCTCATTCATAACATATTGAACTGACAAGTCCTAAATAGGACGAGACACACATCTTGAATTCCACTACGAGTCACCATCCATCTCTACTTACAAATCTTTTAGTGTAAATACATTGTCAATCACTGAAATGAAACTTAATAGTATAATGGATAGTGGCTAGCAGTGGAATCCAGGACGCGCAAATGGCTATCAGGACTCAGTAGCTGAATGGATAACGTGATGGCGTTTGAAGCGAATGTTACTGGGTTCGAGTCCCAGAGCGGACATCAACTCTGAGATGCAGATACATCCAGCTGACGTGTCCCAAATAGGACGAAACTCGCGTCAAACTGGATTCCACTGCTAGCCACTATTCATCATTACTTACAAATAGCTTGTGAATTAAGGTAATGTCGAGGCATTTGCACAGTATGCACATATGCCAATAACAGACTCATCAATTGCAGTGTTAAACCTCAATAGGAAGATACAAGCCAAACAATACCAAGTGAACTTAATAATATATGTCCTTTTTTTTGTTATATTATGTTATTGTTTAGATTCTCACTACAACCATTTCATAAACGACATCATGGACAAACTTCATCTAGTATAAGTGGTAATGTTATGCCAAATGATACAGGATGTTGTTGTACAGAATGTCAATCATCAAAATTTACTATACGATTATGTCCACATTCTTGTAGTCGTCATTTAATTCATAGTAGTAGTAGTAGTAGTACAAGTCATAAACAATCACCAAATGATAATAATAATAATAATAATAATGGTGGTAATAGTGGAATAAATCGTTCAAATTATACAACAATATTACATGATGAAGAAATTTCTAAATTATCAGAAGAATCAACAAATAGTGGTATAGATGATCAATTATCGATTAATAATGTAGTATCAATTCAACAACAATCAAAAAATCAATTATCTAGTTCTATTCATTCAAATGATAAACAAATCAATACATTATCAATAATCAATAAAAATGAGAATAAACGTTCCAAATGTAAATCAATTAATGAGAAGACAAGATAAAGTTAGTTCATTTATAATTCTTTGTATGTCTTATTGAATAGTTCTTCATTGATTAGATATGAGTCAATTACTTAATGAAGACAATAGAAGATGATCGTTGATTAACAATTCAATGGTCTAAAAGTTAAATGCCCACTCTCGACATTAATAGATCTTTTGATTTGAGATAGTGGAGATTTTGGTGGAGTTTTGTTCTCTGAGCTGGATGGTTTGGTTGTGGAGCTTTCATCGTCCTTCTTCTGAACAACATCATCAGCACAAACTTCAGATAGAAGTGAAGTGTTCGAATTTCTTCATATGTGTTTCACAGCTTGTTCTGTACACCTCGATGTTGATTGGTTCTTATTGACCTTAAATTTGTCATTGTTTACTTCTTTGTTAAGTTAAAAGAAATTCACAGAGGAACTTGTTGGGAATGTTACTTACTTACTTACGCCTGTTACTTCCAATGGAGAATAGGCCGCTGACCAGCATTCTCCAACCCACTCTGTCCTGGGCCTTCTTTTCTAGTTCCATCCAATTCTCGTTCATTTCTCTCATGTCTGTCTCCATTTCCCGGTGTAATGTGTTCTTTGGTCTTCCTCTTTTCCTTTGGGAATGTTAGTTCTACAACAATCACTTGGTAAATGCGTTACATTTGTAATTCTATTTTTAAAAAAATGAATTTCTTGTTTTTGCGCCAAAAGAACTCATTTTCATGTCTTATGTCTTATTCCACACTTGGGAGGACCTTAAATGTGATTAGTTCGTTGTCTCTTTAAATAAATTGTTTTGTAACGTTTACCAAGGACATTTTTATGCTGTTTATATACGCTTAAGTTGTGGTTATTGTTGTTGTTGTTCGTGCTTGTGGAATATATTTCCCACTTTTAAACTTGAACATCTTTCTCTAATTAACGGATCTGGATCGTATCGGAATAGTTAATTGATTTGGTCATTCTGTCACTGAGTATTCATTCCGTTCATAGATTAGGTGAACTCGTAATCTCTTGAAATATAGCAGAACTATATAATATAGAATGATCTTAATCAATACAGAAAGCGTTTATTCTGTTACAAGTAGTGAATAGTGTTTTTTTTTTCTTCATTGTATATACAGTCTGTTCATTTCCCTACCGTATTTGGATCTAGTTTTTAATTATTCTCAACAATAAATGTTTACTTTTCATCATGATTAGCGTATTACTTCATTAGATTATAAGTTAATCTATTCAACCTAGTAGTTCATGATATACAATTAAGGCTATTCACATAAATTATCTTCTCAGTATACTTGTTATTAATAGTACGTTCATCCAGATTGGTATGAACTGTAAAACTAATAGAAAAAAAATACTTACGTACTTACTCACGCCTGTTACTCCTAGTTGAAGAGCATTGGCCACCTACTAGCATGCTCCATCCAACCCTGTCCTGGGCAATCCTTTCCAGCTATTTCCAGTTCTTATTCATCTTTTTCACATCCGCTTCTATTTCCCAACGTAATGTGTTCTTTGGCCTTCCTTTTTACCGCCTTTTTTCAAGACTCCAGGTTAACGGTTGCGTCATGATGCAGTTTGATGATTTCCGTAATGTATGTTTTATCCATTTCCATCGTCTTTGCCTGATATCCTCTTCAACTGGAAGCTGGTTTGTTCTCTCCTACAGTAGTTTGTTGGTGTTAATATACCGTCAATGGATTTTGAGTATCTTGTTTACGCAAATATTTATAAATACTTGTACTTTCTTGATGATGGTTGTTGTAGTTCTCCAATTTTCTCCGTACAGTAGAACTGTCTTGATGTTCGTATTGAAGATTGTGACTTTGATGTTGGTATGAAGACAGTTGTTTTGAGTTCCATATGTTCTTTAATTGTAGAGATACGGCTCTTGCTTTTCCAATCCTCACCTTTATGTCTGCATCTGAACTTTCTTGTTCATCGATGATGTTTCAAAAATAAACATAAGATAACGTAAAACTTTGTACTCATACATTCAAAGAAATTAACAGTAAGGATTGATGAACTTGAACAAGATTGAATCTTGAACTTTGTTATCTCATTTAAACAAAATATCATCAGGTCATTTAGTGAAAGTTTTTATAAAACTATCAGAATTATTCACAGATTGAAATCATGAGTCAGTTGAAGCTAGACCACCATTGAAAACCTGGAAGCACTGGACGGCCGTTTCGTCCTAGTACGGGACTCCTCAGCAGTGCGCATCCACGATCCCGCACCACGCGGAGCTCGAACCCAGGATCTACTGGCTTTGCGCGCGAGCACTTACCCATTAGACCACTGAGCCGGCATCCAACGGTGTTAATGTCTAACTTCAAACAATCCACGAAGTTGCGCCACCATATACCATTATCTTCAGTGAGCTGATATCTCACAACAGAATTATTATTATTATTACTATGGATACATATTACTGTATAGTCTAATCTTAGAAAGATAGAAATATTCAGTACATTCTGACTGATTTTAACCAATGGATTAAGATACATTCAAAATGCAAACAATCTTCTATTACATTCTCATGTTAAAGTAAATTATTTATTGATTAAACTGTATGTGAACTTATAAGGATTCCTTAATGTTGGGTAACATGACTCATAATCGATCACAATGATTTAGGTGTTTTACACACTCTTTGTCCTCTTCTAAACTATGAGATTAAAATTGATTGAAATCTTTTCATGAACTAAGTTTTTCTTCCTGTACTATATTCTTGTATACAATGTTTCTATGATTACGGTTGTTATATTTCTCTCTTACGGTTTATAACTCAGCTATTCCTATAGCTTAGTAATCTCGGACACCGATTCACTCGACAAGTCCCCAAATCAGAACACGGTTGTACAGAAATGAGACTATATTCCAAATAATAAGATTAGATGGAAGTAAGAAGCACAATAGGAAGAATGTTAGTATATTTATAGTTTTTATATGAGATTTCTAGAGTATTTATAGTGACTCACGTGCAAATGGGTTTATTCTCATTTAACTCAGTTAAGCCCTTTTGTTAACTTATTTAGCGGACAAAGCAATCCGCACTATAACAACTTATTGTACCTTTATTATTTTGTGCTTGTATGAAATACGTATGCTTGAATATTGCTTACGGCCTACGCATTTATTCACTCTGCTAGTCTTACTACTAACTGATTATTTGATTCGATTATTCATTCATTTCACATGGTATATATATGTCCATGTTATTCATATGGCTGACTCTGCTTTCTCACTCGCTTGATTGTACCCGATTACTTACATTCGCTCAGTCGCTCGCTTGCCTGTTTGCCGTTCGACACAACTCTTAATGCTCGTTTAATGCATCTGTAAATTTTGGACATCTGTGTGTGTGGTCTCGAAATAAACGTAATCAACGCTTCGTATTCGCCTTCTGAATAATATACCGTTGGGGTTAAATAGCACGGTTATCAAGACGAATTGTATACGAAGTTTAAGGGATATATCGAATACCGACCACCACATATTCTCCAACTATCAACTAGTGCTGATTGGATAAGAATTAACTAATCAGCGTGCATCAAAGCAATCATGCATTGAGCATACTTTAATCCGGTCTATGTCCCGCTAACAACTGTGTTTTCATATTATTATACTAACGCGGTATGGCAATTTGAAGCAATACATATATATATACCTGATCTTACATTGTAACTCACTGATTGAAACTATCTTACTAAGAGAAAACAATGACTGAGATCATTCATCACAGTGAATAGATCTTTTGATTCATTTGAAACTTCATGAGACAAGTTTATAGTACTTTTTTTTGTTTGTTTGTTTGTTTGTTTTTCACATAGATTCTACTTTTAATATTCAACCTTTAACCTGTGATGAGAAACATAAGCGAAGAAATTCAGGCAGTTTCGAAAACAGGTATATCTATATATATATAGAGAGAGAGTTATACAAAACCATCATTGGACATCTTTCATAAACCTCTATTCTACCTATGTACGTACGTATGTATGTATATATATATATGTGTGTGTGCGCTCATACAAACGCTTATAGATGTACTTTTAATAATAATAATACTAATAATCATAATCAGATGTATCACTGTTGCTTTCTTCCTCTACTTTGAAATCAATCAAATCTTCTTCAATAAAAACCAAATTCATTTTATATGTGATGAATTATTGAAACCTTTTTTTGTTTGTTTTGTGTCAAACTATTCCCGAGTGGATTAAATTTATTCATTTTAATTTATTGTAATTAATCAATACACAATTATATAATCAATCAATTAATCAATCAACCAACCAATCAATCAATCGATCGATCGATCGATTAATCAATCAATTTACTTTGAATCAAATCAATTCTTGTTTGTATCTTTTGTTTGATGTATTTTTTAAAATCAATCGATCAATCAGTCAATCAATCAATCAATCGATCGATCCATGAAATGATAATAATAATCAATTATGATGAATAATTTCCATTGTCTTTATGATCAAATGTTTACAGCTTTATCATTATTATTATTATTTCAGTAACCATTATAGTAACAATTATATCTAATCAATACAAAATACATCAGAAGACAAAGTGTTCATCGATTGATGAAAACAAAAAAACAACAAAAAAAGAATAATAATGATGAGAATTTTGTAAATAATTTTATTTTAATCCTTTCTGTATTATTTTCTTTCTTTTCTTTTTCTTTTCTCTTTTTTTTGTTTTTTTTGTCTCTTTTACTTTTTAATGATGAACCAACTTTCTTATATTTCTATTATATCATATAACAATAAAAAAACAACAAGGACGAGGACGACGACGACGACGACAGCAACAACAACAACAACAACAAAGAAACGATTACACCATTCAAAGTTAAATCTAATTGAAATATGATCATATTTTTCAATAAAATGAGGATAATTATAGTGCAAGGTGTTTTATTATTGATTTTCAATAATTGAGATTATGAGTTAATTGAAGCTAGACAACCATAGAAAATTTGGATTGCTGTTTCGTCATAGTATGGGACTCTTCAATTGTGTGTGTGCATTCGCGATCTCGTCTCGCGAGATTCGAACCCAAAGACTTAACAGTCTCACACACGAACGCTTAACTTCGAAACCTTTGAGCCGGCCATCATCCAATGGTGTTATTATCTAACTAATCCAGGAAATTGAGCGATATATCTCACAATAGGGCGAAACGGCCGTCCAGTGCTTGCAGGTTTTTTATGGTGTTCTGGCTTCAATTAGCTTATGATCTCAACTATTGAAATTACTATAATATCTATAAAAATCCCTTCTGATATTATTTATTTGACAATATTTATACTTACGTAATGCAATAACACTTGTTTTTCTCCTTATTTATTTATTTGAACATTTAAATATTGGTACAAACGGGCATCGAATACATGTGCACCACACAAGGCACTTGATTTGTATGTGAGCTCTGATACTGTCCGATTGTCCAGACCGAACCAGGTGTTTTTCTTAGGGGGGCTACACTCAGGGCCTTTGACCTAAAGGTCTGATCCATAAGGCAGTGGAGCAATGTCAGAAAAATTCAGTCCCATGGTAGCCGATGATCAACGATTGGTTCATACGCCATTTGTTCCTCAGGATACTGAAGCTCATGTGCAACCTTTGTTTGGAATCGAGGTTTCCCAACTCCCCTAAGTGTATCCATCATAACCATCAACCCGGTTAAAGCGCCGAACACGCACTTTTTGTCCTCCTTATTTCGTAAATAACACCCCCGCCTTGAGAAGGCAGTGAGTAGGACTTCACTGACAGTGGCTATATACGCGTGGTCACGTGAGAGCATTTCGGGGTGGAGAGTGGACTCTCTCCACCTTTGGCCAGGGTATTTGGTGGCGATTTTCTACCTACACAAATAGAACGTTAAGTTACCTTGTTAGTTCCCATTTTACAGGAATTCAACATATCTCGAATGAAGAACCAGTGATTGATTTGACTGTAACGTGAGAATATTTCCACATCAACAACCGACAACAATAACAATAATAATAGGGGTAAGTAAATATATAACACATCTAATATCTGTCAGATTATCTACTGGTCTGACTAGGTAAACAATCGATCATCATTTTTCTAATTTACACAGCACATAGTTAAATGGTGTCTTGGTTTCATAAATTTCCATAAGTTTATAGAGATTCTGTTTGAACATCTTTTCTTGTGGATAAATCTCATGTGGAAGTGATAGATGTCCATCATTAAACTGTTTAAAAACTAAGATGAAAAAGCTTTTCAGTGTTACCAATGATTTTCAAGTGTATTTTTTAATTAACTGAATTTGTTAATATGAAATAACTGAATTTCCCATTTAACCCTCTAAATATCCCGATTGTCAAGCCCTAGTATTATCATAGTTGTATATTACTTAGGGGTTCTTAACATGGGGGAAAATCCGGCTATTTATTGTTCAAAAATTTTCGACTGTTCGGTATGATGGTTCAATGCTTAGGGCATTTGACTTTCAAATACTAAGTTACACGTTCGAACCCATGTAGAATCATTATTCCCCATAATTAGAGTGAATATCGAAGCTGTGTAAACGAATGACGTATACCAAACAGTGTGCTTTGAATTATTGCATGTCATATATTTATTTAAGTTAAATGGACTTGAATTTATTCTAATGAAGTGTGACAACTTTCATATTGATTATGAACAAGATATTAACAAAATCAGTGGTTAGTAAAACTGGGAAGGAAGTCAATCAAAGTACGAGAAACTCAGTAGTAACAAGTTGGAATGTAAAGTTGGGTAATGCAAACTCGAATATCAATAGGATTATCATTTTCTGCAAAACTGGAGGTACAATCTAGTGACGAGTACCTTCTAGATCATAATCTATATCGTGAGACTTCTGTGAACTTCTCCAAACTATCTATATTATTTCATACCTATAATTCCCTATATTATCTTAAAGTGAGCAAAAACAAAGATTGATTCAGAGTAATAAACGGATTCATTTGATTTCGTTAGGTTCTCATCAGCTGTTTACAACCTAAATTATTTGAAATTCAACATTATTACAGATATTGACATACTTATTACATAAGAGGGTGATGAAGGATGAATATACGTGTATCATGATGTAGCGAAGATTCAGATAGAGTTCAATAAGGGTTATAAAATTTTTTGTCTCGAATAAATAAAGTTTGAGAAGCGAAGTACCAGAACATTCACATAGGGATTAGAACTCATGAAAATAGTTTAATGGTAATAAAGAAAGTATAAATTGAAACTAATCAGTTATGTATGATGTAATTTATACTTCAGAAAGAGTTGCAATAATGACGCAATAAATAAATAGGAGCAAATTGATAGAAAGAGTGGGGGTTATTGTTACCAGGGTAAAGAAAGATTTATTACTGTCTCTTTTTTTGTATACATAGGTCTGGTTTTAAACGTTTGATTGCTATTGCTTCAGCAAATTTCAAAAGTTGGAGTTTGATTGTTTGTTAATCACCTTGAAGGATTTCACTATATCAACTTTATATCCTGTATCAAGGAGATGTCTTGCGATGGCACTGTTGAATGCGTTCAATCCATTTAATTTTAAACGTTTCGGAATATATTCTTTGAATCGGACGTAGGCTCTCCTTTCTGTTCTACCAATGTAACTGCTTTGGCAGATACATGTAAATTTGTATACATAGTTGGTGGTAATATGAAAGGGATACCTGTTAAACCTTGATTGTGTCAAAGAACATGTTGTTTTGGATAGGACAATCAATTTCGCTGCAGGATAAGTTCTCGTCAGTGCAGTTTTTAGTTTCATATTGATTGATCCTATGACATCGTCACCTTTGAATTGAAGTTGAATAAAAATAGGCTTTTTATTTGCTGTAATTTCTTTCGGTTTTTTTATCTTCACATTTGCCGTATTTCTCAATAAATTTCAGTGGGTATCCGTTATTCTTTAAACATTTTTTTAACATTCATAACTTCCTCTTCTAGTGTATCGGAAGTACATATTCTTTCTGTTCTGTAAAACAGTGTTTTGACCAGTGCCTTTTTGTAACTGATTGGACAAAAGCTATTGAAATTAAGATAACTACCATTCCATGTGTCTTTCTTATAAACTGAACGTTGAACTGTACCATCTTTTCTTCTTTTCATTGCGATATCAAGAAAATGGAACTTGTTTTCTTTTTGATGTTCCATAGTGAAATGAATATTCGGATGTGCTTCGTTGAAAAACTCTAGCAGATTTATTGCATGTTGTTTATTATTACATACAATGAAGGTATCATCAACATACCTCGAATAATACATCATTTCATCAATCGCTCGTTTGAGTTTGGTTCTTTCGAGGTTAGCCATGAAAATATCTACTAGGACAGGACCTAACGGACTTCCTATCGCTACACCATCGGTTTGTTTGTATATGATATCGTTGAACTGGAACTGAACATCTTTTGTACAAGTGAGTAATAGTCGTTTGAATTCTGGTACTGGTAGAGGTAGGATGTCAGAATGTTGACAAATTATGTCTATGGTCTCAAGAAGTGGTATTTTTGTAAACAAAGATGTTACATCAAAAGAAACCATAAACTTACCGGCAATATTTATGTGATTCATGCTGTCAGTAAATACAAATCACTCCTTTAGTGTATAGGTGGCTAATCGTTGACGCACTGGTTCTAACTTATCTGCCAATCATCGTGCAACTTTGTGGTATGGTGAATTGATCATGGACAAAATAGGTCTAAGAGGATAACCTTGTTTATGTATTTTCGGTAATCCATACATGTGGGGCAAACGAGACCCACGAGGTCGTAGATTATTGTAAGTAGAGTTATCGATCATCTTCTTTTTCAGAAGATCTCTGAGTACTTTGGTGATTCTTTTCTCAATGGAATCAGTTAAGTCTTTGTTACTTTTTTCTAACTTGAATCTCATATGGTCATTCAAGATAGACTTCATCTTAGAGACATAATCTGTTTTGTTCATTAGAACAACACTTGAGCCTTTGTCTGACCGACTAGTCCTAATCAAGAGAGTTAGATTTGACTTCAAGGCATTGATACAATAAATAGAATTCTATTGTTTTGTAATCAATCAATTCTGAACGAATGAATCATCATAAAATGTAATTTACTTGGTTTTATTCAGCTTAATATAATCAATCAATGTACCGAAGGTAAGTGTCTTTTGTGTAGAATATCTTGCAACGTCAATTGAAAGTTTTGATTCATAAATATAGTTCTAAAGATGAATGATATATGATGCTAAACTCAATTAATTTAGACCTGATTATTCAAAAACTGAGAGGATCAGTTGAACAATATAAATTCATTGTATTACTTCATCGCTGTTGTAATACTTACTTACTTACTTACGCCTGTTACTCCCAATGGAGAATAGGCCGCTGACCAGCATTCTCCAACCCACTCTATCCTGGGCCTTCTTTTCTAGTTCCATCCAATTCTTGTTCATTTTTCTCATGTCTATCTCCATTTCCCGGCGTAATGTGGTCTTTGGTCTTCCTCTTTTCCTTTGACCTTCAGGATTCCATGTGAGGGCTTGTCTTGTGACATAGTTGTATGCTTTCCTCAATGTGTGTCCTATCCACTTCCAGCGCTTCTTCCTGATTTCTTCCTCCACTGGGATCTGGTTTGTTCTCTCCCACAGTGCGCTGTTGCTAATAGTGTCCGGCCAATGGATCTGTAGTATTTTGCGTAGACAATTGTTAATAAACACCTGTATTTTCTGGATGATGGCTTTTGTAGTTCTCCAGGTTTCTGCCCCATACAGTAGAACTGTCTTGACATTTGTATTGAAAATCCTGACCTTGGTGTTGGTTGACAGTTGCTTTGAGTTCCAGATGTTCCTCAGTTGTAATACTTGGTTATTATTCTTCAAAGAGCAAAATACATGAGATCCGATCTCTTAAACACTAAGGATTTCAAATTTGGTACGAGTAGCCAACTGATTGATTATTTGGAACATTTGGGTTATCTAGTAAATTTAGACGGAATAATCTTATTTATATATTTGTTTAAACACATAAATATTAATATAAACGAGGCATCAAATGGATGTTGAGTATCTTGTGTACACAACTATTTATAAATACTTGTACTTTCTTGATAATAATTGTAGTGGTTCTCCATGTTTCATCACCGTACAGTAGAACTGTCTTGATGTTCGTATTGAAGATTGTGACTTTGATGTTGATTTGAAGACAGTTGTTTTGTGTTCCATATGTTCTTTAATTGTAGAGATGCGGCTCTTGCTTTTCCAATCCTCACCTTTATGTCTTGATCTGATTCTCCTTGTTCATCGATGATGCATCCCAGGTGCGTGAAAGATTCTGCCTCTTCCAGAACTTCACCATCAAGTGTGATTGGGTTGATGTTCGCCGTGTTGTATTTGAGGACCTTGGTTTTCCCCTTGTGTATACTGAGGCCTAGTGATGCAAAGGCTGTTGCTACACGAGTTGACTTCATCCGAATTTGTTCATGTGTATGCGATAGGAGGGCTAGGTAATCTGCGAAGCCCTAATTGTCCAAATGGTTCTGAGCTGTCTGTTGTATTCCATGTTTTCTTTCGGATGTCGAGGTCTTCATAATCCAGTCGACCAGCAGAAGAAAGAGGAAGGTGGAGAGTAGACAGCCTTGCCTGACTCCAGTCTTTACTTGGAATGCATCTGTCAGCTGTCCTCCATGCATCAATTTGCACTGTAGTCCGTCGTATTAGTTCCGGATAATGTTGACAATCTTCTCAGGAACTCCATAGTGTCGAACGAGAAGCGTACTACACTCATATGATTTTGAAAGAGCAAAACAGTCATGGCATTAAAGATTTTCTTGAGATTTATGAAACTACTTACAAGTAGTTCTCAATAGATAGCGAAAAATAATTTCAACTACTATTGAGATTAGATATTCAGTAATTATTACCTCAAGTTTTAGAAGTTATGAAGGCGTAAAGAATATAAATGCAGGAGTTATTTACTAACTAGTGCCTAAGTTAAGTAAGTAACAAGAGTTATATTGAATAATTCAGGAGATCAGTGTTTTCTTTTTTAAGATAAAGAATATTTGAGAACGAACAACTGTTTTCAATAACTTCATCATCATTAGGCTCTTCAGTTCTAACTCCATAATGATTATGATATTCTACAATGACTAAAATAAGCCACACATTACTGAACTTGACAGGATTATTTGTTGAAATTGGTGAACAGTTGCATCGGTTATAACATTCATATTTGAAAATTGTGTTATTTGTAAATTAGAGAGATCATCTAATAAAGATCAGAATGATTTGGAGTAAAGTGTGTCAAATCATAATCATACATAATAGTAATACAATGAATCGTGTGATTGACATGCATAGCGGGAGAATTTCGTCCCGTTAGTCGAGGTGACAGTAATAACATTGTGTGAATATATTATGTAATCATTGAGGTGTTATAAAGTTTAGAGTATTTTTTAGGAAGATTGTTTTTTACAGGACGGGTTACTGACCCCGTGCCAAACTCTCTTCTTTTAATGAGGCTTAAGACTGACAGTAACTCTGTCAGACTACTCTGTTACAAAATCTAGCACTCTTTCAGAAGTTTTCAGAATGTTGGAGTTACCAGTCAACTTGTAAATTGTCTTATTTTCCATACATTGATCAATGTTAAAACAAAACTTCTGATCATCTCATATTTTCTCTACCGTTCAAGACGCAATTGTAAGAGAATTCTATGGATCTAGAAAATCATTAGAAAGTGTTTTAAAAGAAAAAAATATTATGAGAAATATGTCATTATTTTCTACTTCAAGCTGAATTTAGTTTGTAATACGAATAACTCTATTGAACATTCAATACTATAATAATGCTTGTAAACTGAGGCAATATCGAGGCGATATGCACAGTATGAACATATGTCAACAAGAGAAAGACTGAACAATTGCAGTCCTAAAACAACCATAAGAAGATACAAGTAAAACAATACAAAGTGCTTCCAGTTTTTCCATGGTGGTCTAGCTTCAATTGACTCATGATTTCAACCTGTAGAATTTCTAAAATCTCCACAAAACCCCTTCTGATAATAATCATCTGCTCATTAGTGACTGACTTCAAGAGATACTCTTGGAGTTCTAGTGAGAAGCCGTTACCAGTGGAGTTCAACCGGTCTGTTGTGAGATAACAACTCACTGAAGACAATGGTGTACGGTGGCGCAATCTAGTGGATTGGTTGAAGTTAGACATTAACACCGTCAGCTGCCGGCTCAGTGATCTAATTGGTTAAACGCCTTGCGCGAGGCTGATAGGTCCAGGGTTCGAATCTCGCGGGGTGCGGGATTGTGGATGCGCACTGCTGAGGAGTCCCATGCTAGGACGAAACGGCCGTCCAGTACTTCCAGGTTTTCCATGGTGGTCTAGCTTCAATTGACTCATGATTTCAATCAGTGAAATCCCTAAAATCTCCGCAAACCCCTTCTGATAATACAGAGTGAATTGAACTTCACCCTATCGCACAAGCCAGTGGTTACGAGGACTCAGTAGCTAAGTTAATAAAGTGGTGGCGTTTCTAGCGAACGATACCGAGTTCGAGTCCCAGAGTGAAAATCAACTTGGAAATGGAGTTACATCCAGCTGACGAGTTCAAAATAGGACGAAACTCGCGTCAAACTGGATTCCACTGCTAGTCACTATCTATTTTTGCTTATAATGTTTGTAAATTAATGTAATATCGAAACAATCCACATATGCCAATCCATATGCCAATAACAGACAGATCAATTGCAGTCCTAAACACAACCATAAGAAGATACAATTAAAACAATACAAAGTGAATTTATTGAACAGTTTTAATTTGTGTTTATTTAATTGTTATATCCTAGTGAAGATTACATTACGAGTAACGTCTGAGACTTATTAATGGTCTAATATTATCTTTATATTCTTATGACATAACTATTCAATCATTAGATTATGTATATTTATATTCCTCTTATGATAAGCTTTATTTTGACCTACAGATTATTATTGTACGATTTACGGTTCTTAAGTTAGGTTCAGTTTATTGACTACTGCCTCCCACATTGACAGTCACTTCTTGGCTTTATTGTGTACAAATGTTATTTCCTATTTTACAATGCGTTGCGGTCTGTTTGTTTGATATATAAACCCAGTATGTCCGACATAAATGATTCGATTCGCATACTGGAAGCTGGTATTAGTGTTCTGGACTCAAGTGGACAGGCTAAGCGGACATAGAACCAATAAGGACGCTAAGCTGCTCATCCCAGTCGAACATCATTGGTTTGGCACAGTACTAAGATTGATTGGCGGATAAATCACTTGATAAAAAGTCGGACACAAAAAGTCATAACAATAATGTTTACATTATACATTATTATTATTATTATTAGTATTATTATGTTCATTAATCATACATCCATTTTGTACTTTGAGCTAGATAATTTGATCATGGAACTATGATCTAATTCAATAGAAAAAAGAACAAAACTTCATTAAAATCATTCACCTGAGCTATAAATCTTCTCTCCTATCTCAAAATCATACATTAGATTATACATTATGAAATGAAATATAAATGAATAAACATTAATTCATTACTATACAACTGTACAATAATCATTCAGTAGTATAGTACCTACTATTCATTGATTCTTTTATTGAAATGATCAGAATAGGTAAGATGAAAAAACAAGCGAACAAATAAACATAAGTTGTGTCATTCTGTTCCTTTTCTTCTTCTTCTTCTCCTCCTCTTTCCTCATAATATCACCTATGTGTATTGTGTACATTACCCTAGCCCCCCCCCGCCGCCTCCCTACTCTTTATTATCCAATTAAATGATACACTCATAACACTGTACATCACATTAGTTTATATTGACATGATGATTGAATAGTGTCATTGGGTTTTCTTTTTGTTTTAATTGATTTTATTATTTAATAATTTGTTTATTGTATAAATTGATGATGGTTGTTTAGTATAAATGAATGGATCAGATATTGTTATATTATGACTAGTGGGATTATCATTGACTGTATGCTGATGCTGCTGTTGCTGATGTTGTTGTTGTTGCTGCTGCTGATGATGATGATAATGTAAATTTGGTTGGAACAGTTGTGAATGTTGAGAATGATACAATGGTTGTTGTTGTTGTTGTTGTTGCTGGTGATGGTGGTGGTCGTGGTGCTGCTGCTGCTGCTTCTGGTGGTGATGATGATGATGATGATGGTGATGTTGTGGAAGATAAGAATGAGAATATTTTTGTAAATGTAATGCACATTGTTGATGTGGATATGAAGTTTCAATTAATTTATTCTCATTTATTGGTGTTATTGATGTTGTTATTGTAGTAGTTGTATTTAATTGAGTATGAAAATCTGTATTATCTATTGTATGATTATAATAATTTGTTGGATATATTAATCTATGCTCTATTTGTTCATTATTCATATCGTTTATATTCTGTTTATTGTTATACTGTTTATGATATCGTTTATTAGTGGTATATTTTGATGAATCAGTTAAACGATGATCATCATGAGGAGTTGTGAAAATAATCCCTGAAGATGATGATGGTGATGATGATGATATTGATGTTGTTGAATTACTTGAATGTTCTATAGGACGTTTATAAAGTGTTTCAACAGCTGTAGCTATTTTAGATTGAATTGGACGTTTCCATTGTGAAGATAAAGATGATAATTTCCTATTATTATTATTATTATTATTATTATTACTTACATTGTTTAGTTCATTCAAAGAATCACTTTGTGATTGATTCATATTGAATTTACCATGATTTATAGGTGATGAATGAAGTTTTAAAGAGTAATTATGATAACAACTGCTTGTATCTTTAAAACTATCCACTTCATTTGAATTAGACATATAAGGACTATTATGAACACTAAGACATTTCGACTTTAATATTATCATTTTTCCTTGATTTGATTGTGATCTTGATGTAGTACGTGGTGGTATAGGTGGTGGTATAGATAATAAAGGAGTAAGTTTATTATATTCTGTCATTTGATTATTATAAATTGTACGTCTATTTAATTTCTCTGAATGAACTTTAGGTTTATTAATAATTTTACTGAACTTTTTCAAAGATGAATCTATCATAGTTGTGGTATTTGAAGAAGAAGACGAAGAAGGAGTAGTAGTAGGAAGAGGGATCTTTGGAATCTTTTCAGGGAACATAGTTTTACTATCAACAATTGATGATTGTAAACTACAATTGTCATTAGATATAATATTAGAAATGTTAGTATTTAATGATAAAATTGGTGATGTTGGAGATGATTTTGAAGAAGAAGAAGAAGAAGAAGGAGATGATGATGATGATGATGAAATAAAGTTTGTTTTAAAATCTTTTTGATTGTTCGATGTTGTATTGGAAAGAGATTTCATTGGACTATGTGATATAGTTCTTAGACGATGAATTTCAGAGGAATTCAATGTGTTAGAAATACAAGATTGATTGATATGATTTGTTATTGGTTTCAATATCATAGACGATGATATACAATGAGAATAGTTAGGAATAAGTTTATCATTTACAAAATGTTTCATTTCATTAGAACAAGAAGATATGATTGGTGATACTGGGAGACTTGTTGTAGTACCGTCATATTGAGGTAGTCTTATTTTTGAATTCTGTGAAATAGATATTAATGATGATGATGATAATGACGATGTTTTATTATTTGAGGAGTGTTGCGGTCTTTGTAATGATTTCATGGAACGATTATTTCCAAGTTTGCCAATTTGGGATTGTTTCACGGTTGTAACATTTTGTAAAGAAAGTTTATTTTGTTCCGGTGAGATTAAATCAGAGGTAGACATATTGGACTGAGAGGTTACTTTAATCCCTTGTGAATTATCACTATGACTATTCTCACTAGATAAAGTTATCTTTGACTGTTTCATTTCTGTCTGTAGTTGACTATCAACAGTAAGAGCAGTGTTCATTGTATTTTCAGTCTTATTTACAGAGGACTTTATTTCTTTCAAATTTTTACAATTAGTAGATCTCTAAGAAAAAAATTTCAAAAGAAAACAGTGATGATGTTAGATGGATGTAAACGTTGAATGAAAAGTCTAACTTACTTACTTACTTACGCTTGTTACTCTTCATCGAGGAGCATAGGTCGTTCATTAACATTATCCATCCAACCCTATCATGGGCAATCCTTTCCAGATCTCTCCAGTCCTTATTCATCCTTTTCATATCTGCTTCTATTTCCCAACGTAATGTGTTCTTTGGCCTTCCGCTTTTCTGCTTCCTTTCACGACTACAAGTTAATGATTGCCTCGTGATGCAGTTTGCTGATTTCTGTAATGTATATCCTATCCATTTCCATCGTCATTTTCTGATATCCTCTTCAGCTGGAAGATGGTTTGTTCTCTCTCACAGTAGGTTGTTGGTGTTTGCATCGGGCTAACAGACATTGGGTATCTTAAGTAGACAATTGTTTATAAATACTTGTACCTTCTCGATGATGGTTGTAGTAGTTGTTCAAGTTTCAGCTTTGTACAGTAGAGCTGTCTTGACGTTCGTATTGAAGATTGTAACTTTGATGTTGGTCTGAAGACAATTGTTTTGAGTTCCGTATGTTGTTCAATTGTAGGAATGCGGGCGGCTCTTGCTTTGCCAATCCTCGCCTTTACGTCAAACTACCTTTTATATTATTCTACTTTTCAGTAAAGGGTTGTGAAGAATAATAAGTTTTTGATTAACATCATAAATCGATCAATATCAGACTACCATTGGAAACACGAAAACACTAGACAGTCGTTTCTTCAACAGTGCTCATCCACTATCCATCTCGTGGGATTTAAACCCAGGGCTTTCAGTCTCGCTCATGAACGCCTAACATCTAATTATAATTTTATACTACAAGGAAACTGTAAACAACAATAAAATAACTATCTCAATAGTTTTCAACTTTTAATAGTTCTATAAAGTTTAAAATATAGAACTGTTTTGCACAGAAAGCAATCACGCATTCAACTCCACCTCCTCTACCGTACCCTTATCTAAGTACATAATTCATCTTTATTGTATATAATTATAGAAAACCTATGAAAGTCTAAAACAACAAAGACTAGTTCAACGAACAACTATTGCATTAATTATAGTCGGAAGAAAACAACAACAACAAATTGAAAATTGGCGGCATAAAGTTATCATTATTATAAGGTGTATTCTGTATTTGTTACCATGTTGGATACATTATGTAATAAAGTTTTCTTTTTTTTTTATTGTTATTGTTGTTGTTGTTGTTATCGAAAAAAAGGCAGAAAACAAAACATCTATTCAACTATCATGTAGGTTAAATTCAAATGATCCCTTATTCCATATGGTTTAAATAATAATTTATATTGATGTAGATCAATTTCTCTGGTTAATTTAAATGAAACACAATTTTACAGCTTAATCATCTATGGAATACAAAACGGTTACAAAGGCAGTGTGTATGTGTGTGTGTGTGTGCACACAGGATATATATATATATATACATACATATGTCACTAAGAGAAGGAGAACGAGAGAGACTGATCCATTGTAGTCTTAAATAACAATTGGAAGATATAAGTAATGTAACATCAAGTGAATAAAGCTTGTATTGAAAAGAAAACATAAGATAATCATACAATATACATATGCAAGCAGGAAAACAAACAAACAAAATTTAGATGGTGGTTGGAGGTAGTCAACAGGAAACCCTGGACCCGGGTTTCGTGCTACTTGGCACTCGTCAGCAAGGTTTACCTGTAATCATGAGGGAACTGGTGCTCGCTGGCGGATTCTATCTCGTGTCACCCAGCTTCACAGTCAGAGACGTTACCACTGAGCTATCTCAATACATAGTGGCCGCAGTGTCGAGTCACCTAGACTGGTGGCCACATCGCAACATGGTCGATAGCATTCGCTGCACTAATAAGGACTAGACAAGCATGACATTGATCACCACCCAGTGATCAATCAGTTGTGAAACAACAAAATATAACTTTCATATTGGTTGTGTTTCTTTTTAACAGGATTCATTATTTTTATGATTCATTTTACCGCATAACAAGAAAAGTGAATTCAGTAATTGAATTCATGAGTTAATTGAAGCTAGACCAACATGGAAAATGTGGAGAGCAGTTTCGTTCTAGTATGTGACTCCTCAGTAGTGCGCAATCACGATCCTGCCTACCGAGATGCGAAAATAGGATCTATCAGTCTTGCGTGTGAGCGCTTGAACACTAGATCACTGAGCAGACCGGCATCCAACGGTGTTAACATCTAACATCAACTAATTCACGAAATTAAGCGACACATTCACCATTGTCATCAGTGAGTTATTATCTCACAATAAACCTGGTTGAACTCCATTGGTCACCGTTTCTCACCGGAACTCCAGAATATACGTCTTGAAACTAGTCACTAGTGATCATAGGATGATGATTATCAGAAGGGGTTTTTGTGAATATTATAGTAATTTTTATAGTTGAGATCATGAGTCAATTGAAGATAGACCACCATGGAAAATGTGGCAGCATTGGATGGTAGTTCCGTCTTGGTACGAGACTCTTCAGCACTGCTCACTCATGATCCTGCCTAGCGAGGTTCGAACCCAGGTCCTATCAGTCTCGCGCGCGAACGCTTAACTTCTAGACCACTAAGACAGCCGGCATCTATTGGTGTTAATGTCCAACTTCAACCAATCCACAAATATATTCATAAATATTTTTGCTTCAATATTTGAGGACAAATCGATTTTAAAATAGAAAAAAATCTGTAATCATGTGTAGAGCAGTAAATGTTTCATTGAAAAAAGTTGGTTATGTTTGGTTGGAGTGAAGGACAGATTTGGATGGAGAATGTAGGTAGGCTGCCTATGCTTCGATATAAGGGATAACAGGAGTAAATAAGTAAGTAAATACGTAATATTTGGTCGGAGTTTAGTGTTTTTACCATATATTTATAGCAAAAATATGTAAGCCGTAATGCGATAAACAAGAAAAACAATAACATTATTGTGTGAAGTTGGGGCCTGGGGGGGATGGGTTAGAGAAAGAAATATTATTACCAAGTTGTTTCATTCACTTGATGTTGTTTTATTTGTATCTTCCCATTGATGTTCAGGACTGCAAATGATCAGTCTGTTATTGGCATTTGTGCATACTGTGCAGACTGCCTAGATAGAGCTTTAAGTCACAAGCGTTTTAAGCAAAGATAGATAGTGGCTAGCAGTGGAATTCAGTTTTACCGGCGTTTCGTCCTATTTGGGACTTGTTAGCTGGATATACCTGCATCTCAGAGTTGATGTTCACCTTGAGCCTCGAACTCAGTTCGCTTTGAACACCATCACATTGTTCACTTGGCTACTGAGTCATGCTAGCCACTATCCATCTTTACTTAAAAACTCGTTTCATTTTTGACAATGGAAAGATAACTGAATGTTAATTATTACTGAGATAGCTGATTTTTTTTTGTTTGAAAATGATCAAGTCTATAAGATAACAAAGTTTTCAGTTATCTTCATGAAATAGTTACAAATGTAAAGTACTGGGGAATTATAAAACAGATATCGAATATTACCGCCTTTATTTAGGCTCGTCAAATGAAACCATTTCATGATCATAGTGACCAGCTCAAACACTTAGGTTACCATTTTTTTTTCCAAGCACGAATTTAATACCATTCATAACTAGATATTTCTGTCAATCACATGTAATCACGCGCTTTCACAAGACGTTTACAATCTAATGAATTGAGAAACTCAAAAAGTATCATCCTAAGAGTTCGTGTATTTTCCTTCCCTTTTGTTCTTTGAAAAATACGAGAGACAATTACTGTAGGGATTTTACACTAAATATATCAAGCTAAATGGTAATGGATATCATGAGAGTAAGACTGATCACAAATAATTATGAATGAGAATGAATGATATCTGTTACATTTGATGAAGTTTTGTTCTTTGAGCTGGATAGTTTGATCATTGAGCTTTCATCGTTCTTCTGAATGACATCATCACAACTGTTACTTACGCCTGTTACTCTCAATGGAGCATAGGCCACAGACCAGCATTCTCCAATACACTCTGTCCTGGGCCTTCTTTTCTAGTTCCATCCAATTCTTGTTCATTCTCCTCATATCTATTTCCATTTCCCGGCGTAATGTGTTCTTTGGTCTCCCTCTTCTCCTTTGGCCTTGAGGATTCCATGTGAGGGCTTGTCTTGTGACTCAGTTGGGTGCTTTCCTCAATGCGTGTCCTATCCACTTGCAGCGCTTCTTCCTGATTTCTTCCTCCGCCGGGATCTGGTTTGTTCTCTCCCACTCTAGGTTGATCACAACTGTTACAGTGATTTAAATGTTTTACACATTATATTTCAATATTCTCAAGTTGAATACTCATGAAATAAGAATGTTTTGTAACTGTGTGTATTTTCTGTTGAGAATTCTTTACTGCATTTATTATTGATATTATTTTTTACAATTGATTAATCACTAGGTCATGCATGTTAGGCCGTCCTTAGTGAGGATCGAATCTTTTCGATTAGGTTGCAATATGTCTACTAATCTACGTGACTCAACATTGCATACACCATATTGAGATAAGATGACAGTTGGAAATAGTCGAGTTAGGTCCAGAGTTTCCTTAATTCCATGCTTGATTCATACATGAACTATTTAGTTAGCAACTGAAGGTCTGTTTCTGCATTTATTACTATTTTGTATACCCGTTTACTTAATGTTATTTATGATAAGTTAAGAACTTTTTTTATCTCATTGTAGTGGCATCGGGCCTTAATCACACAACCCTCAAAGTTGAACACAAGATAATTGGAGAAGTAGATATTCAACATTTGACGCGTAAAAAGTCCAACGATGGAAAAAGCGGGAAGAATGAATAGAATTAGTTCGAATTGGTCGTATGGCATGGCTCAACCTTGCAGGCGTAGTCCTACCTATGTAACAGTCTTTTATCTATATTAAATATATTGTTCTATCTCCAATCTAAATGTGTTCTTCATCATATATTGATGATTGGTTACATTACGAATGAGTCAGGGTAGATAATGATGTGACATCCACGTAAGATCTTATAGATTAGGTAGTTACATCATGACAAATATACAATTTTAGGATTAAGTCTATTATCAGAATGGTACTAATAAGTCTACACCATTACTAGAATTAAAAACTGTAATAAATTGTTCTAAGTGTTTCGTTTGAAGAACCTTTAATTTGATAACATCACTTCTTTGAAAAGAAACATCTCATTCACAATCATGGTGTTTGTTCATTATCCATAAACCATTAAGAAATCACACATTTGTCGTATGATCTTTATCGAAACATTTCAAAAAATTACCACAACTAACTTAGTTACTGTTATATCCTGATGAGAATAATGAATGGTAACTTTTGGGATTTATTTGTGGACCAATAGTATACGTATATTTTGGTAAATAACTAAACTGTTCACATTCACTTCCCTCTTATTATGAGCTTTATTTAGACCTATGAACTATTATTATACGATTTACCATTCTTGAGTTATACCCAATCTATCAATTACTATCTCCCACATTCACAACCATATTTGACTAAATCTTGTACAAATGTTGTTTCCTATTTTATGGTATGATGTGGTCTATTCGGTTGGTATATAAACCGAGTATGTTTGAAATACATAATTCAGATTGCAGAGGCTGAGATCGGTGTTCTGGACTTAACAGGCAAGGCTAAACGGGAAGCAGGATCGATAAAGACTCTAGGCTGTTCGCATGTGTCTTATGCTTAATTCGTCCGATCGATAAATCACTGTTCTCTAATCGGCGATATCATTACGTTATACATTAATAGGACACAGGGCACAAGTTATAACAATGACATAATTCGTAATTTGAGAATGATATATTTTTTTGTTAAGAAAGAAGAAAATATTACTTACTTGTCGATCAGTAAACTTTGATATTCTTTTCGATGGAAGCTTCTGAAATCTTCTCCGATAGATTACCACTGGTGGTGGAGCAACAACTTTGAGATTACATTGGGAATCACTTGAGATTTCAGGAGAATTTTTAAGGGATTTTGAATCCAAAGAATGTTTTCTACATTCTAAAACATTGTTTACTTCCAGTGGATTAATATTCTTCAATTTCTGTATAGATATATTCATAAGAAAAGATAAGTAATACATGATAGTAAAGAGCTCTTATTATTAGACAGTATACAGTAGAAAATTTTTAAGCTTTGATTAAATAAGAATTTCGGACTATTCCATTTCAATTCCTAACATGTTTGATACAGTGAATTCTCTATTATGTATCATCTAAGTTTGATATAGTTGTTATGGATGACTATTAACTTAGTCTAATGAAATCATAAGTGGTTGGAGTTAGTCAGTAAGAAATCTTAGGTCTAGATTTCGTGCTAGTTCGGATTCATCATCAAGAAATACCTACAATCTTGTGTGAACTGGTATTCTCATTAGGGTTCGAATCCGTGTTATTCGGTTTCCTATTCTAAGCTTCTTATTTAAAATGAATAGCCAATGAGTATTGTTCGGTGTCATGTTTATTTAATACTTAGTACTGATGAAATTACATTTAACAGGTTGGACTCATTAAACAGCCATTAGACCACAGTTGTAGATACAAACCTGTACATGATAAACGAATTATATCAAACCAAATAATCTCATTGTTTGATCCATTCAATTTGAGACATTGTGATTTAATTCATATATGATTAGTGAACTATTGTCTTATTTCCTTATTTGGTTGGTTCTTTAAGTTAAAGCCATCTAGTTAAGATTCTGTACCATGTACTGACAGAAGTTATAAAGTTTGGTGTATTAAACATACTTTCAACATCGTAGCTCTAAGGTATTACGTTTGGGAGTAGTGTCTTATCAGTGAGACTATAATTTATGGACGAACTGATCACATTTACGATTACAAGTCTTAGATTTTGGTGCGAAATTCATCCATCTATTTGGCTAAATAGCGTCTTGGTATTTTAGATGAGGTCAGTTCTTCATGAAAACTCTGAATCTAATAACTATCTTTAATCATCAACTATAAATCACAATCCTTATCCTTCACACAGGTTGAAAATCCTCATTTAGCTCTAGTTAGTAGGTGTACATTCTCAAGGTCACCTTAGCGTCGCTCAAAGGTGGTCTCATTTTCTAATCCTGATTAAATCTTTCAAAGAAATAGTTTCAACACAATGAAATCTAAATGTTTATTTAGTAGGAAAAAACATTTTCGGTGAGACTATAATTCATAGACGACCATCAAGCGACGCTAGACTAACCTTGAGAGAGTCTACCTGATAACTAGGATCAAATGAGCGTTATAAACCAGTGTGAGGAATTCGAATGATGATTTACAGTTGATGTTTAAGGTTAGGAATTAGATTTAGGATTTTCATCATGAAGTGACATCAGCTATAATGCCAAAACTCTATTTATTCGAATGGATGAATCAATTTCCTGCCAAAATCTGAGAACTGTTATCTTATACCTGATTGGTTCGTCTATAAATTATAGTCTTGCCAAGTTTTCTTTCTCTTCTGAGTAATCAAAGTTAATATTGATGGTTTTATGTTAACGCTGTTAAATTCCTTGATGGTCTCTTCCTAACTATAAAATGTGTAGAGCGTTGAGTTCTATTATTATGAGAAAGAAGTTTAGTAGCGATGTTCTAGTAATTTTATAGTTAGATTCATCAATCGATTAAGGCTAGATCACTATGAGAAACCTGAAATCATTGGACGTCCATTTCATCCCAGTATGGGACTCCTTAGCGATGCGCATCCATGATCCTGCCCACGGGATTCGGACTCAAGACCTTCGGTTTCGTACATGAACGCCTAATCTCTAGAACATTGAGTCAGCCGGCATCCAAAAGTGTTAATGTCTAACTTCAACCAATCCATGATATTGCGCCATCCCCCACCATTATCTTCAATGAGACCGAAGGTCTTAGGTTCGAATCCCGCGTTGCTGATCATGGATACGCAATGCTGAGAAGTCTTACATTAAGACGAAACAGTCATCTAATACCTTCGAGTTTTTCATGGTGGTCTAGTTTGAATTAACTATTACTTCGTTTTTTTTTTAAAAAAAAGATGGTAAGTTTTTATCAAATTGTTCTAATACAATGAATCTCGCTAATTATGTAGGTGGATAGTTTAAATATATAAATAACAAAATGAATTGACCTAAAGAAGATGAAGATGAAATAAAAATGGCATAGATACAATATCCACTTTCTATTATGTACATTAGGTATATTAGTTAAACAAAATAAATTGGATAACAAACATCTTGATTGTTTTGTTTGTTTGTTTGTTTGTTTATCTGTCTGTCTGTCTGTCTGTCTGTCTGTTTGTTTGTTTGTTTGCTTGTTTCAACTACGTGTCCGTTGCCTTGGAGAACAATCATAATAATAATAATAACATTGAACAATATAAACAATATAAATTAGTCAGTGTAATAATCTTAAATGAAGTTGTCAGATTGTTTACATTAAATTCATTGTTTGGTTTGTTTATTATTATTATTATAATACCTTATTTCAATTAGATTTCAATGAAAATGATTATATAATTTATATAATAACCCTTATTTGGAATCTTCAGAGCTAATAGAGAAGAAGACGAGGACTAAAAAAGTACATGACGCCGAGAAATGGAATATAGTCAGTCAGTCAGCTACAACGTAGAACCAGGCACATATGTGCATCGGTCTAGGTTGCCATACCGCATCAGTAAAACAAGATGAACACCGGATTCATAGCAGTGGTTGGGTCAAAGGTGGTAATATATAAAAGAAAGATTGCATATAGAGATATAGTACACGAAGAAAGAATTGGTTCGTAGAAAGAAAGATATGAAGTGTTTTTAATCTCTTAGTTTAAGGGAAAAGAGAGAGTGTATACACCGACGCCATTGTGATCAATTCTGAGCCATGTCACCAAGAGTCTCCAACCATTGGTTACGATAGTCGCGCGGACCCCAACCAAGTAGTCTGCATCTACCAACATGGCTCAGACTAGAAGTTAGTGTCTTCAAACACTGATACCACGTTTTGGTTTGGCCACCCCTAACTTTCTTCCAACCATCTCCAATACTGGTTAGCATTGCACGTCGTGGTTATCGGTGTTCAGGCATACGTAACACGTGGCCCAACCATCTCAGTCGACGAAGATTCATAACCTCATCAACTGATTTACCATCATTTCCTAATACCCTGCGTCTAACCTCACTATTACTTACCCGGTGATCCCAGCAGACGCCAACAATATTTCTAAGGCATCTGTGGTCAAATACTGGTAGTTTACGAGTGTCTTCTGCTCTTAATGGCCATGTTTCGCTTCCGAAAAGTAAAACAGAACGGACTGCCGCGCAGTATACTCGTCCTTTTATTGATAGACGGATATCTCGCCTTCGCCATAGGCGCGCAAGTTGGCAAAAGCCAAACGAGCTTTTCGAATCCGTGCTGAGATTTCGTCAGACGCCAACCCATTATAGATATTGAGAAGAATGAATAACAATTGAATAGAAGTAGAAAGGAAGGTAGAGTAAGACAGAGTGGGTTGGGAATTGTTGGTCGATGGCCTATGCTCCTTTCGGAGTAACAGGTGTAAGTAAGTAAGTAAGTAAGTAAGTAAGCAAATTAAAATGAGAATCATTTTGAATTAGTGTGTGTTTATGTTTGGGTTTTGAAATTAGATTTTTTTAAATATCTTCATGATTTTCAATGTTCATAGTGTCTAATGATTATTGATAGTGGTAGTTTGAACTTTTAAAGTAAATAGTTGAATTGAAATATATTAAAGAATAGAGCTTATTATCCGGATACCATCAGCAACAGCCTACTGTGGGAGAGAACAAATCAGCTTCAAGCTGAAGAGGATATTGGGAATAGAGGATGGGAATGAATAGGACATACATTACGGAAATCATCAAACTGCATTATGAGGCAATCCCTAACGTGGAATCCTGAAGGAAAGTAGAAAAGAGGAAGGCAAAAGAACACATTACGTTGGGAAATGGAAGCAGATATGAAAAGGATGAATAAGAACTGGAAAGAGTTGGAAAGGATTGCCCATGATAGGGTTGGATGGAGAATGCTGGTGAGCGACCTACGTTCCTCTACGAGGACTAACAGGCGTAAGTAAGTAAGTAAGTAAGTACGTAGAGATTATAATGTATTATGTAGTGTGAGGACTAGATGGCTTATAAGAGATATTATAGGATGATTACTGTGTTCGCAGAATAGTAATTCATTATTTTTCTCGAAAACCTTCTTCTACACTTAAATTCATTTGATGTTGTTCAATTTTATCTATCTTTACTTGTGACTTAAGGTAATATCGAGGCAATACGCCCAGTATGGACATATGCCAATAACACACTGATCAATTGCAGCCCTAAAGATTAATGGGAAGATTCATGTAAATAATTCCAAACCAATTTATCATCACATAGTTCTGATAGTCTTCATCTTCTTATTACATTATCGATATTTATCAAAGGGACTAATTGCTTTAATTGTTTTGTTATCTTTATAACTTCACACTCACTATGGCGTTTATCTATAGATGTTAGAGAAGACGATTTTAACTGTATCTATGCCGAAAAATCTACATAGCAAACTGTATAGTCATTTCAACGAATACTATTCACTCAAGGAGAATATATAGAGTTAATCATCTTTCCATTCCTTTGAAATGAGAACGTTTGATCCACAAGACAGTGGAGCCAAGTCTGAAGATGCAGTTCCATGGTGATCGATGACCAACAACAGGTTGATACGCCATTTGTTCCTTCAGGATCATGGAGTCCATGTGCACAATTGGTTTGGAATCAGGGTTTTCCAACTCCCAGTTAAAGCGCCGGACATTCACCTTTCGTCTTCTCAATTTTGTAAACAACAGTTATGCTACAAGAATGCAGCAAATAGGACTTCCCTGTCAGTGAATGTATTCACGTAGCCACTTGAGAGCATTTGTAGAGGGAGAGTTGATTCTCCCCACCCTCCACCATACCAGGATAGATTAATGCCCTAACTGCAATACCTCAAAGTTTAGGGTACTATCATCAAAGAGGTAATGAATTTCAAACAATCAAATAAAACGATTGTAAAATCAGTCTACTATAAAATAAAACTATTTCCCCATTGGAATAACACTCATAATCTATTCAATTACATTACTAAAATGATACAAATATTATTATAATCTATTATAGTCTATGAAACAACACAATTATACACTTACTTGTATTGTATTATTACATTCAATACTTTTCTGTTTCTCATTAGATACAATGGAAGTGTAATTTTTATTTGTATTTTCAATTATTGATCTTTTCATTTCAATATTGATTGAATTCAATGGTTCATTAGAATGATTATCATATTTCTCATTATTATGATCATTTGTATTTGATATAGTTGATATCCGTTTCAATCTATTACCGTTACTATGATTAGCATCTTGATTATTACTGTTGCCATGGCAACTATTATTATTATTATTGTTATTATTATTATTATTACTCGTCATTACATCATTTCTTTTTCTATTTGATTTGATGAAATAATTTTTAATATATAATGAATCTATAGAACTATGCAATTCACCACCACCACCACCACCATCATCATCATCATCATCATCATCATGATCATCATCATCACAGCAACTATCAATAGCAGAATCATCCGTAGATGTAATTGTAAATTTACTAGTTAATAATTCTGTATCACTAAATACACCAAATTGTAAATTTTTACGTGCATTATGAAATTTACGAAATGTATCATAATAAGTTAAATGACTTTCTAAATCATAACTTTTAGTGAATTTTTTAATATTCATTAATTTCATTGTATTTGAATGAAATATTGTAGAACGTAATGGATAATGATAACGTAACTTTTGATCCCTGTTAAATAAAATAAGAACAAGTACATATGATATATATACAGGATAGTAGAGAAGATTCACTGGGAAGATATAAGCCAAACAATACCAAGTGAAACACTACTTTGATTCGATACTGGGTTTGAGTCCCAGAATGAACATCAACTCTCTGAGATGCATGTACATCCATCTGACGAGTCCCAAATAGGACGAAACTCGCGTCAAACTGGATTCCACTGCTAGCCACTATTCATCATTGCTTACAAAAAACTTGTGAATTAGGGCAATATCGAGGCATACGTACAGTATGCACATATGCCAATAACGGACTGATCAATTGCAGTCTTAAACCTCAATGGGAAGATACAAGGCAAACAATACCAAGTGAATTAAAATGCACCCCATTGCGCAAGTAAGTGGCTATCAGGACTCATTAGCTGAGTGGATAACGGGATGGCGTTTGAAGCGAATGGTACTGGGTTCGAGTCCTAGAGTGAACATCAACTCTGAGACGCAGGTACATCTAGTTGACAATTCCCAAATAGGACGAAACTCACGTGAAACTGGATTCCACTGCTAGCCACTATCCATCATTGCTTACCAAAATTAGATGAATGATTTTGATAGAGTTTTCTTCTATGACCTAGATGGTTTAGTCGTGGAGTTTTCATCATTCTTCTGAACAACATCATCAGTATAGAAATTCAGGTACAAGTGAAATGTTCAAATTTCTCTACATGTGGTTCACTCGTTGTCTTGTACACCATGATTTTGATTAGTTCTTGCTGAACTGAAATCTGTTATTGTTTACTTCTTTGTTTTGGTTGTATCACCTATTGGTTTGATTTTTGATCTTATGTTTGTGATGATGACGTCGTTCAGAAGAGCGATGAAAGCTCCACGGCTAAACCATCCAGCTTAGAGAACAATACTCCATTCAAACACAGAATATTCCTCAAATGATTGTATTAGCTAAATTTAAAATGATAAGTTAGTTTGAATTTGTAGTGTGTAATGGTCGGTATTCAATATAATCTTTACACTTCGTATATTGTTCGTCCTGATAACCGTTACTAGATAATGTCCCCAACGGTGAATAAATCAGAAGACGTGTACGAATTGTTGATTAAGTTTAATATTGTGCCACGCACAGATTACCAAAATTACAGGTACAGTAAGCAAATATGAAAGAATAGGGCCGAAGATCAAGCGAGTGAACGTGTGAGTCAAACGAACGAGTCAATGAATCAATGAACAGGATTAAAATGTACATATATATAAATAGTGAAATGAGTGAATCATTGAATCAATCAAGCGACTAACATTAAAGCTACAAGAATGAATATATATGAGTAGGTAGTAAGCAATGCTCAAGCATACATATTCATACAAGTGCAACGATAATAAAGGTACTATGGTATACATAAGTTGTTGTACGAATTACTTTATCCGTTAAATAAGTTAACAAAAGGGATTAACCAAATTAGATATGAACAAAATCAATTGCATGTGAGCTGCTATACATGTCTGTTACTATGTTAAGCCCTATTTAGCGCACCTGTCTTGAGGTCACAAACTGTAACTAGTCTGTTTTCATTGTCATGTATGCCAGTGAAAGCATCGAATCTAACATCAGTCTTCTAAATCTCTTTCTCACCTGGTTTCTGACCTTCTCCATCACCTACCTGCTACTGCACATCCTAATCAAAGCAGTTTCCACCAGTCAAATCATCTTTTACTACAACCAGTTTCTTAATATCATGTGATAGGGTATTCTAATCTCCCTAATCTACTTCGATAGCAGACTAAAGAACCGGCTTGTCAACCACAAATTGAAGTTATATCTCCTGCTCATGATGAATCTCATCTAGTGGATACCCAAGATGTATAGCTTCATCGTGAAAGCGAAGAAATAAACCGTCAGCTGACATTATTAAATGTTGATATTAATAAACAAGAATCTCATCTAAGAAATCCGTGTGAGCAATAGGCTTGTCTAACAACTCGAATTGAGGTAGCAACTGCACGCAATACATCGAACAATAATGATTCAACTGAAGTCAGATGCATGGCCACTAAAAATTCAGCATGCGTTAAGAATTCAGTAAGAATCCTTTTAATATAAGTAGAGCTCTGAAATATATATAAATATATAATATCGAGATTATTCCAACAAACCCGCGTTTTTGATAGCTCTGAGATGGGTTACTCCTATCAAACATCGTTGCATCCATCATTAGTGTCTAGCGGTATGAAAAAGCGCTTAAAAATATTAATATCAGAAGGGTTTTTTGGATATTATATTAAATTTAATAGTTGAGACCATGGGTCAATTGAAACTAGAACACTGTGGAAAACCTGGAAGCAATGGACGGCGTTTTCGACCTAGCTTGGCATTCCTCAGCAGTGCGTATCCATGACCCAGCCTCGCGAGATTCGAACCCAGCACCTATCAGTCTCGCGTGCGAGCGCTTGAATACTAGATCATTGAGCAGGCCGGCATCCAACGGTATTAAGATCTAACTTCAATTTATTCACGAAATTAAGCGACACATTCACCATTGTCATCAGTGAGTTATTATCTCACAATACACCTGGTTGAACTCCATTGGTCACCGTTTCTCACCGGAACTCCAGAATATACGTCTTGAAACCAGTCACTAGTGATCATACGATGATGATTATCAGAAGGGGTTTTGTGAAGATTTTGGTATTTTTATAGTGGTTACACACTGCTGAGGAGTCCCATACCGTGTCGAAACATCCGTCCAGTGCTTCCAGGTTTTTCATGATAGTCTAGCTTCAATTGACTCACAAATTCACCTATGAAATATTTATTTGTTTCAACAGGATGATAGACTAATAAGCCAATGTTTTTAAAATATCTGGCATATCAGATATTTGGGGGGTGGTGACATAATGGTACAATTTTTATTTACTAGATAATAATGTGAAAACAACATTTTGTCTATCCATAAATTATCCATAGGTAATCAACAATCAATATAGTTGATAGGCTTATTTTGATAATATAAAGTTGGGGGGGGGTGGATTTTTATAATTTACCCCTTTACTTTATCTTATACATTAGGTGTATAGTATGGAAACTTAGACCATAAACAGATTATGCCAAATTGTATGTTGTTTATATTAATACACATAACCCGTTCAGTCAATCAACACTGTATTAAACTATGAGCATCATCATATTCTATTAACCAACAAGAATTGTGGAATGATTACCTATAAGATTAGAGATTATTTCATTAAACTAACTACTAAAAAATTTCGTATTCAATCAGTTGGACCGCATTTAACAGAATTGACCAATTAGTGACAAGTTTATACGAACTTAATAGTATAGTGGTTGTGGAGATTATTCAACATGTGCTCACTAGTGACTAGCTTCGTGAGGGAATTCTAGGAGTTCTAGTGAGAAGCCGTGACCAGTTGAGCTAATCCATGTCGGGTAGAGACAGGTATCTACCTCAGTACAATAAAAGTTGGTCGAGCAATTTCATGGCTTAGTTGATGTTAGACACTATCACCATTGAATGCCGGCTCAGTGGTCCAGTAGATTAAGCGTTCGCGCGCGAGGCCGAAAGATCTGGGCTCGAATCCCGCTCGCGGGATCGTGGACGCGCACTGCTGAGGACAAAGCGGCCGTCCAGTGCTTCCAGGTTTCCAAAGATGCTCTAACATCAATCGGTTCATGATCTTTATACGAACTTGTTGTTTACCTAGTTGGATCTGATTAATCACCATGGTATATTATTTTTTCTTCAAAATTTACATTAATGACCTTACATTGGCAACCTGCTTGAATATCTGAGCTACCTATTCCTACTATCTGGATATTTCAACAAGTTATTTGTTTTATTGCTTGTTTTAATAGATCATTATGACTATTACTTGATCACATAACCTATTTAGGTGCATTTGTGAAAAGTGTACAATCTTTCGTCGTACTTGTTACAAAGGTACCCAATTAGAGATATTGTAGTTACTGGCAATGTATATCGAAAAGAATACACAGTAACCAGATGTCAATTATTGAACTGCTACCATCTAATTGGTGATCACTCAGTATTTATCGTCAGAAGAGCCTAATCAGAGACATCGTGGTTGCTGGCAATATGCAACGAAAAGAATGTATATTATTTAGATGTCGATTGACTGGACTGCTAAATTCTAACTGGTGATCCCTCAATATTTATCGTCAGGATCGACCACCAAGTAAGAAATGGGAAACTTGTTGTAATACTTTGAGCTGAGAATTCTATATTGTACTAAGACTATGATATGGAATAAGACCATTATTATTAATTTTATGATTACCGTATGGATTTTAAGTAACTCAAGCTTGTTAAGTTCTAATTAGTGTTCTTCAATAAACTTTAAGTAAATTTCGATAGTTACTTTATATATAATACACTGAGAAATGAAAAGAAACAAACCATACGTTCATTGATGTTACCATGGAAACGGTTCAAGTTTTGCTTATTTATAGATTATGTACAAATATAATCATACACTTAATTTACAAAATCAGTGTAAGCTTCTTAAACTATTCTTCAATGAAGAAAAAACGCTTAAAATATCATAAAGTAATTCCGTTGATTCTGCCTACTTTTATCTTCCCATTGATGTTTAGAACTGCAATTGATCAGTCTCTTGTTGGCATATGTGAATCCTGTGCGGACTACCTCGATATTGCCTTAGATCACAAGTTTTATAAGAAAAGATGGATAGTGGCTAGCAGTGGACGAAACATTCGTCCTGGATTCCACAGCTAGATATTATCCATCTTTGTTTATTATAGATGAATTGATTTTTTTACGGATTATTTTATTCTGTTAGTCACAGATTGATTTTATTTGAGTTTCCGTTAAAAGACACAGAGTACTAAACAACTATTTTGTTGTAGCATAATACTCCACATCAGTACTGGGAGATTCACCATAGGATCTTTGTGTATCGCAACTGGATCTTAATCATGAGAACTATTACATTGATAACTAATAGTAAAAATGGACTCTCTACGAGATATGAAGTTTCTTGTGATCATAAGTAGGGATCAGTAGTTTGAATTTAATTTTCAACAGAAATCCAACTGATGTCAGTTCTCATCGAAAATGATCATGAAAATCAACTAGACCATGACTCTCAAGGTACCCAGATATCTCACCATCTGACCACGGTAAGATATTGGTTCTGACATAAAGATATGGTTACAAGACGACTAGCCTCACATGATTTTCTTTGGAAAAATTTAATTTATAAGGTAGGACGTTCTTTTTTGTGTGAGTGAAACCACATTTTTGAACAAGCTTTTTCAAGTACAACTTTCTATAAGTTGAAATTCATATCTTAACTTGCTTAAGGAAAGTTTGAGTTGATATTAAGTAACTAGACTCATAAATCACTACTGAGAAACTCCTCATAGTCACGCTCAGCTCATGGATAATGCGGTGTATTTCTAACGCTGATATATCTGTGTTAATATTTGTTACTTATATTAGTATATAGAAGATTTTAGTAATCTCATAGATGAATACATGAATCGATTGAATCTAGAACACCATATAAAACCTGGAAGCACTGGACGGCTGTCTTATCATAGCTCAGGACTCCTCAGTAGTATGCACCTACGATCCCACTGGCATGATTCGAAACCAGGACCTTCGGTTCTCCGCGCGAACACTTCACTTCTAAACCACTTAGTCAGTCGGCATCCAACGGTGTTATTGTTTAACTTGAACCAACTCATGAAATTGAGTGATACATCCACTATTGTCTTCAGTGAAATCGATGATCTTAAGTTCGAATCCCTTTAGCGAAATCTCGGATGCTCACTATTGGATAATCCCATTACTTACTTACTTACTTACTTACTTACGCCTGTTACTCCCAATTGAGCATAGGCCGCTGACCAGCATTCTCCAATCCACTCTGTCCTGGGCCTTCCTTTCTAATTCCATTCGATTCTTATTCATTTCTCTCGTGTCTATTTCTATTTCTCGGCGTAATGTGTTCTTTGGTCTCCCTCTTCTCCTTTGGCCTTGAGGATTCCATGTGAGGGCTTGTCTTGTGATGCAGTTGTGTGCTCTCCTCAATGTGTGTCCTATCCACTTCCAGCGCTTCTTCCTGATTTCTTCCTCCGCTTGAATCTGGTTTGCTCTCTCCCACAGTACGTTGTTGCTAATAGTGTCCGGCCAACAGATGTGAAGTATTTTGCGTAGACAACTGTTAATAAACACCTGTATTTTCTGAATGATGGATTTCGTCGTTCAGGTTTCTGCCCCATACAGTAGAACTGTCTTGACATTTGTATTGAAAATCTTGACCTTGGTGTTGGTTGATAGTTGCTTTGAGTTTCAGATGTTCCTCAGTTGTAAATATGCTGCTCTTGCTTTACCGATCCGCGCCTTCACATCTGCATCAGAGCCACCACGTTCATCAATGATGCTGCCCAAATACGTAAAGGTTTTTACATCTTCCAAATCTTCTCCGTCAATTGTGATTGGATTGGTGCATTCTGTGTTGTATCGGAGAACCTTGCTTTTTACTTTGTGCATATTGAGACCTATTGCTGCTGAGGCTGCTGCCACATTGTTTGTCTTCTCCTGCATCTGTTGTTGCGTTTGGGATAGAAGAGCCAGATCATCTGCGAAGTCTAGATCATCCAACTGCATCTTAGATGTCCATTGTATCCCACGCTTCCCTTCAGACGTTGACATCCTCATGATCCAGTCGATCACCAGGAGAAAGAGAAAGGATGAAATAGCCATCCAAATGATTTCAGGTTTTTTCATGATGGTCTCAATTAAATCAATTCATGATTTCAACGATTAGATAATAATATCCGAAATAATGATTGAAGTATCAATTGAAATCAAGCCATTCACTGTAATATCATTTACATTACATCATTACAAATTAGAAAATTACATTGTTTATCATGAATTTAATGTAACTTACAAGTTTACCATTTTGAATGAAAAAAAGAACGACTTATGTTTCACTCTTTGTTAACATATTTCTCTTTTCTAAGTAAGTAGTATCTCTTTGTTTATGTGTGTGTGTGTGTGTTCGTTTTTAAAAATGTTACAACATAATTTATGATTGACATTAAGGAAAAAAACTTTTTATGCATTCGCCATTGTAAATGATACAATTAAAAAGGAAGGCTCACGATGGAATAGGTTGGAGAATGATGATTGGCAGTCTATGCTCTATGGGGATTAACAGGAGTAAGTTAACAAGCCATTGGAAATATTCTTCCATCTTTTTTTTTGTTGTTGTTGATAAAATGAGGGTTATGATTATGATTATTATTAAAGCTGACGCCTATGATATTAAATGTACCAAAGTGAGAACATGAACCTTTAATTGGTTAAGTTTGTTTTTAGTTAGTTGATTATTACTAAGATAGTCTTGGTGACATGTTTCTATTCTCCAGTTTACATTTCCTTAGTTTATAACTAACTTAATTACCATTTTATGTGACATTTAGGTAGGGTTCATTATAATTGTGATAAACGAATACATTAATTAACTGATTGTAATTCATGTTTTGCAGTATAATTCATTGAATAAATGACTTATAGATCATTGTAACTTAATTGGTTAGTATTATGCTAAATGTTAAGTAGATTTATTAGATTGGTTTTAATTATCATAAGAAGGAGGGGTTTAGGTCAGTCAGTTAGCTATAACGTAGGACCAGATACATATGTGCATCGGTCTAAGTTACCATACACTATCTACCAACATGACTAAGACTAGAAGTTAGTGACTTGAAGCATTGATGTCATGTCTTTGACTTGGTCGCCCCTAACTTTTTTTCAACCATCCCCTACACTAGTCAGCAATGCGTAGGGGTTTAGATAAAGTATATTAAATGGTTAATAAAGAAATTATTACTAATATTTTTCTTTATTTGATTTAATTATTGATTTATTTATTTCATTGACTAAAGCAAGTGAAGATGTGAAGGCGCGAATCGGTAAAACAAGAGCAACATATCTACAATTGATGAACATCTGGAACTCAAAACAACTGTCTACAAACCAACATTTCAGTCAAAATTTTCAATACAAATGTCAAGACAGTTCTACTGTATGGGGCAGAAACTTTGAGAACTACAAAAGCCATCATCCAGAAGATACAAGTGTTTACTAACAGTTGTCTACGCAAAATACTTTGGACCCATTGGCAAAACACTATGAACAACAACCTACTATGAGAGAGAACAAACCGCGTCTCAGCGGAGAAAGAAATCAAGAAGAAGCGCTGGAAGTGGATAGGACACATATAGAAGAAAACACCCAACTGAATCACAAGGAAAGCCATCACTTGGAATCTTCAATGCCAAAGGAGGAGAAGTGGAAGACCAAAGAAGAAATTACCTCGAAAAATGGAGACAGACATGAGAAGAATGAGTAACAATTGGTTAGAACTAAAAACAATGATCCAGGACAGAGTGAGTTGGAGAATGCTAGTCGGTGGCCTATGCTCCAGTGGGGGTCACAGACATAAGTTAGCTTATTAACCAAATGACTAATGTGTTAGTAAGGAACTAATATGGTAAAAAGTAATTTTATTTCATGCTATACGTTATTACATAACATGTAGTCGGGTTCGTATTGACAAATTACGAGAGTAAACTTGATTCATTTTTCGATCGATCACTTAAATATATTATATAAGACAATTTAATCATCCATAATAATGATAGATTGATGACACATGAAGTTTGTTGTCTTGAAATCACTAGAGTTGATATCTTTATGTCAGCATTTTCACAACTTCAGTCAATGAGTATAGAATCTTCATGTATCACCTATTCTATACATATACATGTTTTTCTTTATCTTAGTGATAAACCTTTAGTTTGTAATAGTCTAAATTACCACATTGATAAGATTTTGACTAAATTTTGATTGATCTTAGTTCGTATAATGTGAATCCTGTGAGGAGTATCACAATATAGACAGAAGTCTGTTTATATGGATTAGATAGGACACAGCTTACATCGGGATCTTGAACTCAGGTATGTTCAACTAACGAGTACTAGATAAAACAAACTGTGGATTATGATTTTTATTACTAGGCATATTTTATCTGTATTCACTCAATGTTATTCACTTGTTTCTTCCCATTGTTGTTTAGGACTGCGATTGATCAGTCTTTCTCTCGTTGGCATATGTGCATACTGTGCGTATTGCCTCGATATTGCCTTAATTCACAAGTATTCTAAACGAAGATGAATGGCGGCTAATAGTAGGATCCAGGACGGGCGTTTCGTCCTATTTGTGACTCGTAAGCTTGGTGTATTTGCATCTGAGATTCGATGTTCACTCTGGGACTCGAACCCAGTACTGTTCTCTTCAAACACACCATTCAATTTGTGTAAAGGCTGGGATACGGACAGAGTTATTCGTATAATAACAACTTATCTATACCATTGTATCTTTATTATTGTTGCACTTGTATGATTATGTATGCTTGAGCATTTCTCACTACCTACGCGTATATATTCATTCTGCTAGCTTTAATGTTAGTCGCTTAATTGATTCGATGATTCACTCATTTCACTATCTATATATATGTACATTTTAATCCTGTTCACTGATTCATTGACTCGCTTATTTGACTCACATGCTCACTCGCTTGCCTTCTTGCTTTTCGGCACTATTCTTTCATGCTTGCTTAGCGTACTTGCAAATTTGGATATCTGTGTGTGGTGCAATACTAAACGAGATCAATACTCCGTATTCGCGTTCTGAATAATACACCACTGAGGCATTATCCAATAACTGTTATCAAGACTAACTTTATGAGAAGCTTAAGGATTACATTGAATACCGACCACCACAGATTGATATTCCTGTCAATATCAACACCACTCAGTTAATCTAGTTGGCGATTCATCAATTTACAGTAAGTTTAAGTAATTCTATATATGATTAGTCTAGTAAACCAACGAATGTACAAAATCTAATAAATAAATAATCTTTTTAATGATCTTCACAACCCTATACTGATAATTGTCATATACTCACTAATTGCTCTGAGTTCTCGTGAGTAGCCGTAACTAAAGGAACTAATCTATATCACTTAGAAACAAGTATCTACTTCAGTACAATGGAAGATGATCGCACAATTTCATAGATTAGTTCAAGTTAGACATTAACACCATTAGATTCTGACTCAATAATGTAGAGGTTAAACGGTAACAAGTCCTGAGTGAGATCCTAGTGCACACTGTCGAGTAGTAGTTCCAAAAACAGGAACAAAACAATCATTCAGTACTTTCAAATTTTCAATGATCTTAATCATATAGATCTAAACTACTAACCTGCATAAAATTTGTTTTGAATTTGATAAATATTCAATACTTTGATTAGATGTTACATAAACTTTAGGTTGTTGAATACAATTACTTATTTTCTTTTCAATAGAATGATTCGCTTTTAAACTATGATCCTCTTTATGATTATTATTATGATCTGAACCAATATGATTGATTAGTAATTTATGATCATTTAATGGATAAGAATTAACTTCCATGATTGTATTCAATGGAATATTATTATCCTTATGTAAATTACATAATGAATATGAATGTATAAAATGAATATGATTGAATAATGAAGTGTTCAATGTATTTTTCCAATAATCAATTGATGATAATAATGGTAAACTTTTTGTTACTAATCTCATAGAATGATTTGATTGATGATTATAATATTGATTATGTAATTGTATCGATCCTTTGGGTAATAATAATAATAATGATTGATTGAATTTATTGATATAAGGTTTAATTTGTTTAGAAATTGGATCATTTTTCTGATGATCGATCATTTGTGTTACTACATGGTAACTAGGTGATATTTTTAAATTATTTATCAAATTTATTTGTTTATTAAAATGTTGAATGGAATAATTTGTGATAGGAAGTAAAGATAATGAATGAGTGATTAGTTTAAAAGAATTTTTCCATACAGAAGTTGATTTTGTTAGTTTTGAATTGATTTTTAAATTAGGTAAAGATTTTGATTGTATCCAGGGGAATTTTATTGAATTCAATTGTTGTTCTTTATAGAATTGTGAAATCTGTACAACAAAAAAAAAAGATATACAATAAGAGATAGATATGAGAATGAAGATAATAAGGAAATAGATTGGCGTCATATGAATTATTTGATTTGTGTGAGGGTTGGGATACTATTGGGGTGCTCAAACTGAAACAGGTGGGGGTTTTTTCCTTTCAGGGGGCTACACTCGGAACCTTTGACCTAAAGATTGAATCTGCAAAGCAATGGAGTAACGTAAAGAGATGCAATCCCATGTTATTTATTCCCTTAGGATACTGGAACCCATGTGCACCATTAGTTTGGAGTTAGGGTTTTTCTCAATTTCCACCGACCTAGTTAAAGCGCCAGACATTCGCTTTTCATCCTCTCATTTTTGTAAAGAAACTGAGTAGGAATCCCCTGGCAGTGGTTGTATGCACGTGGTCATGTGAGAGCATTTCGAAAGGGAGAGTTGACTCTGCCTACTCTCGACCGTACCAGGGAATTTGGGGGTTAAAAGGTAATTAGATATTCGAAAAAAAAGATATGAAATTAATAAAGTCTGTCTGTTATGAAGTTAAATGTTCATAGTTTGTAAATCATGAAATACTATATATAGTAATCTAACTTAAACTTTCGTTTACATTCTTTCTGATCAATTGAATAAGAGAAACAGTTTTGCCTAATATATCTACTTAGATTTACATGAAACCACATGGCAGAATAACTTTGATGTAGTATTTTGAATTCGGCAACATGTAAACAAGCAAAGCAGATAATGTGAACAAAAACTTTGGCTCATTTATAATTATATGACTTTATAACGAATACCAATGGTGACAAATGTTAGGTTTACGGTTTTTGAAAGATATGATGATATAGCTTTATCAAGGAATTCCTCAAAGAATATACGTATAACGAAAAAGACTAGTCATAATAATCATAACTCATTAGTTTGGATATTTACAAGAAATTATATCAATAAAAAACCCGATCAAAAAGTTTTTGTTCATCTGAACCCAGTAGGTTAGTAGATAACGCGTTGACGTTTGAAATAAAAGATAATGAGTTCAAGATTTTGAGTTCTATATGTTGTTCAACTGTAGGAATGCGGTCTTTGCTTTACTAATCCTCGCCTTCACATCTGCATCACATCCTCCACGTTCATTGATGATGCTTCTCAGGTATGTGAAAGATTCCACATCTTCCAGAGCTTCTCCATCAAGTATGATTGCGTTGGTGTTCTCCGTGTTGTATTTCAGGATATTGCTTTTTGCCTGCTGATGCAGAGGCTGATGCTATACTAAGTGTCTTCATCTGCATTTGTTCGTGTGTATGGGAGAAAAGAGCCAGATCATCTACTAAGTCTAAATCGTCTAGTTGATTCGGAGCTGTGAATTATAATCCATTCAACGAACAGAAGAAAGAGAACAGGAGAGAATAAACAGCTTTGTCTAATTCTGATCATTACTTGGAATGCATTTGTCAGCTGTTCTCCGTGCACGACTTTGTATTGTAGTCCCTCGTATAGATTTCATATGATATTGACGATATTCTCAGCTACTCACTACGTAGTGTGGAAAAAGTTTCCATAATGTTCTCCTATTCAAACTGTCAATTACTTTCTCATAATCAAAGAAGTTGATGTATAATGACAAGTTTAACAACAATCCATAGTGTGACGATTTGATCTGTGCACAACCGATCCTTTAAAGTATCTAAACTGTTAATCTCAAAGTTGGGCATCTATTGAATCTTTCATTCAATTCAGTAACATTCCATTGAAAACTTACAATAATTAAAATCTCATTGTCATTGAAAAAATTAATAAACTAATCCATTTAATGATACACTGAATAATAAAATACAATTGACTTACATTCATATTTGTATAATCAAACGGTTGTTGAACTGTCGGTCGGTCGGTAATCGGTCGGTGTTGAACTGTACATTTATTCGATAAAGATAACTGATAATTATCCCTAGTATTCTGTACAAAATCATTAGTGTTAATATCACTATTATTATTATTAGTATTAGTATTAGTAGCAGTAGTAGTAGTAGTAGTAGTAGTAGTAGTAGTAGTAGTAGTAGTAGCAGTACTAGCACTAGTACTAGTGGTAGTATTAATATTGTTGTATGAAATTGTATTATGTTTATCAGTAGTTTCATTAGTAGTATTATATGAAGATAAATTTTCTACTGAATGATAATTCATCCTTGATAAATTCTTTAAACGAGAATGGAATGTTGAATTTGTTTCATGATTAGTATTATTATAGTTTAATAGTTTCTTATCTAAGATTGAAATGAATCCACCGTCACATATAATTGAACATAATAAAGAATTAATTCGTTCCAATTGAGCTACTCTTTTATGTAATTGATGATAATTTAATAGGATATCCTAATAAAGAAAATATATTCAAATAAGAGATAAAACCAGATGATAAGATAATAATTGGTAAATCAACATGTGCTCACTAGTGACTAGCTTCGTGAGGGAATTCTCGGAGTTCTAATGAGAAGCTGTGACCAGTGGAGCTAATCCTTGTCGGGTAGAGACAGTTATCTACCTCAGTACAATGGAAGTTGGTCGCGCGATTTCGTGGATTGGTTGATGTTAGAAACTATCATCATTGGATGCCGGCTCAGTGGTCTAGTTGGTTAAGCGTTTGCGCGCGAGACCGAAGGCCCTGGGTTCGAATCCCGCTCGCGGGATCGTGGATGCGCACTGCTGAGGAGTCCCACAATAGGACGAAACGGCTGTCCAGTACTTCCAGGTTTTCGATTGTGATGATCTAACATCAATTGGTTCAAGATCTCAATCAAAAATCAATAAAGAAACGATCATTTAAGCGGTTTATGCTCCTCCATGGAGAGTAACAGAAGTCAGTATCTAAGTAAGTAAGACGATGAACATTCTACTTAGAGAACCAAACTCCATCAAAATACTTTTAGATATTTTTCATTATTAATTATTCAATTTTATTTTTGATCGAGGTAAATCTAAAACGCTTTTGTATATTTCAATATTTGAGATCATGAGTCAATTGAAGCTAGATCACCATAGAAAACCTGGAAGCACTCAACGGACGTTTCGTCTTAGTGTAGAACTCCTCAGCAGTGCGCATCCTTGACCCCACCTCGTGAGGTTCGAACTCAGCACCTATGAGTTTCGCTCGCGAGCGCTTAACCACTAGACCACTGAGCTGGCATCCGATAGGAAGAAATGGCCGTCCAGTGCTATATATATACTAATGAAATAGATTATTACTACGGTCAAAATAATGACAATAAATATTGTTCGGTAGTCGTTGTGATAATAATACCGTAGTGAATGAGAACTCAAGTGGGAGACAATTGAATGTATGTGAACACAATATAACAGAACGTTTTAGTATAATCTGAGAACCATACAGTAAATACTACATTTGCGAAATGTCAATCAAGCATCTCAGAGTTCAGTATCCTTTCAATTCTACACCAATCATTCTTTGTTTTCGTTCTTTTTTCTTTGATCTTCTTAACTTTCTGCTGTCAGACATTTCATTTTCGATTGATGATACACACTACATCAGTTGTACACACCCCAATACCATTGATAATAATAATGACAATAGTAATTACTATTAAGAATGTCATATAAGATAAGAGACATCAATGTATGATTAAGAATAAAGGAAAAATGTCATGGAATAGATCGATGAGATTATAATTTATAGACGAACCAATTAGATATAAGATAGCAGGTTTCGGATTTTGGCGCGAAATTCACTCACCATTTGGATAAATAGATTCTTGGCCTCATAGCTGATGTCAGTTCATAATGAAAATCCTAAATCTAATTCCTTACCTTAACCATCAACTGTAGATCATAATCCTATTTTCTTACACTGGTTTATAACACTTATTTGATCCTAGTTATTAGATGGACACTCTCAAGGTTAGTCTAGCATTGCTCGATGGTCGTCTATAAATTAGATTCTCACCAATGAAGCATAAATTACAATAAAGAGAAATAATAGTACTGTTACTTTATACTGTCAATATTAAAACTAAGAAAAAGGACAAGGAATTAAGTTTAGAGTGTCGTTCATGAACTGGCATCAGTTATAATGCTAAAAACGCTAGTTAACCAAATTGATAAGTGAATTTCGCGCCAAAACCCAAGGCCAATTATCTTTTACCTGATTGGTTCATTCATAAAATGATAGTCACATCAAAAATTTTAAAAAAAAGATTTATCATTCACTTACTTTTTGCGATATATTTGTATAAAGTAAAAGATTAGTTAGCAGTTCCATTGTATTAGAATTCTTCATATTAACATATGAAGTTGATGTTAAGTTTACTGTAGTTGAATTCATTTGATTAGAATATAAACGTTTTAAATATTCTTTAAGATCTTCTTGTCCATTTAATGATTTTGTTAGAGGTAGAACCTTTGAAATGAAAATCATAGTGAACAAAATCATTATCAGTAAGGTATTAGTTCTATGAAGAAATGTAAACAAGGAATAATTAAGATGATCTAATAGAAAGATTATAATACTAGATTATGTAATACAAATAATAATAACAATAGACTTAATAAGTTAGTAACGAATTATAATGTGAATGTAATAAGATGACTAATGGTTTAGTGGTTAAGTGCTCTCACACGAGACGAATAGGTTCTATGTTCGAATCTTGTGAGGCGAGGTCGTGGATGCGCGCTGCTGAGGAGTCTCATAGTAGGATGAAACGACCGTCCATTGCTTTCAGGTTTTCCATAGTGGTCTCATGATCTCAACCATTGAAATTAAAATATTTTTGTTACAATAATTACAGGTCATAGAGGTGGAAAGAATAAATCATGTAATATCATGCGCTTTCATAAATAAGACAATGAGAATAAGAGACATAAGTGAAGGGATAAATGAAGTAATAATGATAATAATTAAGGTCAAGGTAACGATAACGATAGGACTTACTGCTTTTGTACGCATAGTTCTGGCTTGAGCTCATATACGATAAGAGCCTTGGCTATTTTTTCTAGGAGTTGGATAGCTAGGAATCTAGGTAGATTTGAATGAATCATATATACAAGCTTAAAATCAAACCATGGGTCCGTAGAATGATTACAGTTGATTAGGTGTTCAAGTATAGAACTCCTAACTACTATCCTCTCACTTTTGTAGAACCAAACTGGAACGTATTCCCGTATCCGAATTGAAAGCAATCGCTAGCTATGGCCAATGTACCTTACTACATTCACGTTATAATTCGTTACTAATTTATTATGTCTATTGTTATTATTCGTATTACGTAATCTAGTATTGAAATAATAACGTGCTAGCAAAAAAAAGTAATAAAAGAGTAGCTAATCAATAAAGAATAAAGACCCTTGGATACAACATAATCGATAGAGTTCTTAGTTCAGAAACTTTTGCGTGATTTTAAAAAGTATGTTTAAATTTACAGAAACACAATAGTAAGTAATCTAACTGACTTTAAAGAAGTAACTACAGATGTTTACAATTCAAGACTGGTATTAAAAATGGAGAGAGTTTTGGGACAATGAAACTGCTACTATACGTATACTTTAATCATGTAATTCCTAATATAACTAAACCATGCATATTTGTGTTCTCTTTATCATGAGCTTTCTTTTGACCTATGAACTATTATTATACGACTTATCATTCTTGAGTTATGCCCAGACTATTCATTACTACCTGCCATATTCACAGCCACATTTGGCCAAATCTTGTACAAATGTTGTTTCCTATTTTATGGTATGATATGATCTGTTTGCTTGGTATATAAACCGAGTATGTTTGAAATATAAGTATTCATATTGCAGAGGCTGAGACTGGTGTTCTGGACTTAACTGGCTGGACTAGGCGGAAAGAAAGACCGATAGGACTCTAGACTGCTCGTACGTGTTTTATGTGTCGTTGGTCCGATCGATAAATCGCTGTTCTCTAATTGGCGTTATCATCATGTTATACATCAATAGGACACAGGGCACAAACCCTCAAGTTATAACTGAACACATTTCTTTTAAATATTAAAACGCAGTATTGACTTATTAACAAATTGATAGGTCGAAACATTTTTTTTCTTCAAAATCCAGTTACTTCTAAATTGGGTAGTTTATTAGAATAGATAGATTATAGTTAGTAATTAAATCTGGGTTGAGGTTCTCATCCTATACAAGATTCATCAGCTGAAGGTATCTGCATTCCAGGGTTAATATTCATGCAAGAACTTGAACTCAATACCTTTTGCTTCAGTTGTCAACGCCGTATCTCTTGATCCGATGAGTAACGGGTATTAATTTAATTTAATTTATAAGTGTTTGAGGTATCTCAGATAATACATAATGTGGATATGCATTCCACTGCTATTCGCAATCCATCTGTTCTCTAAAAATTTGTGATAATGCAGTTAGATTAAGGCAGTCAGCACAAGATGCACACGTGCTGACTAATACTAGTCAGAATTCATTTAACAGCAGTAGTAAAAACGATTTAAATAATTTGAACAATGGATTAACTGGTCATTACTTAATTCTGTATTCGGTGACTAAAATTCATCATAATTGAAGCATATGATGGTTATGAAATTATTACAATCTCCACAAAACCCCTTCTGATACCAATCAAAATATGCTCACTAATGATTGGCTTCAAGATGTATATCCTGAAGTTCTACTGAGAAGCAGTGACCAGTGGAGTTCAACCGGGTCTGTTGTGAGTTAGGAACTCACTGATGACAATCGTGGATGTGTCGCTCAATTCCGTGGATTGGTTGAAGTTAGATATGCTCAGTGGTCTAGTGTTTAAGCGCTCGCACGCGAGACCAATATGTCCTAGGTTAGAATATCGCGAGCCGGGATTGTGGATGCACACTGCTGAGGAGTCCCACACTAAGACGAAACGGCCGTCAAGTGCTTGCAGGTTTCCCATGGTGATCTAGCTTCAATTGACTCATGATCTCAACTATTGGAATTGCTACCACCTCCACATAACCGCTTCTGATGCATAGAATAGTTTTGAAACATTTCAAGTATCTTTAGAAATCAAAATAGAATGTTAGTTAAACACACTTATCCTGGGATTTTTCCCATACCTTTGCGTTTTCCCTCCAAAAAAATGAAATGGTCAAGCTAAAAGAGTTCTTAAGTTGTAGTGGCTTTATTTCGTTACTCAGTCACTTTGATAATCGTTATTATATAAACCTCAAAGGTGTTTGAAATCAGAAGTCAATGAGAATCGACAACTACAGTGTTTTAGTGGATAGTACAGATCACACAGCTATAAGCACATCGATCGAATTTGAAGTAGATAGGCGAATGTATGTATACGAGCGAAAACATAAGTAAATTTATAGTCGAATCGCATAAGGGAACAGCAAGGCGAAGCAAGAACTAATAATATACATGGGGGAAGATAATGAATCATCGAGTGATATTTAAGCTATTGACAGTTAAGCTAAAGAAAGATATGTATGTAGGCTGTCACATGTGACCAAGTGTACATGTTTATACAGACATGATAGTGATCTTAATAGTGCAAAGAAATAGACTAATTATTAATGTCCGGATAACATTATCTGTTAAGTAAGTTAATTAAAGGCCTAACAAAAATGTAACCATAATCCAGATTCACTGTAGGAGAATTACCATGATGTCTTATGTTAACAAATATCTATGCTTCCTGATTTTCAATGATCGTTTAATTCAGTCATCCCGTGTTATAAACCACAAAATCTAAGAATCTCTGTACATTTAGCTAAACCGATAAACTATACTATTCTGTTGATTAGAAGCAAGATTTAAGATGAATTGTTGAATATCTAGTAGAAAGTCGTGACTTGTGGAGCCCATGCACGTTTAGAATGAAGCAGTCGTATAGAGTAACGTCGCATAATCTTTGTGATTCCCCGTAAATTGGTTGAAGTTGCAATCATATATGAGTGAACAGCAATCTGATTGTCATTCCTTAATGATAGAATTACACTTATGCTTCATATTATTAAAATGAAAATAGAACGATAATCTAATAGACAAATTTTGAATGAATGAAATAAAACGAAGGATAAACGAGTGAAGTGGTGAGACTATAATCTATGGACAAACCAATCACATATAAGATAAAAGGTCTCGGATTTCGGCGAGGAATTCGCTCATCCATTTCGTTAAATAGAGTTCTGGCATGATAACTGATGTCAATTTGTGATTCAGAAAACTTCTCGCAAAAGACAAGAAAGGCTAAGGAAATACTAAGAAGCATTTTATTCAATCAGCGTTCACTAGAAGTTTATCCAGAAACATCAAGAAAGTGAAAAATCCCATGTAGAGTTTCTGATTCTCTGATGACTATACTGCTACTAGGCTTAGTAACATTTCATAATTTTCAGGAAAACCCAAGGATGTCTAAAATACTATAAAAACCCCATAGTTTCTGTATAAGAACAAATATTTGGAGTAAAATGCCTCTCGCATAGTTTGCGCCTTTCATCTCGTGTTCCAATCGCTGTGTAGTTCTAGCTTGGGGGGAGGGTTACGAGAATAGCTTAGGAATCGAATATAGCGTTTAATTAGCATGACTTATCACTAATCTTAACCATCAACTGTAAATCACTATTCGAATTCCTCACACTGGTTTATAACCATCATTTACTTCTAGTTATTAGATGGACACTCTCAAGATCACTTCAGCATCGATCGATGGTTGTCACCTATAATAGATTTTATTTAGTCAATATCATCTGTCACTATTTTTATAAATCATATATTTTTGTTGTTGAGACAATATACTATTTTATTTTTTATAAAGTAGTTTATGAATAAATTCACTTGATTTTATTTACTAGTATCTTTCTAACACCAAATAAACTTAAAACTTCACGCCGTTTCACAAGTAGGTGGCTATCATAACACAGTAACTAAGTGAATAACGCAATGATGTTTGTGGAGTGAACGATATTCAGTTCAAGTCTCAGAGTGAATTATCAGAATGTGTTTTGTGGAGAGCTTATTAGAAATTTTCACAGATTGAACTTATGAGTCAGTTGAAGCTAGACCACCATTGAAAACCTGGAAGCACTGGACGGCCATTTCGTCCCAGTATGGGACTCCTCAGCAGTGCGCATCCACGATCCCGCACCACCCGGGGCTCGAACCCAGGACCTACTGGCTTCGCGCGCGAGCACTCAACAACTAGACCACTGGGCAGGCCGGCATCTAATGGTGTTAATGTCTAACTTCAACCAATCCACGAAGTTGCGCTACCGTACACCATTGTGTTCAGTGAGTTCCTATCTCACAACAGACCTGGTTGAACTCCACTGGTAACGACTTCTCACTAGAACTCCAGAAGTGTCTCCTGAAGTCAGTCACTAGTGAGCAGGTGATTGTTATTATCAGAATGTGTTTTGTGGAGAATGAATATCAACTTTAAGATACAAATACATCCAATGGATAAGTTCTTAAATATGACGAAATACACATCACATTGGATTCCACTTCTTGCTACTAACCATCTTTGTTTAATATATGAATATTGTGTCACTTGGTCTTTTGGTTACCAATACATCATAATAATGTTTCTAATTTTATTCTACCCATTAATTTATATCTATGTATAGATTTCTTTTGATTTATGTATATACTATATATATAAGTTAATTGAAGTACAAAGGACATTGAAATTTATCATCTAGAACCAAATCAGTAATATAAATAGCAAATAAAGCTATTTTTATATCCTTCCTAATGTTCAATTACATATCATTACATGATTACATAGTAACAATAATGTAATGTGTAACATAAACATCTGTATGTACTAGAATTGTACATGGTGTTGTAAATCAGGCTAATCATAAAAACACACGCAAAAAAAAGCCTAATGTGTATCTTATCATTTTATCTGTTTTTAAAAGGAGGGAGGAGGGTGGAGGGAAGGACGGGGAGGGAAGTAGAGGCAAAAAAAGTAAAAAAAAACTTGATTGTCTAAGAAATAAAAATTATCTGAATATTGTGTACTTGAATGATGTAATATATATTCACTCTTCAGATAGAAGCTTGTAATGATGATGATGATGATGATGTTCAGTAGAATGATCAAATCATCTAGCTCAGAGAACATAATTCCATCAAAATTTACTCTTTACTTTAGGAGAGAGAGAAAAAACAATGTGACAGAATAACTCAGAATCTCATTAAGTTCTTTCATTGTCGAAGGGTCCTTTGAATTTTCTGTGTTATTCTGTCAAACTTACGGAAGTGAATGTGAAGGTTACCTTTCTTAAGGATTGTGTTAACATGCACAAATATCTTAAAATACTACTGGGAAATTCTTTGAAGAAACCAGATTTATTCAAACTAAAAATCTCTTAAACGTCATACACAAAATGTAATCGATTCGGTTCGTCCACGCGTACCCTTATTGGAATTTAACATTTCACAAAGATCTCATGTGTTATATGAATTATCACCTAGCGAACACAAACTTTTCATCGAATATGTTACCATAGTTATTGACAAACTCATGAAAAACTTAATAGTGTACCTCACTAAAAGTTAAAAAACCACAGGAACACAGCATAAGTTTACTAAGAAAAAAAGTATCCTATATTTTCCTTTGGATACGGTTTTTTTTAACATTCTCACTGAGAGAGTATCTTCTCAACTCTTCCTTCATAAAAGCACATTTTCTGTGAAATGATTTAGTTTTGTTATACCTTATTAGGTATTTAAACAGTCACTTATTATTAGGCTTTCTGGTATGACTATAATTTATAGATGACCATTGAGCAACGCTAGACTAACCGTGAGAGTGTCCACCTAATAACTAGGATTAAATGAGGGAATAGAATTATGATTTACAGTTGATGGTTAAGGTAAGGAATTAGATTTAGAATTTTCATCATGAAGTGAAATCAACAATAATGCCAAGTCTCTATTTATCCAAATGGTGAGTGAATTTCGCGCCAAAATCGAGTGACCTATTATCTTATATCTAATTGGTTCCTCTATAAATTATAGTCTCTCCATTTTTGTACAAAAAGCCACATTTATAAATAAAGGTAAGCTGTTATTGGAGTTGAATAGCATGTGATGATGGTATGGTCAACGGATTATCAATCATTATTCTTGAGTTACATTTTGACCTTATTAATTATTCACTTATGAACCATGACTATTTTTCTATGATCGTATGTGTGTGTAACTCCGCCTTGAGCCCCTCTGGGGCTACTGCCGGTCCCAAGCCCGGATAAAGGAGCAGGATTGGGCTTAGTACTTCTTATGCTATTCAACTTATTTTTATTCGGCTATAAATATTGATTAACGCTTGATTGAAGGGAGTTGGCTCACAGGCCTTCTCCGCCGCACGTCATTTCTATTCGCTTCCTGCACTCCGTCTCACTGATCGTATGTTCTGATTAATGAGTGTGCAAAATATACTTATTCAAAACATCTATTCTCTCACTTGACTTATTGAATTTCGTTATACACGAACGCGAGGGTAGCAAGGATGTGTACATTTCGATAACTTGACAACAATCATCATACAGTCCAAATGGTGTCTGATCTTCAGCCACCAAACTCACAGAACTGAGCATATACAACTGATAACTTTATTCTGAATCGTTTATTTTATCTTCGGATATCATTTCAAGTTAAACAGTAATAATAAATGAACAGTCATTCATCAATCAAGCACAAAGAACATGTTGATGGTGGTTGGAGGTAGTCAACAGGAAACCCTGGACCCCGGTTTCGTGCTACTTGTCACTCGTCAACAAGGTGTACCTGTAATCTTGAGGGAACTGACGCTCCCTGGCGGATTCGATCTCGTGTCACCCAGCTTCACAGTCAGAGACGTTACCACTGAGCTATCCGAGCCGTGACTAACCTCCTGTAGGACTGAGACGTAATCACAATTGATTGATCACTGGGTGGTGATCAATCAATTGTGATTACAAAGAACATATGCAAATCTTTTGCAATTATAAGGACAAGGAGAACGTGATCATAATAATAGTGATAATATTAATATGTAGATCTTATAAGTTAAGAATAGATCTCAATTAGAGTGTTATTGAAAATCATAAAACACTGAATAACTGTTTCATCTTAGTATGGAAATTTTCATTTGTTTGATCGACGCCGAAACCTAAAGATTTGATTTCCGGCAGCCTAATGGATGTTGAACTGTCCCATACTTGAACAAAACAGCCTTCAAGTGTTCCCTGGTTTAATAATGATCCCCAGGTAAAAATAAATATGTGATAAAAATCTCTTAAAATTTTAAAGAATCCTTACAAAAAGAATTCGCTAAATAGTAATCATAATAATAAATTAACTTGGTATTGTTTACTTGAATCTTCCTATTGATGATTAGGACTGCAATTGATCAGTCTCTTGTTGACATATGTGCATCCTGAGCATATTGCCTCGGTAAAGCCTTAATTCACAAGGATTATATGCAAAGATGAATGGTGGCTAGCAGTAGATTCCAGTTTGATGAGCATTTCGTCCTATTTTGGGACTCGTCAGCTGGATGTACCTGCATCTCAGAGTTGTTGTTCACTCTGGTACTCGAGCCCAGGTACGTTAAGCTGATGAGTCCCAGATAGGACGAAACGCGAGTCATCGATTACGCTACTAGCCATTATTCATCTTTGCTTATCAATAATAATAGCCTAAGATAGCATTAAAATTTTCTAAATCTTTCAGGTTATGTATGAATAAACTATTAGAATTGGTCGTAAGTTTATTTTGTAATTATCAACTATTCTTTTCCTACATCATTTCTATAAAACACTTGAGTATATTGATTTCCGCCTATATTCAAAATGTCATTTCTAATAAAAGAATTCCTTAAAACTATTTGTAAAGAATTTGATTTTAGATATCCCCTTTGATATTCACCTTTGTCATTTTAGAATTTATACTTCTGTTTTCTGGGAGATTGATATTGAAAGGGATTCTGTAGATATTATAGTAATTTTAATAATTGAGATCATGAATCGATTGAAGCTAGACCATCATGGAAAACCTGGAATCACTCGGCGGCCACTTCGTCCTGTCGCGGAACTCCTCAGTAGCGCGCATCCATGATCCCTCCTTGCGATACTCGAGCCCAAGACTTATCAGTCTCGCGACTGAGCCCTTAACTACTGGACTACTGATTAGACCATTGATTAAAATCGCCTGATAGAAAAGTTTATTGTGATTCTTTTTCCCCCACTTTTTCCAATAAATCGTTAATTTTACGATATTTTTCTTAATTTTCTTCAGTGGTCAACTTGGTCAAAAGTATACAATACAATCAACACCTGAAATAAGGATAGGGACTGAAGCAGTCGAATGCATTGGCAACTTCACTGATATTGGAAGTTTGATCAGCCCTAATGAGTTAGTGTCTGAAAAAATCTCAGCACCAATTCAGATAGCGCGTTTGGCTTCTACCAACATACGTCACCAACTATGGCGAACGCGATATATCAGCCTATCAATTAACGGACAAGTATACTGAGTAGTGGTTCGTTCTGTCCTAATTTACGCCTGCGAAACGTGGCTATTAGGAGTGGAAGATATTCTATAGTTACTAATATTTGATCACAGATATCTTGGAAATATTGCTCGTATCTGCTGGGATCAGCGGGTAAGTTAAAGGGAGGTTAGATACAGGGTATCGGGGAATGATGATGGTAAATCAGTTGATGAGATTGTGAATCTTCATTGACTGAGATGGTTGGGTCACGTGTTACATATGTCTGAACATGGATTACCACGACGTGCAATGCTGACTAGTGTTGGAGATGGTTGGAAGAACATTAGAGGCGATAAAACCAAAACGTGACATCAGTCATTGAATTCACTAATTTCTAGTCTTAGTAATATTAGTAGATGTAGACTATCTGGTTATGGTCGGCGTGACTACTGTAACCAATTGTTGAAGACTGTGTGTGACATGGCTCAGAATCGATCACAATGGTGTAGGTGTATACACTCTCTGTCTTCTCTTAAACTGTGAAATTAAAATCGCTTTATATGTTTATTCCACGAAATAATTCTTTTTTCTTGTACTATATCCTTATATGCAATCTCTCTTTTACATATTGCCACCAGTGAATTAACTACTTCTATGAATCCGGTGTTCATCTTGTTGTGCTAATGAGGTATAACAACTTGTACCGATGCACATATGTACCTGGTCCTACAATGTAGCTGACTGACTGAATAGGTATTTATTAAAGTTTGTTTGTCAACTGATCCACCCTCTATATAACATCAATTAAGTGATTTTTAAGAGTGATATATAATTAATATGAAATGTTTACCCTTTCTTCAAGTTCTTTATAACGTTGTTGAAGAATTAAATTCTCTTGTTCCAAACATTTTACACGTTCAAAACATTCTTGTTTCACCTATAAAAGAAATGAAAATATAAATGAATTAGAATAGATAGTAAATACAGATCTGTAGTATCGGTTAAGTCCACATGTAAACGTATAACTGTGTGTGTGTGTTAATGTGCACTCCTTTTATCCTATTTATCACACGTCTGTAGCTTAGTTTTATGTGATTATAAATATTGTCAGAATGGGTTTTGTGGAGAGCTTATTAGAAATTTCACAGGTTGAAATCATGAGTCAGTTGAAGCTAGACCACCATGGAAAACCTGGAAGTACTGGACGGCCGTTTTGCCCTGGTATGGGACTCCTCAGCAGTGCGCATCCACGATCCCGCACCACGCGGGGCTCGAACCCAGGACCTACTGGCTTCGCGCGCGAGCACTCAACAACTAGACCACTGGGCAGGCCGGCATCTAATGGTGTTAATGTCTAACTTCAACCAATCCACTAGATTGCGCCACAGTACACCATTGTCTTCAATGAGTTGTTATCTCACAACAGACCGGTTGAACTCCACTGGTAACGGCTTCTCACTAGAACTCCAGTAGTTTTTCCTGAATTCAGTCACTAGTGAGCAGTTGATTATTATCAGAATGGGTTTTGTGGAGAGTTTTTTAGAAATTTCACAGGTTGAAATCATGAGTCAGTCGAAGCTAGACGCTTGATTAAATCGAGTCGGCTTGCATATCTTCTACACTGTGCATCATTTAACTTCACTCTCTTCTCTGAGCTTCGTCCCTCTTATTATCTGCTCAGATCAATGAGTGTACAAAATATACATAATTGAAACATTCATTCACGTATTTGACTTATTTAATTCTGTTATTCACTAACGCGATCTAAGTCGATAATTAAATACGAGAATAAGCCGGATGTCCATTTTGATAATAAACATTCATACGATATAACTGAAGTTAGATCCCAGATCACAAAATGTGTACGACATTATAAACATATGAATTTTATATAGATTATAACACAGAAGTTCCACATTACATATAGTACCGTTATAGGATTATAGATTGCAAATGAAACAATATAGATTGTAACTGACATTGACTCGAATAAAGGATTATTGTACACTCACTGAAATTACACTTAACAAGATGATAAATGTCCAATATCTACGACAACTTGATTATTACATGTCTAAAATGTTTTATATTGTTTTCTAGTCAGTTTATTATACATGAACTTGAAATAAACTTTGACTAGTCTATCAGTCAGTCAGTCAGTCCCAACGTAGAACTTCGTACGTACGTACATCAGTTCGAGTTGCCACACCACATTAACACAGAGATGCAGTGGTCGATTCAAATCCCGTAGTGCTAGATGCAGTAAGATTATAAGCTGTAATCAGAAAAATTAGGGTTTGAAGATGTTATTCAAGGACTATAATCCAGTGAAATAAATTTGGGAAGAGAAAAAAGAAAGGGACATGAAGAAATCAGAAGATTAGAATTTTGGAGAACACAAAGAGTGTATGCACCTGCGCCATTGCAAACGATTTTGAGCCATGTCATCCAGGATCTCTAACCATCGTTTGCTATCATCTCGCGGTCCCCAACCAGGTAGTCTACACCTACCCACATGACTCTGTCCACTTGTCAGTGACTTCATGGAATTGTGCCATGTTTTGGTCTGGCCGCCGCTAGCTTTCTTCCAACCTACTCCTATACCACTGAACATCGCACGTCGAGGCAGTCGGTCGTTTGGCATACGTAACACGTGTTCCAGCCGTCTCAACTGATGAAGTTTCACTACTTCATCAATGGATTTGCCATCCTTACCTAGTACCCATTCCCTAACACCTGCGTTACTTACTTGATGGTCCCAGGAAATACGAGCAATGTTTCGAAGACATCTATGATCGAATACTAGTAACCTACGAATATCCTATACTCTTACCGGCCATGTTTCACTCCCATAAAGTAGGACGGAACGAACTGACTAGTCTATAAGTATTGAGGAAGTGGATGAGCTTGGTCAACAGTTTAGAGGAAATCTAGTAACAAAGTTATTGAATTATGTTATTTTTTGTCATGTAGAATAAGTAAGATAAGCAACAAATTAGTTACATTTAACCATGTAGCTAGTTGGATTCGGTAAATATGAAATATGAAAACGGTCATCACCCCATCTGCAAGGCTATTAATAGCAGTTGAATTTTTAAAAAAACACAATATACCGAATTTAGAGCTCTTCAACAGTGAGCTGTAAACGTGTTAACATTTTTGTTAACTAGATAACGTACGACTCTGGAAATGATCTTACTAATAGCTACTATGCAGTTTCATGGAATTGCTGGGTGTTTATTATAGATAACCTGGGTTTCTAACTAAGTTATCCCAATTATGTTATCATTTACGACCATCATCAAGAAGGTATAAGTATTTATAAATAGTTGTCTACACAAGATACTCAACATCCGTTGACCGGATACGATCAGCAACAGCCTACTGTGGGAGAGAACAAACTAGCTTCCAGCTGAAGAGGAAAGTACGGGAAGACTTTGGAAATGGATAGGACACACATTACGCAACTCGTCAAACTGCATCACGAGGCAAGCCCTAACTTGGAATCCTGAAGGGAAGTGGAAAAGAGGAGGGTCAAAGGACCCGTTACGTTGGGAAATACAAGCAGATATGAAAAGGATGAATAAGAACTGGAATGAGTTGGAAAGGATTGCCCATGACAGGGTTGGATGAAGAATGCTTGTTCGTGGCCTATGCTTCTCCACGAGTAACTAACTAACTAACTAACTAACTAACTTACTTACTTACTTACTTACTTACTAACTTGCTTACTTACTTACTTACTTGCTTACTTACTTACTTACTTACTTACTTATTTACTTACTTATGCCTGTTACTCCTAATAAAGCATAGGCCGCAGACCTGCATTCTCCGACGCACTCTGTCCTGGACCTTCTGTTCTAGTTCCATCCAATTCTTGTTCATTTTTCTCATGTCTATTTCCATTTCCCGGCTTAATGTGTTCTTTGGTCTTCCTCTTTTCCTTTGGCCTTGAGGATTCCATCCCAATCATACTATTTGAAATACTTTCTTTTATATTTGGGATGTCTTTTCCTGCAGAACACTCAAAACGAAACTAAACTACTAAACGGTTTCACAAATATTGATACGGATTACAATGAAACATGTTTAATAAGTGATATAAAAAAGGATGGTTAAATCGTTAACTGGATTGAATCATTTCATTTACTTGTTTAATAACTTCACCAAGTATATTCCATGGTTGATTACAGTCTGAATAATTTCGTTGAATCTTTTCATAAAATAACCTGTAAAATAATAAGTAAGCAAACATAATATGTGTTAGACTTAGAACATAATTTTATGGTTGAATTCATGAGTCAATTAAAGATTGGCCACCATGGAAAACCTGGAAGCACTGAACGACCGGCTTAGTCGTTTAGAGGTTAAGCGTTCGTACACAAAACTGAAGGTTTTGAGTACGAGTTCCATGACTTCGCAAGGCGGGGTACTGGATGCGCACTGTCGAGGAGTCCCACAATAGGACGAAACGGCTGTTCAGTATTTCCAGCTTTTTCATGGTGGCCTACCTTCAATTGACTCATGATGTCAACTATTGAAAAGAAATTGTATGATTATTTTAGAACTAGTAATGTTATCGATTGATATTAAACAAGTGAATTATTAAAAAATAGATGAATACTGACAAAATTTAAAAGTTAATTTGAAGTTCTACAAACTTCTCAATCAAATATGGTGTATGCTACTGATATCAACAGATATAAATAATATGTATCATCAATCGAAAGTGAAATACCTGGCAGTAGAAGGTTAAGAAAATCAAAGAAAAGAGACTGAGTACAGAGAATAATTGCTGTGAAAATGAATGAACAAAAAAGTTTGACACAATTAGATGGTGATTGAACGTAGTCAACAGGAAACCCTAGACCCGGGTTTCGTGCAACTTGGCACTCGTCAGCAAGGTGTACCTGTAATCATGAGGGAACTGGTGCTCCCTGGTGGATTTGATCCCATGTCACCCAGCTTCACAGTCAGAGACGTTACTACTGAGCTATCCGGGCCGCGACTGACCTCCTGTAAGACTTGACACGCATGATATTGATCACCAACGAGTGATCAATCAATTGTGAAGTTTGACACAATTGATTGACACTTTACAAATGAAGTAATTACTGTATGATGATGAATTTCAATACTTGGAAAATTCATGTGTCCCAAACTGTTTCTCTATCCTAATTTTATTCTCGTTATATTTACTACTTATTGTTTATTTAACTTTCGTGGATTTTGGGAAAAAATCTTTTTATTATTATTATTATTCTAGAACCGACTTATCTAACGACAGATACATGTTTATATACGTGTATATACCTGTGTGTGTGTGTATGTGTTTGTGAATTGGTGTGGATGTGGGTGTGTGAGAATCTTTTATACGTAAATGTAGATACATGATATAAACTAAGCATCATAACCGTTATCAGATCTAACATCATAAATAAAATCACATTTATATACGTGATAAACATTTCCTTAATATACATGTAAACGACTTTTTTTTTATTTCAGGCTAACCAAAGTACACGATCGTAGCAACAACAACACCACCACCGCCACCACCGCCACCACCACCACCAAAAACTGATCGTAAAATAATATTAAGGCAATAATGATGATAAAGATAAGTTTAGGTATACCTTCTCTATACAAAGTTCACTTAAGCAATGAAAAACACAAACTCTTAGGTAATAAAACTTTTTTTTTTATTAGTAGTGTGAAATTTAGTAGTTTGCACTGTAGTTGTCCTTTTTTTGGGAGGGGGGAGATGGGAAGGGGAGCAGACAAAAAGATTAAGTATAATAAATTATATTTCCAGTTTATTTGATGTATACAATAATCAAGCTTAATATAGATCTAATTGCTGTCAATGACTCTGATGTTATTTAGTTAGTATATAGTTTTGTAATATGAAATTAACCGTACTGAATTTGAGATTTTTATGACACTATGATTGTTGTGACATTAAATCCGGTTAATTATTATGTGATTTATTCACCAACTGACATAAGACTTATACAATCTTAGTACAGTGTTAAACTAATAATGTTCGACCGATATGAGTAGCCTAGTGTCTTTATTGGTTCTTTTGTTCTCGTAGATCGTCCACAGTTGAGTCTTGAATGCCAATAACAGCTTTCACTATATCAATCATTTAATTCAAATATAATTGGTTTATATACTAGTTAAACAGACCACTTTACATCATAAAATAGGAAATGAAATTTAAGTAAGATCAATCCAAAAAGTGTCCGTGAATGTGGGAGACTGTAATCAATAAACTGAACATAACTTAAGAGTAGTAAATCCTAATAGTCTATAGATCAAAATAAAGCTTATAGAAAAAGGAATACAGTTATACATAATCGACAGCTTCACTTATCTTGGGTTGACGTCTGACGAACTCTCAGCACCAATTCAGATAGCTCGTTTGGCTTCTACCAACATACGTCACCAACTATGGCGAAGGCGATATATCAGCCTATCAATTAACGGACAAGTATACTGAGCAGTGGTTCGTTCTGTCCTAATTTACGCCTGCGAAACGTGGCTATTAGGAGTAGAAGATATTCTTAAGTTACTAATATTTGATCATAGATATCTTGGAAATATTGCTCGTATCTGCTGGGATCAATGGGTAAGTTATAGAGAGGTTAGATACAGGATATCGGGGAATGATGATGGTAAATCAGTTGATGAGATTGTGAATCTTCATTGACTGAGATGGTTGGGTCACGTGTTACTTATGTCTGAACATGGATTACCACGACGTGCAATGCTGACTAGTGTTGGAGATGGTTGGAAGAACATTAGAGGCGGCAAAATCAAAACGTGACATCAGTCATTGAATTCACTAATTTCTAGTCTTAGTAATGTTAGTAGATGCAGACTATTTGTTTGGGGTCCGTGTGACTATCGTAATCAGTGATTTGAGACTGTGTGTGACATGGCTCAGAATCGATCACAATGGTGTAGGTGTGTACAAGAAACTAAACCATTAAATCACTACGATAATATAAAACTTTAGGTGGTCCATTTATGATCTATAATGATCTTCAACATTCCATGACATTGAATTAAATATGGTGTACTGACATGGTGACAAATTAAACTTCCATAGACTCCAAACTGAAAGAACTAGAAATGGGAGAGTACTAATACAGAGTAGTGCATGCCTACAACAGTTTCTATCCTAGTAAGTTGACATAGACAGTAAGTAGGTCATATGCTTATTGACAGTTTTCATTAAGTCTATTCCAAAAAGCGAGGTATAGGGAAAAAAAAACTTAGAATAATTAAAATATGTTTATGAGGAAGGGAACACCCATAAAAATGCATCAACAATTATGCTGAAGAAAGTCATAGTTTCACTGGATATTTTAGTTACTAAATAGTTGCTTCAATCAAAATCATTTGTTCAACTCAAAGTTCTGTGAGAAATACATTGAAATTATAATGAAAAATACATCTGATTTCTTAGAACATTTCAAAGAACTTGAGATTCAAATAGTCATAGAGCTTTTATTAGTGCAACAGCACAATATTTAATTGATAGTAGACATATTATCGACGATTACATTTCTACTAAACTGATCATTAGAAATTTAAACAGTTGAGATGATGAGTCGTCATGGAAAACCTTGAAGTACTGAACTGCCGCTTCGTCCTATTGTGGGACTCCTCAACAGTGCGCATCCACGACCCCGCCTCGCGTTATTCGAACCCAGGACCTATCAGTCTTGCAACAAGCGCTTAAACAACTAGACCACTGAATCGGCATCCAACTGCGCACTGATAGTAAAAGTATTATCGATGATTACAGTTCTACTAAACTGATCATTAGAAATAAAAGCGTGAGGTAGTTGCCATAGCAGCTCATTTTTCAGTTCAAAAAAAGAAACAGTTATCAATGATTTAAAGTGACATCGTTTATTTACATGCTTAAACATCTCTTCACCAATTATATTCGCCTTAATAAATTATCGTTTTATCCATCTTAAAGATACCCTTTCGTATTTATCATACTCGTTCCATTCAATCTATAATATATTTCAGTTTCCTTATTTCTTTGATTAAACTACAAATGAATGTAAGCGGCCTGATTGAACATCTGTGTGTGACCTGTTCCTACTACCATGTAATTTCAACAAATCATCTGATCTTTTGTTTGTTTTAATACATCAATATAGCTATGAATTGTATAACCTATTCAGGTGCGTTTCTGAAAATTGTAAAACCTTTTGTTGTACAAATTAGAAAAAAGAAGGTCCAATCAGAGATAACGTAGTTGCTAGCAATATGTAAGGAAAAGAATGTACATTGGTTAAATGTTGATTGACCGGACTGTTAACTTCTAACTGGCGATCATACATTATGTTATCGTCAGTATCGACCAAGAAGTAAGAAACGGAAATGTGTTGAAATACACTGTGCTAAGAATTCTATATGGTTACATCAAATGATTAGTATGAAATGATGAACACTTTAAGCAAGTAGGAAAAAGAAAAATGGAACCTAACAAAGAGGGCTTTTATGTATCAAATAGAAACCCTTGATTAATTACAGGGAAAAAGTGAACCTTCATTTGTATCTAGAGCATAATAGAAATTTATTTGTATCAGAGTAAATATTTTAGTGCACTTGTAATAATCAAGACAATTTGAATCTATAATTGATTAATCACTGTGTGTTGATCAATTTCACGTATATCAGGTCGTTCTTAGTACAAATCGAATCCTATTGACCAATTTGCAATGTGGCCACTAGTCTAGGTGACTTGACATTGCATGTACTATGTTGAGATAAGTGGTGGTTGGAGGTAGTTAACAGGATATCTTGAATCAAGATTTCATGCTATATGACACAAGTTATTGAAGAAGGTACAGCATGATATAGTCTTCTTTTAGTGACAAGTTCTAATAAAGAAGTTGATTTCATTCAATTACTAATTATGTACCAGATGTCAGTATAAAACAACAAAACATGAATATATAAACAATCAACCAGTCATAACGAATATAGTGCTTAACAAATATGTGTTACAGATTGAAATCATGAGTCAATTAAAGCTAGACCATCATGGAAAATCGTGGAAAAATCCAGGTTTTCCATGATGGTCTAGCTTTAATTGACTCATGATTTCAATCTATTAAATTTCTAAAATCTCCACAAACCCCTTCTGAAATTATGTGCTAGTCTAAGTTGTTACATCAGATCTGTATGACAAGATGAAATGAATACCATGAATAACTAAAGTGTTAATGTAATTATAACATCAATGATAGTAGGGAACAGTAAACATTGAAGAATGAAACGTAATAAATAGAGGAATACTGAAACTCAAAGATCTGAAGTAAGATAATGAATAAATGAATCTGTCACAAATTTGACTGATTCTGATTCATGTTACTCTTACATACATATCAATATACAATCCATAAACCTAATTAGTTATCTTTAAATTATAGTAGAATAACCAAAATATAGAAATTCAAACCACAGGGTATTTATTCGATGAGTTTCTAAGTGAAGAAAATGATAATTGCCTGTTGGTTCATTGATTTAATGCTCTTATAGCAGTGATTACAGTTAAGATAGTGCAGAAGATTTGTAAACATATATATATATATATATAAATATATTGGTACAAGAGGGAACCAGATACATATGCGCCACACAAACCTCTTTTGATTTGTATGAGGGCTATGATACTGCCCTCGTGCCCAGACAGAAACAGGTGGTTTTCTTAGGGGGCCACACCCGGAGCCTTTGACCGAAAGGTCTGACCCATAAGGCAGTGGAGCAGCGTCAGGAGATGCAGTCTCATGGTAGCCAGTGACCAACGATTGGTTCATACGTCATTTGTTCCCTCAGGATCCTAGAGTGCATGTGCACCATTGGTTTGGAATCAGGGTTTTCCAACTCCCCTAGATGGACCCCCTGTGTCCATCGACCCGGTTAAAGTGCCGGAAATTCACTTTTCGTCCTCTCAATTTCGTAAACAACAGTAGCGCCACGAGGAAGTCGTGAGTACGGCCTCCCTGGCAGAGGCTGTATACACGTGACCACATGAGAGCGTTTTGAGAGGGAGAGCGGACTCTCCCCACTTTTGGCTGTACCAGTGCATTTGGGGGCAGGTGGATGATTCGGATGTAGTCAACCACATAGTCCTAACTTCAAAGATTTTGTATAATAAACATAATCAAACTAAGTTATGAAAAGATAGTTGATTTGACTTGTTTATATTAAGAGTAATGAATATGTAAACTTTAAGAGATAATATAACTTCTAGAAACATATTATTCTTAGCTATTTGTATTCATTCAAAAAATCTTTTAATGTAATACCTTCATGAGAATATATTTTAGTGCAAATTAGTTGATTAAAGAAAGATTAGTTGAAGTTAAACATTAACACCGTTTGATACCGGCTGGCTCAGTGATCTAGAAGTTAAGTGTTCGTGCATGAAACCGAAGGCCATGAGTTCGAATCTCGTGAAGCGGGTTCGTGGATACACATTGATGAAGAGTCCTCATGTTAGGATGAAACAGCCGTCGAATGCTTCCAGGTTTTCAATGGTGGTCTAGCTTCAATTGACTCATAAATTCAACTATTCAAAAGAATTATTTCATTAACTTTTTCACTTATTCTTGGAAATTATTATATGAGTCCGAAGTAATTAACTGAATTGTGATTAACTCACACTACTTTAGATCTGTACACTTGTGTCACAGATGTAATATACATTACTAATAATCATTAAACTATTATTTTATAAAGCATAGGAAGTTAATCAATTAGTACTTCAAGCTTACTGTGATCTGCTTATACTTGACTAATCTTCGTTAACTAATTTAATATAAATTCGAAGGATTTATGGAGATTGTAGTATTTTCAAAGTTGAATTTATGGCTCAGTGATCTAAAGGTTAAGCTTTTGCTCAAGAGAGCCAAGGTATTGGGTTCGAGTCCCACATGTGAGATTGTGACTAAGCGCTAATGAAGAGTCCCAATACTGGGACGAAACGAAACTTCATTTGTTCCAAGTTTTCAGTTGTGGTCTCGGTTAGATTGAATTTAGCTTTGAAAAATAATTTATTCTCTTCATAAGTAGAATTGCTACTCATTATTCAATCATGTTACCGTTCGGTATGTATTTATGTTGAGAGTACACAAAGTACTAAAAAGTAAGTTTTAATTGTTTTAGATTTAGGCTATGAACTGACTGATGTTAGACCACCATTGAAAAGCTGGAAGCACTGGATGATCGTTTCGTCCTAGTATGAAACTCCGCAGCAGTGCGCACTCACGACCCCGCTAGCCGGATTTTAACCGAAGGCCTTCAGCACTGCAAGCTTCTAGGTTTTCAATGATGGTCTAACATCAATCGGTTCATGATCTGAATTAAAAACGTAATAATCTTCACAACCGTATACGGATAATTACCATGTAATCATTAAAGAATAGCTTCGTGAGGGAATTCCCGGAGTTCTATTAACAAGCCGTGACCAGTGCAGCTAATCCATGTTGAGTAGAGACAAGTATCAACCTTAGTACAACGGAAGATGGTCGCATAATTTCGTGAAATGGTTCAAGTTAGACATTAACATCATTGAATGCCGACTCATTAGTCTAGAGTTTGAGCGTTCATGCGCAAGACTAAACGTCTTGGGTTCGAATCCCAAGAGTGGGACCGTAGATGCCCACTGTCAAGGAATCATTTACTAGGAACAAACAACTATCCAGTGTTTCCAAGTTTTCAATGGTAGTCTAACATCAATCAATTCATAATCTGAATTAAAAAAAAACTTGATAATCTCCATAACCTTATACTGATATTTAACTATTTTAAACGTTAACTCTTTGACTAGACAAAACATTCTTCATTAAGATATCGAACCTTATAATCTTTTTTTTTTCAAATGAATTATAGTTGGTAACGATTCCTTTGGATCATGATTAATGTACACAATATATATATATGTATCCCTATATACATAAGTTTACTTACTTCTTTACCATAGTTTAATAAATGTATCCTACAAATCTATTTTGATTAGATTATTCTACCACAATAAACAAATAAACAAACAAAAAGAACAAATTTAAAGGAAAAAAAGAGAAAAGAAACTTCTTCTTCTTCTTCTTCTTAACTAATCGTTGTCAGCTTTGACCTTTTCACCTGAATCATTTTTCCCTGATATGACTTGATGTTTAGAAATTGAGTGTATCTCTAATAATAATGATAATAATCCCTAGAATTAACCTTAATTAGTAATGAATTAAATAAGAAGAAAAAGTTAAATCGATTAAATTTCATTGTTCCATATTTGTTTAGTTGTTTTTCTTCTCTATTTTCTTTTTCTTTTTGTTATTGTTGTTGTTGTTATGATGTTTTTTTTTTTAGTTTATTTTATTCATGAATGATGATTTTTAATTGTTTCTTTTGATCTTTATCGATCTTTATTTTTCTTTTTTTTTAAAAAATTTTTCTCTTTTATTTTCAATATTGTGAAAATGTGTCGAATTCAAATAAGTGATAAAGAAAAAAAAAACACTAAATCACTGAACAGGCCGGCATCCAACAATGTTAATGTGTAACTTCAATGAATCCATGAAATTGACCGACACATTCAACATTGTCATCACTGAGTCACTATCTCAAAACTGACGCGGTTGAACTCCACTGATTACTGCTTTTCACTAGAACTCCAGTATATATCTCTTGAAGCCAGTTACTAGTGAGCATATGTTGATCAATATTAGAAGGAGTTTTGTGGAGATTCTATTAATTTCAATGCTTGAGATCTTGAGTCAATTGAAAATAGACCACCATAAAACATCTAGAAGCATTGGACGACCGTTTCGTCCTAATATGGGGACTCGTTAGCAGTACGTATCCACGATCCGATATCGTACGATTCAAACATAGAACCTCTAGACCACTGAGCGGTCCGGTATCCAACGATGTTAATGTCTAACTTCAACTAATCCATGAAGTTGTGCCACTGTCTACCATTGACAACAATGACTTAATAATTGCTTGAATCAATTCTATTTATTCATTACGTTATATAGTTATGCAATATGAAATTAACAATAAATGGCAATGACTCTTTATCTTATGTTTAATTATCAGAATAGAATATTTTCAATGGTTGAAAGCTGTCATTCATCATCAATAAAGAATCATCATAAGATATTTTCATTCCTATAATGTTAATTTCACTCAAAAAGTATTTTGGAGGTGAATGAGTTTCAAACTGATCACTTGCAACAGACAAGTACCAAACTTTATCAACCACTAATGTTGAGATGGCAGAGAAGATTTGTAGTTCAGGTGGATGACTTTAGTGCTGATCTCAACTTTTTCAGCTCTAACTCACATTTTTTTTAATAGTTGAGATCACGAATCAACTGAAGCTAGACCACCATGGAAAACCTGAAAGTAGTGGACGGCCGTTTCGTCCTATCGTGGGACTCTTCAACAGTGTACATCCACGATTCCGCCTCGCGAGATTCGAACCCAGGTTTTCCATGGTGGTCTAGCTTCAATAGACTCCTCATCTCAACTATTGAAATTACTATAATATCCACAAAACCCCTTCTCATATCTTTTTGTCAGCCTTCAGTGGTGTTAATATATATAGAATGAAGATTGCGTATAGGGAAAAAAGAATTACTTCGTAGAAAGAAAGATATAAAGATATGTCTTTTACAAATACTTAAATCATGGCAACAATCAAGGTAAGAAGAATACAACAAAATCACTCTGAGATTTTAAATATGACGACTAGTTTAAATTCCTAAGCCATGGTCTTTCCTTAAATTTATTATAATGAATATATAAGGACTTGGTTTGACTAATCATGAATCTAATCACTGAGAAAATCAACGATTGAAATATTGGTTCAGGTGGTTTACTCCTCTTCTGTTCTTTGAAGAAATAAGAGATGGCTACCATAATATGCATGTACCGGATCTAACCAATGAAAGAAAAAAAGCATCATCAGAACAGAACTGGTTGAATAAGTTTGCAAATGTATATGAATGACGATTAATGATTGTTTACAAATTTCTAACGCATATTTCTTTTTTGAATGGTGAAGTAGATTTGTAGCTCAGGTGGATGATTTTGATGGAGTTTTCTTCTCTCAGTTGCGTGGTTTGGTTGTGGAGCTCTCATCGTTATTCTGAAGGACATTATCAGCACAAACTTCAGGTAGAAGTGAAGTGTTCGAATTTCTCCACATATGACTCACAGCTTGTCCTATAGACCTCGATGTTGATTGGCTCTTGTTGACCTTAAACCTGTCATTCTTTATTTCTTTATTTTAGTCGTTTCTCCGTTTGGTTTTGATTTTTGGTCTTATGTTTATCCAAAAATCCATAATTCGAACACTTCACCTCTACTTGAAGTTTGTGCTGATAATATAATTTAGAAGAATGATAAAAGCTCCACGACCAAACCATCCAGCTCACAGAACAAAACTCCATCTTTTTTTACATAGTTACAGAATTGAATGGTGATGAAATGTGTAATTTGGTATAGTTTTGTATACCTTTTAGCTGTAAATTCGTTACGGTTATCAAACAAATTATAGAAAACAAAAAAGATTATTATCATTAAAGTTCTTATCATTTATTTTCTTTTAATATTTGTGTAAAAATCCGTTGGCCAGACATCATCAGCAACAACCTACTGTGGGAGAGAACAAACCAGATCTCAGCGGAGGAAGAAATCAGTAAGAAGTGCTTTAAGTGGATAGGACACACATTGAGGAAAGCACACAACTGCGTCACAAGACAGGCCCTCACATGAAATCCTTAATGCCAAAGGAGAGGAAGTGGAAGACCAAAGAACACATTATACCGAAAAATGGAGACAGACATGAGAAGAATGAACAAAAATTGGATAGAAGTAGAAAGGAAGACAGAGTGGGACAGAGTGGATTGGAGAATCCTAGTCAGCGGCCTATGTTCCGTTGAGGTTAACAGGCGTAAGTAAGTAAGTAAAATTCATAAAATACTACTTACTATACAACTGGAAATAATGCCAAATCACTATGTGCATAGAAACAAAATGTATCTTTCGATATTTGATCATATTTAGTTATTTGTTTTCATTAGTTATTAACATTTTTCTATACATTTAAGTTTAATTTTCAAAGTAATTTATGAAATAATGAGAACTATTGTGGTGTGTGCTACTTATATTGACATAAGTAGTATATGATGTTAGTCGTGAACAGAAGGTCTGGCAGCAGAGAGACAAGAGGATCGAACAGTAAAGAATTGGAACAGGATGTAATTCGTATGAAAATGCAAGAACAATGAAGTCTGAGTCATTTTGAGACAATTGATGGACATTTTAAAAGTTGAGCATTTACTATATGGTCGTTAGATTTTATTAACGAATCCTGTAATTTTGTGTCAAATACATTCCATTGTTCTCACTAGTGTTTGTGTTCACTACGCTGTGAGTGTGGTGTATGCTACTTATATCGACATAAATAATATATAACGTTAGTCAAGCATAGAATGTCTAGCAGCAGAAGATCGAGAAGGAAAGAATGGGAACATGGAGTGATTGATATGAAATTGAAGGAGCAGTCACGTTTAAGACAATTGAATGATATTTTGTAAATGAAGTATTTACTGTATAATTCTCAGATTTCACTAAGAGATTCTGTTAGTTTGTGTGTTAAAATTCACTCGATTGTCCCCCCCCTCCACTTATGCTCTTGTTCATTACAATAGACATCAATATGAATGATCATTTTTATGTATGAAACAATTTTCTATTCATTAATAGGTTATACTACTGATTATAAACAATGAGACTATATCAGATGGGTTTTTGTGGAGATTGTAGTAATTTCAATGGTTAAGATCATAAATCAATTGAAGCTAGACCACCATGGAAAACCTGGAAGCACTGGACGGCCGTTTCGAGGTCGTGGATGCGCACTGCTGAGGAGTCCCACAATAGGACGAAACGGCCGTCCAGTGCTTCCAGGTTTTCCATGGTGGTTTAGCTTCAATTGACTCATGATCTTAACCATTGAAATGAAACTATAGTTTACAATTATAACAATATATTAATGATAATAATACATTATACAGGTATACTAATAACACCCTCAATGTAGATACATGCTTAATCATGCACTTAAAAGTAGTATATTAATGAGAGCGGTAATTTTATGAATCATCGCTTGTTATTCAGAATTTCCTATGTATATATAAATTAATTAATGATGGGCAATTTGTAAGTAGTCTAACAGAACAGTAGGGATGCTGTCTAATCAAAAACAATTAACGAATCCCCCCCCCAAAAAAAATCAGGTGAGTGAATTTCAAAATTTTGTTTCTATGCTGTTTTCGTTTTCCTTTTTTTAAATTTTTCTTCTTCAAAAGTCTTATTACGTAATACCCTTTCGTTTAATGGATGTTGTGGGTTGTTCTTCTTTCTTTTTTTTTCTCGTTTTTTGTTGAGATGACAGTAAGAAACATTATCTTTCACTGATTCACAATTAGATCTCTATTGAGACATATGAAAATAGTCATGTAGGTAAATCAGCAGTTGTCAAATTAAAAATACACAATGAAAAATGAAGATCATTTGATGTAATACTTCATTTGTATTCTTGTTTTGTATGTAACTGTGTTTATTGGGTATAATAATTGGTATATTGTTATTGGATTACATAATTATAATTGAATATGTTTTAATTAAATTTGTATTCTGAAATGGTGGAGAAGATTTGTAGCTCAGGTGTATCCTGACGAAATATCTGTGTATAGGAACTCATGAACCTCAAAAAACAAATAATTGAAGTTTGCCTAATCGTAGAATATCAGAAGGGGTTTTTGTGGATATTATGGTAATTTTAATAGTTGAGATCATCAGTTATTTATAGCTAGACCACCATGGAAAGGCCAGAAGCACTGAACGGACGCTTCGTTCTAGTATGGGACTCCTCAACATTACGCATCCACGATCCTGCCCCGTGAGATTCGAAACCAGGACCTGTCAGTCTCACACGAGAATGCCTAACCATTACACCACTAAGCCGGCATCCAACGATGTCAATGTATAACTTAAACCAGTGAGTTACTATCTTACAACTGACCCGGTTGAACTCCACTGGTCACCTTTTCTCACCAGAACTTTGGGAAATACCTCTTGAATCCAGTCATTAGTGAATAATTCGAATCTCGCGAGGTGGGATCGTGGGTGTGCACTGCTGAGGAGTCCCAAAATAGGACGAAATGGCCGTCCAGTACTTTCAGGTTTTCCATGGTGGTCTAGCTTCAATCGACTCATGATTTCAACTAGTGTCACTCATAATCTTAAGGAAGGAAAATTAATGTAGTATTTGCTTCTTGTAGGATTACGTACCAATATAGTTAGTTGTAAAAGATAGTTTAAATAAATAGACGCTATCTTGCAGTAATAGTTGAACGTTCAAGAATGAATTTGGTTAATTCAGATTGACAATGTATAGGCAAATTATAATTTTAACAACAAGTTCTAAGTTATACACTTAAAGGTACCTTTGTGGTGTAGGTTACTTATATATATAACGGTGGTCCGGCATAGAATGTATTTCAGTAGAAGGTCGATGAGGAAAGAACGGGAACGGAGCGCAGTTGTTATGAAAACGCATGAACAATAAAAATTGATGTTTGCAACAGGAACGGTCAAGTTTGATATGATGGATTGATATTTTGTAAATTAACGATTCACTATATGGTTCTGAGATTTTAGTGGGATGCTCTGTAATTTCGTGTCAAATACATTCGATTGTCTCCACTTGTATTCATGTTCACTAAACCCTAAACTAGAAGCAAATATAAATCAGGTTACAGGATTAAATGAACCATTGTGAATTGTATCTGATAATCGTTTGGTTGTAAATTAACCTACCGAATCTAATTTCTTGACACTGTCTAATAATTTGGATCTAATTGTTAACCATCAAATCGGTGTGTGTTAAATGGTCTTCTAGACATTACTAAACATTTTTTCATAGATTTTGGTACCAACAAATATTTCAGCCCAATGAATTAACCCTTTAAAGATTTTAGTCAACGTTCATTGATGAATATTCGATATCCCTTAAAATTAAACAAACCCCGTTGAAGATCAAAACCATACAGGGTCATATGATCATATCAAGAGTAACTTGATTGAAACTAAAACAAATCCTTAGGTGTCCAATAAACGAAATGAACATTACAGTGCAAATAAAATCTTACTTGATTGGTAAATCATTCTGACAGGCCTAGTCAGTATCTAATCATAAAGTGTTTAGAAATTTGTTCTTTTTGGAATTGTATTACGAAATCGATTTCACTTTCCGATCTAATTCAGTTGCTTTCTAGCTAAAATCAATTAGTAATGTCAACCAAAAGGATCTAAACTCTGGTAACACCTTACATTTTGAGTTAGTCTGTATCAAAAATTTAAGCGATTCCTCACTTATCAAACTATGAAACGATTTATTCGTAAAACAGTTCAAAGATTAGTTACTTTCAGTAGGCAAGGGATTTATCTTTAAACCAATTTTATAACAAATAAAATCATTCACTTGGTATTGTCTTACTAGAATCTTCCCATTGATGATGAGAACTGCAATTGATCAATCTCTTATTGGTATATGTGCATACTGTGTGTATTTGTTGTGGATGCGGAGGAATAGACCAATAATTATCATGTTAAGTCCAATGGTGTCCTTGGACTTTAAATGGACATTTCGTATTGGTCGGTATTTGTTCACTTGTTAAATATTGTACAAAATGTTGTTTTCTATTTTATGGTACGATGTGGTATGCTTGATTGGTAATATAAACAAAGTATGTTTGAAATATAGTGATTCATATCTCCAAGGCTGTGGCTTGTGTTCTGGACTCAACTTACTGGGCTAGACAGGGAAGCGAGACCAATCGAGACTCTAAGCCGTCCGTTCGTGTTTACGTGTCACTGTAATCGATCGATAAGTACGCTGCTCTCTAGTTTTCCAGTCAAGGTCACAACAATTAGCACAGGGTAAAAATCGACCGCAACATAAAGCCATAACAGTATTACCTCGATATTGCTTTAATTTACAAGCATTCTAAGCAAAAATAAATAGTGACTAGTAGTGGAATCCAATTTGACGGGTGTTTCCTCCTATTCGGGACTCTTCATCATTTATTTTGAGAATATTTTGACATTTTCAAGGGAAAATGATTAAGTTTTAGATCTATTTTATATATGATCAGCTACAGAATCCAGTAATTCTGCTTCAGCTAATTTTGGAATGAGGTGAAACTTACGATTTATTTCATAGTAATTTGCCTTTCATTGGTATATTGAAAACGATGCCAAACAATTATGAACAATGTGAACTTTAATGTTTTTGCTAGGCTGAAGTTAACCCTATACAAATGAAGATTTTAGCTTAGTGATTGAGAGATTGAACTTTAAAGCATAAGACTAGATATCCTTGGCTTGAATCCTTATAACAGAGTTTTCAATACATATTACTAAGGTGTCATATACTAGAATGAAACAATAGTTTATACACTTATAGTTTTTCAATGATTGTCTAGTTTAGGTCAACTCATGATCTCATTAAAATGAATAAATCTCTGCAAACCCCCCCCAATCGTGGCAACATATTTTGTGATAAAACAAAACAGGAAGTAAGGATAAATAAGAACATTCGTCTAAGTTTGAACGAATAGTTACACAATATTTGGGTGCCAAGTTAATGTGAGTCATTAAAAAGGAAGAATGTAATTGTAAAATGTCAGTGAAAGAATTTGAAGTAAATTCAAAGTATGTGTCGGAGGTGGGATTCGAACCCACGCCTACATCGTGGATCATACTCAACAAGAATGATCACAAAAGAATAAGAGTCAAAGTTTATCTGTAAAGAGAATAAACAAGAGAATGAAGTGATGAAACATTAAGACAAGCATGGAAATCAATTGAAATTATTAGTTTTTAGTAGGCATTCAGAAATGTCTGTGAAGATAACGTAGAACAAACGGAATTGTATAGTTGATCGACTTAATGATATAAATATAGAATTTGCTTCAGTGATATTTAGGCACATGAATTTATGACTAGCACAAAATAAATAATTGAGGATGGAACAGATGATGACTGTACATATAACTTCAGAGATGGATATCACAAGGAACACATCTTGTTTGACTCATATTGTCCGCTCTACATATCCCATTAAACCAACATTAATGAGGCTGAAAATAATAGTTTATCTATGAAATGACTCAACTAAGTAAAAAGTCTCGGCGACACTATAATTTATGGACGAACCAGTCAGATTTACGACAACAGGTCTCGAATTGTGGCGCGAAATTCACTCATCTATTTGTTTAAATAGAGTTTTGGCATCATAGCTGATATCAGTTCATGATAAAAATCCTGAATGTAATTCCTAACCTTAACCGTCAACTATAAATCATTATTTTAATTCCTCGCACTGGTTTATAACCCTAATTTGATCTTAGTTTTTTTAGGTGGACACTCTCAAGTTCAGTCTACCATCGCTGAAAGCTCATCTATAAATTATAATCTCATCAAAGTTTAATTTTTGAGATCTCAAAGTGGATTTCGGATTCCCTACTCCATTACTCTCTTCACATTTAACCTGTAATAGAAATTCATGTTTCGATTAGCTGAAGTAATCCTTCCCTATATAAACTGACTTCATTTACGTCTGTTCGATTGAAGAGCATAAATCAGTTTGATTAATGTGAGTGGTATGAGTTGATTTAACTACTCTTGTTAGAGAATGATATATAGTGTACGATTGTGTTAAGTTAATCTTCATAATAATCATTAACTAAGTAGATAATGTGCTGGCATTTAAAGCGAACGGTATTGGAATCAAGTACCAGAGTGAACATCAACTCTGTGATGCAGGTGCATCCAGCTGACAAGTCCTAAATAGGACGAAATGCACACCCTGAATTCCATTACTAACCACTGTCCATTTTTGCTAATACTCAACATTTTGTTATGTTTCAAAGCAGTAAATGATACTTGTTTATAGAGGATTCATCTATTTCATCACAACAATAATATTATGACTTATTATTAACCTTTATTTGTGACCTTGTATACTTTTATTCATTTGACGTTATGACTACCTGGTCACTAGGATAGTTTAAGGTTAACAAATCTACATGATGTTTGAAGTAAATTAAAGACAGTTATATTATAGGTAAGTAATATGATATTTAATCTCTAAGTGATATAATGAGATGTTTAATATCATCACGAATTGGACACATTCACTAATGTATTACCGTTTACATTGTTAAGACTTAAAAAAACATTTGAAATGTGTCAAAACAAACCAGATATTTAAAATAAAATTATACATTTAGATAAATGATCATCAAAATGAACTGAAAGTAATGGTGGTTACAGGAAAACTACTGGACATAATACAATTTTACTCTACAAATTTGCATGAAGATGTAAAAAGTCGATCAATCAATCAATCAATAAATCAATCAATCAATCAATCGGAAACATGAAACGTATGATCTTTGATGGTCAATCATGATCTTCAAATGCTTTCGGTCATTATTCTTTAAGACGCTATAGCAACTCATGTGCCATTGAGTTTGTTCACATTTAATTTTATTAAGCTCTTTTGTTAACCTATTTAACGGATAGAGTCATCCATACAATACACAACAAATTATCTATACCATTGTACCTTGATTATTGTTGCACTTGTATGAATATGTATCTCTGAGCATTGCTTACTGCCTACACATATAGATTCATTCTGGTAGCCTTACTAGGTAGGACTCTAATTTGTGGACGAGCCAATCAGAAGCGTTTAAGGAATTTCAAGGTCACGGCGCTAAGTTCAGTGCGAGATGCTCACATTCGATCGTTTTACAGCAGATTTTAGAGAATAGGTGATCGTTGAGAGACTATAGCAGATGGCACTGTTAAGAAGTTCCTGTGTCTGTGACTGCGGCAATTAAATGACCGCAGCACGATGTGCAGACTGCCGCGATGACATTGTATTTCGTTGTACTATATGTTGTAGAAAAAAATCTGCTCGAACTGGCACTTTCTTTGCCCGGTCACGGCTAAGGCTAAGACAAACCATGATAATCGTTGCAAATTGGATCATAAAGTCTCCAGTAACATTAGCTGCGGCTATACCGATGATTGGAAAGCGTATAGATGCCTCTCGAGACTTGGTTTTGTGCATCATGTTGTGGTGCACAAACGTCATTTCTTTGATCCAACGACGGGGGGTCCATACAAACAACATTGAGGGCATGTGGTCTAGGCTGAAGTATTTTTTAAGACCCTACCACGGCTCCAGAGGACGATTATTATGGAGTCATATGGACGAGTTCTTATACCGCATGCACCATGATTTCAAAACTTCTGAACCTATATCAAACCTCAACAAGTTCTTTAATAATGTAAAAGAAGAATATCCATTATAATTCATCACTTTTATAATATAATTTTACTTTAAACTAACTCTCTTCTGATTGGCTGATGTCCTTAAGGTCACTTAAAAATTCGTTCAAAGGTCGTCCATAAAGTAGAGTTTCACCCCTTACTATTAGTCGTTTAATTGATTCGATGATTTATTCATTTCTCTTTGTATATATTATGTACATCTTGATCCTGTTCATTGACTTGTTGACTCACTCATTCGCTTCTCTGCTTCAATTTTGCTTGATACACTCGTACCTTTGTGGTTTGAGCTATCTGCTAATAAACTGTAGTTGTTACTTTTCTTTGTCTTCTAATTTCAAACACCGTTGAGGTCTATATAATAACGGTTACGAGGGTGATTGGTTAGCAAAGCATCGCCGCTATAATCTATATGACATTGCAAAAATTAGGGTATTAAAATCTATGTGTTTTTTATATTCATTAGTCAAGGATTTGTGTAGCGTCTGGAAATCTGATGAATTACCCGAAGATGTAGTAGAGAAGATTTATAGCTCAGGTGGATGATTTTGATGGAGTTTTGTTCTCTGAGCTGGTTGGTTTGCTCATGGAGACTTCATCATTCTTCTGAACGATATCATCAGCACAAACATCATTATAAGTCTACCTGAAGTTCGTGCTGATGATGTCGTTCAGAAGAACGATGAAGTCTCCACGAGCAAACCAACCAGCTCAGAGAACAAAACTCCATCAAAAACATATTATATGTGTTATAACTATGATTATAGACAGAAGATTCAATTGTTAATACGAATCTGTTTACTCATGATTCAACGGTTTTCAATTTTAACTTCTATTATATTAGCAAAGATAGATAGTGGCTAGCAGTGGAATCCAGTTTGACATGCGTCTCGTCCTATTTCAGACTTGTCACCTGGATGTACCTGCATCCCAGAGTTGGTGTTCACTCTGGGACTCGAACTCAGTACCGTTCGCTTCAAGAGAAATCGCTTTATCCACTTAGCTACTGAGTCCTAATAACCGCCTGCTTGTGCAATGAAGTAAAGTTTAAATTTAGTTGGTGTTGTTTTACTTGTATCTTTCCACTGTTATTTAGAACTACAACTGATCAGTCTCATGTTGGCATATGTACATCCTGTGTATATTGCCTCGATATAGCCTTAAGTCACAAGAGTGAACATCAACTCTGGGATGCATATGCATCTAGCTGACGAGTCCTAATTAGGACGAAACGCCTATCAAACTGGATTGCACTGCTAACCACTACTGATCTTTGCTTAAACAAGCTTGTAACATAAGGCTATTTCTAGGCAATCCGCATGAGGGTGATCATTTGCAGTCCTAAATAACAATGGGATGATACAAATAAAACAACACCAAGTGATTCTTTTATATAATCTAATGTATAATCCACATTCATTATTATTAGTATATCCCTTCCAACCTTCAGTTTTTTTTGGAGATTATGGAATGTTTACCATGATTAATTATCAACAGGTGGTAGTTTGTCATTAAAACTACCTTCATATTTAATAGAAACTTTACAAAATTAATGGGAATGACTATAGAGATAACAAAGTGTAAGTTTAGTTTTTGGATAGTTCGTTAGTTGGATTAATCAGAACCAATTAAATTAACTAGATATATGGTAAATAGAAATGAAACCAAGTGAACATATGAAGGGTATTCATTTTTCAAAGTTAACATCAATGAAATATAATACAACTAAGAAGGTAAAATAAATTGAACTTCAATTATAAGGGTAATATACAGTAATATTAGCATCGTTTCAACAAGTCAGCTAGATTAAGGAATAAAGGCAATATACTATGAAAGTAGTGAATAAGATTACATAATTATTATAATTTGTGACCTGGGTGTTCTGTTAACGTATAACGTAACGATGCCGCCAATTAGAGAGCAGTAACTTATCGATCGGATCAATGACGCGTAAACCTGTATGAGTAATCTAGAGTTCTTATTGGTCTCGCTTCCTGTCTAGCCCAGCCAGTTAAGTCCAGAACACCAAACTCAGCCTCTGCGATATGAATCATTATATTTCAAACATACTGAGTTTATATACCAATCAAACAGACCACAACGCACCGTAAAATAGAAAACAACACTTGTACAAGAAATTGGCCAAATGTGGCTGTGAATGTGGGAGGTAGTAATGAATAGTCTGGGCATAACTCAAGAATGGTAAATCGTATAATAACAGTTCATAGGTTAATAGACAGATGCATATGAATGGTTTAATTATTTAACAATTATACGATAAAAGTATACGCATTGTATTGGTCCATAAACAGATCCCAAAAATTACCACTCATTATTCTTATCGGGACATAACAGTAATGTTAATAGTAATATGTAAGACAATGGGATAAAGTTTCACTATTCTCAAATTTCTGGTTAGCGTTTTATAGCAAAGTTATTTTTTTTCTACGGGATGAAGTTACCGACTTCATGCCCAACCTTAATCCTTTACACGACCGTGGGACCGGCAGTCGCCCTAGATGAGCTACTTACGGAGTTGGATAAAGAATGCTGGTGGGCGGCCTATGCTCCTTTATGATGGGTAACAAGCGAAGGTATCTAAGTAAGTAAGTGTTTCCAAATTTCACTAATTCAGTTCGAACTAGTAGTCTCAACACCACTTGTACTACAAATATAACTGTTTATCTAAACTCCATCTGTTTGTTTACTAAGAGGCTCAACAATTCCTAATTATTATGGAATGATATGCACTATTTAAATGATTTAGTAATCATAATGACATTAGAGACAACATTTTAGTCATTTTGAGATAGATTCTACTTAAACACATGGATTACTAAAACTCAAGAAGTTCATAAAGATTGCTTTTTTTTAACTTATCAACATATGAATAAATACTTTGATCATTTGATTACATTTTGATTGAGATCATGAATTGATCAATGTTAGACTACCATTGAAAACCTGGAAGCAGTGAACGGCCGTTTCGTCCTAGAATGGAATTATTCATCAGTGAGTGCCCACAACCACTCACGCGAGATTCAAAACCGGGACGTTTGATCTAGAGTGCGAATACTTAACCTTTAGACAACTGAGCCGGCATTCAACAGTGTTAATGTCTAACTCCAATATACCCACGATATTGTGTGATCATCTTAAATTGTCATCAGTGAGTAACTGCCTCACATTCAGCAAGAATTAGCTCCACTGTTTGAGGCTTCTTACTAGAACCCTGAGAATTACCTTTCGAAGCTGGTCACTAGTGAGCACATAATAATTATCAGTCTAGGGTTATGGCTATTATTTAGTGTTGATTGAGATCACGAAACAATCAATGTTGGAAATTAACACCCACGTGAAGGATTGTGGGTGAGCACTGCTGAGTAGTCCTAAACTAGGAGGAATCGTCCGTTCAATGCATCTAGGTTTTCAATGGTGAACTGACATTGATCTGTTTATCATCTCAATCAAAACTCGACAATCTCTACTATTCTATACTGGTGATTACATTTTGTATTGACTTTACTTATGATATTCACATAAAGCATATATGATTCTGATTTTTCCAAATGCATAGCTAGTTCTTCGGCAATGCTAGGTAGATGGTAGTGTTCTAATTACCTTGTAGATGACTTTCAATGCAGAATCCGCTTTGATTGAGTGATCTGTGTGATTCAAGATGACTATTATACAAACATGAATATACAGTTCGGGAACTGAATTTACGGGGAAAAAATACAACTATTGGATGAGTTACATCATAGTTTCTATGTCACAATCGATAATTTTCATTTATTTCAATGAAATAGCCATTTTGATAAAAAAAGAATTAATTATACCAGAATTCTTGTTATTAGAAAATATCTTCCCCTTTCTAAATGGATCATATTTGAATCAACTGCTTGTTATGACTTTTTTCTTTCAAACAAATATAATTCATTCTAGAGCTTAAGCGTCCGCACACGTGACCGACATGTTCTGAGTTCGAATCTCGCGGGGTGGGATCCTTGATGTGCACTTTTAGGAAGTTTCATACTAGGACGAAATGGCCGTCCAGTGCTTCCAGGTTTTCTATAATGGTCTAGCCTCAATTGACTTGTGAATTCAACTATAAAATTACTAAAATCTCCAAAAGCTCTTTCTGATAACAATTCATATAGACCAAAAGAAATTTATTCTTATGCATACATAAATGTATTTCTTCATTCTAAGCAAATATAGACAGGGACTAGAAGTGGAATCCAGAACGCGTGTTTCGTCCCATTTAGGATTCATCAGCTTATAAAGCTTATAATCTAAAGCAATATTGAGGCAATCTACACAAGATACACATATACCAATAAGAGAGCGGGAGCGAGCGAGCGAGCGAGAGAGATTGATCAATCGCAATCATAAACAACAATGGAAAGATACAAGTAAAACAACACAAAGTGTTTGTTTGTTTTTCGTTTCCCAACTTTCAACTTATTTTTGTATGATTGACAAATGTTATTTCTAATTACATTAAAAAAAAAACACAATAACACTGTCCGTCTAATACGAATGAGTAGAAATAACCATAGAAAAGAAAAAGAAAAAAAGAAGAAAACTATCCATTAGCTTAACCATATGCCTAAAAGAAAAGAAAAAAAAAGAGAAAAAACGGACAATCATTAGTCGTTGTTTTTTATTTTATTTTATTGATTTATTGTTTCTATGATTCATTTATTCATTTTTTTGAGGGGGGGGGTTATTCATGCTACTGATGAGTCAGTTAGTCAGTAGTCAGTCAGTTAGTTTAATTGGAAACGATTAATTAACGATTAAGTTTATCCAATGAAAAACAGAAATCCTTATTTTTCTTTCAAATTTTATTAGAAAAACTCTTTGTTTCTTATGAATATCAATAGGTTACAGACAATTTAACTTAAAAAAAGTAAATAAAACATGGTGACACGGTGATGTAAAACAGTTTAGTTTTATAAGTTCGAGTTGACTAAGGTGATTTTGTCACAATTGATTGATCACTGGGTGGTGATCAATGTCATGCTTGTCTAGTCCTTATTAGTGCAGATCGAATGCTATCGATCATGTTGCAATGTGGCCACCAGTCTAGGTGACTCGATACTGCGGGCACTATGTATTGAGATTAGATGGTGGTTGGAGGTAGTCAACAGGAAACTCTGGACCCGGGTTTCGTGCTACTTGGCACTTGTCAGCAAGGTGTACCTGTAATCTTGAGGGAACTAGTGCTCCCTGGCGGATTCGATCTCGTGTCACCCAGCTTCACAGTCAGAGAGGTTACTACTGAACTATCCGAGCCGTGACTAACCTTCTGTAGGCCAAGTAGCACGAAACCCAGGTCCAGGGTTTCCTGTTGACTACCTCCAACCACCATCTAATCTCAAGGTGATTTTGTGCTTGTTACTAAGATAACAAAGTTGATCATTTTTCTCCCTCCTCCCCCCCGAAAACGTTTTTTTTCCCCAACTCCTACAAATTTTATTTCTTAATGTGAAAAAATTATTTATCAGTATAGGGTTGTGGAGATTATTACGTTATTGATTGAGATGTTGAACCTATTGATATTAGACCATCATTTAAAACGTAGAAGCACTGGATAGCCGTTTCATCCTATTTTGGGACTCCTCTACAGCAGTGCGCATCCACGACAACGCTCGTGGGATTCAAACCCAAGACCTTCAGTCTCATGCGTGAATGCCCAACTCACTAGACCCTTGAGCCGGCTGGCATCCAACGGTGTTAGTGTCTAACTTCAGCTAATCCACGAAATTTCGTAACTATCTTCCATTGTACTGAGGTAGATACCTGTTTCTACCCGACACGGATTGGCTCCACTGGTTACGGCTTCTCACTAAAACTGAGAAAATTCCCTCACGAAGCTAGTCATTAGTGATTCAGATCTTAAAACGATCGATGTTACACCACCATTGAAAATGTGGAAGCTTTCAGTGCTTCCAGGTTTTCAATGGTGGTCTATCGGTTCATGATCTCAATCGAAAAGTTAATAATCTCCACAACCCATTTTACTGACCATGATCATAAGTTGATAGTGAATATAAACGATGGATAAAGTTAAGGTAATTGCTTTATGAAGGGACAATAATAATCACGTTTATAATCTGTGGAGACAGCGTTATCCATACTTATATCTGATTAATATCTAAATTCATAATTATAACACACTGTACTTTATACCTTTTGTTCTATGAACTACTTCTTTCTCTTTGTATCATATCATTATATATAATCCTTCTATATATATTAATACCATTCAAGTGACTGTTTTGATGAATTCGGTATTCATCTTGTTGTGTTAATGAGATATGACAACTTGGACCGATGCTTATATGTGCCTGTCCCTATGTTGTAGATGACTGATTGACTATCCTGTTATTATTTATTAAGATATTTCTAGAATGGATTGTAATTTTTGTATTTATCTTTGAGTGATAAAATATATACTGAACTATGAATGTAGTCATTATCAGTTTCAGCTTAGAAAGGGTAACTTGTGTGAGTTTCGGTATTGGTGGGCTGTTAGTTGATTCAACTTTCTTTTCAATACGTTGACAGATGGAGGTTCAATCACATTTGGAAGTGATAAGTTCAGTTCGTTCCTATGGGAACGTTGATGGTCAGCTAATAAGTAATTTGTTCTGGGTATGTGAACCCTTTTAAAGTGTCCTCATAACCCTTTGTTTTGGAAAACAAAAAAAGGTTATATCAGCATCAAAGTTATCATTAATTAATTTAAAAGCTATGATTAAGTCACCTCTTGTCCTTCTACATGACATGGGGAACATGTTTTTTTTATCCAATCTATCATTCTACAGTGGCTTTGCGATTTCACTAGTCCGCTTGGTTGTGATTCTTTGAACCTTTTCCAACAACTTACTGTCATTTGTTTCAGCGAGGGCTGGCTGCTCTTATGTAATATGTAAAACATTTCAAGAAGGCTCGGTGACTCAGATATCCTGGAAAATGTACAGAGATAGCTACACGTGAAACTCCAGAACTTCGGGGTTTGTCATATAAAGAATGGCTATAACTCTTTTCTCTGTCCTATCTCAGATTAAGAGGAGATCTGATTTTGGACCTAATATATCCTCTCTCTCTTCCTTTCCACTAGATCGGGACATCTCAGAGAACATAACAGAAGAGTAGAAAAGCCAAGGACGAACAAATTACCTGTGGCATACAGGTTTTCACACCAACTCATCAATTCTTGGAACCTGTCACGCGAAGCAGTGGTATCCGCACCTTCAATTGACTCATTTAAGAGAACACTAGACACTCACAGAAGCATACTAGAAAAGAAATAACATAGGCCATATGTCTTTTATCCATACTTCACAAATCTGAATCTGAATTATGGTATAATTCTAACCAAAAAACTAGAGATTTTAAGTTTCATGTTGTTAAGTTCCATCTAAACATAACCCACGAGTTATATCAAAACAGGCGATTTTTGTACAAAACGTGATAATTGAACGGCTATAACAAATAATACGGTGAGACTATAATTTGGTGGACGAATCAATCAGGTATAAGATAACAGATCTCGGATTTTGGTGCGAAAGCCTTTCATTCATTTGGTCTAATAGATTTCTGGCATTATAGCTGATGTCAATTCGTGATGAAAACCATATATATAATTCCTAATTAAGGCACATTATGACAATTATTTAGAAATGGATAATAAAAGCACCAGTAACACTAGCTGCAGCCAGGTACTACAATATATACAAATGATTGGAGAGCATACTTACTGTTTGTTGATTGAGTAATATTTATCAAGATCACTTAAGATTCATTCGAAGGTCAACCATAAATTATAGTCTCGCCATGTTAATCTTAATCTTGTTCATTGACTGGTTGACTCGCTCAATCGACTCACACGCTTAATCGCTTGATTTTTGGCATTACTCTTTCATGCTTGCTTAGCGTACATGTAATTTCAGTTATCTGTTCATGGTACAATAATAAACTTAATCAGCACTTCATATTCGCCTTCTGATTAATACACCGTTGGGGGGGGGTCATCTAGTGATCAATCAATAACCGAAATATATTTCTCTTGTAATAAGCATTAATTTCATCTGTACAGTACTACTTTTTAGCTTATTTGGGCATCAGATATTAAATACTAAAATTTTATAACTACCAAATCTATTCGTAATATTATGTAACTGTTAAACGATAAGATAGAAAAAGGGACATTACCTATAAAGTGAATCGTAATCATGTATATGCAAAATCATACAAATTTTAGTGTAGATTTTATAATATTAATAAACATTATACAAACAAAGAAATAGTTTTAGTGGTTAAATTCATCATCAGACCATTATGGAAAACCTAAAAGCACTGGATAGCCGTTTCGTCCTAGTATGGGACTCCACAGCAGTGCGAATCCACGATCCCGCCCTCCACGAGACTCGAACGCAGGACCTATCAGTCTTGCGCCAGGCGCTTAACCACTAGACCACTGATCAGGCCAACATCCAACGGTGTTAATGTCTAACTTCAACCAATCCAAGAAATTGAGCGACACATTCACTATTGTCATCAGTGACTTACTATTTCACAACAGACCTGGTTGAACTCTATTGGTTACTACTTCTCACTAGAATTCCATGAAATACCTCTCGAATCTAGTCACTAGTGAGCATATGTTGATTATTAACAGAAGATAGTTTTGTGGATATTATAGTAATTTCAATAGTTGGATTCATCATAAGTCAACTGAAACTAGACCACCATAGAATACCTGGAAACACTGGATAGCTATTTCAACTGACTCATGATTTCAACCATTGAAATTACTATAATATCTACAAAACCCCTTCTCATACAAATCAAGATTAAACAGCATGCAGTAGTTTTTTTTAGTGTTTCGAAGATTGTAAATTACTCTTATTGATAAGGATAATTCAGTGAAGTAAATTTTCATTTCAATCACGTCATTTACTATCACTGTAAAGTCATATTAACATAGATTATAAGATAAATCATGTATCATATTGAAATTGTCTACCAGAACCAAAAACTACATGTTGTAATAAACCAAAGGGGTGTTGTGAAGCAGACTTTCAAACAAAGTTAACTGTTCACATGATGAATATTAAATAAAAACCTGTTGATAAGTACATCATAAATGGCTAATATCTTTAAGATTTATGGTTGTCAAAGCTTCTATGCACCTGCGCCATTGCAAACGATTTTGAGCCATGTCATTCAGGGTCTCTAACCATCGGTTGCTATCATCTCACGGTCCCCAACCAGGTAGTCTACACCTACCAACATGACTCAGTCCACTTGTCAGTGACTTCATGGAATTGTGCCATGTTTTGGTCTGGCCGCGACTAGCTTTCTTCCAACCTACTCCTATACCACTGAACATAGCACGTCGAGGCAGTCGGTCGTTGGGCATACGTAACACGTGTTCCAGCCGTCTCAACTGATGAAGTTTCATCACTTCATCAATGGATTTGCCATCCTTACCTAGTACCCGTTTACTAACAACTGCATTACTTACTCGATGGTCCCATGATATACAAGCAATGCTCCGAAGACACCTATGACCGAATACTAGTAACCTACGAATATCCTCTACTTTTACCGGCCATGTTTCTCTCCCATAAATTAGAACAGAACGAACTGCTGCTCAGTAAGCACGTCCTTTGTTTGATAGACGGATATCTCGCCTACGCCATAAATGACGGGAGTTGGCAAAAGCTAGTCGAGCCTTCTGTATCCGTGTTCAGATTTCGTCACACACCAGACCACAAGGGCTGATGAGACTTCCAAGATAAGTGAAGCGGTCGACACGCTCAATTACTTCACTCCCTATCATTAATTCAGGTACTGATGCAACCCAATCCTGAAGCAACTTTTTGCATTGTTGCTTAGAGTGGTCAGAAGACTCTACAATTTGTCAGCGTCTTCACCAAATAGAACTATGTCGTCGGTATATTCTAAGTCAACAAGTGAATCTCCCGGTAAAAGTTCAACATGGACATTCGTAGTAGTCAACTCCATTAGGCAAAAACGAGAACAATACTAAATAAACACTAAAGTAACAGATTTTTTAAAATTTTAATCTTAAGCTATTTGAACAAATTTATAATCCACAAACCTATGGTTCATGTGTCTACTTTCTATGTTTTCACATTACTACACAACAATCTTCGAATTTATTCCATGAATAGCTGGCTCACATCTAACATAATTAGATTCCACCTCATCAACTGATTTACCACCATTTTCCAATACACTAGGTCTAACCGCATTATTACTTGCCCGTTGATCCCAGCAGATGCGAGCAATATTTCTAAGACATCTGTGATCAAATACTAGCATCTTAGTTGGTAGACGAATATCTTGCCATCGCTATAGGTGGTGACGTGAGTTGGCAAACGAGCTTTTCGAATCTGTCAGACACTAACCGATTAGGGCTTATCAAACTTTCAATATAAGTGGAGTTTTCAATGTGTTCCACTACTTCACTCCCTATCCGTAATTCAAGTGTTGAAGCAGTGGTAGTAGAGAAAATCAAATCATTATTTCTTCTAGAGAAGTTCTGGAAATGATTTAGGTTATTAAAATATTTCAAGGAATAAAACTCAATTAACTAGATTATTGAATTTTATATTTCCTCTTGATATATACATATATATTGGGGAAGAAAAAAACTGTTAGGGAAAAACTGATATGAAATTTAATATGTTTCGTATATCATATCAAATACACAATACGTCAGGAAATAGAAACAGATAGGAAATGGATGAATAACAACTGGAAAGAACTAGAAAAGGATTGCTCAGGACAGGGTTGGATGGTGAGTGCTAGTGGGCGACCTATGCTTCTCCACGAGGAATAACAGGCTTAAGTAAGTAAGTAAGTAAGTAACATCATACCCTGTCTACTCATATTATAATCAATATATTATTAAGACCTTCATATGATACCTTCATACACTACAATCCACAAGACAAATACTATCCATATGTAATATAATATATTGTCTACATATAATGCTCTTAATTATTTTATATGATTTCTATATAATTAATATAATTCTATCTACCATCATGATGACCTTCATCAGTAGTGTTGTTATTATTCATTAAAGAGAATCACAAAACATATTTGGGTGTCATAGAAACTGGGTTATCTGTGCAAGTGTTTGTGTGTGTGTGTGTGTGTGTGTGTTAATGATAATGAAGGCATTGAATCTTATTTATTTTCAGTATAATTTGTATAATTGCCAAAATACTATTGTATTGCTTTCAATTGAGACAATAAAACTCTTTATATCACCTGTTTATAATCATACAGATTTTATGTTGTATTAAAGTGTAAAATGGTAAAATGTATGCTAAATATTAAAAAAAAAAACAGTCAATTCCCGTTGTGAGATAGTAATTCAGTGAAGACTACGATGGACGATGGAGCAATTTTGTTGATTGGTTGAAGATAGACATTAACACCTTTGAATGTCGATTCAGTGGTCTAGAGGTTGAGCATTCGTGTATGAGACCAAAGATCCTGGTTTCGAATCTCATGGAGCGGGATCTTGGATGAGCACTGCTGGATAGTGCCATACTACTATGAAACGGTCATCCAGAGCTTCCAGGTTTCACATGGTGGTTTAACTTTAATCGACTCATGAATTCAACTTTTAAATGAATACAATCTTTACAAAACCACCTTTCTGATTATTTTAATCTCTTTTGTGAGACTATAAGTTATGAACGACATTTGAGAGACTATAAAGTGACCTTGAGACTGTTCACTTAATAACCAAGATCCAATGAGGGTTATAAACCTGTGTGAGGAATTCGAATTATGATTTAAAGTTGATGGTTAAGGTTAAGAATTAGATTTAAGATTTTCATCACGAATTGACATCAACTTTAATGCTAAGACTCTGTTTAGCCAAATGGATGAGTGAATTTCGTATCGAAATCTGACACATGTTATTTCAAATCTGATTAGTTCATTCATAAAGTATAGTCTCGCCATCTATTGAAACATTACGGATTGATTTTATCTAAATAAACATAACTGTTGACAATTAGGCAGTAGTAGACATTATGTTGGAATCAATTTATCATAGAATTTCTTATTATAGTTCATATACAAACTTACTAAGGTTTTCAAGCTTTATAGAAATCTAGTAAACTATAGATTACTTAATCAATATCCAGCGGTATACATATTAGATATTCACTTAATTTGCAATACCATACAACCATTAAACAGTACCATCTAGAGCTATCTTACATCAATTCAAATTTGAGATCATGAGTCAATTGAAGCTATATCACTATGAAAGACGTGAATACACTGGATGGTCGTTTCGTATTATTGTTGAACTCTTCAGCAGTGTACATCCAAGATACCACCTCGTGAGATTCAAATCCACGACTAGCACGCGAACGCTTAACCACTAGATCACTGAGAAGAGGAAGACCAAATAACATATTACGCTGAGAAATAGAGACAGGCATGAGAAGAATGAAGAACGATTGGATAGAATTAGAAAGGAAGGCCCAGTATAGAGTGAGTTGGAGAATGCTGGTCAGCGGCCTATGCTCCATTGGGATTACCAGGCGTAAATAAGTAAGTAATTTATGAATGTTGATTGATTATGAATAAATTGTTGATTGTGTTAGCTTACAACCAATGCGAGAACAGATCAAAGATTGATGTGTATCAACCCTCTCAATCAAACTCACCTATAATTTTACATAATGCATTAATTGTTTAAATCCCAGTGAACAGACAACTAATAACGTTGTTGAATAGGTTTACTACACTCTAATAATCAAATTAATAACCAGTGGAGTTCAACCGGTCTGTTAAGAGATAACAACTCACTGAAGACAATGGTGTACGGTGGCGCAACTTCGTGGATTGGTTGAAGTTAGACATTAACACCATTGGATGCCGGCTCAGTGGTCTAGTGGTTGAATGCTCGTGCGCGAAGCCAGTAGGTCCTGGGTTCGAGCCCTCGCGTGGTGCGGGATCGTGGATGCGCACTGCTGAGGAGTCCCATACTAGGACGAAACGGCCGTCCAGTACTTCCAGGTTTTCAATGGTGGTCTAGCTTCAACTGACTCACGATTTCAACCTGTGAAATTTCTAATAACGATTCATATTTAAATGATTTAAGATAGGCCAAGATCAGTGTTCTATACCATGGGGCTTATCAATCATTCTATAATCTTTATTGATCACTTATCTACTGTTCTTTTTTCTTTTCTTTCCTTTTCTTTTCACTTTTTTGTTGTTGTTGTTGTTGTTCTTGTGATTCTTGTCAAATGAATCTTTTAGTTGTAATTTATCATTTATTATAGTGATCAACTATTGAATGAAATATTCATCATTATGTAATAGATATACATAGTTATATTGTAGTTCAGTAGGATTTCTCTCAATTCTCCATTCCCCATTTTTTTCTTCTGATAGAAATATCTACATAAACAATTTGATTAGGATTACGTAATCATGATAATCAGAATAATTTTGGTGTAATATGTAATTTTCATAGGTTTTCTAGTAGTTATGCTTTAATTAAGGTTTTTGTTATGTATATCTACATATATACGCGTGATTATGTTTACATGCGAGCCTGATAATATTTATAAAGTATATTGAATTGTATGCATATTAGAATGAACAATTAATTAACTATGTTGCCCAGAACAGGGTTCGGTGGAGAGTGTTAGTGGGCGGTCTATGCTCCTCAACGAGGTGGAACAGGTCTCTAATAGGTAAGTAACTACCTGGTCAATCAATGAACCAGATAAATAGTTTTCTTTATTATTACCGGGGGGGGGGAAATGTTAATAATGGTGTATATAGAACAGATTATTCATTGAATACATAATGGATACTTATCATCCTATTCCATTCTATGATCATCAATACAAGAATCTAAATTGTATTCAATGTCCAACAACAATAGATTATTGTCTTTTTTGTTTACAAGACATTCAAGTTTTGAAACTTAACTGGATACATAAAAAGACATAAAAAAGAAGGTAAACAAATGACTTATAAGCATGCGGGTGCTTCATTTATATAATAATATTTAAACCAATCGATATATTGACTTAATTTATGATGAATCCCCGCCCTCCAAAAAAGAGGAAAATTTATACCTAATAACATTTTATAAGATGGTGACCATCAGTGGAATCTAAGATGTTAAGTTTAGTTTAATCAAGGACTTATCAGATCAATGTACCTGACTTTTAATGTTGATGTTTATTCAGGGACTTGTATACAGTTTAATTCGTTCTTTTGTCATGTTATCTACTTAGTTATTGATCAAATGGAATGGGAACATTCAGGTAATTTATACAAATAGAATCAAGTCACCTAATAAGTGTAGAGGATAAACATCTATTATCTTCTGTTGCTAAACCTATATACGATTTCTAGTCTAATTGACTTAGCAAGTATATGTGTAATCAGATTGTTCTGAATGTATTGCGCTAATATATCATCACATACTTTTTGTAAGCAATAATGAATAGTGGCTAGCACTGGAATCCTGTTTGGGACTCCTCAGCTGGATGTACCTACATCTCACAGTTGATGTTCACTCTGGGACCCGAACCCAGTACCATTCACTTCAAACGCCATCGCATTATCCACTCAGCTCCTGAGTCCTGATAGCCAATTGCTTGTGCAATAGGGTGAATTTTAATTCACTTGGTATTGATCAGACTGATCAATTGCAGTCTTAAACCTCAATGGGAAGATACAAGCCAAACAATACCAAGTGAATATCATCACATAGTTCTGATAATCTTCGTCTTCTTATTACATGATCAAAATTTATCAAAGGGTTTAAGTGCTTTAAATTATAAAATGAATTTCCTAGGCCCGTTAACTGTATAGATTGACTTCAAGTGTATACTTTTGTAAAATTACACAACTTTAGAACAATGGATAGCAACTCAATAGTTTAAAAGTAAAGTCAACATTACAAATCCTGAGGGTTCAAGAACAATTTTTAGTAAATTTATGAATGTGTTTATGATTACACTAACCATACTGCATAATTAATCATAACGATTGGATCATTACTAGAACTTAAACAATTTGGGATTGTTTACTAATTAAAGACTTAATCTTGTTTTTGTATCAAGTTTAATAATCCATTTGGTCTTTAGTGACCCCTTATCTGACTCCAATTAGACAGTGTGAATGAATCGACAATCCTCTTATATAATTGTCAACTTAGATTACCTTAGTGAATAACAGAATTAAATAAGTCAAATACGAGAAAGGATTACCGAATACGTATGTTTCATACAATCGTTGATCCAGACAAATGATCAGAAGAGCGAAGCGAAATGACGTGCAATGGAGAAGGTATGTAAGCCAACTCGATTTAATCAAGCGTAAATCGTTATTTACAGCTGGACAAAAATAAGTCACAGACATCTGATGAATAGGATACGAAGTACATACATGTTGATATAAAAATAGTTAATGTTGATAAGTGAATGATTGACAAGATGAAAATGTGACTCAAGAAGAACGATCAAATTGACCCGTCCCGAACCTAGAATAAGTTATATGGGCTTGACATAGTGACTAACAATCACTACAGAGCGACAGTTACAAGGTCACAAAATTTTAGTTTACTCAGTAACTGTTAGTTTAAAGCTTCAAGTTCTTAAGTGAAAGATGTAGATATTTTGCTTTTGATCATCTAAATAGCTTGTTTATATCTTATAGCATTGTAGTCTTTCATATGCTTTTTAATGAAAATATGGCTTTCATTCTTCTGTTGGTTGACCGGATTATAATGGACAGCTCGGAATCAACTAGACGATTTAGACTTAGTAGATAACCTGGCTCTTCTATCCCATACACACGAACAAATGCAGATGAAAACACTTAGTGTAGAATCAGCCTTTGCATCAGTAGGCTTCAACATACAGAAAGGAAAACGCAATATCCTGAAATACAATACGGAGAACACCAACGCAATCACACTTGATGAAGAAGCTCTGGAAGATGTGGAATCTTTCACGTACCTGGGAAGCATCATCCATGAACAAGGAGGATCAGATGCAGATGTAAAGGCAAAGATCGGCAAAACAAGGGCCTCATCCTTACAGTTGAACAACATATGGAACTCAAAACAACTTTCAACCAATATCAAAGTGAGAATGTTCAGTGCGAACGTCAAGGCAGTTATACCGTATGGAGCTGGAACTTGGAGAACAACAACAACCACAATTAAGAAAGTACAAGTCTTTATAAATAGCTGTCTACGCAGACACTCGACATCCATTGGCCGGACACCATCAGCAACAGCCTTCTCTGGGAGAGAACAAACCAGCTTCCAGCTGAAGAGGAAAGTAGGAAAAGATGATGAAAATGGATAGGACATACATTACGCAAATCATCAGACTGTATCACGAGGCAAGCCCTAACTTGAAATCCTGAATGGAAGCGGAAAAGAGGAAGGCCAAAGAACACATTACGTCGGGAAATACAAGCAGATATGTAAAGGATGAATAGCAATTGGAAAGAACAGGAAAGGATTATTCAATACAGGGTTGTATGGAGAATGCTGGTGAGCGGCCTATGCTCCTTCATGAGGAGTAACAGGAGTGAGTAAGTAAGTAAGTAGATAAATGTAGTAGGTTTATTGTGAGGTGAATAATGGTTGATACTGTATGACAGTGGGTTTCAAAAAGTTTATATTTATTAGCTCATCAAGTGTAGTCATATCATACTGTGAGATCTGCCGAATTCAATTGTTTAGAAAAACATGACATTTGATTAGTTTCAACAGTTGTCTAATTTTCTTGTTAAAATTTTGAGATGATAAACAGTTAGTCGTAATTTCATCAATTTATGATGAGGAATCTATGTCTCAAAAGACAAAACACCATGGTATAATTATCCTTTATTTACTGGACACAGGATACGAGTTAGATAAAAGAGTTGGAAAAAGAAATTCGAATGAATAAGGTGAGATTATAATTTAAAGACGACCTTTGAGCGACGCTAAAGTGACCTTGAGAATGGACACCTAATAACTAAAACTAAATGAGGGTTATAAACCAGTTGGAGTCATGATTTACAGTTGATAGTTAAGGTAAGGAATTAAATTTATGGTTTTCATCACGAATTGACATTAGCTATAATACCTTAAACTCTATTCAGTCTAATGGATGAATGAAGTTCTCGCCCAAATCCGAGACTTGTTATCTTGTATCTAATTGATTCGTCCATAAATTATAGTCCTGCTAGCGGGATTCGAACGCAGAGCCTTCAGTCTGGCGCGCGGACGCCTAACCTACTGAACCACTGAGCCGGCGGGCATCCAGTGGTGTCAATGTCTAACCTCAACCAATCCACGAAGTTGCGCGACCGTCTTCCATTGCACTGAGATAGACATCTGTTTTTACCCGACACGGATTAGCTCCAGTAGTCACGGCTTCTCACCAGAACTCCGAGAATTTTCTCATGAAGCTAGTCACTAGTGAGCACATGGTAATTATCAGTTTAGGGTTTGCGGTTGTAAGTAGCCTTTGTGGTCTTGTTTTGACTGATAAATATTCGTATCATAAGAGGTTTTTTTTGTGGACATTATATTAATTACAATAGTTGAAATTATGAGTCAGTTAAAGCTTGACCATCATGGAAAACCTGGAACAACTTGACAGCCGACTCATTTGTCTCGAGATCAAAGATTCTGGTTTCGAATCCTCCTTGTGGGATCGTGGGTGCGCACTGTTGGATAGTCCCAAACTAGGTCGAAACGGCCGTCCATTGCTTTTACGTTATCCATGGTGGTCTAGTTTTAATTGACTCATGAACCTAACTAAAAAAATGTTATCGATTATGTTAAGAAAATTGAAGCATAAAGTATAAATCAGTTGGCAAAAACACTTGCTTTCTACATGTAAACTTCAAATGAGATGGAAACAGTAGTTGAACACATCATAGAATAAATACTTTACAGAAGATTTGCTATTCACTAACATGGATGACCCATCATCAATTATGGAACCAACTGTCCTTGAAACAAAATCAAATGAGGATCACTAACATAAATCATATTAAATTGAACAGTTGAATATATGAGTCAATCCAAACTAGACTATCATGAAAAACCTGGAAGCATTGAACGTCCGTTTCATCCTAGTTATAAAACTCATCAGCAGTATACTTCCATGATTTAGAGCGCGTGATTTGAACCCAGGATTTTTGGTCTCACACGCAAACGCTTAATTTTTAAATTAATGAGCCGGCCGTCTAATGCTTTCAGATTTTTCGAGGGGGTCTAACTTTCATCGACTCATGAATTTAATTTAAAACAAACGATGGGGATTAGTCAGATTAAATTGTCATACTGTTCAAGGATCTGTATATGATATTAATTATATACAATGAAATAGAAAAATTGTCAAACACTTTGTATACTTAAAGTGTTAGCCATAAGGACTAATTCAAGTGATTGATCATTGTTAATAAAAATAATACACAGTGAATATGTATGTAAAAATTGCCTAATTCATAGATTAAGCATTTATGCATGAATTCCTAGGTTCTGTTCTCGCATATAGAATAATGGATGAACAATTCTGAAGAGTCGTATACAAGGATAGGACGAAACAGCCATCCAGTGCTTCTAGGTTTTCCATGGTGGTCTAGTTTCAATTGACTCATGATGAATCCAACTATTGAAATTACTATATTATCCACAAAACACTCTTCTGTTAATAATCAACATATGCTTACTAGTGACTAGATTCGAGAGGTATTTCATGAAATGCTAGTGAGAAGCAGTAACTAGTAGAGTTCAACCAGGTCTGTTGTGAGATAGAAACTCACTGATGACAATGGTGAATGTATCGCTCAATTTCGTGGATTGGTTGAAGTTAGACATTAACACTGTTGGAAGTTGGCCTGATCAGTGGTCTAGTGGTTAAGTGCTCGCGCGCGAAACCATTCGGTCCTGGGTTCGAATCTCTCAGGGGGCGAGGTCGTAAATGCGCAGTGCTAAGGGGTTCTACAATGTGACGAAACGGACATCCACTACTTCCATGTTTCCCATGGTGGTCGAGCTTCAACTGACTGATGATCTTAACCATTGAAATTACTATAATGTCCACAAAACCTATCTGATATTATTTATAATAGTTATGCGATGTTTTGTGTTATTTCAATAGAAGAAATTGACTATTAGTCCTAATAATTAAGTTTAATATCTGATATACTGAGTGTTTTAACTACGAGCGAAATTCAAGTAGTAGTCATACATTAAAAGATTCTTAAAATGGCAATTTGTAATTAAGTATACTAATGTAATTGATTCTATATCCTAAAAGTATATTCATAATTTGAATAATCTTGTGTTGTAACATCAATGTACATTCATTTTTACGATTGATCTTCTAACTCATTAATTAATTACTTTACTTACTTACTTACTTACTTACTTACCTACATACTCCCTTCCTTCCTTACTTATGCCTGTTACCCCTCGTGAAGGAGCATAGGCTGCCAACTAGTACCCTCTATCTAACTCTATCCCAACAATCAGAGCAACAATTTTTTTATAGATACATCAAACATACAAACAATGTCGGGGACCGGAAGAATTATCAAAAGTATAACTTCTCAAAAATTCAACATTTCATTTCCATAGAACAACATAGAGATACCAATTTACTCAGTAATAATAATAATAATAATAATAATAATAATAATAATAATAATAATAATAATTGGCAGCATCGTTGATGAACAAGGAGGATCTGATGCAGATGTAAAGGCGCGGATCGGCAAAGCAAGAGCAGCATATTTACAACTGAAGAACATCTGGAACTGAAAACAACTCTCAACAAACACCAAGGTCAGAATTTTCAATACAAATGTCAAGACAGTTCTACTGCATGGGGTGGAAACCTGGAGAACTACGAAATCTATCATCCAGAAGATATAGGTGTTTATTAACAGTTGTCTACACAAAATATATCGGATCCGTTGGCCGGACACTATCAGCAACAACCTACTGTGGTAGAGAACAAACCAGATCCAAACGAAGGAAGAAATCAGAAAGAAGTGCTGGAAGTGGATAGGACACACATTGAGGAAAGCACACAACTGGGTCACGAGACAAGCCCTCACATGGAGTCCTAAAGGCCAAAGAAAAAGAGGAAGACCAAAGAACACATTATGCCGGGAAATAGAGGCAGACATGAGGAGAATCAACAAGAATTGGATGGAACTAGAAACGAAGGCCTAGGACAGAGTGTATTGGAGAATGCTGGTCGGTGGCCTATGCTCCATTGGGAGTAACAGGCGTAAGTAAGTAAGTAAGTATGTAAGTAAGTAAGTAATAATAATAATAAAAGATCTTCCATCTAGACATTCCACAATAATATCAAATGAAATAGATCAGTTTTGAATTATTTCTCATTGAAGTTTTACATCATCATTAATCATCAAACATCTGGTTCATTGACCTGGTTTACTGACATAAATTTATTGAATAATTTGTGTAAAAATTAAAAAAAAAAGAAGAAAAAAAAAAGAAGAGAAGAAAGAATTACCTCCATGACCGTTAAACAAAAGATATATCCCTTTTATCTTTTTATACACTGAATCATTTTAAATGGATACATTTATCTTTATTTACTTAGAATTTCTCTATTTATCCCTTAGATATAAATGTTACCAACATTTAGATCATTTTAGTTACTAGGTAGTGATCTTTGAAATTTTTTTGTAAACCCTTTATGATATTCATCTTGTGACTTAAGGTGATATTGAGGCAATCTACACAGGATGCCCATATACTAACATGAACAAACTGATCAATTTCAGTTCTATATAACAATGGGATTATATAAGTAAAACAATAATAATAATAATAATAATAAGTGAGTTTGAAATTTCACCCCTTTGTACTATCAGGACTCAGCAGCTAAGTGGGGAACGTAATGGCATTCGAAACGTATGATACTGGGTTCGAGTCTCGGGGTGAATGTCAACTCTGAGATGCAAGTACATACAGTTGACGAGTCCTAAATAGGACGGAACGCGCATCAAAATTCATTTCACTGCTAGCCACTATCCATCTTTTCTTTATGATATTTCCTTTAATTAATAATAAGCTAACCATGTTGTGATGAAGTTTTTGTTCTCTGATCTAAATATTTGGTTGTAAAGTTTGTGTTAATGATGTTGTTCAGAATAATAATGAAAACTCTATGAACAAACTATCCAGCTTAGAGAATAAAACTATATTAAAATCATCTAAATGAGTTATAGATCTTCACTAGCCTGATGAGTGGCCTAGACTCCTCCACGAGGAATAACAGATTTTCTAATACAAATGTCAAGACAGTTGTACTGTATGGGGCAAAAACTTGGAGAACTACGAAAGTCATCATCCAGAAGAAACAAGTGTTTATTAACAGTTATCTACCTCGGATGCGTTGGCCAGATACTATCATCGAAAACCTACTGTGAGAGAGAACAAATCAGATTCGGGAGGAGGAAGAAATCAGGAAGAAGTGCTGGAAGTGAAGTGGACACATTTGGAATTCTGAAGACGAAAGGAGAAGTGGAAGACTAAAGAACACATTTCACCGAGTAATGGAGACAGATGTGATAAGAATGAAGAACAATTGGAGGGAACCAGAAAGGAAGGCCGAGGACATAGTGGTCGGCGGCCTATCTTTTATTGGGTTTAACAGTCGTAAGTAAGTCAGCAGTGCGCATCCACGATCCCGCCTTTCGAGATTTGAACCCAGGACCTATCGTTCAACTTCTAGACCACTGAGCCGGCACCCTAGGTTTTCAATGTCAAACTTTAACCAATTGACGAAATTATTACTTAAAAATAGAAATCACGTAGAATGAAGCTTAAATAATTTAATTTGAGAAAGAGTAAGAAAATAAAATTTTCTATTAACCAAAACAGATGGTTTCCTTAGGGAGCGACACCCGGAGCCTTTGACCTAAAGTCTGATCCACAAGGTAGTGGAGCAACGTCAAGAGATGCAGTCCCATGGTAGCCGGTGACCAACGATTGGTTCATATATCATTTGTTTCCTTAACATCCTGCAGCTCAGATGCACCATTGGTTTAGAATCAGGGTCTCTCAACTCCTTTAGGTGAACTGTCCCTGTCCACCGGCCTGGTTAAAGCGCCAGACATTTACTTTTCGTCCTCTCATTTTCGTAAACAACAGTATTGCCGCGAGAAGGTAATGAGTAGGACTTCCCTGACAGTGGTTGTATGCACATGGCCATATGAGAGCATAGAGAGAGGGAGCTGACTTTCCCCACTTTCGGCCATACCAAGGTATTTGAGGGGTGTTGATCCATCTAGTGTTGTAGTGAACGAGAACACTAGTCTAAGTAACTTGACATTCCGTGCACTGTGTTTAGATTATACAAACTGATACTAAATTACTATCCCTATATTTGTACACTACTAGATTCTGGTTTAATAGTCTAAAGGATAAGCATTTGTGCGCTAAATCAAAAGTTCCCAGGTTTAATCCTCAGTGATGGAGATATGGAAGTTCGTTGATGAGTTCTCAATGATTATCTTACTTAGGTTAGTTCATGATCTTAATAACACTGAACAGCCTCTGGAACCCCTTATTGATCATTTTAAATGGATATAAAATATATATTCACTAACCTTAAACCCCCCCCAAAAAATTCAATTTTATAAAAGCATGTTTAAGGATTTACTTGTGTCTTGAAAGTCCTTCGAACTATTAAAAAGTCTTACTATTACAATGAATGATCATTAAGTTGTGATTGTTTTTAAACTTGTCCAGATCTTGAAGGTCATGGACTCAATCGATCGAATTGTTTTGTGACTACTACTGTAAGTGAAATGTGATTGCATACAGTAGGTTTTTGATATTAGACAACTATAGATAAATGAGTAACAAGCAATGGATATAGATTCCATGAAAACTCTCTCATTAAAAAGGTAGATCCGAAGGTTTAAAGGAATGGGATGTTTGGAATATTCGAGATTACGATCAGCAATTAACACGAAACCTAAGTAAACCGTTAAACAGCTCAAATTATCTGATGTTAAATCTTATTTTGTAGCGATTTAGATAAAGGAATGAACTTTTCGTTTTATTTAGTAAATCTCTGATTAGTTTGTAGATTTTTACAACACATGGTTCCAATCTTCTATAGTCCACATTCAAAACAACATTGAATAGTGTGTCTACTGCCATCAAATTCCTTTAATTCATAATATAAGGATATCATAATGTTTAGTATGTTCCACATTTTTAAAGAGTTTATACAGAAATGATATTTGACAAGACTATAATTTTGTGGACGAACCAATCAAGTCTCGGATTATGGCGCAAAATTCACTCATCTATTTGTTTAAATAGAGTTTTGACATCATAGCTGATGTCAGTTCATGATGAAAATCCTAAATGTAATTCATAACCTTAATCATCAAATGTAAATCATAATTCTAATTCCTTACACTGGTTTATAACTCTCATTTGATCCTAGTTTTTTAGGTGGACACTCTCAAGGTCAATCTAGCGTCGCTGAAAAGTCATCCATCAATTATAGCTTTACCGTCATATCTACATTACTATCCGTAGTTATGCACTTCACTAAGTTTCATCAGATCTTTTGAATTATCCATTTGTCAGAACGGGTTTTGTGGAGATTTTAGAAATTTCACTGGGTGAAATCATGAGTCAATTGAAGCTTGACCACCATGGAAAACCTGGAAGTCGTTAGCAGTGGAGTTCAACCAGGTCTGTTGGGAGATATCAACTCACTGAAGACAATGGTGGACGATGGCGCAACTTCGTGGATTGGTTGAAGTTAGACAATAATACCACTGGATCCCGCCCAGCTCAGTGGTCTATTTGGTTAAGCGCCTGGCGCGAGGTTGGTAGGTCTTGGGTTCGAATCTCGTGGGGTGCGGGTTTGTGGAGTTCAACCAGGTCTGTTGGGAGATAAGAACTCACCAAAGACAATGGTGTACGATGGCGCAACTTCGTAAATCATTTATTTGTATTTATTTAATTAAAAGGAATTAATAATGAATTCGTTACTGATTCATTTAATATAAATATCATAAAACTCTTATGAATAAAGTTAATTGAGTCAGTATCAAATGATGGATCATATTGAATAATAGTCATTCGCTTGGATTTAGATTCAAAAGCAATCTATAGACTATTATATTTCAACTGAATGTTCTCAAGCCTATTATGTAATACATCAAATGACTTCTGATTTAGAATTGTATACAATTCATTACTTATAAACTATATATATATATGTAAATGACATTGATCATAGATCTCTTACAAGATCAATATTATAATGTTATAATAACTCATAATTATAATTTAATAATTGAATTCATGAGTCAATCATAGTCAAACCACCATGAAAAACTTGAAAGTACTGGACAACTGTTTCATTCTAGTATGAGACTTCTTAGCAGTACACATCCAAGATCCCACCTCATAAGATTCGAACCTAGATCTTATTAGTCTTATGCATGAACGCTTAAACCTTTACACCATTATATCGATCAGCATCCAATAGATATGAATGTCTAACTTCAACCAATTCACAAATAACAATAATAATACTAATCATAATAAGCATCAATTAGTTACTTACTTTGAATCAGGTTCTGTATCAAGATGATTTTCCATAATTAGAACAATATACAATAATATAAAATAAACATAGAATTATATAATTCCATCATGAATATTATTCATAATATAAAATCCATCAAGATGGATCCTTTGAATCATTTCAATGATAATATAATAAACAATCTGTTGAATATCTTATATTGAATATTCATTGTATAGAGTCTTCTTTAATTGAGTGATATATATATATATATGTATACACATGAAACACTAATGATGAGTTGATTTCTAATGAGTTTTTTCTTCATTATTTTTCTTTTTTCTTTTCTTTTTTCTTTTCTTTTTTCATTTATTTTTATTTTGATGATTATTTTAATTAAGTTTTATTATGATTATTATGATCAGTATATTTTTTCTCTTTTTCTTCTTGTTTCTGGTAAATTTATTCACAATTTATTATGAATCATTACCACCGCTGCTGCCGCCGCCGCCCCCTCCCTCGCCTTTTAAATCTGTAATTCTTATCCACTATTACAAACAGACATACATTTTGTAGTTGAAAACTTTTTGTTCCTTGTTTTTTTTCTTTTCTTTTCTTTTCTTTTCTTTTTTTTTTGGTGTAAACCAATATGCACTTACTTTTATGAAATACATATACACATATAATATATATATGGATAGGTAGATAGGTAGATATTATGGTCAAAGACTAAATGAACAGATTTCCTAGACTAAACAGTTTGCTGATAGGCAGTAACTATCTATGATTGTGTATCAAGAAGAAAATACAACAATAATAATAATAATGTGTAAATATATACACATAGATACCATATGTAGTTTCCATATAAATATGAATAGATGCACCGATTCATCTAGAAACCGATAGATAGATAGATAGATAGATAGATGTGAATACACCCATGGGCAAATGACGAAAATGTGTATCTAAAGCTTATCATTTGTGTGTATGTGTGTGTGTGTGTAAAGTTTCATAAACTAAAATGTATATAGGACAGAGTTTCAGGTTAATTCTTACTTACATACATACTTTGAATGGTTTAATTTCCATGCATAGGAACACGTGCTACTATACACTCATACACAGTGTATATATATACACATATAGGGTAGTTCTTTTACCAATATTTATCTAATTTCCTTATGATATACATGTGACAAACACTGTCTCATATGTATAAAAGTAAATATAAACTTTATATAATGACAAACATCTTTATCTATGAATGAATAGTTAGAATCATATGTAGTTTACTCTATATCCTTTATGATTAAATAAACTATTCTTTCATAAATTCACTTGATGTTGTTTTCACTGGTATCATCCCATTGTTATTTAGAACTGCAATTGATCAGTCTCTTATTGGTATATGTGCATAATGTAGGGATTACCTCGATAAGTCACAAACTTTTTAAACAAAGATGGATAGTGACTAGCAGTAGAATTCAATTAGACGCACGTTTTATCCTATATGGGACTTGTCAACTGAATGTACCTGCATGTCAGAGTTGATGTTCACCTCGGGACTGATCATTTACAGTCTTAAATAATAATGGAAAGATACAAGTAAAACAACACTAAGTAAATTAAAAACTTCATTCCGTTTCACAAGCAGATGGCTATCAGGACTCTGTAACTAAGTGGATAATGCGATAATGTTTGAAGCGAATGGTACTGAATTCGAGTTCAGGAGTGAACATCAACTCTGGGATACAGGTTAATCCAGTTGACGAGTCTCAAATAGGACGAAATGCGCGTCTAACTAGATTCCACTGCTAGCCTCTATCCATCTTTGCTTATTCTTTCATTAGTTCCATATGCTTACTTATATTATGTAACCAACTGATAACAATTTAACTTTATATGCTGATCATAATAAAAGTCATGACTTGTGAAGTTCAACCGGGTCTGTTATAAGATAGTAACTTACTGATGACAATAGTGGACGGTGGCGTAAGTTCGTGGATTAGTTGAAGTTAGACATTAATATCTACTAGATGTCGATTCAGTGGTCTAGAAGTTAAGTGCTAGCGTGAGAGACTAATAAGTCCTGGGCTCGAATCTCACAAGGCGGGATCGTGGATGTGTATTGTTGAGGAGTCCCATATTGGGATGAAACGACCTTCCAGTGCTTTCAGATATCCCATAGTAGTCTGGCTTCAATTGACTCATGATGATAACAAAATCCTTTGTACTTTTAACGTTAGCCTTTAGGCTTATCAACTTTATTCTCTAAGATGAAATTGCGAAACAAAAATGAAATGTAGACAATATGTGGAGATTATTTAGTTTAGATTAATACCATGAATGGATCAATGTTAGACTACCATTGAAAACCTGAAGCATTGGACAGCGATTTCGTCTTAGTATAATTTGGGTGAAAATAATGATGTAAACTTAATAAATATAACTTTTTCTGTAATAGTCTTGATGAGTAGTTTCATTACAATATGGAAATAATTGAGTATTTATCTATAACTGTCATTCCAATTGAAGTTGAGTTTGGATAAGTCTGTAGAACATTTAAACTAAGACGGAACAACTATTTACTATGTCCAGGTTATATAATGTTGATTTTTAAAGTAAACCATAAAATCCCTTCACAAGTTAGTTAATTTGAGGGAAACCATTTGTCCAACAATACGTGTCTTCTTTATAAGCTTCAGGAAGTTCGAATGAGTGTTGAAAGCAGAACATCATCTTATACATCTAGCTATATGATAATAATATTATATTATAAACTGTTTGAACATAAGGACTTGAATCAAATTCTTTCAACTAAACAGTTTTATCAGTATGAGGGTTGTGGAGATTGTTAAGTTTTTGGTTGAGATCATGAATTAATTTATGCTAGACCACCGTTGGAAACCTGGAAGCACTGGACGGCCGTTTCGTCCTAGTATGGGACTCCTCAGCAGTGCGCAATTTCGTGGATTGGTTGATGTTAGACACTAACTCCATTGGATACCGGCTCAGTGGTCTAATGGTTGAGTACTCAGGCGCGAAGACAGTAGGTCCTGGGTTCGAATCCCGCGGGGAGCGGGATCGTGGATGCGCACTGCTGAGGAGTCCCATACTAGGACGAAACGGCCGTCCAGTACTTCCAGGTTTCCAACGGTGGTCTAACATCAATTAATTCATGATCTCAACCATAAATAGTTTTAGTCTATCATCATAAACATTGGACTCTAGAGCGGATAGTCGTATGTCGCCTAGTTCTAGGATGCCTACTGTTGACTGATCCAGTCTAAAAAAAATAACCATTTCTCAGTGAATCCTACATTTCCATAATTCTCCAAATAGTCTGTTCGTAACAAATTTCACACTATCCGATATTACAATTTAACTTGTACAATATCTAGTCATTTATATAAATGCTAAATTACAAGTTTCATAATAGAATCACATGACTTTTCTAGTCATTTATTTAGTCTCTGGAATGTAAAATCTGTTCCATCATAAGACAATTATGAAAGCAAAAGATGATCATTTACTCAATTTATTCAGCAACATTGACAGTGTCTTGGTTACAAAACGTTTTAGTTATTACCTTCAGTTGTTTTACGATTGTTGCTTGAGATATTAAATCAATGAAATTAATTTGCATATTTTAATGGTCACTAAAAAGAAAACTTGGACTGAAACCCTTCTGGGGCTATTTTCAATCTCAAGCCCGAATAAAGAAAGAGGGTTGGGTATGGGGTTAGCGACCCCATTCCATATGACTGTTTTTAGATGTAATGATATTGCTTTGTTTTTATTTCTCGGATTAATAACATAATTTGCCATTTTGTGTTTTATCAGTATAGGGGTTGTGGAGATTATTATGTTATTAATTGAGATCGTGAACCGATTGATGTTAGATCACTATTTATAACCTGGAGGCAGTGGATGGCCGTTTCGTCCTATTGTGGGATTCTTCTTCAGCGGTGCGCATCCACAATCCCGCTCGCCAGATTCGAGCCCAGGGCCTTCATTCTCGCGCACAAACGCTTAACCTACTAGATTACTGAGCCGGCCGGCATCCAACGGTGTAAATGTCTAACCTCAACCAATCCACAAAATTGCGCAACCATCTTCCATTGTACTGAGGAAGTTACCTGTCTCTACCCGACATCGAATAACTCCACTGGAGCAGTGTTCTAAGGTATACCATAATCTTGAAATGTCGAAGAAATTGTCAAGAATATTTATTATAATAAAATGACTTATTAAGTTATGCAATCGTTCCATTCCATTTTCTTGGCTTCCATCTATTCTGATTAGTCGAGGTTTAATTTCTATGTAAAAAACCATTGTGAAGTCTAATTCGTTAGAATATTATACCAACAGTGAACAAAGAACTATGACTGACATAAGCACAATGTTATCTGTTATATCCTAGTGAAGATTAAATTATGGGTAACTTCTGTCAAACTCTGCCTGAAAATACAGGTGTTTATTAACAGTTGTCTACGCAAAATATATCGGATCCGTTGGCCGGACACTATCAGCAACAACCTACTGTGGTAGAGAACAAACCAGATCCCAGCGAAGGAAGAAATGAGGAAGAAGTGCTGGAAGTGGATAGGAAACACATTCGGCAAAGCACACAATTGCGTCACAAGACAAGCCTTCACATGGAATCCTCAGGGCCGAATGAGCAGAAGAGGAAGACCAAAGAAGACATTACGCCGGGAAATGGAGATAGACATGAGAAAAATAAACAAGAATTGGATGGAACTATAAACGAAGGCGTAGGACAGAGTGTGTTGGGGAATGCTGGTCGACGGCCTACGCTCCGTTGGGAGTAACAGGAGTAAGTAAAGTAAGTAAGTAAGTAACTTCTGTCAACTATTAATGGACTAATGTTACACGTATATTCCTATTGTATAACTGTTCAGTAACCAGATTACGTATATTCATATTCCTCTTATTGTAAGCTTCATTTTGATCCATGGACTATGATTATACGATTTACTGTTCTTAATTTATGTCAAGTTTATTGAATAGTCTCCTACAATCACTCCCATAGCCAATTCTTGACTACATCTAGTATAAATGTTATTTTCTATTTGATGGCGTGATGTGGTCTGTTTGTCTGGTATATAAACCAAGTATGTTTGAATTGAAGGATTCGTATACTGGGAGCTGTTATCAACGTTTTGGATTCAATTGGAAGGGCTAGAAGAACAAAGAACCAATAAGGACGCTATGCTGCTTATACCGGTCGAGCCTCATTGGTTTAACACAGTACTAAGATTGAATAAGTCGTATTTCGATTGGCGAATAAACTATGTGATAATTCGCCGGACTCAATGACACAATAATACTGTTTCATTTCTTACGGACAAAAACCTGAATAAACACAACAATGAAAACCAAAAAAAAGGATTTTGATGGAGTTTTGTTCTCTAAACTGGATGGTTCAGTCGTGGAGCTTTTATTGTTCTTCTGAACGACATCATCAGCGAAAGCTTCAGGTTTGCTTATGATGTGTTGATGACTTTAATTCAACTTATCTTCATCAGTTTTGGAAAACTTAGCTATTATAGGAGATGATTCATTTTCTACATGATTCTAGCTTAATTCCTTAGTAATTTAATATACACCATTAGTCAATAGATCAATTCATGTGTATTAACGAATAAATTTAATGTAAACAAATATGACTACCAACCATAAAGGATCTACATTGAACATTTTTATACAGCTGAAAACCAGTTCCATACAACTTACTGATATTACAAAATCATTTTAATTGAAACCAGAGAAAAGAGGTAAGCACATTTAGTGATGAAACTATAATTTATGGACGACCATTCAGCGACGCTAGGCTTACCTTCAGAGTGTTCACCTAACAAGTAAGACTAAATGAGGGTTATAAACCAGTTGGAATCATGATTTACAGTTGATAGTTAAGGTAAAGAATTAAATTTACGGTTTTCATCACGAACTGACATTAGCTATAATACCTTAAACTCTATTCAGTCTAATGGATGAATGAATTTCGCGCCAAAATCTGAGACTTGTTATCTTATACATGATTGGTTCATCCATAAATTATAATCTCGCCGTTTCGATTCTCCCTCCTCCCTCACTCTGTCCAGCAGTCGGTTAAATTTACTTGGTGCAAGTAAAATTCATGCTTGAATCTTATCAACAAAGAAAATGAATGTATAATTGGCTAGGATTTAAGGTACTCAGTGCAAAACTAAAAAAAAAACTCTGGTCAGCTGATCAAGATGTACTAGTCTGATAAGCACAACTAATTTGTAAGATTCAGTACAGATTGTAAGTTTTAAATAAACCTTTTTATTGATGATATCAATCTTCATTTGTTTGTTTGTTTGTTTTTCTGTTTGTCTTGACAACAATAGAAAATAAGAACACCCAGATTGAACAGGTGATTTTTATTTTTTTTTGTTTTTGTTTGAAGAAATCTCTTAACAGTATCATGTGAGATATTTCAATTCGTGCTGTTAACGATGAAAATTCTACTATCTTCACAAAACCCAATACTGATGTAGATTTTGAGATGACGGAGATGGTTTGGTCATGGAGCTTTCATCGTTCTTCTGAACGACATCATCAACACAAACCAACCAACCAATCAACGTCGAGGTGCAGAGAACAAGCTGTGAAACGCATATGGAAAAATTCAAACACTTCACTTCTATCTGAAGTTTGTGTTGATGATGTCGTTCAGAAGAACGATGAAAGCTCCACGACCAAACCATCCAGCTCAGAGAACAAAACTCTATCAAAAACTGATGTGAATTAGTTGAATTTAGATATTAACATCATTGGATGCCAGCCGGTTCAGTGGTCTAGTGATTAAGTGCTCGCACGCAAGATTGATAGGTCTTGGGTTGGAAACTGGTGAGGTGGGATTGTGGAAGTGTACTTCTGAGGAATATCACACTAAGACGAAACGGCCGTTCAGTGCTTCGAGGTTTTTCATGATGGTCTAGCTTCAATTGACTCATGATGTCAACCATTAAGGTCGATGTATATATATATATATATATACATATATGCTATTTCACTGAGTTACGATCATTTCAGTTACCTATCGGTAAACTAAGCAGAAACATTCACGAACTAATAGGTATGTTACATTTAAAGTCACGTTACACTAGACATTAGTACTGATTTAAAATTCTAAATCATGTTGTCATTATATCCACGAGTATGGTTTACTTAACATCGAATACTTTAATACTTAACGATTGAAGTGCTTCCTAATGGTTGTCTCCTAAGTTTGATTATTAATTCAATTGTTTGATTAACATGAAGTTTGTGAAACTGGTTCCAATCATGAACAACAACACAGCTATGAACATAGTCATTCAAGATTTTTCAACAGTATTCTACAATGACTCAGCTAAAATGTAAATTCATACTCTTCTTAACTTGCAGAGTTGAGGACGCAATTATCTGATTATTGATTTTAGTTAAAGTTAGACATTAACATCCATTGAATGCCAGCTGGCTCAATGGTCTAGTGATTAAGCACTTGCACGCGAGACTGATACGTGCTGAGTTGGAAACTGGTGAGGTGGGATTGTGGATGCGCATTGCTGAAGAGTCTCACAGTAGGACAAAACAGCCATCCAGTACTTTTAGGTTTTCCGCCGTGGTCTAACTTCAATTGACTGATGATCTCAACTATTAAAATTCCTGTAATCTCCACAAAATCTCTTCTGATATTGATTTTATCATTGAATCATTCACAATATGCTTGAATAAGTCAATCAGTGAAAGAATAAAGAAAGAAAGAAAGAAAGAAAATAGAAGAAAACTTATGACAATGATGATATCAATGTAGAATTGAAAAGAATCCAAAAACACTATAATAATGAGTTAGAAGTACAGTTTGTGCAAGTGTGTGTGTGTGTGGATGTGGACAAAATGTTACATCACTATTGATGATAAATAAATATCCATGGAATTATGTCATACCATACAGGTGCATAGAGAATACTGATCATCAGTAATCTCTATAGATACACACACTGTAATGTATTTCATTGTGTAGTTATCCAACTAAGATGGGGGGGAGGGTAATAATAGACGAATCGTTGACATTTAACTAAAATTTATGATTATTTTCTCTCTTGCTTCTCTCATTTTCTCTTTCTTCTCTCTCTTTTATATCACATATCATCATATAAAATATGAAAATATAATCATCATCAGTTGAATCATCTGTTTATCAACAACAAAAAAAGGAAATGAAATGTGGTCATTAGGAGTAGAAGTTATTAGTCTTTGATCACAGATGTCTGCTAAGATCATCAGGTAAGTAATAGTGTGGTTAGATACAGGGTATTGGGGAATGATGATGGTAAATCAGTTGATGAGATTGTGAATCTTCATCAACTGAGATGGTTGGGTCACGTGTTACCTATGACTGAACACCGATTATAATGACACGCAATGCTGACTAGTACAGGGGATGGTTGGGAGAAAGTTACGGGTGGCCAAACCAATACGTGGCATAAGTGCTTGAAGTCACCAACTTCTAGTACGAGCCATGTTGGTAGATGCAGACTACTTGGTTGCGGACCGTGTGACTATCGTGACCGATGGTAGTAGACTCTGGGTGACATGACTCAGAATCGATCACAATGGTGTAGGTGTATACACTCTCTAACTTCCCTTAAACTAAGAGATTAAAACTGCTTCATATCTTTCTTTCTACGAACTAATTCTTTCTTCCTGTACTATATCCTTATATACAATCTTTCTTCTATATATTACCACCAGTGAATTACCAACTTCTATGAATCTAGTGTTCATCTTGTTGTGCTAGTGAGGTATGACAAATTGTATCGATTCATATATGTCCCTGATCCTACATTGTAATTGACTGACTAACTGAATAGAAAACAAATGATACATTCTAGCTGATTTCATTTGACTTCATACTCATTTCATCAATGCATTATCAAGAACACATCAGTTATTATGATTGGAAATTAACAACCCTAAACCATTGCATCATATTATCGCCAATGGATATATATTAATTGGATTCGTTCAAGTGATTCAATTGTAACATATTTAACAGTAGTAGATTAAATGTATCATGTTTATTACAAGGTTTAAAAATCTTTGCTTCAAACTTGTTTGGTTTCTTCGATAAGGAGTTTTGAACAGTCAATGGACAAAATGGGTGTTCACTGATTTCTGTCATTTTCCAATGATTTTAATACCTTTAGAATGAGTATGTCATCACAAATCACGTAACTAAACAGTAAATTTCCTAGTTCAAATCACTGGCTGGCCTAGGTTAAACAACTTTTAAGAATCAGAAATAGGTTGTTTTGCCCTAGTTTAAAATTCTTCAGTAGCGGAAATCCATGATCCAGTCAAGTACAGAACCCACAACTTTAGGCTACAAGGGAATCATCTTTGAATATCAACGTGACGATCATATAATACCGTTGATGATACCTGTTTTGCTTACAAAACGTTTAGAATTCATCAGCTAAAACCTCTCTTTACAACTTCCAAAAGATCTTGAAGTAACTTACTGATTAATTGACTACAATAGTTTAATTGAAGGGATTTCGCCGGTTATATCCATTATCATTTTTATTGATTTGGATGATTTAATAATCAATCGGTTTACTTGATATTAATAGAATAATCAAGTGATCGTTACCTGTTAAACTGGAAAAATTGATTCAATTCTCCAGCATAACATAAATCAGATGATAAGTTAACTCATTCAGAGAAAGTAATAGACTTGATTTCAACATTTAGTTTCCTTTTTGTTGAGTTGGCTTACCGAGAACTGCAACGGAGCCTACAGAGGCCCTAGAGGAGCCGAAGAGTCCTAGCCAATCAGAGCATGATGGAGCTATCTAGAATGTCAACGTAGTGTTCTACTATTGATCAGTAGCATAATATGTGTTTTCGCGGATTGGCTAAAATATGATGTTGATCTAACAAATGTTAACATCTATAAATATCCGTGTTTTATGTACAAAAATGAACCTTGGAGTAAAGTATTTTCTCGCATACTTTGCGTCTTTTCTCTTGTGTTCAAGTCGCTGTACAGTTCTAGCTCGGGGGTTACAGAATAGCTTAGGAGACGAATATAGCGTTCAATTCGCAAGACGTATCACTTTTATTGATTGATTTTAGATTACAATTAGATAATTTAAATTATTTTATGGAAAAGAGTAAGATCAGTTTGAAAAACAATGAGACTTTGGGAAACTGTTTTGTTTTCAGTCACTACGATTTGTATATATTCGACTTATATAAGATTTAGAAGCACTAAATGGTCGTTTCATTTTAGTATGAGACTCATCAGCAGTACACATCCATGATCTTGAACATGGGACTGACAGTCCTCGGTTCGAATCTTTTGTACAAGATCATGGATGCACATTGTTGAAGAGTTCCATGTTAGTACGAAATGGACGTTTAGTGCTCTCAGGTCTTCAATGATAGTCTAACATTAATCAATTCATGATCTCAATTAAAAGCTCTACAATTTCCACATTTCCACACTAATAAAAGGTTCTCAGCGTAGACTACAGATACAGAAGTCCTCGAATCAGACAATTTCATACAAATATCTTCACAGACCACCTTTATAAACAGATATTTACTTTATGCTAGATTTATCAGCTGATTTGTAATAATAATGACTGAATTCTTTTTTTACAGAAGTACTGATAATTGTAGAATTTATGACAACATCTCGTGAGTTATCAAATCAACTTACTTACTTTACTTATTTACGCTTATAATCCCCATTCGATCATAGACCACCAAATAGCGAATCAACACCATAATATAATTGATCTATGAGTTTCATTCATTTATTTATTGTCTCTCAATATCAATAAACACCACCTGGAGGCTCTCTTGGGTCACTGCTGGTTCCAAGCCTGGATAAAGGAGGAGGGTTAGCCAAAAGGTTAGCGACCTCATCCCATGGAAAACTAACTCACTTAAAATGCTTATCAAAACGCTAAATATCAAATAGCGAACCTTAAGGATATATTGTTTCTTTTTGTACAGTGAATAAACATTGCTTCTTTTTTAAATTCATTGGGTATTGTTGTTTTACTTGTATCTTCGTATTGCTATTTAGAACTGCAATTGATTAGTCACTTGCTGGCATATGTGCATCGTATGAGGACTACCTCGTTGTTGCCTTAGGTTATAAGCTTTATAAGCAAAGATGGATAGTGGCTAGCAGTGAAATTCAGTTTAACACGTGTTTCCTCCTATTTAGGACTCGTCAGCTGAATGTATTTGCATCTGAGAGTTGATTTCTACACCGTAACTCGAACTTAATATCATAGGTTTCAAATGGCATCACATTCTCTACTTAGCTACTGAGTTCCGATAATCACCTGTTAGTACAAAGGGATGAAATTTTAAATTCATTTCATTCCATTGTTATATATAAAACTGTCTAATGGTTAAGTGCTCGCGCACGAAGCCAGTAGGTCCTGGGTTCGAATATCGCGGGGTGCAGGTTCGTGGATGCGCACTGCTGAGGAGTTCCATACTAGGACGAAACGGCCGTTCAGTGCTTCCAGGTTTTCCATGGTGGTCTAGCTTCAACTGGCTCATGATTTCAATCTGTAATTGATTAGTCACTTGTTGACTATATGTACATCGTTTGCACACTATTTCAATATTGCCTCAATTTAATTTTAAACAATAATTTATAAGTTAACACTTAGAAAAGATAAAACCAGTTTTCTTCTTTTTTTTCTTTCTTCTATTATTTTATCTTCATCTATTTTTCTTTTCTTTTTTCTTCTTTTCTTTTGTTTTTATAAAAGTAACAAATTCAAAGTGTTCCATGTATATCTGTAATCCATCTTCACTTTTATTGTTGATAATAAAGAAAAGAAGAAGAAGAAGAAGAAGAAGAAGAACAGAAAGAAGAAAAAAAGCAAAACAACCCCCCCTCCAAAAAAAGATCGACTTTTATTACATTTCATAAATATGGCATTGTGTATACATAAAACTAACCCAATCTGATCATGTTACAGTTGCTTGTTTGTTTTGTTTATTCTTCTCATTTTCCAGGATGATTTAGCTTGTTCAAATTAAACTACAATCATTGTATCATCTATATCTCCATGAATGGTGTTGCACACACGCACACGCGCACACACGCGCACACACACACACACACGCACATACACTAGTTTCTTTATCGTAATCCTTCTTTCTTTTTCTTTACATTTTGGATCCAACTTTTTTAGTTTTTTTTTCTTAAAATTTATATTGTATCATTCAATTATTTAAAATGGATTGTCATAAAGTTAGAACTTGAAAGAAACAAACTGATATGATCATATTCTGATGGATGGATGGATGTTACATTGTTAAAATTCACTTTGCTATGGTTTATCTAATGTAGTTTACTGATGTGAACTACTTATATCCATATCAGTAGTATATAACGATGATCAGGCATAGGATGTATTGCAATAGAACATTGATGAAGGAAAGAATTGGTATGAAAATGCATGAACAATGAAATCTGAGACAACGAATTGATGTTTGCACTAGGAAAAGTCAAGTTTGATATGATGGATTGATATTTTGTAAATTAACTATTTACTATATGTTCATTTGGTATTATTTGGCTTGTATCTTCCCATTAAGGTTGAAGACTGTAATTGATCAGTCTGTTATTGGCATATGTGGATACTGTGCGTATGTCTCGATATTTCCTTAATTCACAAGATTTTTTTTGTAAGCAATGATGGATAGTGGCTAACATCATCATCATCATCAACAACAACAACAGCAACATCAACACTGGGATGCAGGTACATCCAGCTGACGAGTCCCAAATAGGATGAAAAGCGCCTCCTGGATTCCAGTGCTAGCCACTATCCATCATTACTTACTATATGGTTCTCAGATTTTAGTGAGATGTTCTGTATACTTGTGCTCAAGTACATTCAGTTGTAACTCACTCGTGTTCTGGTTTACTACAGTTTTTTCTGTTCCAATTGTTTCTTATTACGCTATGTTTGAAGCGTTTACGAGTTCACCTAGTTTGAGAACTGAACAAAGACTCTGTGATCAAAGACTAATAAACTAACTATCCTGATGCGTCCCAGACCCGTTAACTAGAGAGAGAAGTCCAAGGTTGGAAACGGAGAAATATATTTCATAAGCAACCATAAACACGAATAATAACAACAGGCATAAATCAAACGTATATTTATACAGCATAAAATTGTCCTTGGGGAGTGTTACAAAATACCATACTAAAAGATACAACGAATCAATAGAGTTTAAGATTCTCCCGAATGGGAAATACAAAAATGAAGGTGAACATGAGCAGTTTTGGCGCGAAAATAAGATTGCAGAAAAACGGTATTTACCACGACAGTTCTGGATATCTAACATCCCAAACATAGTAAGGGTTAGATTGAGTTAAAAGATAGTTAGTTATGTTTCATTGATGAATTTGCGATGATCCGTTGTATTTAATGTTGATACTCATGTTACCTATTCTCATCTTTGTCTATTCCTTTTAATTACTACCAGAGTCTTATTTATTAGGTTTCAATGTGAACATTAGTCTAATTCATTGAATAGGACATGTACTGTACTGATATTCTAGGCAGTTTAAAGTGTTCAATAGGAATCCTCGAATTTATATTTCGCACCATTAGACACAGTTCAGTAAGGCGCACACGTAATCTTTAGGGAACCGATGTTCCCTTTTGAGTTTGACCAAGAAGATAAGACATAAAATTATCTCTCTGCTTAAAAATTAGGAATAAGAAATAACAGTGATTGTATGATAAGAGGTCCATTGTAAATGTTTGAAAAATCTATTCATCATAAATAACGTTCCATAACTCTAAATAGTGTTTGATTTCAAATCAAACTACTTACAAGTAGGACGACTCATTCGGTAAAATATTTCACAGTAGGGATGATCATAGTTTCTGTTTATAGTTTAGGTACAATGATTCAACTTACTGAATGGGTCAAGTAGACTGATAAAGGTTTAAACCTAATAAAATTTCTGAGTTATTGACTCAGATTACATATAGCTTTTGGGTAGGAAGTGATGACGTTCTCTATAGAGTATTTGGTTAAGCGAGTATATCTTCACGTGTGATTGAAAATTCTCGATGACTGGAGTGGTTAGAAGATGCAATACATATACCTGAACATGAAGAATAATAAATCACTGCATTGATTTACTTGTGACTAGACTTAGAGACAGGTATTGACCTCAGTACAATGGAAACTGGCCACTCAATCTCGTGAATTGGTTGAGGTTAGACATTAACACTATTCGATACCCATCAGCTCACTGGTATAGAGGTTAAGCATTCGCGTGCGAGATCGGGGGCCCTAGGTTCGAATCTCGCAGGGAGGAGCGTAAATACTGTTGAGAAATCCCACAAAGGAACGAAAAGGCTGTCCAGTGCTTCCAGAATTCCAATGGTGGTCTAAAATCACTCGATTTATGATCTTATTAATCTCTACAACCCCATACTGATAAGCAGAGATATTTTTGAATCATTACATAACGTCGATCTAAAGAAATGCTAACTTAGACCAGCTGAAAAGACTATTCAAATGAAATTACCAAGTGAAGAAAAATGAGAGACTGACCAATAAGTTTGACAGTCACAAACTATTCTTGAGAAGATATTTGTAAAAATTAATACGTAAGAGGTAAACATTGAGTACAAGTAATACTTATTTGCGAAGGAAAAACTACATGATATATGATTTTAAAAGTAGGAAATAGTTGATAACGATGAATTTTGATAAAATGGATGTCAAAGTGTTCAACCGAAATATGCAGCTACATGTATATCAAGCGATCAAACAGATGATAAGCAATTAAGTTTGTTTATATAACAGTTACTTACATACGCCAGTTACTCCTCACCGAGGAGCATAAGTCGCTCACCAGCATTCTCCATCCAACCCTGTCTTAGGAGATCCTTTCCAGCTCTTTCCAGTTATTATTCATCCTTTTCATATCTGCTTCTATTTCCCAACGTAATGTGTTCTTTGACCTTTCACTTTTCCGCTTCCCTTCAGGATTCCAAGTTAGCACTTGTCTCTCGATTCAGTTTGATGATTTCCGTAATGTATGTCCTATCCATTTCCATCGTCTTTTCCTACTTTCCTCTTCAGCTGGAAGCTGGTTTGTTCAGTATTCAATGCAAAATATATACATAATTACATATCAATTAACACACCAACAATCTTTAATTATGAATTTTACGAGTCAGTTATCTATCCATTGAGCAAAAACGTAACTATAAAGCCTATTTTTCAAAACTTATGTTGACAGTATAGAGAAAATCTTCTCAAAGGTTTTATAGAATATGAAATTCATATTGTAATGTACTAACCAGGTAAAAAAAACTTGAACCCCATCTTTTATGTAGAGATAGATAAACTACTTACAAGTAGGCAAACAAATTATACCACATTTCTACAAACTCCGCATGATTCTACAAACAATCTCGAGTTATAAAAATTTAAAGTAGTTGCTTCTTTTTGTTAAAAAAACACATCAGTTCGAGAATCAGGTTTATATTTAATGCCAAGAGAAACTACATACATTTATACTGTAGGTTCTTTTCAAAATATTAATTTTGTCCAACTGTACATTTTTTGAGATCAGTTGCCAAAATGTTTCCAGCCTAACATTTTGGTATAACCTTGAGAAATTGTTTTTTACTACTCTGTTAAAATAAACTTAACAACCAATGATCTTTTTGAAAGATTATTAGTTCATTCATGTACTTGTTTTGAGTCAAGATGGTATTCTAGTAGCTTTGCTTCGTTAATCAATCACCCTTGTAGCCGTTATTATTTAAATCTCAATGGTGTTTATAATCTGAAGGCAACTACAGGTTATTAGTGGATAGTAAAGATCATACAGCTATGAGCACATCGAGTGAATTTGAAGCGGAGAGGCGAATAAGTATATGCAAGTCAAAGCAAAGACTAATAATAGGAATGGCGTACATATGTACATGGGGAAGAGAATGAGTCATTAAGTGATATTTAAGCTATCAGCATTTTAGCTAGAGTCTGTCATTTGATCAGGCGTACACGTTTAGTACAAAGAAACACGCGAATCGGTACTGCTCGAATAACATTCTCTGCTAAGTAAGTTGATACAAAGAGATTAACCAAAATTAAACATAATCGAAATTGATTGTAGGATAGTTGCTACAGCATGTATAAACTAAATTCATTTTATATATTTGTTGATTAACATAATATATCTTTATCTCTTTAGATACGCTTCATTATTCAGTAGTCTTCAGTCGTATGAATTATAACAAACGGGATCTCAGACTTGTATGACCTTTTCTTAAGCCTCGATATAACCTTAACTCACGAGGAATATAAGCAAAGATGAACAGTGGTTAGCAGTAGAATCCAATTCGACACGCGTTTCGTTCTATTTGGGACTCGTCAGCTGGATACACCTTCATCTCAAAGTTAATGTTCACTCTGAAACATGAACACAATAAATTTCACTTCAAACGTCATCGTACTATCCATTTAGCTACTGAGTCTTGATAGCCACTTGCTTGTGCAATGGGATGAAGTTTAAATTCACTTGGTTTTATTTACTTGAATCTTCCCATTAATCCAGATGACAAGTTTCAAATAGGACGAAACATGAGTCTTGGATTCCACTGCTAGCCACTATCCATCTTTGCTTATATTGCTTGTGAATTAAGGTTATATCGAGGCAATACACACAGTATGCACATATGCAAATAAGAGACTGATCCAATGCAGTCCTAAACATCACAAATTAAATTTCTTTCGGATTTTGTCTAGCACTTGAATTCTGAATGTACGCTTACTTCTATTGAGGATACGTCAGTTATATTTGTTTGTTGATCTTCGTACAGAGGCTAACACAACAGCTGTCGTTACATAAAAGCCATCACGTTAACTACTAAACTGCTAAGTTCAGTTAGCCAATTATTTATACAACAGTTATGAAGTTATACATGTAGGAGTTGGAGTTCTTGCTGAGCAAACTCCTTGAGTATGAGAAGGAATAATATGATCTAAGTCCATCTAGTTGGCCGAATTCAAGCTGAACGAAAAGCGTCTTCTTAATTCCTCTGCCATATACATAATAAACATGATCAAACTTGTAACTAGACGTTTATATTGAGTCACGTATTGTAAAAGACTGATCATTATCAATCCTTATGACTGGCAATAAGGAAACTGAACCCTTTTACGACAGATTTCGCCTCAAAATTTTGATCTTCTTCAGTTAATTACAATATACAGGTCTTAACTAATTCATACATTATTTTTCCTTAATCAGTATTGTCAAATGTAAATCAATCGAATACAACTTTACTTCTTATTTCAGTTTATGATATCGTATTGTTGTATCCTACAATAGTGTTATGTGAGCTGCCTATGCAGATAGACATATGTAGTGTGTAGTTGGAATTGAAAGTAGCATACTTATGAAAAGATGATTGAAATGAAAAGAAGAAAAAAGGGAAACAGAGAGCAGTTGAAATAACAACAGAATTAGAAGAATGATGGAATACGTAAAGGATAATTAAATGAAGATAATGTATTTAATGTATGATTTTCATAATTTACAATGGCCCTGTGTAATTTTACTTAAAACAATGAATTGGCTTTCCTCATTTAATCTTTGTTCACTACAGTATCTATTCGGAAATGAATATTAGACATTTGAGAATTATCGTTTAAGATAAACCCAGAGATGAATAATTCGCTGATAAAAATAAACTTATACCACATTGGTATTAGACAATTTGAAATTAAAATGACATGACAGCAACTCCCCTGGGTGGATCTTCCATATACACCAACCAGGTTAAAGTGCCGGACATTCGCGTGAGAAGGAAGTGAGTAGGACGTTCCTGGTAGTGGCTGTATATGAGTAACAATGTGAGAACATTTTGAGAGGGAGAGCTGACTCTCTTCACTCTCGGATTTACCATGACATGATAAGAATTTTTGATTATTTTCGAAAGTGATCATTCGTTCAGCACCAGGGATTATCATTGGTTGTTCAACTCTCAAAAGTAATCCCAATCTTCATCAGATAAGAATGAAATAATGAAGATCATTTTATTTATCAACTGACATTAGGTAGATAATTAAGTCTAAGTCGTTACACAATCTACGCTTATAAAATCCAGCCTATTGGTCTCGGAGTTGGGCGTCTACAGAATTCCTCATTCGGTTCAACAGCGTTGTTGAAAACGTTTCCTGGCACTGATACTAGTGTGATGTCTCTGTAGTTCTCGTAATTTCTGAGATCTTTCTTTGGTATCTATGGAGGTTATCCTTCTTTCCAGTCTATCGGCACTTGTTCATCTTTCGAAATCTTTCTGACTAAGATGTGGAGCATGTTTGTAGTTATCTATTTGGTTGACTTCAGTGCTTCAGTCGGTACGTTGTCTGGTCCTACTGATTCTCCACTCCTAATTTGTCTGATGGTCATGCTGATTTCTTCGATTGTTGTCGAGGTAACGTCAACTGGTAGGTCTTTATGTGCTGCATCCATGTCTGGTGAGTTCAGTAATGTTGATTTATTCAAGAGTTCTTCAAAGTGTTCTACTCACTTGTTTCTTTGTTCTCGAATCTTAGTGATTGATTTGCTTTCTTTTTCCTTAACTAATTGCTTTGGTTTATTATATGTAATAACATATAAGTAATTTAAATGAAAATTTTTCACTTGATTCCTTTTTTCTGCCTTGTTTATAACTAAACTTATGGTTTGCATACTGAGATGGTGGAGAAGATTTGTAGCTCAGGTGGATGATTTTGGTGGAGTTTTGTTCTCTGAGCTGGATGGTTTGGTCGTGGGGCTTACATCGTTCTTCTGAACGACATCATCAGCACAAACTTCAGATAGAAGTGAAGTGTTTGAATTTGCATACATTTAATATATAGACTAAAAGTTGAATTTAATATTAATCTCAGAAGGGGTTTTGTGGTGATTGTAGTTATTTCAATAGTTGGTATCATAGGTCAATTGAACTAATAGGTACTGGGTTTGAATCCCGCGAGGTGTGGTCGTGGATACCTGGACGAAACGGCCATCCAGTGCTTCCAGATTTCACATCGTGGTCTAGTTTCAATTGGCTCATGGTGTCAACCATTGAAATTACTACAACTTCCACAAAACCCCTTCTGATACTAATCAACATATGCTCACTAATGACTGGCTTCAAGATGTATATCCTGGATTTTTAGTGAGAGACAATCACCAGTGGAATTCATCCGGGTTAGTGATGAGATAGTAACTCATTGATGACAATGGTGGATGTATCGCCCGATTTCGTGGATCAGTTGAAGTTACACATTAACACTGGTGGATGCCGGCCTGCTCAGTGGTCAAGAGGTTAAGCGTTCGTGCGCGAGACTGATAGGTCCTGTGCTCGAATCTCGTGAGGTGGGGTCGTGGATGCCCACTAGTGAAGAGTCCAGCAATAAGACGAAACGGCCTTCCAGTGGTCTGGTTTCAATTGACTTATGGTTCCAACTATTGGAATGAATATTTGTCGTCAGAAATAGGGCAATTATCTACCTGATTTACACAACAATTCTGTCAATATGCAAATCAACTTATAATTTTGATGTGTAAAACTGTTACCCCACCCCTCTGTTATGTTCCGATAAGTATAATGAATGCTAACCTTTGGGATCCATTTATGGACCAACACTATACATTTATTTTTATTGTATAATTGTTAAATAACTAAACTATTCATATTCATGTCCCTCTTATTATGAGCTTTAGTTTGACCTATGAGGTATTATTATACGATTTACCGTTCGAGAGTTATACCCGGTCTATCTATTACATTCACAGACATATTTGGCTAATTCTTCTACAAATGTTGTTTCCTATTTTATGGTAAGATGTAGTTTGTCTGGTTGATACATAAACCCAGTATGTTATCGCAGAGTCTGGGATTCGGTGTTCTGGACTTAACAGGCAGGGCTAGGCAGGAAGCAGGACCGATAAGTACTCTAGACTACTGGTACTTGTTTTATATGTCATTGGTTCGATCGATAATCCACTGCTCTCTAACTCACAGTATCATCACATTATCCATTAACAGGGCACACAGGCCACAAGGTATAACACTCCCCACCCCCGAAAAAAAAACAAACCTTCAAACAAAAAAAAAAGAACATTGTTTTACACTCAATTTCTTTATATTTTCTTTTCTTTAAAGTAATAAATTAATTAATAACATAATGTTAATCATTGTTATCACTGAAAATCGCAACGGCAACAATAAAAACACCCCGCACATAGTAACTTGTTTATACACATGTATATATCTTTATGGGTTTTTTTTTTTTGTTTGTTTGTTTTTATTTAGTCATTTTGATACATATATAATATTATCCATAGTAATTAGAAAAAACAAAACAATCGTAGTAGCAGTAATAGTAATAGGAGTAGTAGTAGTAGTAGTAGTAGTAGTAGTAGTAGTAGTAATATTGAGTAGTTTTATCAGTAGTAATAAAGATTTTCTTAAAATTAAATTATTTAACAAATCACTTAATCAGTTGATTGTCTTTTGAATGATTACATTTTATTGACTGATTACTTAATCGATAATAATAATAATAATAATAATAATAATAGTAACCATAGCAACAGTAATAATAATAGTAATAATGGTAATAGTGTTAAGTAATAATCATCAACAACAACAACAACAACAAAAACATTGTCGTTTTCTATTCTTAATCACGAATTATAAGTAGTATATATTGAATCCATTAAAAAAAAGATGATTAAATCATAAGCTGCATTAATTTTGTTTGGCTTTATTGTTTTTGTTTCTTGTTTTAATTCATGAATACAATATATAATGTAAAGCAGATAAGTAAATTGTCTCTCTCTCTCTCTATGTATATATATAATTATCTATTTGATTTAACCTCATTATAATACATCATTTATCATCCTATTAGACGGTTCATTTCTTGATAAAACTTTAATGATACCAAAATGGGATACATGGGAAATATTTGAGGAAGAAAGAAAACGAATATTGATTTATTTAATAAAAAAAATGAGAAAAAAATTCGGGGAGGGGGTAGATCGTCAAGGGGGTGGCGGGGGAGCGAAAACTGAGTTTATTTTACCTGTAGTAATTCAATAATCATCATGATAGAAGATAATTGTGACTTTTGCTTGTGTGTTTGTTTTACTTTCTATACCATTAGTTATTTATTATTATCTCCTTATGAATAGGATCATTATTGATCCAACACAATGGATCTTGATCGTGTTTACATCTAGTCGGATAATTTGATTATTTCTAAAATATCTTTTAACCATGAATATGTATTTGGATCATGATCATATAAGTGTTGTAATGGTTGAATTAAATATTCACGTGTCATTTCATGTATCATATCTTTTTGTTGAAATACTTTAGAAAAATATGTTGAATCATTACGTAATAATGAAGTGGATATTAGATGATCATTTGTATTGAGTTTATTAGATTTTTTAGATGAATTATTATTACTACTTATAATATTGTTAGTAGTATTATTATTATTATTAGTAGTAGTCGAATCATAAATAAATGATGTTTGTGTATTTGATGTTAAATTTATATGTTGAGTTGATGAACAACAATGACTTTTTAACATTTCAACAAATCTATGATGTAATGAATAAACTTCACTAGAATTTGACAATGGAGTAAGATCTGAAAATAAAAATAAAGAAGAAAAAAGATGAAAAACAATCAACGTACTTTTAACGTATAGCAACCATCCTACAATTGATTCACTTACTTAATAGATAATGTTGTTTGAATAGTCACAATTAGTCTATCTTTCTACTATTATGATCACTAGAGCACATGGTAGACTCTAGCTAAAATGTTGATGATTCATCCTTCTCCTTATGTATATATGTACTTACTTACTTACGCCTGTTACTCCTTGTCAAGGAGCATAGGCCGCTCACCAGCATTCTCCATCTAACCCTGTCATGGGCAGTCCTTTCCAGCTCCTTCCAGTTACTATTCATCCTGTTTACATCTGCTTGTATTTCCCGACGTAATGTGTTCTTTGGCCTTCCTCTTTTCCGTTTCCCTCCAGGATTCCAAGTTTGGGCTTGCCTCGTGATGCAGTTTGATGATTTGCGTAATGTATGTCCTATCCATTATGTATATATGTACTGATATCGTATTATTAGTCCTTGATTTGCTTTGCATGTGTCCTTATGCAATTTGATTATACATTCGTTTATGTAATTGCTCTCACACACACACATTCGCCTATTTGCTTCAAAGTTCGTTCGATGTGCTTAAAGCTTTGTAATCTGTGCTATCCTAAAACACCATTGAGATTTATGATATAACAGTTACTGAGGTGATTGAATAATGGAGTAAAGCCACTACAAAAGAATCGTTTAATAATTTTGCTATATATATATACATTAATATCAAAGTGAGAATCTTCAATGCGAACGTCAAGGTAGTTCTACTGTATGGAGCTGAAACTTGGAGAACTACAACAACCACAATCAAGAAAGTACAAGTATTTATAAATAGCTGCCTTCGCAAGATACTCAACATCATTTGGCCGGATACCATCAGCAATAGCCTTCTGTGGGAGAGAACAAACCAACTTCCAACTGAAGAAGAAATTAGGAAAAGACGATGGAGATGGATAGGACATACACTAAGCAAATCGTCAAACTGCATCACGAGACAACCCCTAACTTGGAATCCTGAAGGGAAGCGGAAAAGAGGAAGGCCAAAGAACACAATGCGTCGGATAATAGAAGCAGATATGAAAAGGATGAATAAGAACTGGAAGGAGCTGGAAAGGATTGCCCATGACAGGGTTAGATGGAGAATGCTGGTGAGCGGCCTATGCTCCTTCACGAGGAGTAACAGGCGTAAGTGAAGTGAGTGATATATATACATTGATACAACCAATACAAATGGAAAATACGGCGAGACTCTAATTTATGGACGAGCCAATCAGAGACGTTTTAGAGGTTTCAAGGTTACGTCGCCAACTTCAGTGCTTAATGCTAACGTACGATCAGTTCACAGGGAATTTTGTGCAAAACGTGATAACTGAGCGCCTATAATGAATAAAACGGCGGGACTATAATTTGTGGACGAAACGGTCAGGCATAAGATAATAGATCTCGGATTTTAGTGCGAAAGCCTTTCATCCATTTGGCTAAATAGATTTCTGGCATTATAGCTGATGTCAGTTCGTGCTAAAGACCTCATATAATATATAATTCCTAACTAGGGCAAATTATGACAATTATTTTGAACTGGATAATAAAAGCACTAGCAACACTGGCTGAAGTCAGGTACTACAATATATAGGGATGTTTGGAGAGCGAACAGACTCCTACATAGACTTGGTTATGTGCATCTTGTCGTTAGCCACAAGTAGCATTTAGTGCACTCAACAACCGGAGTGAATATAAACAATATTGAAGCTATGTGATCGAGGCTGAAGGATTTTTTGAGACTTTATCATGGCTCCAGAGGCCAACTATTCTGTAGCTATATGGATGATTTCCTCTACTGCATGCATTACGATTTTAGAACCTCTGAACCTCTTTCTAAGCTTGACAAGTATTTGAATCACGTATACGAGGTGTATCCACTTTATTTCCTTGGTTTTGTATAACATATTTTTACTCTATACTAACTGTTTGCTGATTGGCTCAAGGTCGCCTAAGATTTGTTCAAAGGTTGTCCATAAATTAGAGTCTCGCCGAAAATACTTGTTCATTTGACAATTAAGCATCTTTTTGTTTAGATTTAAAGGTTTATTTTAAACTATGAATTATATCGAATACGTTGGATTATGGTCAATCAGTGACTTTGAAAAACAGGCTGAGTGGGTCTAGGTAACATTAGGAAAAGTAACATCCCTAATGAAATTAGTATAACCTGTTGTAGTCGTCTGTAGAACTCTGATTAATTAGCATTCAGTAACAAAAGCATGTTTCCTTTTTTAATAAGAATGTTGGTCTAATTTTATTAATCTTAATCTTAATAGGAATAAGCGGAGGAAGAAATGCTGGGAGTTGATGGGACACATATTGAGGAAAGCACCCAATTGCGTCACAAGGCGAGCTCTCACATGGAATGCTGAAGGCCAAACGAGAAGAGGAAGATCAAAGAACACACTATGCCGGGAAATGGAAACATACATGAGAAAAATGAACAAAAATTGAATGGAACTAGAAAAGAAGGCCCAGGATAGAGTGTGTTGGAGAATGCTGGTCAGTGGCTTATGCTTCACTGAGGGTCAAACTCGTAAGTAAAAGTAAATACGAATAGTTACAACCCAAATCGTTCAATAATAGCATTATTAATTGTCATGTTAATATCTCTAAAAGAATATCAGTTTTAACATCAATGACCAAGACATCTAGAAATCAATGAATTTTAGTGATAGCAGCTTCTGAAACACTTGACGATATCAAAATCGACGATGTTTTTATCATCCTGTTATACATAAACGAATATAATGTGATGAAAAGTTCCTGAATTACAACAACTACTGTCTTCATTATTCTGTTCATTTTAAACATTCCTGTTAAAACATGATTTGAAATCAATCACTGATAGTGAAACTGAAACCTGATATAAACCAGTTTCATGGAGAAAATATAGTTGTTCTTGAGTGAAAGCCTGTCTTTTGGCGAAATTCCCCCCATTTTCGAACAACGAGAAGCGTATTACACTCACATGATTTTCAGATGGTGGAGAAAATTTGTAGCTCAGGTGGATGATTTTGATAGAGTTTTGTTCTCTGATCTGGACGGTTTGGTCGTGGAGCTTTCATCGTTCTTCCGAAAGACATCATCAGTACAAACTTCAAATAGAAGTGAAATCTGAAGGTTGCGCTGATGATGTCTTTCGGAAGAACGATGAAAGCTCCACGACCAAACCATCCAGCTCAGAGAACAAAACTCCATCATAAGCCAATTTACATATGTGTACAAACTGTCAGTATTCGCATGATATGTAAGAGTTTATAAAAGGAAGATGGTGCTTTTGAACTGCATAGTTAAATACTTATCAACAAAAGGAACACAATATTTAAACTACTTCAATTGTTTCATTAAGCTTAAAGCTACTATTAATATAGTGTGTTATGTACTACTGTAGTGAACAGAACACGCTTGGAGACAACCGAATATGTTTAGCATAAATTTACAGAGTTACTTGGTGAAATAGATTAACCAAATAGTAAATCGTTAATTTGCAAAATATCATTCCATCATATCAAACCGTACTGTTGCCGTTGCAAACATCAATCCACTGCCTCACGTTTCATTGTTCATGCGGTTTCTTACAAGTTCCATTGTGTTCTCGCTCTTCCTTTATTGATCTTCTCCCATCTTCTGATGCCAGACATTACATTCTTTAACTCGCGTTATATACTACTTATATCAATATAAGTAGCACTCACCACGCTACTTATATCAACATGAGTAGTATGTAACGATAATCACGATTAGAATGTCTGGCAGTAGGAGGTCGAGAAGATTGAGAAGGATAGAACAAGAACACATAATGATTAGTGTGGAAACGAAAGAACAAGGAAGTTTGAGACGATCGACTCATAAACTATTTACTATATGATCTTCAGAGTTTACTAAGACATTCTGTAATTTTATGCTCAAATACAATTGATTGTCCCCACTTGTTACTTGTTCATTACAATAGTATTGTTCGCTTATTCGGAAAGATTGTAAACACATTCATGAAATAATGCCATTGTGTTGGATGATTAGAGGCTTTTCAAATGATTGATTTTCCATGATAAACTAGATAGCGTTAATGAGTTACTACGTCATCCCTCAGTACTCAGTCATCAGAAAGGTGACTACTACTTATTGTTTTGTTATTAATACGTCTATCAATAAATTGATATAGATGAAGGTAAACAGGAGATGTTTATTAATAGAGAGGTGATAAACCTGGAAACTTTAGGCGGTTCATATTCCGTTTCAGAATCACATAGTAAGTGAGTAATTGAATCGTTCACCATACCAAAGTCATTGCTCACATATAGTATATATAGATATATGCATTGTGTACAATATGATTCAGTGTTTAGCATAAAGCTTATTATGAGTGATTAGACTTATTTCTCTACATATCCAGTTGTAAAAGTGTTAGGAAGTACGTATAATGATAAACTTGGATCTAAGATCATCTTCTTTCCTATAAGAGTTTCGGTTTTCTTACGAACTTTCATCTAAACTTCATTGAAGGAAGTATCTAAAACCTTTGTTCATGTTCATTTCATTATTCTCTGTACCTTCAGACTGTTTGTAACTGATAAGAAACCGTATAACAGAATGAAAAGATAATTTTTTTATGTGAAGCGTTTAGAGTGAATAGATGGGACAACATGAACCTAGATTTCATGTTAGTTGGCATTCATCAGTAAGACATATCTACTATCTTGATTAAACGGATGATCTAGGTATGAATCCAATCCGCACTATCTGGCTTTATTGTCTGAAATATCATCACCAAACGAATCTGGCCTTATTTTGGTGGAGTTTTGTTCTCTGAGCTGGATGGTTTGGTCGTGGAGCTTTCATCGTTCTTCTGAACGACATCATCAGCACAAACTTCAGATAGAAGTGAAGTTTGTGCCGATGATGTCGTTCAGAAGAACGATGAAGGCTCCACGATCAAACCATCCAGCTCAGAGAACAAAACTCCACCAAAATCATCCACCTGAGCTACAAATCTTCTCTACCATCTCAAAATCTGGCCTTAACTAATCTTCAGTAGTACTAAAAATTTTGTTGTTCATGTGTGGCTTGAATTTGTTCAAGTGAGCAAGCTAACATTATCATTATTGACGATAATAACAATAGTAATAATGTAATAATACTTCACCTTTAAGTCATATAGACTGTTAACTTCATATCAGTAGGTTTGGACAAGTTTACATGACTTGAATAAAGACAACATCAAATGGTCATTAATTGAAACAGATCAATTTTACCTATCACAATTTATATTTTTTATAACTAAGAAAACCTCATAGTTTAATATTAATTTCAGCAATGCTGACTAGTGTTGGAGACGGTTGAAACAATTTTACGGGTAGCTAAACCAATAACGTGGCATTAGTTCACAAAATCACCAAATTCTAGTCTGAGCCATATTGGTTGGGGTCCTCTAGACTGTCGTACTCAATAGTTGTAGACTCTGGGTGACATGGCTCAGAATCGTTCACAATGGCGTAGGTGTATACACTCCCTGTCTTCCCTTAAACTAAGAGATTAAAACTGCTTCATATCTTTCTTTCTACGAACTAATTCTCTCTTCCTGTACTATATCCTTATATACAATCTTTCTTCTATATATTACCACCAGTGAATTAACAACTTCTATGAATCTAGTGTTCATCTTGTTGTGCTAGTGAGGTATGGCAAATTGTATCGATTCATATATGTGCCTGATCCAGCATTGTAATTGACTGACTAACTGAATAGAAAACAAATGATACATTCTAGTTGATTTCATTTGACTTTATACTCATTTCATCAATGCATTATCAAGAACACATCAGTTATTATGATTGGAAATTAACAACCCTAAACCATTGCATCATATTATCGCCAATGGATATATATTAATTGGATTCGTTCAAGTGATTCAATTGTAACATATTTAACAGTAGTAGGTTAAATGTATCATGATTATTACAAGGTTTAAAAATCTTTGCTTCAAACTTGTTTAGTTTCTTCGATGGGTCATATTAAGGAGTTTTGTACAGTATATGGGCCTGGTTCAAAGCTGTAGCTGACTGACTGACTGAATATTTATTTCATATTTCATTACCGAAGTTTATCGAAATGCAAGTAACCATCCATTTTGCCTCCCAATGCCCTGGTATGGTCGAGAGTGGGGAGAGTCCGCTCTCCCTCTCCAAATGCTCTCACATGGCCACGCGTATATAGCCTCTGCTAGGGAAGTCCTACTCACTGCCTTCTCGTGGTACTACTGTTCTTTACGAAATTGAGAGGACTAAAAGCGAATGTCCGGCGCTTAAAACGGATCCCAAATCAATAGTGCACATGGGCTCCAGTATCCTCAAGGAACAAATGGCGTATGGACCAATTTTTGGTTACTGGCTTCCATGTGACTGCATCTCCTTACGATACTCCACTGCCTTATGGATCAGACCTTTAGGTCAAAGGCTTTGGTTGTGGCCCCCTAAGTAAACCACCTGCTTCGGTCTGGGCACCCTGTCAGTAGACCCTTACCTCACATAAATCGAATGATCTATGTGGCGCATGTGTATTTGGTGTCTCCTTGTACCGATGTTTATGTGTCTAAATAAATAAATAAAAACATACATTTTCATACTTCTCATTCATTCTATTGTATGAAACATCTTAGAGTAAATAGTTAGTCATGGAAAAGTCAACAATAAACATTTACAAGACAAAAACAAAAAGAGAAAACAACTTACAATTGATTGATTTATAATTCACTAAAATTAATGCAGCTAAACCCCAAATTGCATTATAATCATCTTGTATTAATAGTTTTAATTGTGTACTAAATTGTTTAATTTGATTAGCCCAATTACCAAAACCAGATTTTAATAATTCTCTATATGACATTGATTTACCATTTTCGAAAATAAATAAAATTTCTTTATTTTTATGATTATTATTTTGACTACTATTATTTAATAAGTAGTTTGTTTTATAATAATCAATAAAATGCGATTTATCCATTCTCGACTGATGCATATGTTGATTCCAATTATTTATAGCTGGAATATAAATATTTTCATAATTAGATGATGTATTTGTTTTAGTCATTGTTGTTGTTGATGTTGTTGTTACTGATAGTAGTGCTGTTGTTCCTGTTGCTGTTGTTGTAGGTGTTGTTGTTGCTGAAGGTGTTGTCGGTGTCATTCTTATGGATGAAGAGATTTCAAACGGTTTTTCTATGAAAGAATTTTCATGTATAATTTGATTTAATTTTATACAATTATCGGAATGATTTTCTATAAATGATGTTGGTGTATAGTTTGAATGTGTAGTGACTTCTGTTTCCATGGCACATCTAATAAATAAAATAAATAAATGAGTAAATAAATCAATCTGAAGTGAAAAATCAATATTTGCTATGATTTAAATATTTATATCCAAAGGGGTTTTGTGGATAGTATAGTAGTTTTAATGGTTGAAATCATGAGTCAATTGAAGCTAGACCAAGATGGAAAACCTGGAAGTACTGATCGGGGTTTTTTTCATTCTCCTGTGGAACTCCTCAACGGTGCGAATCCACGATCCCGTCTCACGAGATTCGAACGCAGGACCTATAAGTTTCGTGAAACGGCATCCACTGGTGTTAATGTCTAACTTCAACTAATCCACGAAACTGAGCGACAAATCCATCATTGTCTTCAATGAGTTACAATCTCACAACAGACCCTGTTGAACTCCACTGGTCACTGCTGAGAGATAATTTAAGTGAAAATATCATTAAAAACATACATCATATCTAAATAAACACCCATACAATTCAATGTGTCGAATATCAATTCTACATAATTTTGTGTAATAGTCTGTGTATGTTAGTGATAATGAAGAAACTCTTTGTATCTATGTGATTTAACGCTGTTTCATATTTAAAAATGTATGATATACATTTGTATTCAATCTCGCATCGTGATTACTCAAACTATTAACTTGTTGACAAAATCTTAAATATTCAAAATCCTGTTGTGGTGAACGAGAACATCAGTGGAGATAACTGGATGTATTTGAATATAAAATTACAGAATCTCATCGTAAAATCTAAGAACCATTCAGTAAATTCTTCATTTGTAAAATACCCATCACTTGTCTCAGACTTCATTGTTCTTTCATTTCCACACTCATCATTCTTTGTTCTCAGTCTTTTTTTCTTTAATCTGCTTAACCTTCTACTGCCAGGCATTTCAGTTTTGACTGAGGATACATACTACTCATATCTGTCGACATTAGTAGCTAATACCACACCATATTACCAAGTATATATTACTGATCAGTCACCTGTACAGTATACACATGAATATGATTAGTTAAATTTATGTTTGTACTTGACTAACATTTATACCGTATTGACGAAGAAAAGTGATTTTGAATTTTCTAGTTTTAATGACATCAGAAAATAGTTGAACAATACCATAAATCGACTGAGGTGAGAAATACAGACCACCAAATATCGGATCCATTGTATAAAGGTTAGGCGCTCGTAGCAAAACCGGATTGTCATAAATTTGATGCCAAGTGGGGCTATATATGCACACTGAATTAAAGTCCCATATTAGACACAAGTGACTATCTAGTTCTCTCTTATTTAAATGATATTCTGAGAAGCGTTTACACTTGATGTACAAAATAAGATAAATTTATTGAAATTTCTTTATAGCAATAACAGGAAAATCAGAAATGAGTAGTAGTAGTAGTAGTAGTAGTAGTAGTAGTAGTAGTAGTAGTAGTAGTAGTAGTAGTAGTAGTAGTAGTAGTAGTAGTAGTAGTAGTAGTAGTAGTAGTAGTAGTAGTAGTAGTAGTAGTAGTAGTAGTAGTAGTAGTAGTAGTAGTAGTAGTAGTAGTAGTAGTAGTAGTAGTAGTAGTAGTAGTAGTAGTAGTAGTAGTAGTAGTAGTAGTAGTAGTAGTAGTAGTAGTAGTAGTAGTAGTAGTAGTAGTAGTAGTAGTAGTAGTAGTAGTAGTAGTAGTAGTAGTAGTAGTAGTAGTAGTAGTAGTAGTAGTAGTAGTAGTAGTAGTACTAGTAGAATTGGAAGACCATCACACAACATCGAACTGACTAAAACCATAAATTTATGACAGCGAATCCTAACTCACTGGTTTTGTGATAATGTCCATATTATAAGAAGAGAAATGTTTACTTGTAATCCCCATATAAGATCATTATTACATATCATCAATAAGTTTCAGCCAACAGTTAGTCTGAATCTTACAAGGACCATTAGTCCCTTCATAATTTTAGATGCTCTTCTCTGAAGGGTAATAAATAGCACAAGGATTTGATTTAAGGCTTCTCTTATCTGCTTTCAACAAGTTAAGCTAATAGTATTTCCTTAGATCTTTTATATAAAATCAATTAACGAATTATTGATAATCACAAAGGATCATGAGTTTTTCATGTCCCTTGTAATATCGCTGAGAACAACAAGTGAAGTCCCAAACATCAACGGTAAGATTCATTTATTCAGTACATATGAATTAAAAATTCATCTCATTACACCAACCAATGGCTATCTGGAATTGGTAGCTAAGTGGAAAACGTGATGACGTTTGCAGCTACGGTAATGGGTTTAAGTGTCAGAGTGATGGAGATACATCTGATGAGTCCAAAGTGAAACAAAATGCAAGTCTTCAACTGCACCCCTAGTCATCATCGAACTCTGCTTAAAATGCTCGTAATATAATGGCAATTTTGAGGAAATCCACACAAGATACACATATGCTAAAAAAGACTGATCGATTTTGCAATCCTAAACATCAATGAAGAGTTTCAAATAACCAACACACATGAATTAAGATGTTCTGTATGAGTAGTTAACGATTACTTAACTGTATTGTAACCTCTCAGGAATTTATTATTCACTCTCAACCCAGATATTGACAAAGTTGTAATCTGTTCATTATAGTCAGTCAGTCAGCTACAACGTAGGATCAGGCACATATATATGCATCTGTCCAAGTTGCCATACTGCATCAGCACAATAAAATGAACACCGGATTCATAAAAGTAGTTAATTCAGTTGTGGTAATATATAAAAAGAAGATTGCGGTAAGGATAAAGTACAGGAAGAAAGAATTAGTTCGTAGAAAGAAAGATATGAAGCGATTTTAATCTCATAGTTTAAGGGAAGATAGAGAGTGTATACACCAACACCATTGTGATCGATTCTGAGCTATGTCACCAAGAAACTTCAACTATTTGTTACAATAGTCGCGCGGATCTCAACCAAGTAGTCTGTATCTCCCAACATGGCTAAGACTAGAAGTTAGTGATTTTGTGGTCTGATGCCACGTTTTGGTTTTGCCACCCCGGAGGTAGATGTAGCTAACAATGGAATCCAGGATGTCCCGTCCAATTAGAGACTTATCAGATGTATACACCTGAATCTTGAATTTGATGTTCATTCCAAAAAAACTCAAACTCAGTACCGTAGCTTCAAACTTCATCACGTTATCCACTTAGCTACTGATCACAGATAACCACTAACTTGTACAATGAGATAAATTTTGAACTCTTTATGTATTGATTGCCTGAATCTCTACATTGATCAATCTCTTTTTTGTTATATGTGCATCTTATCAAGATTACTTCTATATTGCCATTAAATCATAAGTATTATAATGAAATGATCCAATCAACCATTACAAATGTATGTAACCTCTTCAATTTAGAAAGAATTACAACAATATAAATCAGTCAAGTTTTTCAACACACTATTTTACCTATTTTCAAACTGAGACATTCAAGCAACCTCATTCAACCAGGCACATCCAGTTGACGAGTCGCAAAAAGGACGAAACACTAATCAAACTGGATTCCACTACTAATCACTATTCATCTTTACTTATGAAAAGTAATTTAAAGTAAATTTACATTCTAACAAGTACTTATATTCATTATCATGTTGAATAGAAATTTTAATTAGAAAAAACGGAAACTATCTTGTATTAGTTTTTGATTGAGATCGTGAACCGATTGATGTTAGATCACCGTTGAAAACCTGGAGGCATTGGACGGCCGTTTTATTCTATTGTGGGACTGCTCAGCAGTGCGCATCCACGATCCCGCTCGTGAGATTCGAACCCAGGGCCTTCAGTCTCGCACGCGAACGCTTAACCTTCTAGACCACTGAGCCGGCCGGCATCCAACGGTGTTAATGTCTAACCTCAACCAATCTAAGAAGTTGCGTGACCATCTTTCATTGTACTGAGGTAGACACCTGTTTCTACCCGACATGGATTAGCTCCGCTGGTCACGGAGAAACGGAAACTATCTTGTATTACATTCATCCAAAAAATGAATAATTATTCTTATGAAATGATGTAGGCAACGTTTTCAACTATAAATATGAATGTTTTTTTTGATACATTACAGCCCAAATAGATTGAATTGACAGTGTTAAAAAAGAAATAGTTTTTGTTTTATGAGAAGATTACCTCATTTTATTCCTTACATATATATCTACTTATATAAACAATACAATATGCTGTTGGATTCTTCTTCAATAAACCTGTCAGAGTTTGTCAAATTTCAGTATACTACAATAAGACATTCAACGATCTATATACTGTACAATACATACATACATACATACATAGATACACACATACATACGTACATATATATACTTATCCACATAGATACATGTACATACATGTTCATGTTTGTTTATCTACCTTTTGGAACCGATCAAACATTTTTTTATTTTTTTAAAATATTTTTTTGATATATGTGAAGAGAAAGAAAGAAAGAAAAAAAAAAATTATTTATCACTGTTTCTAATTAGAACCATAATGTTTTATACCTTTCGTAACTAAGGTGCCACACATACACACACGCACCTGAATATGTATACACATACAAACAAATACTATTATATTATTATCTGAATACTAAACATAAATGTATATATATATATATAATCTATTAGCTTAGTTGGCAATACATTGCAATTTGAATGATGAATAAGAGAATACCAAACTTACTAAGACAGGATACATAGAAACAAAGAAAGAAAGATAGAAAAAAAATGAAAATAATCAACTAAGGTGCTGCATTTCTTTCTAAAAGAAAATTTTTTTTCTTTTTTTTTGACTAAATGAAAAATAGAATTTGGGGGAATAATAGTCATAACTCTCTCTCTCTCTCACTTTCTCACACACACGCACACTCGCTCTCTCTCTCACACACACACATCCACACACACTTATAAGTCAAAGAAGTAATCATACAGAGAAAAATTTGGCCATTAGTCAACTGTCAAAAACTTGGTAGATATTCACTTATGAATATTCTTCTTTTGTTTTTTTTCAAAAAAAAAAGAAAAAAAAAGAAAAAGCATTAAATGCAGTGAAAAATGAAAAAGAAAAAGAAGAAAAAAGAAGAAAAAACAAAAGAGATTGAATTAAATGAATTTTCATAGTTGTATATAGATAGATATGTGGCTATGGTTACATATATTATGCTTAAATAAAAGAAATGCATAAAAGAAAAAAGAAAAAAGGAAAAAAAAGAAAAATCAGCGAGAAAAAGAAAACGAATAGTCAGTAATGAATCAGTTGAGTGTTAAATCATTTCAATGTATTAAGGCAATAGTTTATCATGCCTTCTTCTACTTTGTTTCTTTTCTTTTCTTTTTTCTTTCATTTTTCTTCTTCTTGTCTTATGTATATCTACTTAGTTGAATAGATAAATAAGCATTTTATAGGTGAACAATAAGTTTAGGTAACCAATGTAAAATAGATAATGAATTTTGGTGAACATTAATCTTTATCATAATAATAATTATGATTATGATTATGAATATTATCAGTTTTGTTATTGTTACCAATCCAAAGAATAAGAAGAAGAAGAAGAAGAAGAGGGAGAGGGAGAGGGGGGGGAAGAAAAAAAGAAGAAAGAAAAAAGAACGAATCCAAAAAAACAAAATGTAACCAAATATTTACGTAAATATGTATGTAACTAAGGTGGTAGACAACCAACTAATCATATGTGTTATTGTATATAAGCGGCTATTTGACAAGCTCATTTTTATAATTTAGTGAATGAAAAGAAAAAAGAGAATAACAGAGGGATAAAACAAGCAAGCATAAGCATCTACTGGTATACATGTTAGGATATTATATTTAGTATTCTTTCTATGGTATATAGAGAGATAGATAGATTGGTGGATGGATATACCCTCTCTGTCTACCTGTGTTTAGTTGTTTGCTTGTAACTTGTCAAAGAAAGAAATAACTTGGCACTTCTAATTCATTTCTCCTTTTCTTTTTCTTTCTCTCATTTTATCCGACTTTTGGTGTATTATTTATGTAGGTCTTTCATATATATATAATTAACGAATGTATCATTTATTATTGATTAAGTATATGATGTCAACTGATTAATTCAGTATAATCTGATTGTAAATACTTATAATTAGAACATAATATACATATTGTAGACTCAAAAAGTATATAGATATAGATATATTAGAAGGGGTTTTGTGAAAATTATAGTAAATTTCATAGTTGAGATCATTAGACAGTGGAAGCTGTTGAGGAATCCCACAATGGGACGAAACGGCCATCCAGTGATTCAATCGACTCATGATCTCAACTATTAAGTTATATGCATGTATTCTAATATTATGTAACGTCCTATAATAACACTAGACAGTTTATATATTATATCATGAAAAGTTATTAGATTAGTTCAGTAATATGTTTATGACAGATATTCTATTCGTTAAATGTGTTTGTTATGATAGTATTGGGTGAAGGCATTAAAAATGACCATTGAACATATTGTACTGAGAATATACCAATCAGCAATGCATATGAACTCTTTTCATACTTAGTTATACTAACGTATGAACTCATCCCTTAACCTTATTATTATTATTAAGTTAAAATACAGAAATATCAGAAATAACAGGCTAAGTGTTCGCGCACGAGACCGATAGGCCCTGGATTAGAAACTGATGAGGTGAGATCGTGGATGCGCACTGCTGAGGAGTCCCACAATAGGACGAAACAGCTGTTCAGTACTTTCAGGTTTTCTATACTGGTCAAGCTTGAATTGGTATGATCTTAGTATTAAAATTACTAATAATATCCATAAAACCCCTTCTGATATAGAATGGTTTGTGTTGATTGTTTGACAGCACAATTAATTATCCATACAATTCATTCAGACTATAAATAGGTAAATATTTAATTTTGTAATGAACACCTTGCTATTTCAGCTACAAAGTCGAGTAAAAATTTACTTTCCAATTAACCGACTGTTTATCAAGTCTTTATAATGGGATCAGAAATCCATGATCTTATAATACTCATTGAATAAGATTATTAAACGATATTAAATATGATCATAGATAGATAGATAGATAGATAGATAGATAGATAGATAGATAGATAGATAGATAGATAGATAGATAGATAGATAGATAGATAGATAGATAGATAGATAGATAGATAGATAGATAGATAGATAGATAGATAGATAGATAGATAGATAGATAGATAGATAGATAGATAGATAGATAGATAGATAGATAGATAGATAGATAGATAGATAGATAGATAGATAGATAGATAGATAGATAGATAGATAGATAGATAGATAGATAGATAGATAGATAGATAGATAGATAGATAGATAGATAGATAGATAGATAGATAGATAGATAGATAGATAGATAGATAGATAGATAGATATGACAGCACTGATTTATCAAATCCATAAATCGGAATACATTCTTTGCAATCATTAACAATCCAATAAAATTTATGAGTGGTTATTCGGTCAGTTAAATTTTATTTGTTTTAGCTTTGAAGGAGATTCAGAGCAAATCATCTTTTTGTATCATTTAGATACGACAAATAACTATCTACTCTGAATAAGTCTCTGATATTGGTACAACGGTTGGCTTTCCTAGTCTACACGAATGGGACGTTAATTTACTTTAGACGAATATCTACACTAGATTCCCTCACAATGTTCATTCTACAAGACTTCAACACAACTCAGACCAAGAACACGTGATTAGCCTGACTAGAACGTAAATATATTTCCGCACCACAAAACCTGACACAATCCAACAACAATGAACAATCAATAATAATAATTATAAGGAAAGGTCAATATATAACTCATCTGACACATGTCAGACTATTCGGATGTTAGACTAAGCACAAAACCAGTCAGATTTAAAAATAGTTTTTGTAATAAATGTAATAAGTTCGAAAAAAAGTTAATCAAGCCATTGCTCCGCTACGGCCGAGAATGGGGAGAATCAGCTCTCCCTCTTTAAATGCTCTCACATGGCTACGTGTATACAACTACTGTCAAGGAAGTCCTAATCACTGTCTTCTTGTAGCATTACTGTTGTTTACAAAATTGAGGGGAGGATATGCTAATGTCCGACGCTTTAACCGGATTGGTAGACACGGAGGGTCCACCTAGGGTAGTTTGAAAATCCTGATTCCAAACCAATGGTGCACATGTGCTCCAGTATCCTGAGGCAACAAATGATATATGAACCAACCATTGGCTACCGGTTGCCATGGGACTGGATCTTCTAATGTTGATCTACTGTCTTGTGGGTCAAACCTTTAGATCGAAGGCTGTGGGTGTGGTCGGCTAAAAAGACCACCATGTTCGGTTCGGGTATGCCGGCAGTATCACAGCCCGCACACAAATCAGGTGACTTGTGTGGCGCATACCTATTCGGTGCCCCTTTTTACCAATATTTTTGTTAAAAATAAATATACTAGTCTGATCATTGATAAGCTTGATGACTATGTGTGTGCGCTTTTCATTATTGTTAGGAGTCTATATTTTAGGATGAATGATAAAAGCGATAAAACTATTTTCACTGACGTTTCGCTATTTAATTCTGATAGCTTTGCAAGTTTTAGGCGTGTTCTTGTTCTAACCTTATATGAACAGTGAACAGTATATGACAGTGAGTAATACACTCTTTTGTGGTAAAACTTTCGGGGTTATTATTAAAATGATCAGGGATAAACATTTGAAATCTTCCAAACAACTGATAACTGTTATTTCATCAGTCACGAATGATCCACTAAATCTAAATCTTCTTTCCTGTATAGTGTATCTTATATCGGAGCAAGATTCAGGTATGCATGGGAACAGATGGCTGTCATAAACAAAATGAACTCCACTTGAGTAACGAAGTTAGTCACTATGGTTAAGAATTTTATACTCTAATTAAAGTATCATTTCCTTTTATTTACGCATATTTAATCACTAAACGTATACACATAAACTTTGACAAAATTAAGTAGAACTTGTGGTAATCGTAATGATGGATTGGGGTTAGCGATGGAATCCAGAATGCGCGTTTCGTCCTATTTAAGACTCGTCAATTGTAAAGAACATCAGTCCTATGATACAAGCACAATCAGCTGACGAGTCCTAAATAGGACGAAATACCCATCCTGTATTCCACTGCTAGCCACTTTCTATCATCGCTCTATAAAGCTTATGACTTAAGACAATATCTAGGCAATCTGCACAGGATGCACATATGTCAACAAAAGACTAATTAATTACAGTGCTTAACAGCAATGAGAAGATACAAGTGAAAAAATGCCAATTGAATTTGTTAAAATAATGTATAAAATATATTTCATATTGTACTAAACATGAAGTATTGAATGATGCTGTGAAGTGTGCTACTGATGTCAATAGATATAAGTAGTATGTATCATCAATCGAAAGTGAATTGCCTGAAGGCAAAAGGCTATGAAGATCAAAGAAAAGAGAACAAGAACAAAGAATGATTGATATGAAAATGAAGGAACAATGAAGTTTGAGACAATTGATTGACATTGTAATGGCTGTGCTTCATTGACCAATCACCCTCGTAATCGTTATCATATATTGCTCAACGGTGTTTGAAATCAGAAGACCAAGAGAAGCATCGACTACGACTTTATTAGCAGATAATTCAGACCACAAAGCAGTGAGGCGAATGAGTGAGTCAGAGAACTGAGAGTTTAGATTGTTAAATGTACATGTATATATATAAGGAAATGAATGGATCATCGAATCAATTACGCGTAGGTGGTAAGCAATGTTCAAACATACATATTTCATACAAGCACAACAATAATAAAGGTACAATAAGTTGTTATAGTACGGATGACTTTGTCCGCTAAATAAGTTAACAAAAGGGCTTAACTAAGTTAAATGAGAACAAACTCAATTGAACGTGAGTTGCCATAACATTATACGAATGAAATATTTTTTGCATAGTTCTCAGACGTTACTAAGTAATTCTGTCATGTTGTATTCGATTACATCCGATTGTCCCCAATTATATGTTCTCATTCACTACTACGGGACTCCTCAGCAGTGCGTGGGGCGGGGTCGTGAATGCGCACTGCTGAGGAGTCTCATACTAGGACGAAACGGCCGTCCAGTGCTTCTAGGTTTACCATGGTCGTTTAGCTTCAAATGACTGATGATTTCAACCAGTGAAATTTCTAAAATCTCCATAAAACCCCTTCTGATAATACCATTACTATTATTATTATTATCATAATGGTTAAGTGCTCGCGCGCGAAGCCAGTAGGTCCTGGGTTCGAATCCCGCGGGGGGGGGGCGATTTCGTGGATGCGCACTGCTGAGGAGTCCCATACTAGGACGAAACGGCCGTCCAGTGCTTCCAGGTTTTCCATGGTGGTCTTGCTTCAATTGGCTTATGATTTCAACTTGTGAAATTTCTAAAAATCTCCACAAAACCCATTCTGATAATAATCAACTGCTCATTAGTGATTGACTTCAGGAGACACTCCTGGAGTTCTAGTGAGAAGTCGTTACCAGTGGAGTTCAACCAGGTCTGTTGTGAGATAGGAACTCACTGAAGACAATGGTGTACGGTGGCGCAACTTCGTGGATTGGTTGAAGTTAGACATTAACACCGTTGGATGCCGGCTCAGTGGTCTAATGGTTAAGTGCTCGCGCGCGAAGCCAGTAGGTCCTGGGTTCGAACCCCGCGAGGGGGGGGCGGGTTCGTGGATGCGCACTGCTGAGGAGTCCCATACTAGGACAAAACAGCCGTCCAGTGCTTCCAGGTTTGCCATGGTGGTCTAGCTTCAATTGGCTCATGATTTCAACTTGTGAAATTTCATAAATAAAAAAAGAATCATTATCAAATTAATTAAAATAAAGTGAACTTACCTCCAAGCTAAACGAAAACTTAATAAATCTAAATAATGTAAATTTAACATGATTTCACGATCATTTATTGATAAATTCATAAATCCTGGAACTAATTCAGCATAATGTTTTAATTCTTGCATTGAATCTTCTAGAATTGAACAAAATTTACTTGTATAATATTCATCAATCTATTGAGAATTGAATAAATAGAAGATAAATATAAAGAATCAAAAAGGAATTAGTTGAACAAATTTCTTTTATAAAAGAGAAATACAGGCGAAAAAATAAAGTCGATCATTGCATAGATACATACAGAAGTATATTGTGGAGGTCCGTTTTATTTAATTGTCATTTAGATCGAATGATGTTGTTGTTGAAAGGACTCTTTAATTTAGTGGCCCGTGGATTTGACTCCAAGGAGATTGTAATGATGATTGTTGTTGAAATATACATATATCTATGTCACCTATCCTCGTATATAATCATCAACTTTAATTGTATTAGTCAATAACAATATAGAATTATTAGAACAAAGTACTTAAACAAGTTTCCTTTACATAACAAAAATGCAGAAAAAAAGTCGATAATTGTATAGATATATACATAAGTGTTTTTTTTACGCCTGTTACTCCCAATGGAGCATTGGCCGCCGACCAGCATTCTCCAACCCATTCTGTCCTACTCTTCCTTCTTTTCTAGTTCCATCCAATTCTTGTTCATTTTTCTCATGTCTATTTCTATTTCTCGGCGTAATGTGTTCTTTGGTCTTCCTCTTTTCCTTTGACCTTCAGGATTCCATGTGAGGGCTTGTCTTGTGACGCAGTTGGGTGCTTTCCTCAATGTGTGTCCTATCCACTTCCAGCGCTTCTTCCTGATTTCTTCCTCCGCTGGGATCTGGTTTGTTCTCTTCAACAGTACGTTGTTGCTAATAGTGTCCGGCCAACGGATCCGAAGTATTTTGCGTAGACAACTGTTAATAAACACCTGTATTATTTGGATGATGGCTTTTGTAGTTCTCCAGGTTTCTGCCCCATACAGTAGAACTGTCTTGACATTTGTATTGAAAATCCTGACCTTGGTGTTGGTTGACAGTTGTTTTGAGTTCCAGATGTTCCTCAGTTGTAAATATTCTGCTCTTGCTTTGCCGATCCGTGCTTTCACATCTGCATCAGATACACCCTGTTCATCAATGATGCCGCCCAGATATGTAAAGGTTTTTACATCTTCCAAAGCCTCCCAGTCAATTGTGATTGGATTGGTGCATGCTGTGTTGTATCTGAGAATCTTGCTTTTCCCTTTGTGTATATTGAGACCTACTTCTGCTGCTGAGATTGCTGCTACACTGGTCGTCTTCTCCTGCATTTGTTGTTGCGTTTGGGATAGAAGGGCCAGATCATCTGCGAAGTCTAGATCATCCAACTGCATCTTAGATGTCCATTGTATCCCGCGCTTTCCTTCAGATGTTGACGTCTTCATGATCCAGTCGATCACCAGGAGAAAGAGAAATGGTGAGATTAAGCAACCTTGCCTAACACCGGTCTTCACTTCGAAGGACTTTGTCAACTGTCCTCCGTGCACGATTTTGCAGTGTAATCCATCATAGGAATTCTGTATGATATTGACTATCTTCTGAGGCACGCCGTAGTGTCGAAGAAGTTTCCATAGTGTTGATACATAAGTATACCACTGGACAACAACCTAATGGTTCTAAAGCTTAACAATATGCTATTAAATATGAAGATTCTGGGAGTTTTGTGAGTGTCCACTATTGATTAGTTTCATAATATGTTGAACCAACTCAACCGTAATACCTAATTTGATAAATACGATCAATCAATGATGATTACCACCATCAGAACAAAATACTCGAGATGAAATCATTCTATATGATTGATGGTTTGATTCAATACTATATATCTATGGTACAATATAGAATTCTCATCATCAAGTATTTCAACAAGTGTGTTTTATAAAGAGAGAAACAAAATGGAAGGAACTGATACCTGCATGCATACATACACACATACATACATACATATCACAGTTAAGTAAATAAACTACATGGAATTAAATGAAACGTCTTCTATGAAGTTTCGGAACCTGTACAAATCTTTTCAATAGAATACGAGTTGTTGACTAGATCAGCTCTAACAATCTGTTCATCACAGTGTATATTTGTTAGATAATGTATTATAGAACTTTTATACTTTTGCTTGAATGTATGGATTTTAATGTATTGACGACTTGTTCTACCAGAAGATATACAATTAGATAGATATATGAATGAATGGGTGGTTAGTATCTGATAAGATAACACCTACAAGGAGTTTGTAAGAATTTACATATCTAACCACAACCATATTAATAATGACCTAAAAAGATTCATCAAACAGTTTGTTAAATGCCTTCACCACTCTTTACAATACAGTAAAGTCTTTTCTCAAAGACCCAGTGTTGTAACGGGTGGACTGCAGGTTTTTGATAAGCAGCGTTTATATCGATCGATTCAGTGACACGGTTAACAGGTAAGGACAACCTAGTGCCCTGATTGGAATAATAGATAATATGCAAGAATTGATAAATTGTAAGAGTAAATGACCAGTAATCCCAAGAGCATACAATCTCTTTATGTAGCAAGTCAGACGAGGAACATTCTTCGATAACAATAAAACGTGGGAAGACTAATAGAGAGATCAAAGGAAAATGCAGTACCATGATTAATGACCTTTGACATACTTTTTATTACAGAATCTCGAATAGTTCATAACTTCATGAAATTCCAACAGGGTGTTTATATGTTGTTTATATTTCAAGCTAAATTTAACATTATGACATTAAGGAGGATTAAGTGTAAGACCATTAACAACAGATTATCATTGAATAAGAGACAAGAACATATTTTATTTTACGAGAGAAATGAAATTCTAAATTCACAATTAGGATTATAGTCAGTCAGCTACAACGTAGGACCAGGCACATATATGCATCGGTCCAAGTTGCTACACCTCATTAGCACACCGAGAGGAACATCAAGTTCATAGAAGAAGTCACTTCAGTGGTAGTATTATATAAAACAAAGATTAGGTATGAGAATATAATACAAGAAGAAAGAATCAGTTTGTAGAAAGAAAGAAATAAAGCAATTTTAACCTCATAGTTTAAGGGAAGATAAAGAGTGTATACAATTACGCCGTTGTGATCAATTCTGAGCCATGTCACACAGAGTCTCCAACCGTTGGTTACGTGCACCCCAACCAAGTTGTCTGCATCTACCAATATGTCTCAGACTAGAAGTTAGTGACTTCAAACACTGATGCCGCGTTTTGGTTTGACCACCCCTAACTTTCCTTCAACCATCCCCTACACTATTCAGCATTGTGCGTCTTGGTAATCACTGTTCAGGCATACATGACACGCCAACCAACCATCTCAGTCGATGAACATTCACAATCTCATCAATTGATTTATCATCATCATTCTATAATACTCTACGTCGAACCGCACTATTACTTAACCGTTGATCCCAACAAATGCGAGCATTATTTCCAAGTCATCTGTGATTAAATACTAGCAGCTTACGAATATCTTCGACTCATAATAGCCACGTTCCGCAGCCGTATAGTTGAACAGAACGAACTGCTGCACAGTATACTCGTCCCTTAATTAATAGACAGACATCTCGCCTACCCCATAGGTGGTGACGTAAGTTAGCACAAGTCAAACGAGCTTTTCGAATCCGTCATGAGATTTCGTCAGACACTAACCCATTATGGCTGTTCAGACTTCCGAGATAAGTGGAGATGTCGACACGTTCGACTACTTCACTCCTTATCCTTAGTTCAGGTGTTGATGCAGGACAGTTCTGAAGCAACAACTTGCATTTAGAGTAGGAGAAACGCATCTCAAACATTCTGGCATTGTTCCTCAATACTATCAAATGACTGCATTTTATTGGCGTCTTCACCAAGACAGGTATATATCATCTGCATGTTATATGAGACTAACAAATCATCATTCATTTGAATATATGGGCTACCGGTTTCCTGTCCCTTCCATCTAGATATTTCAACAAGTTATCTGGTTTTGTTTGTTTCAATCATTCAACTGAACCACCATTACATCGTTCGCTTTATCTTTCACAAATTTTTTAACTTGAATAACTAGTAAAATGATATGAATATCTTTCTTCATGACTGATTGTTGTATCATTTAAAACTTGATAAACTCTAAGAAGATGTCAGATCATGTCAGTGAAACATATTCATCAATTGTTGAATATGCGTTTAAGTTGACTACTACCAGAAGTTTGTGCTGATGATATCGTTCAGAAGAACGACGAAAACTCCATGACCAAACTATCCAGCTCAAAGAACAAAACTCCATCAAAAATTGTTAATTAATTCATGATAGAATGATGAAGATTATCACAAGAAGTAAAATTCTTATCAACATGATATTATTAGGCAGTTTAGTGTTTAGGAGGACATATAAAAATTAATCTACTGAATATCAGTAAACTAAACGTTTCTCAGTGATCAGTATTAGAATGTAACGATAAGAGGCTAAGTGTTCTCACGCGAGAATGATAAGTCCTGGTTTCAAATCCCATGGGGTGGCTCGTGGATATGCGCCACTGAGGAGTCTCATAATAGGACAAAACGGTCATCCATTACTTTCAGGTTTTCCATGGTGGTCAGTCAGTAAATGATTCATGAATAATTAAAATAATGATTTATGCATAATAATAAAATGAATTCATTTCCTTCTATTTAATTAGCATGATGACCTACCCATCAGTTGTATTATTTCAGTATTAAGTTACAAATGTCTTTTCTTAATTAATATGCTTAATCAGTATTTTAAAATGGTAACTATTGGTCGGGAAACGATAAATTATACCTAATTTATAAGTGCTAAGAACGTGCTACTCCCCTATCTTTATATTAATTAACCGTAAGTGACTAAATCTTTTTTTTCAGTAAGGAGATTTGTAAAGATTTTAGTGTTTTTAACAATTGAATATAAGCTAGACTGCAGGTTTTTGGTTCGAGTCCCAAAGGCGGGATCAAGGATACACATTACTGAGGAGTTCCACCCTAGGATGAATAAGGTATCCAGTGCTTTCAGGTCTTTAATGGTGGTATCACCTACTTACGTACGCCTGTCACTCCCAATAGAGCATGGGCCACCGACTAGCATTCTCCAACCCACTATGTCCTCGGTCTTCCTTTCTAGTTCTGTACAATTGATATTCATTCTTCTCCATTTATCAGCGCAAATTGTTTATTGGTCTTCCTCTTCTCGTTTAGAATTGAGGATTCCATGTGAGTGCTTACCTTGTGACGTAGTTGGTTGCTTTCCTCAATGTGTGTCCTATCCACATCCAGAACTTCTTCCTGATTTCTTCCTCCGTTGGAATCTGGTTTGTTCTGTCCCACAATAGGTTGATACTGTCTGGCCAATGGATTCCAAGTGTTTTGTGTAGACAACTGTTAATAAACTTTTGTATCTTCTAGATGATGACTTTCGTAGTTCTTCAAGTTTCCACCCCTATACAGTAGAATTGTCTTAACATTTATATTGAAAATTCTAACTTTGATATTGGATTGTGAACAGTTATTTTGCGTTCTAGATGTTGTTCAGCTGTTGGTCTAGTTTAGATCAATTCATAACTTCAACTGTCAATAATTCCTTTTCTTTTATTAGAAATATACAAATCATTACTTTGATGAATGTAATAAAAAAAGTAGTATCCATCTATTTGAATAATAGAAATGATCCATAAGGTGGTAATGAATGGTCTTATATAATTTATGTAGATGATAGACAATTGAATATGAACGAATGAATAAACATTTATGAATATGGAATTCATATTCTGTTTATAATAAACCATCTGTCATATGTCAAAATACATTCCTTTTGTTGAATGTTGCCAGCAACCACGATATCTTTGATTGGGCCTTCTGTAACTTGTTTAACGAGAGGTTGTAATCCAGGAACTCAAGACTGAACTTTGCATGCAGAAATGATTCGTTCAACCTCTCATCCTTTCTTGGCCCTTATTCCCTTAATGGGTACGTTTCTGAAAGGTGTACAACTTTTCTTTGTACAAATTACAAAAGGTTCAATCAGAAATATTGTGGTTGCTGGCAATATGCAGAGAAAAGAATGTACATTGTTTAGATATCGATTGGCTGGACTGATATGTCAAAATATTGAATAGTTTTTTTTCAGTTTCATATCTTTAACTGAATAAAATGGAGCAAGTTTTACTGTATAGTATAGTCTTATAAGATAAAAAGGAGATGTACCATCGACAAACTGGAAGAACAATTGATGAATGTTGAAAAAATGTCTAAGAAACAACTGTTACCTACGGAAATGTGTTGAGAAACCAAGAGATTGAGCACTGGAGGTCGGTCGGTCGCGACTCGGATAGCTCAGTGGTAACTTCTCTGACTGTGAAGCTGGGTAACACGAGGCCGAATCCGTCAGAGAGCACCAGTTCCCTCAAGATTACAGGTACACCTTGCTCACGAGTGCCGAGTAGAATGAAACCCGAGTCCAGGGTTTCCTGTCGACTACCTCCAACCACCATCTAAATCTCAATATATAGTGCCCGTAGTGTCGAGTCACCTAGACTGATGGCCACATTGCAACATGATCGATAGCATTTGATCTGCACTAATAAGGACTAGACACGCATGACATTGGTCACCAACCAGGGATCATTCAATTGAGATTGAGCACTGTGTTAGCCAGAACTTATCCGGCGAGCCAAACTATTAATTTATTCATTCAATTAAAGATTAACAAGCACATCTTTCATGTTACCACCAACTGTATTTATAAATTTATGTGTACCGAACAGAAACGAGAGTATATCTTAGATTTTCATTCCAAGAAGCTTCAGAATAAGAGAAAGAAAGACTCTAATAGTGCAATTTTCTGGTAAGCGTTTTACCAGAAACTCTGGAATATGTAGAATCCTACACATACCTAGGAAGCATCATTGATAAACAAGGAGATTCAGATGCAGACGTAAAGGCGAGGATCGGCAAAGCAAGGGTCGCATTCCTACAATTAAAGAACATATGGAACTCAAAACAACTTTCAACCAATATCAAAGTGAGAATCTTTAATACGAACGTCAAGGCAATCAATTCTACTGTATGGAGCTGAAACTTGCAGGACTACAACAACCACAATCAAGAAGGTACAAGTATTTATAAATAGCTGTCTACGCAAGATACTCAACATCCATTGGCGGGATACCATCAGCAATAGCCTTCTGTGGGAGAGAACAAACCAACTTCCAGCTGAAGAAGAAATTAGGAAAAGACGATTCAGTTGGTGGATAGGACATACAGTACGGAAATCATCAAACTGCATCACGAAGCAAGCCCTAACTTGGAATCCTGAAGGGAAACAGAAAATTGGAAGGCCGAAGAACACATTACGTCGGGAAATAAAAGCAGATATGGAAAGGATGAGTAACGACTGAAAAGAGCTAGAAAGGATTACCCAGGACAGGGTTGGATGGAAAATACTTATGAGCGTCCTATGCTCCTTCACGAGGAGTAACAGGCGTAAGTAAGTAAGTAAGTAATAGTGCAATTACCAAACATCTCCTTGATACAGGATATCAGGTCGATACAATACAATCTTTCAAGGCATTTAGTAAGCAGCTGAACTCCAGTTTGCTTAGGCCATTGCTATCAGGCGTCAAAAACCTGACTTATGTGTTCCAAAAGAGATGGCTATTATTCTTTCCTTACCTTAGTGACAAATAGTCTTTCGTTGCATCTTTGACTTATTTTTAGCTCTTTATTGCATTTATTACATCATTGTGTTTTCATTTCGACGATCTTCCAGATTAGTATTGTTGTTTGATTAACTGAGCTTTGCTCATATTATTCCTATAAGCGTTTACTCATTATGTAATCACTTGATTCTGGCTGTTTGAACTGTTGTCACAATCAATGCTGTAGAATGTTCTTTTACATAAGGTATATATTTACAATATTCAGTCTATTAAATTTATTTAAACCCTTGCTATTTTATAATAATGTGGCCCCCAAATGCTCTCACATGGTCACGTGTATACAACCACTGTCAGGGAAGTCCTAATCACTGCTTTCTCGTGGCACTGCTGTTGTTTACGAAATTTAGAGGATAATAAGCGAATGTGCGACTCTTTAATCGGGTTGGTAGACACGGAGAGTCAACCTAGGGTAGTTTGAAAATCTTGATTCCAAACCAATGGTGCATATGAGCTCCAGGATCCTGAAGCAATAAATGATACATGAGCCAATCGTTGGTCACCAGCTATCATGTGGTTTCATGTCCTAATGTTACTTCACTGCTTTGCGGATAAGATCTTCAGGTCGAAGACTCTGGGTTCGGCCCCCTAAGAAAACCATCTGGTTCGGTTTGGGCACCCGGACAGTATCCCAGCTCTTACACTAATCGAATGACATATGTGGCGCATATCTATTTGGTGGCTCTTTCTATCAATATTTATGTGTTTAAATAATAAATGTGTCTTCAATATAACCTCCAACCAAACCCTCTCATGTTAGTAATTTAAATCCATTGTGTAATTCTGATTTATAAATATCACAGGTTGGAAGCAGCTGACGAGAATCAAACGAAATGAAATGAATTCATACTGTTCTGCTAGAACCTTTATTTTTGTTCTTTTCAAAACGATGCCCCCAAATGCCCTGGTATGGCCGAGAGTGGGGAGAGTCCGCTCTCCCTCTCGAAACGCTCTCACATGGCCACGCGTATATAGCCTCTGCTAGGGAAGTCCTACTCACTGCCTTCTCGTGGCACTACTGTTGTTTACGAAATTGAGAGGACGAAAAGCGAATGTCTGGTGCTTTAAACGGATCCCAAATCAATAGTGCACATGGGCTCCAGTATCCTGCGGGAACAGATGGCGTATGAACCAATTTTTGGTCACCAGCTTCCATGTGACTGCATCTCCTTACGATGCTCCACTGCCTTGTGGATCAGACCTTCAGGTCGAAGTCTCGGGTTGTGGCCCCCTAAGCAAACCACCTGGTTCGGTTTGGGCACCTGGGCAGTATCACAGCCCTCACACATATCGAATGATCTATGTGGCGCATGTGTATTTGGTGTCTCCTTGTACCAATGTTTATGTGTTAAAATAAATAAATAATTTCAAAATGATAAAGAGAACTATGTGTATGCAGTCTGTGTAATTAGTATCAGAAAGAGAAGTTTATGTTGATTGATTAATTTTAAGGTTTAGTTTATATAACAAATCGATTGATCACTATAAACTTTTCTTCTTGGTAACAATTATCCTGTCTTCATTATTGATTACTTTCAATAAAATCTATGATCAGTGTGATCTGCATATATATTCATTCATTATCAAATATTTATCAATTATATAAATAGTTGAGATCATGATTCAAATGAAGCTAGACCACTATTGAAAACCTGAAAGCAATGGACGGGTGTTTCGTTCAATTATGAGACTCCTCATCAGTGCGCATCCCTGACCCCACCTCGCCGGATTCGAACCAAGAATTTATCGGTCTCGCGCGCGTGCGCTTAACCATCAGACCACTGAACCGGTGAACGAAACGGCCATCCAGTGTTTTCAGCTTTTCCATGGTGGTCTAGCTTCAATTGATTCATGAGCTCAACCATTGTAATTACTACAATCTCCACAAAACTCCTTTCGATACTAATTATATAAATGTTAAATGTATTCTAAAAAGAATTATCTACATTTTGATTATAAAACGAGATGGCTTTATTCAAAGCACACTTCCTGAGATTCCTCAGTAGACAAATCCTTAGTTTAAATGAAATTCAACAATCTAGACAACTCATATTGACAATTATTATTTACTCATCAATGACTAAATTTGAGGGGAGATTTTCAGAGTTTTACTGAGAAACAATGGAGTTAAACAGTGTTGAGTGTAAATGAAAAAAAGATACTTGCCGAAAACAATGAAAAATTGTCGTACATTAATGTGAATTGATTGAAATCAAATTTGTAAACCATTGGATCCTGTTTCAGTCATGTGACTATAAGTCCATAGGGTTCGATTCCCATTTATGAGATGGCGAAGGCGTACTACTGAGAAGTTCTATACCAAAGTTAAATGACCGTCCAGTGGTTTCAAATGTTTGGTGGTTATTTAACTTCGATTGTTCTGTGATTTAGATGAAACTAGTAGCAAGTTTATGTTTTGTTTCAACCTCTAAAAAAACTATTCATTTTAAACACCGTGAAAGACCAAAATGATCGCCTACTTTTCTGTACTGATTAACTTATCAGATGAATTTCAAACTGCTTATGATGCCAAATGATAACATGTAATATTGTATATATGTAAGTAATAGAGGATTATTTAGATGTGGTGTAAGTAGCCTCATCTATTATTTATGTGCTAGACAGATTTGTGTTGTTAACGAAACCGATGTAACCATTGTAGAAAAGCTCATGAATGTTCAATAATCTTCATACTGATTATAACTGATAATCATTTGTATAGTCTATAAAAATCCTACTTTAGATTCATGATATTGTTATACTTTGGTGAACGAGAACACAAATGGGGACAGTCGAATGCATCGAAACACAAAATTATAGAATCTCTTAGTGAAATCTAAGAAACATGTAGTAAATACTTCATTTGTAAATTGTGCATTAATCGTCTCAGATTTGATTGTTCCTTCACTTTCACACTAATCAATCTCTGCTCTCATTCTCTTTTCTTCGATCTTCTTAACTTTCTGTTTCCAGGCATTTCACCTTCGATTAACGATACATACTACTTATATCTATCGACATCAGTAGCACACACAGCACAAGATGAATAAAACAGCTACCTAATTTTATTTGTTTTTAATTGATTAATCAGTCTTAGTTGAATACTGATTATAAATAATAAGTATGTTTTTTATTTTATCCTAATGAGTAGAAAAGTTATATTTCTGATGTTTCGTGATTAAATGTAAGTCACTTCTTCAGAGTAAATCCATAACCGACATTAAATGAACACAAATTTGAATAGTACAAAGGAAACAAAAGAAAATGCAACTATCATAGCAAAATCTGTATTATACTATACTATCAGATAAGAAAGTTGAACAGTTATCATATGAAATATGCATGTAATGTTATCGTAAACCAAATTGAATTATCACATCCCTTAAATACTTCAATCTAAAAACTACATTATCAGTAAAGAAGCAAAGCCTATACTATAGCCAGTTCACAAAGAGTTCAGTCACCAAAGAGATCAACATAATTATTTCTTATTATAGATAGTTTGATATTGTTTACTTGTAAATTACCATTGTTGTTTAGCTCAGCAATTAATTGGTCTCTTATTGGCATATATGCATTCTGTGCGGACTGCCTTGATATTGCCTTACGTCACAAGTTTTATAAGTAAACATGGGTAGTGGCTAGCAGTTGAATCTAGAACGAGCTTTTCGTCCTATCTGGGACTCGTCAGCTAGATTTACCTGCATCTCAAAGTTGATGTTCACTCTGCGACTCAAACTCAGTACCGTTCGTTTCAAACACCATCGAGTTATTCACTTAGATACGGAGTCCTGACAACCACCTGCTTGTGTAAAGGGGTGGAGTTTTAAGTTCACTTGATATTGTTGTTTACTTGTATCTTCCCATTCGTGTTTAGGACTGCAATTGATCAGTCTCTAGTTGGAATATGTGCATCCTTTGCGAACTGTCTCGATACTGTCTTAGGTCACAAGGTTTATAAACGAACGGTACTGGGTTCGAGTCCCAGAGTAAACATCAAGTCTGAGATGTAGGTACATCCAGCTGACAAGTCGTAAATAAGACGAATCACACATCGTGGATTCCACTACTAGCCACTAACCGTGTTTGATTATTATAGATACCGTTTAAAAGTTTCATATTCATAAAGTCCGTTGGATAGAAAATGTATTTCAAAGGTTGAAATAATGAGTCAGTTGAAGCTAGACCACCATTGAAAACGTGGAAGCACTGGACAGCCGCTTCTTCCTGGTATGGGACTCATTAGCAGTGCGCATCCACGATCCCGCACCACGCGGAGCTCGGACCCAGGACATACTGGCTTCGCGCGCGAGCACTTAAACACTAGACCACTGAGCCGGCATCCAACGGTGTTAATGGTGGTCTAGCTTCAACTGACTCATGATTTCAACCTGTGAAATTTCTAAAACTCTCCACAAAACCCATTCTGAGAAAATGTATTCATTGTAGTTTGTTGTATTCATCGAACAGAAGTATATACATGTGAATACGAGTAAATGCTAATGAAATCTAATAAACCGTACTCTGTTCTCTTCATTTTTTTTTGCTTCCCCTCTCTTGATCTTCGTTTCTTTTTATATTGTAGTTATCCGAAAAATATATGACAATGTCCTTTATGTTCTTTTTTTTTAAAGAAGAAACAAAACATACTCTATAATGTTTTATGACGTTTAAATGTGACTTAATGTTAATGTTTCATGCATACCTTTTACTCCATTGTTCTTTATTCGCTATCATTTAATGAAATTCTTTTTGGAATGCTTCTTTAATTATTGTCTAACTGTTTTTTTTTTCGTCGTCGTCGTCATCATCATCATCATTATCTTTTTTTCTGATTTCATCTACATATAGTATATAGTGTCAGTTACTAATGCTAAGCCCACATAACTTATTCGAACATTTGAACAAGGCAATTTGTTCATTCGACTGGAGTCATATTTTGATTTTGTCTTTCTTTCTATATGAACGTATGTGTATGCATTTCATATCTTATTCATCACATGTCAGTAACTTATTTTTGTTCGACTATAAATATCGATTCATGCTTGGTTGAATCAAATTGACTTACACACCATCTCCACTGCATAATATTTCTCTTCACTTCCTGTGCTCCATCTCACTGATCGTATGTTCTGATCAATGTTTATACAAAATATACATATTCAAAACATCAATTCTTGTATTTGACTTATTTAACTTCATTATTCACTAACTTAAAGGTAGGTATATTTCGATCAGTCGATGGTGGTTGGAGTTAGTCGACAAGAAACCTTGAACCAGGGCTTCGTGCTACTTGGCACTCGTGAGCAAGGTGTACCTGTAACCTTGAGGGACCTGGTGCTCCCTGGGGCGTTCGGTCTCGTGTCACCTAGCTTCACATTTAGAGACGTTATCACTGAGCTATCCGAGCCGCGACCGACCTCCTGTAGGACTGAGATGTAATTACAATTGATTGGTCACTGGGTGGCGATCATTGTCATACGTGTCTAGTCCTTATTAGTGCATTTCCGTCAAGATTACACGTACACCTTGCTCACGAGTGCCAAGTAGAATGAAACCCGGGTCCAGGGTTTCCTGTTGACTACCTCCAACCACCATCTAAATCTCAATATATAGTGCCCGCAGTGTCGAGTCACCTAGACCGATGGCCACATTGCAACATGGTCGATAGCATTCGATCTGCACTAATAAGGACTAGACAAGCATGACATTGATCACCACCCAGTGATCAATCAATTGTGATCACTCGATAACATTCATCATGCAATCCAAATGAAGTTAGATTAAGGATCAATAAAAGTATAATAGAGGTCTTTCACAAAAAAATAATTCTGATAATTATGCTTTGATTGATCACAACGACATTTAAAAGAAGATTTTTGGTAATCAAAATCGAAACTGTTTAAGTCATATCTCATTCTTATTATGTTATGATTCTTTCTTTGTAAGGATTAAATAGAGTACGGGAAGTGAACAATTTGACCTTGATTACATTAGTATATTCTGTAGCACATAATTTATACATACATGTACCTGTACATGCTTATTCATCATTGAATGCATATAATATATATATAGACAACCATATTGTTATCCTTATACATTTATCTCAATGCATCTACATACTTACAGATGCCTACAGTTTACATTTTTTTTTGGTACATTTTTACCCCCCTCCCCTCCTCCACGTTACAGGAATTTTTAAAGAAGAAAATAATAATAATAATAATAATAATAATAATAATCCTAAATACCCCCAATCTTTGTTTATCTTCTAAATGTGGGTACATAAACGTGAATTTAGAGTATGCTGATTAAAAAAGAAAAAAAAAGAAAAAAAATTAGGTCGAGGGAGGGATGGGGGGGAGGAAGGGAGGGGAGCGGAAATAGATAAAGAATAAACTAGTTAAATAGCCAAACATGTTTCCATATTAATACGAATACTGATGAAGCAGGTTAAATGAAGTAAGTTGAAAAGAAGAAATAAAGAAATGAATAAATGAAGAAAGAAGAAAGTTAGAAGAAATAAGATGTTTGTCGATAATAATAATAATCATAATGAAGTATAAAATAAGCAGATAATGGGTATTAATATGATCAATGTAAACGATTCTCTATTTCTACATTTAGAAAGTGCACAGTCATTATTACCTTTATTGTGTATATAGATATATATTATATACGAATTTATATAGAAATAAATAGGGAAAAGAAGTAAACAACCCAATTCATATCTATTCACTATTAAGTTTTCCTTATATGGAATAGAAATGAAATGGTGAATGATTGTGTTGTGTTTTTATTCAAAAAGAAAAACATCAATGTTTCTTGATGCATATGTATATATGCATCGGTTCAAGTTTCCATATTTCATTAACATAGCAAGATGAACACCGGATTCATAGAAGTAGTTAATTCAATGGTGGAAATATTGTCTACCGTTGTTGCTATCGTGACGTGATAGTCGGGACTGCCTATCGTGATGAACCAATAGAGCTATACTGGTTTGAACAATCGTTCTTCAAGGTCTTACCATGCTAAACAGGTGGGTTGAAGAACGATAAGACTAAAAGCAATAAACCCAAGGCCCGAAGGCGAAATCGTACTGTTGACAGTACAGAAGTATGATAGCAGTAAGGTGTTTCCTTCAGACAACCAGCATAACAGTGATGTTGCCTTTCCACAAGGAAGGGTGGTGTTAGAAAAGGTCGACCCTAAAAATGCACACCTCTCCTTATCCCACGGATATCTGTTTCTGGTGGTAAGGTCCAAACAAGTACTGAGCTAACACGAAAACTACCCACAAAATGGTCGTGTATGACCGGCCTGAAGCAGTTGTCTCTTGGGCACTGTGGTCACGCTCTCAGGTCACTAAGACCACCTCTAAACCAATTTCGTTTTCAGATACCTTCAGGAGAACTCCTCCGAGGTGTGAGCGACCGGGAAGTGATAATTGCCTTCATACTTCTAACAGCACTCAAGACCACTGTACCTGGTAAAACCTAATATATATTTGGATTTGGACTATACCTTAAGTAATAAGGATTGAGGCAACCATTTGAATGTCTAAACTAAAGTGTATGGATTAAGATTTGAACTTGGAACTTAAAAGTTGAAAATCAAACATCTTTATCAATGTATGTTTGATTTAGGAATATTAATAGATAGTATTTTGTTTTTGATGCGTTTCTCCTACTCTAAATGCAAGTTGTTGCTTCAGAACTGGCTTGCGTCAACACCTGAACTAAGGATAAGGAGTGAAGTAGTCGAACGCGTCGACAACTTCACTTATCTCGGAAGTCTGAACAGCCATAATGGGTTAGTGTCTGACGAAATCTCATGACGGATTCGAAAAGCTCGTTTGACTTTTGCCAACTTACGTCAACACCTATGGCGAAGGCGAGATATCTGTCTTATAATTAAGGGACGAGTATACTGTGTAGCAGTTCGTTCTGTTCAACTGTACGGCTGCGGAACGTGGCCATTATGAGTAGAAGATACTCGTAAGCTTGTAGTGTCAGTCATTATTTTAGGCCAACATATCTTATTCTAGCTTTCGGACATCCCATTCTATTCATTCTACTTGAGTCATATGTTGACCTTGTTAGTTATTCGCTTATCAGTCTTCACTGTTTTTATATGAGCTTATATGTGTGTGCACATCATATCCCATGACTCATTGCATGTCTGTAGCTTATTTTGTCTGACTATAAATATTGAGTAACGCTTGACTAAAAGGGAGTTGGCTTCCCAGCCATCTCCACTGCGGGTCATTTCCACTTGGCTTCACCGTGTGCTTGCTTGCTGTACGCTTGCGGATTTTTATTAATCAATAACAATAAATTATCTCTACAACTGGTGTTCAGGCTTCTCAATAATCTCGCGTAAAATCCATAATTCTACCAGGAGATTTAGCCTGCAATAAATACTCAGTTAACGGGATATTATTTATTGGACTCAGATATTGAGGACATTAGCCTCAACATATTGGTTAGCCGCCGTTTCAACAAGCTACTACTATATGACCACAGATGTCTTAGAAATATTGGTTGCATCTGCTGGGATGAACGGTTAAGTAATAGTGGGGTTAGATGTAGGGTATTAGAGTATGATGACGGTAAATCAGTTGATGAGGTTGTGAATCTTTATGACTGAGATGGTTGGTTGACGTGTTACGTATGCCTGAACACTGATTATCGTAACGCACAATGTTGACTAGTGCTGAGGTAACAAAAATTTAGGGGGGTGGAAACGATTCTTCCACAAATTCATTTGACATGGTGGAGAAGATTAGTGGAGAAGGTCAACAAGGACCAATCAACATCGAGATCTTCAGGACAAGCTGTGACCTATATGTGGAGGAATTTGAACGTTTCACTTCTACCTGAAGTTTGTACTGATAATGTCGTTCAGAATAACGATGAATTCTCCACGATCAAATCCTTCAGCTCAGAGAAGAAAACTCCAACATAATTAATGAGCAGTTTATGGAGACGGTTTTGTGCACGTGTTTCATTCCAATATGTTGAAACGAAGATTATACTAATGAAATATTTAGCCTACTTAACTTAGTATATCTTCAATCGACTAATCATATTGGTAAAACGTAAGAATAAAAAGATGAATAAGAATCTCATTTAAAACATGTATACTTCTGACGTTCGTGTGAGCAACCAAACTGAACAAATGAATATGGAGATGGAATAGATACAGACTGGTGTAGGTATAATTAATCTACTCTCTGAATAATAGTTAATTTATTATTTATATAGGGTAAATAATATCTGAACTACGGATTGTAGTCTCAGTTATTATGCCAAGCCGATATACCTTATTCTAGCTTCCGAACATCCCATTTTATTCATTTTACTCGAGCCATACTTTGACCTTGTTATTTATTCGCTTATCAATCTAGACTGTTTTTATATGAGCGTATATGTGAGTGCCTTTCTTATCCTATTAATCACATGTCTGTAGCTTTATTTTGTCTGACTATAAATATTGAGTAACGCTTGACTAAAAGGGAGTTGGCTTCCCAGCCATCTTCCATACGTGTCATTTTTGCTTTGCTATGCTTCATTCGCTTCATGTACGAAATATATGTATTCTCAAGTCAATTCTCGTTATTCGACTTATTTAATGCCGTTATTGGATAACGCGATTTAAGTCGACTATGATATACGAGAATCAGCGATAGCAAACCTTCGTACGCTCTGAATGGAGTCAGACCAACGGACCACTAAAGGATAATCAATTAGAGTACAGATGAAGGACAAACATGGCGAGCACATATATATTATGTTAAAAGTTAATAGTGAAAAATCAATACGAGCACGTATATAGAAATGAACAGGGAATAATATAAGCAAATGGGAATGGACATGGATACATACCATATTGTTAATAAAGCTAGGCTTCAACATGTAAAGGTCAGACAAAGGTCACACAACAATTTATATCAATCTGTTATATAAACTGACTATATGATTATTAGTTTGATTAAATTGGTTAATGATCATTACAGTAGCTTTATTTGTGACATACTACTTTTCGACTTACATAAGGACACCTCATCTCTCAAAGTTTACTATCAATTAAAGATGAATCTCAAAACCAAATCACGCTTGGTTAGAAATATCTTTCAGAGTATACAGTATTAGCAAATTTTGTTGGTATATTCAAAGAATGATTGCAGATACACAGTTCTACAAATCGGAATTTTTTCAGCCAAATGGTCATCATATAAGTTTTAATACATGTCTTGTAACATTTTTCCCTTGGATTTAGTAGGAGAGAGAAAAACTAGGCAACTCCGTGATAAACCATTTTAATGATTATAAACAGAGATGGATGGTGGCTAGCAGTGGAATCCAGTATATGAGCTGCGTCTTATATAGGAGTCGTCAGTTAGATGCACTTCCATCCCAGAGTTGGTTTACACTGAGACTCGAACCCAGTACCGTTCGCTCCAAACGCCATCTCGTCGTACACTTAGTTACTAAGTTCTGATAGCTACTAACTTGTACAATAGGATGAGTCCCAAATAGAACAGAACACACTCCCTGAATTCCACTGCTAACCAATAACCATCTCTACTGATAATGTTTGTGATTTAAGGCAATATCAAGGTAATCCGAACAAAATGTACATATACCAATAAGAGACTGATCAATTTCAATCCTAAACATCAATGGGAAGATTCAAACAACCGATACAAAATGTATTTCAACGATGTCATAACTAGAAGACTGACTCCTATTTACAAATGACCATATGTAATTCTTTCAAGTATTCTTTCTCATTCATATTTCAGATCATTTCAAACCGTTAGTGTCAGTGTTATTCCAGGTGAAAGATGGAAATTAATTTTTAATTTTTAACTTTAAGCATTTCAAGCTCGATATTCTGCAAATGAACATTCTTTACCTATTAAGAGCATGTTCCAAAAACATAATCAACATACTAATATTAGAGTAATATATGAATATTATCATTAAAATGTTCTGGTTAGCGTTTTGCTTTCTAGCAAGATTGTTTTCTACGGAAAGAGGATCTGATACAGATGTAAAAATGAGGATTGGTAAAACAAAGACAGAATTCCTACAGTTGAAGAACATATGAAACTCAAAATAAGTCTCTCAACCAATATCAAAGTCAGAATATTCAATACGAGTGTCAAAACAGTTCTACTGTACGAAGCTAAAACTTGGAGAGCTACTATAACCGTCATCAAGAAGGTACAAGCATTGATAAATAGTTGTCTACGAAAGATACTTAAAATCCGTTGGCCAGATACCATCAACAACGGCCTACTGTATGAGAGAACAAACCAGTTCCCAGCTGAAGCGAAAAATTAGGAAACGAAAAAGAGGAAGGCCGAATCACATAGTGCGTCGTGAATTGTAAGCAGACATGAAAAGTATGGATAGTAAATGGAAATAACTGAAAAGTATTGCTCAGGACAAGGTTATACATATATATATATATATAGGAAATGCTGATAGACAGCCTATGTTCATTCATAAATGGTAACAAGTGTAATCATTAGAAGATATTCATAAAATATGTTACATCATCATTAATGTTTATATCCATATGGTTGAATCAATCTGTCATTTGACTAGTTACTATTCAATCATCATTACATATTTCTTGGACATAATGTATATACACGTCACTTTTGATATATGTAAATAGTATAATGATAGTGAAATATCTAGTTAGTTACTTAGATTATATAATACACAAATTACAATTAAAGGGATAAAATATTAATTAAAAAAAATCAATAATTAATCAATCAATTAATTAATTAATTAATGTCAATCATTTTGAATGATTCTGGTATAAGAAATGAATAAAATTTACTATTTTTATAATATGTCTATAATAAAATTGTAAATACATATGTCAGAATGGGGTTTTGTGGGTATTATAGTAATTTCAATGTTTGAGATCATGAGTCAATTGAAGCTAGATCATCATGGAAAACGTGGAAACACTGGGAGATCGTTTCGTTCTATTGTGAGACTCCTCAGCAATGGGCATCCACGATCCCGCTCCCCCTCACCAGATTCGTGCGCGAGTGCTTAACAACCAGACCACTGAACCGGAATCCAGCGATGTTAATGTATAAATTCAAATAATCCACAAAATTCAACGACACATCTACCATTGTCATTAGTGAGTTACTGCCTCAATACAGACCTGATTGAACTCCACTGGTCACTTCTTCTCACTAGAACTCCAGAATATATATCTTGAAGCCAGTCACCAGTGAGCATTTGTTGACTAGTATCAGAAGGGGTCTGTGTATATTATAGAAATTTCAATGATTGAGATTATGAGTCGTAGGTTCAAATCTCGCGGGGGACGAGATCGTCAGTACCCACTGCTGAGGAGTCCCATACTAGAAAGAAACGTCTGTCCAGTGCTTTCAGGTTTTTCATTGTGGTCCAGCTTCAACTGACTCATGATCTCAACCATTGAAATACATATGAAATTGCTTATGATGTATTTAACACTAGTCCCAACTACTGTTACTACTTTGACATGGTAGTTGGGTTTGTTTATCGTGATGAATCAATCGAACTATACTATTGACTGGAATAATTGTTATTCAAATAATGTAGAAATTCACAGTCTTTTGAAATACCCCTATGTACTTTCGATGTTTAATATTTAGTTGTATATATGTTGTAATTAGAAATAATATAAATTTTAGGTTTGAATAGAAGATAATCCACTTTATTGGGTGATATGGTTTAGGAGCGATCCAAATGGTGTAGGTAACTACACTCTTTGTCTTTATATCTTACTTTCTACCTGGAGATTACAGTAATTTTTAATAACTGAATTCATGAATTGATTAAAGTTAGACTATCATGGATAACCTGGAAGTATTGAACGACTGTTTCATTCTATTGTGGAACTCAGTGGTTGTATACGTCTAGTACTGACTTGTCTATTAAAACTTGAACACAGTAACTGGTACTTCAAACTTTAAAAGGGTTAATAACTATTGATTAAGTCATGATGGACACAACAAGAAAAAATTTTAAAAAATTGCTCAGTTTCTATCATTAATCATCAATTGAAATGTAATAAAAGTGTAGCCACCATCGTGTCATCATTTTAAGTGACTTGAAGAATAATTGAGTCTGATGTATGATCTCATAGAACTATTATTATGTGAGATATTTAACCCATCTAAGTTAAGAGTGATAAAGTAATGGATTAATCCAAATGGTTATTACGATCCTTTATAAAATAATTCAAGTCATATCATAGTAGACATTCAAATTACGTGTAGAAACCATTTCAACTTATAGACTAATCATTTAAAGTATTAGCTACTATACTAACCGCTTTCCGTCAATTCACTTCTTACAGATGTCATTTTTCATTTAAAGTAGATGTATTCATTGTTTCTGGTTAGCTTAGCACCAGTGGGGTTCATGGTGATCGACTGGATCATGAAGATGTCATCATCTGGGGGGAAGCATGGGATATAGTAAACAGCTAGGATGCAGCTGTACGATCTCGACTCCACAGATGATCTGGATCTTCTATCGCACGTACATCAACAAATTCAAGAGATGACAACCAGTGTAGTAGCAGCCTCAACAGCAGTAGGTCTCAACATACACAAAAGGAAAAGCAAGATTCACTGATACAACACAACACCCATCAATCAAACCACATTTGAGGGAGAAGCTTTGGAGGATGTAAAATGCTTTACATATCCAAGGAGCATTATTGATGAGCACGGTGGATCTGATGCAGATATGAAGCCGCGGATCGGCAAATCAAGAGCTCCAACCACCCCACAATCTAAATGTACGTATTTTTGATGTTGACTTACAAGCACCGAACCATATCAATGTATACTAGAATGGTTTCACACAACACAAAATTATGTCGGTTAATAACCTTTTAAACTTACACGAGAATTGTTAAGGTTTTCTCTAAGGTGTGTTACTCTGCCTGAAGCCCTCTGGGGCTACTGCCGGTCCTAAACCCGGATAAAGTAGGGGAGTTGGCCGTGGGGTTAGCGACCCCATTCCGTAGACAACTAAGTCGGTAAAAACGATAAGTAAATAAGTAATTGTTATTCATCATGAGAACTCTTTCATTATCAGATCATATATACAAATACTGCTGGAATGTGCTTCAAATAAATTTAATCATTCAATTCGTATATTTAGCCTTCTAATGTTAAGCAACGTAATGAGTTAAAGGAAATGAACAAAGTTAGTAGAAGATCTTTTACACAAAGAGTCAAAGTAAGCCTATAAAATCTCTCAGCTAGAGTGATTTACACTCCAGACTTCCATCAATTTACAATAGGGTACGGCTCTTATTCAACTTTATCAGTGATGATGTATTTGAAATCAATGACGTATTACTTCAAACCCTATCATCTCTGTAGTAAGCTAACATAAATGAGCGAGATTTTAAGAGCATTTTTATTATTAAGTGGTGTCAGAAACAGAAATATTCAAGACATATATGTTTGTAATAGGTGTCCAGTGTAAACAAAGTTGTTCATCAGTGTTTCATCACTTTCGACAGTTTTGCAGCTCAAGTTAGTTTTTGATAAAAACTCTTTTGGTTATCACCAAGCTTATATTTATTTAAATGTTTGTTTTCAACTGATCTCATTACATATACCCCTATAGAAACTGGTTGCTTTAGTTCTTTGTAGACTCCTTATTTTTCTGAACAACTTCATCTTGATACATGGTTGTAGTGAATTCGGTTAACAGTATTGATAGTATTAGATCCTGTACTAAAAATCCATTGGTTAAATTTCGGGATATCAGTTTGATTAAGGTAATGACATAGACTATACATTATTGTTATGTTTATTAGTATTAACCTGGTTGTTCCATAATAGATTTATTGGACTAAAGAATCATTTTACGAGTACTTTAATAGCACAGAAGATCCTGACTATTTTGAGGCTATAGTTTAATCAGATAATGTGTTGTAGCATGGTATAGTTTAGTCTATTCAAAAATGAATTCGGTCAATAAATACATACTGCACAGGTGGATGATTTCGGTGGAGTTTTGTTCTCTGAGCTGGATGGTTTTGGTCGTGGAGCTTTCATCGTTCTTCTGAATGACATGATCTGCACAAACTTCAGATAGAAATCATCCAGGTCAGAGAACAAAACTCCACCAAAAACATACTGCACACTCATGGATTAGAGCAAAGACCCAACTTTATTTGTCTATTTTGATAAAACATTACACTTTTTGCAGTGGTTATTAATATTAATCACAATAGATGTACCCTTCTAAAGAAGATTAACAAGATATTGAATCTATAAACGACCATCGTTTGCTCAATTCGATCCTGATGGTTCAAATATCGGCCCTATCGCACAGTACAGCTCTGTAATTTTACTAACAATGTAATTCATCTAGCTTTTCTATACACCTTATGGAGATAAAGAGCTCATCTCGTTTCATTATATGTAAAACTGCCTCTTGTGACAACTAAAAAATTTTATCAGTATGAAGTTGTGGAAATTATTAAGTTTTTGATTGAGATCATTAAGAATCGATTGATGTTAGACCACCATTGAAAACGTGGAAGCACTGGATAGCTGTTTCATCCTATTGTGAGACTCCTCAGCAGTGCGCATCCAAGATCAAGATCGCGGGGTTCGAACCCAGGAATATTCGGTCCTATGAATGAACGGTTAACTTCTAGACCACTGAGCCAGTATCCAACGGTGTTAATGTCTAACACCAACCAATCCACGAAAATGCACGACCATCTTCCATTGTACTGAAGTTGATACCTATCTTTACCCAACAACGATTAGCTCCATTGGTCACGGATTCTGACAAAAACTCCGAGAATTTACTCACGGAGTCTCCATAACCCCATACTGATAATTACCATACGCTCACTAATGAATAGCTTTGTGCCTTGCTGTGGAATTCAACAATAGGACGAAACGACCGTCCAGTGCTTCCATGTTTTCAATGGTGGTCTAACATCAATCGGTCCATGATCTCACATAGATCCACGTAGAAAATTCATGATCAACATCTTAAAAAAACGAGAAACATTTTCAACTTAACCAAAGATCAAATTCAATAGCATTCTTTATATGTTCTAGTGAAAATCGCTAAGAAACAAAGAAGAAAATGGTTATGTGTTGTTTTTATTATTTATGAATCACTTACTTCGATATCATCAGGTGAATCTTGTAAAGAATCTCCAACCTCACCATTTAATATGTCATGTTTTTTTGAGCATTCATTACTTTGAATCAAATTATTCTCATTATTATTCATGATAGAATGACTTCTTGGTCCAATCATTTCATATGCTCTACTCAACATTGATAAAAGTGTAACAGTTGAATTTACAGTATTAGAATTTGTTCTATTTGTATGATTTAATTGTATATTAGAACCTGAGTAACGTTTACTATGAATAGATGAAAAATTTGGTGAGATACTATTACGTTTATGAAGAAAACTATGTAAAGGTAATAGATTTTTATTCATATTACCATCATTATAACAATTGGCTAATCCACCATGTTCATTTAATTGACAACGTGCTTTAGATGATAAACGACCTCGACGACCTTTAAGACTATCCCGACGAACGACTAATCAAATGAAGAGAAAAACAAATAATTAAAGTGAATTTTTATAGTGGAACATTTTTAATAAAAAAAATATTATGTCGATTTCTTACAAGTGTTTATTAACAGTTGTCTACACAAAATACTTCGGATTCATTGGTCGAACACCATGAGCAACAACCTACTGTGATAGGAAAGAAAGCAGATTCGAGCGATGGAAGAAATCAGGGAGAAGTGATGGAAGTGGATAGGACACATATTGAGGAAAGCAATCAACTATGTCACAATGCAAACCCTCACTTGCAATTCTCAATGTGAAAGGAGGAGAAATGAAAGAGGAAAGAACACATTACATCGAGAAATAGAGACAGATATGAGAATAATGAAGAACAAATGGATAGACGTAGGAAGGAAGGCAGAGTGGGAGAGAGTGTGTTGTAGAATGCTGTTCAATGGCCTATGCTTCATTGGGAGTAAAAGGCGTAAGCAAGTAGGTAAGTAATGTAAATTTCTGAGTGAACTAAAAGAAATTATCATCAGTGATCAGTTTCAATCAAAAAATCACTAATAATTTAGAAGAACTGTAAACAGTCCACGACTGGAATCGTTCTGGGATCAAATCTAAGAACTATAATTATTTCAACAACAATCATGTATTCACTATTGACTAGGATTTTGGAAATTCTTGGACTTTATATTCGTGAACTTCATGGGAATTTTGATTAAGAACAGCTAGTATTGATGCAATGTTCTACAAACAAATGTTTCTAAGTTGTTCATCCTGACAACCATATTCTGATTAGAAAAAGCTATCAGTTAAATTCCATTCGTTATGAATTATTTATATTGTTCACTTCTTATTGTTTGTTTGCATCTTCCCATTGTTAATTAGGACTGTGATTGATCCGTCTGTTATTGGCACATGTCCATAGGGATAGTGAAGAAGATTTGTAGTTTTAATGGATGCTATTTATGGAGTTTTATTCTCTGAGTTGAATGGTATGGTCATGGAGCTTTCATCGTTCTTCTGAACGACATCATCAGTACAAACTTCAGGTAAAAGTGAAGTGGTCGAATTTCTTCATATATGGAGAACATAATATAAATCTTACATATAAGAATAAGAATAATAATGAAATAATTACGAAGAAACTAATTAATAAGGGTTAGTTCATATTGTATGATCAATTTGTTACACCCCTTGGAGTAATGTTTCGAAAGCAAACCGTTAGAGACGTTTTTTTAGGCAATAGTATAACAGTCTATAAGTGTCACTTCTTTCGAGTTAGACACATCTATTGAGTAACTGTTAGGGATGCAGAGGAATATACCAATCATTATCATGCTAAGTCTAATGATGTCCTTGGACGTTAAATGGACATTCCCTATTGGCCGTTATTTATTTCACTCGTTAAATATTGTACAGATGTTGTTTTCTATTTTTATGTTACGATGTGGTCTGTTTGATTGGTATATAAACAGAGTATGTTTGAAATATAACGATTCATAACTCAGAGGCTGTGACTTGTGTTCTGGACTCAACTGGTTGGGTTAGACAGGGAAGCGGGACCAATAAGAACTCTAGGCCGTTCATCACGTGTTTACGTGTTACTGCAATCGATCGATAAAACGCTGCTCCATCCATGATCTGCAATCCACCCGTTACATCAGTAACAAGTTTCAACTCATATATGAGTATATACCAACATGGTTGAACAAAGACGACATAAATGTCAGATTTTCATCGAACTTTTGTAATCATGCCAATAACCAGAGTGAATATCAACTCTGAGATGCAGGTACATCCAGCTGACGAGTCCCGAACAGGAAGAAACGCGCGTCCTGGATTCCACTGCTAGCCACTATCCATCCTTGCTTATAAAGATATGTTATTATTATTCGCCCATGTTAAGATACTTCTATTCCTCAACGAGACGATAACTTATAGACAAACCAATCAGATTTAGAATTTAGGCATGAAATTCATTCATCCATTTGGCTGAATATCATTTTGGCATTTTAACTGATGTCAGTTCATGATGAAAACCTTAAATCTAATTCTTAATCTTAATTATCAACTGTAAATCATAATCTTGATTCTTCACACAAGTTTATAACCCTTATGGTGGTGGAAGAAATCAGAAAGAAGTGATGGAAGTGGATAGGACACACATTGAGGAAAGCAACTAACTACGTCAAAATGCAAACCCTCACTTGCAATCCTCAATGTGAAAGGAGGAGAAGTGGAAGATCAAAGAATACATTACATCGAGAAAAAGAGACGAATATGAGAATAATGAAGAACAATTGGATAGAAGTAGGAAGGAAGGCAGAGTGGGAGAGAGTGTGTTGTAGAATGCTGTTCAGTGGCCTATGCTCAATTGGGAGTAACAGGCGTAAGCAAGTAGGTATTCAAAGTTCATTCAGAAATTATAGTCTCATCCCTCCCCTCTAGTCTACTATATCAAACAAATAATAATCAATAAAATATTTTGGTGGAGTTTTGTTCTCTGAACTGGATGGTTTGGTCATGGAGCTTTCATTGTTCTTCTAAACGACATCATCAGCACAAACTTCTCCACCATCTCAAAATCAATAAAATAATTTAAAATTACTCATCTTAGCAACTGTAATAAATGTTTTTTCTCTCTTTATTTCCTAAAAATGTTTCAGTTATGTGAAATTTTTATAAAGTTGTAACTATGACAACAACAACAACAACAACGACAACAATAAGAAATGAAAGTATCATTAACCACATTGAAAATACGACATGATTGTTTTCCATTTAAACAACAACAACAACAAGTAGAGAGTTGCTTATCTTGTACTATTCAATAAATTATACGATTATGTCATTGTCGGAACACAATATCATCATGATACAAAACAGTATAGAAAGTTTTCTCGAATTTAACACAGATACACACACATACACACATACATACATACGAATACATTTACATGATAAGCTTCTTTTAGATTAGTCTGTTCTATATTTCCCTTTTTTCAGTTCCATTTATTTTCTGTTACAAACATTCTTCACTTATTTTATTTTCGCTTACCGTGTTGCTTTGATTACAATGAAGTGGAAAAAAAAGGAGAAAAAAAGAGAAAAACAAAAAAAGAAAAAAAAAGAAATTATCCCATTTATTTATATTCGTAAAATTACAAGATAAAGTAGAGATAAATAGATAGATGAAGGTGAATTTCCTTCTTTCATTATTCAATAGTATCTTCCTTTTACCATTCAGCATAAATAATTTATACAAATGTAGGCGAAAGAAAATAAATCACTTTCAGTCTGGTATGCAATCACCATCATCATCATCATCGTAACCATTACGAACATCGTCATCATCATCATCGTCATCGTCATCATCTTAAACATAGATACTTCTTATTTGTAAGCAGAAAACCAAATGGATATTAATATTAGTTAAATGAAAGACATAGTAACTAAAGATAATGATTGAATAGGTTAGTTAGTTTGTAAATTGAAAAAGAAACACACATACACACACACACACACAAAACAAAACAGTATCATATATATATGAAAAGAAAAAAAGAAGAAAAAAAGTGGAAAACGTTGAGAGGGAAAAAAAGAAAAAAGAAAAAAGAAAAAGAGAAACGTCAGAATTTATTCTTTTATCATGTATACCTATTTATGTTACTTAAAAGAAATTTGATGCATTTTCTTATTTCTATAAAGAAAACTGAATACAATTTTACTTTTAAAGTAACTATGTTTTTTTTTCTTTTTCTTAATCTTCTTCTACATGTATGTTCATATTATGTAGGACTAATCATTTGACTATATTGTTATGCTAGTAATATACTAGTACTTTAGTGTGTGTGTGTGTGTTTGTATGTGTGCGTTTGTGTGTATGTGTGTATGTGTGGGTGCGTGGGTGGTTGGTTGGGTGTGATTTTGTGCTTATTCATAAAAGTCAAAATTAGCACTCATTTTAATAAACTATGGTAAATTGAAACCTTAAAAATGGACTCGTCTATAAAGAGGATTAAGGTGATTGCACAGTTTCCTCTTTCTCTTTTTCTTTTTGTCGTTTTGTCTTTCTTTTTCTTCTTGGATAAAATATAGAAAATTGAAGTTTTGTTTTAACATAATTAACATAATTAAATTTTCTTTTTGTTACTAAAAAAGTGACATAAATATTACAGTTTATATTTCATTGAAACGACGATATATAGTTTATTATAAAAGCTCTCAAATACTCTGGTACGGCCGAGATTGGGGAGAGAGTCAGCTCTCTCTCTCTTCAAATTCTCTCAAATGGCTACGCGTATATAACCTCTGTCAGGGAAGTTCTACTCACTGTCTTCTCGCACCACGGGTGTTGTTCATGAAATTGGGAAGATGAAAAACGAATGTCAAGAGCTTTAACAGGATTGACGGACACGGAGAGTTCATCTAGAAGAGTTGGAAAACCCTGATCTTAAACCAATAATGCACATTGGCTCCAGTATACTGCGGGAATAAATGGCGTATGAACCAGTCATTGGTCACTGGCTGCCATTGGACGGCATCACCTTACCATGCTCCACTGCCTTGTGGATCAGACCTTTCGGTCAAAAACTCCGGGTGTGGCCTTCTAATAAAACCACCTCTTTCTGTCTGGGCACCCGGGCAGTATCACTGCCCTCACACAAATCAGATGAGATTTGTGTGGCGCATATGTATCTGGTGCCTCTTTGTACCAGTATTTATGTGTCCAAATAAATAAATAAACAAATTATTCATTATAAACTGATACATACCATAGAGAATTATTTGAAACCAGTGAAATAATAGATATAAGAGTTGTTGGTGAATATCACGGATTAGTTGAAGTTGGTCATTAACACCGTCAAATGTCAGCCGGATCAATGGTCAAATGGTTAGGCGTTCGAGCGTGGGACAGGTATGTCCTGAGTTCGAATCTCATGAGGTGGGATCATGGATGTGCACTGTTGAGAAATCCCACAATAGAACGGAACGGCTGTCCACTATTTCTAGGTTTTCCATGATGGTCTAGCTTTAATTAACTCATGTTCTCAACTATTAACATTAAAGTAATATCCAAAAAATCCCTTCTCATATTAATAGATATCTGTTTTAGTACTCTATTAGAATATTCCGTCAAAAAAAGCCCATAATATTGTACTTTGAAACTTTCAATCTTGTAACCAGTGAGATAACTTCACGTAATTCGGTATGAACTGAAAGTTTTCAATTAGAAATCAATCTAGCAAGTCTCAATTTAAGTTCGTTTATATGGTTTATATCCATAAATTAGGATATTAATGAGTAAATTATGATACAAAAATGATTCCATTAGATATTGTTGAAAAGTTTGAAAAAAAAGTGGAAGTTATTATGAAACATCTTCAACAGGGTTTTGTTAAACAAAATGGAAGACTCCGTAGGTGCCTAACTTCGAGACCAACAGGCTGGATTCCGTAAGGATTGATCATGTACCAACCAAATCGCAACATTACGGATCATTGTGGAACAATCAATTGAATGAAATTCACCATTGTACATCAACTTCGTTGAGTACTAGAAAGCATTCGACAGCATAAACAAGACCGCATTATGGAGGCTTCCTCGACCCTACGGCGTGCATGAGAAGATAGTAAAAATCATACGGAATTCCTATGATGGATTAAACTGCAAAATCTTGCATGGAGAACAGCAGACAGTCTCGTTCGAAATAAAGACCGGTGTCAGGCAAAGGTGCTTACCCTTAACCTTTCAGTTTCTCATTATCATCGACTGCATCATGAAGATGTCACCATCTGGGGGGAAGCATGGGATATAGTAAACAGCTGGGATGCAGCTGTACGATCTCGACTCCACAGATGATGTGGCTCTTCTATCTCACACGCATCAACAAATTCAAGAGAAGACGGCCAGTGCAGCAGCAGCCTCAACATACACAAAGGGAAAGGCAATATTCTCTGATACAACACAACACCCATCAATCAAATTACATTTGACGGAGAAGATTTGGGGGGTGGAAAATGCTTTACATATCTGAGCAGCATTATTGATGAGCACGGTGGGCCTGATGCAGATATGAAGGCGCGTATCGGCAAAGCAAAACTAGCATACCTACAATTCAACAACATCTTGAACTCAAGACAAATGTCCACAATCCAACACCAAAGTCAGAATTTTCAATACAACTGTCAAGACAGTTCTGCTGTATGAAGTCGAAACTTGGAGAAATACGAAAGTCGTCATTCAGAAGAAACAAGTATTCGTTAACAATTGTCTACAAAAAATACTTCGGATTCATTGGTCGGACACTATGAGCAACAACCTACTGTGATAGGAAAGAAAGCAGATTCGAGCGATGGAAGAAATCAGGGAGAAGTGATGGAAGTGGATAGGACAGACATTGAGGAAAGCAACCAACTATGTCACAATGCAAACCCTCACTTGCAATTCTCAATGTGAAAGGAGGAGAAGTGGAAGATGAAAGAACACATTACATCGAGAAATAGAGACAGATATGAGAAGAACGAACAACAATTGGATAGAAGTAGGAAGGAAGGCAGAGTGGGAGAGAGTGTGTTGTAGAATGCTGTTCAGTGGCCTATGCTCCATTGGGAGTAACAAGCGTAAGTAAGTTAGTGATTATGAAATGCGGAATATTAAGCATATTTAACTGACCGATGATATTTAGTAATCTTAAGTGTTTAGTAAAGAAAGTGAATACTGATCAAAATGGGATTATATAACAGATTGCTTCTTTGTAATCAACAAATTTGTATGCTCAACTACACTTACATTAATGAGCACAAATCAATTTTCAATCCATTAGTGATATAATTGCCATGAAATCAAAAGATAAATGGTAATAATCACACATTGTGCTTACAAATTTCATAATCAATATCCATTAAATTTAATTAAACTAACCTTCTTTAACCATTCCAACTTTTAAACACTTTTGAAATCGACAATATTGGCAACGATTACGTCGACGTTTATCGACTACACAATTTTTAGCTTGAAGACATACATATTGTGCATTTTTTTGAATTGTCCGCTAATAAAAAAAGGAAAACAAGAAATATAATGTGACTCATACACCTATCTACAAACTTGTCAAGATATGACATTGATCCAAAGTAATAGCTTATAATCACTTTTCAATTTATAAAACTCCACATGTAGGTCTTCTAGAGTTACTGCCGGTCTAAATCCTGGGTAAAGGAAGAAGCTTGGGTATAAGTGTAGTAACGACCTCATCCTGTAGAAAACGAACTCGCTAGAAAAAAAAACGCTAAGTATTTCAACAAGTTCCCTTTTCTCATTTCTTGATCGATCCTTGTGATAAATATTGAGTGATCGCCAGGTAGAAGTTAGCAGTCCAGTAAATCGACATTGAAACAGTGTATATTCATTTTCAATGCACATTACCAGTAACCATTATATCTCTGATTAAGCTGTTCTATAAGTTGTACAACGAAAAGTTGTGAACTATTCATGAACTCAACTGAATAGGTTATAAGACTAATAGACATAATGATGTATTAGAATAAACAAGAAAATAGAGAACTTGTTGAAATATCTATATGATAAGAATAGATAGCTGAGATAGTCAAGTAGATCACCTAGTTACTACCTTTCAAGTTAATAATCTACATGAACATTGAATCACAAGAGCTCTTCTCGAATCCCATTCTCAAAGTGTTAACATTAAATCAATCTATATGTTATTGTAAAACTATCTGACAAATAGATATCAAACATTTCTCTCAAGAATATAAATCATTATATAAATAGAACTATACATTGGTAATGATCATATACCAGTCAACGTTTTGACCTTATAGCTCTAACATCATCATCATCATCATCAACTAGAAATGATGAATGAATTAAACAAGAATTCACTTTGTATTCATCTATCTATTTACATCAGTATACATATATATAGATAGATATATAGACAAGTCGAACTATATAGTCATGGCATCAATTCATCTGAAAGGGTCAAAATTGGCCTATCTATTTACATGGATAAGATACGTTCTACTAGTCAATATATCTATATCTATATGTATATATAGAAAATAGATAAACAATTCTAGATGATTCTAATAACAAATATACAAATTAAGAAAAGAATACGATAGAGAAAGGAAATATATTTCAACGAGAAAAACAGTAAAAAGAATATTCCATATAGATGAAAGTGTTTTTAACTACTACTATTACCACCACTACTACTGATAATCATAATCATCATCATAATAATAATGATAAAGTATTTGTTGCTCGTTTGTTTCCTTTCAACTACATACATCTATGAAGAAAGAGATAGAGAGGGAGAGAGATAGAGAGTTATCTATCATTTTGTTTTGTTTTATATGATCATATAGCGGCATAAATTTGTTATTCCAATGGTATGTAGTTCATATTCATAGAAGGTGTAATCACAGTAGGTGAAAGTGTAAAAGAAAAAAGAAAAAAAGAAAAAAAAAGAAAACAAAAATCTTTACAGGTGAATAGTGTTACAAAAAGAAAAAAATGTAGAGAAAATAATTAAAAAAAAAGAAAAAGAGGCTACACATTCCATTTTTATTTATATAAATAAAAATAGGCTTATTTATTCTTGCATGAAATAGGCTGAATAAATTTATATGTGCGTGCGTGCGTGCGTGCATCAGTGAGTGAGTGCGTTTGTGTGTGTGTGTGTGTACGTAAACATAGATGGTAAAACGTCTTACTGTTTCTTTTCTTTTCTTTTCCTTTTTCATCTTTTTCTTTTAGTTAATTAAGACAATGTAGAGGCTTTAAATCATTCGAGGTGATAAAATCTTCAGAAATAAGCACACACACACATACACATACACAAAAATGATCAATGACCCTTTTGAATACACATATGATTAGTTGAAATAAAATAAGAAATTTCATAACTGTATGTTATTACTAAGTGGTATAACATACAGATTACATGAGTGTACTTTTGTACTACAGTACAATTTACAACTAACTGATTATCATTAAATATGATTTTATCTTTTGGGGTAATATTAGTATTTCAATAATTGAATTCATGAGTCAGTTGAAGCTAAACGATCATGGAAAACCTGGATGCACTGAAAGGCGTTTCGTCCTAGCATGAAACTCCTCAGCAGTGCCCATCCACGGCCCCGCCTTGTGAGATCTGAACCTAAGATCTATCGGTCTTGCACACGAATGCTTGATCTCTAGACCACTGATCCGGCCAGCTTCCAACGGTATTAATGTCTAACTTCAACCAATCTACGAAATTGCGTCACTGTTCATCATTATTTTCAGTGGTTTGAATCTCGCGAGGCGGGATCGTGGATGAGCATTGCCGGATAGTCCCATACTAGAATGAAACCGCCGTTCAGTAGTTCTATATTTTCCATAGTAATCTAGCGTTAATTGACTCATGAATTCAACTATTAAATTACTATAATATCCACAAAAACCCTCTCCGATTATAACATTAGTATACAAAACTTTTGATGTCCCAAGGATAGGTGAACGATAAAATGGATTAATAATTCAAGGAGGGTATCATTTTAAGTACGTTTAACTTAATAAGTACAAACTCGTATGAAACCCAGGTTATATCAAAATATAGGAAATACTATGTTGGGTTACTTGATCGAAGACCACATTCTGAATAGTTCGACAGAATTCGATCAGCACTAAGGACTATAATAATATGATATTGGTCGCTGCACAGTGATTAGTCAACATAAGTTAAGGATGAACGACACATAGAAGTAATTAATTATTAAAAAGCTGTTGGTATGGTTATTCATGTTATTCTTTTATCACTAATCACATTCATATTTAACTGACATTCAGAGGTGAAATGAATAGTATTATTACGATTCGATGATCATAGTGAGCTATCACTCATACAATTCATGAGGCTAACTTCATCGTAATTTCAAAAACGTCAAACACTATTTTATTACTTGTATTGTACCTAACTGTGTAGATGTATTATCCTTGAAACACAAGTTCAAATCCTATTTGGAAGTATTTGATCATACTGTTCGCAATATAATTCCTTATTATATCTGAACAATTATGTTAAAATTGGAGTTACATACGATTGGATCACAGCTCAGTGGTCTTAAGATTCAGCGTTCATGTGTGAAACTAAAAATCATAGGTTCAATCCCTAGTGGCGGTGTTACAGGTGTGCAATTCTAAGAAATCCTATACTGGGACGTAACGATCATCCAATGCTCAGGTTCTTATTGTTTATCTAACTTAGATTGATTCATGTCTACGCAACAAATTGGTTGTTACTGGCTTATAATATCAAAATCAGCAAGAAAACTGCCGATTACAACTTCATTTACTAAAGACATAAAGAGAACACATTGTACAGACTATCTAAACTGACATCATATCTACAATTAATCATTAATCAAGCTTGATAACTAAGAAGTATCACTCTTCAGTACATCCTAATGTTAACTGGTGAATAAAGGGATACTAGTACATTATAAAATTAACAAATAACTCAATAATTATGATCAGAATGAGATTTGTGAAGATTATAGTAATTTTAATAGTTAGATTCATGAGTCGATGTAAGCTAGACCATCATGGAAAACCTAGCACCAAGATGATTTCCTGGAGTTCTAGTAAAAAGCTGTGACCAGTGAAGTCGAATTCATATCAGGTAGAGATAGGTATCTACCCCAGACAATGAATGAATAGTTGCAAAGCCATTCATAGATAGATTGAAATTAGACATGAACACCATTGGATGTCTACTCCCTGGTCTAGTGGTTTAGCCCTTGTGCGAGACTGACAGATCCTGGGTTTGAATCTCGTGAGGTGTGATCGTGGATGCACACTGCTGAGAAGTCCTACAATAGGACAAAACAGCTGTCCACTGCTGCCAGGTTTTCCATGGTGATCTAAATTCACTTGACACATGATCTCAACCATTACTTACTTACGCCTGTTACTCCCAATGGAGCATATGCCGCTGACCAGCATTCTCCAACCCACTCTGTCCTACTCTTCCTTCTTTTCTAGTTCCATCCAATTCTTGTTCATTTTTCTCATGTCTATTTCCATTTCTCGGCGTAATGTGTTCTTTGGTCTTCCTCTTTTCCTTTGACCTTCAGGATTCCATGTGAGGGCTTGTCTTGTGACGCAGTTTGGTGCTTTCCCCAATATGTCCTATCCACTTCCAGCACGTCTTCCTGATTTCTTCCTCCGCTGGGATCTGGTTTGTTCTCTCCCACAGTAGGTTGTTGCTAATAGTTTCTGGCCAACGGATGTGAAGTATTTTGCGTAGACAACTGTTAATAAACACCTGTATTTTCTGAATGATGGCTTTGGTAGTTCTCCAGGTTTCTGCCCCATACAGTAGAACTGTCTTGACATTTGTATTGAAAATCCTGACCTTGGTGTTGGTTGACAGTTGCTTTGAGTTCCAGATGTTCTTTAGTTGTAAATATGCTGCTCTTGCTTTGCCGATCCGCACCTTCACATCTGCATCAGATCCATCGTGCTCATCAATGATGCCACCCAAATATGTAAAGGTTTTTACATCTTCCAAATCTTCTCCGTCAATTGTAATTGGACTGATGCATCTTGCGTTGTATCGGAGAATCTTGCTTTTCCCTTTGTGTATATTGACACCTACTGCTGCTGCTGAAACTGCTGCTACACTGGTCGTCTTCTCCTGCATCTGTTGTTGCGTTTGTGATAGAAGGGCCAGATCATCTGCGAAGTCTAGATCATCCAACTGCATCTTAGATGTTCATTGTATCCCGCACTTCCTTTCAGACGTTGACGTCTTCATGATCCAGTCGATCACTACTAGAAATATATATTTCATTGGATTTTTCCCTTTTTCTTTTTGAAAACATGACCCTTTTTCCTATGTTTACTTACTATAGGGAGTTTCTGAATTTTTCATGAAATCAGATTAAATTATATACATATATATATATATATATATATATATAATTCTATAAATTGTTTTCCTATTTCTATGAATAGGGAAATTTCCATTTTTTGCCCAAATGAAAATAAATCTTGATTTTTTTTTCAAAGAAAACATCCAAAGGTGGGAGGAGGATGGTGTTGATGATGGTCGAAAACTAAGAAGATAAAACTAATGGTGTTAACTTTATGAAACTATTCTCATTCATTTTAGTGTGTTTCTTCTTCTTCTTCTTCTTCTTCTTCTTCTCCTTCTTCTTCTTCTTACATAATTTATCCTTTAAATCTTTTGTTGATTTTCCCATGTTTATAATAAAGAATAAAATTTATTTGTTTAAATTGATTATTACAATATTTCTATATTGTATTTTGAATACTCTATCTGTTATTACTGGTGTTACCATTATTATTACTACTGCTACTACTACTACTACTATTATTCATGTTAGTAAGTAGTATATAATCAACATCAAACTTTAGTTCTCTTCTATTTATTTCATCTTTTTTTGAAAGAAATAAACTTCTTTTTCTGGAAAGAGAAATATACGTTTATGTTGATCTGACAAAACATTATGAATGGTGCAGTTATGCATGTATATCATCTTATATGTGTGTGTGTCTGTATGTATGTGTGTATGTGTGTATGTGTGTATGGATAGATACAATGAATAATTGAATGGATAATCAAAAGGTAAAATGTAAATGAAAGTAATTGAGAGGTTGAAGAACCATAATACAACTTTTTTATATTAAGGTCAGATAAAATATTTATATAGTGGACTAGAATTTATTCATCATGAATAATTTACAGTTGATTGATCTTACTACTACTACTACTACTACTACTACTACTACTACTACTACTACTACTACTACTACTACTACTACTACTACTACTACTACTACTACTACTACTACTACTACTACTACTACTACTACTACTACTACTACTACTACTACTACTACTACTACTACTACTACTACTACTACTACTACTACTACTACTACTACTACTACTACTACTACTACTACTACTACTACTACTACTACTACTACTACTACTACTACTACTACTACTACTACTACTACTACTACTACTACTACTACTACTACTACTACTACTACTACTACTACTACTACTACTACTACTACTACTACTACTACTACTACTACTACTACTACTACTACTACTACTACTACTACTACTACTACTACTACTACTACTACTACTACTACTACTACTACTACTGACGATGATGTTGATGACGGTGCAGGTTGAGTTGTCAATAAATAGTGTTGAAAATAATTCATTTTGTATTGTTTGATTGAATCTTATTAATAATGTTTAGAACTGAATTTGAAAAGTCTTTTATTGGTTAGAAGCATTAAAAGCAAAGATAGATTATGGCTAGTAGTGGAATCCAGGAAATGAGTTTTGATTTATTTAGGACTGATCAATTGGATGTACTTGCTTAGAGTCCTAGAGTAAGCATCAACTCAGGAGTGCAGATACGTTCATCTGATGAGTTCAAAATGGGACGAAACGCGCGTCCTGGATTCCTCTGCTAGTCGCCATCAATCTTTGCTCATAGTGCTAATAATGTCTTCGTAATAAAATACAAATAAATTATGTTTTTCATCTGCTACTTCTTCATGTCAATTGACTGACCTATGAATAATTCAAAGTTTGCATTGTATACACACGAGGTATCAAAATAGAACTAAGGCCACTATATATACGTTGGGCATACAACATGCGCATATATATAACATGCATGATTTATTGTTACTGTCGATAAACGCATACTCAATAAACCAACAATCACACTTTCCATTTTATTGCTTAACATTTATTGTTCTCAATGGTTGAGATCATGAGTCAATTGAAGATAGACCACCATGGAGAACCTAGAAGCACTGGATGGTCGTTTCGTCCCATTGTGGGACTCCTCAACAGTGCGAATCACTATTCAACCTATCACTTTCGCATTCGAACGCTTAACCTTTAGACCACTGAGCCAGCATCCAACGGTAATAATGTCTAACTTAAACTATTTTAAAATTTAAAAAATGTTGTCAATTAGTTCCCCGCACCCACAGTTTTATAGTCAGATAATATTGCATATAAATTCAAACAGATTCACGGTTTTTTCGCCTAGAATTTCATGGATTATTTTCCTTTTTTCATACTAGACTACTCATTGTTTAATGATTGTTTCTACGTAACAGAATACAGAGATTTAATAGATGAAATGAAACTCTAAGATGGTGGAGAAGATTCGTAGCTCAGATGGATGATTTTGGTCCAAATTATCCAGCTCAGAGAATAAAACTCCATCGAAATGAAACTCTTTTTAAGTGCATAGACTTTCAATGTCAAAATATGTATCAATAACATCGTCAGAAGTAGTAGGCAAATCATTTACTTCATTATCTTACTTACTTACTTTCGCCTGTTACTTCAAATAGAGCATAGGTCGCCAATCAGCTTTCTCCAACCTACTCTGTTCTAGGCCACTGCGCCTTGTGCCCCCCTGGGGCTACTGCCAGTCCCAGTCCCGGATAAAGGAGGAGGGTTAGGCATGGTGTTAGTGACCGCATCCTATAGAAAACCAACTAGCTAGAAAAACGCTACTTTATTACCAGATGACATTTAAAATCTTCAAAACAATTATTGACTGTGATTGTTGATGTTATCTCCAGTTGAGAAGGAAATGATTCAAGAAATGACATTTTTCATTATCGTACTAGTGTGGTGTGTGCTACTGATGTCAACAGATATAAGTAGTATGTATCATCAATTGAAAGTGAAATGTCTGGTGGCAGAATGTTAATGAAAATCAAAGTGAAGAGAAAGAGAACAAAGAATGATTGCTATGGAAGTGAAGGAATAGTGAAGTCTGAGACAATTCAATGACATTTTGTAAATGAAATATTTACTGTATGGTTCTTAGATTTTACTATGAGATTCTGTAATGTTGTGTTTGGATACATTTGGTTGTCCCCATTTGTGTTTTCGTTCACTAGACTAGTTCATTTATTATCAATCCGATTTATTCTACATCAAAGCGTTAATCAATCTTGTTGTAAAAAAATATGTTTATTATTCATTTAGGTGAATAGTAACTAGCCAAAATGTAGAAAATAACCATGAACCTTTAGTGTCCCGGTATATGTCACTCCAGTTAGATCGTCACAAGACAAGCCCTCATATGGAATCCTCAAGGCCAAATGAGGAGAAGTGGAAGACCAAAGAACACATTACGCCGGGAAATGGAGATAGACATGAGAAAAATAAACAAGAATTGGATGGAACTAGAAAAGAAGGCCTAGGACAGAGTGGGTTGGAGAATGCTGGTCGGCGGCCTAACCTTCTTGACGAGGGGTAACAGGCGTAAGTAAGTAAGTAAGTAAGTAAGTAGCCCGAATGCAGAAAATACCCATGAACCTTTAGTATCTCAGTTAGATCGCATGAATGTTTTGCTATTGAAATAGAAATGTCGTCTATCCTTGTATATAATTATCGACTTCACTCGCGTTAGTGAATAACGGAATTAAATATGCCAAACAGGAGAATGGATTTTGAATATATATATATATATCATGCACTCAGTGATTTGAATAGACAATCAGGGAGACGAAACGAAAAGAGAAGATCGAAGCAGATTGCAGAAGGTATATGAGCCAACTCAAGTTAACCAAGCGTGAATCGATATTTATAGACGAATAAAAATGGTACTTGTTAACTAGTTTTTTTCTCTCCATTATATCTCAAGCTTAAATCTTGTAATAGACTCGTTATTGTCCAGTGATCAGCTCAATTTCATGCTTTTTATTGATTAGTTCTAAATGATCATTTTGTCTTTGTATGAGACTGTTTACCAGTAGTTTCAGGGTTTTAACAATAATTTAACTTAGATCACCTGATGAATTCAACTATGAAAATACTGCAATCTTCATAAATTCCCTGGATTAATTAACGGTGTATATTCGGAATTCCTATAGTTTTTTCCCCCTTCAAACTGACTTTCCTATTAATGGTTAACAAGTTCTATTTAATGTAGAAATTCACAGTCTCTTAAAATACCCCTATGTACTTCGATGTTTAAAGCATCATCAATGAACAAGGTGGTTCAGATGCAGATGTAAAGGTAAGGATTGGCAAAGCAAGAACGGCATCCCTACAATTGAAGAATATATGGAACTCAAAACAATTTTCGACCAATATCAAAGTGAGGATATTCATTACCAACGTCAAGGCAATCAATTCTACTGTACAGAGCTGAAACTTGCAGAACTACAACAACCACCATCAAGGAGATACAAGTATTTATAAATAGCTGTCTACGCAAGATACTCAATATCCATTGGCCGGATGCCGTCAGCAACAACCTACTATGGGAGAGAACAAACCAGCTTCCAACTGAAGAGGAAATTAGGAAAAGACGATGTAGTTGGTGGACAGGACATATATTGAGCAAATCATCAAATTACATCACGATGCAAGCCCTAACTTGGAATCCTGATGTAAAACAGAAAAGAGGAAGACCAATGAGCACATTGCATCGAGAAATAGAATTAGATATGAAAAGGATGAATAACAACAGGAAAGAACCGGAAAGGATTGCCTATGAAAGAGTTGATGGAGAGTGCTGGTGGGCGGTCTATGCTCCTCCATGAGAAGTTACAGGCATAAGTAAGTTAAATAGAAGATAAAAATATATGTCTTATTTCATGAATACTACTTTGATTGTATTCAAGTTAAATAGACGCCGTTTCCACATTTTATATAGAACTCCATAGACGTGCTTTTAATGATGTGTTTACTCAGTTGAAAACTTTATTCTGTGGAATATTTTGGCAATTTCTAACTGGATTTTCTGAAAGAGTACTCTTCACTGAACACATTACGCCGAGAAATGGAGAGGGAGACATGAGAAGAATGAACAACAATTGGATAGAACTAGAAACGAAGGCTCAGGACAGAGTGGGTTGGAGAATGCTGGTCAATGGTCTATGCTCCATTAGGAGTAACAGGCGTAAGTAATTTCGTACTGCAATTCCATGAAATTCAACTTGTAATACAATATTCTATGAAGCTTCAAAAATGTCCTATCAAACTTTCATCACACTTAGAAAGCTGTTCAGCTCTAAATTTTGGGTAAAGAATCAAAAATCTTTATTGTTTTGCGTTCGATTCAATTTAAAACTTATAACTTCTCATTTCTTAAAGGACAGTATAATCCCATTTATCAATATTTATCAAATATATTTAGTGTCAATGTTCATACTACTTTAAAACATATATTTATGATTATTCTCAGAAAGGGATTTTATGTATATTATAGAAATTTAATAGTTGAGGTAATGAATCAATCGAAGCTAGACCACCATGAAAAACCTGAAAGCACTGGACGGCCGTTTCGTCCTATTGTTGGACTCCTCAGCCGTGCGCATCCACGGCTCCGCCTCACGAGATTTCAACCCAGGACCAATCGATCTCACGCACGAACGCTTAACTTTGTATTGGCTAATTTCCCCTATATCTGAATCTAATAAATTCTATCCCGTTAACTAAGTATTTAATGCAGGCTAAATCTCCTAGTAGAATTATGGATTTACTCGAGATTATACAAAAGCCTGAACACCAGTTATAGAGATATTTTATTATCAAAGATTGGTAAAATCCGCAAGCGTACAGGAAGCAAGCACACAGGGGAAACAAGAGTGTGTGTGTGTGTTTTAGAAATTACAACCAATGGGAGAATAGATTAAAAATTGATGTGCAGAAATGTGCTCAATCAGAATCATACAGAAACTTACATAGTGGATTAAATGTCTAAATTACAGTGAGCAGTTAAATAATACAGTAGTTCAATGGGATTACTATAACCTCTAGACAACTGAGCTGGTATCGAACAGTGTTAATGTCTAACTTCAACTACTTACTTTTTGTTTTGTAATAGTCATTTAATGAATGAAATGAATAAAGGTTAACAGACAATATTCAAGTGTAAAGAACTCATTATAAGATAATATATGACTTGGCGATGATAGAGCAAATAAGCAAGAAACACAACTACAATTAAGGAGGTGAAGGAAAATACATAGGAAATTAGAATCGTAATTAAAGATAGAGATCTAGCTTTATATAGAGTAATTTTCCTGCATTACAAAATGATATGAGCATACCTCCGTCAGAAAATTTAGCTTGATTTTATAAACGCTTTGAAATAATCAGTGAGAAATTGTTTGTATTTAGTCAGCTACATGCTCCAGAATAGACTATTCAATGATCTCTGCTCATTACATACAGCTTATACTAATGAAAAGAGGCAAGCAGTAACTTGGAATCTTGAAGGTAAACAGAAAAGAGGAAGGCCAAATTATACACAACATCGAGAATTGGAACCAGACATGAAAATAATGTAAAGCAACTGCAAAGTATTATCCAGACAGAGCTCGATGGAGAATACTGGTGGGTGGCCTATACTACTTCATAAGGAGTAACAGGCGTAAGTAAGTAAGTAAGTAGGTAGGTAGGTAAGTAAGTAATTAAGTAAGTAAGTAAGTAAGTAAGTAAGTGTTGAAGTAAGTAAGTAAGTAAGTAAGTAAGTAAGTGTTGAAGTAAGTAAGTAAGTAAGTAAGTAAGTAAGTAAGTAAGTAAGTATGCTGATGAACAAACTTGTTTATCCCATTCATCATCTTATATAAATATGATTGCACAGTCCTTGAAAGTGAAATTGTTGAAACGAAATAAAAATACTTAATTGTATCACATTTTAAATGATATGAATTAGCTGAATTGATAATAGAATTCATTCAATTATTCTGTATATCAGTATGAGGTTGTAGAGGCTATCAAGTTTCTGATTGATTTCATCAACCGATTGATGTGAGATTACCATAAAAAACCTGGAAACACTGGTTAGCTATTTCGTCTTATTGTGTGACTCCTCAGTAGTGTGCAACCTTACTCCTGGTGGATATGCACTGATGAGGAGTCCAATAATATAATGAAATGGCTGTTCAGTACTTCCACATGTTCTGTATAGTATATTGTGATTTGTTATTCATAAACTTTGCTTACATACTTTGAAAATTGCTAAAGGTTACTTAAACATAATTATGACTAACTGGAATGTTATTGACTGAAGAAGAAGAAGAAGAAGAGGAAAAATAGTTGTTTTCATTTAAATACCTCTAACCTTTTATGATTGATGTATTGCTTTAATTAATAACTGACTAGTAATAAATGTCAGATTGTCTAACTTTGATTACTAGCTGAATAAGATCGATTATTGTGTATTATACATGACTGAATATCATATATTGGATAATTCTGAGGGGATAAAAAAGTGCCTAAGTCATTGCAATAACAACAAATAACGGATTATATCTATTTTATTCTTTATAAGCAAACATAGATAGTGATTAGCAGTGGTATATTGGATGCGCGTTTCGTCTTATTTAAGACTCGTCAGCTGGACGTACATGCATTTCAGAGTTAATGTTCACTCTGTAAGTCAAACTCAGTATCGTTCGCTTCAAACACCATCGCATTATCCACTTAGCTACTGAGTTCTGATAGCCACTTGCTTGTGCAATGGATTGATGTTTTAAGTTCACTTGGTATTGTTTGTTTGAATCTTCTCACTGATGTTTAGGTCTGGAATAGAATGAAACGAGCGTCCTGAATTCCACTGCTAGCCATTTTCCATCTTTACTTCGAATGCTTGTGAATGAAGTCAATATCAAGGCAATGCACACGGTATTCACGTATTTCAATGACAGACTGGTCAATTGCAGTTTTAAACAACAATGAGAAGATTCACGTAAACTATACCAAGTGAATTTATTTTATTTCCTGTAATGCTAAAATGATGAATAGCTTATTACATTTTATATACTTACTTACTTACTTACACCTGTTACTCCTCGTAAAGGAGCATAGGTCGCTCACCAGCATTCTCCATCCAACCCTGTCCTGGGCAATACTTTCCAGCTACTTCCAGTTGTAATTCATCCTTTTCATATCTGCTTCTATTATCCGACGTAATGTGTTCTTTGGCCTTCCTCTTTTCCGCTTCCCTTCAGGATTCCAAGTTAGAGCTTGCCTCGTGATGCAGTTTGACGATTTGCGTAATGTATGTCCTATCCATTTCCATCGTCTTTTCCTAATTTCCTCTTCAGCTGGAAGTTGGTTTGTTCTCTCCCACAGAAGGCTATTGCTGATGGTATCCGGCCAATGGATGTTGAGTATCTTGCGTAGACAGCTATTTATAAATACTTGTACTTTCTTGATTGTGGTTGTTGTAGTTCTCCAAGTTTCAGCTCCATACAGTAGAATTGCCTTGACGTTCGTATTGAAGATTCTCACTTTGATATTGGTTGAAAGTTGTTTTGAGTTCCATATGTTCTTCAATTGTAGGAATGCGGCCCTTGCTTTGCCAATCCTCGCCTTTACGTCTGCATCTGAACCTCCATGTCTATCGACGATGCTTCCCAGATATGTGAAGGATTCTACATCTTCCAGAGTTTCGCCATCAAGAGTGATTGGATTGCTGTTCTCCGCTTTGAATTTGAGGACCTTAGTTTTCCCTTTGTGTATGCTGAGGCCTACTGATGCAGAGACTGCTGCTACACTGGCTGTCTTCATCTGCATCTGTTCGTGTGTACGTGATAGGAGGGCTAGGTCATCTGCGAAGTCCAGATCGTCTAATTGGTTCTGAGCTGTCCATTGTATTCCGTGTTTTCCTTCAGATGTCGAGGTCTTCATAATCCAGATTTCAATTTATTCTAGTTTTAAGATCAGTGATCAGTTCATTTATTGATTCCAATCTTTTAGCATGATGTTAGTCAGATTACTGTTTACAGAAATCTAACACTATGACAACTCATTCACTCGAACAGATCCTTTTACTAACTAGTAAGCATCGACATGATATTTCGAAATGTGTTTCTATTTAGTGGTAAACACTTTTTGCTTAATCATGGCCTATTAAACATGGTTTCATTATTGAATCTACGATAAATTGAAGAGAACGATGCACCAATCAGGTTTGAGATAAAAGGTCTCAGATTTTAGCATGAAATTCATTCATCCATTTGAATAAATAGTCTTGGCATTAAAGCTCATGTCAGTTCCTAATGACTCCAACCCCTAAATTTAGTTCCTTAACCTAAACATCAACTGTAAACCATGATTCTAATTTTTCATACTGATTTATAACTCTCATTCAATCCTCGTTACTAAGTGTATATTTTCAAGTTTGTTATAACGTAACTCAAATGTCGCCCATATATTATAGTCTCATCATGAAAAATCTTGTTGCAATCAAACATTATTTCTCTTGATTATCATTATTATTACTGATAAGCTAGTTGCTAAAGAAAATCATTCAATAACAGATTAGAATGGTGAATTTTGCCTTCCTGAAGTTCTAGTGAGAAGCCGTTACCAGTGGAGTTCAACCAGATCTGTTGTGAGATATCAGCGCACTGAAGACAATGGTGTACTCTGGTGCAATTTCGTGGATTGGTTGGAGTTGAACATTAACACTGTTGAATGTGGTCTAGAGGTTAAGCACTCGAGCGCGAGACTATAAGTTGATGGGTTCGAATCTGGTGAGGAGGGCGGGATCGTCGATACCCACTGCTGATAAATCCTACAATGAGACGAAACGGCCGTCCAGTGCTCCCAGGTTTTCCATGGTGGTCTAGCTTCAATTGACTCATGATTTAAACCATTGAAAACTGGAAGTAACAGCTTTTTTCCTCTGATTTTCTTCTTCTTTTAACTTTTAACTGCAGTTCTATGATTTAAGAATTCGAAAGGCTATAAATCAACTAGGAAGTCATTCAAGTGAAAAGAACGTTCCAATCAACTTCTTATATTTTTAAATGTTTTAATCCATAAACTGAATTTCTTTAGTGGATATCAACAATTGACTAGCTGTAATCAACTTTACTCAGAATGATGTTTGAAGAAATGCCCTTAAAAATTATGTTCATGATTTGTGAAGTTATTTAAGCTACTCTATATATGTTCTGTTATAAAATATTTTTCATATCTTAACAAGTGAATTCACGGGTCAATTGAAGCTAGACCAACATGAAAAACATAGAAGCAATGGACGGCCGTTTCGCCCTAGTAGGGGACTCCTTTGCAGTGCTAATCCACAATTCCACCTTGCATGATTCGAGCCCAGTCCCTTCGATCTCACGTGTGAATGCCTAACCTCTAGACCAGTGAGCAGGCATCCAACGGTGTTAGTATCTAGCTTCAATCTATCCATGATCTTGCGTTCTCATTCATCCATTGTATGAGGTAGATACCTGTTTCTATTACACACGAATCGGACTCCACTGTTCACGGCTTCTCACTATAACTCCAGGAAATCCATTATGAAGCTAGTTACTAATAAGCATATTATTATCAACAGTATGAGGATTTGTGAAAATTCTAGTATTTTAACAGTTGAATTCACGAGTCAATCTAGGTTGTGCGGGATCATGGATGTGCAATGCTCAGGATTCCGGTGGTTCCACGTCTTCAATGGTGGTATAACTTAAATTGACTTATGAATTGAAGTATTGAAGTTACTATGTTCACCAAAAAACTCTATACTGATGGTTTATACTCTTGTAAAATTGTACAGTTGTTAAATCCACTATGATAATCGTATATTATATAATGGAATTTATTGTAACTAACATCAAAGCTTACTTTTGTCATAAATTATTTATTTATTTATTTTAATATATAGATATTGGTACAACGAGGCACCAAATATATATGCACCAAACAAATCTCACTTGATATGTGTGAGGGCTGTGATACTCCCAGGGTGCCCAAACCGAAACAGGTGGTTTTCTTAGGGGGACACACCCGAGCCTTCAACCTGAAGGTATGATCCACAAGCCAGTGAAGCATCGTAAGTAAATGTAGTCCCATGGTAACCGGTGACCAGCAATTGGTTCATACGCCATTCGTTCCTTCATGATACTGGAGTCCATAAATATCTGTTTTAATTTGAAAGCTTGGTCTTTATGAGTGTATGTATCAACAATTTCAGATGAGATCGAATTCCATGACATTCTACTACAGATCGCCTTTATTAACGTACTAATAATATCAGAAGGGGTTTTGTAGAGATTGTAGTAATTTCAACAGTTGGGATTATGAGTCAATTGAAGCTAGACCACCATGGAAAACCTGGAAGCACTGGACGGCCGTTTCGTCCTATTGTGGGACTCCTCAGCAGTGCGTATCCACGACCCTGCCTCGCGGGATTCGAACCCAGGACCTATCGGTTTCGCGCTAGGTGCTTAACCAACTAGACCACTGAGCAGGCTGAGGAGTCCCACAATAGGACGAAACGGCCGTCCAGTACTAATAATACTTGGAAATGCATCATGCAAATTCAAAGTGTAATTTAGCATAATAATTTGGATTTATTCTATTCAAGTTCACCTATTTCTTGGTATTTTACAAATTGTGAGACTTTATATAACTCTAACTTAGAAAAACCATTGAATTTTTGAATGAACACTATGAAAGAGTTTAAAATTACTAGGAAAGAGTAGTTCAGTATGGCTCAGATTTCAGTAGGTCTATGAAGAAGTGACTATTGAAATGTTAACTTTCTCTACAAACCAATTAGTTTAATGATAGAAAACTATCTAATGAGTCAAAATGTGATCTTCATTATTACAAATAATATCAAAATACACTAGATTAGTCAATGGTCTCATCTAAGATTGAGTGTAAGACTTTAAAGGATCATAATGAGTATTTAACATTCAAACTATTGAATTAGCAATTATTCAACTGATTGTGTAACTAAGATCAGTTTGAAATGGTAAACTAAGAAAATCCTATTGTCAAATACATATTTGAAACAGGTTGTAAGATTGATCATAAGTCAGCTTTTGTGGTGCTGTGCAAAACTGTAAAGGGGGCGTATATTAAGGCGTATTGAAGCCTTAGCCTCTCCCGTCTTTGCATTAAAAAGAAACCCAGTTTGTTATCACCTTAAGCCTACCCTGATAATATTAGCTTCTTCTTATTATTATTATTATTGCATAAGTGACCAGGTTTCAAATTGTTTTCACATCACTTCTTTATTATCCTTTGTAGTGACTCACATTTATCAGGAGAACACGACTGGTTTAATAAAAACAATTATTATTATAACCAACTGTACCAGTGTTTGTTTTAATGTGCTTTTGTTTGACTGTGCTAATGACAGCTATATTGTGCTTCCATTCTGATTCTTATACTTTGATTGTGACTTCGCGCGAATTCGGTTACATTCTGTAACCAAGCTTGTATCCTGGCACGATCTCGATATCCTTTCGATACCACGAGATCGCCAGCTAATATATCTCGACTTGGTCCATTAATTGCCTTTTGATATTTGGCTTCTCGGGGATTTTAAGGATTTATTTGGTTACGTTCAACCTTCGCCTTCCGATTTATTTGGCACGTGTTTCTTGGTAGCGGTGTTCATAGTTAATCCCAACTCGACGCCACGCTACAACTGGTGAGCCTGACGTGACCGAGACTGCCGTCTCACGTTCCGGTCGCCGAATACGGTTGCCAGTACGCTTCCGCTACTAGTCGCACAGTCAACAACCGATACGGTGTAGGACTATTCCTACGCTACACGCATGCTACACTCTTCTCTTTTTTGATTTTCTTTTTGTTTCCTGAGCCCACGCCTTCGACCATCCTCATCTGGTTCCGTCGACTACAGTCAACTTTGGCGAAAGCTGGCCTAATCACCCACGCTCTTGTCAACGCACTCAGTCGATATTTTGGTTTCGAATGTTTGGCATACGCTTGGTCTCGAACTTGGTCGTTATGGTCACTACTCCTTGTCTCCTCTTACTTTCTATTTCTAGTCTACTTGAATTAACAAGTATAAAATGTGTAATCAGATTGTTCAAAATGTATTGCCGTAATCATATAGTTCTGATAATCTTCGCCTTCTTATTACACTATAGAAAATTATTTTCTAGACTATTTATCTTGTGTCGATAAAAGAAGATGATGAGACTATAATTTATGAACGACATTTGAGTAACGTTATAACAACCTTGAAAATACCCACCTAGTAACGAGGATTGAATGAAGGTTATGAACCAGTATGAAGGACTAAAATCATGATTTACAGTTAATAGTTAGAGTTGGGAAGTAGATTTGGAGTGCGGGGGGGGGGCATCACGAACTGACATGAGTTTTAATGGCAAGACTGTATTTATTCAAATGGATGAATGAATTTCACGTCCATAAATTCTAGTTTTTTTCTTCACAATTGATCGATCACTGGGTGGTGATCAATGTCATGCTTGTCTAGTCCTTATTAGTGCAGATCGAATGCTATCGATCATGTTGCAATGTGGCCAACAGTCTAGGTGACTCGACACTGCGGGCACTATGTATTGAGATTTAGATGGTGGTTGGAGGTAGTCAACAGTAGAATGAAACCCGGGTCCAGGGTTTCCTGTTGACCACCTCCAACCACCATCTAAATCTCAGTTTTTTTCTTCAAAATATGATTATAATATAGATTAATAATAAAAATAACTGAACTTACTTTAAAGAAACCTTTACATCCTTCACAGGTTCTTACACCATAATGTTGACATGCTGCATTATCACCACAAACTAAACATAATTGATGACAATCTGTTTCATTCATTGATATAGAATTGATATCATTTAAATTATAATTAGAAACTTTTGATAATCTAGAATTATTTGCACTAAATGATATCATTGATGGTGTAGATGTAGAAGATAATAATAAAGTAGACGGTAATGATGTTGATGATGTTGTGGAATGTGTTGATGACGATGACGATGATGATGATGACGTCGATGACGATGACGATGACGATGAAGATGATGATGATGATGATGACGATGATGATGATGACGATGATGATGATAACAGTAATAATGGACTGATACATGAATTCTGTTCATTATATAATTTTAGATTCTTTTCATCGAATGTATCTATTCCATTCATAAAACAATGATATGAATGTAAATAGGAATCAGTATTCGATTTATTCATGAATGTATCATTGAATAAAATTGATTCATTCATATTATAATGATTAGAAGATCTATTATTCAATAAGATTGTTGATGGATTATGATATAATTGATTCTTATTATCATTATCATTTAGATCTAATGAATTATATGAACATTTATGTTGAAATCTTTTTGTCATTGTATTCATATTACATAATTTCATATTAGAATCAATGAAATTCTTATCTTTTATTGTTGTTACTAAACAATAATCTTTACAATCATGAATACAATTTGGTGTATTAGATATTGGTAAATGTATAAAAGGATCAAATCTATTCAAACATAATTCATCATTATGATGAGTAGTAGTAGTAGTTGTAGTAGAAGTAGTACTAGTAGTCGTAGTCGTCGTCATCGTAGTAGTAGTAGTAGTAGTATCTTCAATAGGGAGTACGATATCGTTATTTAATATTGAATGAATAGATGAATGATTAATCATAGTATTTTCATTTGTAATGATTTCATTCATTCCATTCATTTCATTGGTTTGATTGATTTCATTCATTCCATTCATTTCATTGGTTCGATTGATTTCATTAGTTTCATTAAAGAATTCATTAAATTCATTAAAATGAGATAGTTTTGTTAAATGATTATTATTATTATTATTAGTAGTAGTAGTATTATGATTATGATTAAAATATTTAACGATTAATGCTTGTTGTGCAGCTAAATATTTTGAATTCATTTTTAATTTATCATTAATATCTGTTGAAGGTAGTATATTCGATGAGAAATAAGTTAATGGATTTATATTAAAATAATCTAATGTTGTATTATTATTATTATTACTATTCAATTTAGATAATGATTGTTGTTGTTGTTGTTGTGATGGTGGTGGTGGTGGTGGAGCTGATTGGTGTTGGTGTTGTTGCTGTGGTGGTGGTGGTGGCAGGTGTTGTAATTCTTCATTAAATGTATTCCTTATAGTTAACTTATGATGTTGATGATGATGATGATGATGAGGATGATGAGGATCAGGAGGAGGTGGAGGTGGATGTGGAGGAGGAGGAGAAGAAGGAGAAGGATGATATTCATCATTTGTACATGATATATATCTATTTGTCATTGGATGATTACAATAATCAAATGTAATTGAATTAAAATGATCTATAGGATTAATAGGATTTAATTGTTCTGTAGAATAAATTGTATATTCATTATTATTATTATTATTATTAATTTTATCTATATTGTTTATTAATGTAATCGTTTCATCATTTTTATGATTGATTGATTTCTCTATTGATTTATTATGATTATGATTATGATTATCATAATAATCGAATTGTATTGATTTTTGTGGTATACAGGATGATGATAATGATGCTGCTGCTGCTGCTGATGATGATGATGATGTCATATTATTGATTACAGGAAAATGTTCAATCGAATTAATTGATGTATTATATAAATAATCATGATGTTGATGAATTGTTTGTTTATTTAAATCAATATTTGATGATAAATAACATGGTAATGAATCATTATATTGATTGAATAATTGATCATTATCGATTAAATGAGAATCAGTGATAAATTGTAATTCATTATTTAATGTAGATGATTTAATAGAATAATCAATAAACTGATGATCACGATGATGATGATCATTATTATTATTATATAAATCAATAGATTGTTTAGAATATTCTCTCATTAATTTCAATGATTGTTTTTCATAGATTGATATTTCATCATTCATGATATAAGATGAATAAGTACCGTCAATTTTACGTTTTAAACGTGATGATTTCAATGATGATAAAGATGGATTTTTCTTTAAACTACTACTACTACTACTACTAATAGTAGTAGTTGTTGTTGTTGTTGTAGTTGTTGTAGTTGTACACGTTTCATGATCTTGTATACTTTTAATATTATCATCTTTATTCATCCAATTAGTATGATTATTATCATTATTATTATATGAAACAATTGACGAGGAAGGATAATTTGATGACGAAATCATTTTCTCTTGTTCATATTTATTCTCATATGAATTTATAATATGCTTTTTTACAATTTCTTCCTTTGGCATTATAGTATTATGATTATGATGATGATAATCCTTTGAAGATTCTATTAAATCATGTTTATGTAAAACATTTTTATTCATTGTTAAATGTCGAACTTTTTCAAACGATGTTTCTTCTTGAAGAAAATAATTTCGTACATCTTTATCATTAAATGATAAAGATGAAGAAGAGGATGAGAATGAGGAGGAGGAGTAAGAGGACGATGACGACGAAGACGAGGATGAGGATGTTGCTGATGATGATGATGTAACTGGATGCAATTTATTTACATTCAATTGATCCAATTCATGATTATCTAAATTAAACATTTTTGATAAATTCAATGTATCATTTGTATAATTCGTTGATAAAATCAATGAATGATCATCATATTTAGTTAATAATGGATTATATAAATAATCGTTATTACAATGATTATGTAATATTGGATACCATTTAGATGAATTGCATGAATTCGTTTTATGCTGAATGAGATCTGTATTATTCAATGATGTAATAATATTGAATGTTGAAGGTATAATAATATCACAATTAGATAATTCATGAGTATTATAACAATCAGATGGATTGTATAATACATCATCATTATGATGATCATGATTATTTAATTTAGTTACTAAGTCATTTAAACCTTTAGTGAGACAATTAGGTAATAAAGTTGAATGAGTTTCGTCTTCTACTATATTACATTCTGTTGAATAGGATAGTTTAGGATCATTCAATTCTATATTATTATTGTTATTATGTAATATCTGATCAGTATAATGTGTGATATCATCAGTATTAAGTTTATCATAATGATCTTGTTTAGATGATAATTTTATTGACCATTCAGGGAATAATCCATTTGTATCTATATGATCTGATTCATCAGTATGTCCTATTGTATTATAATATGAATTATTCGAAGAGATAGATGATAGATGTGAATCATTTATATCACATGAATGTATCATTAATGCTGTATTAGATGTTTCATGTAATGAATGGAATGTAATTGGTATAGCCATTTAATATTCATCACTAAATAGAAATTTATTAAGGAGAAATTTTAAAAATATATATATATATTACTGTTATTAAGTAGTAAGTGATAATCATAGAAACAGATATCAATCAAAAACTTAATAATCTCCACAACCCTTATACTAGTTATCAACATATGCTCATTAGTGACTAGCTTCGTGAGGGAATTTTCGAAGTTCTGGTGAGATGTCGTGAACAGTGGAGCCAATACGTGTTGTGTAGAGACAGGTATCTACCTCAGTACAACGGAAATTGGTCGCGCGATTTCGTGGATTGGTTGGTGTTAGACACTATCAGCATTAGATGTCGGCTAAATGGTCCAGTTGGTTATGCGTTCGCACGCGAGACCGAAGGCCCTGGGTTCGAATTCCGCGAGCGAGATTGTGAATGCACACTGATGAAGCGCTCCATACTAGGACGAAACAGCCGTCCAGTGCTTCCAGATTTTTAATGGTGGTCGAATATGAATCGGTTCATGATTTCAATCAAAAAATATTTTCGATGTACTTCATTCAATTATTATCCATAGTCAATTTAACATATGATTGAAGCTAGCCAGTGAGAAATCTAAATCAAAACTTCTTGTTTACTGGTATTCGTTATCAAGGTTTAGCAAAAATCTTCAGGCAACTAGCATTCATGTGAGATTGCAACTCGAGTTAAAAAGTATCATTGTCACTGAGGTCACTCTTAAAGTAATCGGGTTTTAATTGATCTCTTGCAGCGCAACAAATAACTTATAACTTGTTATGTAACTCTTTTAATTGATAATTTCATGGGCATTTAAAAAGAAATATGTCGAAACGGACGTTTAGTGCTTCCAGGTTTTCAATTATGGTGGTCTAACATCAATCGGTTCATGATCTCAATCAAAAACTGAGTAATCTCCACAACCCCTATACTAGTAAAGAGATATGAAAAGAATGAATAACTACTGGAAAGAGATGGAAAGGATCGCCGAGGACAAGATTGGATAGAGAATGTTGATGAGAGGTCTATACTCCTTCACGAGGAGTAATAGGTGTATGTAAGTAAAGTACTAAGAATTCATTATTTCTAAGCTATAATAACTGATTTAATTTAAACATATATCCATTCTTCTTTCAAATGATTGTGTTTGTTTGTTTACATTTTTCTACCACGTTTTTACTTAGAACTGTTACTTCTTATGCAGGAGAATAGGCCGTTCATCAGCATTCTCCATTTAACTTTGTCTTGGATAATACTTTCCAGTTACTATTTTATCCTTTTCATCATATCTGCTTCCAAATCTCGATGTAGTATGTTCTTTGGTCTTTCGCTTTTTCGTTTCCATTCAAGATTTCAAGTGAGCGCTTGCTTTGTGATGCAGTTTGATGATTTCCTCAACATGTGTTCCATCCACTTACAACGTCATTTCGTAATTTCCTATTCAGTTGGAAACTGGTTTGTTCACTCCTAAAGCAAACTACTGGTATCTGGGTTTGTTTACGTAGTTTTGTGAAATACATATAAAATTTTTACCTTCAAGTGAAAATCTTGTATACCGTTTACCTATACGTATCAACTGGATCCAACGATAGATGTACATTGAATCACATATGTATTCCAGGCATATCACTAAACCTAATAAATTAATATTATCTTAATAGTTAAAATCATAAGTCATTTGAAGCTAGACCACCATGAAAAACCTGAAAACACTGAAAGGCTGTTTCGTTCTAGTATGCGACTCTTCAACAGTGAGCATTCACGATCCCGTCTCGCAAGATTCGAACCCAGTACCTATCGGTCTTGTGCATGAACGCTTAACGTCTAGAATACTGAGCTGGCATCCAATGGTATCAATGTCTAACTTTAAGTACTCTACGAAATTGAGGGACAATCCACCATTGTCTTTGGTGAGTTACGATTTCACAATAGACCTGGTTGAACTCCACTAGTCACTGTTTCTCACTACAACTCAAGGAAATACCTCTTGAAGTCAATAACTAGGGAGCATATGTTGATTCATATCAGAAAAGGTTCTTGTGGATATTATAGTAACTTTACTAGTTGAAATCATGCGTCGATTGAAGCTAGATTACCACTTAATATTAGTAAGTAATACATTTCTATTTATTTCATCAAAACCGCCTGAATAAACGAAGTACTCAGTGTATTCTTAGTATTCCAATCAAATCATGATAATCAGGAATTAGCAAGACAGGCTGTCTTCAATTCCTAATAAGTGTATATTTACATAATAATTATGGTATAATCACAATTCAAGAAACTTGGTTAAATAGCAATCATTCTTTGTTCTCTTTCTCTTTTCTTTGATCTTCATTAACATTCTGCCTTCAGACATTCCACTTTCGACTGATGATGCATACTACTTATATCTGTTGACATCAGTAGCACACCATACAATTTGACTGACTTATGGGAAGTTCAATTTCTGGTTAACAAAATAATTAAAAGTTTAATTAATATACAAATAAAGGCGTTCGCGCGCGGGACCGAAGACCCTGTGTTCGAATTCTGCGAGCGGGATCGTGGATGCGCACTGTTGAGGACCCCCGCAATAGGACGAAACGGCCGTCCACTGCTTCCAGGTTTTCAATTGTGGTGGTCTAACATCAATCGATTCATGATCTCAATCAAAAACTTAGTAATCGCCACAACCCCTTTACTAGTAAACATGAATAATTCGATTTCGTGTATAAGACAAATATCAACCTAGAATTAAATATTGTTTTGTAAAGAAACAACTCCATAACAATCGTCTTCTTACGTTTATGAACCGCTTAGATGATACAATCATTAGAAATATATTTAAACTCTTAAAATCCCCATTGTCAAGATTCAAGACTGAGTTCGCTCAGTCTTCGGGGGATATTCTGATTAAATAGCTAAGTGGATAACCAACTATAGTTCAAATCGATGGACACTTATATGACATGACAGTCTAAGTAATAATTTTACAATGTACGTCTACGTAACCGAAAATGAAAATCTAATGTTCGATTACATTGCTGTCTAATACTGTATTATATAATCAATGGAAATGTCTTTCACTTTTAAAAAAAATATTCTGGTAAATAAAAATCTATTAATCGTTCTTATTACAGTTAACTATCATGATTGATTTCTGTTAAATAAGAATACAATTTGACTTCTTAAAGTGCTGACAGCTTCACTGATGAACACGGTGGATTTGATGCAGATGTGAAGGCGTGGTTCGGCAAAGCATATCTACAAGTGAACAACAAAAGAAACTCAAAACAACTGTCCACAATCCAATACCAAGATGAGAATCTTCAATACAAATGTCAAGACAGTTCTATTACATGGGGCGAAAACCTGAAGAACTACGAAAGTCATTATCCAGAAGAAACAAGTGTTTATTAACAGTTGTCTACGCAAAATACTTCGGGTCTCTTGGACAGACACTATTAGCAACAACCAACTGTTGGAGAGAACAAACCAGATCCCAGTGGAGGAAGAAATCAGGAAGACGTGCTGGAAGTGGATAGGACACATATTGAGGAAAACACCCAACTGCGTCACAAGACAAGCCCTCATGTGGAATCCTCAAGGCCAAATGAGGAGAAGAGGGAGACCAAAGAACACATTACGCCGAGAAATGGAGACAGACATGAGGAAAATGAACAAAAATTTAGTAAAACTGGAAAGGAAGGTCCAGGATATAGTGGGTTGGAGAATGGTGGTCTGCGGCCTATGCCTTTTTGGGAGAAGGTAGAATTAGATTCAATAATAAGTAACTAAAGGTGATACAGTAAGGTAAATGACTGATAAACGGTATTCCATTATTTGTTCTTAATTAACTCTCAAGAGATAGTATAGAACCATAGAACAATAATTAACCGTAACAATTTGTTAACATCCTTGTTGAATGAATTTAATCGGGATTGTGATATTATTGTGACAGCATTTAACATTTCCTCTGATAAGTGTTAAGTTTGATTATCGTTATGACTGCCTACTATCTGGTTAACCAAATAGTAACAATAACAAAACTGTAACGTGTATCTCAAAACTGAGTATGAGAATATCATAATGAGTAAATGAATTAAATCATTGTCAAATCAACTTTACTGGTAATTAAAAACATTTGTTATACAACAAATAGGAACAATGATATTTATTTTGATTCAGATCATGAACCGATTGATGTTAGACCACCACAATTGAAAACCTGGAATCATTGGACGGCCGTTTCGTCCTATTATGGAACTCCACAGCAGTGCGCACCAACGCGGGATTCGAACCCAAGGCCTTCGATCTCGCGTGCGAACGCTTAACCAACTGGATCACTGAGCCGGCATCCAATGGTGATAGTTTCTAAAAGTTAGGCGTTCTGGGTTCAAGGTTCGAATCTTGAGAGGTGGTATTGTGGATTCGCACTGCTGAGAAGTTCCACAATAGAACAAAACGACCGTCCATTGCTTTTAGGTTTTCCATGATGGTCTATCTTCAACTGACTCATGATCTCAACTATTGAAAGCATTATGATATCCATAAAAACTCCTTCTGATATTGATATTTATCTATTTCATGGTAATACTCATCACTAACTAATATCAATGAGCAAATCATTAATAAAACAATTGAGACTGTGACATTTGAACATGACATAGTGCTCTTCATTTACTTAAACTGTACATTCGTACTTATACTTGTTTGGTAAATGTAATGTTTATAGAAAGATGATTCGAGATTTCATATATCAAAAGAGATTACGTAATAGTCAAGTGGGTTACATATACTTATCAGAAATAACTATCCGCCTACATTCGTCGATAGAAACTTAACATTAAGCAATATCGTGAAAAAAGTATTGACAGTTCAAAAGAAAACTATTTTAATGAATAACATCGAGGTGCTTAGAACAAGCTTTGAAACACATATGGAGAAATTCAAACACTTCACTTCTATTTGAAGTTTGTACTGATGATGTCGTTCAGAAGGACGATGAAAGCTCCACGACCAAACCATCCAGCTCAGAGAACAAAACTCCACCAAAATAATGAATAACATGTTTAAAGCTGATACAGCTGCTGAAATGTTGAATAAACTGATTTGAAAATCCCTGTATAACAAATACGTTCTATTCAGATAACACTCGTATTGTCTTCTCAAGTCAGCCTATAATTCATGGATGTCTTAGGCATAAACTTTCACTTTGGGTCATATCGATATACATCTATAAATTTACTTGCGTCTTATGGGACAGATTTACTGGTCGTATTAAATCGATCACTTTCTAAACGTATCTCAGAACATTATCTGACGTCGCTTTTAATTGGAGAATCCTAAACAGGAACATCTGATCAACTCTGGATAACATATACAATCAAAGGAACTAGATCGAAGTTAGAGTGGATCAAAAAAACCTATGCGCTGCTAAGTCATTGACGATCTACCAATTCAAGTCCGAACTCTGATCACAAAAAATGATCCATCCAACCTTTTATCCATCCATGGCTTTATTTCCCTTCTGAAGTACATTTTGATCTTGTTTTGTTTTAATAGTTCTAAACTGTATTCAGTTATTATTATCCTTTAGCAATTTTTCATGATGACTATTCAATTGTTATTATGACATTTACTATCTTCATTTTTCCTTCAAACCCACCCTTCTATTCTTCTTTAACCCACTGACTATAACATGATGAATCAGTAGCTTAAGTGTTCGCGCCAAGAGACTGAAGGCACTTCGGTTCGAATCCCATGAGCGAGATCGTGGATGCGCACTGCTGAGCAGTCCCACAATAGGACGAAACGTCCATCCAGTGCTTCCAGTTTTTCAATGATGGTCTAACATTAATCGGTTCATGATCCCAATCAAAAATACTTTAGTGTCTTCAATTGTTCAAATGAAGGTCCATAGAAACAAATCAAGTCCAAGGTATATGAATTATCATAAAAAATTAACTTTCCCTTAGAGACTAATTCAGAAAACGTTGGTTTTAATTAGTATATGACATAACTTTACCGTATCAGTTGACAGTAAGCTGAAGGAAATAACTAAATCCAAAACTATGTTGATAGATTGATTTCATGTTGAAAGAAATGTCTTTGAATCATTTCAATATATTTCTGTGAAATTTTCAATGATTCTCTATGGTAGATCTACTCAAAGATACTACTTACTAATTGTTTAAAGTCAATTAATATAAAGCATAATAGATCATAATCTTAAATCAATCAGACTTACAAACTTGAAGATTCTTATGAGGAATGTTGAAGCTATTGATCTCAGACATCTCATGTCAATCACTATACCACAAATTCACATCAAATAGTTACTAAGACTATAGATTTTCAACTTAACTAATAGTGTGACTATAGAATATTCTTTAAGATCAATCTTTGTGTATGTAAATTCTAGAAGTTTGTAAAAAGAATAAAAACACTATGTGTTCTCCATGAGACTGGATATTATATGCATGACACGTTGATGATACTTTTGTTTCATATGGTGACATGAATCTTGCTAACAAGTTACATGAAACTTTCAATAAAGCCTGTCCTAATAATACATACATTACGCAAATCGTCAAACTGCATCACGAGGCAAGCCCTAACTTGGAATCCTGAAGGGAAGCGGAAAAGAGGAAGGCCAAAGAACACATTACGTCGGATAATAGAAGCAGATATGAAAAGGATGAATTACAACTGGAAGGAGCTGGAAAGTATTGCCCAGGACAGGGTTGGATGGAGAATGCTGGTGAGCGACCTATGCTCCTTCACGAGGAGTAACAGGTGTAAGTAAGTAAGTAAGTAATAATAAATCTACAATGAGATATATATAAAAGAAGGAGGTATTTCTCGAAGAATTCTTGTAACCTATTAAAGATATATACATTAGAAAGTAACCTGAATGGAATAACACTTAAACTCTCATACCTTTTCCCTGTAAGTCATAAATATAAAGACCAATCAAAACATTCGAGCACAGCAAGAATATACAATTGTAATTGACTATCTTCTAGGAAATAAATCCATTCAATTATTTATCAGGTACTATGGTACCAAATATCAAAGTAATATGGCATACGCCTTTACAGTTCGATAGTAAGCCTTCTATTCAATAGAAGGTACAATGTGAACGAAGTGAGTTCATTCAAAGTCATTAATAGACAGTTTATTAAGCTTTAAGAAAGTTATAGAAATTATGAACTTCTAATCTAATCTTTATATTCGTAAAGAGTCACAAGTTAACCTTCGACTTTTTGTTATACTATGCAATAATAATAATACCATGAATATTCTAAAACTAACATCAAAAGCATAAAGGCGAGGATTGGCAACGCAAAGACAAAATTCCAACTTATAGAACTCAAAACAACTGTCAACCAATATCAAGATCACAATCTTTAATACGAATATATCAAAACAGTCCTATTATACAGAGTTGAAATGTGGAAAACTACTATAACCATCATCAAAAAGGTACAAGTATTTATAAACAATTGTCTACATAAGATACTGAAAATTCTTTGACCGAATACGATCAGCAACAGCCTACTGTGGAAGAGAACAAACTAGTTTCCAGCTGAAGAAGAAATTAGGAAAAGATATTGGAAGTAGATAGGATGTACATTACGAAAATCACTAAACTGCATCACAAGGCAAATGCTCATTTGGATTCTTGAAGAGGAACGGAAAGAGGGAAGGAAGGCTAAAGAACACACTTCGTCGGAAACTGGAAACAGATATGAAAAAAAATAAATTGCAATTGAAAAGGACTGTTCGATGAAGAGTATTGGTGTCCAGAAAGGGTAATAGGCGTTAGTAAATAAGTACGTTAATTAAATAAATAGGACAATGTCTATGTAATGGCCAGTTTTATTTCCAATTATCTTCATTAGAAACATTGAATAATACTAAACTATCTTCTGTATTGAATCCATAATAATATACATAGGTCTATGAATGATTAGATCAAGTCTGTAAGTCATCAGTCAATCATTGTGAATGCCAAAAGTAAACATTTAAGCTTATGACTCGGACGACCTATAGAGATATCCCATCCTACAATTTACTTTCACGCTTTTAATATTCTATCTTATTTTCATATTTCATTTAAACACAATCTTATTTACCTTAATTCATTCTAGTCTGACCTTCTTTAATAATAACTCACTAATCTATTTACATTCATAAACTACTAACTGAGATGATATCATTCAGAAGAACGACGAAAACTCCTCGACCACACCATCCGGGTCAAAGAATAAAACTCCATCAAAATCATCCATCTGAGCTACAAATCTTCTCCACCATCTCATAATATTTTATATAAATAATGTGAATGAGATGAGTATTTACAATTCATCAATTGATATACTACTAATAATATCATCAATGATTGAGATCATGATCCATTTGATGTTAGATCACCATTGAAAACCTGGAAGCACTAGATGACCATTTTGTCCTATTGTAAAACTCCTCTAATAATATCCACTTACTGATTAGATACTTACTTACGCCTGTTACTCCTCGTGAAGGAGCATAGGCCGTTCATCAGCATTCTCTATCCAACCCTATCCTCAACAATCCTTTCCAACTCTTTCCAGTTCTTATTGCTTAGATATCTAAGTAGTATTTATAAAGTTTCATAAATTATCTAATATAATATATAAGTAATCATTCAGAATATAAGTATACTACCAAAATAAGTCTTACTAAATCCATTATTAGAACTTACATTAATTTCTCTTGACAAATGATGTTGTCTTTTGAATTCATCTAAATACATAAATCCAATCAAGTTCTTAATCAGTTCTTTTTATTTATCATAATCATTATGTATAATGTGTATCTCCTGAAAGTTATCATACATTACTTATAATGTTAATAGTAGTATTGATTATATTCAATTAAAATGAGAAATTACTTGAATAATTAGTATCCATGTGTACCATTGAGTAAACGTATCTGTATGTGTAAGTGCGCGCGCGTGTGTGTGTGTGTGTGGTAATGAGTTTATGTCTTGAGTATGATTTATCAACAGTTGAATTGAACACAATGAATATGTATTCGTGAAATCCTGATGTTTAAACTAAAACTTTTACTCTGTATCCAATGTTTGTAATATAGAAAATACCTATGAATAAACGAACTAGAAACCTATAGATTATCAACAACAACAACAACAACAACAACGAAAAAGCACAGATACCAAAGTTTGTATATTAATTTAATAATGATTATTAAGAGGGGAGAAGACATGTAAAACTATATATATATACATACTAAAAGAAAAAGAAAAGAACCTTGAATTGTGCACAATGTATATTTATATCTATTTCATACTATGCTTGTATTTCATTTTTGCGATCACCTTCGTCGTCATCATCATCATCAATAGCAACCCAACAACAACAACAACCGTAACCATATTGTCTTAAACATAGATCTCTAACACTTAATATCTATGTATGCCTATGCTAAGGTAAAAGAAAGTTTAATCGACCCTCTTCTATGATATAGATTACCACCCTATTGTAAAAATTGACCGAAAAATACCAAGATATTATTAGTTAAACTAAGGGAAATTGCACCCACGTATTTATCAAATTCTTTAAGCCTACATATATATATATATATGTTTGTTATCTTAGTATGAAACGAGTATTTATCAGCACACTATTAATAAATGTATGTACATAAGGTGCTTTTTTGTTGTATCCATGTATGTTTATAAAACTACCAACCCGATTGCGTATACACAGATTTGATCTAGTTGCGTATGAATAAGGTTTTTTTTCCCTTATTTTAGGGGAAATATAAATGTTGTTTCTAACAAAAAAGAATGGTGTTTTATGCGTCACAATTATAATCATGAGATAGAAACACTATTATACTACTAACTTTAAAGTAATAAGAAGTATTACGTAATATTTGTAGTAATAGTTACAATGTTCATGAATGATAATTATCAACATCATGAAAATATGAGATAGTTAATCGGTGAGTTCAATCAAGTCTGTTGTTGTTGTTGTTGTTGTTGTTGTGTCGACTTCCGAGAACTACAATCGAGGCTGCAGAGGCCCTAAAAGTGTCGAAGAGTTTTCAGCTAATCAGAATATGATGGAGCTTTCTAGAATATCAACATGGTATGCTCCTATTGGTCAGTAGTACAATATGTCTCTTAGCGGATTGGTCAAAATGTAATGTTGATTTAACAAATAAATATTCGTGATTTACTTGGGATCCGGACGCAAGCATTTGATTCACAAGTTATAACAGTTGTGAAATAGTAACTCATTGATGATTGACGATGGTTCAATTTCGTGGATTGGTTGAAGTTAAACATTAACACTGTTGAATACCGGCTCAGTGGTCTAGAGGTTAAGTGTTCACTCGTGAGACTGATGGGTCTTGGGTTTGAATCTTACGAGGCGGGATCGTGGGTACGCATTACTGAGGAGTCCCACAATAGGACGAAACGGCTGTCCGATGCTTCTAGGTGGTCTAGCTTCAAATGACTCATAAAATCAACTAATAAATTACTATGATATCCACAAAAACTCCGCTCTAATTAAAATTTTGATTTGTATCAAAGAATACTTAAGTTGCATAAAATGATTATACGGGACTTGAAATTCTATTATATAAACAAAAGATCTCAGTGCAATTACTATACAGTAATCATGCAACTGATAGCTTCTTCAACTATAACCAAAGACAATAAGCTAAACTGATTCAGATTTTGGTAAATTTTACTGAAATTAATTGTAATGAATATTAATTATTCGAACAATATGTAGATTAACATATCACCAATGAACACTTATTTATACCCATCTACAAACACTGAAATAAAGAAAACGGTATCCATTAGAGATATATTCAAGCTGAATAAGTGTGATTCAGTTAAATGCATTTGTATATCTTCTTAGATCTTACGCCTGTTACTCTTAATGGAGCATAGGCCGCCGACCAGCATTCTACAACCCACTCTGTTCCACTCTGCCTTCTTTTCTAGTTCCATCCAATTCTTGTTCATTTTTCTCATGTCTATTTCCATTTCTCGGCGTAATGTGTTCTTCGGTCTTCCTCTCCTCCTCCTTTGGCCTTGAGGATTCCATGTGAGGGCTTGCCTTGTGACGCAGTTGTGTGCTTTCCTCAATATGTGTCCTATCCAGTTCCAGCGCTTCTTCCTAATTTCTTCCTCCACTGGGATCTGGTTTGTTCTCTTCAACAGTAGGTTATTGCTAATAGTGTCCGGCCAACAGATGTGAAGTATTTTGCGTAGACAACTGTTAATAAACACCTGTATCTTCTGGATGATGGTTTTCGTAGTTCTCCACCTAAAGTCTCTCTGGGGGCTACTGCCAGTCCTTAACCCGGATAAAGGGCACGGAGTTAGAAACCCCATCCCATAGAAAACTAACTCGCTAAAAAACTCTAACCAGGAAAAATTATTCAAACCTTGTAAAAGTTATTCATTTGTATATGCTTAATATTTTATCCCTACATTCCTACAATTGAAAAATATATGAAACTGGTAATAACCGTTTCCAAGCCAACTTCGAGATCAACATCTTCAATACGAATATTAAAACAGTCGTACTGAACGGAGCTGAAAATTGGATATCTACTACAGCCATCATCATAAACGTGCAAGTATTTCTGAACAACTGTATACACAAGATATTGAATGTCCGTTGACTGTATAACACCAGCAACAGCGTACTGTGGGAGAGAACAAACTATCTTTGAGTTGAGAAGGAAATTAGGAAAAGATGATGAAAGTGAATAAGACACATATTGGGAAAATCATCAAACTGCATCACGAGGCAAGTGCTCCGTTAGAATCATGAAGGGATACGGAAAAGAGGAAGTCCTAATAACTTACTGCCTCGAAAATTGGAAGCAGACATGAAAAGGATGAATGACAAATGAAGAGAACTGTAAAGGATTGTCCAGGGCAGGGTTAGATGGAGGCTAACCTATGCTCCTTTATGAGAGGTGACGGGTGTAGATAAATAAATACTTTATCTAATTAACTCCATTCACCACTGAAATTCGTGTTAAATTAGAAGTGTTATGTATTCCTTACAAATACTGTTTATATTAAATTCACTTAGTATTGTTTTACTTGAATTTTTCCATTGATGATTAGAACTTCAATTGATCAGTCTCTTAATGTCATATGTGCATACATCAACTCTGAGATGTAAGTACATCGAACTGTCGAGTCCAGAATAGGAAGAAACGCACGTCAAACTGTATTCCACTGCTAACTACTATCCGTCTTCGCTTATAATATTCATAGTAAGTTTGAAAACAGCAAATACTTAATTTTTCAAGTAAATCCCCAGAAGCTCACATGCACGACACGGGGTTCGAAACCAGGACCAATCGTTCTCACATACGAACGCTTAACGTCTAGACCAGTGAGTCAGTATACAACTCTGTTAATGTCTAACTTCAACCAATCCATCATTATCTTCAGTGAGTTACTATCTCACAACAGATCTGGTTGAACTCCACTGGTCATCTCTTCTCACTACAACTCCAGGATATGCCTCTTGAAGTCAATCACTGGTGAGCATATAATGATTATAATCAGAGAGGGATTTTATGGATATTGTAGTAATTTAATAGTCGACTTCATGAGTCAATTGAAGCTAGACCACCACAGAAAACCTAGAAGTACTGGACTGCCGTTTCTTCCTAGTATGGGACTTCTCAGCAGTTATAATATATGACAGTCATTTTAATGTAAATCAAATTATCATCTTAAATTCTTGAACTAATTTATTTCGATTTAGCCTATTCATTATCTTAACATTCCATAGTAGGTCATCATTATCAAAAATTAACGACTAAATCTTTCACTAGATCAGATGTTACATAAAATATTGTAAAGAATTAAACTCAATTGGTATTGTTTACTTGAATCTTCTCATCGTTATTTAGGACTGGAATTGATCAGTCTCTTATTGGCATATGTTCATACTGTGTACATTGCCATAATATTGGTTATTAGGACTTATTAACTAAGTGATTAACCCGATGGTATTTGAAGCAAACGATACTGACTTCGAATCCTAGAATGAACATCAAATTTGACATGCAGATATATTCAACTGACGAGTCCGAAATAAGACGAAACACATGTCAAACTGGATTTCACTGCTAGCCACTATTCATCTTTATTTAGTATTATAAATAATCTATTGATACTTTCATTGAACTAATCATTATCCATTAAATGGATACAATAAACGCCAGTAATTTTTTTTTCTTTATCATAACTAACTGTATATTCATAATTCAGTTTGATATGGTATGAATAGTCAGTACTATAGGTATAATTTATCTAAAAGATTGCAAAAAGAAGAAAAAAAGAAGAAAAAAGAAAAAAGAAAAAAAGAAGAAAAAGAAAAAAGAAAAAAACATTCTGAATATGGACTAACACCCTTCACAATCTTTTCTTAAAGATAAATCTTAGTCAATCAAATCATATCATGGTTATTTATTAAAGGAATTCACATTATTGATATTGAAATGATTGACAAGAAACAAGAAGTACAAAACTTGAGGAAACAACAACAACAACAACAACGACAACAGTTCGAGGTTTCCAAAAATCTCATTTCTCTTTTCTAATGTTATCATTCTATAAATAAAATCCTAAGGGATATATAAGTATAAGATTAGTGATTAGAGGTAGTCGATAAGAAATCCTGGACCTAAGTTTCATGCTATTTGGCACTCATCAATAAGGTGTACCTGTAATTTTCAAGGAACTGATACTCCCTGAAGAATTCGTTCTTGTGTCACCCAGATTTACAGTCAGAAATCTTAACACTGGGCTATCCGGGTGGTGATCAATGTCATGTATGTCAGGTCTTTCTTAGTGTAGATCAAATTGACATGTGGCCACTAGTTTAGGTGACTCGATATTATGTGCACTATGTTAATATAAGATCGTGGTTGGAGGAAATCCCGAACAAAGGTTAAGATTCAATCTGCACTAGAAAGGACCTGACACACATGACACTGATGAAATTTAGTTCCCTGAGTTCGATGATTTGATCATGGAACTTTCATCGTTCTTCTAGACGACATCATCAACACAAAGTTCAGATAGAAGTGAAGTGTTCGAATTTCTCCACCTATCTATTTCACAGCTTGTCCTATACACCTCAATGTTGGTTAATTCTTATTGAAAGCTTCAACTGAGCTACAAATCTTCTTCATCATCTCACACATAATATTGATCACCACCTAGTGATCAATCAATTATAGATACATACATATAGATGAATGTATAATGAATGCATAATGAAAAGATTAGATATTTAATGAAAAATCCAACGCTTAGTAATGATGAATACATAAATAGAATTATTCTGGTTCTGTTTATACGAAGGAAACTTTCCCTTTCCCCCCGCCCCGTCCTTTATACAATGGTTTGTATATATGTGACTATATAAAATCTTGGTTATTAATGAATTCATATTCATTTTCAACTGTGTCATTAAAAAGTTTAATTAAACGTAGACTGTATAGTCACTAAGGTGAACTAAATGGAAAGAGTAGGGATGTGAAGTTTATAATTGTGGTGTTTAACAAATGTTTGCATCATGGATTAATTAAAGTAAGACAAATGTGCTAGTGAAGAATAGACATTACAGTACTGGTTAGAAAACTTTTATGGTGATGCATATTCATTATCTAACCAGAAATAGAATGAAAAACTCTCCGGTATTACAATATGATATATTTAGACCACTAAGTCAGCTGTCAATCATATACATATCTAATTTCAACCAGCGATATCATTAATAAATGCCTCATTTTCAATGTGAATGAAAGCCATTTGTCACATATGGTATCAGTTGGCGGTTTAATGCTTCTCCTGGTATGTTGTCAGGTCCTTCTCCTTTCCCATTCTTGATTTGTCTCATGGTTATCCTGATTTCACCGATCATTGGTAAAGTGACATCTGTAGGAAGGTCTGTAAGTGCTGCTTTGATTTCCAGTGGGTTCAATAGAGCTGGTCTATTTAAGAGTTTCTCAAAGCATTCTACCCACCAGTTCCTATGTTTTTGAAATTCAGTGATTGTCTTGCCTTCTATGTCCTTGACTGATCTATTTGGTTTACCATATTTGCCTACCAGTTTTTTCTTTGTGCAAATAGCTGTCTCATATTTCCTTCTCTTGAAGCTTTTTCCACCGTCAGTGCTATTTCTTCCAAGTGTTTCTGCTTGTCATCTCTAATGCCCTTCACCGCTTGCTTGTTTGCTTCTGTGTATTCAGCTTGTTCCTTGGCTTTTTTGTTCATACTCGACTGCTTTTAATTGCTGTATTCTTGTTCTTCCTTTCTTGAATCTTTTTCAAGGTTTCTATAGCGATCCGTTCCTTATGATGATGCTTCTTGCCGCATCCTGACACGTCGAAGTTAGTGCTTTTTTGATCCCTTTCCAACTATCCTCCATCGTGGTTTCTTATTCTTTCAGTAAATCCTGTAAGGCTTGGAACCTGTTGAAGAGAGTTATCCTGAAATCGTTGATTTTGTTAGCATCTCAAGAGAAGACTGTATTGAGCTTTCGTAATGATGTTTCTCCAGTTGTCCAATGCTTCTTTAGCTTCACATTCATCTCTGAAGTCACCAAGTGCTGATCTGAAGCCATGTCAGTTCTACTTCTGGTTCTCACGTCTTCCATTGTTCTTCTAATATTTTTAGTGATAAAGATATCACCGATCTGGTTTTGTGTGGTGTGATCCGGTGAGACCCATGTAACTTTGTGAGTAAATATTGTCACCATCCTCATTCCTTTCTCAGAGTACATGTCACCTCACAATATTTCTACACATGGTGTTTTACATTCTGACTTTGGCGTTTAGATCTCTAGTCAGAATGATCAGGTAACGTCCTGGACACTTCTATGCGACAACTGAAGTCTCTCATAAAACTGGTCTTTATTGTCTTTTTTCTCTCCATTAGTGGGCGCATAGTACTGTACAAATCTCATTGTGATCCCCTCATTGTTTATTTAGATGGACGCTTTATGGATTCTGAATCAATTAGATGACCATCCCATACGTGCTTATCGTGCTTCTTTAGACAACAACAATGCAACTCCCTGTGTGTAGGAGGCATTCTCTTCTTCATGGCCAGAGTATAGCAGTAAATGATAGTATTATCATATATACCAAAATTAATAATGATATTCTTGTACAGTAATACAATCTAGATCAACAGACAGTGATATATCACTATGATATTCTTAAAAGGTTTGATGGATTCTTTATAATCACATGCTAATGCTTAACATTTTCTTAAAAATACCGATGTTTTTCTGCATATGGAGCTTATCGAAGTGAGATGAAAATTCTCGATAATTAAAATATCTTTCGGAAATTTAGGGATGATCCCATCACAGTGTATCTCTCATACGTGTCATCTTCTAAAGTATAGATTTTCCTTAGAACAAGTACGTAAATTATGGTGATTTCTTTATCATAGTAAAAGATTAGTACATTGACTTTACAGGTACTAAAAGCATTCCAGGTTTGGAATGGAGATTTCTACTAACTGTTTCCAACCTAAGATATATGTATAGAAGGAAGTCATGATAAGCCTTTCTCTATCATGCTAATCATGGTTGTGACAACATAACCCCTTTTTTAATTATTTTGTTTTAGTTTGTCCTCTCTTTCTATTTTCTCTCACATAATCTGTGGTTCTAATTTATGTTGAATGATTATGCGATCCCATATTATCTTCATTCCCATTACATAATTTCTTTTTTATTAAATTTGGGTAACTATAATCATAGGAAGCATCGTCGATGAACAAGGAGGTTCAGATGCAGATGTAAAGGCAAGGATTGGCAAAGCAAGAACGGCATCCCTACAATTGAAGAACATATGGAACTCAAAACAATTTTCGACCAATATCAAAGTGAGGATCTTCAATATCAAAGTCAAGGCAATCAAATCTACTGTATGGAGCTGAAACTTGGAGAACTACAACAACCACACTCAAGAAGATACAAGTATTTATAAATAGTTGTCTTCGCAAGATACTCAACATCCAACCATCAGCAACAGCCTTCTCTGGGAGAGAACAAGTCAGCTTCCAGCTGAAGAAGGAATTAGAAAAAGACGATGGAAATGGATAGGATATACATTTTGGAAATCAACAAACTGCATCACCAGACAAGCCCTAACTTGGAATCCTGAAGGGGAAAGAAAAAAAGGCCTAAGAACACATTACTTCGGGAAATAGAAGCAGATATGAAAAGGATGAATATGAACTGGAAGGAGCTAGAAAGGATTGCCTAGGACAGGGTTAAATGGAGAATGCTGGTGAGCGGCCTATGCTTCTTCACGAGGAGGAAAAGCAAGATTCTCCCATACAACATTTAGGCAAATCCGGTTGACACCTTGTATTGTCATTCCTATCTTATCTCTAGTAAACTTGAAAAAAAAAGGAAAGAAGGAACGAATCAAGCGAGAAAATCTCTTTTCTTTTCGATGAAATCATTTCCTTAAACTGTACATTCGTATATATATAGTTATATGGGTCTATAGGAGGATAGAAAAGATGGCATCATAAATGGATTCGAGACTAAATATCAAATGTAAGGAAAAGGATAATTTATGTTGAGATCATGAGTCAATAGAAGCTAGATCATCATTGAAAGCCTGGAAGCACTAGACGGCCGTTTCATTCTATTGTAGGATTCCTCAGCACTGCACCTCCACGATCCCACCCTCCTTGCCAGATTCGAATCGTGGACCCATCAGTCTCGCGAGCGAGCATCTAACCATTAGACCACTGAACCGGCCGTCATCCAACGGATAGTGTTAATGTCTGACTTCAACCAATCCACGAACTTGTGCCACCGTACACCATTGTCTTCAGTGAATTGATATCTCACAACAGAAGGAACGGTCGTCCAGTCCTTCCACATTTTCCATGGTGGTCTAACTTCAATTCATTCATAACTTCAACTTATCTATATTATTTCAATGGAACAATTCATCATCTTCTTCTTCTTCTAATAGTTCATTGAATCTATTATATGAAATTACACTGTAGGAGGTGAAATGTTTATGATTAACATTGATTGTTTATACTTTCAATAGGAAAAATTCAAATCATAATGATCATTATTTTGAAACAAACCAAAAAAGAATCTTTCAATTATTCAATCTAAAATGAATTACATGAGGTTTTATTTATTAAATGTGTATAGTTTGGGAATCATTTCACATGAATATGACAGAATGACAGTTTTTATTTATTTTTTTATTTTTTAAAATGTTTTTCTCTTTTTTCTCTTTTTTTCTCATTTTTTTCTCATTTTTTTTCATTTTTTTCCCAATTTTTTTTCTTTCTTTCAATATTAATGAACATTCCCATTTTGACATTGAATAAATAAAAAAAGGAATGAATCGAGTTCATCTTTTGCACATGGTTGGAGCCATTACAATTCATGTTCACAAATTAAACCTTTGTATTTACTTACTTACTTACTTACTTACGCCTGTTACTCCTCGTGAAGGAGCATAGGCCGCTCACCAGAATCCTCCATCCAACCCTGTCCTGGGCAATCCTTTCTAGCTCCGTCCAGTTGTAATTCATCGTTTTCATATCTGCTTCTATTATCCGACGCAATGTGTTCTTTGGCCTTCCTCTTTTTCGCTTCCCCTCAGGATTCCAAGTTAGGGCTTGCCTCGCGATGCAGTTTGACGATTTGCGTAATGTATGTCCTACCCATTTCCATCGTCTTTTCCTAATTTCTTCTTCAGCTGGAAGTTGGTTTGTTCTCTCCCACAGAAGGCTGTTGCTGATGGTATCTGGCCAATGGATGTTGAGTATCTTGCGAAGGCAGCTATTTATAAATACTTGTACTTTCTTGATTGTGGTTGTTGTAGTTCTCCAAGTTTCAGCTCCATACAGTAGAACTGCCTTGACGTTCGTATTGAAGATTCTCACTTTGATATTGGTTGAAAGTTGTTTTGAGTTCCATATGTTCTTCAATTGTAGGAATGCGACCTTTGCTTTACCGATCCTCGCCTTTACATCTGCATCTGAACCTCCTTGTTCATCGATGATGCTTCCCAGATATGTGAAGGATTCTACATCTTCCAGAGTTTCGCCATCAAGAGTGATTGGATTGCTGTTCTCCGCTTTGAATTTGAGGACCTTAGTTTTCCCTTTGTGTATGCTGAGGTCTACTGATGCAGAGACTGCTGCTACACTGGCTGTCTTCATCTGCATCTGTTCGTGTGTACGTAATAGGAGGGCTAGGTCATCTGCGAAGTCCAAATCGTCTAATTGATTCTGAGCTGTCCATTGTATTCCGTGTTTTCCTTCAGATGTTGAGGTCTTTATAATCCAGTCGACCACCAGGAGAAAAAGGAAGGGAGAGAGTAAACAGCCTTGTCTGACTCCGGTCCTTACTTGGAATACATCTGTCAGCTGTCCTCCATGCACTACTTTGCACTGTACTCCGTCGTATGAGTTCCGGATTATGTTGACAATCTTCTCAGGAATTCCGTAGTGTCGAAGAAGTTTCCATAACATCCTCCTGTCTACACTGTCGAATGCCTTTTCATAATCAATGAAGTCGATGTATAATGATGAGTTCCACTCAACTGATTGTTCGACGATGATCCGTAGTGTTGCAATTTGGTCCTTACGGAATCCAGCTTGTTGATCTCGAAGTTGGGCGTCTACTGCATCCTTCATCCGGTTAAGCAACAATCTGTTGAAGACTTTCCCTGGTATTGAAAGTAGTGTTATGCCTCTGTAGTTTTCACATTTGCTCAGATCTCCTTTCTTTGGAATCTTGACGAGGTGTCCTTCTTTCCAGTCCATCGGCACTTATTTAATAGGAGTTTATAATCATCACTTTTACTAATTTGGATATAGGTATAGGAAAGTTTTAGACAGAACTTTAATAAACTATTTTTTTGTATTTCTTCCATTTTCTTTTTTGTTTAACAATAATGAAATAATACTTATCGAGTGGACACGTTCCGTAATCATTACATAATGACATATCGATTATAAATTAACATTGAGTAATTAGAAGAAAGAGGATTAATAATAATTAACGTTTCAATAATTGAAATGATGAGACCACCAAGAAAAGCCTGGAAGCACTGGACGGCTGTTTCGACCTAGTTTGGAATTCCTCAGCAGTGCACATCCACGAAAGCGCCCCCCCCCCAAGGTTCGAACTCAGGACCTATGAGTTTCGCGAGCGAGCGCTTTACCATTAGACCACTGAGCCAACATTCAACTAGTTGAAATTTCTAAAATCTCCACAAAACACTTTCTGATAATCAACTGCTCACTAGTGACTGACCTCAAGAGGCATTTCCTGGAGTTCTAGTGAGAAGCAGTGACCAGTGAGGTTCAACCAGGTCTGTTGTGAGATATCAATTCACTGAAGATAATGACGTAAGGTGGAGCAAGTTCGTGGATTGTTTGAAGTCAGACATTAGCACTGTCCGTTGTATGACGGCCAGTTCAGTGGTCTAATGGTTAGATACTCGCTCGCTAGGCTGATAGGTCCTGGATTCGAATCTGGCGATGGGGGTGGGATCGTGGATGTGCAGTGCTGAGGAATCCAGTGCTTCCAGGCTTTCCATGATGATCTAGTTTCAACTGATTCATGATTTCATCTATTGGAATTTCTAAAATCTTCACAACACCCCTTCTGATCTAAGGTAATATCAAGACAATCCACACAGTATACACACATACCAACAAAAGACTAACCAATTGTAATTCTAAACAATAATAGAAAGATACAAGCAAACAGTACTAAGTGAATTTATATTACGTTGGTTTGTTTGTTTGTTTTCTCATTGTAAATGATTGTAAAACTATTATCATTTAACCAACTAATAAATTAGCTAAATAGAATGTATCTATGATAAAATTTCATTTATCATTATTGAAATGGATTATAGGAAAGTAAGAAGAAAAACTGGTATGTTTATCCATAATTGTATTCAATGAAAGTCAATCATTTCTACATTCAACTATTGGATATTTATTATAATACTTAATAATAATCATAATAATAATCAGTAGTTATTCTAGTCCATATCATAAAAATTGATAATCACAGCAGGTATCACAACATAATCCAAAGTTACAATTGATTAATCACTGGGTGGTGATCAATGTCATATGTATGGTAAATCCTTCTTAGTGTAGATTAATTCCTATCGATCAAATTATAATGTGGCCACCAATTTCGGTGACTCAACTATTGTGTGTACTATCTTAAGATAAGAATGTAAATTTGAAATAAAAGGAAGAACATTGAACAATAATTAATCGTAGGGATCCATTGTTTCAATGGTGCATAGAAAATCATTCATAAATCTATAACATTCTTTAACTATTTTTAAATACTTTCTTCCTTCCTTCCTTCCTTCCTTCCTTCCTTCCTTTCTTACTTACTTACTTACTTAATTACTTACTTACTTACTTACCTACCTACTTACTTACTTACTTACTTACTTACTTACTTACTTACTTACCTACTTACTTACTTACTTACTTACTTACTTACTTACTTACTTACTTACTTACTTACTTACTTACTTCAACACTTACTTAATTACTTACTTACTTACTTACTTACTTACTTACTTACTTACTTACTTACTTACTTACTTACTTACTTACTTACTTACTTACTTACTTACTTACTTACTTACTTACTTACTTACTTACTTACTTACTTACTTACTTACTTAAGCTGGTTACCCCTCATGGGAGAGCACAGGCCACTCACTAGTACTCTTGACCCAACCCTTTTCTGAGTCATTCTTTCCAGTTCTTTCCAATTGTTATTCATCCTTTTCATATCTTGTTCCGATTCCCGACTTAGTGTGTTTATTTTTTAAAAACACTATCAAATTTAAGTAGTTTATTCTTGGTATTTAATAATTAACGAAACAGTAAATGTTTTAAGATATAGAATATGAGATATTAACTCACTAAAGACTATGGTGGATAAGTCGCTCAATTTCGTGGATTGGTTGAACTCAAACATTTACACTGGTAGATGCAGGTTCAGTGGTCTGGTGGTTAAGTGCTCATGCGCGAGATTGATATGTTCTGGGTTTGAATCTCGTGAGACAAGATCGTGGATACGCACTACTGAGAAGTTCCACAATAGGACGAAACAACCGTCCAGTGATTCAAGGTTTTCCATGGTGGTCTAGTTTCAATTAACTCATGATCTTAACCATTGAAAATAAAGAAAACCCCGAATAATTTGTTCGCCATTTAAAGATACCAGTTCATGAGGTTTATTGTTATTATTATTCGATGTATTAGATAAGATTTCAAAAAGTTGTATAATCCGCGTGTATGCTTAACAAAGCATCGTTCATTAAGAAGATTCAGAATTATATACAATGATGGAAACATTTGGATCATTTTATCTTATCACTTACGGTGTTTATTAGTTTAATCTTTGCGTTATTCAATGAAGTATATAAATTCAATTTGAGCATCTTAAGGTAATAATGTAACATTATCAACCACATACACAATATACTAAAGGATAATCACTCCAGTATAGATAAAAGCAATCGGCTTAAAATCTGTACATTTTAAAGAAGACTGATCAGTTGACTTTGTGAATGCCAACAATAAGAAAATGTCAACCCGTCGACTAATTTAATGCATCTTGGAACTTAGTTGCTTAGACAATGTCTATTGCTATTTAGGGTGATAGACCCTGAGTTTAATTTTCAACCCAAACTACAAAACTGAGATCCAGGTATGACCTGCTAACGAGTTCACAAAATAATGAATTCAACTGTTGTCCAAATACCAAATGTACTGAAACATACATTTTATCTATAGACTTATAACTATATACATATATGCATGAACAGTTCTACAGCTCTGTAAACGAACTTGTTAAAGATCTATTTTCATGAATCCATTAAAACCCCACCAAACTACTAAGTGGTACAAATAAATTTGTATTAAAAACACTAAATAACAAAACATTTGTTGCTTGACTGACGTAATACAGTTGTTTAATTTAACTAGTATAATGGTTGTGGAGATTGTTAAGTTTTTGATTGAGATCATGAACCGATTGATGTTAGACAACCACAATGGAAAACATGGAAGCACTGGACGGCCGTTTCGTCCTAGGGCCTTCGGTCTCGCGCCCGAACGCTTAAACAACTGGACCACTGAGCCGGCATCCAATGGTGATAGTTTCTAACATCAACCAATTCACGAAACTGCGCGACCAACTTCCATTGTACTGAGGTAGATACCTGTCTCTACCTGACAAGGGTTAGCTCCATTGGTCACGGCTTCTCACTAGAACTCCGAGAATTCCCTCACGAAGCTAGTCACTGACGAGCACATGTTGATTACTAGTATAGGGGTTGTGGAGATTGTTGTTTAATTGTTGTTGTTTAATTTAAAATGAACAGTTGCTTCTACATATTTAACTCAACAGAAGAAACCTAATTGCTGATATATCTTCAAATCAACGAGTTACTTACGGCTGTTACTCCTCGTGGAGGGGCATAGTCTGCCCTCCAGCATTCTCCAGCCGACTGTATACTGAGGAATCCTTTCTCTTTGTAAATGGTGTAAATGGTTCAATTTGTTTATTCTGGTTAGCTATTTTTTTAGCACTGTTGTTTCCGACGGAATGAGGATGCTAACTATAAACCTAACCTTCCGCTTTTATGCGATCTTGTAAGCTGACAGTAGCCCTAGAACAGCTACAGGCACATTTATTGAAATCAATAATATCAGAAGGGGTTTTGTGGAGATTGTAGTAATTTCAACAGTTGAGATTATGACTCAATTGATGTTAGACCACCATGGAAAAGCTGGAAGCACTGGACGGCCATTTTATCCTATTGATATTAATCAACATATGCTCGCTAGTGACTAGTTTCAAGAGATATATGCTGGAGTTCTAGTGAGACACAGTGACCAGTGGGGTTCAACCGGGTCGGTTTTGAGGGAGTAACTCAGTGATGACAATGGTGGATGTGTCGCTGAATTTTGTGGATTAATTGAAGTTGGACATGCCGGCCCAGCGATCTAGCTGGTAGGTCCTGGGTTCGAGTCTCGCGAGGTGGGCGGGGTCGTGGATGCGCACTGTTGAGGGGTCCCACAACATGACGAGACGGCCGTCCAGTGCTTCCGGGTTTTCCATAGTGGTCTATCATCAATTGACTCATGAACTCAACTACTGAAATCAATAGTGTTATATAATATGCCATGAAAACAACTTATGAAGTAATTCTTGTAAAATCTACTCTTAAAACTGAATTTCTGTACATGGTTGAAAGTTGAACATGAAAACTCGACTGATTAGTCTACATTTTTTTGGAATCAGTAATAGTCAAACTAATTTAACGATATCTAACTCATCTTAAAATCAATGGAATTATAAGTTACGCTCATAGTAATGAACAAGAATATGAGTGGTGACAACCGAATGTGTTTGAACACAAAATTACCGAACATCTTACTAAAAATCTGAAAACCATACAGTAAATACTAGCGAGACTATAATTTATAGACAAACCAATCAGGTATAAGAATAACAGGTCTCAGATTTCGGCGCGAAATTCTTTCATCCATTTGGCAAAATAGAGTTTTGGCGTTATAACTGATGTCAATTCATGATGAAAACCCCTCAAATCTAATTTCTAACCTCAACCATCGACTGCAGATCGAAATTCGAAGTCTTCACACAGGTTTATAACCATCATTTAATCCTGGTTATTAGGTGTTTGTCATAAATTATAGTCTCACCTAAATACTTATTCTGCAAAACTATCAATCTATTGTCCGAAATTTGACTGTTTTTGTTTTGTAAACATCAGTACATCGTTTCAGATTTCATTGTTCCTACATTTCCATACCAAATTGCTTTCTGTTCGCATTCTTTCCTTTGTGATTCTCTATTGAAATACATTCTATTCCCGAATATTGTTATATACTACTTATGTGAATATAAGTAGCTCACATCATACTCTCTCTCTCTCTATTAAGATATCTATTATATAACTATAAATAACTGGCAAATTATAATCGTCATTTATCACTGTTAAAGGTTGTTGTTTTTTTCCCCAATGACAATATGTAAAACATGAAGAAGAAGAAAAAAAAGGAAGAAAAATAAACTGCTTCTTACACTTACACCTTGTTTTTTGATTACTCATGTGACTACTAAATTGAGAAAATTATACATAAATTATAAGTAGAATACTAATTTCTTTTGTTGTTCTTTTTTAATACAATCTGTAACTATAATACACCTACAGTACATTTTGCACACACACACACACACACACCCACACACCGAAACGTGCATGCGCACACACACACGCACACATCCCCAGATACACAAACACCAAAGAGATACGATCAAAAAGGGAAACTTATTTACTATAGTTACAATTTATTTGTAATTTAGTCTACCAGAAATTTAAAATTCACTAATATCCATGTACTTTATACGTCTATTTATGTCTGATTGCATATAATTTATATGCTTGATCAGGTCTATACTACCAATTTCGATATTATTATTATTATTATTATTATTATTATTATTATTATTAATAGACTAGTAATAATCTAACCATCTATGCTTGTCATGTATGATTTGCTACTTTTTTTATTCAACTATACAGGTATTTATGTATATTTATTCTGGTAATCGTCTATTATAAATGAGATAATTCCGACTTACTGGCGTCTAATGTCTTAATTTGTTTCACTTATTATGTATATTGCAAACTTTTACTTTATTATTATTATTACCATTACTATTAGTATTACTATTATTATTATTATATAAACAAAGGATGAAGTGTATCAAGAATGATTACCATCACTATTATGTTATTATTGTTGTTCCCCGCTGACGATGATGATGATGATGATGATCATGATGATGATAGTCATAATGATGATAATGTCTATAATAATCTTGTAATTGTAGGTAGATCATTTGAAAGATTCTATAATAACTTGTAAAGAATTCACTATTGAGTTTATATTGTGTTCTTCTTTTTTTTTTATTGTGGAGAAAAAAAGGAGCAAGAAGAAAAGGAAAAAAAGGCAAACAGAATAAAGATATAGACCAACTTCCTTTATTTTCCCCCTTTTTTTTTCCTCTACCTACCGTAAGTTTCTATTCCCAATTGAATGAATAGTTTATACAAAAAAATACAATTTACGTATACAATACAAGATGTACATTATGTGTACATAGATATTTATCTTTAAAAAACAGGTACCATGGTGGATGTACAACCTTCGTTGTTTTATTTATCTTATAGATTAAACAAACCGATACTTTCATAAACTTATCTCTGTCGAATAATAATTTATTCGAAAAAAAGAGGAAAAAAAAACCACACACAAAAAAAAATTACACAGATTGTATCCAAGATGATCATAATCATTCTTCATTTATTATTGGTTGAGGGAAACAACCAAAAACAAAAGCGGGCGAGAGAGAGAGAGGGGGGAGAGGATTTCCATTTGATAGTTTATTTTTCTATCATATCAAATGTATTTTTATGATGGAAAATGTATAATTCACCAAGATGACTAAGTTTATTGTATGTGACAAATGGAATATAAAATAAATGAGATAAACAATTGATTATTATAATCAGAAGAAGGGGGAGGGGTTTATGAATAATTTTATAATTGAATAGTTGAATCCTTAACTTATCGCTGAGGAATCCCACAATAGGATGAAACAGCCATCCAGTACTTAGAGACTTTACATAGTGATCTAGTTTTAATTTACTCATGAATTCAACTATAAAATCATTCCAATAGTTGAGATCATAAGTCGATTGATGTTAGATCATCATGGGAAACTTGAAAACAATGAATGGCCGTTTAGTTTTAGTCTAAAACTCCTCAACAGAGCGAATCCACAATGGTGGGTGGTCATACAATATTGTGGATTGGTTGAAATTAGATATTAACATCGTTAGATGCCGACTCAGTTGTCTAGAGTTTAACCGTTCGCCCGCCAGATCGAAAATTCAGTATTGTTGGTTTTTAACTTATTGACTGAAAGTTATCATGTTTATTTTAAAGTTCCAGTGTGTTAAAGTTAATTTCATTTAATGTTATGAGTGTGTTCTGTTAACGAGTCTTGTAATTTACTTGGTGTTGTTTGCTTATGTCTTGTTATTGCTTAGGACTGCAAATTATTCGTCTCTTATTGGCATATGTGTACCCTGTGCGGACTGCCTAGATAATGCCTTAATTCATATGCCTTATAAACAAAGATGGACGATGGCTATCAGTGGAATCTAGGACACGCGTTTTGTCCTGTTTGCGACTCAGTAGCCAAGTGGATAACGCGATGGCGTTTGAAACGAACAGTACTGGGTTCGAGTCCCAGAATGGATATCAAATCTGAGATGTAGGTACATCTAGTTGAAGAGTCTCAAATAGGATGAAACTCACGTATTGAATTCCACTAGTAGCCATCAAGCATCTTTGCTTGATATCAGTTTGTTATGAATGATGACAATGAATTGAACAGCCGAAATGAAACAAATAGTGTTTTATGTATTTTACACAATAGTAGTAGACTGATGATGACTCTCTAATCAGTAGAAACAATTATTTAGTGTTTCATGCGAAGTTCTAATTCTTCATGTAATGATATAAGTCAGTAATCAAAGATCCCTTCAATATTCGGAAATCATTTGATTTGGGATAAGCGAATTAAGTAACTAAGTTATATGATCTTATCTAAAGGATTGACCTGATAATCTAAATTGATGTCAAACAAACATAAAAATTAGTGATTATAATCATAGAATTTCACAATGCACGTCTTCAATGTATGTTTTTATTGAATTAGTCTGAACAATTTAATATTCTAATAGTTGAGACCATGAGTCAATTGAGGTTAGACCATCATGGAAAACTTGAAAGCACTGGACAGCCATTTCGTCCTAATATGGGACTTCTCAGGAGTGCGCACCCAGCAAACCAACGCAGGACCTATCAGTCTCACGCAAGAACACTTAACCTCTGGACCACTTAACCAGTATCTAACTATGTTAATGTTTAACTTTCACTGATCTATGAATGACTGCATAATCATTCATCTATCATCTGACGTAGATACCTGTCTCTACCCGACACAGATTGGACTCTGATGGTCAAACATCTCAATTAAAAGCATATTGATCTCCACAACCCTATAGTGAGAAATTTATTTGTAAAATATTTTTATTCTCAGCTAAATTAATATTCACAAAGGGATCCTATCATCCCTAAATATTCAATTGAATCAAATCTATATTTTAACCTATGCATTTCTGAGCTTAGAAAGAAAAAGTCAAACAATTTTAATAATGAAATAAACATATGCTCACTAGTGACGCTCTCCAAGAGGTATTTCCTGAAGTTTTAGTGAGGGGAAGTGACCAGTGGAGTCCAACCAGGTCTGTTATGTGATAACAAATCACTGGTGACAATGATGGATGTGTAGCTGAAGTTTGTGGATTGGTTCAAGTTAGACATTAACACCATTGGATACCGGCCCGGCTTAGTGGCCTAGAGGTTAAGCGTTCGCGAGCGAGACTAATAGGTCCTAGGTTTTAATCTCACAAGACGGGATCGTGCATACGCACTTCTGACAGGTCCCACAATAGTACGAAATGGCCGTTCATTGCTTCCAAATATTCCATGATGATCTAGCTTCAATTGACTCATATTCTCAACTACTGAAATGAAATAAACGCTGAATCTCTTAGTTTATGATTAAAACTATCCATGAAAATGTGTATATCTCCAATGAAACCTTACTAACTTACGCCTGCTACTCCTAATGGAGCATAGGCCACCGACCAGAATTTTACAACCCACTCTATCCTGGGCTTTCCTTTCTAGTTCCATCCAATTCTTGTTCATTTTTCTCATGTCTGTCTCCATTTTCTGGCGTAATGTGTCCTTTGGTCTTCCTCTTCCCCTCCTTTGGCTTTGAGGATTCCATGTGAGGGACTGCCTTGTGACACAGTTGTGTGCTTTCCTCAATGTGTGTCCTATCCACTTCCAGTACTTCTTCCTGATTTCTTCCTCCGCTGGGATCTGACTTGTTCTCTCCCACAGTAGGTTGTTGCTGATAGTGTTTGGCCAACGGATCTGAAGTATTTTGTGTAGACAACTATTAATAAACACTTGTGTCTTCTGGATGATGGCTTTCGTGGTTCTCGAAGTTTCCGCCCTATACAGTAGAACTGCCTCGACAGTTGTATTGAAGATTCTCACCTTGGTATTGGATTGTGGACAGTTTTTTTTGAGTTCCAGATGTCCTTCCGTTGCAAATATACTGATTTTGCTTTGCCGATCTGCGCTTTCACATCTGCATCAGATCCACCATGTTCATCAGTAATTCTGCCCAAATATGTAAAGGATTTTACATCTTCCAAATCTTCTCCGTCAATTGTAATTGGATTGGTGCATGTTGTGTTGTATCGGAGAATCTTGCTTTTCCCTTTGTGTATATTGAGACCTATTGCTGCTGCTGAGACTGCCACTACACTGGTCGTCTTCTCCTGCCTTTGTTGTCACGTTCCCGATAGAAGGGTCAGATCATCTACGAAGTCTAGATCGTCCAACTACATCTTAGATGTCCAATGTATTCCCTGTTTCAATGAAACCTACTACTGATTGTTATACAACCACAATAGTTTTCTCTCCTTCCATTTTTTTTCTACCTTAGAAACAAATGAAATTTCGATGAAAGTAGACTTTGAACAAAATTTTAGGGGAAAAAAAAAGCACAAATCAATTAAATATTCACAAAATAATAAAGTGTCATTTGAATAGACAATTTAAGTTTTGGATCCATTAGTTGTCAACTATTAAGAATGTCAGTTGTTGTTCAATAATCTAGGGATGAAAATATTGGGATAATTATTTAGAAGAGAATATATTTATATATAGAGAGAGGGAAAGAGGGAGAGAGTGGGGGGGGAGGTGGTTGGAGATAAATATGTTTATTTGAAATCACATACATAGAAAGAAGAAAGTTCCTGAAGTGATTTGCATCAATTAGACTTTGGAGAAAAACAAAGAAAAGAAAAAGAAAGAAAAGAAAAGAAAGAAGGAAAGAGAGAAAACAAAATTATAATTTATGTTTTAATACTTGTAATAGGAGATACTTATATTATTTAAAACTTATCATCTTGTATGTTTATTGTACAATGACAACAATATTCAATGTTACATGTTGGTGTTTATAAATTGATTTCTTTCTCCATTTTTCTTTTAAGGATAGATTTCCAGGTAGATGTGTTTGTACTAGATTCAGATTTGTGTAGTAAGGACAGAAGGCCTACAGCTTATGTTATTCCTTTTCTAGTATGCTTCTATGACTGTCCAGTCTTCGCCTGAAAGAGTCAATTGAAGGTGCGGACACCACTGCTTCGGGCAGCAGGTTCCAACTATTGATGACTCAGCGTGAAAACCTGTATACCACGGGTAGTTTGTTCGTTCTTGGATTTTCTAATCGCCTGCTTTGTCCTCTGAGATTTCCCCAACTAATGGGAGGAAAAAGAAGAGAGAATAAGTTAGGTTCGAAATCACTTCTTAGTATTCTGTACATCAAAATTAGATCTCCCAATAATCTGAGATAGGGCAGAGTAAAGAGGTCCAGCTTTTCAAGCCGCTCTTTGTATGGTAAACCTTGAAGTTCTGGAATTGCACGGTTGGCTACCCTCTGTACTTCTTCTAGGATATCCGAGTCACCTTTCGAACAGGGGCTTGAAGCCTGAACGCAGTTCTCAAGATTAGTTCTCACTAAGGTTGTGTATATTGTGGTGAACATGGTAGTATCTAACTTGGTGGATGTCCGTTTTGAGGCCCAGTGGGTTCCAAACTCCTTATCTGCGACCTTCCGGCAATGGGCCGTCGTCTTAAGATCATGTCTCACTGTCACCCCAAGACCCTTATGAAAACGAACCACGGGTAATTGCACATCCCCTATACTATACCTATTACCCTTGGAATCCCCAAAGTGCATGTAGACACACTTTGCCACGTTGATAGGCATCAGCCACTCTTTAGACCAGTTGATCATATTATTTAGGTCTGCCTGAAGTGCACATTCGTCTGTGTCTCCAGATCTTTACATCGTCAGCGTATAATAACATTGGAGACTGTACTATACTTGGAAGATCATTAACATACACTATAAAAAGTAAAGAACCTAGGACGGAACCTTGAGGTACCCCACTAACTAAAAGGATAGTTATTTCATTTTACTTTTGAATTATTCAGTGTCGTATATTATTGATTGAACGTGAGATCAAAACAAAATCGTTTACTTAATAATTGAATTCATGAGTCAATTGAAGCTAGACCATCATGGAAAATCTGGAAGCATTAGAAGGCCGTTTTGTCCTATTGTAGGAATCCTCAACAGTGTGTATCCATGATCCCGCCTCGCGAGATTCAAACCCAGAACCTATCAGTCCCACGCGCGAGCCCTTAACCTCTAGACCACTGGACCGGCCGGTATCTAATGGTGTTAATGTCTAACTTAAACCAATTATTATTAACTTTATTCAATATGATAATTTCGGTACAACGGAGAATTGTCGTCATAAAGGGTTTCAGCCAGTTTCCTTTCCTTATTTTGTTGATCGATATTGACGATAAATATTGAGTGATCGTCAGTTAGGTGTCAGCCGTCCAGGAATCGATATCTGAATAATGTTCATTTTTTTTAATGCATATTACCACCTACTACGATTTTTCTCATTGGGCGTTTTCATAATTTGTATAGATAACTTGTTGAACTATCTAGATGACAGGAACAGGTAGCCCAAATATTCAAGTTATAACATCTAATCTTAGGAAATAGTTGGTGAAATATTCATTCGTCTACTACATAGCTCTATAAGGGCAAATAGAATCTGGAGGTTGATTTCTTTTGTTATTAACAAACATTAATTGTAAAATTACCAGTTAGATAGTCTGCATTTATATGATATAAGACATTCACAGGATTTGTTTATCCAAGTATAATGCTGACCGCATCATGATCCGATTACGAAATAAGTTGCCTCAAAGAAACTGTTATGTGCTGCTATACTGGAGTTTTTATAATAGTTTAGAAATATAAGTTAGTTTGATTGACTTGGAGGGGTTTTAACGAAAAAGGTTACCATATAATTTTGACCTAATTGACAAATTGAAATACAATCATCACAAAAAATAAACGATTGTAATCAGATAGGGGATTTGTGGATATTATAGTAATTTAATAGTTGAATTCGTGAGTCAATTGAAGGTAGAGCAAGAGTTGTTCTTGCTTGGTAAAAATTTGTCGGGCGAGAGGGGGGTGGAACTAATTCAATGAACTCAACTTTTAAATTACTATAATACCCACAAAACCCCCTTCTGATTATAATCATCATATGCTCCCCAGTGACTGACTTTAAGAGGTATTTCCTGGAGTTCTAGTGAGAAGCAGTGACCAGTGGAGTGAGATAGCAACTCAATGAACATAATGCTGGACAATGGTTAAATTTCTTGGATTAGTTGAAATTAGACATTAACACTGTCTGTTGGATGCCGGCCTGCTCAGTGGTCTAGAGGTTAAGCGCTCGCGCACGAGACTGATAGGTCCCAGGTTCGAATCTCGTGGGGAGCAAGATCGTGGAAGTGCACTGCTGAGGATTCCCACAATAGAACGAAACGGCCGTCCATTGCTTCCAGATTATTCATGATGGTCTATCATCAATTAACTCCGCCTGTAGCTCTTATAGGGTTGCTGCCGGTCCCAAGCCCGGGTAAAGGAGGAGGGTTGGGCATGGGGTTAGCGTCCCCATCCCGTAGAAAACTAACTCGCTGAAAAAACGCTTACCAGAAAAAATAATCCAAACCATTTTAACTCTGCCCTGGGAGTTAGAAGGTCTTCATTTAGAAGAATTATGACGCTTCATGGTGGAAGCCGAGTTCCTTCGGAAGCCACGAGGCCGATGCCCCTTCTAACAACCAGAGCAAAAATTTTTATAGGTACATGGAACGTTCGAACAATGTGGGAAACCGGGAAGACCAGCCAAATAGCAACGGAAATGAGGAGATACAACTTGGCAGTACTGGGAATCAGCGAAACCCACTGGACCCAAGCTGGACAGAAAAGGCTAGCTACGGGAGAGATGCTGCTATACTCCGGTCACGAAGAGGAAAATGCTCCACACACTCAGGGAGTTGCTCTAATGCTGTCCAAAGTAGCACGAAATGCACTTGTAGGATGGGAATCCCACGGATCCAGAATCATCAAAGCATCATTCAAAACAAAGAAGGAGGGGATCTTAATGAATATTATCCAATGTTATGCACCCACCAATGATAGCAACGACGACATTAAAGATCAATTCTACGAGCGGCTGCACTCAGTGATAGAGAAATGCCCAAGAAAGGACCTCACCATTCTAATGGGAGATCTAAATGCCAAAGTCGGAATAGACAACACCGGATATGAAGATATTATGGAACGAAATGGATTGACTGGGAGAGAGAAACGATAGTGGAGAAAGATTTTCAAATTTGTGTGCATTCAACAAATTGGTCATAGGGGGCACAATATTTCCACACAAACGTATACACAAAGCTACATGGATCTCACCGAACAACACTACAGAGAACCAGATAGATCATATTTGCATCAACAAAAAATTCCGAAGGACAATGGAAGATGTGAGAACCAGGAGAGGTGCTGACGTAGCTTCAGATCACCACCTAGTTGTAGCCAATTTAAAACTGAAGCTAAAAAAGAACTGGACAAGTGGACAAACAGCAATACAATGGTTCAATACAGCCTTCCTACGAAGTACTGACAAACTTAGTGAATTCAAGTTAGCTCTCAACAACAGGTTCCAAGCCTTACAAGATTTACTGAAAGAAGAAGAAACTAGTATGGATGACAACTGGAAAGGCATCAAAGAAGCATTAACTTCAACGTGTCAAGAGGTTCTCGGTCTAAAGAAATACCATCATAAGGAATGGATCTCTACAGAAACACTGGACAAGATCAAAGAAAGGAAGAACAAGAAGGAAGCAATAAACAACAGCCGAACACGAGCAGAGAAAGTCCAAGCACAAGCTGAATACATAGAAGCAAACAAACAAGTGAAGAGGAGCATTAGAGCAGACAGGAAGAAATACGTGGAAGAATTAGCAACGACGGCAGAAAAAGCTGCAAGAGAAGGAAATATGAAACAGCTCCACGATACAACGAAGAAACTAGCAGGGAAATACAGTAAACCAGAGAGGCCGGTCAAAGACAAAGAAGGCAAGCCAATCACTGAAATTCAACAACAGCGAAACAGATGGGTAGAATACTTTGAGGAACTCCTGAATAGACCGGCTCCAATGAATCCACCGGACATCGAAGCAGCACACATAGATCTTCCTATAGATGTCAATCCACCAACTACGGAAGAAATTAGAATGGCCGTCAGACAAATCAAGAACGGGAAAGAAGCAGGACCCGACAACATACCAGCTGAAGCACTGAACTGAGACATCGAAGCAACCACAAGCATGCTTTACCCTATATTCAAAAAGATTTGAGAGGAGGAACAAGTGCCAATGGACTGGAAAGAAGGACACCTCGTCAAGATTCCAAAGAAAGGAGATCTGAGCAAATGTGAAAACTACAGAGGCATTACACTACTGTCAATACCAGGGAAAGTCTTCAACAGAGTTTTGCTGAACCGGATGAAGGATGCAGTGGACGCTCAGATTCGAGATCGACAAGCTGGATTCCGTTAGGATCGGTCGTACACAGACCGAATTGCGACACTACGGATTACCGTCGAACAATCAGTTGAGTGAAACGCGTCACTGTACATCAACTTCATTGATTATGAAAAGGCATTTGACAGTGAAGACAGGAGGATGTTATGGAAACTTCTTCGACACTCCTGAGTTCCTGAGAAGATTATCAATATAATCCGGAACTCATACGACGGACTACAGTGCAAAGTAGTGCATGGAGGACAGCTGACAGATGCATTCCAAGTAAGGACCGGAGTCGGACAAGCCTGTTTACTCTCCCCCTTCCTCTTTCTTCTGGTAGTCGATCGGATTATGAGGACCTCGACATCTGAAGGAAAACGCGGTATACAATGGACAGCTCAGAATCAATTAGACGATTTGGACTTCGCAGATGACCTAGCCCTCCTATCACGTACACACGAACAGATGCAGATGAAGACAGTCAGTGTAGCAGCAGTCTCTGCATCAGTAGGCCTCAGCATACAAAAAGGGAAATCCAAGATCGTCAAATACAACACGGAGAACAACAATCCAATCACTCTTGATGACGAAACTCTGGAACATGTAGAATCCTTCAATACCTGGGAAGCATCATCGATGAACAAGGAGGTTCAGATGCAGACATAAAGACGAGGATTGGCAAAGCAAGGACAGCATTCCTACAATTGAATAACATATGGAACTCAAAACAACTGTCTCTCAACCAATATCAAAGTCACAATGTTCAATACGAAAGCCAAGATAGTCAATTCTACTGTATGGAGCTGAAACTTGGAGAACTACAACAACCACCATCAAGAAGGTACAAGTATTTATAAATAGTTGTCTACGCAAGATACTCAACATCCACTGGCCAGATACCATCAGCAACAGCCTTCTGTGGGCGAGAACAAACCAGCTTCCAACTGAAGAAGAAATTAGGAAAAGACGATGGAAGTAGTGGATAGGACATACAGTACGGAAATCATCAAACTGCATCACGAGACAAGCCCTAACTTGGAATCCTGAAGGGGATAGGAAAAGAGGAAGGCCAAAGAACACATTACTTCGGGAAATAGAAGCAGATATGAAAGCGATGAATTACAACTGGACGGAGCTAGAAAGGATTGCCCAGGACAGGGTTGGATGGAGAATACTAGTGAGCGGCCTGTGCTCCTTCACGAGGATTAACAGTCATAAGTAAGCTATCCTCAACTGGCTCATGATCTTAGCCATTGAAGTTATAGTGTTTTTTATCAAGATACAAGATGATCATTTTGATGTGTAAGGCAAATCTCTTCAATTTATAAATCTATGTTTAACTGTCAATATGATTACATGAGATTTAATATTGTTTATTCAGTTCATACATTTTATTAGAACAAAAATAAGAAGAAGAAGAAGAAGAAGAAGACGAAGAAGAAGAAGAACTAACATGTGTATATGTTAATAGGTTGGTGTTGGTTTCAAATATATACGATTTCCATTGAATTAGAAATTCCAATCCTGTTACCCAAGGTAAAATCAAACTGACATTGTAGTTTTCACATATATACATATGTATGCATTATCATTACTTATCTACAGAGATATACTATTGACATTTAGATAGCAATGTCAATGTGAAATTTTACTGACAGTAGGTTACAAATAATAAGAAACCTTTTTTTAAAAATACTCCTTGACAGTTGAACCTTGGAAACAAAAAATAACCCAAGTTCTGTCTCAAGATTGTCTTCTTTTTGGCAGTTCAATAAATAGGCTAATTATAATAATTTTCTTTTCTTTCTTTTTTAAAAAGATAATATAATATTGCCTTTTATCCTGTGAATTCATTAAAAACTTTTGACAGTGTTATGTCTTGCTGATGATGAACAGGGTGGATCTGATGCAGATGTGAAGGTGCGGATCGGCAAAGCAAGAGCAGTATATTTACAACTGAGGAACATCTGGAACTCAAAGCAACTGTCAACCAACACCAAGGTCAGGATTTTCAATACAAATGTCAAGACAGTTCTACTGTATGGGGCAGAAACCTGGAGAACTACGAAAGCCATCATCCAGAAAATACAGGTGTTTATTAACAATTGCCTACGCAAAATACTTCAGATCCATTGGCCGGACACTATTAGCAACAACGTACTGTGGGAGAGAACAAACCAGATCCCAGTGGAGGAAGAAATCAGAAAGAAGCACTGGAAGTGGATAGGACACACATTGAGGAAAGCACCCAACTGTGTCACAATGCAGTCCCTCACATGGAATCCTCAAAGCCAAAGGAGGGGAAGAGGAAGACCAAAGGACACATTACGCCAGAAAATGGAGACAGACATGAGAAAAATGAACAAGAATTGGATGGAACTAGAAAATAAGGCCCAGGATAGAGTGGGTTGGAGAATGCTGGTCAGCGGCCTATGCTCCATTGGGAGTAACAGGCGTAAGTAAGTAAGTAAGTATGTCTTGCTGATTGGACGTTATATTATTTTCCCTAAGCTATTCGGATAACTAGCACGCTAGAACTATACAGCGACCTGAACATCAGGAAGAAAATACAAAGTATGAGAGAAACACTTTACTCCAAGTTTCGTTTTTGTACAGAAAACACCGGTATTTATAGATGTTAACATTTGTTAGATCAACATCATATTTTAGCCAATCCGCTAAAAGACATATTATGCTACTGACCAATAGTAGCACACCACGTTGACATTCTAGAAAGCTCCATCATGCTCTGATTGGCTAGGAATCTTCGGCTCATTTAGGGCCTCTGTAGGCTCCGTTGCAGTTCTCAGAAAGCCGACTCAACAGACAGTATGATGGTTGGAGAGATTGTTGAATTTTATTGAGATCATGAATCAACTTAAGTTAGATCATTATTGAAATATTGGAAGTATTGAATGACTGTTTCAGTTTAATGTAAGACATCATAACAACGTGCCTAAATGATCCTTCTACGGAGGATTGAATCCAAGACCTCTAGACTACTGAGCAGGGATTCAGGTTTTAAATGTTTATTTAACTTAAATTGATTGATGAACTCAATATAATTCAATGATCTCCAGATCTCTATACTGATAATTATCATGTGCTCACCAGTGACTAACTTCGAGTTCTAATAAGTCATGACCATCGGAGTTCAACCAAGTTGAGTGTGAGGAACATAATCACTTAAAATAAAGACAGATAGCCACTCAATATTGCAAACTGATTAGAAACATCTATACACTACTGTTGTATCTCGTCTCAATTGTTTAGAGGTTATGCATTTGAGCTCGAGACGGAAGGTCACAGATTCGACTTCCATTTGTAAAATTATGGATGTGCAATACTGAAGAGACTCGTACTGAGCAGAAACGACAATCTGGTACTTCTATGATTCCAGTTATTGTTTAAATTAGACAGGTTCGTGATTTCAACAGTTTTTTACATGATATTCTTTGTGGAAGTAGTAGCTATATCCTTTTAAAAATGGAGGAGATTTGTGAATATAATTTAATTTGGAATTAGTTTACATAGTTGGTATAGTTCTATCCCACTTGACTGAACAATTTGTATCACATTAAACTAGATATCAAATTGATTTAGAACATGGTGAGACTATGATTTATGGACGAACCAATCAGATTTGGTTTTTGGATTTTGGCGCGAAATTCTTTCATCCATTTGGCTAAATAGAGACTTGGCATTACAGCTGATGTCAGTTCGTGATGAATACCCCCTCGAAATCTAATTTCTTATCTTGACCATCAGCTGTAAATCATCATTCGAATTTCTCACACTAATTTGTTAACCTCATTTAATCCTAGTTATCAGGTGGACACTCTCAAGGTCAGCCTAGTGTCGCCCAAAGGTTATCCATAAATTATAGTCTCGCCAAAATGATTTATTGAAGATAAATTTTATTTCAATGGTTGAGATCATGAGTCAGTTGATGATAGACCGCCATGGAAAACTTGGAAGCACTGGACGGCTGTTTCGTCCTATTGTGAGACACATCAGCAGTGCGGATCCGCAACCTTGCCTCGCAAGATTCGAACCCAGGACCTATAAATTTCACTTTACAACTAGTAAATTCGATACATTACATCACTGAATTATCAAAAGTATCAATCGAATCATGGAAAATTCCATATTCACTGTTAACCATTGAGGGTTGTTTTGTTCTCTGATTCACCAATAGGATTTGTATGCCTTCATTTCACTCATTTACTCCTTGAATATATTTTTTCCATTTACAAACTGTACTCAGACAGTCAGTTAACTATAACGTACTGTAATGAAAAAGAACACAAATGGAAACAATCGACTGTACTTGACACGACATTACAGAGCATCTCAATAAAATCTGAGAAACCATATAGTAAATCGTTAATTTGCAAAATATCAATCCATCATATCAAACTTGACTTTTCCTGGTGCAAACATCAACTCATTATCTCAGATTTCATTGTTCATACGTTTTCATACCAATCGCGTTCCGTTCCCGTTCTTTCCTCATCGACCTTCTACTGAAATACATTCTATGCCGGACCACCGTTATATACTACTTATGTGAATATAAGTTACCCACACCACAGTACAACCAGGCACATATATGAATCGATCAAAGTTGCCACACATCATTAGTACGAGAAGATGAACACCAAATTCATAGAAGTCGTTAATTAAATGATAGTAATATATAAAAAAGAGATTTTGTATAAGAATATATTACAGGAAGAAAGAATTAGCACGTCGAAAGATATAAAGCAATTTTAATCTCATAGTATAAGCGAAGACAAAGAGTGTATACACCTACACCATTGTGATCGATTCTGAGCCATGTCACCCACGATCTTCAACCATTGGTTACGATAGTCATGCACACCCCACCCAAGTAGTCTGCATCTAACAACATGACTGACTAGAAGTTAGTGACTTCAAGCATTGATGCCATGTTTTGGTTTGGCCGCCTCTTACTTTCTTCCTACTATCCACAACAATATTCAGCATTGCACGTCGTGGTGATCGGTGGTTAGGCATACGTAACACGTGGTTCAACCATCTCAGTCAATGAAGATTCGCAACGTCATCAACTGATTTACCATCATTCCATAATACCCTGTGTCTAACCTCACTATTACTTACCTTGTAATACTAGCAGTTGCTGGTAATATTTCTAAGATATCTGTGATCAAATACTAGTAGTCTACGAATCTTCTCTAATTTTAATGGCCACGTTTTGCAGCCATGAATTAGAACAGAACGTATTGTTGCACAGTATACTCGTCTCTCAAATGATAAAACACTTAATTAACTATAAACTTATTTCTCAATTTCACATCACAAATATACTATAAATTGTACTTAGTAACATCTATCATTCATGACACATTGTGATCTTGTAATTTATACACATAATGATGTGAATGTTTGAGTATATAGGAATGCGAAAGCAACAGAATACACTTGATTGACTATTCTGATATACTGATTGGTGATAGTAACGTGTACAGTAATTGGGTTTGGAGACTATACTTGAATGAAGATGATAAGTATTCATAGGTTGTTTTTTTTTAAATTTTAATCTTCCCTCGTCAAAAAGTTATTTTCAACAATCATTTAGTGAAATGAAACATTTTGAAATAGAAATTGACAATTAAATGCGCACTGTTGAGGAGTCTCACAATAGGACGAAACAATCGTTCAGTGTTCCCAAGTTTTCTATGGTAGTCTAGTTTCAATTGACTTATGATCTCAACTTTGGAAATGACTATTAAATGTTTGATGGAAAACTATTTTTTTTTCACATTATAAGTAAAATGTAACTAACATTAAACGTTTATCCTAACTCTCGATTAGTTCAGCTCATTGATTATACCAGACTTCATAATATAAATGTAAACTTCGTTTGCTTTAATCGATTGATAGAAATCAAGAAGGATACTATTGTGATGTGTGCTACTTATATTGACATAAGTAATATATTATGTTAGTCATGAACAGAAGGTCTGGCAACAGAGAGACAAGAGGATCGAACAGTAAAGAATCGGAACAGAATGCAATTTGTATGAAAATGCAAGAATAATGAAGTCTGGGTCATTTTGAGACAATTGGTGGACATTTCGCAAATTAAGCATTTACTTTATGATTGTTAGATTTTATTAACAAGTCCTGTAATTTTGTATTAAGTAGGTTCCTACCATCAGAATGGGTTCTGTGGAGATTCTTAGAAATCATGAATCAATTGAAGCTAGATCACCATGAAAACCTGGAAGCACTTGACGACCGTTTCGTCCTCAGCAATGCGCATCCACGATCCCGCCCCCCGCGAGATTCGATTGTTCCCTACTGGTGTTCGTGTTCACTACACTATGACATTCATAACATGATGACATCAGGTATTAGTGAATACTTGATAAGGTCAAAATGTGACTCAATAAGAATAAAATAATTGATCTGTTCAGAAGTTTTAATACCCCATGTAAGCTTGACATGGCACTGGACACTATGACTTCAATACATTGGTATGCATCTCATTGTTAATAGTCTTAATTTTGAGGCTATGTGAAAGTTTCCAACTCATCTAGAAAAGCTATGGATGATGTGAAAACTTTCACGTACCTGATCAGTAGCATCGATGAACAAAGAGGATCCGATGCAGATATAAAGGTATTGATTAACAAAACAAGAGTCGCATTCCTACAATTGAAAAACATATGGAACTCAAAACAGCCGTCTTCAAAGTAACATTATAATCTTCAATACAAAGGTCAAGATAGTTCTACTAAAAGGGTCTAGAACTATTTGAAAACTGCTGCAACGATAATCAAAAATGTTCACGTGTTTATAAACAATCGTTTTCGTAAGATACTCAATGTCCATTGGTCGGATACCATCAGCAACAGCCTACTGTAGGAGAGAACAAACTAGTTTCCAGATGAAGAGGAACTTAGGAAAAGACGATGCAGTTGGTGGATAGGACATATATTACAGAAATCACCAAACTGCATCACGAAGCATTCACTGACTTGGAATCGTGAAAGGAAACGGAATGGAAAGAACTGGAAACGATTGTCCAGGACAGGGTTGAATGAAGAATGTTGGTGAGTGACCTATGCTTTTCCACGAGAGGTAACAGGTGTAAGTAAATAATTAATGTCTTAAATTGAGGCAACGATTTAAATAGATCCATAGAATGTTTCACTGCTCAAAAAGCTCAGTAACACTATCTCTATCTACAACTTAGCGATGCAGTTTCGATTCCTCAAGAATTATGAGACCTCACATGAATATCGACATGGTTTATTGATAAGAACTCATTGGCACAAATCTGATCCCATGAATTCTTATTTGTTTTTAGCTAACTAATACTGAGTTTAGTAATTATAACATGATTTCAACCACTTAGTGCTGTAAATTTCGTAAAAAACCGAGCACGTTAATCAAACAAAAGCATTTTCAATATTCACATTGTTATCAAATATAGAAAGAGCCCACGATATCTATATTCCTCATATACTTACTTACTTATTTACGCCTGTTACTTCTCGTTGATGAGCATAGGCCGCTCACCAGCATTCTCCATCTAACCCTGTCCTGAGCAATCTTTTCCAGCTACTTCCAGTTGTTATTCATCTTTTTCATATCTGCTTCTATTTCTCGACGTAATGTGTTCTTTGGTCTTCCACTTTTCCACTTCCCTTCAGGATTCCAAGTTAGCACTTGCCTCATGATGCAGTTTGGTGATTTCTGTAATGTATGTTCTATCCACCAGCTGCATCGTCTTTTCCTAATTTCCTATTCATCTGGAAACTAGTTTGTTCTCTCCCACAGTAGGTTGTTGCTGACGGCATCCGGCCAATGGATATTGAGTATCTTGCGTAGACAACCATTTACAAATACTTGTACTTTCTTGATGGTGGTTGTTGTAGTTCTCCAAGTTTCAGCTCCATACAGTAGAATTGACTATCTTGGCTTTCGTATTGAACATTGTGACTTTGATATTGGTTGAGAGACAGTTGTTTTGAGTTCCATATGTTATTCAATTGTAGGAATGCGACCCTTTCTTTGCCAATCCTCAACTATACGTCTGCATCTGAACCTCCTTGTTCATTGATGATGCTTCCCAGGTATGTGAGGGATTCTACATGTTCCACAGTTTCGTCATCAAGAGTGATTGGGTTGCTGTTTTCCGAAATGTATTTGACAACCTTGGTTTTCCCTTTGTGTATGTTGAGACCTACTGATGCCGAGATTTCTGTTACACTGGCTGTCTTTATTTGCATTCGTTCGTGTATATGCGATGAGAGGGTTAGGTCATTTGCGAAGGTCACCTGTAGCTCTTCTAGAATTACTCCCGGTCCCAAACCCGGATAAAGGTGGAATGTTGAACATGGGATTAGCGACCCTATCCTTTAAAAAACTAACTCGGTTAAAAAAAAACACTAACCAGAAAAATTATCCCCCACATAACGAAACATTCATTATAACGTAGTTGAATACTTATTCATTGTTAGAAAAATCTATATATTTATTTGGAAATAAATAATCTCCACTTAAATAGACATAGAAACACTAAAAGAAAACAAACATATTTAACTTTACCATCGTTTACCTTGATTCAAATCATCAGTTATATTCTATGAATAAGTAAAATAAAGAAGAAAAAAAAGAAAAATGAACAACAAGAAAATCTCTACGAAATAAAACAAGAAATTCTTTCTTTCTTTCTTTCTTTTTTTTTACTCTTATATTTGTTCAAAGTAAACGTTGAAAGTTAGTTGAGAGGTGGAAAGTGGTAGAAGATAGAGAATAAAAAAAAATAAAAAAAAAATAAATATTCTATGAATAGTTGAAATATAGAGAATAGAGAAGGGGGGGAGAGATCTATCATCCTATCATATTACTTTCCCTTTCTCTCTCCCTCTCTCTCCCTCCCCACTCTCTCTCTCACACACACTCGCTTGTATTGTTTCCTATTTGAAATACATACACATATATTTATGCATAAATCATGTCACAATTCCGAAAAAAAACTTTTACTAATTTATCTCTTATCTTATAGACCGATACCTATAATTCTGTATGTACAATTAAATACGGTTATATATATATCTATATACCTATACAGGGATTGTTCAGTTGTGTAAAACAATCCTTCATGAAATAAAGGATTCTGAACTAATAATAATAATAATAATAATAATTGACGATAGGTCAAGAATTGGAGCGATCAGTAAATGGTAGCACAGTAACAAAACAAAACAAAACAAAAAAAAGAAGAAATAAATAAAAGAAAAGCTTTGATGGAAGGTAACACTTCTGTCTGACAATGTAGATACATACCAATAGATGCATACAATAACAAAACAGTATTAATGATTCATTTTTAATTAGATCGGAAAGTATTGTGTGGTAACATAATAAATAATTGATACTGCCTATATAATATAAATGATGAGTTACTAATATTGGGAATAAAGTTAAAAATGGAATTAACTTGATCGTTCATAAATTTTTGTTCAATCTATTCTATCCATTTGCATGATTTAACTTCAATAGTAAATGGATTTTAAAAATTTTTGTTGAAACTAATAGTATTTATTTAAACACATAGATCTTGGTACAAAGAGGCACTGAATACATATACACCACACAAGTCACTTCATTTGTATGAGGGCCAGGATACTATCTGGGTGTCTGTTGTGGATGCAGAGGAATAGACCAATAATTGTCATGTTAAGTCCAATGGTGACCTTGGACTTTAAATGGACATTTCCTATTGGTCGATATCTGTTCACTTGTTGAATATTTACAAAATGTTGTTTTCTATTTTATGGTACGATGTGGTATGCTTGATTAGTATATAAACAAAGTATGTTTGAAATATAATGATTCATATCTCTGAGGTTGTGGCTTGTCTTCTGGACTCAAGTGACTGGGCTAGACAGGGAAGCTCAAACCAATCGAGACTCTAGGCCGTCCGTTCGTATCGTACGTGTCACTGTCACCGAATCGATCAATAAACGCTTCTTATCAAAACCTGCAGTCACATCCGTCATAACAGTGTCCAGATGGAAGTAGGTGGTTTTCTTAGGAGATCACACCTGGAGACTTTGACTTAAAGGTTTGATCCACAAGACAGTGGAGTAACGTTAGGAAATGCAGACCCATGGTAACCGGAAATCAATAATTGATTCATACTCCATTTGTTCCGTCAGGATCCTGGAATGCATGTGTATTCTTGGTTTAGAATCAGGGTTTTCCAACCAACTCCGGTTATTCGCTTCCCATCCTCCCAATTTCGTAAACAACACTCCTGCTACAAGAGGTCAGTGGGTAGGACTTCCCTGGCGGTGGTTGTATGCTAAAATTAATTTTATATATACTAAAAATCGATTGCTCATTAAAAATCCATCATTACTAAAATCACTAATTAGTATATCAGAATAGTCAATCAAGTATATTCTGTTGCTTTCACATTCCTATATACTCAAACATTCACATCATTACAAGATCACAATGTGTCATGAATGATAGATGTTACTAAGTACAATTTATAGTACATTTGTGATGTGAAATTGAGAAATAAGTTTATAGTTAATCAAGTGTAATTTATAAATGGGAAAAGATATTGAACGAGTAAGTGAAAGGAATGAAAGCATACAACTACAATGTAAAAGCATCATGAACTGCTTTCGGTGAGACTATAATGTATTGACGACCTTTGAGCAACGCCAATGTGACATTCTGAGTGTCTACCTACTTACTAGGGCTAAATGAGGGTTATAAAGCAGTTTGAAGAATAAGGATTATGGTTCACAGTTGATGATTAGGGTCGGGAATTAAATTTACGGTTTTTAATCACTAACTGACATCATCTAAAATACTAAGACGCAATTTGGCCAGATGGATGAGTGAATTTCAAGCCAAAATTCGAGACCTGTTATCTTATAACTGATTGGTTCGTCCATAAATTATAGTCTAGCAGTAAATAACTTAAAACCCATAAATCAACTGAACTGCATTTGGTAAAATATTTATTGGTGCTACATGTCCATCTTATACTGTGATTTTCCTAAACTACTATTAAACAGAAATCAGATTCGATAAGTTAAAACCTACAAGTTAATCTTAAGTAGTTAGGGTAAATCGTCAGGAAGGCCTGACTTCGTTTTCTTATAAGTTGGTACTCTTTGATAATTCTTAAGTGTAATCTTGAAGGGATTGGTGCTCTATTTGTTGTTCGAACAGGCTTTTATTGTTTGATGTCAAATTTAAAAATATTATTCCCAAGATATTCCAGTTGTCACTTTGACAATGACTGAAATGAGTGTTAACTTCGCATACATGTCAATCCCCTTAAAATAGTATTTGTCCTTCTTGAACCTTTCTTTGCTTTTTCGAGGGGTTTTCTGGATCTCCCCAACAACATGTATGTGTTTTGTGTTGAATATATTACCATCTACCCAGCCCAATACGTTCTTCAGAATTGTGGAACGTTATGTTGCTAGTTGTCACAACAGGACGAGTCAGTGTAGACTATGTTGTGACTTCACGTAAGATCTTATAGATTTGCCTGTCGTATGACAAACCTACAATTTGATATCAAGTCTGTAGCGGTAAATAGATCCTTAAAGTCATTAGCTCTGTAAGTCTTCGACATTTGATTCTGAGTACATTTGTTTTAATGGACTCACCTGGATAAAGGTGCTCGGCGACTCATGATAACCAGATCATGACTGGAAACTCCGTGCTCAACTCCTCCTACAACCGCCAGTCTGTTTTTGATGTATTGATAACCTATCAAACATATTTTCTAACCTGCTTGCTTCTGACTTTTGATTTCACTGGCTGGGCAGGATTCAATTATAGGAGATGTCATTGCTTAAAGTGTTGTCAAACTACAAATACTTGTGGCATCTTCAGTATGTTCAGCTTCGAAGATAATGTGGTAAGAACCAATATCACTACACTACTATCTCACCAGAACCACCGTGAAGTTGGTTCGATAGCAAATCGAGTGGCATTGTAGCGCACTGGAGGTTAACATTAGAATAATAAAAATCATCCCATTAGGGTCTAATACTACTACAGATAATACATACATTAGGGAAATAATCAAACTGCATCACGAGGCAAGCTCTATCTTGGAATCTTGAACAAAAACAGAAAAGAGAAAGTTCAGAGAACTTGAAGCAAACATCAGAATGATGAAAAGCAACTGAAAAGGATTGTCCAGGATATAGTTGGACGGAGAATTCTGGTGGGCGGCCTGTGCTTCTCTACGAGGGGTAACAGTCGTAAGCAAGTAAGTAGGTAATGTCAAGGAATAGCCTATTGCTCAAGTGTCACGAGTTCCTAATCTAACTGTATGAAAAATAATTAAATTGGAAATGATGGACTAGCTTTGGTTCTGGAGTGAAGAATTTCATAACACAGTTCTTAGTTATTGATTTGCTTTTCTAACAGTTTACAAGCAATTATTATCTATATTTCGACCAAATTCATACACGGCGAATCTATTACAACGCTGAGCTATTACATTACTTGCCCACAATAACAATATATTTCTGACAGCTGTTACACGCTTTCTTACAGACATAATCAATAATTTACGACTTTGGTTTACAGATAAAATGCCTACCAAATAAGATTGCTAATTATACCATATCAATAAAAATATATAGTAGTATATTCGTTCAAACGTATTATCGAGTTAATAATTAGGTTTATGAGTTAGTAATGTACTATGAGTACACTTTTCATGACCTGTTTCAAAAGTGGCAATGCAACCTTTTTGAGACTTTTAAAAAAGCACACCAGGTCCAAAATCTTTTATGTGTGACAGAATTGTGATTCCGCTAAGTATTTGTGCAGTACAAGTGTCTAAGAATCTTCTAGTTGTTATGAAGTAAGTATAAAGGGTGCTTTGACCTTGAAAGACGAGCACATTAGGCTTGTTTCAGGTTCGTTTCAGGCGTAAGAAATTCCACAGCTGTGCACTCAGAACGTGATGATGAAAACAAACTAAACAAAGGAGCATCGAGGCGTTTGGATATAAACCCTCAACAATCCGATTTGTGGTAGAATATACAGAGATAAAGTACATTAATAAATAAAAATCCCGCCAACTTCGATTTCTGGTGTAAAGTGTAACCAAAATGTCTTCAGATAAGAGAGTGCAGTGATAGAGAACAATGAGTCGTGGTAATTAACAAGGTTTCAATTCAATGGCGCTGTTTGGGCATGCTTATGTCTTATCTCGAATAATTGCTAATTAGAAGCCAGAAAGTGAAGATGCAATTATTACAACAGTATCATAGGAAGAGGATATAAATAAAAAGTTACATGTTGCTATACAGGCAACATGTCTATTCGCTGATGATAATAAATATTCTACACAAAAAGATTACGGGCAGAAATATAACATTAATTGGTTTATATATAGATGGCCTATCCACAAATACAGCGAAACATTGGACAGTCTACTCACCGACGGAGTTCTCCATCACTCGTCGTCAGGTTCCTAATGTTTTGAAATCAAACAATCATACCTAAAAGCGCACGTCATAAAGTCATATCCGAGCTGCATACTGATAAGTCAAGGGTAAGACTAATGAAAATACATGCACGTAGCTACGTCTACTGACCGGATATTGATGCTCAAAACGAAGGATATACCGGAAAATCTTCCTCATGTGCAAAAGTCGATAAAGCATCTCGAAAGACGGAGAAGCAGAGTTTGGGAACAATGACACACCACGGTCGAGAGTGAATGTGAAATCTGCCGGAAAAACAAAGCAAAAGCGGCTCCTTATAATTATTAGTGCTTTCCCAAATATCCAGAAGCCTATTACATGAAGTCTAAGCCGACTAAAGCTGCCCTGAAGTTGGTACAAGTATTCGGCCCCCGAAGATATAGCATACAGTACGGGACCTCAGTTTACTTAGTAATTTTCGAAGTTTAGTGGTGCCGATGCCACTAGATATATCAAGACACCATCCTGCCACACAAATTCAAACGAGCAAGTTGAGTTTCATGGACACTCTTGGAAAAGCAGTACTTAAACTGAAGTCGGGGAAAGTGCCATGGGATGTGTTAATAATCAACAACCATAAGTCGTGATGACGAGTAAGTGAAAGACTAATAAAAATCATTCAAAGAAAGACTATGTGTGATAAATCAAAAATTTAGTAAAAACTGATACGTAATGAATGTCACTTGGAAGTCCTGTTTTGGAAAACGTCACATAAAACCGGTAAGTATTCTTCTGTGTACTTGATTCGTGAAGAAAAGTATATATTCAGCAGTATTTCGGCAAGTAATTCAACCCAACAAACCCGCTCAACGAAGTTATATCGCCCTTTTTCAAGCAACAGTAGTATCTAACTTGGTGAATGTCCGTCTTGAATCCCACAGGGTTCTAAACCTTTTAGCTGCAACCCCGTGGCAATGGGTCGTGATTGCAAGATCATGACTCACTGTCACCCCAAGATCCTCGTGAAACCATACCGCGGGTACAGGGACTCCCTATATGTTGTACCTATTTACCTTTGTTTCCCAAAAGTGCATATAAACGCACTTTGCGGCGTTGATAGGCATTAGCCGCCACTTGAACCAACCAGTCACAATACTTAAGTGTGCCCAAAGAGGACATAAATCTGCGCCTCCCGATATTTCTCACCAGATCAGTAACATTAGGGATTCAATCATACATGGGAGTTCATTTAAATACAGTATAAAAGTGAAGGACCGAGGAGAGAAACTTGTAGTGCTCCACGCAGCGCTGGATTCAAGGTGGAGTACTTCGGATTTATGCATACTTTCTGTCCACGACCTAACAGAAAATCTTCAAGCCATTTCAGTAGAGGATCGTCAATGCCAAGATCTTCCGGCTCCAAAGACATTCTTCACTCGGATATGTAATATCATCACCTTCTGTTGATATATCCAAAGCAAAATTGGATCTCTACAGTACTACAAATTCCAAGGATTGTTATAAACTGATTTACTTCCTATCCTTATTATCGAAGGACTTAAAAAAACTCTTCTTCCCTTTTGGATTTAGTCTTCACACACGATGATGATGTTGGTCAAATGGCTTTTCTCCCACCACTAGGGAGAAGTGACCATGCAGTCATCTTATTTAAATTCATGGCTGAGATTGCCTATCAAACAGTTGCGTTGGCCAGTCCTGATATATATAAGAGGCAGATATGGAGGCAATTAACTCCTCAGCATCGGCTGAGAACTGGGAAATTGACTCAAAGGCATCAGTACAAGAGGCATGGATCCTATTCAGGCAGTTATACAATCGGGTAACTCAACCATACATACCCTGAACTGTCCCAAAGAAGAAGAAGCACGGCCATCCGTGGATAGGCCGGGATATTCGACGTTTACTAAGACAAAAGAAGAAATTCTGGGATGTTGCCACCCGCCTTGGTACAGCAGGTACGATGGAACGCTACAGATCAGTAAGAAACAAATGTATAACGAAAATTCAAGAAGCTCAAAGAAAATATGAAATGCAGTTGACACAATCTGCACTCAAGCAGCCCAAGAGAATATTCTCACACATAAACTACAGAACAAGGATGCATCACTGGATTCCCAACCTAATTAAAGGGAGTGAATCTGAAATGATAGAGGAAGATCAGGAAATAGCAGAGGCTAAGGCCGACTATTTTGGGGCAGTTTTCACTCAGGAACCTCCTCTAGACAAAGAACCAGACCAAAATACAGAGTCTACAAACCACCTGCTCACCGTGGACTTTGATCGAGACGACGTCCTTAAGGCTCTTAGCACTTTAAACATGGAAAAGTCAACAGGACCAGATGAACTACACCCCAAAATCTTGAGACATATTGCACAATATATCGCGGATCCACTGACTGTGACGTTCAATATGTCACTTGACCAAGGTGTGTTACCTGAGGACTGGAATGAAGCAGTCGCCAATCCAATACATAAAACAGGACCAAGACAACTTCGGTCGAACTACAGACCTGTAAGCCTCACCAGTGTTGTAGCTAAGATATTGAAAAGAATAGTGAAACGGACTATAATGGCATTTATGGAAACCCAAAACGTGTTAAACAGAGAACAACATGGTTTTAGAAAAAGTATATCTTGTACAACGAACCTTCTTATGGCAAGGAAGTTCTGGATAAATGCGCTAGACAACGGAAGCCCAGTGGATTTTGTCTACATAGACTTCAGTGAGGCTTTTGACAAGGTGCCAACTAATAGACTGCTATTGAAGTTGGAAAGCCTTGGTATTGCCGGACCTCTTTTAAAATGGATTGAGGATTTCCTAGTAGGTCGTAGACAAAAAGTAAGAATAAATTCCAAGTGCTCCATCTGAAGACCAGTACCTAATGGAGTACCCCAAGGTTCCGTCCTAAGTCCTTTACTTTTTATAACGTATGTTAATGATCTTCCAAGTATAGTACAGTCTCCAATGTTATTATACGCTGACGATGTAAAAATTTGGCGAGTAACAACTGGAGACAAAGACGCATTTGCTCTTCAGGCAGACTTAAATAATATGATAAACTGGTCTAAAGAGTGGCTGATGCCTATCAACTCGGAAAAGTGTGTCTACATGCACTTGGGGGATTCAAAGGTTAACAGTTACAACATAGGGGACGTGCCATTACCCGTAGTCCGGTCTTATTAGGATCAAGGGGTGACAGTGAGGCATGATCTTAAGACGACGGCCCATTGACGGAAGGTCGCAGCTAAGGAGTTTGGAACCCACTGGGCCTCAAAACGAACATTCACCAAGTTAGATACTACCATGTTCATCACAGTATACGCAACCTTAGTGAGAACTAATCTTGAGAACTGCGTTCAGGCTGCAAGACCCTGTTCGAAAGGTGACTCGTATATCCTAAAAGAAGTACAGAGGGTAGCTACATGTGCAATTCCAGAACTCCGGGGTTTACCGTACAACGAGCAGCTTGAAAAGCTGGACCTCTTTACCCTGCCCTATCTCAGATTATTGGGAGATCTAATTTTGATGTACAGAATACTAAGAAGTGATTTCGGACCTAACTTATTCTCTCTTTTTCTTCCCACTAGATCGGGACATCTCAGAGAACACAGCAGGCGAGTAGAAAATCCAAGAACGAACAAACTACCCGTGGCATACAGGTTTTCACTCCGAGTCATTTCGTGCCAACAGACGTCGATTGCCACCTGGAATCCACATGCACCCGGATAGGCCATATGAAGCTAGAATCAAGCACAAAGGCAAGTTGGAGCTGACCATTCCACTTGTGGACTGTCTAAATGATAAAAAACGTGTAAAGGACAGGGCCAACCACCTCGGCAGACCTCATATACGTGGGCTACCTGTCCATTCACATAAGGCTCATATAGAAAAACAGGAAGAAGCTCACGCGTTGCGAATTGAAAGCATAAACTACTTATATATGAACGCCGCGAGTCTACCAAAGAAACTGGATGAATTACGTGAACTTAGCAACGCTAATAAGGCCCATCTGATAGGAATATCTGAAACCTGGATATCTTCTCAGTTCTCGGAACAAGAGTTAGCATTACCTGGGGTGACTTTGTTCCGCAACGAAAGAAAAACAGGAATTGGGGGCGGAGTAGCCATTTACATAATCTCTTGCTTGGAGGTGCACCAAGTTCACAACCTCGAGTTTAACAATCTTGAGGAATCCATATGGTGCTCTGTAAGATTGTCTAGTACTTCTAGGTGTCTAGTCGGAGTCATTTACAGGAAGCCAACTGCCGACATCGAGTACGATAGTCGTATGCTGGAAGGATTATCCCGCCCTACCCGTCTCGGCTTCACACACATCCTGATTCTAAGGGACTTTAATCTCCCTAGAGTCAACTTCGCGGAACACACGTACACTGGAGGCGACAACTCAATTGAAGCTCGGCTCTTCAACCTCATCGATTAAAATGTGAGGTCGGCAACTCGTTGGAGAAACAGTCAGACACCATCGCGCTTAGACTGTGTATTCACAAACGAAGAATTCCTAGTTGAAAACCTCTCTATCCTGGATCCTCTGGAAAAGAGCGATCATGCCGTCATAGCCTTCAGTTTTGTCATCAAAACTAAACTAAGGTATCCCAACAATAATTTGCGTTGGAATTTTAAACGGATGAATGTGCCAGCTCAACATGACTATCTACAACAGGTGGTTTGGGATGTTCACCCTCAACTCGATGTGGACGGTCATTGGGACTTCTTACTGCACACGCTCTCATGTGCTACAAACCAAAAGCTGCAAGCCACCTACAGTAATCAAGAACCGTACCCTTCGCCTGCTAAGCCGCAAAAGACACTGTTGGGCGGAATACAAACGAACTGACAACGACGGAGCGTATAGGCAATATAAACATATCAGGAACATATGCACGAAAGCTATAAGAGAAGACAGGCTTCAGTACCAGACAAAGCTTATGGAAAAATTTGCCTCTAACCCTAGAAGCCTATTCCGTTATGCAGCCTCTCTTCGTCAAGCCAAAACAGGAGTTTCTCAACTGGGTCTTAACGGCCCGACTAACAACGATGGCGACGCCGCTAACCTTCTGGCGGCACATTACTCTCAAACATTTCAACCGGCTGACGTCAACTTTACTGACGACGGTGTCATCTGCAATTCCACAGGACTTTCCGAAGTGGACCTCAGCGCTGACTTGGTGTTCCGGAAATTGCAGCACTTAAGACTTGACACTTCTCCTGGCCAGGATATGGTTCATCCTGCCATACTGAGGGAGGCAGCCTCAATCCTGGCAACGCCCCTTAGCGTGATGTTTTCACACTCGCTAAGCCGAGGCAAATTACCGGAAAATTGGAAGTTGGCTCACATCACACCAATTTTCAAAGGAGGTCGACGCAATGAACCTTCAAGTTATCGGCCGGTGGCTCTTCTGTCATTACCTTCAAAACTCATGGAGTCCCTGATATGCGACAGTTTAAATGACTATCTACTGTTCTTAAATTTCTTCTCACCCCAACAACATGGTTTCAGGAAGTGTTACTCTTGTAAAACCAACCTGCTGACTGCGGTGGACAGATGGACAAGCATCCTCGATCGCAAGGGAAAGGTTGATATCATCTACCTAGATTTCTCAAAAGCTTTTGATATGGTTAACCATACATGTCTTATCAATAAGCTCAAACGGTTGGGTATCAGACTACCTCTAATAGATTGGCTCACTTCATACCTGAAAAATCGACATTTTAGGGTCAGGGTTAATTTCACTTTATCTCAGGCAATGGAATGTCCTGGTGGGGTCCCCCAGGGCTCAGTACTAGGGCTTCTCTTCTTGATCTACATGAATGATCTTCCTCAACAGGTAACGTCAGACTTACTACGTTTTGCCGACGACGTGAAACTTTGGAGAGAGATACTCAACCAAGACGATATACAGGCACTACAGGAGGACTTGACTCGACTTCAAAGTTGGGCAGATGATAACGGACTTACCTTTAACACTTCAAACTGTGAAGTAGTCCATCTGCGACACGTCGCAAACTACAGTTACAACTTGGGAAACTCCTCTCTAGTAGTATCCCAAGTCGAAAAAGATTTAGGAGTCCTGGTGCCCCATGATTTAATGTCTTACGCTAACTGTGACAAAAATGCCTTCCGAGCAAGCCTTGCACTGGTAACTTTGAAGCGCATTTTTGGACAGTTTGACGGACGAACTTTCCATACAATCTTCCACAGTTTCATCCGTCCCCATTTAGAGTACGGAAACATAGTATTTCCTCCCTCACTCCAAAAGGACAAGGTCACTTTGGAGCGTATCCAACGGCGAGCCACGAAATCAGTTCGAGGACTCAAATCTAAACCTTACGAAGAACGCCTCCATTCACTAGACCTTTACTCATTAGAGTATAGGCGTCTTAGAGGTGATTTATTAATGGCTTATAGTATTCTTAACACTTCTGGACATCCTCTTAAACACCTACATAAGCTTAGTTCGAATAATAACCTAAGGGGTAACACCCTGAAACTGGATACACAGCCTAGCAAGACGGAATGTAGACACAACTTCTACTCATTAAGAGTTGTCAAAAGCTGGAATTCGCTGCCGGTCGAGCTAGTCCAAGTGACTTCTCAGGAGTCCTTCAAGAGGCAACTTGACCTATTCTTAAGGACCAAGGTCAGCATCACACTATGATTTACCAATTTCTTTTCCTCTTTTATTGTTAACATACCTAGGTTCCTGCCTGAAGGATTTGGTGATCCCCTGCTACTAGACACGGAAGCCTGTTAAGCGAAAGCTTCTTCTATTTCGTCCACAACCATTTGAACCATTTGAATCAATACTTGGACCCTGCTGCCCGAAGCAGTGGTGTCCGCACCTTCAATAGACTCTTTCAAGAGAAGACTGGGGAGTCACAGAAGCATACTAGAAAAGGAATAACATAGGCTGTGGGCCTTCTGTCCTTACTACACAAATCTGAATCTGAAGTTTGAAGTTTGAAGATTTGCACGCGGCTGTAACAATAGGTGAGTTACATTTCGGCAGGCCGTTTGCTCGGCAACTCGATAAAGGTATGTTTCTCGTAACACTGCGGTTTTGAGGTATAAGCGAAGTAACTTGTTTATGCGAACATTTCACTAAGGTCGAAAGTATGTTTTTAACCCATTTATGTTGAACAGAATCAACTTATATATGTTCGTTAGGAAAATTATGGGTAAAAGAATAATATACTGACGACCATGGGCGACTTACCAGCCAATCAAGAAGCTTTGCCTAGTTATAAAACAATTATCAATGCAAATTAATAGAGTGGCAGCTTTGATCTCAATAAGCAATGAATGTCATTAAGATTCTAGACACACAATCTGCCTTGAAAGCAGGTATGTCACGTAATTTGGCTTGAGCACCATCTAAAATTCGCTTTGCCACAATATAAAAATATCTCCATAGATTTCAAACATTTTGGGGACCAGTTGGCAGCATTCAAATACTGCCGATTCTCACTTAGTTGATAATATCATACACGTCAGCTATCGATTTCGATTTATTTATTTCCTTCTTTAAACACAAACAATGGTAGAAGAAGGCACCAAACAAATATACGCCACATAAGTCGTTCGATTTGTGTAAGGGCCGGAAAACTACTGTCCGGGCGCCCAGACCGAAAGAGGTAGTTTCCTTAAGGGCAACTCTCCGGGCCTTTGACTTAGAGGTCTGATCCACAACGGAGTGGAGTAACGTTAGGAGATGCATTTCCATGGTGGCCAGTGACCAACAATAGGTTCATACGCCATTTGTTTCCTTATGGTCCTAGAGCCCATCTGCATTATTGGTTTGGAATCAGGGTTTTGTAACCCCCTAGGTGAACGATTTGTGTCCACTGACCCGGTTAGAGCGCCAGACATTGACTTTTCGTTCTCTTAGTCCCGTAACCAAACTTCCGCGCAAGAAGGTAGTGAGTAGGAATTCCCTGGCAGTGGTTGTATACGCATGGTCATGCTCGAGCATTTCGAGAGGGAGATCTGACTCTATCCACTCTCGGCCGTACCAGTGCATTTGCGAGCTATCACCATAATGTCCAGTCAGTCAGTCAGTCAGCTACAACGTAGGACCAAGCACATATGTGCATCGGTCCAGGTTGCCATACCTCATTAGCACAGCAAGATGAAAACCGGATTCATAGGAGTGGTTAGGTCAAAGGTTGCAATAAGGATATAGTATAGGAAGAAAGAATTAGTTCGTAGACAGAAAGAATGAAGTGATTTTAGTCTCTTAGTTTAAGGGAAGACAGGGAGTGTATGCACCGACGCCATTGTGATCGATTCTGAGCCATGTCACCAAGAGTCTCCAACCATTGGTTACGAAAGTCACGCGGACCCCAACCAAATAGTCTGTATCTACCAACATGGCTCAGACTAGAAGTTAGCGACTTCAAAGACTGATGCCACGTTTTGGTTTGGCCGCCCCTAACTTTCTTCCAACCATCTCCAATACCGGATAGGATTGCACGTCGTGGTAATCGGTGTTCAGGCATACGTAACACGTGGCCCAACCATCTCAGTCGATGAAGATTCATAACCTCATCAACTGATTTACCATCATTCCATAATACCCTGCGTCTAACCTCACTATTACTTACCCGGTGATCCCAGCAGATGCCAGCAATATTTCTAAGGCATCTGTGGTCAAATATTAGTAGCTTACGGGTGTCTTCTACTCTTAAGGGCCATGTTTCGCTGCCGTAAATTAAAACAGAACGAACTGCCGCGCAGTATACTCGTCCTTTTATTGATAGACGGATATCTCGCCTTCGCCAAAGGTGACGTAAGTTGGCAAAAGCCAAACGAGCTTTTCGAATCCGTGCTGAGATTTCGTCCGATACCAACCCATTAGGGCTGGTCAGACTTCCAAGATAAGTGAAGTTGTCAACGCGTTCGACTACTTCACTCCCTATCTTTAGTTCAGGTGTTGACGGAGACCAGTCCTGAAGCAACAACTTGCATTTAGAGGGAGAGAAGCGCATTCCAAACATCCTGGCATTGTTGCTCAGTGCTACCAGAAGACTCTGCATTTTGTCAGCGTCTTCACCAAACAGGACTATGTCATCTGCGTATTCTAAGTCGATAAGTGGACCTCCTGGAAGGAGATCAATACCCGAGAATTCAGTCGACGAGAGTGTTATTTCCATCAATAGGTCTATGATGAAGTTAAACAAAAATGGGGAAAGTGGACAGCCTTGACGGACACCACTTGAGGTTGCAAAAGTAGATGACAGTTCGCCATAAGCCCTGACTCGACTAGTAGTGTTCGAGTAAAGAGCCTTCACAAGGTTTATGTACTTCTGAGGTACGCCTTTCAATGACAGACACTGCCACAGAGTCTCGCGATCTACCGAGTCAAATGCTGCTTTTAAATCAAGAAAGACCACCATCGTCGGACGCCGATAGGTATGCCTGTGTTCTAGAACCTGACGAATGGTGAATATGTGGTCGATGCAGCCACGACCAGGTCTAAAGCCAGCTTGGTTCTCTCGAGTTTGTAGTTCACGAGTCTTAGTTAGGCGTTTGATAATTATCGAGGCCAGTATTTTAGATACTATGTTTGTTAAACTAATCCCTCTGTGGTTGTCACAGGATGATTTTGACCCTTTCTTATATATTGGGACGATAAGTGATTGCGACCAGTCAGATGGGATAAAGTCTAATTCCCAGATCTTAGCTAAAATATTAGTCAACTTAATCGCTAAAATTGGACCACCATCCTTAAAGACCTCTGGAGCCAATCCATCTGGACCAGCTGCCCTTCCTCGTTTCAGATTAACTATAGCCTTTTGAACTTCAGCAAGAGTCGGGGGACCTACTTCAATGTTCCATTCACACTGTCTGGGAATGGAGGGTAGTTTTAGAGTAGCTGAAGGCCAGCTGAACTGTTCTCTAAAATGTTCCGCCCATCGTTCTAAACGTCTGGACTGGGAGCAGATGAGAGTATCATCTTTTTCCGAAATAATCTCACTTACACTTGACTTATTAATTCCAGTTTTTTTTATTAGTCTGTAAAGCTGTCTTGTGTTCCCTATAGTCGCCGCCTTTTCCATCTCTTTTGCTTTCGTTACCCACCACTGCTCACGGTCGTTCTTTAGACTTTTTCTTAACCTAGATCTGATTTGTTTTCGCTCTTCATCATGTTCAGAACCTGATGGGACGAGTTTGCGAGAATCCAGCAGTGTGACAGACCTTGAAGAAATCCACTGGTTCCTTGCAACTCTGTGGTTTAAGTCACTAATAGATGTCACTGCTGTTTCCACAGCTGATTGTATGCCCTTCCAAGCAACATCTGGGTCAGCCTCGTCTTCACAACTACCTAAGTGTGACCTCAGTTGTTCCTGGAACCTACTTTTGGTTTTCTCGTTACTCAAGTCAGTTCTAACGGGTCTTTTTAATGTGGCTTTTTTGCGTCCAGTGAGGCGCAAGCAGATGCGTGCCCGTATTAGGGCATGGTCGGAGTCCAAGCAGGTACTCCAGAATGAGCGACAATCTTCTACCGACCCTCTCCAACGATGACTGATGGCAATATGGTCTATTTGAGTCCATCGTTGGTTTGGTGTAGGGGGTCGCCATGTTAGACGATGTCTCTCCTTATGCTTAAAATTTGTGTTTGCTAAAAATAAACGATTGTCTGAGCATAGCTGCAGCAGACGATCACCATTATCTGTTCGCTGTGTCGGAATACTAAAATATCCACCTAAATGCCTTTCTGTTTGGTTTAAACTGCCTATCTGAGCATTAAAATCACCTGCTACGAGTACTATGTCTGAGCGTTTAGCTTTCTGAAGAAGTTCGGACAGCTTTCTGTAAAATTCATCTTTCACATCATCTGAGCTGCAGTCAGTGGGAGCGTAGGCAGAAACGACAAAAAGGCAACGACGTGTGTCCCTATCCTTCCGAGTTCTTACGTAGCCGTTCAGCCGAACAGCACATAGACGACTGTTGACGGGGATCCACTCTAGCAGTGCTTGTTCGGCCCTCATGCTTAGTGCTATGCCTACACCTGCCAGTCCACGAGAACTTGCCATCGGGTCACCAGATACACGAAGGGTGTACCTCGTTGGCTCTCCGTTTTGCCGAGGTGAGGTCAAGTGAATGACCACACTGGAATCCTGTATGCGTGTTTCGGAGACACAGCATACATCAATGGAAAGAGACTCTAGGGTTTTAGCCAAGGAAGCCTGCTGACCGATTTGACATAGGGTTCGTACGTTGAAGGCTCCAATGTGTAGTTTGGAGCGAGGTTTCAGTAGACCTGGGACAGTATTTTGCGCACTAGAATCGTTGGCTATGGTGACACTTGAGGTGAAAGCCGAGAGAGGAAATTTAAAGTTGAAAGTCGATGTAGGAGGAATAATAGGAATTGAAGAGGAAGGTTGATTATGAATACAGTGGTCTTGAGTGCTGTTAGAGGTATGAGGGCGGTTTTCACTTCCCGGTTGCCCACACCGTGGAAGGGTTCTTCTGGAGGTACCTGAAAAGGAATTTGGATTAAAGGTGGTCTTAGTGACCTGAGAGCGTGACCGCAGTGCCCAAGGGACAACTGCTTGAGGTCGGTCACACACGACCTTGTTATGGGTAATTTTTGTGTTAGCTCCGTACTTATTGAGACCTTACCGCCGGAGACGGATATCCGTGGGATTAGGCGAGGTGTGCATTTTTAGGGTCGACCTTTTCTAACCCCACCCCTCCTTGTGGGAAGGCAGCATCGCTGTCATGCTGGTTGTCTGAAGGAAACACCTTACTACTGTCACACCTCTGTACAGTCAGCAGTAGGACTTCGCCTTCGGACCTTGGGTTTGTTGCTTTTAGTCTTACCGCTCTTCAACCGACCTGTCTGACATGGTAGGACCTTGAGGAACGGTTGTTCCAGCCAGTATTGCTCGGTTGCTTCATCACGATAGGCAAGCCCGACCACCACGTCAAGGTAGCAACAACGGTCAGACACAAACCTACTAAGGACTGGACATCATGGCCCGACCGTTGTTGCTACCTTGACGTGGTGGTCGGATATCCGTCTCCGGCGGTAAGGTCTCAATAAGTACGGAGCTAACACAAAAATTACCCATAACAAGGTCGTATGTGACCGACCTCAAGCAGTTGTCCCTTGGGCACTGCGGTCACGCTCTCAGGTCACTAAGACCACCTTTAATCCAAATTCCTTTTCAGGTACCTCCAGAAGAACCCTTCCACGGTGTGGGCAACCGGGAAGTGAAAACCGCCCTCATACCTCTAACAGCACTCAAGACCACTGTATTCATAATCAACCTTCCTCTTCAATTCCTATTATTCCTCCTACATCGACTTTCAACTTTAAATTTCCTCTCTCGGCTTTCACCTCAAGTGTCACCATAGCCAACGATTCTAGTGCGCAAAATACTGTCCCAGGTCTACTGAAACCTCGCTCCAAACTACACATTGGAGCCTTCAACGTACGAACCCTATGTCAAATCGGTCAGCAGGCTTCCTTGGCTAAAACCCTAGAGTCTCTTTCCATTGATGTATGCTGTGTCTCCGAAACACGCATACAGGATTCCAGTGTGGTCATTCACTTGACCTCACCTCGGCAAAACGGAGAGCCAACGAGGTACACCCTTCGTGTATCTGGTGACCCGATGGCAAGTTCTCGTGGACTGGCAGGTGTAGGCATAGCACTAAGCATGAGGGCCGAACAAGCACTGCTAGAGTGGATCCCCGTCAACAGTCGTCTATGTGCTGTTCGGCTGAACGGCTACGTAAGAACTCGGAAGGATAGGGACACACGTCGTTGCCTTTTTGTCGTTTCTGCCTACGCTCCCACTGACTGCAGCTCAGATGATGTGAAAGATGAATTTTACAGAAAGCTGTCCGAACTTCTTCAGAAAGCTAAACGCTCAGACATAGTACTCGTAGCAGGTGATTTTAATGCTCAGATAGGCAGTTTAAACCAAACAGAAAGGCATTTAGGTGGATATTTTAGTATTCCGACACAGCGAACAGATAATGGTGATCGTCTGCTGCAGCTATGCTCAGACAATCGTTTATTTTTAGCAAACACAAATTTTAAGCATAAGGAGAGACATCGTCTAACATGGCGACCCCCTACACCAAACCAACGATGGACTCAAATAGACCATATTGCCATCAGTCATCGTTGGAGAGGGTCGGTAGAAGATTGTCGCTCATTCTGGAGTACCTGCTTGGACTCCGACCATGCCCTAATACGGGCACGCATCTGCTTGCGCCTCACTGGACGCAAAAAAGCCACATTAAAAAGACCCGTTAGAACTGACTTGAGTAACGAGAAAACCAAAAGTAGGTTCCAGGAACAACTGAGGTCACACTTAGGTAGTTGTGAAGACGAGGCTGACCCAGATGTTGCTTGGAAGGGCATACAATCAGCTGTGGAAACAGCAGTGACATCTATTAGTGACTTAAACCACAGAGTTACAAGGAACCAGTGGATTTCTTCAAGGTCTGTCACACTGCTGGATTCTCGCAAACTCGTCCCATCAGGTTCTGAACATGATGAAGAGCGAAAACAAATCAGATCTAGGTTAAGAAAAAGTCTAAAGAACGACCGTGAGCAGTGGTGGGTAACGAAAGCAAAAGAGATGGAAAAGGCGGCGACTATAGGGAACACAAGACAGCTTTACAGACTAATAAAAGAAAATGGAATTAATAAGTCAAGTGTAAGTGAGATTATTTCGGAAAAAGATGATACTCTCATCTGCTCCCAGTCCAGACGTTTAGAACGATGGGCGGAACATTTTAGAGAACAGTTCAGCTGGCCTTCAGCTACTCTAAAACTACCCTCCATTCCCAGACAGTGTTAATGGAACATTGAAGTAGGTCCCCCGACTCTTGCTGAAGTTCAAAAGGCTATAGTTAATCTGAAACGAGGAAGGGCAGCTGGTCCAGATGGATTGGCTCCAGAGGTCTTTAAGGATGGTGGTCCAATTTTAGCGATTAAGTTGACTAATATTTTAGCTAAGATCTGGGAATTAGACTTTATCCCATCTGACTGGTCGCAATCACTTATCGTCCCAATATATAAGAAAGGGTCAAAATCATCCTGTGACAACCACAGAGGGATTAGTTTAACAAACATAGTATCTAAAATACTGGCCTCGATAATTATCAAACGCCTAACTAAGACTCGTGAACTACAAACTCGAGAGAACCAAGCTGGCTTTAGACCTGGTCGTGGCTGCATCGACCACATATTCACCATTCGTCAGGTTCTAGAACACAGGCATACCTATCGGCGTCCGACGATGGTGGTCTTTCTTGATTTAAAAGCAGCATTTGACTCGGTAGATCGCGAGACTCTGTGGCAGTGTCTGTCATTGAAAGGCGTACCTCAGAAGTACATAAACCTTGTGAAGGCTCTTTACTCGAACACTACTAGTCGAGTCAGGGCTTATGGCGAACTGTCATCTACTTTTGCAACCTCAAGTGGTGTCCGTCAAGGCTGTCCACTTTCCCCATTTTTGTTTAACTTCATCATAGACCTATTGATGGAAATAACACTCTCGTCGACTGAATTCTCGGGTATTGATCTCCTTCCAGGAGGTCCACTTATCGACTTAGAATACGCAGATGACATAGTCCTGTTTGGTGAAGACGCTGACAAAATGCAGAGTCTTCTGGTAGCACTGAGCAACAATGCCAGGATGTTTGGAATGCGCTTCTCTCCCTCTAAATGCAAGTTGTTGCTTCAGGACTGGTCTCCGTCAACACCTGAACTAAAGATAGGGAGTGAAGTAGTCGAACGCGTTGACAACTTCACTTATCTTGGAAGTCTGACCAGCCCTAATGGGTTGGTATCGGACGAAATCTCAGCACGGATTCGAAAAGCTCGTTTGGCTTTTGCCAACTTACGTCACCTTTGGCGAAGGCGAGATATCCGTCTATCAATAAAAGGACGAGTATACTGCGCGGCAGTTCGTTCTGTTTTAATTTACGGCAGCGAAACATGGCCCTTAAGAGTAGAAGACACCCGTAAGCTACTAATATTTGACCACAGATGCCTTAGAAATATTGCTGGCATCTGCTGGGATCACCGGGTAAGTAATAGTGAGGTTAGACGCAGGGTATTATGGAATGATGGTAAATCAGTTGATGAGGTTATGAATCTTCATCGACTGAGATGGTTGGGCCACGTGTTACGTATGCCTGAACACCGATTACCACGACGTGCAATCCTATCCGGTATTGGAGATGGTTGGAAGAAAGTTAGGGGCGGCCAAACCAAAACGTGGCATCAGTCTTTGAAGTCACTAACTTCTAGTCTGAGCCATGTTGGTAGATACAGACTATTTGGTTGGGGTCCGCGTGACTTTCGTAACCAATGGTTGGAGACTCTTGGTGACATGGCTCAGAATCGATCACAATGGCGTCGGTGCATACACTCCCTGTCTTCCCTTAAACTAAGAGACTAAAATCACTTCATTCTTTCTGTCTACGAACTAATTCTTTCTTCCTATACTATATCCTTATTGCAACCTTTGACCTAACCACTCCTATGAATCCGGTTTTCATCTTGCTGTGCTAATGAGGTATGGCAACCTGGACCGATGCACATATGTGCTTGGTCCTACGTTGTAGCTGACTGACTGACTGACCTTGTATGATGAAGGAGTGTTGAGGGCAGCAAGTGGAAATGGTGAGCTGACGACTCAGTAAGCACATAGAATGCACTTACATTCAGTATCGGAAGCAATTGATAACAATGAGAAATGACACGAGCGTGAAATTTAAACAGTCTGATAATCGAGACAAAAGGTTGACAGTCTAAGGTTTCGGACGTATGTGCATCACTGCACTTTAAACCTTGAGCGTAATAACTGAGGTATTGTCTTAATTTCGATTGGTCAACTTAAGATCGTTTGTATATTTTCTTTTTACCGACTCATGTCGACAAATCTGTAAAATTAGATCACTTGAAGTCCCAGGTCTAAAGTAGAGGTTTACAGTTGTTTGTTTTGGTTTTTTTTGTTGACAAGTCGTTCGGTGCTTGCCTTGTCGAAAACCATTGCTCAAATCTAGGTACATAGATTCAATCAGACAATATTAAAAAGATAGGTTTCAAAACTAGTAAAGCGTAACCACAAACAAACTCCCTCTAAAATAAGACTAATTACAAGCTAATAGAAGCATCCTTTGATGTAGATTACTATACATATTACCTAGTTTTTTCCCGACTGTGTTCGCATTTAAATTATCTGAGGCAATCCACAAAGAGACTGGAGGACGTATTAGAAATAGATCAAATGTATAACACTTGGAAAATAACCAACTATAGGTTCATGATCCTCCGTAGAATAACAAACAGTTCAAAAATGAGCTTACTATATTCTCCTTAATATATCTGTTAAACTATATTGTACTGCTAACATACAAAAATGCATACTTTATTCCTTGCTAACGCATATTTGCCCTTGGTTTAGTTAGTTAATCAAGTATTTGGTTCACTGGCGTTGTTAGGCTTGTGATATGCTCATCCTCCTCAGACCTAATTTGAGCTTTCAAACATACAACAACCAATACTTCGTTGATTTGTTTGAATATTTATGAGGAGCTTAGTATATGTTGATCGTTTTAGTCTGTATCACACAAACCATAGGATGAAATAACAAAAGAAAAACCAAACATTATCTAAAAAATAAATTGTTCCAACTGCGAGAAACAGTACACCAGATAAAATGGCCTCCCTTTTCATCTTCGTCTGTATGAAAACTATCTGACTGTCAAACGCCATGATGTATCTTCACTCACATCAATACACGTAGATAATTATGGATATACATTCGACTGTAATAATGTTGAAGTATTTGATAAAAGAAGACCAGAGAATTTTTAGAAGTTTGACACTCAGGCCAATCAACAATCAGTAATTAAGTTGAAGTTGACCCAACATATCAACCAATTTGAAAAAGACTATGGATAAATGTGGTATCAAAAAATCGGTCAAAGGGAGAGATCATCAGAACATATATGCAGACAACAAAGGGATAAAGGTTAACAATGACCAAGTTCTACAGGACAACGTGAAGTTTGAATACAGCACTTCTACCTGAAGTTTGTGCTGATGGTGTTGTGTAGAAGACTAATCAAAACTTCACAGCTGAATCATCCAGCTAAAAGAGCAAAACTCCACTAAAAATACTCACTGATATTGATGACAAATTCACTGAATCTCATATAGTAGACAAATAGGTCGTACTGTTTCAATCTTAACATCTTTTTACTACTGTACCAACTGTCATTGCTTAACCAAAGAAAAAAACAACTAAATACGATAATACCCAAGTAAGTGCAGTACTAAGAGCTTGCTACCACTTCAGATCAGTCTGTCTTTTACCAGCCCCTTCAAGCAAAACTATGTCATTATATACAGATTTTCTAGTTGTGTTATGCGCTATAACTTTATTATTGTAGTTGATTTTATATCAAATTTCGACGTGTGACAGTTTAAAGGTGAAGTATTATGGAAAGGACGATAAAGATTGAATGGTTCTAGGCCATTTTAATCTCTTCTGAATAACATCACACTACTCTGATCACTGATCGTGGTTATCGTATTGACCTCAACTTATTATTTATTTATTTGAACACATGAATATTGTTACAAGAGAGCGCCAATATATATGCGCCTCAACTAGGTATTCTCTATCTACTAGCATGGCTCAGGCTAAGAGCCACTAACTTCATGGAATGATGTCACGTTTTAGTTTGACCACCCCGAAATTTCTTGCAACTTGCTTCTACACGAACTAACATCGTCGGTTGAAGTAAGCGGTATTTAGGGATGGGTAACACATGTACTAACCACTCTAGGCGATCAAAATTCACAACTGCATCAACCGATATAACACCGTTGTCTAATACCTTTGGTGTAACCTCAATATTACTCACTCGGTCGTTTTGGATTTTGATAACATTCAGTTTTAACAGTTATTTTAACATTGATTTGAGATTAAAGAAGTTACTTTATACTGTACTGGTTACTCTACTTTTAAAAACGACTAAATACCTTTGTTATTTAAAACTTATTGACTTTCTGTATTATTTAGTATTCAATCCAAAGTAAAGAATGTTAGTTATCGCCATAAAACTGTGAACCTTAGATACTGTTCAATCTATTGAATTCGGATTGAAGCTACACAAAAATGCATCCTTGTTATAATTCCTCGTCTATGTTGTCTCCACCTACTGTCACTACTTTTCATTCATCACAGTCATTAAGTTCACCATCCCAATCAGCATATCATCAGTCCTCAACACATGATGTGTCCAAACCAAATTCAAATGAGCAGTATAACTTGGCTCATAGTCGACATCATCTTTATCAAAATGTGATTCTTCCTAGCCCATCTATACAACGTTTTCCTAATTCATCAAGCAATCACTTTACCCACTATTCGCAATCCCATATCCGAACAACTACTTCATATCCTTCTTATGACTGTTATCGGAACAATTCTACACATTCTCAACCGAATATTAGTAGTGGTTTGCCTATTATGGGCTATCCAATTGCACTCAATTCTACAAAAAATGTAAGTTGTGTCCTTCAGCTTCTTAAATAAATTATAGCTCGTATCTGTTAAGGACCGCACTTTTTAATCACCTCTATTCAATCTGTAAACTAACGTTGACCAATCCTATACGATGGGTTGCTCTTCCTAGCTTGCATATGTAATAAAATACAACATGAGGACATGCAAAATGAGGTGTAGTACTGAGATTATTTCTAAAGCTAACTGTTATCAACCAAAATATCACTAAAACCAGAATGCATTAAGTATTTTTCAACCTAGCTTAAAATGCACAACTTTGTGAAATTTCATAATCTTGGAAATTGTCATCATTTTTAGTTACTGTTAATCGTGTTATCTATTAACTAATGCCGGCCAGTATAAAGTAGTACATTGTGTTACTGTTTACTCAGTTACCGCAGGCTATCAAATCATAATCTAAATAACACAGGCGTAAAAGTTTAAAACTTGAAAAGAAATTCTCGGTTCGCTAAAATTCTAGTTACACTTCCCCGATAAGTACTAACTAGCACAAAACTTAAATCAAGGACATTGTGTTAACTCTTAATCAATCAATAGAGATATTTAATGAAGATTCGTCTATTCATAAATATCCACTTAATATTATCGGTTTGTGTGTAGGTGGATTCATGTCACATTGATATACCTCTGTTCAATAATTGTTTTCTTTATGTTTGTCATGGTTATATACATCTATTGCTTCGCTGTCAGCATCATTTATTATTTTCTATTATTTTTACCAAATAAATAAATGTCAAATCAGTTCCTTCGATGTTTAAAATTTGCTTTAGTTAAGAACTTTCTAGACTGTGTAAAGTGACAATAATCGTACCGATGATTCACTGTGATATTTTTCTTATATATTAACCAACATCCAATTTTCTTCAATGTTTAAAGAATATTAAACTAATTTTGATGTTTTGTTGTAATGGATATTGATAATGTTCACTATAATAGACTAGTAATTGGCTAGTTTGTTTGAATGTTGAACATGGATTCATCTGTCCATTCAGTGTATCAAATGAAGTAGATTTTTGTCATGTATAAACAAGTGAATACATGTGTGTTTGCATTAACATTAGAAAAGAACAATTTCAGGAAAAGTAATATCAAATTGCTTAACCAAGTCATTGACAATGCTGATAAAACTTTAAAATTAGGAAGGACAAGTGATGTCTATAATCGATTTTTATAACTTTAATGAAATGACTATTTTGGAAGGCCAGATTGACTGAGTTTTTGGCTAGGATCTGAGAATTGAGCTGGACTGACTAGTCTTGACAACTGATCTTTCCCAGTCTATACGAAGTAACAGAAATCCCCTTGTGATTACCACATGTGAATCAAACTAACGTGGCGTTTAGAATATTAACCCTAGCTTGTGAAGAGCAAATCCCTGAAAATCAGGCTGTATGGTCAAACCCAATATTCGTCCTTCATCAGGTTCTAAGACATGTTTATTAACTCCCAACCATAGTTGCTTTTCTCGACCTTAAGACAACGTTAGACTCTTTAAATCGAAGAGTTTCATGGTAGTGTCTGTCACTGGCCGACGTACCAAAGAAAACCATCAACCTTGTTCAGGTTTTCGACTTAAACTACTGGTTAAGTTAGATCTCATAGGGAATCGTCATCAGAATTATCAACAACAAGTAGTGTTCAGTTTTTCGCACTGTTCCTTTTTTATTTAAATCTGTCATATTCTTCTAGATGTAACTCTCTCATCGTCTGCATTTTCAGCAACTAATGTCATACCAGGAGATTCCCTTATTGACTTAAAATACTCAGATGGCAGTCCTACTCGGTGATGCTGACAAAATAGTGTTTTCTGGCCACCTTAAGCAACAATGCAAAAGTATTTAGAATGCGATTCCCTCCTTTTAAATGTAAAATGTTGCTTCAGGACGTCTGTGTCGACGCCTGAACTGATGATAGGGAATGCCTCAACGGATTTACATATCATGAAAGTCTAATCAGCCCTAATTAGTTGGTACCTGATGATATTTCGTTTTTACTACTACTGGTGCTGCTACTATTTCCACTACATTGGGATTCATCTGAAAAGCTTCATTCCATTGTGCTAATGCGGTTTGGAAACTTTAACTGACGCACATATATGCCAGGCTCTACGTTGCGTATAAGTGACTGACAACGCTGCAGGAGATGGTTACCGATACCTGACATATTACCGACGAGTCTACATCGGCCACCCGAGCCACTCTTCTGTTCCTAAATGCACAAGCTGCATATTGAATATCCGGCGAGTTTTACAATCTATCACCCTCCTGAAAATACCATTTAATTGTTGGTAGAACTCATCCACGACCTCAGCCGGACTACAATTTGTGGGCTCATTAGCGGAGATCATAGAAAACAGTCGTTTTCCAAACGTCTCTTTCTTTAATGGAGCTTTCTAATCTAACGAGTGGGCGACTGTGAATTGAGATCTGATCGATCAGTGCTACCTCTGCTCTGGCGTCTAGTATGACATTAACGTCAGTCAAACCGGACAAAGATGCTACAGAGTTGTCGAATAAGTGCACAAAAAACAAAATTTTCGAATCAATAAATGGATAACAAATATGTATTTCTTCAGTCCAAGGTTTCTTCTCCACTACCTCAAAATGCCTGACATCAAATCATATTCTGTTTAATCTCCTGCCACTTAGACTATCTGTCACATTATAACTTAGTCGATAGAACTTGATTATTACTGAAGGACTAGACAGAAGTGACATTGATCGCTACTTATTGATCAACTTCAAACCATTTCAAATCGTTCATCGTTTCATGTAGCACATTTGTAAATGGGGAATAAACCTGTATAAAAACAATCGGAATGTATTAAACTTTTAATCGCAATCTTTCTTTGATATATTATCACCTCTGAATTAACTACTTTTATGAATCTGGTGTCCATCTTGTTGTGTTAATGAGGTATGGCAACTTGGACCGATGCATATATGTGCCTGCTCCTACGCTGTAGCTGACTGATTGACTGATTAAACTTTTGAGGCAAAGTAAAGTGAAATTGTGTTCACCGTTGTTGATCTTGTTATTTAAATGTGATATGAAGTGAACATCCTTGCCGTTAGGAACGGAGTTTCTGAATTTGATATCTGATGGGTCCTTAGGTGTGTTGAACTGCTGAAGTGACTTATACTAAAACGAAGCAACTTTCTAGGGTCACCGACTAGCTTTTAATGGTTTTTGTCTGACTGAACAGTCAGTCCATTTTATAAACAAACTTCATATCGAAAAATTTCCAAACCTCTCATCTTATCGGTTTTTCACATAAGACTAACTAGTTCTTCTACTTCCTTCCTGCCTTTTCGTATTTCAAGTTAACTACTTACTTATGCCTGTTACCCTTTGTGGAGGAGCATAGGTCACTCACCAACATTCTCCATTCAACCCTGTCCTGGACAATCCTTTCCAGTTCTTTCCACTTGCTATTCATCCTTTTCATGTCTGCTTCCAATTCCCGACATAGCGTGTTCTTCGGTCTTCCTCATTTCCGTTTCCTTTCACGATTCCAAGTCAGTGCATGCTTCGTGATGCAGTTTGGTGATTTCTGTAATGTATGTCCTATCCACCAACTGCATCGTCTTTTCCTAAGTTCCTTCTTCATCTAGAAACTAGTTTGTTCTCTTCCACAGTAGGCTGTTGCTGTCAAGTTAACTAAATATTAAAATATCAGTCTAATTTTATCTTGAGTTTTCAAAATGAAATTAAATCTTTGTTTTCTTTCTCTTTCACTTCATGCCCTCAGACAATGGTTTATTCATTGAAGGGGGTTGAAGATTAGAAATGCTTGAATTGGCAAATAATCAATGTCTGTAATCTAAAATACGCTACCATTTATACATGCATTTTTGTATGTATGCTTAATTATATGTGGTTATGTGTACTGATTTGTCTGTTACTGTCATTCAAATAAGATCCTTCTAGATTGGGGAAACTGAATGCATGTATATATTCATATTTTTTTTAAAAAAAATCCAGTCATTTCCTGTCCTTGTCTCTTATTTCGTGATTAATCAATCAATTAGAACAAAGTATTGGCATTAGTTTCTGTTTATTGTAAATGAGATATATACTAATGGATATATTCATCATATATTATATCTGTTCCTATTATGTTCTCAGTAAGTAGCAATACTTCTAATAGTTGGTTTCCATATTTATCTCTTGTTATTTAACATCATCGGTTATGTAATAAGTTTGACAGGAACAATTAAAGTAAACTGATAAGAACTGAAATGTTTCATTTGCTCAAATTATTTATCTCTTTTTTTATTCCATTGTTTCATTTTGTATAACACTCATGCGCTTCTCTCTCTCTAAATGCAAGTTGTTGCTTCAGGACTGGTCTGCGTTAACACCTGAACTAAAGATAGGGAGTGAAGTAGTCGAACGCGTTGACCACTTCACTTATCTTGGAAGTCTGATCAGCCCTAATGGGTTGGTGTCTGACGAAATCTCAGCACGGACTCGAAAAGCTCGTTTGGCTTTTGCCAACTTACGTCACCTATGGCGAAGGCGAGATATCCGTCTATCAATAAAAGGACGAGTATACTGCGCGGCAGTTCGTTCTGTTTTAATTTACGGCAGCGAAACATGGCCCTTAAGAGTAGAAGACACCCGTAAGCTACTAATATTTGACCACAGATGCCTTAGAAATATTGCTGGCATCTGCTGGGATCACCGGGTAAGTAATAGTGAGGTTAGACGCAGGGTATTATGGAATGATGGTAAATCAGTTGATGAGGTTATGAATCTTCATCGACTGAGATGGTTGGGCCACGTGTTACGTATGCCTGAACACCGATTACCACGACGTGCAATGCTAACCGGGGTAGGGGATGGTTGGAAGAAAGTTAGGGGCGGCCAAACCAAAACGTGGCATCAGTGCTTGAAGTCATTAACTTCTAGTCTGAGCCATGTTGGTAGATACTACTAGACTATTTGGTTGGGGTCCGCGTGACAATCGTAACCAATGGTTGGAGACTCTTGGTGACATGGCTCAGAATCGATCACAATGGCGTCGGTGCATACACTCCCTGTCTTCCCTTAAACTAAGAGATTAAAATCGCTTCATACCTTTCTTTCTACGAACCAATTTTTCTTCTTGTACTATATCTCTAAATGCAATCTTTCTCTTATATATTACCACCTTTGATATAACCACTGCTATGAATTCGGTGTTCAGCTTGTTGTGCTGATGCGGTATGGCAACCTGGCCCGATGCACATATGTGCCTGGTCCTACGTTGTAGCTGAGTGACTGACTGATAACACTCATGATTCATTTCTTATGAGGATGTAAACGTTTGATTCGAACCAACACCTGAACTTTCTCCCTTCATAAACTTGTTGCAGTAGTAAAAAAAACTATGTTCTTATTAGGAAGGAAGTGTTTTCTCGGACAGTTTCCTTATAATTGACTTAATCAATTGAATTTTTGTCGATGTTAATAGTGGAGTCTAGGTGTTCATGTTCTTTTACTGTCTGGGTTTCGTTGACTTGATATGTGTATATAGGTTCAAGTGTTGATTTTCATACTACTACATTCTTAGGTTCTATTGTTTAGAATGTCAACCGTTTTATCTACTAAGTTATTGAGTCACAAAAGTCATCAACCAACTCACTTCGATAAATGAGATTGTTTATATTAGTTATCAAAGTTTATATTTTCGTGTTCTGTTGATCGGATTTAATTTGATCAGTATTTTTTGTTGTTGCTATGATAGACTCTCTAAACAGATATCTCATCATGTTCTCTAGCTCTACATATAAATTATATTTTATATAGTAAATATCAGTAGTGAAATTCAGGAGGTATTTTATCTTATAATCAACCAACTATTCGTTATTACATAGTCTAGAAATAAATTCCATAATTCGTACATAAGTTCATTAGTTCTTCAACTTTCGATCTTATTAAGAGTTTTTGTGGATATTACAGTAATTTCAATAGTTGAGATCATGAATCAATTGAAGCTAGATCACCATGGAAAACCTGAAAGCACTGGATGGCCGTTTCGTCCCTCTGATATTATTTTAGTGAACAGAACATGGGTTGGAACAATCGAATGTATTGGAGCACAAAATTACAGAGCATCTCAATAAATTCTGAGAAGTATATAGTAAATGCTTAATTTGCAAAATGTTTATCAGTTGTCACAATTGATTGATCACTGGGTGGTGATCAATGTCATGCTTGTCTAGTCCTTATTAGTGCAGATCGAATGCTATCGATCATGTTGCAATGTGGCCACCAGTCTAGGTGACTCGACACTGCGGGCACTATGTATTGAGATTAGAGATTATCAATTGTCTCCAAATTACTCTTTCGTCATTGTTATTGCATTTTTATACAAATTACATTCTGTTTCCATTCTTTACTGTTTGATCCTCTTGTCTCTAAGCTGCTAGACATTCTGTCCCTGACTAGCGTCTTATACTACTTATGTCGATATAAGTAGCCCACACCACATTATTATTAATCATTACTTCTTACTTAATGATTTCAAATGAACCAGTTTGCACAATCTTCGTTTGTGTATGCGCCTGTGTGATTTAAATACTGATCGTTGTTAGTATTAGATTGATCGAAATTATGTATGTATATTCTGTTTATTCATTGTTTTGCAGTATGTTGTATATGAGACCAAAAATGGTCCAACTCAGTCAATAATGAATAATACTGATGAAACATTACAATATACTAATCCTTCTGTAATAATGAATATTCAGTCACAAATTCCACATTCCCAATATCGGTAAGTGTGTATAGTTTCTAAAATAGTTTTCTTTGCTAATATTTACTCTAATGGTTTACATCATATACATTCAGTTCATTTTACTTGTTCTGTCTTGTTTTTTTTGTGATCATACTTGTTTACTGAAAGCCAAATGATTATTTTGAGTTTAGTTTATTGATATATTCTACTTTCTTGGAGTGAATGATCACTTTTAATTTATGAGTTCTAGGTTCAAACTACGCTTCATCTACATCGCAGTGTTTTCAATTTTCATTAATTAGGTTGTATCCAGTAATTCGGATCATTTTCCTGTTCTATTATTTTATTTTAACACGTAAATATTGGTACAAAGAAGCGCCACACATATCTCATTTTGATATGTGTGAGCGCTGTGATACTACCCGAGTGCCCAAACCGAAGCAGTCTTAGTTAATGAGTGCTAAACATTAAAGCATAATTTTCATCAAAAGTTTCATTTCAGGCTTTTAGAATTAACCACAACTGTTTGCCATAAACATGTCTATGTACCATTACCTAAGTATGCTTAATGAAAAATTCCAAATCAATGAAAAGATGGGCGTCAAAATAAATTGTCTAATGAAAATTACACTTATATACACAGCAGTCAGTCATTAGATAAACAGGAAAATGGGTTAATAAAGTACTGTTTATATACAACATTAATTTATGGATGGTGAAGGTATAATACTGACAAACGAGCACGTGTTAAGATTGAAATCAGATAAAATTACAGTGTACAAATTGATGAATCTATAATAACTGAAATTCCTAACGTGCAGTAATAAATAAATAGTTTAGTAAGATCGATACAATATATTTCTACAATATATCAAGCATTTTCGGACATTTTTCCATATAAGAGAACAATTCTCACTGGATAATGACTGACTCACATCTTAACTTTTACCATCACTAGTACATCTAGGAGTAGACGGTAATTGGGTATAGATATCTAGTTAATTTTCTCTCCTTGTTAATGTTGTAGTAAATCTCTATTGTCACTCACCTACGTGATTTGTTCTAACCCTTGGACAAGTAATCTATTCTAATCTTTCTACCTCTTCTCTCACCCATATGTTTGACTTTGCCAATTACTTACGTGTAGATTTTGATCATACTTTATACATATATGTATGCTAGTGCGTATGTGTCTGTAAACTTGTCTCTTTCATGCTTATCAAGACTGAGTCATTTATTACTCAATGAGTTGGTTTATCGACTTTCTCCATCTCCACTTCGCGTCTGTTAGAGTAACAATGCCTCTTTATTATCACCGTCACCTAACGCGGTTAATCTTAATAGAATATACAAAATCAAACGAAGGATTTATGTTTATAGTTCATGAATCGTCGTTATGGAATCAGATCGTTAGCTTAACGACAACTACATTTCTATTAATTCATTCATTGAGAAATTAATTATTTAATTCTAATTCATTTTTATTTGTATTCAAAAAATTCACTGTAATTTTATGCTCAACTGATGAGTGATGCTTTGAATACATTTTCCAATTAATAATAATTGAATCTAATCGATATACAATTGACTTAGAAATAAAGCTCAATCTGATGTCACAGATAACCGAATATGAACTCCGGCTCCGTTCAGAAAAGTGTAACTTTTACATGCTAAAGGCACGCTATCTTGGGTTTATAATCGATAAAGATGACAGATGACCAGAACTAGAGAATATCCAAGCAATGGAAGCTATGCCTAGACTAACGGATGTCCTTACACTACGATCTCTTTTTGAGACTAGTTAGCTATTATGGGGCCTTTCTTCCTAACATTCATCGCTTACGTGTCCGATTAAATAACCTTCTGGAGAAAAATATAAAATGGGATTGGTCTACAAATTTTCAACCTGCTTATGAGGAAATCAAGAAGCTACTAGTTGCTTACGTATTATGATCTATCCTTGCCTATTGTAGTAGCATCAGACGCTTCGAACAACGACATTGGGGCAATTGTTTCTCACACCATGCCAGATGGATCTGAGAAAGCAATACCACATGCAGCTAGATCTTTCACTACAGCAAAACGTAACTATAGTCAAATCGAAAAGGAAGCATTGTCAATTATCTTCGCTGTAAAGAAATTTCACCAGATGATATTTGGACGTCAGTTCACTCTCTTAACTGACCATAAGCCATTGCTGACCATTTGTGGGTCGAAGAAAGGGATTCCGGTATATACATCAAATAGACTTCAACGATTAGGAACTACACTCTTAGATTACGACATCAAGGCTAAGTACCAGCCTATTACTGATTTTGGACTAACTAACGCCTTGTCTAGACTGACTGGTTTACAAATGAAACGTGAAGAACATACTCTCGTGGCAGAAATTGAAACGGAAGCAGAAGTTCACCGAGTGTCGGAAGACGCAGTTGATGGTTTACCAGTTGCTTTCAAAGCTATCAACAGAGCTACGGAAGTTGACGAGATATTAAAAGTCAGTGGTTATCTTAAATAGCCAAACCGTTGTTTCTAAGGGGAACTGCTACAATATTTTCGCCGGTGGGACTCACTCATAATTGTCGATTTATGTATTATTTCCGGTGATAGAGTCGCTGTTCCAAAAACATTACACCAAATGTTTTGAAACAATTCCACAGCGGCCATCTCGGCATCAAGATGAAATCGTTGTCTCGAAGCTGTGCTTACTGACCTACAGTGGATAAAGATATCGAAACTAGATGCCACAATTGTTCATCGTGTCCACAAGCAGCCAAAAATCCAAAGAAATGTCAGCCACAATAATGGAAAAAGCCTAATAGTTCCTTGGAGAGGCTGCATACAGATTTTGCCGGCCCAGTACGAGGAAAAGTGTTTTTAGTCATAGTGGATGCACTCACGAAATGGCCAGAAATTTATGCTATGTCAAATTTCGCAACTAGTCAAACAATCGGTAATTTATCTGAGTTCTTTAGCTATTTCGGAGTTCCAGAGACCTTGGTGACAGACAATGACTAACAATTCACTTCGGAATCATTCAAGCACTTCCGCAGCATTAATGGAATCGCACATATACGCTCTCCTTCCTATTTCCCCCAATCAAATGGACAGGTAGAGCCCTCGTTTACACGTTTAAAAAAACACTACTGAAAGTGGGAGACGAGGAGGCAAGTTAGATAATTACAAGACTTTTAACAGTCTATAGAACTGCGCCCAATCCTATTGTCCCATATGGAAAGTCCCCTGCTGGAGTTATGTTCGGGAGAAGTATTCAGACTATATTCAACGCCATGTTGCCACATAAATCAGTAGATGGGTAAAGACAAAATCCGAATATCCATAGTTTTAATGTGGGTGATAAAGTAGTTCTCAAGTCATATCTTGGAAAAAGTCAGTGGGAACCTGATGTAATTGGAAAGAGAATGGAAAATGTTTTGTACAAAGTGTGGGACGTTCGGAATGTCTATTATACACACCAACTAAATCCGTCGAGAAAACAGGATGTTGAGCATGGTAAATAGGCGAGTGAGTCTTTCACTGGGGATAATTACACGTAATCCAGTAACAGGAACTTCCAGGGGCGTAGTGGAGAACAATAGGATGAAAGTTCGTGACGATATGCAATCACTAAGTTAGCAGTTTGGTGATAACTTATTATTCAAAACTCGATACAGATATTTGAAGCTGGCAATAAACGAAACTGCTGATTTCCTGTTTGATGTTGGCATTCTTAATCACGAATGTGAACTGTTCCAATCAAAGGGGCTAACAGAAGATCAGTTTAAGCCTTAATTTTCATTTGCATCCTACAGTTTCAAATATCCACCGATATTAGAACAGAACATGTATACTGAGCCATCTGGATGGAGACTGAAATTCGACGCTCAACGAAATGGTTAATAAGTGTCAAAAATTAGTTAATCTCCAAAGTGATACGTCTTAGTTCAGTCTAGAGGTAACGATAGTTCCACAATCCACAAAATCCGTTAGATACCAAATCATTCAATGCTTCTGCGACTCAAGCTTTATCATACTTAGTGTTCCACACTAGCTTACCGTATCTTATGAAGAAGATTCTTACACTATAATGCTAACATTGTGAAGATTGGCATTTTTCCACAAACATCACCGTTACCGGATTTTGTGCACTTTTCAGGATTTTGTCTACAACTATTAAAGCCAGTGTTCGTGTGTTATTATATTCAATTCATATAAAATTTTGAAAAAAAGCACGGAAAAATTATAAATAGGTATCCATACCAAAGTTGGATTTGATAGTTTCAAATAAATTGAGCATTGGGTAGAGAGTTAATAATAAATATATTTTTGTTATATCTCAATGAGTATTTCTCACGTTTCGTGACTTAATGTTAGTCACTTCTTCAGAGTTGATGAATAACCGATATTAAATTAACACAAGTTTAAATAGTACAAAGGAAACAATGCAAACTATGTGAGGGCTGGAATACTACCCGGGTGCCCAAACCGAAGCAGTAGAAAATTATAAGTTTTCTGTTGTATCTATCTGTCTATATGAATGTTACAAGTTTATAAGATTAAATAATTCCACCTTTCTATACAGTAATTGTTCAGATCATATTATGTAATAACTAACTATAAACAATGAATTATTTTAAGCAAAGATGAATAGTGGCTAGCAGTGGAATCCAGGATGCGCATTTCATCCTATCTAGGACTCGTCAGCTGGATGTACCTGCATCTCAGAGTTGGCGTTCACTCCGGGACTCGAAACGCGCATCCTGAATTCCACTGTTAGCCACTATCCATCTTTACTTAGAATGCTTGTGAATTAAGGTAATATCGAGGCAATACACACAATATGCACATATGCTAATAAGAGACTGATCAATTGCAGTCCTTAATAACGATGGGAAGATACAAGTAAAACAACATCAAGTGAGGTGAATTCAGTAATTTCTTTGTTTAGTTTAATACATGACTATAAAGTAAGCCAAATATAAATAATTAACAATCATTCGATTTTTATGTCAATGATGAAGTCTGGTGTCAGTTTTTATTGATAAACATAAAGATCTCCTTTTTTTAAAAGAAACAAATTGACATTTCTAGACTGTCTTTTATATGATGAAGCTGTATAGATAAGTAAGATTTGAAGAAACATTTTAAAGGAAAATCGTTCATTAGTCTTGATTTTATTGTATTATATGTGTGTTTTGTCTTTTCTCTCTTACTGACAACTTTTAAAATGCATATGACATGAGAATATGTACAGGATACTTAATGGGCTACATCTAATTGTTAAGCCCCCAAATGCCCTGGTACGGCCGAGAGTGGGAAGAGTCCTCTCTCCCCCTCGAAATGCTTTCAAGTAAACACGTGCATACAACCACTACTAAGGAAGTCCTATTCACTGCCTTCTCGCACCAGGGGTGTTTTTTACGAAATTGGGAGGACGAATAGCGAATGTCCGACGCTTTACCCGGGTTGGTGGACACGGAGAGTCCATCTAGGGGAGTCGGAAAACCCTGATTCCAAACCAATGGTGCACATGGTCTCTAGGATCCTGAGGGAAGAATTGAAGTATGAATTAATTATGGGTCACCGACCACCATGGGACTACATCTCCTGACATTGCTCCACTGCCTTGTGGATTAGACCTTTAGGTCAAAGGCTCGGGGTGTGGCCCACTAAGAAAACCACCTGCTTCGGTTTGGGCACCCGGGCAGTACCACAGCCCTCACATAAATCAAATGAGATTTATGTGGCGCATATGTATTTGGTGCCTCCTTGTACCAATATCTATGTGTTCAAATAAATAAATAATAAATCTTATGGTCAAAAATATTATCTAAGGTAAATGTGATAAATGAAGCTTTTACGTTCGTACAATTTCTGGCCTCTCATTTTCATTTAAAACACTTACTGAATTGATGAGTGTAGTTCAGTGCTTTACTTATTTATCACATGCAAACTACTAATTTGAATAACGATGTAAGTAACGCATGGTCTTATTCAAGAAGATCTAAAGAATTGCCTCTAGTTCTTATCCAATAACATCGTGAGTTACTTTCGTGATTTAAGAACTTTCTAGGATCCCGTGTTAGTGAAGGAACTCGAATGGTTTCTGCGATAATCTGTTCAGTTTGCTTTAGCGAATACCAAAATTTAGTTTTTGAAAAATTGTTTAGACAAACAAGAATATCCGAGAAGACTGAGAAACATCACTAAAACCATACTTATTCAAACTGAATTGTCTTTAACTCTTCTTCAATTAATATGAATAAGTCGAACGTGTGAAATGGCCACTATTTGACAAATTTTAGGTTAACTGTTATCAAAATTAATCTTTTGTGTAGCTCAGTGACTTAGTGATTGCATCAGTTAACTTTTCATGGAATACGTCGTCGGTTCGAGCCCACCGCAGCTTACTTTAGTTTGAAAAGCTGGATAGTATTTCTAGCATACACATTGTTACACAATGTTGATCAATATAAACCAGTACATTTGGCTGATGGGAATTACACTATCACTATTGCACAGCTTCAATTAATTAGAGAATACCTTTTCAGTGCAACTCATTAAATAATACTCGTCAAGTGGACAATTGTCCTCCTCACATTCGATTTCATCTTATACACTCTCTTCAATTATGAATTACTAAGCAACTTACTTTGAAACGGTGTGTTTGATATGCCGAAAGTATTAGACAGGTGTGCTTCTAGTTGGTAAATAGTGTTACTTTAGAGTTGATTTATTAACAGATAGTGGTAAATATTCCGCTAGAGAATGCCAACAACTTGTATGACTAGATGCTTTCGCAAATATCAGTTTACAAGTTTTCATATTCAAGTCGATTTGATTCAACGTTTATTTAGTTATTGTTCACACTCTCAGTATTGGAAATGTTGTCACCACGTAGTATAAACATTAGTAGCTAAATCCACCTATAATCTAAGTTATTTAAAAAAGATACCTCATATTGAAATTCAATAAAATGGACCAAAAGTATAACAAAAAAATTTAAGTTAGTTTCATTATTTAATGTAAGTTGCTTCTTCTGAATCCTACACAGACAAAACAACTACCTCTTGGCTTTCAGTGGTATCGCTGTAGTGTGTGCTACTTATATTGACATAAGTAGTATATGATGTTAGTCGTGAACAGAAAGTCTGGTAGCAGAAAGACAGTAGGATCGAACAGTAAAGAATGGAAACAGAATTCAATTTGTAAGGAAATTCAAGAACAATGAAGTCTGAGTCATTTTGAGACAATTGATGGACATTTTGCTAATTACGTATTTACTTTATGATTGTTAGATTTCACTAATAAGTCCTGTAATGTTGTGTCAAATACATTCGATTGTCCCCACTGCTGTTCTTGTTCACTACATCACAGCTGAGATCAATCTACAACGAAAACATTTTACTGGGAATGTTTTTAGTTACAAGACAAGAATTGTATCAAAATTAGAAGTAATTCTATTGGTTGATATAATGTTTCATTTTCTTTTTTTTCACTTTCAAGTGAAGTCAGTAGTCAACCTTCTAGGCGTCCTCGGCCACCGCCACCACCTCCACCGCCTCGTAGTGGCAGTTGGATCGGTAAAATATCAGCTTCAGCACCTACAATAAATGATAATACAACGAGCCGACCATGTATTCAGTATGATCATGAACCACCATCTTCATGCGCTGAAATCAAAGTGAACACATTCTCTGATAACCCCACTACTACTCAGTATATGAACCAACAATCATGTATTAGTCAAACGTTCCATACTAGTCCTTATAGCAATACACATTCATCACTTCCAAATGGTTCCGTTGGATTAAATTCATACTCGAACTTTAATATAAAAAGTCAGTTGCGTGAGTTTATATGTTTATCGTTATTATATGAAAATTCTTTTGAACAGACAGATCATAAATACTGTATGAACTGGTGAAATTGTACATTTCATAGTGGCACAAATAAAGAAAATTAAGAAAATAAAAGAAATATTTATATACACCCACTTATCGAGAAATATTAGGTATTAAATAATGTTCACGTCGAAGATAAAGAGTTGAACACATTTTTCTACGTGGACACATTCCAAACTGTGTCATTCAAGTTGTCTTAAGAAAATATTTGATTAGGTAATCTATGAATTGACATTACGTTAGTTATTCATGACTATCGTAACCAATGGTTGGAGACTCTTGGTGATGTGGCTCAGAATCGTTCACAATGGCGTAGGTGTATACACTCTCTATCTTCCCTTAAACTAAGAGATTAAAATCGCTTCATATCTTTCTTTCTACGAACTAATTATTTCTTCCAGTACTATAAGTGAACTGAGTCATGTTGATAGGTGTAGACTACCTGGTTGGGGACCGCGAGATGATAGCAACCGATGGTTAGAGACCCTGAATGACATGGCTCAAAATCGTTTGCAATGGCGCAGGTGCATCCACTCTCTGTGTTCTCCCAAATTCTAATCTTCTGAATTCTTCATGTCCACTTTTTTCCTCTTTCCAAATTTATTTCACTGAATTATACTCTTTAAATAACATCTCCAAACCCTAATCTTCCCGATTACTGCTTATACTCTTATTACCTCTACCACTACGGGATTTGAATCGACAAGTGCATCTCTGTGCTAATGTGGTGTGGCAACTCGAACTGATGTACGTACGTACGAAGTTCTACGTTGTTACTGACTGACTGACTGACTGACTCCAGTACCATATCCTTATTGCAATCTTTCTTTTATATATTACTACCATTGAATTAACTACTTTTATGAATCCGGTGTTCATCTTGTTGTGTTAATGAGGTATGGCAACTTGGACCGATGCATAAATGTGCCTGATTCTACGTTGTAGCTGACTGACTGACTGACGATAGTTATCTAGAGTAACACTGACTATTTAAGTTAATCAAAGATTTAAATCATTCCACACTTTGGAATTGAGGCAATTCTTAAACACCATGACTAGTGTGCTTGATAAAAGTGTTGTAATTCCTTTAAAAATACAATTTGTAAGATGAGTTCAGAAATGTGCACTAATAGATAATGATATTGATTTTATTTTTTTCTCTTAAATTTCTTTTTCCATTAATCTAGATCAATCATCTACTGATACCAACTATTTAGTTGATAATTCTCATACTGATATATCAATTTCAAAACGTTCTATACAACAAGAACATCAACATAGAAGACAACAACAATCACATCAACAATATCAAAATCAATCTATCAGAATATCATCATCATCTAATGGTGATAGTTATCAACCATTGACATCGACGATCAATTCTTTGATGAATAATACAAATAATAATTCCAATGAACAACGACAACAACAAAATTGTCAATATTCATCAAAACAATCATTCAATAATAATAATAATAATAGTCGTAAAGAAGTAATTAAAGCATTACTTAACTTATTAATATGGCATCATCCAGAAACTAAATTTACCGAAAATATGAATCCATCAGAAATTCATACATTTCACATATTCCTATTGAATTGGTTAACTAAAACAGATTGTTTACAAACTATTCCAATGAATATAAATACAAATATGTATGTGGCACAATTTTCCCGTCGAATATTAACACATTTAATAAGAATATTATATAGTGATACAGTTTATGAAGAAGAAACTACAATAGATGATGGTCAAACAATTAAAGATACTGAAGATGAAGAAGATACAATGAATGTATTGACTAATGAAAAAGAAGATGATGGTATTAGTAATAATTCTAATCTTAATGAATTTAATCAGTCTTTGGGTAGGTAAACTTTATGTATGACTCAATTACATTCTCGTTAATTGTTTATAGTAATATGAGTTAATTATCTGTGTAAACGTTTATGTACTAGGCTTTTTTTTAGCTGGTGGTAGGTGATAGATTGGATCAATTTATGATTGTTGAAAGTCAAGTCGATTTATTGCAATCTATACTATCTTTGGCGCTATTGTGATACTTACTTACGCCTGTTACTCCTGATGGAGCATAGGCCGCTGACCAGCATTCTCCAACCCACTCTGTCCTGGGCCTTCCTTTCTAATTCCATCCGATTCTTGTTCATTTCTCTCATGTCTATTTCTATTTCTCGGCGTAATGTGTTCTTTGGTCTCCCTCTTCTCCTTTGGCCTTCAGGATTCCATGTGAGGGCTTGTCTTGTGCGCAGTTGGGTGCTTTCCTCAATGTGTGTCCTATCCACTTGCAGCGCTTCTTCCTGATTTCTTTCTCCACTGGGATCTGGTTTGTTCTCTCCCACAGTACGTTGTTGCTAATAGTGTCTGGCCAACGGTTCCGAAGTATTTTGCGTAAACAACTGTTAATAAACACCTGTATCTTCTGGATGATGGCTTTCGTAGTTCTCCAGGTTCCCACAGTAGAATTGTCTTAACATTTGTATTGAAAATCCTGACCTTGGTGTTGGTTGACAGTTGCTTTGAGTTCCAGATGTTCTTCAGTTGTAAATATGCTGCTCTTGCTTTGCCGATCCGCACCTTCACATCTGCATCAGATCCATCGTGCTCATCAATGATGCCACCCAAATATGTAAAGGTTTTTACATCTTCCAAATCTTCTCCGTCAATTGTAATTGGACTGATGCATCTTGTGTTGTATCGGAGAATCTTGCTTTTCCCTTTGTGTATATTGACATCTACTGCTGCTGCTGCTGAAACTGCTGCTACACTGGTCGTCTTCTCCTGCATTTGTTGTTGCGTTCGGGATAGAAGGGGCAGATCATCTGCGAAGTCTAGATCGTCCAACTGCATCCCGTGCTTTCCTTCAGATGTTGACGTCTTCATGATCCAGTCGATCACCAGGAGAAAGAGAAATGGTGAGAGTGAGCAACCTTGCCTAACACCGGTCTTCACTTCGAACGACTTTGTCAACTGTCCTCCATGCACAATTTTGCAGTTTACTCCATCTTAAGAATTCGTATGATATTGACTATCTTCTGAGGCACGCCATAGTATCGAAGAAGCTTCCATAGTGTTGTTCTGTCCACACTATCAAATGCTTTTTCGTAGTCAATGAAGTTGATGTACAGTGATGAATTCCATTCAATTGATTGTTCCACAATGATCCGTAGAGTTACGATTCGTTCGGTACACGATCGATCCTTACGGAATCCAGACTGTTGATCTCGAAGCTGGGTGTCTACTGAATCCCTCATCCTGCGAGACCAATAAGAACTCTAGGTTGCTCATACGGGTATTCGGGTCATTGATCGGATCGATAATTTACTGCTCTCTCATTTGCGGTCACAAGTTATAACATAACCCATATTTCTCAATCCAGTCAGTCTATGGTGTAGCAGATGCCGTCGTTCAGTACTATCAGTTATCTATTTCTTAAAATAGACAAACACTGATCCCAGTTCCTTAAATAATCCCAGTCCTTACTATAAACATAGTTCATATAAAGATTATGTTATCATCCGGGTACCAACTCAAAGCAAGAAAACAACTTGACGACTCAGAGTGTTAACCCCACAAAGCAAGAAATTTTTCTCAACAGATTCATTTCTGTGAAAACTTTGAAACCAATGTTTACCGCTAGTTTCTAGTGACAAAAGTTTCAATCTCTTGCTGAAAATATGTGTCTGCTAGCCCGGTTTAAGAATTAGACTTTTATTGTTGCCTTCTCATTTTTGTAGACTATACTTCGCTTTGTAAAGGCGATATTTCTGACTTCACTCCATTATTTACCGACTCATTGGTCGCAGTTTTTATCTATATTTCTCAAACAGCATACATCGAAGATAAAGGAATACTCAGTTAAGAGCAACCTATAACCTGGTACGTATGTGCATCTTTTCAATTCGCCGCTACACCACCACAGAAGGATGAAAATATCAAGATAAATGACAGCAGTCAAAGTAGATGTAGTATCAGTGATAGTAGAAACGAATAGGTGTAGGCAATATGATTAGGGGGAAAATGAAGAAAATTCTCAGATAAAATAAAGACCGAGGTTAAGAGTGAATACACTTTTGGTAATCACTAAACCATTCGACTTTTAGCCGTACGGTTGTACGTTGAAACTTCACTACATCTACTTTGATTTCGTTAGCTAAAGAATAGTATCATTATGGCCATCACGCAAATAATTTCTAACTCAAATCGATCACATAATAAACCTGTACTTAATAATGAGTTACATTAAATTCTAACATTTTTTATATTCTCATTTATTATGGAAATATTTCAAAGAATTAACTTCTCCTTTCTTGTCTAACCATTCCTATCTTTCACAAAATAAAACTCAGGTTATTCATATGGAAAGAACAACTGGACAAAAATCGATGATAACACATCAGAGAAAACTTCCTGTTTAACAAACTATACAAATACGTCGATTAACAATGCTGACAATAGTAGTCTTATTAGTAATAGCAATAATTTCAGTAAAATTAATTTAACTGATTCCAAGATTCTACCACCGAATACATCTTTGATGGAATTGAAAGCTGCTGCTCTGGAGGTATGTTACGGTAGAATTAAAACCACATTCATTTTCATTGTTTTTAACAGAACTTTAGTAATTAGATTTTGGTTGTGAAGATTGTTGAATTTCGTCAAAATCACAAACCCGATCTAAGTTAGACAACCATTGAAGATCTATGTTTGGTAGTGTTCATGAACCCTTCAGAAGCTCAAGGTCATCTGGAATGTTATAAATACACTTGATTTTTCTGTACACAAACTTGGAGTAAATCGTTCTATCCTTATTACACGTCTTTCCTCTCACATTCAAATTGTCGTGTAGATTTAGTTTAAGGTTATATTAGAGGAGCTTAGGAAATCGATTCAAGCGTTCAGATAGAAGATTTATCACTATTTATGAATTTTTTAATGTTCGTTTTGCTCTGTATTATGGCTATTATTTGTTACAGTCCTCTGTAACAAATAGTGCTTCGGTCTGGGCACCCGGGCAGTATCGCAGCCCACACGCAATAAATGAAGTGAAATTGTGTGGCGCATATATATTTGGCGCACTCCTGTACCAATATATATGTGTTCAAATAAATAATAATAAATAATTATTTGTTACGTCATGAATTTATCAGTCGATTTCAACCAACTGTTACTAACCAATTTACGTGACCTTTGTTCCTATGTGCATTTATGTATGTCTGTGTATGATTAATACTGATTGTGATTAGTATCTGACTGATTCAATTTGTATACATAAATATTTTTAAGGACAATCTCTCTTCGAATCATTACGATAATGATTATTCTATATATATTCGATAATTGATATGGAGGTAGATGTTCTATCCTAAAGCACACCAATACAAATAGTTTTGTATGTGAATGAATTGGGTTAACATTGTTTACAGTTTAGCAACACGAAAATTCTAGTGAAATAATAACACAACATTACTGAGAGGTCATCTTTGTTCAGTTTTTCAATCAGTCTGTCAATTTCTGCTGTAATATATTTATTTACTTCTGGTGTCAATTACTCCCACGCACACACACACACCACTGAACGAAACTGTATTTTCACAATTGATTGATCACTGGGTGGTGATCAATCTCATGCTTGTCTAGTCCTTATTAGTGCAGATCGAATGCTATCGATCATGTTGCAATGTGGCCACCAGTCTAGGTGACTCAACACTGCGGGCACTATGTATTGAGATTAGATGGTGGTTGGAGGTAGTCAACAGGAAACCCTGGACCCGGGTTTCGTGCTACTTGGCACTCGTCAGCAAGGTGTACCTGTAATCTTGAGGGAACTGTTGCTCCTTGGCGGATTCGATCTCGTGTCACCCAGCTTCACAGTCAGAGACGTTACCACTGAGCTATCCGAGCCTGTATTTTCAATTTATAATAATCAGTTAAACAATGAACGCTAGAACGCTATGAATAATTAAAGTTAAACTCAATAGCGTGCATAGTATTGTATTTTAAATGGGTTTTTCTTGGAACAACAGATCTTTCTATTGTTGTTGCAAAAAGCTGAAAATAAACTTAATAGACCGCACTTATACACGAACTTAACTTGACACCCATATACACAGACTATCACACCTGCCATTCGATCAAACCTTTAACATGATCTCTGGAGATATTGGTTATCCATGGGAATCATCCTCCTTCTATGTACAGTTGACTGTTTGACTTTATATTTGAATCGTTAAATTTTTCTTCTGGTTTTACTATTCTCTAATCTGTCTATCTGGACAAAATATATTCCAGTTAATATCTCGAATAGGTTGTCACGCTAATCAAACTTGACGGCTGTATTTGTCAGAGTTTCTGTAATTAGCAATTAACCTGAGACAAATCTACACAAATACACTCGAATATGGTTTATATCTAGCGAAGCGAAGACTTAAATATTCTATGATATCTGTATTACTTCAGAAATGTAAATTTTGGGTATATATATAAATGTTTTGATATTATTTCTTAATTTTAACTTCAGGCAATTCAAAAACTTGCTCCATTATGTCAACCAGATTCAAAATTATATGGAAGAGATATGGGAATAATTCAATTGTTAACTTCCATTCATAGTTACAGTTTAAATTTAAGCGAACGTATCGCGCAGACGAATAATAATAATAATAATATCAATACTGGTGATAACGTTACTAATAATAATGAAACCATAGGGAATACAATGATCAGTAGAATATGTAATAATAATAATACAGTGTTGAATATAGAGTCATGTACTGTTTGTCCAGTTGCTGAAGTTGCTGCCTTAGTTCGTTTGTCATTTGATTCAATGCATCGAAATGCTATTTGTGAATTAGGTATGTTCTAAGACAGGAATTTATGCTTCATGTTTCTTCTTTTTGTACTGAAAATTTTCAATGATTCTTTGTGTTTATTATGTCACTCCAAGGGAGAGCGGACTCTCCCCACTCTCGGCCGTATCAGGGCATTTGGGGACACTCCCAAGATCATACTAACTCAAGTTTGTAAGTATTTAATGTACAACACAGTTGGTTACTTTCTAGTCATTTCTATAGTTAGCAAAGACTTGAAATGTCCATATAGATCCCATTTATTATCATAATGAGAGATCAACTTAACAGAACAATTTATGGGAATACAAATCTAAAATAAACATTTAAAAAAGAATGTGACAGAAATCAATCACTAACTTAATTAACAAAATGGATCAATTTAGTGACTGTAATTCATGAACGACCTTTGAGCGACGCTAAAGTAGTCTTGAGAATGTTCACATACTAACTAGGACTAAATGAGGGTTATAAACCAGTGTGAGTAATTAGAATTATGATTTACAGTTGATGGTTAGGTTTAAGAATTAGATTTATGGTTTCCATGACGAACTGACATCAGCTATAATGCCATAACGCTATTTAGTCAAATGGATGAGTGAATTTCGCGCTAAAATCCAAGACCTGTTATTCTAAATCTGATTGGTTCGTGCATAAATTAGGGTCTCGCCGCTAGTGATTAAACACATTCGTAAACTTATGTTTGAGGAAGTTTAGATTTGAAAGTTGAGGTGAGAGGAATAATAGGAATTGATAAGGGAGATTGATTATGAATACAGTGATCTTTAGTGCTGTTAAAGGTATGAGGGCGTTTAACACCTCCCGATTGCTCACACCATGGAAGGGTTCTTTTAACTTACTTACTTACTTACACCTGTTACTCCTCGTGAAGGAGCATAGGTCGCTCACTAGCATTCTCCATCCAACCCTGTCCTGGGCAATACTTTCCAGCTCCTTCCAGTTGTAATTCATCCTTTTCATATCTGCTTCTATTATCCGACGTAATGTGTTCTTTGGCCTTCCTCTTTTCCGCTTCCCTTCAGGATTCCAAGTTAGGGCTTGCCTCGTGATGCAGTTTGACGATTTGCGTAATGTATGTCCTATCCATTTCCATCGTCTTTTCCTAATTTCCTCTTCAGCTGGAAGTTGGTTTGTTTTCTCCCACAGAAGGCTATTGCTGATGGTATCCGGCCAATGGATGTTGAGTATCTTGCGTAGACAGCTATTTATAAATACTTGTACTTTCTTGATTGTGGTTGTTGTAGTTCTCCAAGTTTCAGCTCCATACAGTAGAATTGCCTTGACGTTCGTATTGAAGATTCTCACTTTGATATTGGTTGAAAGTTGTTTTGAGTTCCATATGTTCTTCAATTGTAGGAATGCGGCCCTTGCTTTGCCAATCCTCGCCTTTACGTCTGCATCTGAACCTCCATGTCTATCGACGATGCTTCCCAGATATGTGAAGGATTCTACATCTTCCAGAGTTTCGCCATCAAGAGTGATTGGATTGCTGTTTTCCGCTTTGAATTTGAGGACCTTAGTTTTCCCTTTGTGTATGCTGAGGCCTACTGATGCAGAGACTGCTGCTACACTGGCTGTCTTCATCTGCATCTGTTCGTGTGTACGTGATAGGAGGGCTGGGTCATCTGCGAAGTCCAGATCGTCTAATTGGTTCTGAGCTGTCAATTGTATACCGCGTTTTCCTTCAGATGTCGAGGTCTTCATAATCCAGTCGACCACCAGAAGAAAGAGGAAGGGAGAGAGTAAACAGCCTTGTCTGACTCCGGTCCTTACTTGGAATGCATCTGTCAGCTGTCCTCCATGCACTACTTTGCACTGTAGTCCGTCGTATGAGTTCCGGATAATATTGACAATCTTCTCAGGAGTTCCGGGTTCTTTTAAAGGTACCTGAAAAGGAAATTAGATTAGAGGTGGTCTTAGTGACCTGAAAGCGTGACCGAGTGCCCAATGAACAAATGCTAGAGGCCGGTCACACATAACCTTTTAGCAAATAGTTTTCGTGCTAGCTCCCTACTTGTTGAGACCTTACCATTGGAGACGGATATCCGTGGGATAAGGAGAGGTGTACATTGTTAGGGTCGACCTTTTCTCACCCTACCCTTCCTTGTGAGAAGGCAGCATCGCTGTTACGCTGGTTGTCTGAAGGGAACAACTTACTGCTGTCACACCTCTGTATAGTCAGAAGTACGACATCGTCCTCGGACCTTGGGTTTACTGCTTACAGTTTTACCTCTCTTCGGCCGACCTGTCTGGCATGGTAGGACCTCGAGGAATGATTGTTCCAGCCAGTATAGCTCGACTGATTCGTCATGATAGGCAAGCCCGACCACCACGTCAAGGTAGCAGTAACGTTGGGAAACTAATGCTTATCGCATATTATTATCCTTCTATAATTGGAACATTGAACACTAGTTTGCTTTTAGTTTGTATCCTCTTCTATGTTGTTTAGCAACAACTAAAATAGCAGTCAGATAAAAAAAGGGTGGATGATGTTCGGGTAAAATGAGATTACATTAATTTTCATTTATCAGATGTGCTCATACTTAATTAATGTACTCTCATAATGAGACTGTTTTGGAACAGCTCTTAAAACGCACGATGAAGTTTTCTTTGTGAAATTCGGCTTAAAGAAAAAAGGGAATTCACATGCATAGAATAAATATAATAAGTGAGTAGTTTCCTAGGGAATTTAACATTCTCAAAATATGTCAGATCAATAGGAAATTCCGTCTTTACAATCAAATTTTCTGATAAATAATAACGCCCTCGTTATGCCGATTAATGTATTGATAGAATTAACAATCATGCGAATTATTCTATCAATGAATCAACGTAAGAAATTTTCATAAACCTAGAAATATCTAAATTATATTACTAACTACATGCTTAAGAACTAGTTGACTAAGTCACTATACCAAACACTATACATATTGCAATACTGTCAGTATACTATGCTAGTATCTCATGAGCACATATATGTAAAAGTCAAACTTTGACTACTTAAATTACTTTTTTTAATCCTATATAATAAATTGAGCTAACTTCACATTTGTACTAAAGCTAATATCAGATGGGTTTTTGTGGATATTATAGTAATTTCAATGGTTAAGATCATGAGTCAATTGAAGTTAGACCACCACGGAAAACCTGGAAGCACTGGACGGCCGTTTCGTCTTATTGTGGGACTCCTCAGCAGTGCGCTAATATATTGATTACAATTTTTTTTGATGAACTAATTATTGAAATAAACTACTTTTTTCGTGTTGTAATTTAAATTTTTCATCGTCGTTTTTCTTTTTTACGCCCTTTTGTATCTAGGTGGAGTTCATGCTTTAATTTCTTTATTACGTATAGAACAAATGATGTGGTCAGAGTATATGAATTCATATAATAATGATACTAATAGTAATAATAATACTAACAATAAAACAGTATTACTATTATCATCAACATCATCATCATCATTTATACATAATCAAAACTTTGTCACATTACTAGAGAATAGTTTAGCATTGAGACGATATATATGCATGGCTTTAACAAATTTAACTTATGCAGCACCAGAGAATAAAGCATTTATTTGTAGACGTTTAGCTAATTTGGAAGCATTATTAGCTCAATTAGAAACAGGAAATGAAGAATTGAAACAGGTAATCTCTTTAAAATATTGTTGATATTTCTTCAATATTTATATAAATTGTTGTTTAATTAACAAGTTATGTTGAGATGGTGGAGAAGATTTGTAGTTCAGGTGGATGATTTTGGTGGAGTTTTGTTCTCTGAGCTGGATGGTTTGATCGTGGAGCTTTCATCGTTCTTCTGAACGACATCAGCACAAGCTTCAGATAGAAGTGAAGTGTTATCTGATCTTACTACTTGGTATAAAAACTTCCTATATGTTGCTTGTGTGATACAACTAGAAATGAGTAAGAATATTTTATTGACTAACCGTAATCGAAAGTGTGGGCATAACTCAGTCACCAAAATACAGATCCATTTCACACACACACACCCCCCAAAAAAAAATCAAGTCGCATATTCATTCAATAACATATACCTATTCACTCTGAAATTTAGGTCGAATATTGACCACTGGTGTGAACTTGTTATCAGCTCTCACTTATAATTTAGCGTATATATGTTTAGCCCAGGTTGTCATAACCATTTAAAACCAGAATGCATCGAATAATAGTCTCGTCTTAGTATGGGATTCTTCAACAATGTACATCTTCAACTCCTCCAAGAGTCCAATCCACGAAATTCGAACCATTGAGTTGATGTTTAATGGTGTAGATTTCTAACTTCAATTTATTCGCGATATTGTACAATCACCTTTTAATGTTATCAGTAGACAACTGTTTCACATTCCAGATCGTTGAACTCCACTGATCACAGCTTTCCACCAGAGCTCTATGAATCACTAGTGATCACATTATTACAGTTAGTATGGTTGTTTTATAGATATTGTTGAAATTTACAAATTATGTTTTCTGGAGTTTATTTATTATTTATCGAAGAAATATAAATGTGATGTGTACAGTCAGTTATCTTATCAATAAGCAAGACTCAAATGTAGGTCAGAACCAAAGTGTAATGTAACAAATTAATATGTGACTGATGAAAGTCAATGTGATAGGCTTCTGAATGTGGAAAATCACACTCATCTTACTGACTATCAATTATGTGACTTATTTTCCCATTTACTCACTCAGTTTAACTGGTTGTGTGTTGGAAAAAGCATTATCTAGTCTTAATTTGGGTTCTCTATATTTGGTCGTTAATGTTGTATCTGGTATAACATGAACCAGTCTGTCTATAGACTATCGACCAAGTTTTCAATCTAGTAGCAAAGTACCAGTCATCGGTCACATTGTAGTAGTACACCGCAAAAAAACAATGTATTTTTATTCCTCCGTCATATCACAAATACAAAGAATTGAAGAAATATGTATTGTATCATACAACAGTCTCACTGTCCACGCTCAATCGCTTATCGCTATTCACTTCCACCGGATGTATCGTATTGTGAGAAAAATCTCGATAAGCCTAATAGATTTTGTACGTTAGTTGAATAAATCCTGAGATTAGTTTAACGCAAAGAGTATTCATCATGAAATGATATCAATCGTGGAACTTCCTCATCATCAATGCCGAACCCGGAACCTTCGTCTGTCTTATCAAGTGCATTACTTCTATATCACTGAGTTAGAATCTAATGGTCACAGATTTACAGCTTTATTCATATCACAACATACAGTGTATTCATTGCTATGTATTGTGTTATATCCCGACGTGAATTATGAATGGTAAATTCAGAGAACTATTTATGGACTAATATTGTACGTATATTCTTGTTGTATAAATATTCAGTAACTAGATTATGTATATCTATACTCCTCTTATTACAAGCTCTATTTTGACCTCTGGACTATTATTATGCGATTTATCGTTCTTAAGTTATGCCTAGTCTATTAATTACAGTCTCCCACATTCACAGCCAAATCTTGTACAAATGTTATTTTCTGTTTTACGGTGTGATTTAGTCTGTTTGGTTTGTATGTAAACCCAGTATGTTTGAAATAAATGATTCATATCACGGAGGCTGAGATTAGTGTTATGGTCTCAAAAGTCAGGGCTAATCAGAAAGAAGGACCGATAAGGACTGTAGACTACTTGTAGGGATTTGTGCGTTATCGGTCTGGTCGGTCATATATTAATACTACATAAGGTCACAAGTTATAACACATTGTTATTTTTAATGTTTTACTCACGCTATCATGTTTGAACTTTCTCAACCCAATTCTCTCTGGGTTTTACTGGTTTCCCGAACGAAGACATTCGATGATTTAGAAAAGTAGTATCTCACATTATTCGTAGAATTATAACATTAAATTGTACATTCAGCTGACCAGTCCCAAATAGGACGAAACGTGTATCAAACTGGATTCCACTGCTAGCCACTGTCTATCTTTCCGTATAATACTTGTAAATTAAGGCAATACACACAGTATGCACATATGCCAATAAGAGACTGATCAATTGCAGTCATAAACATCAATGGGAAGATTCAAGTAAACAACAATACCAAGTGAATTAGATTGTTTCGTCCAAAGTAGTGAGCAGAAGTTATGCTGTAGAGCGAAGAAAACGTATAAGTTGCTCAATTATTATTATCATCATTATCATTGTCATTGTCATTATTACTATTGCTGTTATCTATTCAGGTAATCTAAGTGTAAAGTACGACAATGATTTATTTTATAGAATAATTATGTTGGATACACTCTGATCAAAATCCATTTTCTAGAACATTTTATCCATCAGAACGACCATATCAATTACTATTATTATTTGCAATTATTATGAATGAATGGAGTGAACGGATGAATTATTTTCATGATTATATATTTACATATATATTTGATTGCTTCTTTAGTTTTAACCTATTGTCAGATGGGTTTTTGTGGAGATCGTAGTAATTTCAATGGTTAAGATCATGAGTCAGTTGAAGCTAGACCACCATGGAAAACCTGGAAGCACTGGATGGCCGTTTCGTCCTATTGTGGGACTCCTCAGCAGTGCGCATCCACGACCTCGCCCCCTGCGAGATTCGAACCCAGGACCTACTGGTTTCGCGCCCGAGCACTTGAACACTAGACCACTGAGCCGGCATCCAATGGTGTTAATGTTTAACTTCAACTAATCCACGAAATTGAGCGACACATTCACCATTGTCTTCAGTGAGTTACTATCTCACAACAGACCTGGTTAAACTCCACTGGTCACTACTTCTCACTAGAACTCCAGGATATATACCTCGTAAAGCCAGTCACTAGTGAGCATATGTTGATTAATATCAAATGAGTTTTTGTGGAGATTGTAGTAATTTCAATGGTTAAGATCCTGAGTCAGTGCTTCCAGGTTTTCCATGGTGGTCTAGCTTCAACTGACTCATGATCTTAACCATTGAAATTATAACCTATTGGTTTAATTTGCAAATTATATATTTGTCATAGATTGATCTCACTTTTGGGTACTGTAAAAGATCTCAGAGATTTGAAGCTCTGTAGATTCGATCCCTTCCGAAATCATTGGTACACACTGCTGAGGAATTCTATTATAGGTCTCGGCAGTAGTGGTAATGGTTGGCATACAGATTAAAATCTAGTCTTACCCAACTATGTTTATCACTATCGTAGATGACCTTGAAATTTTCAAGATTTAATTCATTGTTTTACTAACTTTATGGTGAACGAAAACTCAAGTTGAGAAGAGCAATTTATTGTTTAATGCACAATCACTCAGTGGTTAAGTAAAATGTTGAAATCAAATGTCCAATACATCATATGCTACTCTTCTTCGAATTTTACCTCACAAGCTTCATTGTTCCTTCATTCTTGTTGTTTTGACTGATATCAGCTTCCTTCTCTATCCTCTTCATTTCAATCTTCTCAACCTTCTGTTCGCAGATATTCCACTTCCGAATGGCGTTAAAGACTACTTATGTCTGCGATCGTAAGTAGCATAGAATGCAACTGTACAGATAATTTTTTGAGGTTTTCAGATATCGATTTCTATCACTCCAAGAAATATACACACATTGAAGTATGTTAACTCGTTATCGGTTCACAACTTATGACCAGATATCATTTGAATTAGGCACACTAAAAAGCGTTTAGTGTGGTTGTTTATATCTTCACGGAATGTTTTCACTAATTCTCTATTAAATGTTAATGCTGTCCTTATTCAACTTCCTAATCGTACTTAATTACCATGCATCTGTAAGACAACGACAGGCTAATATCGAAGCAACCCGCACAGGATGCACGTATACCAATAAGAGGCTAATCCATGGCAGTCCTAAACATCATTGGAAAGATTTAAACAACCAATACAAAATGAGTTCTGACAATGACTGAAGTTATTCACAACATTTTCAGTATGTTCACTAAGTGTACTGTATCCAGCAATTTCAGTTATTTCCAGTGATGATTTAGTTTTTAGCTCTAACTTTTTCCCTACTATATTTGTGTTCTTCATCTGACATTTCGAACTAAATCACACTGAATATGTTCATAATAGACAACAATGGACAACTACAACCGTATTCAAGTGAAACTGATTAGCAAACTATTCACTATACTGTACACTAACTGTACTTTGAAAATAAAAAGAAGAGTATCGAAGGGTATGATGATAATGATTTATGTAATGAATAAATATTTGATTTTGTTGTTTCCCTCCATATACTTACACATACATACGTTTTACTCTTTTTTGTGTATCTTAGCTAATGTAATATCATTAAGCGCGCGAAATAATGATTAATTTGCATTGTCCCTTGTGATATTTATACAATTACACTTTGTCTCTTGTTTTCGGTCATTAATCATTTGTTGTTATGGTGATAATGATGATTGAACCTAGTCAGATGTGACTTTGTATTTTACACCATGTACTAACATAAATTTACCGAATAGTGTTTCTTTTTTTTAACTGTGTATTGTGAAAATTTTTGTGTTTTTAGTGCGTTATCTGTTTGAGTGTTTCATATATGACTATTAGAATATTCATTGATCTAGTTTTGATGAACTTGGTATTATGGTCAAAGTAAATCCTTGGCTAAAATCCTTACTGAGAGTTGCATACTCACAATTTATAATATCATTCAGAGTTTGAATACCGTTTTGTCACATAGCCATTAAATAACACAGCAATCATTGAATAGAAGTTTCTTACTGCATTTATGATTCCGTCCGAGATCGAACAATAGACTTTTAGATCTTTGATTTGGTACTCAATGACAAACATTTTGAACTTTAGTATATTGAGAGGCCACCTTAACATCTTTCACTTCTCAGTGATTAGTCACTGTCAAGACAATCAAAGCTTTATAGTTAAACCACCTAGTTCAGAGAATGCAACTCCGTCAAAACCAGTTGTAACATTTCAAATTGTGATGTTGGATTACGTGGGTTGGAATTCTACAGAGAGTATTCATCCCTCCTAAAGCTAACCTGTTGGTTTATTTATAAAATCCTTCGCTTGATTAGTAGGATTTCTCGGTTCTGTCCTTCGAAATTCTGTAAGTTTTTCCTCTTAAACACTCGTATAAATTCAAGTGACTCGATTACTTAGATACTTCTCTTCATAAAAGTTAATTGAGTACTGATTTTATTATTATTTTCTTGAAGTTATTGAACTATTTGAAAAGTATTTCTGACTTCGTAACACCTTCCTACCGATAAAATTGTGTTATTTCTTGACTAAATATTATTGTATTTATTCATATAAGGTTCTTATAAAAACCAACTCCTTTTAATTCTAGATATACTTTATTTTTTGTATGAAATGTGTTTTTCTAGGTATCAGCCAGTGTATTACGCAATCTCAGTTGGCGTACAGATAGTAGAAGTAAAGCTGCACTTCGTCGTGTCTGCGCTGCTAAACGTTTAACTATAGCTGCTATGAGTGCACAACGAGAAAGTACTTTACGAACTACACTTAGTGCACTATGGAATCTTAGCGCTCATTGTTCTCAGAACAAGCGAGCTGTATGCAGGTAAAGTGTACTTGTAATTTACTTAATTTTAATACATGTATATATATGAATACATAAATGTTGGTACAAGGAGGCAGCATATAGATCTACGCCACATAGATCATTCGATTTGTGTGAGGGCTGGGATACTCTGCGGGTGCCCAAACCAAATCAGGTGGTTTTCTTAGGGAGCCACACCGAGAGCCTTTGACCTAAGGGTCTAATCCACAAGGCAATGGAGCAATGCCAGGAGATGAAGTCCCATGATAGCCGGTGACCAATGATTGGTTCATACGCCATTTGTCCCTCCGGGATCCTGGAGACCATGTACACCATTGGTTTGGAATCAGGGTTTCCCAACTCCCTTAGGTAGATCCTCCACATCCACCAACCCGGTTAAAGCGCCGGACATTCGCTTTTCGTCGTCTCAACTTCGTAAGCAACAGTAGTGCCACGAGAAGGCAATGAGTAAGACTTCCCTGACAGTGGTTGTATTTACGTGGCCATGCGAGAGCATTTCGAGAGGGAGAGAGGAATCTGCTTACTCTCGGCCGTACCAGAGCATTTGGGATCATATCATTAGAAAAATCAGTTGCTTAGTTTAACAAAGTACTCTAGAATCTAATGAATACTTTTCAATCTGTTGTGTTATCGAGTGCAGTGGGGCACCATAATGTTAACTGTTATATCGAGATGGTGGGGAAGATTTGTAGCTCAGGTGGATGATTTTGGTGGAGTTTTGTTCTCTGAGCTGGATGGTTTGGTCGTGGAGCTTTCATCGTTCTTCTGAACGATGAACGACCAAACCATCCAGCTCAGAGAACAAAACTCCACCAAAATAACTGTTATATCACATGTTCAAACCGAATTGCTTCTACTTTAGTTCTGACTTACAAATAATTAGAATTTAGGAGTAAACATTTTCCTTAATCGCGTAAGTCCATTGTCTGTCTCCAACATACAAATCAATTTGAAATAATTTAGAAGAAAATCAAGATTCTTTAGATAATATTTTTTAACAGTTAAAAGATGGATGTGATTCGAAATTCCGAACGAGGTCATCAGATATTCTTTGTTTAACACTATTCTGTGAAAGACATGTAGTATTATAAACTCAGTGGTTAACGCGTTGGCGTTTGTAGCATAAAGTCCTAGGTTCTAATATCAGTGTGTATATCACTAGGATACAAGCATATCCAGTTGATAAGTAGGATGAAACACTTATTTTGGATTTGATTGCTAACTACATATTACTTAAATGTAATAATATCAGTTTGCAATATCATTTTAAACATGAAATCTAATCTTTTACTCGGTAATTCTTCATTTCAAGTGTGGACGGTGTATTTGCATTTCTTCTAAGAATGTTACATCTTCAAAACCCTTTGCAAAATCTGGTAATTATTGAAAATAGTGGTGGTATTTTACGTAATATATCCACAATTATCGCTTCTCATGATGATTATCGGTGAGTTTTGTTTTCCTCTTTTTAAGTCATTTATTATGTACTTGTTATTTAGGTAGGAAAAATAATTCAATGTACAGTTTCATTTTGGCTATATGTAGTCATGCTTAGTTATCTAAAATTGGTAAGCATCAAATCAATATAACTAAAGTTCTCTTATTCAATGCACATCACTAGCATTCTCTAAAGGTGATCACCTGATATATTCGCTCAAACTATGTTTCGGTACTCGCAGACCGTCCTGTTTTGACACTCGCGTGATAATTTTGATCAGTGATCAGAGAGATCCTCGGTAGTATGGTTTAAATTCAGTCTTAATGAAGAAAATGAATTCATTCACTATTATTTCCTTAAATCCTTAAGTTTCGATATCATTTCATATTCTTCATTCAGTGAATGTACTCTGTATTTCTAAACTCAATATTCTTTATGTTTGACGTTTGTAATGTCATTGATATTACGTTCTTAATGTGCCGACCTAGACGGATAAACATTTTTGCCAATTCCTACGTAGATTATGACTATTCGGCTAAATAACCATCCGCGTACTAAATGTAAACTTTAATACTCATGGAGTGAACTCAAGGGTGAGAAACTAATTTATTGTTTAATTCAAAATTACACAGCGGCTTAGTAAAATAAGAAAATCATACGTGAAATACATCATTGGCACATCTTTGCGTTGTTCCTTACATACTACATTATTCCTTTAAGTCTGTTGTTATTTTGATTGCTCTCCGATTTCTTTTCTGTTCTATTCCATTCAATCATCTGCTGTCTGGCATAAAACTTCCGATTGTGGTTACATACTACTTATATCTGTCTTCATAAGTTGCATATATCACACTTACAGATACTTTTATGTACAGCTGTCAGTAAGTTATTTTTAATGTTCAGTTGTAAGATTTAGGTGGAATTGTGCAGCACTGACTCGATCATTTAATTTTTGAACACCGTTTCACAAGTTCAAACAGTTTTTTAAATTCATTTTCCTTTAGTCAAACGGGTGTCCTTAGTTGCTTCGCACAGTAAGTACAACTCCACGTCTGGCTTAAAACATTTATCTCCACAGTCAATCCAATAAACAATCTTTTTGATAATTTAGTAGGAGTGTGAATATCGGTTTAAAAGTTGTATAAGTTAGTTGATTGCTCGTAATGAATTAAACTATGCATTCTCTCTCTCTGTGTGTGTGTGTGTGTGTGTGCTTATTTATTATAATGAATGTGTTGTTATCCATTCTGTTTGCCTTTAGGTCTATACTTCATCAAAATAATGGTTATCCAATCCTATTGGAACTATTGCGTAATCCACCAAGTTTAACAGTTGTAGTAAATGTATGCGGAACATTATGGAATTTAACATGTTCTTCCATCAATAATGTAAACACCATTCCAACTAGTAATGGCAACAACAGTAACACTACTACTAATAATAGTATCATCAATAGTTATAATGATCGTTTGCTTCTTTTACACTTAGGTGCATTAGATTTAATACAACAGCTAACTCAGTCCAAACATGATTTAATACGTACTAGTTCACTGGCTGTCTATCGTAATCTAATACAGACAGATAAATCTGCTAATCAGAATCATTTGATTCCACCAATATGTAATTCAGATCAAGTTAATTCACAAGAAAATCAACTCAGTGAGTCATCATCGCCGGTAACAACTAGTATGACCATAAATTCTCATGATCATTTGGTAAGTAATGAAATAAATGCATGCAGTACTACTGATGGTCGTAGTAGTGGTGGTGATACATCCTATAATGTCAATAATTCAGCACAGACAAATGGAGAACAACAGCAACCAACTTGTAAACGTCGTGTATCATCAAGAACATCTAGACTTCGTTTTGGTCTATTATCTGTAGTATTTGAAGCAGAAAGTGACGATGAACTAGACGATGATGTCGATGATGATGTGGATGAAACGGAAGATGATGAAGTAGAGGTGGAAAATGAAGTTGAAGGTCAGACTTCTGAACAAAATCACTGTATTAATGAATACAATGAACAAGTTGAATATGAGCCAAATAACAACCTATGCTTATATTATCGAGGTGGAATACCTATCAGTGACCATTCTAACTATCGAGATATCGCTGTGAAAACATCAAGTAATCGAAATTCAGAAAGCTTATGTGATTCTCAACTTATGTTGCCTGAATCGACCAATCATCAACATCATTTACCAAATTGGTACGATGAAATAAATTGTCATGGACATCATCATGATAATCGTCGTGGTAATACGGTCGTTGATGCAGCAGCAGATGATGAACAAACATGTGTTTATGCTGAAGAAGGTACACCTTTTCCTTCGAATTCAGCAACTGCATCATCTTTGGAGTTGAATAGATCTGATGAACAGTTCTTAATGAATAAAGCAAATACTAATTTCAATACTGTTAATGATGTACATATAAATCATAATAATAGTAATGATAACGATACAATACATCGTAATGTTCCAATATTGATCTATCGAAATGACCCAATTCCTCATGTTTATGCTATTGAGGGTACACCATCGAACTGTGATAGTAACTTAAGTCATGAGGATAGTATAAATGGCAGTGAAGTTCATTTGAATACAATTGGATTCAATCGCCCCCAAAAAATGAATTTTCTACCTCATTCCGATATTGTAAATGAACAGGAGGATAATGCCTACCTGCCCTCACCACCAGAAGATATCTCGAATCTTGTCTCTCCATTAACATCAATGAATTTAGAAGTAGAAAGTGATCAATGTGTAACTTGTCATTTCCCTATGCCACCTCCACCAGTATCTTTTCCAATAGTTCGTAAAGAATCTGAACTGACTGATAGACAAAGTGAATTATTCTCTTCTAAACAAACACCGTTGGTATTCTCACGTGGTACATCATCATGTATATCTTCGTTGGACTTGGAAGTTCCATTTAACGGATATCAATCATCACCGGAAAGTGAATATTCTAGTCAACAAAAAAGTAGTAATAGCAGAGAGATAATAAGTTGTGAATTAATGTCAATTAATCGTAATGATGAAGATAACGGTAGTAGTAGTAGTAATAGTAGTAGTAGTAGTAAAGGTAGTAAAAGAGATAGTCATTTCAGAAATATAAATCATAGTCAAAATTGTGATGGCGAATTATATGAGACAGATAGTTGTCCTGATGAAGAAGATGTTCGATTGCCTTTCGCTGAAGAAGGTACACCCCCACCTCCAAAAGATGATACAGAAAATTTGAATACTTTGTATTTTCACCATTCACATTCTTACAACCAATCTGATATGAACAGTAATTTGAAAAATGATTGTGAAGTGAATGATGTTGTTGATGATGATGATGATGATGATGACGAAGACGACGACAATAATGACAATAATAACCATTCACAAATACTACAACAATGTATAGCATCTGCAATGCCATCAAATATTCCTTTTAATGTATTAACAGGTCACAAATCATCGAATATAAATTTTACTAACTCACCATCAACAAGTATTCTTTACAATGAACCAGAAGATTCTTTAAAAACATTCGCTGTAGAAGATACACCATTTGGGACTTCAACGAAAACTAGTTCATTAAATGATTTAATCATAACAGAACATAAACCATTAGAAGTCGAAGAAGAATGTGAGGAAGGTAACGAACTAGTGGTTGATAGTGAATTAAATTCCAATTCAGCATCATCATTCAATATACAAATATCTAATCATCACACAATAAAGCATGCTTCAAATAATTTAAACAAACAATGTCATACAGAAAATGTTGCTGTCAGTCACGGTGATGGTAGTTCATCAACATCAAGCTCTTTGAATTGTGATAATTCATCAGATTTATTATCTGAAGTAATACAATCCGCTATGCCAAAATCTGGTCAAATTAGATTATCTAATTTTTGTTCAGTAATTGATCAATCATCGTCAAATGATGATGATTGTTTGCAAATGTATGCCGTTGAAGGTACTCCATGTGCTGTTGTTAATGAGAACTTATTGTCAAGTTCATCTTCTCTTCGTCATGATGAAATAGGTATTCATTCAGCATTATTACCAACAACAACAACGGATGGATTAATAATGACTTCTAATATGTCTTTAACTCTTGCATCACCATCATCATTATCAACTGTTCCATGTCAACAATCGAATACAACTCCTCCGATTCCACCACTTCGTACAACATCTGCATTAACTAGTATTGCAGATCCATTTACTCAAGTTTCTGGTTTAACAAGACCACGTGCAACAGTTGCACCAATGTTACAAAGTAAATGTCATTCATTAAATTCACCGATTGTTTCTCGTTCCCAAAGTAAGTATTATTTGAACGTAATAAACTTTTTAAAAAAAAAAACAAATCACCGAGTGTAGGTTTTTGAAAATCCTTTATGCTATCTATGCTAATGCTGTATTACTCTATGGCTCTGTTATATTATCATTTAGTGTAGAAGGCATAGGTCAGTGGTAGGGGTTCGATCACAGATATCTGTGAAGCATTACTGGCATATTGTGAAATGACTGAGTGAGAAATACCGTGGTTAGGCTGTCACGCGTGCCGATCCTCAAGACCACCACTAAGTTTTCTTTCTAAACTATCTCAAGAGCAAATATCCTTCCAGTCTGTAGATAACCGGAAAGTAACAACCGCCCACACACATGATACCACTCAAATTCATCTCATTTACATTTTCATCCATCGATCACTGACTGAGAAATACAATACATCGTATCATTTTGTCTGCTGCGTTGTACTGTTGGAATTTCACAGATCACTTTGAGTATATTTAGATTAGTCGTAATCTATTTGCTGGACACTTTGAAGAATTTATTTTCAAATCAGTCTTTTTAGTATAGTTGCGTTCACTTCTCAAAATCTTCATTTAAGAGCTCTGAGCTTATTTTCAATTTTGTCGAGTTCATTTGTTCCATTTTTTCAGCAACACTGGTATCATTACAACTTTTGCTGTTTTTCAACTTGTCAATCCTCACTCACTATGTTGGTTTATGTGGTAGCATTTTTAATTGATATAAGTTTGTTGTTTATGAATGACTGAATAACTTTTCAATTTACACTTTACCTAATATACTTGCCACTGTATTTTACAATTAGTTTACTGTTACGATTGGCTAAAAGCAGTCGACATAAATTTTTGGGCTCAGGTTTCATGTTGGTTGATTTGTTTATAAAATCTTCGAATATTTGAACAAATGGGATTTATCAGAAAGGGTTTTGTGGAGATTTTAGAAATTTCTCTGGTTGAAATCATCAGTCAATCGAAGCTAGACCACCATAGAAAACCTGGAAGCACTGGACGGCCGTTTCGTCTTAGTGTAGGACTCCTCAGCGGTACGCATCCACGATCCAGCTCCCCGCGAGATTCGAACCCAGGACCTATCAGTCTCGTGCTATATTTATTGCCAATTAGTAGGTTTTCAGTCTTGAATTTTTGTTCTGTGATGTTTACCCGCAAATCGGAATCTATGAGGACTGCATAAAATGTTTTTTTGGTCATATGGATACGTCCTGCTGATAAGTGGCAATCAGAGTAAAACCAAAGTCAAAAGTTTCAATCCGATTGCCTCGAGTAATCTAGAATCGTTTCATTTATGAAACATCCCACGTTTTCTAGTACACTACATACATCTCAGCACGGATACAGAAGCTTTTGCCAACTTGCGTCATTTATGGCGTAGGCGAGATATCCGTCTATCAAACAAAGGACGTGTTTACTGAGCAGCAGTTCTTTCCGCCCTATTTTGTAGCAGTGAAACATGGCCGGTAAGAGTAGAGGATATTCCTAAGTTATTAGTATGCGGTCATAGATGTCTTCGAAACACTGCTCGTATATCCTGGGACCACCGAGTAAGTAACTCAGTTGTTAGGAAACGGATACATGGCACAAATACATGAAGTCACTGACAAGTGAACTGAATGAGCCATGTTGGTAGGTGTACACTACCTGGTTGGGATCTGCGAGACGATAGCAACCGATGGTTAGAGACCTTGAATGACATGACTCAAAATCGTTTGCAATGAAGCAGGTGCAGGTGTTCTCCCAAATTCTAATCTTCTGAATTTTTCATGTCCTTTATTTTCTTTCCAAATTTATTTCACTGTATTATACTCTTTAAATAATATCTTCAAATCCTAATGTTTCCGATTACTGCTTATACCTTTACTACCTCTACCACTATGGTATTTGAATCGATAACTGCATCTGTGTGCCAATGTGGTATGACAACTCGAACTGATGTACGTACTTACGAAGTTCTACGTTGTTACCGACTAACTGACACTACATACTTTTTTGATCATTTATAAACTTAATCTTGTGTCTTTGATTCAGATATATCAGAACAATCGTCGAAATCGTGTTTAAATCAGAATGAAAGTGGACAACAGAATAATGACAGTATACTTTTGCCGAATTCATCAATACCATCGTCATCATCATCTCCGTTTCAGTATACCGTTGGTGACAAAGACGACGTTAGTTCTTTTTCTTCACTACTCAGTATTGAATCAGTTGGCATGGAACATTCGTTATTACAAGAATGTATATCATCAGCGATGCCACGTCCAAAATCAATATCGATGCTTCGTAAACAGCAACATTGTCAACAGAAAAAACAAACGTGTCAACAGTCAACATCTTCAATATCATCATCATTGTCGTCGTCGTCGTCTTCATCGTCATCGTCATCATCACAGCAGCAACAACCATCAGTATCACCGTCATTAAAGTTGGACTCGACGGTGCATGAATCTACAAATTCTTTTGAAAACAATAATATTAGTAATAATAATAGTAGCAATAACAATAATGATAATGTGGATTATTGTAAATCAAGTAAACATGAAGAAGCGACTAATCGTTGTCATACGTCATTATCATCGTCGTCATCATTACCGTTATCTAAAATACATCCGTATAGAGAATTATCTGTTTACAAAGTACCGACAACTTTATCATGTACATCATCAAATCCCAGAGCTCAATATTCACAAGATGGTAGTAGTAGTAGTAATAGTAGTAGTATTAGAAGTAGAATTAGTAGTAGTAGTAGTAGTCGTAATAATAGCAATATCTCTCTGAAGAAGTCTAAAATACCTGGTCATAATTTGAATAATACTACTGTTGCTAAGTCGAGTAATAATAATATCACTGCACAATCTTTTAATAAGGGCGCTGGTACAATACATTTTTTAGATCATGGCTCCGACGATGCACAACAACATCAACAAGAAATTTCGTATCTGAATGTGAATCCAGCGATAATGAATAATACAATAACACTTAAATATAATCATGCATCTACCGGAGCGTCTATCACTTCTGCTACGAGCACCACTGTTGTCACTGTGAATTGTAGTAGCAACAATAAGAGTAGTAGTATTATCACTTATAATCAGATAAAGCAAATTCAAATGACAAACAAAGTTAATTGTGCATCATTCGGAGCAGACATCACAAAAGGTAAGTACCGTAATATATATACCAGTTTTGATGTGTTTTTTCTCAACGTGATTTAATAATGTTAATTTTACTATTTAGGTTAGTTATAGGCAGACATCTTTTCTGATAGACCTAACACAATCCACTTGTCAGTTCATGATGACTAACCTACAACAAGTGCTGTTTACTGTGTGCCGATTCTTCAAACTAATCTATGTACTATGTGAAGCGATTTTTTAAAAAATCAACAGCAGTTATATGTTTTACCATCAAAATCAACAAGTTTTTACTGTGAATTAACTTCGTTTATTTTAGTTTTACATCATAGACTGAGCTGAATTAGAGAACTATTAGAAGCCAATAAGCTCTAATCAGTTGTTTTGTTCTAGTATCGGATTCTAATAAGAAATCTCAATTAGTGGTGTTCAACTATGTCGAGTACGAGGCAGTTAACCATCAAGTACATTAGAAGATGGTTACATGATATTACAAATTAATTGAAGTTAAATATGATAACCAGTGGATCTCGGCTCAGTGGCTTATAGCTTAGTCGTTTGCATGCAAGATCAAAGGTTCTGAGTTCAATCCCTGTTGGCGAAGTCGTGCATACTCACTTCCGAAAAGTCATGAACAAATACTGTGGCCCAATGGTGCACTTAGTAAATGAGTTGCGTCATCATTTTGGATAAGTCTTCCATCAAAATTTTAGTGAAAAATTCCATAGAACTTAGACGTCATTGAATATCACAGCTTAGAATCCTAACCGAAGATAGTGATTGATGGGGTTTTTTGGTCCTTATGGCTTGTGCTTTTCACTTTAATGGATTATATATATATAAACTTCTATGGGTCTCTTTCTAAATTTAACTTCAGCTGCAAATCACAATGATTCGAAATTATCCTTAAACTGTAGTAACAATAATAGTACTGAAGATGTATATCAACATTATGAACCTCGTCGTATTACATCAACTTCCAACAAAAGTTCATTACCGTTAAACAAAGCAAAATCTGGTTTACGAGCACCGTCGTCGATCGTATCTAAATCATATGTTGCAATGAACAACAATAATTATTCAATAAACAAACAAGATATTGATATCATTGATGTACTTGATGCTAAAGATATCAGTGAAATACTTCAACAAGGCGCCAAAGTAAGTAGCATTCAGTAGAATTAAATCGATAGGGTTTTTCGTTTTTGTTTCCTGACTGTATAGAGAATTTATTGCGTAAATGATAATAAGTGTTTTATTCCCCCTATTGTCTAGTATTTGTTGGAATAAATTGCTTCACTCAACCCTTCCTAAATCAGTCCAAGAATTTCAAATATACAGTATTGATGAAAGCATTTGAGTTTATATGGAATTAACAGAAGAATCTCCTAGCATCCTTTTAATTCGTCCATTAGCCCTGGTTGATTAAAAGTTAACCAGTCAACATACTCGCGTTTTAATTTGATTATGCCAATATGGCATGGTCAAAACTCTATCCTGTTAGTATTAAGTTTCAATGATTCTATTTTTCTTTAGATAGATGATAATCTAATGAGCGCTGTCAACTTCACTTATCTTGGAAGTCCGATCAACCCTGATGGGTTGGTGTCTGACGAAGTCTCAGCACGGATTCGAAAATCTCGCTTAGCTTTGGCCAACCTACGTCACTTATGGCGAAAGCGACATATCCGTCTGTCAATTAAGGGACGAGTATACTGCACGGCAGTTTGTTCTGTTCTACATCACGGCTGTGAAACGTGGCCATTAAGAGTAGAAGATACCCGTAATTTACTAGTATTTGATCACAGATGTTTTAGAAATATTGCTCGTATCTGCTGGGATCACCGGGTAATAGTGAGGCTAGACGTATGGTATTAGGGAATGATGTTAATTCAGTTAATTGAGGTTGTGAATCTTCATCGACTGAGATGGTTGGACCACGTGTTACGTATGCCTGAACACCGATTACCACGACACATTTCTGTTTAGTGTTGGAAATGGTTGGAAGTAAGTTAGGGGCGGCCGAACCAAAACGTGACATCAGTCTTTGAAGTCACTAACTTCTAGTCTGAGCCATGTTGTTAGATGCAGACTACTTGGTTGGGGTGTGTGTGTCTATCGTAACCAATGGTTGGAGACTCTTGGTGACATGGCTCAGAATCGATCACAATGGCATCGGTGTATAAACTCTCTGTCTTCCCCTGAACTATGAGATTGAAATATCTTTTTGTCTTTCTTTGTACGAACTAATTATTTCTTCCATCACTATGTCCTTATATGCAGTCTTCCTTTTACATATTATCACCACTGAATTAACTACTTTTCTGAATCCGGTTTTCATCTTGCTGTGTTAATGAATTATGGCAACCTGTATCGATGTATATATGTGCTTGATCCTACGTTGTAGCTGACTGACTGATTGTTTGTCTGGACAACACCATCATTATTATTAAAAATTTCTTTTAAACTAAATAAGTTTTTAGGGCAGTTCTGTGTATCTCCATTCTATTTCGTTAAGTTTGTCCTGATAATAATGTTGTTGCTATACTCTAATTTGTTCTAGTGATTGGGGTTGTGTTTTTTTTGTTTTTTTAAAGGTAAGCCATTTTATAATCAACCTTACGTATTTTAATGAATCTTGAAATTTGGTTGTTTTCTTTTCTAACAAAAAACAATACAGGTCAATATTTCAAAATAGAATTAGCTTTCACAAGTGTTTTGCATGATCGCTTAACTTTTATTTTATGTATACCATTATTAACTATTAATTATGGTTCTTTAAAGAGATTATTACATACTGGGAACAGAACAGAACAGAACAGAAAAACTCAAGTGTAAAGCATACAATTTCTTTTTGTAGTCATTAAATGATGAATTCATTATTTAACAGATAAAACAACTAACAAAATTAAGGGAAAACTAATAAGGTATAATGGATTGTAATTTAGATTTACGCAATAATTTTGTGAATGATCTCAAATGCTGTTAAAGGTATCATGACGGTTATTGCTTCCCGATTTCCCAAATCGTGAACGAATACTTCTTTTTATGATACTTGAAATACCCTGGTAAGACTGAGAATGGGAGAAAGTTCGCTCTCCCTCTCAAAATGCTCTCACATGACCATGCGTATACAGCCACTGCCAGGGAAGTCCTACTCATTTCCTTCTCGTGACACTATTGTTGTTTACCAAATTGAGAGAAAGAAAAGCAAATGTCCGGCGCTTTAACCGGATTGGTGGATATGAGACTCCCATCTATGGGAGTTTGCAAACCCTGGTTCTAAACCAATGGTGCACATGGGCTCCAAGATCCTGAGAGAAAAAAGGCGTATGAACTAATTATTAGTCACCGGTTACAATAGAACTGCATCTCTTAACGTTGCTCTACTGCTTTATGAGTCAGACCTTTAGGTCGAAGGTTCCGGTTGTGATCCCCTAAGAAAACTACCTGCTCGGTCTGGGCACCCGGAAAGTATCACAGCACACACACAAATCAAGTGACTTGTGTGGTGCATATGTATTCGGTGCCCCTTTGTACCAATATTTATGTGTACAAATAAATAAATAAACAGTCTTGAAGACAAAGGTACATGACCACAGAGATTAAGGGACAACTGCTTGAAGTTAGTTAGTTGTTAGTAGGTTACGATATCTCACCACTTTACTTTTTACGCCTTAATATCGGCATGGAAAATCCATTGAGCAAAGTCAGCTGCTCTATTTTCGAGTCGTAGATTTTTAAAACCCCGTCTGATTGTAAGAAGGCAACATCGTGTCGAGTGCGATTTGTTTGAAGAGAAACACCTTACCACCACCACCACCACCATTCAGTACAACTAACATTATGGCTTTGACGTTATACTTTAATTTTCTTACTCTGCTCTTCAACCAATTCATCTAGCATGGTAGGATCTAAAAAAAATAAACAAGTATTCCAGCCTATTTTAACCTGAATGGATCATCATAATCAGTAATATCAATCACCATGTCAATGTGTAAGTGTTACGATTGGATCAACGATAGGTAAAGCATTTGTAAATGAAGACAGAGAACAACAAAAGACATTCATTAAATAGTCATTAAGCAAAATAAAGATGTTACAACGGAGAAAATCTTCTTTTTGACGATACCATTGACTAGAACCGTGTAATTTTATTAATCTACTTATTTTTCACGTACATTAATCTTTAATAAGAATAGAACTACTGCATCATTCATTAGCAGTAATATTTTTTTTTAAAAAATCAATCCGAATTCTAAGTTGCGTAATAGTTTATAGTAATGAATTAACACGTAGAAACATGGTACGAAGCGATACGTGTCAAGATAAGATTTAGAAAAAAACAATTATTCACTTAGAGAATATGAAATAATGACAAAGAGAAAGCAAAGATGTGTCAAGAAATAATTAACAAAATACGAAGGAATGTTAAGATAATGGTAAACTAGAAAAGTTCGATATAGCAAAAGAATATATGTGTTTCGCTTTAAATTATACATTAATAGTGTTGAATGCCAGCTCAATAATCTAGAGGTTAAGCGTCCTTGCGGAAGATCGAAAGTTCTTAGCTCGATTCTCACGTGCGGGGTTTTAAATGAGTATAGCTGGGGAGTTCCATGCTAGGATGAAACGATTATCCTATACTTTCACGTTTTCAATGGTCGTCTAACATTGATCAGTACATGATTTCAATGAAATTCAATAATCTCCACAACGATTTACTAATAAATAATTACATGTTGTACTCCTTGATTTATCTATTTTTCTATTACTGACTACCAATGTTAGAGTAGTAGTCCATCAACATGAACTTTTCTCATTCCATTACTAATTATGAATATTTTATTTGAATGGTTGAGATCATGAGTCAGTTGAAGTTAGACCACCAACATATGAAATTACTATTATATCCACAAAACCCCTTCTGATATTAATTAACATATTCTCACTTGTGACTAGCTTCAAGAGGTATATCCTGGAGTTCTAGTGAGAAGCAGTGACCAGTGGAGTTCAATCAGGTCTGCAGTGAGATAGTAACTCACTGATGACAATGGTAGGTGTGTCGCTGAATTTTGTGGATTAGTTGAAGTTAGACATTAACACTGTTGGATTCCGGCTCACTGGTTTGGTTATTAAGCCCTGGGTTCGAATCTCGTGGAGGGGGTGAGTTCTTATTTGCACACTGCTGAGGAGTCCCACCATAGGACGAGACGGCCATCCATTACTTCAAGGGTCTCCATGTTGGTCTAGCTTCAACTAACTCATGATCTCAACCATTGAAATTACTAATAATATCCACAAATTCCCTTCTGATAATATTTTATTTGTCTATTCAATACCCCTGTGTCATATACAGTTGATTTTCTTAAATTCAAAGTTTAATTATTAGTGTAAATACAGGAAACAATAAACTATTTTCTCAACCATTTTATTTCTGACGTTTCGTAATTTAATCTAAGCCACTTCTTCAGAGTAAATAAGTAATCGAAATAAATGAACACAAGTTTATTTGGAACTATCTAGTCCAACCTCGGCATTGATACCTATATTGTTTTTTACAAAATATTTGTATTTGTCAATGTTCCAGTTATATATGTTTAGAAATTCTTTTCTTATACTCTCTCCTTACTCTATTCTCTATCCATAACTAATCACTTTACAAATAGGTTATTGACTTTGTAACATAACAATAATAATAATAAGGAAATTGGGAAAAAAAATAGGGGGTAAATCATTTTTTTCTTGTCCAACAATTCGTTCGAAACTATTGTGGTGATGATATAAACTAATTGATGTGTATTGTTGTACAGATGAATAATTCGTTAGATTCCTTGTATTCAATTTATATTTATATCAATTTTTTTGGTTATTCACTAACTGACTGTTATCTACTTAGTAGGTTATGTGAAGACTTTCGTACGAAATAGCATCTCTTAGAAAATCTGTTCCGGATTCGAAAAGCTCGTTTGGTTTTTGCCAACTTCTATGAATCCGGTGTTCATCTTTTTGTTCTAATGAGGTATGGCAACTTGGAGCAACGTGTATTTGTGCCTGGTTCTTAAGTTGTAGCTGACTGATTGGAAAATCTATCTACAACCATAAAGCACTAGTGAACAGGTCTGCCGTTGCAATTTAAAGATTTTTCAAAATTTTTTACTTATACTTGGGTAAATGATCAAGTCCGAGATAGTCAGGTTTTTTGTTTAGTAAGATATCACTCAATGAGTTATTATCTTCAACTTGACTTACTTGACTGTACATTTCACAACGCTTTCTATTGGGACTTTGTGAAACCTATTTTAATACTATCTATAATCGATCAAATGATTATCATCAATCAAGGTTGTCAATTCACTCTTCTCTGAAACTGTTTTATTTCATTCATAGTTATTCCCCAACATCTCTAATCATTGTTCTACCCACTCATAGATTCCGTCCATTCAACCCTATTTCAGTCAATTCATTAGACATCAGGATAATGAAATGCACAGAAATTAAGCTATTGTTCCAGTTATCTTTTTTCTAAACAAAATTTGTCAATTATTTCCCATAATTATTTTCTTTTTTTTTTTCCTCAGACTGTTGTTTCAGATCTAATGAAATCATGTGATGATGTCAATGAAAAGCAACATGATTCTAATAACCAACTAGTTACTGATATCACTATTACTACTGATAGTAACAATAATAATAATAACTCTCAATCAATTAGCAATGCTTCCAGTTTAGAACTTTTACCAAAATTCATCGACTTGGAACAGTCTATTCCATTCGATAATGATGATGATGATAATAATAATAATAATACAAAGGCTAATAATAATAATAATAATAAGCCCAATAAAATGATTGTAACTAAATCAGTAGAATCGAGTAATTGTTCACCATCCCCTACATGTGTTACTAATCAAATATCAAATAAAACATTATCTACATCGAATATACAATCAGTGAAGTATTATCATCCACATCAATTGTCAAATAATAAATTAAACAATTCAAAAGTCACTAACCATACTACTACTACTGCTACTACTAACAATAATAATAATAATAATGTTTATGGATTAGAAAAGACTGTAGTGTCGCCTATTTCAAATCAATTCTCTTTAAATAAATCAACCAGTATTATGAATAAACAAAATGGCAATGGTAACAAGAAAAACAATCCAAATATTCGAAATAAAATTCAAGTAATTTTATGAGTTTTTTCCTTATTATTATTATTATTATGTTACTTTTTTTTCTACCTTTTGATTCTATTGTGCGATCCCTTAACAGTGCGCAACCATGATCCCGCTCGCGTACACAGGTCCTTCAGTCTTACACGCGAACACTCAACCTCTAGACCATTGAGCCCGCAATAGGACGAAACGATTGTCCAGTGTTTTCAGGTTTTCAACGGTGGTCTAATATCAATCGGTTCATGATCTCGACCAAAAAAAGTTTATAATCTCTACAACCCTATTTTCATTGTGATTTTAATAAAGTGATTGAAATTAGTTGGGAAAAAAAGAGCTGTGAACCAATGCCTCAGACTATTTGATACTCTTTAATCAAACATATCTACATTTTTCGATGAATTAATGCACCTTCCTGTGAGATTTACCCCAAATTATTTTGGCTAACGATCGGTTAGCATTATGGACTAGACAGGTGTGACATTAGCCAGCATTCAGGTGATGATTAATGTCGTCATCGGTTTGATTTCCGTTACAAGCAGTTGAACAGTAGTAAAGTGGGTATATAAACGTTTACATTTAGTAGGCTACAATATTCGAGAACAATGTAGTGAACGGGAACACAAGTGGGGATAATGGAATGTATTTGAACACAATATTACGGAACATCTTATTAAAATCTTAGAACCAAACAGTGAATACTTCAGTTTGCAAAATATCAGTCATTTGTCTCAAACTTGACTGTTCCTTCTACAAAATGTCAGTCAGTCGTCTCAGACTTCATTGTTCTTTCGTTCTCACACCAATCATTCTTTGATCTTCTTAGCCTTCTGCTTCCAGGCATTTCACTTTCGATTGATGATACATACTATTTATATCTGTCAATATCAGTAGCACACACCACAGGGATATCTTTGTGTTCTTTCATCACAAAATAAATACTCCATTACTGATATGTACCAATAATTAATTTGATCATAGATCATTAAATTGTTGATCCTATTCTTCATCATTATTCAACCTATCTCCAGAAACTCATCAGCACATGTCTGAAAAAGACATTTTGGCATAGTTATCTTTTTGCCTACTAAAGAGAGTGCATGTAGTTCACAATAAATCGTTTTATATTCTAAAAATAAAGGCTTCGAATAAGAAGAGTAGGTTGTAATTCTTTGATCATACATGCTTTCCAAGCGAATGTGTTGAAATTACGACTGTACACAAAATCTTATCCGATGTTATGCTCGTTATCCAAATATTAAGTAAACTTTACCGATTACAAAGAAGTAACACTGAATTATATTTACACAATTAAGTTTAACTTATCTGTTTTCTATGTTTTCCAATCTACATCTTATTTTTAGTCTAACCTTGTAAATCACACAAGCTCCTCGATCAGCAGTGGTAATACCGTTTACAAATACAAGAAGAATGTTATTCAACCTACTACAACAATGAACAATATGCATAAAACTACAAATAATCCGTATAATAAAAATACTGCTAAAAATTCCACTAAACGTGTTATCAAACAACAGCAACAACATCATCGTATTGCAATGACAGAACCACCGTCTGTACAAGGTCATTCTTTAGCCAGTAGTCGTTCAGTATCTGCTGCAAGTTCAATATCTAATTTGAAGTCGGTTAACACATTAAATAATGAATCTAATATTCAACCTCCACGTAGTAGTAATATTCCCAAAGCTACTAGTATTCAACAAATATCTGTGGAGTCGGTCTATGCAGCTCTTGTTAAACAGGATAAGTCATTGATGAATCAACACTCATCAAATCGCACAACTAATACAACAAAAAACAATAATACTCATAAACTTGCCAGTAAAACTCCAAATACTGGGTTATATGCAAAAAATACATCTAGTCATCGGTCATTGAATACAGTCGGCCGTTCGAATCATCCTTCTGAACGTCTTACCTCAGTTGAAGAAGGAATACCATTAACAACAAAATTGCAACAGTCTAAACATAATTATTCACTTCATGACTCTAATGATTGCATACCTAATGCTTTGTCCTGTGGAAATTCCACTGTTGCTTCAAACACTAAAACACCTGATGGTACACTGTCAGCAACAACGGAATTATTTGGATCTGGTACAATTTCAAAAAATGACAATAACATACAAGCATCAGATGTTCCTAAACCTATTCGTGGTGGACGAAAATCTTTAATAGGTTTGTCCAAATTTGAGATTCATTTGTTTGTTTATTCTCTTTTTTTAAACCATCATGAAAACTAACGGATTTATATAGTAAACGTTATGAGATCAGTCCATAATTTTAATGATTGTGTTAGGATGGGCTGTGTTAATGGTTGTAAACTACCTGGTTAGGGTCTACACGATAACCACAAAGAAATAATTCAAGGCTCCTAATCGGTCACAGTAGTACAGATGGGTCTAGTCTGTTATCAACCTTTAGATCTTGAGTTTTGACATTCTTTCGTACATAGTTTTTTTTTGGATTTTATTCTTTAATATTAGATCTTTCTCAATATCCTTTATAATACTGCTATTTCGATATTTTCGCTATATTCTTTGTTAATTTCTTCTTGTTATAACAACACATATTTGTGTTAGGCTATATGTTGATTGTGACTGACCGATCGAAGCTGCTACCTTGACGCGGTGGTCGGGCTTGCCTATCGTGATGACCCAACCGAGCTATATTGGCTGGAACATATGTTCCTGCAGGTTTTACCATGCCAGGCAGGTCGATTGGCGAACGGTAAGACTAAAAGCAGCAACTCAAGGTCTGAGGGCGAAGTCGTACTGTTGACTGTAGAGAGGTGTGACAGCAGTAAGGTGTTTCCCTCGGACAACCAGCATGACAGCGATGCTGCCTTCCAACAAGGAGGGGTGGGGTTAGAAAAGGTCGACCCTAAAAATGCACACCTCACCTTACCTCACGGATTTCCGTCTCCGGCGGTAAGGCCCCTTGAAGAACGGAGCTAACACGTCAAAAACCTTCCACAAAAAGGCCGTGCACGACCGGCCTCAAGCAGTTGTTCCTTGGGCTCTGCGGTCGTCAAGACCAACACTAATCAAATTTCCTTTTCAGGTCCCTCAAGAAATACCCTTCCACGGTGTGGGCAGCCGGGAAGTGACATCAGCCCTCATACCCGTAACAGCACAAGAGACCAAGGTGGTCACATTCAAATCCTTCCTACACCTCCTAATACCTCTCTTATCCTCCCGACTAACCCTCCTCACGTCTCTTTATCACCTCGCACCGCTAGGGCAAACGATTCGAGTACGTGGAACGCCATTCCTGGTCTCCTGAAACCACGCTCTAAACTACACGTAGGAGCTTTTAACGTACGAACACTTTGCCAAATAGGACAGCAGGCTTCCTTAGCTAAAACTTTAGAATCTCGCGCCATCGATGTGTGCTGCGTCTCCGAAACGCGCATACAGGATCCAAGTAGCGTCATTCATTTGACCTCACCATGCCAAAATAAAGAACCGACTCGATTTACGCTTCGTGTATCTGGAAGCCCTGATTCTGCTTCCCGTGGCCTCGCCGGCGTAGGTATAGCATTGAGTCCTAGGGCAGAACTAGCTCTCTTAAAGTGGATCCCAGTAAACAGTCGTTTGTGCGCTGTCCGACTGAACGGAACAGTAAGAATCCGGAAAGATAGGGACACTCGTCGTTGCCTCTTCGTCGTCTCTGCCTATTCTCCCACTGACTGCAGCTCAGATGATGTAAAAGATGAGTTTTACAGAAAGCTTTCGGACCTTCTCCGAAAAGCTAAGCGCTTGGATGTAGTAATAGTGGCAGGTGACTTTAATGCTCAAGTAGGTAAACTAAGCGATAAGGAAAGACACCTAGGTGGATCCTATGGTGTCGTGGCTCAAAGAACAGATAATGGCGACCGTCTATTGCAGCTATGCTCAGATAACCGCCTGTTCCTTGCAAATACTAACTTTAAGCATAAGGAAAAACATCTTTTAACATGGCGACCCCCTAATTCGTCCCAACGTTGGACCCAAATAGATCACATCGCTATCAGCCACCGATGGAGGGGCTCGATAGAAGACTGTCGCTCATTCTGGAGCACATGCCTAGATTCAGATCATGCTCTAGTGCGAGCGCGTATTTGCTTGCGTCTTACTGGACGTAGGAAAGATCCTGCAAGGAAACCTCTTAGGGCCCTACTTAATGATAGTCAAGCTAAGAATATATTTTAGGAACAACTAGGAAAACAGTTAGGCAGCCATGTATGTGATGCCCACCCCGATGCAGCATGGAACGATATCCGAAAAGCTGTGGAAACAGCAGTGATATCTGCTTGTAAGGTAAACCGTAAAGTTAGGGAGCAACACTGGATCTCAGCAGCATCTATCGCACTGATAGATGCTCGAAAACTCATTCCACCTGGCTCCGAACATAATGAAGAGCGGAGTCAGCTTAAGCGCAAGCTGACAAGAAGTCTACGCAATGATCACGAACAGTGGTGGGTAGCGAAAGCAAGAGAGATGGAAAAGGCAGCGGCAATAGGTAATAGCAGACAATTGTTCAGACTTGTTAAGGAAACCGGAATTAGGAACCCGACTGTTAGCGAAACAATCTCAGAGGAAGATGGACATATTATTCATTCTCAATCCAGGAGATTGGATCGATGGGCAGAACACTTTAGGGATCAGTTCAACTGGCCTTCAGCCACACTTCGGTTTCCCACGATCTCCAGTCAACCTGAATGGCAAGTTAATGTAAGTCCTCCGTCCCTTTACGAAGTTGAAAAAGCCATAGGAAATCTGAAGCGAGGGAGAGCAGCAGGCCCTGACAGGTTTACTCCTGAGATTTTTAAGGATGAAGGTCCAGTATTAGCAGTGAGATTAACTGAGGTCTTAGGTAGAATTTGGGAACTGGACGTAATCCCATCTGACTGGTCTCAATCACTGATTGTGCCAGTTTTTAAGAAAGGACAAAAGTCCTCTTGTGACAATCACAGAGGAATCAGTTTGACTAATATAGTGTCTAAAATATTAGCCTCAATAATACTTCGACGCCTAACTAAAGCTCGTGAAGAGCAGACTAGAGAAAACCAGGCTGGTTTTCGACCTGGACGTGGTTGTATAGATCAGATATTCACACTACGTCAGGTTCTAGAACACAGACACACATTCAGACGCCCCACAATGGTAGTATTTCTCGACCTTAGGGCGGCATTCGACTCTATTGATCGTGAGGTTCTATGGCAGTGTTTGTCACTGAAAGGAGTACCAAAGAAGTACATTAACCTTATAAAGGCTCTCTACTCGAACACAACTGGTAGAGTGAGAGCTTATGGTGAACTGTCATCAGAATTGATCACCTCAAGTGGTGTTCGTCAGGGCTGTCTACTCTCCCCATTCTTGTTCAACTTTGTCATTGACGTACTTTTAGAGATAACACTCTCCTCATCTAAATTTACAGGGGTTGATCTTCTACCAGGAGGTTCACTTGTTGACTTAGAATATGCAGATGACATAGTTTTATTTGGTGAAGACGCTGACAAAATGCAGAGTCTTCTGACCACTCTAAGCAACAATGCAAGCATGTTCGGGATGCGATTCTCTCCCTCGAAATGCAAAATGTTGCTTCAGGATTGGGTTACATCGACACCCGAACTAGTGATAGTGAGTGAAGTAGTTGAGTGTGTCGACCGCTTCACTTATCTTGGAAGTCTCATTAGCCCTTGTGGTGTGGTGTGTGACGAAATCTCAGCACGGATACAGAAGGCTCGACTAGCTTTTGCCAACTTGCGTCATTTATGGCGTAGGCGAGATATCCGTTTATCAACCAAAGGACGTGTTTACTGCGCAGCAGTTCGTCCCGTCCTACTTTATGGCAGTGAAACATAGCCAGTAAGAGTAGAGGATATCCGTAGGTTACTAGTATTTGATCATAGGTGTCTTCGAAACATTGCTCGTATATCATGGGACCATCGAGTCAGTAATACAGTTGTCAGGAGACGGGTACTAGGTAAGGATGGCAAATCAATTGATGACGTAGTGAAACTTCATCAGTTGAGGTGGCTGGGACACGTGTTACGTATGCCCAACGACCGACTGCCTCGACGTGCTATGTTCAGTGGTATAGGAGTAGGTTGGAAGAAAGCTAGGGGCGGCCAAACCAAAACATGGCACAAGTTCATGAAGTCACTGACAAGTGAACTGAGTCATGTTGATAGGTGTAGACTACCTGGTTGGGGACCGCGAGATGACAGCAACCGATGGTTAGAGACCCTGAATGACATGGCTCAAAATCGTTTGCAGTGGCGCAGGTGCATCCACTCTCTGTGTTCTCCCAAACTCTAATTTTCTGAATTCTTCATGTCCCTTTTTCCCTCTTTCCAAATTTCTTTCACTGGATTATACTCTTTAAATAACATCTCCAAACCCTAATCTTCCCGATTACTGCTTATACTCTTGCTACCTCTACCACTACGGGATTTGAATCGACAAGTGCATCTCTGTGCTAATGTGGTGTGGCAACTCGAACTGATGTACGTACGTACGAAGTTCTACGTTGTTACTGACTGACTGACTGACTGACTGAACATATACATGTGATAGTTCATCGCATTGTATAATCTCCAATCCAGTCAACCATCAATCATAATCATCTGCATTGATTGCTCAATACTCAATAAATTCACTTGTTGGTACTCCATTTGGCTTGCCCTTTTCCAGCTTTCTTCCAACCCGTTCCTACACGTACAAATATCTCATGCTAAGGTCAGCGGTGGTTTGCCATATGTAATACATGTCCAATCCACTTCAGTTAATATAAATCCACAACTTCATCAACCAACTTTCCATCTTCGCTTAGTACGCCGCATTTAATACCAAGATTGTTCACTCGATGGTTCCGAAAGGATCTCGAGTGCTGTTGAAAGTATCTTAAAGTTCTGAATTCCTCACAAATTGGTTTTATCCCACTAACTTTCTCGAATTGTATCTTTCTGTTATAACTTGAAAAAGCTGATTTTTCTTGATACAACCGCGTATAACTGAGCACTAGAACACCAAACCCTTCCAAGTCGCAATAAGAAGACAGAAGACTAACGAAAGGAATATTATTCCAAACAGTGTCAAACTGTGACGACGGACCACCGGTGAACTCGAGGAAGCTGTAAGAGGCTCATAAGGAGCCGAAGACGTTCCATCCAATCACCTTTCGGAAGAATGTTCTAGAATTCCAACGTGTAGCTTCCCCATTGGATAATGCTAATAACACCCTCTACGCGGATTGGAAGACTGTAATGATGATTTCGTTCTCACTAAAAACTATAAATATCTGACAATTTTGTACTATGTTTGACACTGTTTGGAATAATATTCCTTTCGTTAGTCTTCTGTCTTCTTATTGCGACTTGGAAGGGTTTGGTGTTCTAGTGCTCAGTTATACGCGGTTGTATCAAGAAAAATCAGCTTTTTCAAGTTATAACATCTGGCGACGGGTTATTGTACCAATATGTCATTTACCTTTGAACAATTTGAAGCCTTATTGGAACGCCAAGAAAAACGTTTTGAACAGTTCCAGACGCGCATGATAGAGATGCTAACTCAGAAAATGACCCTGAATCAAAAATAAGTTACAGATGATCCCTTCAAATCTCATGCTGACCAGATTGTTAATTCTATCCATGAATTTAATTTTGATGGTTCAGCTGGCATTACTTTTGAAACTTGGTTCAAGAAATATGAAGATTTGTTCAAGGTCGACCTCAAAAAACTTGATGACGCCGCTAAGGTCAGAATACTCTTGCGAAAACTTGGAACTGTTGAACATGAACGTTACAGTAACTTTATCCTTCCAAAGAATCCAAGAGATTTTTCTTTTGATGCAACGATTGAAATTTTGTCGCAAATCTTTGCTGAACAGTCATCCTTGTTTAATATTCGTTATCAATGTCTCAAGATGACAAAAGCAGGCGATGATGACTGGGTGAAACATGCGGGTTTAGTAAACCGTGAATGTGAGCGTTTCAAACTATCAGCAATGACAGAAGACCAGTTTAAGTGTCTCGCATTTGTGTGCAGCCTCCAATCTCCCGAAGATGCCGATATTAGAACTAGAATTTTGAGTAAAATTGAACAATGTCCGAATATGACACTACAAGAAGTAACCGCAGAGTGCCAGAGATTGGTAAACCTAAAGCATGACACTTCGATGGTCGAAAATAATGGCCAGTTGCCATACGTTCGTGCTGTAAGCAGAAAGAACGATTCTTGCTCAAGAAAGGCATCGCACACAGATAATCAGCCTTCATCTCCATGTTGGTCTTGTGGTGGTTGGCATTATAAAAGGTTCTGTCCATATAAAGAACATTGTTGTAGCAAGTGTCCATCGCAAGGGACATAAAGAAAACTGCTGCAGAAAAAGAACCCATAAACGACATTCTTTGAAACCCTACTCGGAGAAATACAGATTTAGTGCTCGGACTAACAAAATATTGGTATCACATAATCGAGCACGAATTTGCCGCCAAAGAAAGTATGTAAACTTGGATATAAATAAAAAGCGTGCACGCCTGCAACTCGACACCGCTTCTGACATCACACTTATTAGTCGGAGAACTTGGAATCTTATTGGTAAACCACAGGTGCTCCCAACAACCCAGTTAGCTCACAGCGCATCTGGAGGAAAACTAAATATTGTTGGAGAGGTTTGTTGTACAGTCTCGAAGGGAAATGAGAAAACGAATGCAACTTTATATCTTACACAGAATCCAGGACTAGATTTGCTAGGTCTAGACTTGATAGAAGCACTTCAATTAGCAAATCACCCCATTAACCACATATGCAGCGCAGTGAGAACCAGTAAACCGGTGGAAAAGGATCTGAAGAGTGTTGTATTGGAAAGGCACAGTCAAGTGTTTACGGAAGAGTTGGGGGAATGCAAAAAGGTTAAAGCACTATTGATTCTTAAACCAGGAGTCACCCCCGTCTTCAGACCAAAACGTCCGGTACCCTATGCAGCACTACCTATTGTTGAACAAGAATTAGAGCGTCTGCAAAGAAGTGGAATAATCGAACCAGTAAACTTTTCTGATTGGGCAGCTCCAATAGTGATTTTTAAAAAGCCTAATGGAAGTATCCGGTTATGTGCAGATTATTCGACTGAATTAAATGAAGCGCTTGAAGCCCATCAATACCCATTGCCGGTACCAGAGGATTTATTTGCGAAACTGAATGGGGGTAAGTATTTTGCGAAATTAGACCTATCAGACGCTTATCTATAGATTCCGGTAGCGGATGAGTGTAAGCATTACTTGACAATAAACACTCACAAGGGATTGTTCCGATATAACCGACTTCCTTTTGGAGTAAAGACTGCCCCTTCAATCTTCCAACAAGTTATGGACACTATGTTACAAGACATTCCTGGTACCGCGGCTTATCTCGATGATATATTGATCATGGGTACAGACTATGCTGATTTAGAGAATAAGGTGGATACGGTTCTCAGACGCATAGCAGATTATGGATTAAGACTGCGTGCCGAAAAATGTGATTTTTACATGGAGCAAGTCCGGTATTTGGGATTCATAATTGATAAAAACGGGAGAAAACCTGATCCTGAAAATGTCGAAGCCATTAAGTCCATGCCCCCACCGACGGATGTGTCAACTTTACGTTCTTTCTTGGGAATGGTTAGTCATTATGGAGTTTTTCTGCCAGATCTGCATCGCCATCGTGCTCCTCTTAATTGCTTATTGAAAAAGAATACTAAATGGTTCTGGTCAACTGAATGCCAAGAAGCATTCCTAAAACTGAAGCAGCTTCTATCATCGAATCTTCTCCTTACACACTATGATCCCGACCTTCCAATTATAGTCGCAGCAGATGCGTCGAACTACGGAATTGGAGCAGTAATTTCACATGCCTACCCTGACGGTTCTGAGAAAGCAATCGCTCACGCTGCGAGATCTCTGACTATGACTGAAAGAAACTACAGTCAAATAGAAAAAGAAGCCCTCGCGATTATATTTGCTGTAGAAAAGTTCCACAAGATGTTGTTTGGTCGGGAGTTCACCTTACTTACAGACCATAAACCTTTACTGACAGTTTTTGGATCTAAAAAAGGCATCCCGGTATATACAGCAAACCGGCTACAGAGATGGGCTACCACACTGCTGGGTTATGATTTCAAGATAAATTATCAACCAATAACGGATTTCGGACAGGCAGATGCACTCTCAAGATTGATTGGTCTGCATGAAAAACAAGAAGAAGAGGTGCTTGTAGCTGCTATAGATGTCGAGGCCGAGGTTCACAAAATATTGTCAGACGCAGTTTCTGGACTCCCGGTCACATTTGAAGCCATTAAAGAGGCCAGCAAGAAGGATAATGTATTAAAGATTGTTCGCCATTGCATACTCAATAAATGGCCTTCATCTAGATTACACGGAGAACTCTTACAATACTTTCGTCGACGAGAGTCATTAACAGTTGTCGATTCATGTATAATGTTTGGCCATCGTATCGTTATCCCCAGAAATCTTCGACACCAAGTCATTAAACAGTTCCACAGCGGGCATCCGGGGATAAGTAAAATGAAGTCACTAGCTCGTAGCTATGCATACTGGCCGTCAATGGACCATGAGATAGAGCAAAAATGTCGCAGCTGTTGGTCCTGTCAAGAGGCTGCAAAGAATCCAACGAGAGCTGAGCCACAACCATGGCCTAAACCGGACGGGCCTTGGCAAAGAATACATGCTGATTTCGCCGGACCGATACAAGGCAGGAATTACTTAGTTGTTGTAGATGCTTTCACAAAATGGCCGGAAGTATATGACATGCCGAATACGACTTCAGAGAGTACCATAAGAAGATTGTCAGGATTGTTTGCCTGTTTTGGGGTTCCAGAAATCTTAGTGACTGACAATGGTACTCAGTTTATGTCATCTGCCTTCAAACGCTTCTGCAACGAGAATGGCATATTGCATCTACAATCTCCTCCATACCATCCTCAGTCGAATGGCCAGGCAGAAAGATTCGTGGATACAATTAAAAGAGCTCTGTTCATAGGAGGAGGTGAGGGTGTCCCGGAACAAGTGATTAATAAGTTCTTGATATCTTACAGAGTTACCCCTAATCCGGCAGTACCAGAAGGAAAGTCTCCGGCCGAGTGTATGTTCGGAAGGAAAATCCGGACAGTTTTTAACAGTATGTTGCCGCCCAGAAAGACAAATAAACCCACGAATGAAAATCGTAAGGTCAATCGTAGCTTCCAGGTGGGTGAAAAGGTACTTGTCAGATCGTATCAAGGTAATAAAAAGTTTGACACTGTTTGGAATAAAATGCCTTTCGTTAGTCTTCTGTCTTCTTATTGCGACTTGGAAGGGTTTGGTGTTCTAGTGCTTAGTTATACGCGGTTGTATCAAGAAAAATCAGCTTTTTCAAGTTATAACACAAACATAGTACAAAATTGTCAGATATTTATAGTTTTTAGTGAGAACGAAATCATCATTACAGTCTTCCAATCCGCGTAGAGGGTGTTATTAGCATTATCCAATGGGGAAGCTACACGTTGGAATTCTAGAACATTCTTCCGAAAGGTGATTGGATGGAACGTCTTCGGCTCCTTATGAGCCTCTTACAGCTTCCTCGAGTTCACCGGTGGTCCGTCGTCACACCTCCCCCCTTTAAAGTCCGTTGTATAAGATTTTTTTCTTGGATCCACCTGAAGCTTGGGTGTCGCATTCTTCTTGCGGACCATTACTCTCGAGGGTTGTACAGCCTTCTCTCTGCGTCGTTTGACATTTCGACATTTGCGCTCATGATGGTTCTTCTGCAACGAATCTACGAGCAATTGAAATGGAAGCCGGTTTTCTGTGACCACTGTACTATCATTTCTTTGCATTTGATTTATATGTCTTATGCATTTCCCGACATCTTTCCGGACAAGGTACAGCACATTTCCGACTCGACGTTCTATGACACCTTGATACGATCTGACAAGTACCTTTTCACCCACCTGGAAGCTACGATTGACCTTACGATTTTCATTCGTGGGTTTATTTGTCTTTCTGGGCGGCAACATACTGTTAAAAACTGTCCGGATTTTCCTTCCGAACATACACTCGGCCGGAGACTTTCCTTCTGGTACTGCCGGATTAGGGGTAACTCTGTAAGATATCAAGAACTTATTAATCACTTGTTCCGGGACACCCTCACCTCCTCCTATGAACAGAGCTCTTTTAATTGTATCCACGAATCTTTCTGCCTGGCCATTCGACTGAGGATGGTATGGAGGAGATTGTAGATGCAATATGCCATTCTCGTTGCAGAAGCGTTTGAAGGCAGATGACATAAACTGAGTACCATTGTCAGTCACTAAGATTTCTGGAACCCCAAAACAGGCAAACAATCCTGACAATCTTCTTATGGTACTCTCTGAAGTCGTATTCGGCATGTCATATACTTCCGGCCATTTTGTGAAAGCATCTACAACAACTAAGTAATTCCTGCCTTGTATCGGTCCGGCGAAATCAGCATGTATTCTTTGCCAAGGCCCGTCCGGTTTAGGCCATGGTTGTGGCTCAGCTCTCGTTGGATTCTTTGCAGCCTCTTGACAGGACCAACAGCTGCGACATTTTTGCTCTATCTCATGGTCCATTGACGGCCAGTATGCATAGCTACGAGCTAGTGACTTCATTTTACTTATCCCCGGATGCCCGCTGTGGAACTGTTTAATGACTTGGTGTCGAAGATTTCTGGGGATAACGATACGATGGCCAAACATTATACATGAATCGACAACTGTTAATGACTCTCGTCGACGAAAGTATTGTAAGAGTTCTCCGTGTAATCTAGATGAAGGCCATTTATTGAGTATGCAATGGCGAACAATCTTTAATACATTATCCTTCTTGCTGGCCTCTTTAATGGCTTCAAATGTGACCGGGAGTCCAGAAACTGCGTCTGACAATATTTTGTGAACCTCGGCCTCGACATCTATAGCAGCTACAAGCACCTCTTCTTCTTGTTTTTCATGCAGACCAATCAATCTTGAGAGTGCATCTGCCTGTCCGAAATCCGTTATTGGTTGATAATTTATCTTGAAATCATAACCCAGCAGTGTGGTAGCCCATCTCTGTAGCCGGTTTGCTGTATATACCGGGATGCCTTTTTTAGATCCAAAAACTGTCAGTAAAGGTTTATGGTCTGTAAGTAAGGTGAACTCCCGACCAAACAACATCTTGTGGAACTTTTCTACAGCAAATATAATCGCGAGGGCTTCTTTTTCTATTTGACTGTAGTTTCTTTCAGTCATAGTCAGAGATCTCGCAGCGTGAGCGATTGCTTTCTCAGAACCGTCAGGGTAGGCATGTGAAATTACTGCTCCAATTCCGTAGTTCGACGCATCTGCTGCGACTATAATTGGAAGGTCGGGATCATAGTGTGTAAGGAGAAGATTCGATGATAGAAGCTGCTTCAGTTTTAGGAATGCTTCTTGGCATTCAGTTGACCAGAACCATTTAGTATTCTTTTTCAATAAGCAATTAAGAGGAGCACGATGGCGATGCAGATCTGGCAGAAAAACTCCATAATGACTAACCATTCCCAAGAAAGAACGTAAAGTTGACACATCCGTCGGTGGGGGCATGGACTTAATGGCTTCGACATTTTCAGGATCAGGTTTTCTCCCGTTTTTATCAATTATGAATCCCAAATACCGGACTTGCTCCATGTAAAAATCACATTTTTCGGCACGCAGTCTTAATCCATAATCTGCTATGCGTCTGAGAACCGTATCCACCTTATTCTCTAAATCAGCATAGTCTGTACCCATGATCAATATATCATCGAGATAAGCCGCGGTACCAGGAATGTCTTGTAACATAGTGTCCATAACTTGTTGGAAGATTGAAGGGGCAGTCTTTACTCCAAAAGGAAGTCGGTTATATCGGAACAATCCCTTGTGAGTGTTTATTGTCAAGTAATGCTTACACTCATCCGCTACCGGAATCTATAGATAAGCGTCTGATAGGTCTAATTTCGCAAAATACTTACCCCCATTCAGTTTCGCAAATAAATCCTCTGGTACCGGCAATGGGTATTGATGGGCTTCAAGCGCTTCATTTAATTCAGTCGAATAATCTGCACATAACCGGATACTTCCATTAGGCTTTTTAAAAATCACTATTGGAGCTGCCCAATCAGAAAAGTTTACTGGTTCGATTATTCCACTTCTTTGCAGACGCTCTAATTCTTGTTCAACAATAGGTAGTGCTGCATAGGGTACCGGACGTTTTGGTCTGAAGACGGGGGTGACTCCTGGTTTAAGAATCAATAGTGCTTTAACCTTTTTGCATTCCCCCAACTCTTCCGTAAACACTTGACTGTGCCTTTCCAATACAACACTCTTCAGATCCTTTTCCACCGGTTTACTGGTTCTCACTGCGCTGCATATGTGGTTAATGGGGTGATTTGCTAATTGAAGTGCTTCTATCAAGTCTAGACCTAGCAAATCTAGTCCTGGATTCTGTGTAAGATATAAAGTTGCATTCGTTTTCTCATTTCCCTTCGAGACTGTACAACAAACCTCTCCAACAATATTTAGTTTTCCTCCAGATGCGCTGTGAGCTAACTGGGTTGTTGGGAGCACCTGTGGTTTACCAATAAGATTCCAAGTTCTCCGACTAATAAGTGTGATGTCAGAAGCGGTGTCGAGTTGCAGGCGTGCACGCTTTTTATTTATATCCAAGTTTACATACTTTCTTTGGCGGCAAATTCGTGCTCGATTATGTGATACCAATATTTTGTTAGTCCGAGCACTAAATCTGTATTTCTCCGAGTAGGGTTTCAAAGAATGTCGTTTATGGGTTCTTTTTCTGCAGCAGTTTTCTTTATGTCCCTTGCGATGGACACTTGCTACAACAATGTTCTTTATATGGACAGAACCTTTTATAATGCCAACCACCACAAGACCAACATGGAGATGAAGGCTGATTATCTGTGTGCGATGCCTTTCTTGAGCAAGAATCGTTCTTTCTGCTTACAGCACGAACGTATGGCAACTGGCCATTATTTTCGACCATCGAAGTGTCATGCTTTAGGTTTACCAATCTCTGGCACTCTGCGGTTACTTCTTGTAGTGTCATATTCGGACATTGTTCAATTTTACTCAAAATTCTAGTTCTAATATCGGCATCTTCGGGAGATTGGAGGCTGCACACAAATGCGAGACACTTAAACTGGTCTTCTGTCATTGCTGATAGTTTGAAACGCTCACATTCACGGTTTACTAAACCCGCATGTTTCACCCAGTCATCATCGCCTGCTTTTGTCATCTTGAGACATTGATAACGAATATTAAACAAGGATGACTGTTCAGCAAAGATTTGCGACAAAATTTCAATCGTTGCATCAAAAGAAAAATCTCTTGGATTCTTTGGAAGGATAAAGTTACTGTAACGTTCATGTTCAACAGTTCCAAGTTTTCGCAAGAGTATTCTGACCTTAGCGGCGTCATCAAGTTTTTTGAGGTCGACCTTGAACAAATCTTCATATTTCTTGAACCAAGTTTCAAAAGTAATGCCAGCTGAACCATCAAAATTAAATTCATGGATAGAATTAACAATCTGGTCAGCATGAGATTTGAAGGGATCATCTGTAACTTATTTTTGATTCAGGGTCATTTTCTGAGTTAGCATCTCTATCATGCGCGTCTGGAACTGTTCAAAACGTTTTTCTTGGCGTTCCAATAAGGCTTCAAATTGTTCAAAGGTAAATGACATATTGGTACAATAACCCGTCGCCAGATGTTATAACTTGAAAAAGCTGATTTTTCTTGATACAACCGCGTATAACTGAGCACTAGAACACCAAACCCTTCCAAGTCGCAATAAGAAGACAGAAGACTAACGAAAGGAATATTATTCCAAACAGTGTCAAACATAGTACAAAATTGTCAGATATTTATAGTTTTTAGTGTGAACGAAATCATCATTACAGTCTTCCAATCCGCGTAGAGGGGGTTATTAGCATTATCCAATGGGGAAGCTACACGTTGGAATTCTAGAACATTCTTCCGAAAGGTGATTGGATGGAACGTCTTCGGCTCCTTATGAGCCTCTTACAGCTTCCTCGAGTTCATCGGTGGTCCGTCGTCACACTTTCGTACCTAGTCTTTTCTATGACCACTAGTATTGTTATTACCTGTACTACTTTGGAATTAGCCCTGACAATTTCATCCTGCTGTTCTAGTGACGCATGAGAAGTTAAGCCGAATTTACACACGTGTCAGGTTCTACGTTGCATCTGAGTGACAGTGGTCCGAACATCATAAGCAAACGATACTTCAAAGGTATATAATGAAGTACTATCAACCTATGAATGTTTTTGGTGGAGTTTTGTTCTCTGAGCTGGATGGTTTGGTCGTGGAGCTTTCATCGTTCTTCTGAACGACATCATCAGCACAAACTTCAGATAGACCATCCAGCTCAGAGAACAAAACTCCACCAAAATCATCCACCTGATCTACAATTCTTCTCCATCATCTCAACCTATGAATGTTCTCCACCTTTAAAAAGACTGCGTTTCACAATTAAACTCGTCTTTTCGTTGAGAGACACATATCTTACCTATACCATAGGTGGTGACTCAAGTTGACAAAATTCAAACAAGTCAAGTTGTTACCTATCGATTGTGTATGTTCATTGTGATAGATTTGAGTGTGTTTTTTTTTTGTTATTTCATATTTAAACATTTGTTTAATATACAACACAATGATACCATAGTGATTGTATTTCTCTTTTTACATCATAATTACTGGACATGATATAATTTTTGACACATTTTAAACAATACCATATGTTTATATGTATTAATAATAAAAATTGATATGACCTGATTGCACAAAACTTATACCTGATAAATGAGCTAAATGTAGTGTGTATTAATATGTTTCTGTTAGCTGCTATAAACCTACTTTTATTATTTAGTTATTTGTTTTAGCACATAAATATTGGTACAACGAGGCACCAAATACATATGCACCACACAAATCTCATTCGATATGTGTGAGTGCTGTGATAGTGCCTGGGTGGCTAAACCGAGACAGGTGGTTTCCTTAGAAAGCTACACCCGTAGCCTTCGACCTAAAAACCTCATCCACAAGGCAGTGGAGCATCGTAAGAAGATGCAGTCCCATGGCAGCTGGTGACCAATGATCAGTTCATATGTCATTTGTCCCTCCAGGATACTGAAGACCATGTACACCATTGGTTTGGAATCAGGGTTTTCCAACTCCCTTAGGTAGATCCTCCATATCCATTAACCCGGTTAAAGGGTCGGACATTCGCTTTTTGTCCTCTCAATCTGGTAAACAACAGTAGTGCCACGAGAAGGCAGTAAGTAGGACTTCCCTAGTAGTGGTTGTATGCACGTGGTTACTTGAGAGCATTTCGAGAAGTAGAGCGGACTCTGCTAACTGTCGGCCGTATCAGGGCTTTTGGGGACTGGTAGAATCTTTCACTATGACCAATAGACAATATGATTTCCAGTCATATAGACGGCATCATTTTTTATTCAGAATTGTGGATATACGATTTGTTGATGAGTAATAATTACTATTGCAGTTTGGTTGAGAGTCTTTTATTTTTAGCTTATCACCTCTAACCTAACCTCTGCTTTACATCTAAATACTGTTTGTGATATTAAGTCTCAGACTAGCGACCATATTGCGTTTAGATCGATAGAACTCGAACACAACTGGTAGAGTGAGAGCTTATGGCGAACTGTCATCAGAATTGATCACCTCAAGTGGTGTTCGTCAGGGCTGTCCACTCTCCCCATTCTTGTTCAACTTTGTCATTGACGTACTTTTAGAGATAACACTCTCCTCATCTAAATTTACAGGGGTTGAACTTCTACCAGGAGTAAATAAAAATAATATATTTGTAATATCCCAATGAGTAGAAAATTGGATTTTCTGACGTTTCGTGACTTAGTGTAAGTCACTTCTTCAGAGAATAAATAACCAAATTAAAATTAATCCAAGTTTAAATAGTACAACGGAACAATGCAAGAATAATATTTGATCAATCAAAAAACAGGTCTGAACAAATTGATGTCATGTCATTTCTGTCAAGGTGATTCATAAGTGATAGGTATGTAAATTTGTGTGTGTATGTATATGTGCATTGTTTAAGAATGAAAACTTGTGTGACCTATATGGTAAGAAAGGATAGAGTTTAAATATGTAATATGATAGTGTGAAATTGTAAATACGATCAGACTGAATGGTTAGGATAGATGGTCCAAGTAGGGTGTATGGTAAGGCCTTCTTTTCTATTGAGAGAAGTAGGATTAAGCATTATGTGGAACGCCTCAGCTACCCTCCTTTCTTTGTAGTTGGAAAAGCCTTTTTGCAATATTTTAATATTTTTAATATCGATTTGGTGGTTGTTGAAAATGGCATGAACTGCTATTGCCGATTTAATTTGAAGTTGGTTCAATTCTACCGGATTGTTAGGAGGTTTCTTTGTGTACCTAATATGTTCTTTGGCTCTAGTCACGATTTCGCGGGATGACTCTCGAAATTATCAAATCAAACCTTGGTAATGACACCTACTTCTACCAGGAGGTTCACTTGTTGACTTAGAATATGCAGATGACATAGTTTTATTCGGTGAAGACGCTGACAAAATGCAGAGTCTTCTGACCACTCTAAGCAACAATGCAAGCATGTTCGGGATGCGATTCTCTCCCTCGAAATGCAAAATGTTGCTTCAGGATTGGGTTACATCGACACCCGAACTAGTGATAGGGAGTGAAGTAGTTGAGTGTGTCGACCGCTTCACTTATCTTGGAAGTCTCATCAGCCCTTGTGGTTTGGTGTGTGACGAAATCTCAGCACGGATACAGAAGGCTTGACTAGCTTTTGTGGCAACTCGAACTGATGTACGTACGTACGAAGTTCTACGTTGTTACTGACTGACTGACTGACTGAGATCGATAGAATATAAGAGAAGACAACTAGCATATACATTTGTATCATTGTGATTAACTTTGAACTATATCACTCAACGTCTCTAACTACGGATTGCGGTTATAGCACGGATCGCAACTGGATAGTCTGCATATACCTCAAAATAAAAGCCAATGATTTTATCAACTAATGCCACGTTTTTGACTATCTTTAGCTTTCTTCCAACCTACTTCTATATCAGTCAATATCACCTGTCGAGGTAAGGAATGGTTCAAAAAATGATTGATTTATGTACTAGTATCCTTAAACTTATCATATATGACATCTCAGTGTTCCGTCAGTAACTTAAAAAAACAAACATCCAATGTGCTCAGTAAAGCTAGTTGTTAAAAACCAGGAATTCAAATCTGTACGATTTCTGCAATTTCAATCAATAATATCATGTATTTTGTTTTATTTAGGCCGAAAAATCAGTCCATCAACTGTGAACATGATGAATATGTCGAATAATGGAATACCTGTTGCTGTGAAACCAATATCAGCTGTTAAACCAACACCACATTCTCTGTTGAATAATAATAATAATAACGACAATAAATTTAAAAAATCAGCCACTGAATCCTCAGTTGAATCGGATATTATTAATAATGATGAAGTGAAATCATCAAAACACAATAATGGTTATACAAAGTGTGAATATGAACCAAATTACCGTAATTACGATAAACCTATTCCAGGTAATAATAATGATGATGATATTAATGAAAAATTGGCGAATACACCTCCTGGAATGTGGATTGTTCGTGAAGATCTAGACGTAGTTATTGGTGATTTTCACTAGAAGGTTTGTTCTAAAAAAATAAACAAAAAATCAACCTTACAATTATTACTCTGTTATCAATTATTCTCAATAGTAAAATACTCTATACACACCGGTTACTACACATTGTTTCTCTACTTTTCTGATTTTAAATTTATGCTTTTATATACTACTTTATTGTATTTTAGTAGTTTAAAATATTTGACTGCATTTTTCACTCACCAGATTAATGCTAATATTGCAAGAGTAGTTGAAATAATATTTTATTCTTTATCTACTATACTATGGACTATTTATTATTTTGAATTACTATCATCACTATTAATTTCTCTTTCAAAGTTATCTAACATCCACTCGCTTAATGCAAATTAAAACAAACAAAAATTCCAATTTATCTATTTATCATTCTAAACAAGCAGGGTATATTTCTGCAGTACCATCCAAGAGGAATCTATACGTAAACGAGAACTCCTATAACCGTTTAAATACGCCTGTGTTTATGTATTACAAGCTTCTTAAATTAGTTTTCTTTTTCCTTCAACTCCTTTACTCTCCAATATTTATGCTACTTGTAAGTAGTATATATATATATATACATACAACGTATTGATGAATCCATTATCGTTTTGTACAGAACCTCAAAATTGTCTTGCACATTCATGTGCTTTTGTTTGTAGGTAGTCAATTTTGTTTGGTACTATCATGTTACAAATAACAAATTGATTAAACCAAACCAGTAGGGAATCATACATATTTGCTTCAATTGAAATTATAGCATTTATGTTAACTTTTAACCTTAAATTTTCTATCCTTCTTCATTATATTATTCGCTTATGTTTATTGTTGATCCGACTCTTCTTTAATTGTCTAATGTAATCATGTTAATGTCTGGGATGTGTTTCATAATGTGGAAATGGTTGGATGGGTTCTCTTATCTCTATTATATTTGAACACGTTTTCAACCTTTATTATTGTTGTCGTCGCATACTGATTGTTCTTCTGCTTTTTGCTGATGTTCCACTCTAATATATTTCATTTTTATTCATATATTCTCTCTAACAAAATATGTCTTGGCATTTCATTTTGTATAATGCAAACTATTTAATAGAGTTGTGCTTTTGATTGGTCGATTAGATTCAACCACTGTATCCATTTCTAACAGTTAGCGAACTCAACTATGAGAAGGATGGAGAGCACAACTTTGTATGGAGCTTGATCATCGAAAGTTCAATGATAAAATCTTCATCATGCATGTATAAGGGATTATCTGATAACAATAATTGGGCAATGACTTCAGTTAGCTCTTCCACTTGTAGTAATCCACTCGCTCTAGCATCTTACTTTCCATAACTCATTGAGATTGCATTTAATTCTAGTGAAAGTTGGAGGACTTCTCTGTATTTCTAAGTGCTAATTAATATTGATAAGGTTAGCTTAGTGGTATAAGGACTTATTCATCATGTCTCCGACCATCAGATGCGGGGTCGTCGGTGAACACATCTGTGAAGCCTTATACTACGACGAAATGGTGGTCCAGCGCATCTAGTTTATAAACGGTGGTCTATCTAAGATAAGTTTGTGGTTTAAACTGTTAAAATAATACAAAACCGTTGAAAAATGTCATTTGAGTTGTTAGTATAACTATCGATTAGTTAACAGTGTTAAACCTATCGAAGCGTCTAATTCCACGATTGAGATACGCGCGAAATCGTAGTTCATAAAATACCGATCCTCAACTCATGAGCTTTCTGTGGGTCTGAAAGAAAAGGAGCTGAAAGCTGTGTTTAACCTTGATAACAGTTTATCAACAAGCAAAAAAGAATCAAACGAATATGAAAACCATCACGTTTAAACAGAGATTAAGCGACTACAAAAATTGAGACTAACTGCCAAAGGTATCGAGAGAGAGAGAGAGTAGTTCTAATGATAATACAATAAATGTTATGAGTATATCTTAATATTTTAGAATATTAGACGACAAACTCTCCTCACAACATGCGCCTAGAAATTGCCAGAAATACAACTATTTACTGAATACTAATAAGTAGTACAAAACAATACTAGAAAACTAGTTTGTGGGGGGGGGAGGACGTAGAGTCTGTTTTCTTTCTCTTCACCATGACATTAAGTGGATTAATCAGTTAAAGTAGATAGCTGTGTTAAAACAAGTGTTTGAGTCAAATTTCTATTGAAGTGACTACAAATTGGATTGGCTAGAAAGACAGTGAATGTTCTAGTTGCAAAGTCATTCAATCGAGAAATTTCACCACATGCAAACTTAATGCTTATTAGTCTATACTTTCATGATTTCTATTGGGTATAAAAGACAATTTCCTGAAGAGTTGGTCAATTTAAATGATTTTTAATAAACACTTTTGTATGAGTGATAAATGTTTACCTTGAACCGTCTAACAGTATTATTAATTACTCCTTAGTAAATCGGTGAACTTGTTTGGTATGTCAGCCAGAACTAAATGTAGATCTCTGTTTCCCTATACCTATCTGACACACATCAGCAGCCACTGACTGTAGTGATCAGAACAAATACTTGCTTACTATGATTTGTCGGTGAATTATGGAGTAATAATTTCATCCTTGATATCTCCAGAGTTATTCATCAGTAGGCCTCAACATACACAAGGGGAAAACCAAGGTCCTCAAATACAATATGGAGAACACCAACCCAATCATACTTGATGGCGGAACTCTGGAAGATGTAGAATCCTTCACGTACTTCGGAAGCATCACCGATGAACAAGAAGGATCGGATTCAGACATAAAGGCGAGCATCGGCAAAGCAAGAACCGCATTCCTACAATTGAAGAAAATATGGAACTCAAAACAACTGTCTCTCAACCAATATCAAAGTCACAATCTTCAATACGAACGTCAAGGCAGTACTAATGTATGGAGCTGAAACTTGTAGAACTACAACAACCACCATCAAGAAGGTACAAGTATTTATAAGTAGTTGTCTACGCAAGATACTCAACATCCATTGGCCGGATACCATCAGTAATAGCCTTCAGTGGAAGAGAACAAACCAGATTCCATCTGAAGAAGAAACTAGGAAAAGACGATGGAAATGGATAGGACATAAATCACGCAAATCGCCAAGCTGCATCACGAGACAAACCCTGACTTGGAATTGTAAGGGAATCTGTTAAGAGGAAGGCCAAAGAACACATTACGTCTGGCAATAGAAGCAGATATGAAAAAGACGAATAACAACTGGAAGGATTGTCTAGGACAGGGTTGGATGGAGGTTGCTGGTGAGCGGCTTATGCTCCTTCACGAGGAGTAACAGGCGTAAGTAAGTAAGTTTTAGTCCATTAATAGTTGACAGCATTTATTCGTTATATAATCTTTGCTAGGATATAACAGCCGATATGTGTATTTCGATGACAATCAGTATACAATCCAACTGAAGTTAGATATATGGCCACAAAGGTATTGCGCCCATCGGCAACATTGTCCAATCTAATTGACATCTAAATTGGTGAACCCAACATGATTATTTCAATAACATTCATATGATCTAACTTGAGTCAGATTTCGAGCTGCATCATGAACATAAGCTACTAGTAAATAGAATTAATATGACTAAATTTCATTCAGTAAATAATAAAATTACAACCTATTACTTACTTACTCACTTACATACTTACTTACTTACGCGTTTTACTCCTCGTGAAAAAGCATAGGCCGCTCACCAGCATTCTCCATCCAACCCTGTCCTGGACAATGCTTTCCAGATCCTTCCATTTGTTATTCATCCTTTCCCTGGGATTGACAGTAGTGTGATGCCTCTGTAGTTTTCAAATATGCTCAGATCTCTTTTCTTTGGAATCTTGATGAGGTGTCTTTCTTTCCAGTCCATCGGTACTTGTTCCGCCTCCCAAATCTTTTTGAATAGAAGGTGAAGCATGTTTGTAGTTACTTCGATGTTAAACTTCAGTGCTTCAGCTGGTATGTTGTCGATAACCTATTACACCGTAGAAAATGATGTAATCAATTAGTTAAATGATAAAAAGAATCATGAAAACCTTATGTAATCTTAAAGTTTACTAATATGATTACAATTTAAGTATCAGTCTAATTGATAATACATTCTGGTAACTTCGGTCAACTATAAATGGACTAATGCTATGCATATATCCTCATGGTATAATCATTCAGTAATTAGATTATGTATATTCATATTCCTCGTATTATAAGCTTCATTTTGATCTATAGACTATAATCATACGATTTACTGTTCTTCAATTATACTCAGTTTATTGATCAAAGTCTCACCACAATCACTCCCACAGCAACTGTTTGACTTGATCTTGTTTAAATGTTATTTCCTACTTAATGGTGTGATGCCGTCTGTTTAGTTGGTATATAAACCAAGTATGTTTTGAAATAAAGGATTCATATAGTAGTAGAAGCTGTTATTGGAATTCTACACTCAACTGGACGGGCTGGGCGAGCAAACGACCAACAATGAGGCTAGGCTAATCAGTCCGGTCGAACATCATTGATTAGTATATTACAAGAGTGAATAAGTCATATTTCGATCGGCGAATAAATTACTTGATAAAAAGCCTGAGATCTGACTCCAGTTATGTAGTATGATTGATTGCTATTGAGATATACATATCGGAAATTCTTGTATATGATCATAGAATTAAATATGTCATATACGAAAACGGATGTTTGAATACGTATATTTTGTATAGTTATTGACCGGAACATACAACTAGAGAAACGAAGCGAAGAGATGAGAGTGGAGCAAAATGACGCACAGTGAAGAATTCATGTGAGACAAATCGATTAAATCAAGCGTTAATCAATATTTATGGTCACACAGAAATAAGCTACAGACATGTGATAACTCAGGTCAGTCAGCTACAACGTAGGACCCGGGCACATTTGTGCATCGATACAAGTTCCCACATATCATTTGCACAACAAGATGAACAATTTCATAGAAGTAGTTACTTAAATGGCGGTAATATATAAAAGAAAGATTATATATAAGGATATAGTAAAGGAAGAAAGAATTAGTTGATAGAAAGAACGATATAAAGCAATTTTAATCTCATGTTTTAAGGGAAGACAGAGAGTGTTCGTTTCTGAGCCATGTTACCCAGTATGCAACCATTCGTTACGATAGTCACGCGGAGCCTAACCAACATGGCTAACACCAGAAGTTAGTGACTTCAATAGGTCTATGATGAAGTTGAACAAAATTGGAGATAGTGGACAGTCTTGACGGACACCACTTTTTTTTCTAATATGCTTCTGTGAGTGTTTAGCCTTCACTTGAACAAATCAATTGAATGTACTGACACCACTGATTCGGGTAACAGATTACAAGAATTGATAACTCGTTGTAAAAACATGTATACCATGAGTTTTTTGTTTATTCTTGGCTTTTCTACTCGCCAGCTATGTCCTCTGAGTTGTTCCAACCCGATGAAAATAAAAAGGGATAATATATTAGGTCTAAAATGACTTCTTAGTATTCTGTACATCAAAATCAGACCACCTTTAACTTTTCAAACCGCTCTTTGTATGGTAAATCTCGAATTTCTGAAGTTGCACTAGTAAGTTCCTTCTGTACAAAGGTCTGAACTCAGTTTTCAAGTTTAGTTTTCACTAAGATTGTGTATACTTCAATGAACATGGTAATATCTAACTTGATGAATGTTCATCTTAAAGCAGCCCATAAAGTTTTAAACCTTTTACCTGTAACTTTGTATCAATGAGACATGATCTTAAAATCATGACTCATTATCACTCCAAAATCCTTGTGAGACATGCATTTCCCCCCACTATGTTGTATTTATTTACATTTGTATCCTCAATTGCATATAGACATACTTTACCGCATTGATAGAACATCAACTACTCTTTAGACTATCTCATCACATCTTCATAGATTCTATGATGATTTATCATAGTTTATCATACCAACTATTAATACCTAAATAATAATATAACTGATATAAATTGTTTATATTGAATCCTAATGAATAGTCTAATCAACTATTTGGATTGACAGACAATAATGATAATTTATCATATTCAATTCAATATATCAACAACAATAAAAAAAGAGAAAAGAAAAAAGAAAAGAAAAAAAGAAAGAAAGAAAATGACCACATTATCACATTATAAACGTCATCAATATCCTTCTTTCACAAGGAGGGGGGGGGTGTTCTTTTTTTACTTAATCTCTATCATGTAAACATTAATCTCAAACGACAATTGTATTGTATTTGTTTACTTTAAATTGATATTCTCTTCCTTCTTCTTCTTCTTCTTCTTTTCTTTCTTCTATTTCATTTGGAAAAAAAAAGGATAATCGTTTTAATTTTTATTCTTTTCTTTTCTTTCCTTTTTTTTCTTGTTTTTTTCTTTTTTCTTTTCTTTCTTTCGCCTTTCTTCTATGCTGTACTATCTGATCTGTACTGTTTAGTTAAAATAAACGTTTAAATGAAATGAATAGAAGGAATGATAAAAATGAATTGAAAGATATGGATATTGATATAAATCTAATGTTATAAGGATTAAATATGAATACTCCACTGTGATATTTGTGTTTCTGTTTTGAATGAAACAGTGGTGTTTGGTACTGTTGTTCTTTTTCTTGCTGTTGTTGTTGTTGTTGTTGTTGTGGCGGTAGTGGTTGTTGTTGTTGTTTTTGTTGATCCCTATCTTCATTTTCATTATTATCTATGGTTGTCAATCATTCTGTTATATGAAGTGATTAAATGAATGATGCTTTTTTTTTCTTCTCTTCAATCAACTAAGAATCTAAGCTTAGTTCATAGTTACATTCAATTGGTGTTGTTTTACTTGTATTTTCTCATTGATGTTTATGTTGAAGATGTTAGATTCCTTAAACTCATTTGGTAAATACCATATTTTTGTAATTTTATTTTGAATTTCTTGTGCATCTTGTGCAGATCACTTTGATATTACTTTAAGTCACAAGCATTATTAGAAAAGATGGATAGTGGCTAGAAGTGGAATCCAGTTTGACTCATGTTTCGTCCTATTCTGGAATGGTCAGCTGAATGTATCTGCATCTCAGAGTTGATGTTCACTCTGTGACTCGAACTCAGTACCGTTCACTTCAAACGCCATCACATTATCGACTTAGCTACTGAGTTCTTATAGCCCATTTCATGTGCAATAGGGTAAAGTTTAAATACACTTGGTGTTGTTTGCTTGTATCTTCCCATTGTTGTTAAGGACTACAATTGATCAATCTCTCTCTTATTTGCATATGTGCATCCTGTGCGGATTGCCTCGATATTGCATTAAGTCACAAGCTTTATAAAAAAAATGGATAGTGGTTAGAAGTGTGATCCAGTTTGACATGCGTTTCACAATTATTCTACAGTACTATTCTACACTGTGAATTATTTTTTTCTGGTTAATGTTTTTTTTTCTGAGCAAGTTAGTTTTCTACGGGATGGGGGGGGGCGTGAACCCCATGCCCAACCCCCGTCCTTTATCTGGGCTTGAGATCGGCAGTTGTATTCTTCCTATCTGAATACAATAATTCTTTCCTCTATTTACAGAAAGTAATAATTTGCACTGAGAAATAACTCATGCATGATGATAAGATTTGAACTGGAGGTTACTGATGTATTGCTTTCGTGCTTAATTAATCTGTTTAATGACTGTATATATTTCTAGAGTATCAAACTGATATTGTTACGATTGATTATTCAACTACATCTGTCATAATTCTTTTTTTTAAAATCAGTTTTGTCAGCGGGACTATCATTTATGGACCAACCAATCAGACTTAGGAAAGCAGGTCTTGAATTTTGGTGCGAAATTCACCTACTCATTTGGTTCAATAGCGTTTTGACATTTCAGCTTATGCCAGTTCGTGATGAAAACCCTCAATCTAATTGCTAACCTTAAATCATAATTCTAATTCTTCATATTGGTTTATAATCCTCATTTAGTCCTAGTAAGTAGCAGTGATTTACTGTCGTTCAGCTTCATCGTCACAATTTGGATCACTACTGACTTTCTGTAAGATTCAGACATTTATTTTTAACTAAATGTTTGGTAGTAACTCATGTTACTCTTGCTTATTCGTTAGTGATAATTAAATTCTATCGACTAAGTAGTGATTCCAACTAAACATGATAATGAATGCTTAGTGCTGAAGAGTGCCAAAAAGAGGACGAAACACCTTTTTAAAACTACTTAATTTTTATTACCCCCCCCACACTCCCACTATTTTGTATAACTAACTACAATCAATAATGTAGGCGTATACTTTCTTAACTGTATATTCGATACTGTCTACTACTTGATCTTTTAAATTAAGCAAATTATTTACAGATTATATCACTTCTCAATTGATAGACACTTATATAGTTGTCAAGTAGTTGAATCATTCAATAAAATACTGGTTTAATTTCCGGCATTAAATTCTATGAAGTGGTGTTGATTTGGAGAAGAACAAAATAAGTAGAAAATGGCTTGTTTTTAATGTCCTAGTGACAATCATTTTCATATTCAAATAATTTCACAAATGATGAAATAATAATTTTCTAAACGATAAATAGGATGTATCCGTTTACACTTGAGGTATATTTACCAGCAATAAATATGTATACAATTAGTTATTTCCTGATCGTATCTATTATATTGACATGGTGACTGGACTTCCCTATTGTGATAATCCAGTCGGGGTGGATTGATAAGGAAACTTGGTTTTTTGTTTAGGTCTTATTTATCAAAACAGGCAGTATGGTTAGAGAGTTGTAAGACTAGAAGCATTATATATTCTCACAGTTTGAGAAACTATTGATCGATTAGAGTTGTAAATGATCTTATATAAAACTAAGATATTGACAATTGGTTACTATTAATAGTTGAGATGATGAGTCAGATGATGCTAGACCACCATGGAAAACCCGGAAGCAGCGGAAGACTGTTTCGTCCCATTGTGGGACTCCTGAGCAGTGCACATCCACGATTCCGCCTGTTGTGAGATAGTAACTCTTTGAAGACAATGGTGGATGTGTCGCAAAATTTCGTGGATTGGTTGTTGGATGTTGGCTCAATGGTCTAGTGGTTAAGCGCACGTTCACGAGACTGATAAGTCCTGGATTCGAATTCCGTGGGGCGAGATCGCGGATGCGCACTGTTCAGGAGTTCCGCAACAGGACAAAACGGCCGCCCAGTGCTTCAGGGTTTTACACAATGGTCTTGCTTCAAGTGACTCATGATCTCAACTATTAAACTTAGTTTGTTAACTTTAAACGACAATTTTACATAAATTTATAAGCGACTGTGATTCATCTAATCATTCAGACTTATCTTTTGCTCAATTATGAAAAGAAAGATCCAAAAAGGTGACAATCAACTTGATAAATTTATTCCTGACTTAGTTACATTTCACAGATACATTGAAATTGGCTCATTGACATTGAATTTTTATGACCCAAGATCTGACCCTATTTAGATCGAATCCTATGAATGATTGTTATCGATATATGCATATATCGTCAATCCTCGTAAATAATCATCGACTTAAATCGTGTTGGTGAATAACGGAATTAAATAAGTCAAATACGAGAATGGATTTTTGAATACATATATTTCATGCATTCATTGATCAGGACAGACAATCAGAGGGACGAAGCAAAGAAAGAATAGAGAAGAGAGCAAAATGGAATGATGCTCAGTGGAGACGTGTTAGCCAAGCGTTAATCGTTATATATAGCCGAACAAATATAAGTCACAGACATGTGATGAATAGGATAAGAAGTGCACACACATACATTCACATAAAATCAGTCAAGGTTGATAAGTGAAGAGATAAGAGAAGCTAGAACAAGCTGTTTGGTTTAGCATAGTAACCAACACTACAAAATAATCCTTAAAGTAATACTCGAATGCTGCATTATAGGTTTATTAACAAAGTTACGTTTAAATAAAGGAACAAGTTTCTTGAACGCGATCATCATGTACACAAAATGATCTTCAAAAAATATGACCTTAGAATGAGTTGGATGTTGGCTATTATATCTGAACAAAGAATAAATGAATGATAACTGCTAAGATTCATTTATGCACTATTATAACATATATTCATATTGTATCACTACGAAGTAACTATATTATGTGTATATGCATGTTCCCTTTATTATAAGCTTCTATTTGATCTATTGACTACTTTTATACGATTTACTTTCTTTAAATGGCTAGTGTTGTTTTAGCAATGTTGTCTTCTACAGGATGATGTTCGTGACCCAATGCCCAACCCTCTTCCGTTACCCGGTCTTGGAACCGACAGTAATCATAGAGGAGCGACAGGTAGAATTATGTGATTTACTATTCTTGAATTAATTCTCATTTATTCGTTAAAGTCTCTCACACTCACAGTCACTTTTGGGCTTGATCTTGTTTATTTGTTATTTCTTATATTTAATAGTGTGATGCGATCTGGTTTGGTTGGTTATAAACTACGTATGTGTTAAATATAGGATTCATACAGTGGAGGCTGATTATTGTGTTCTGAACTCAACCGACGGGATTAGGTGAGGAACAACAAGGATTCGAAGTTGACATATGGTTGTTAGTGCTTTTTTCATGTGTTATTGGTTTAGTACAAGAACAAGGTCATATAAGTCGGTCTTCTGATTGGTGATATTATCACAGAATAATTAATAGAGCGAAATTCATAACAATGGCTACTAGTGAAACACAGGACGCATGTTTCATTCTATTTGAGACTTGCCAGTCGGATATAGCTACTTGTAACTTGATGATAATATCGTGGTAATCCACATAGGATACACATCTGCCAAAATAGACTAATCAATCACAGTCGATAACATCAATGATAATATTCAAACAACCAATTCAAATGAATAACTTTCGAAAGGAGCAAATTTTAGTAGACAGTTGGATATCGGAATAACCATGAATGTCTCATCAAGATGATGAACAGTTATGAATTAAAATTAATGCAACGTTACTATAAGAGAGATTCGACAAAAATATGTTCGTTTTACTTACTTACTTACTCCCGTTACTCCTCGTGGAGGAGCATAGGCAGCCCACCAACAATCTCGATTCAACCCCATCCTGGACAATCCTTTCCAGCTCCTTCCAGTTCTTATACATCCTTTTCATATCTGCTTCTATTTCCCGACGTAACGTGTTCTTTGGCCTTCCTCTTAACAGCTTCCCTTACAATTCCAAGTCAGGGTTTGTCTTATGATGCAGTTTGGTGATTTGCGTAATGTATGTCCTATCCATTTCCATCGTCTTTTCCTAATTTCTTCTTCAGATGGAATCTGGTTTGTTCTCTTCCACTGAAGGCTGTTGCTGATGGTATCCGGCAAATGGATGTTGAGTATCTTGTGTAGACAGCTATTTATAAATACTTGTACCTTCTTGATGATTGTTGTAGTAGTTCTACAAGTTTCAACTCCGTACAGTAGTACTGCCTTGATTTTGGTAATGAAGATTCTCACTTTGATATTGATTGAAAAACAATTGTTTTGAGTTCCATATGTTCTTTAATTGTAGAAATGCGGCTCTTGGTTCACCAATCCTCGCCTTTATGTCTGCATCTGATCTTTCTTGTTCATCAATGATGCTCCTCATGTATGTGAAGGATTCTACATCTTCCAGAGTTTCGCCATCAAGAGTGATTGGATTTCTGTTTTCCGTGTTGTAATTCAGGAATTTGGTTCTCCCCTTGTGTATGCTGAGGCCTACTGATGCAGAGACTGCAGCTACACTGGCTGTCTTTGTCTGCATTTGTTCATATGTATGCGATAGAAGGGTTAGGTCATCTGCGAAGTTCAAATCGTCTAATTGGTTCTGAGCTGTTAATCGTATTCCGTGTTTTCCCTCAGATGTTGAGGTCTACATAATCCAGCTGACCACCAGAAGAAAGAAGGAGGCGGAGAGTAGACCGTCTTGTCTGACTCCGGTCCTGAATTACTTACTGGATGTAATATGTCGGCCTTTTAAACTCTACTATACTATTTACCATACCGGTTAACAACTAATCAATTGTGACATTTAAAAAAACATGAGAGTGATTTACCTTAAAAATTAAAGTAGGAAATTGTTGGTACATTATTGATCAATAGAACATTTAAACTAATAATCACCGGGTTACCAACTTAAAGCTATACCCAAAGAATTAAACCATTTTGTGACTATACAGCAATTATCCTGTGCTATTTTTCATTGTAATCGTTTATGGGTATCGGTTAAATGGTTGATTAGTTCTATCTCTACCACCCCAGTTTATCGCTTATGTTAGTTCATAGGATAAGTTTCAATATCCAAGAGGCAAGACGTGGATGTATGAGTTGGGTTTCATCTCCCAATGATTAACTTACTACTTTCATTAACTCATCACTAAACTAAACAGGAGTATTTGAAGATGTATAAGTGTTATAACAATAGTTAAAATATTATAAAATTTGAAGTAAAATATTACAATTCAGTTGTATGTCAATGGTGAAATAAGCCCTTCACATGTGAAACTATGATTGACATAACACATGACTTTTATTTAGAACGTATATACTACTCTATATATGACAGAAATTATACATCTTTATGTATACATCCTTGTATATGTGTATGTATTACAGGAAAAGGTAACATGTATTACATTGGTTTATTGTCTCTATTATGTAATTCTATAAAAGTACAATTTGTTGTACTATTGTTAAGAAGAAAAAAAAGTTCTCTTACAGTTGAAACTACTATAGGGAACAAGAACACGAGAAGGAGGGGAGGACAATCGAATATACTGGGATATAAAATTATAGAACGACTTACCATAATCTGAGAATCATACAGTAAATAATTCATTTGCAAATTAACAATCCATCATTTCAGAATTCATTGTTCCAACTGTTTTCTGTTCTCGTTCTTTCCTTTTCGATTTTCTACTGAAATACATTCTATTCCTAACTATGGTTATATATTACTACTTATGTGTATATAAGTAGTAGCGCACATAACACTACATTTGATATGAAGTAATTGAAAGAATCTTCAATACGAATGTCAAGGCAGTTCTACTGTATGGAGCTGAAACTTGGAGAACTACAACAACCACAATCAAGAAAGTACAAGTATTTATAAATAACTGTCTACGCAAGATACTCAACATCCATTTGCCGGATACCATCAGCAATAGCCTTCTGTGGGAGAGAACAAACCAACTCCCAGCTGAAGAAGGAATTAGAAAAAGACGATGGAAATGGATAGGACATACATTACGCAACTCATCAAACTGTATCACGAGACAAGCCCTAACTTGGAATCCTGAAGGGAAGCGGAAAAGAGGAAGGCCAAAGAACACATTACGTCAGATAATAGAAGCAGATATGAAAAGGATTAATGACAACTGGAAGGAGCTGGAAAGGATTGCCCAGGACAGGGTTGGATGGAGAATGCTGGTGAGCGGCCTATGTTCCTTCACGAGGAGTAAAAGGCGTAAGTAAGTAAGTAATTGAAAGAAATGAATAAAATATTTGAAAAGATACTATAGTAGCTGATGTGCCATTGAGTTTGTCCATACTTAATTTGATTAAGCCCTTTTATTAAGTTATTTAACGGATAGAGTCATTCGTACAATAACAACTTATCTTAAATCATTGTATCTTTAATGTTGTTTCACTTGTATGAATATATATGCTTGAGCATTGCCTACTACCTACGCGTATATATTCATTCTGATAGCTTTACTAATTGTCGCCTAATTGATTCGATGATTCATTCACTTCATTATGTATATATATGTACATTTTAATCCTGTTCATTGACTTACTCGCTTGCCTCCTTGCTCATCGGCTCTACTGTTTCATGTTTCTTTGGTATACCTGTAATTTTGGCCCAGGGTTTGAATCCCCCGGGCAGGATCGTGGATGTGCACTGCTAAGGAGTCCCACAATAAGATGAAACGGCCATCCAATGCTTCCAGGTTTCCAACGGTGGTCTAACATCAATCGGTTTATGATCTCAATTTAAAAACCTAATAATCTCCTTAACCCTTATACTGGTAAGAATACAATTCTCTAATAGATGATATCAATAAACTTCTAATAGAGTTTTGTTCTCTGAGCTAGATCGTTTAATTGTGAAGCTTTCATTGTTATTCTGCACAATATCATCAAGCTTAAATATTTTTTAATTAGAAAATCATTATATCCATCAATCAATGTTATCAATGAGCTAATGATCTATATCTCAAATTAACCGGTTTCATGAATGATCCACTTAAAAAAAACATGTTGCAAAGGGAAATGAAGAAAGTTAGGGGACGACTTTTCAGCGACGCTAGACTGACTTTGAGAGTGACCAACTAATAGCTAAAACCAAATGAAGATTATAGATTAATGTGAGGAATCCGAATGATGATTTACAGTTGATGGTTAAGGTCAGGAATTAGATTTAGGATTTTCATCATGAACTGACATCAGTTAAAATGCCAAAACTCTATTTATCCAGACGGGTAAGTGAATTTTGTGCCAAAATTCAAGACATGCTATCTAATACCTGATTGATTTGTCCATAAATTAAAGTCTCGCCGACCATAATATACAAATTTTATGAAGATGATTAGATTTTATAGATTATTGCCTTTCGATCTCCCTAAACCCTCTATTGTAATAGTAATAGTAATCATAATAATCATGTACTCACTAAAGCTTAGTTCCGAATGATAATCTTTGAAGTTCCAGTAAAAAGTCGCGATCGGTAAAGTTCAGTTATATCTAATGTGAGGTAACTATTCAGTGACAAAGAATGATAATTTTGTAATATTAAGAATTGATTGATGTTAAAAGAAATCGATGGAATCCAACTCATTGGTTTATGGATGTAGAGTTGACTGTGAGACCTGAATGAGCTAGGTAGATGTTCACTATTAAAGAATCCAATAATAGGATGAAAATGTAGAACCAATGAAATTTCACTGAGCCCTAGACAAATCATCCGGCAATTGGGTCAGTGAATATCGAACAAATCATCGATCCTCATCAAGGACAAGAATAACCATCGTGCATCAGGTAGTCATATGCCATGGACTAGCGCATGCGGTGTTGGTCTCTCTATCTTCTCTGTACTCATTCTTACTAAAACATTTTTATAGTAACGTCCTTTGTGTTATACCGTCTTCAAAGCAGCCATGGTAATTTGGAACATCGAAGGGGTAATCCATGTTAGATGCTGACCGCGAGGTGTGACTTCCAAGTTAGCTGGTTCATCATACCATTCCCGTCTAATTCGAATAGATTTGCAATCATTCGACATAGATCATCTACGTTAGTGATCTACAAAACAAATGACTAATGCTTTCTGATTTTCATCGACTATTTAACCGATGTCTATCTACAATATAATCTGTTTAACCTAAAAATATTCCTTAATTTTCCTAGTAGATCAATTGCCGTTATACTATGCTCATATTTAAAGCTAAATACATAACTTTTGGTATAATGTAACAATGACATTCACAAGGTATTATTTACTTGTATCTTCCTATTGATGTTTACGACTGCAATTGATCAGTCTCTCTCTTATTGGCATATGTGCATCCTGTGCAGATCACTTCGATATAGCTCTTTAAACAAAGATGGGTAGTGGCTAGAAGTGGAATCCAATTTGATTCATGTTTCGTCCTATTCTGGAATGGTCAGCTGAATGTATCTGCATCTCAGAGTTGATGTTCACTCTGTGACTCGAACTCAGTACCGTTCACTGCAAACGCCATCGCATTATCCACTTAGCTACTGAGTTCTTATAGCCCATTTCATGTGCAATAGGGTAAAGTTTAAATACACTTGGTGTTGTTCGCTTGTATCTTCCCATTGTTGTTAAGGTCTACAATTGATCAGTCTCTCTCTTATTTGCATATGTGTATCCTGTGAAGATTGCCTCGATATACGATTAATTGACATATTGATGTGTTAAAACAAACAAGAAAACAGATAGCTTGTTGAAATGTCTAGATGGTAGGAATAGATAGCCCATATATTCAAGTAGGTTGCCTTGGTTACAGTTCGATATAATTCATATTCCATTGTTCAACAGCTAATTGATATCAAAATACTCAGATTTCTAGTATAATTGGATTATTTTTTCTTTAACAAAAATGCCCTGGTGCAGCCGAAACGGGGGAGAGTCAGCTCTCCCTCTCGAAATGCTCTCACATGGCCACGTATATATAGCCTCTGCCAGGGAAGTCCTACTCATTCCCTACTCGCGGCACTACTGTTGTTTACCAAGTTGAGAGGATGAAAACCGAATGTCCGAGGCTTTAACCGGGTTAGTGGACACGGTGAGTTCACCTAGAGGAGTTGGAAAACCCTGATTCCAAACCAATGGTGCACATAGGCTCTAGTATCCTGAAGGAACGAATGGCGTATGAACCGATGACTAGTCACTGGCTACCATGGGACTGTACGTCCTTACGATGCTCCATTGACTTGTGGATTAGACTTTTAGGTTTAAGGCTCCGGTTGTGGCCCCTTAAGAAAACCACCTAGTTCCGACTGGGAACCCGGGCAGTACCACAGCTCACATACAGATCACGTGACTCGTGCGGCGCACATGTATTCGGTGCCCCTTTGTACCAATATTTATGTGTTCAAATAAATAAATAAATAAAATAATATTTTTTTTATTGAGCTATTAATGTCACAACTTGATAACTATGTGTAAGTGTATTTATTCAATTTACTATAACAATTAATACACATGCAAAAATTAGTATTATTATTATTATTTACAAATGTCAGCACAAATTATGCACAAGAAAAATGCTAAAGTCATAATTCTTAATTAGAATCATGATAATTCACTAAATTTTGGTGGTAGTAGTAGTAGTAGTAGTAGTAGTAGTAGTAGTAGTAGTAGTAGTAGTAGTAGTAGTAGTTCTAGTAGTGGTAGTGGTAGTATTAGTAGCAGTAGGATAGTAGTGGTCCTAGTAGTGGTAATATTAATAGTAGTAATAGTAGTAGTTTTAGTATTGTTATCATTATCATTAAATTTTGATATTTCTTTGTCGATAAACAAAACTGTTTATATTCAAATCATGTAAATCTCATTGAGTTTGACTTGTTAATTGACTGATATAAAAGAAAAAAAAAGGAGAAAGGCACCAATTTCGAGTGATTGATTCTGTCCATGTCCTCCTGTTCAACTGTTACAATAAATGAAAAGTTGTAAATTATGAACCATACATTTATACATATAGATAGATAGATAGATAAGTGGGTAGATAGGTAGAGAGAGAGAGTGTGTGTGAGAGAGATTACGTTACTTGAATGTAATCATTATATACAAACTATTATGAAAGTGTACTAGAGGTATGATTCGGTCACCTATGCTCCATTAGGTGTAAAAGGCATAAGTAAAGTAAGTAAGTAACTAGAGGTATGATGAAGTTGTAGAAACCTTTTGAAATATAGAAAGAACTTCAAAGGAAAAACAAGAAGAAATTTAGAAACCATTCGGAATTTCTCTCAACTACAAATGGATATCAATGTGAAGAGAAGAAATCTAAACAAACAAACAAACAAAGGAGAATGTAATTCAGTAGTATGATTACTACTACTCATTTACAAATTTAAGTACTTTGTATAAGCTGCCTTAAATTTATATTCACATTTACAAACTAAAATAAGTCTATATATTCATAAGTTATAATGTGAAGAAATAACAAAATACCCATTCCCCCCCACCCCCGGTATAGTTACCACAGTATTTAAGTAGTTTAATGTTGATATTGATAATATGAAAGGTTAATAGTAAGTTTTACCAATGTAAAATGAATTGTGATTTAAGTTAGAATTGGTAACTGATACCTTTGTTCATAGTGTTTATGATATTTTATATGATATTAGTGATAGACCGGGATGAAAAAGGCTTTAATAGTTATATGAGTGTTTCTATAATGTTATAGATGAATTGTATTGAACTATTCAGATATGTGTTATTGGTACCGACGACATAAGAAATAGATTATTGGCATCAATTTTACGTCCATTATGTTGTTGTCCAGGTAAACTTGTACCACTACCTCCACTTATAGCTGCTGTACCATCTAATGGACCATTAGTAGTAAATGATCCTGAATTAACTTGTAAACCTGATGTACCAATAACTGAACCAACTGGAATAGGCATTGTATGATTTATATGAATACCAGTAGAATGATGACATTCAAGATTTGTTGATGGTGGTTGTGGAAGTAATCGATTATTAGAAATGTAATCATCTTGCCATGTTGTACAATTATTAACACCTAGATTTAATCCATTTGATAATTTTGAATGATTATTACTATTCATCCAAACTTTTGATTGTCCTGTATTCCAACTCATTGTAACTGGATTTGGTAGTGATGGTGGTGGTGGTGGTGGTGAACGATTTGGTTCAAGTACTCCAGTATGACTTAAAACACCAATAGATACTGCTCTTTGATGATGATGATGATGATGATGATGATGATGTTTAGAATTTGTTTTAGATGAACAATGAACTACACGTTTTAAACATAATTGCCATGAATTCACTGTTTTACTAGACCATATCCAAAATCCTGATGTAATACCAATAACAAGTGACATAAAATATTTTAACATAAACACTGCATATTCCGGTTGAACATTTACATATTGTGGTGGATTTAAATGTAATGTAAAACCATGTTTACCTTTGAACATTTGATCATTTAATGATAATGTATGATGATCAGGATCATGATCAGGATCATGATCAGGATCACGATCATGATTGATAAATAATGATCTTAATTGATCTAATAAATTCTGATGTGTTAAATCTTTCATATATGATAATGTAATACATGGACAATTATGTCCTTTATTCCATAAATCACGATAATATAATTCATAACAATAACATGCTATAACAATAGTTGCTGGGACAATATACAATACACTAAATATACCAATACGGATCATTAATTTCTCTAATTTATCCGTTTTCAAATGACTACGACTTTGACATTTAATTTCATTACGTATTTTAAATAAAGCAATAAAACCGGCAAATAAAAAGATTGTACCTAAACTTAAATAAATACACATTGGAATAAGGATAAATATACGTAAATAATATAAATTAATTGAACCAACAGTACATAAACCACCAATTGGATCACCATCAATTGCTGATAAAATCAATATGATGATCGCTTTTGTACCAGGAATAAACCATGCAAAAAAATGATAGATCTAAAAAAAAAAAGAAAAAAAAGATCAATTTTAATCATTCAGATCATGAATTGATTGAAACTAGATCAATATGGAATAGTTGAAAGTCACAATGGATTGATCACTGGGTGGTGATCAATGTCATGCGTGTCAAATCCTTATTTAGTTTTCTGTTGACTACCTTCAACCACTATTTAAAATTTGAAAGTACTAGATGGCTGTTTTGTCTTATTGTAGGATTCATCAGCAGTATGTATTCATAATCCTGCCTATGGGAATCAAACCCAGATGCCTTCAGGCTTTTGATACAGTACTCTAGATCAATATGGAATAGTTGAAAGTCACAATGGATTGATCACTGAGTGGTGATCAATGTCATACGTGTCAAATCCTTATTTAGTTTCCTGTTGACCACCTTCAACCACTATTTAAAATTTGAAAGTATTAGATGGCCGTTTCGTCTTATTGTAGGATTCATCAACAGTACATATTCGTAATCCTGCCTATGGGAATCAAACCCAGATGCCTTCAGGCTTTTGATACAGTACTCTAGATCAATATGGAATAGTTGAAAGTCACAATGGATTGATCACTGGGTGATGATCAATGTCATGCGTGTCAAGTCCTTATTTAGTTTCCTGTTGACCACCTTCAACCACTATTTAAAATTTGAAAGTACTAGATGGCTGTTTTGTCTTATTGTAGGATTCATCAGCAGTATGTATTCATAATCTTGCTTGTGGGAATCAAACCCAGATGCCTTCAGGCTTTTGATACAGTACTCTAGATCAATATGGAAAACTTGAAAGTACTAGATGGCCGTTTTGTCTTATTGTAGGATTCATCAGCAGTATGTATTCATAATCTTGCTTGTGGGAATCAAACCCAGGAGCCTTCAGTCTTGTACGTCGTCCAATGTTTTCAGGTTCGCCATGTTGATCTAGCTTCAATAGAAATTACTACAATCTCTACAAAACACTTTCAGATTGTGAATAGTTAATTTTTTTATGAAAAGTTCAGAAGAATTACACATCAAAATAAACTATTATGATGATTTGTAATCTATCACCAATTTGTTCTGTCCTACTTTACAGCTGTCAAACGTGGCCATTAAGAGTAGAAGATATTCGTAAGCTACTAATATTTGATCACAGATGTCTTAGAAATATTGTTTGCATCTTCTTGGATCACAAGGTAGGTAATAGTGAAGTTAGATAAATGATATTAGAGAATGATGGTAAATTAGTTGATGAGGTTGTAAATCTTCGTCGACTGAAATGGTCGGGCCAAGTGTTATGTATGCCTGAACACCGATTACCACGACGCTCAATGCTGACTTGTGTAGAGGATGGTTGGAATAAAGTCAGAGGTGGCCAAATCAAAACGTGACACCGTTGCTTGAAGTCACTAACTTCTGGTCTGAGCCATGTTGGTTGATGCAAACTGCTTCGTTGGGGTCCATGTGACTATCGTAATCAATGATTGGAGACTCTTGGTGACATGGATCAGAAACGATCACAATGCTGTAGATGTATACACTGTTTGTCTTCCATAAATTATGAGATTAAAATTGTTTAATATCTTTCTGTCTACGAACTAATTCTCTCTTCCTGTACTGTGTCCTGATGTGCAATCTTCCTTTTATACATCACTCCCGTTTTTATTGGCTTATCATTAACTTAGACTAAAAACTACAGACTAAGATAATTACCATTCTAAATCAAGTGTGCTAGTGATAACATTATATTAAAAATGTAAAAACCAGATGACAGTAAATCGTTAATAGTGGTTTATTTTTTGATTAAGATTATGAATCGACTGATGTTAGACCGCCATTGGAAACCTGAAGACACTGGACGGTCGTCTGATCCTGGTGTTTGACTCAGTAGTGCTCATCCACGACCCCACTCATGGTGTTCGAACCCAGGACTTTCGGTCTAGCGCGTGAACGCTTAACCTCTAGACCAATCATCTGGAATACAATGGTTTTAATGTTTAACCTCAACTGATCCGCAAAATTGTGCGACCTGTCTCTACCTGATATGGATTAGCTCCATTGGTGACGGCTTCTTACTAGAACTCCGAGAATTCCCTCACGAAGCTAGTCATTAATGAGCACATGCTAATTATGTGTATGGGGTTTGAATATTGCGAGCGGAATCGTGGATACATATTTCTAAGTAATCCCACAATAAGACGAAACGACTGTCCATTACCTCCAGGTTATCAATGGTAGTCTAGCATTCATCGATTCATGATCTCAATCAATCTCAACAACTTCATACTGGTCTATTTTTTCTGAAATTATAATTATTATGATTACTATTTAGTCTTTATTTTGGTAAAAAATCTCGAATTATTCATGTCATCTCCATGCAATCAAATGTACAGAATAAACATAAACTATAGCAATGTATTTCTAGGATGCATTTGGACGATCAGCACTTCGAAGATGATCTGGCCCTTCTATCCCAACCGCAACAACAAATGCAGGAGAAGACGAACAGTGTGGCTGCAGCCTCAGCAGTAGCAATAGGTCTCAATATACACAAAGGGAAAAGCAAGATTCTCCGATACAACACAGCATGCACAAATCCAATCACATTAGACGGAGAAGATTTGAAAGATGAAAAACCTTTACATATTTGGGTAGCATCATTGATGAACGGGGTGAATCTGATGCAGATGTGAAGGCGCAGATCAGAAAAGCAAGAGCTGCACATCTGCAACTGAAGAACATCTGGAACTCAAAGCAACTCTCTGTCACCCAACACCAAGGTCAGGATTTTCAATACAAATATCAAGACAGTTCTACTGTATAGGGCAGAAACCTGGAGAACCATGAAATCCATTATCCAGAAAATACAGATGTTTATTAACAGTTGTCTACACAAAATACTTTGAATCCGTTGGCCAGACACTATTAGCAACAACCAACTGTTGGAGAGAACAAACCAGATTCCAGCGAAGGAAGAAATCATGAAGAATTGCTGGTAGTGAATAGGACACACATTGAGGAAAGCGCCAAACTGTGTCACAAGACAAGCCCCCACATAGAATCCTCAAGACCAAATGATGCGAAGAGGAAGATCAAAGAACACATTACGCCGAATAATGTAGACAAACATGAGAAAAATAAAGAAACATTAAATAGAACTAAAAAGTAAGGCAGAATGGGACACAATAATAAATTACCTGAGAATATTTTGCAATAGCTTCAGTGCCCCATTTTAATCCAGCAGCTAAAAACCATGTTAATGTTAATATAACCCACCATATAGATGATGCCATACTAAATATATATGTTAATAAAAATACAATACTACATTGTATAGGTCCAGTTGTATTCATTCTAAGCATTAAACCATTACATGCAATTAATTCATGTCCTATAATAATACGTATGATATAACCAATTGCAATCATAAAATAACATGTTGATAAATAAATAATTGAACGTTCCGGATATTGAAATCGGTTGGAATCCACTAGAAATGTGATCATAATCAATAATGTGGATAGAATACATAATATAGACCATAAACTAAGCCAAAATGTAATAAATGTTTTATCAGATTGATTATTAAATAATGGATAATAACATGATGGTAAACAATTTTTTATATGACCAGTGATCACTTCATTTAATGGTGGTTTTATCCCATTTATAAATGGATCACGACATTTACATGGTAAACATAAATAAAAATTTAATAAATTTTCATTTGATTGAATTGATTTTTTATTGATTTGATTGGAAATTTTATTGATTTTTTGTGAATTGATTTTTGTTATGAAATATTCATGTAATTGATTTAATAATTCTGATGATGGACTATTTGAATTATTTGGCTTTATATAGAAATGAATTTGTTTGATAAAATTATATAATTCCATATTGAATGATAGATCTTCACCTTTACCAAGTATAATATCATTCATCTTATGATCATGATTATTATTATTATTAGTAGTAGTAGTAGTAGTAATAATAGTAGTATCTTTATGGATCATTCCAATTTGTTGGTCACCAGAAGGTAAAGATGATGATGAGGAGGAGGATGATGAGGATGTCACTTTTCTATTGTTTGGTGTATTACTTCGACTAACACATTCATTCTAAGAGAAAAGTTTCAAAAAAACAAACGACAGGTCATTACTTTATTGAAGAAGTACTGTGGTGTGTACTACTTATATCTTGTACTGTCGGTTATTATGTTAAGCTCATATAGTTTATTCTAGCATTCGGACAGTTTATTCTATTCATTCAATTTGAGTCACATTCTGACCTTGTTATTTATCCGCTCATCGATCTTGACTGTTTTTATATGAGCCCGGTAGGTGTGTGTACATTTCATACCTCATTACGCATCACATGTCTGTGTGACAATAAATATTGATTAACGCTTGACTAAATAGGAGTTCGCTTACTCTCCATCTCCACTGGGTGTCATTTCGCTTCTCTCTATTCTATTCGCTTCATATATGAAATATATGGATTCACAAGTTCATTCTCGTTATTTGACTTATTTAATTCTGTTATTGACTAACGTGACTAAAGTCGATGATTATATACGAAGATAGGCGATATATATATATATATATATATATATATATATATATATATATATATATATATATATATATATATATATATATATATATACTTCAACAACAATCATCATTACAATCTCATTGGAATCAGATCTACGGGCCACTAAAGTGGAGATCCCTTTCTACAACACCATTCGATCTAAATGACGATTAAATAACGGGCTTCCACAAACTACATAAGTAGTATACAACGAAAATCAGGAATAGAATTTTTTTTAGTAGAAGATTGAAAAGAAAAGAATAGGAACAGAAATCAAATGGTATGACAATGTAGCAATCATGAAATCGGCGACGATGAACTAACATTTGCAAAACAAAACATAGTCAAGTTTGAGACAATTGATTGATGTTGTGCAAATGAAGTATTTACTGTATCATTCTTAGAGTTTAGTAAAACGTTCTGTAATTTTTGCATCCAAGTACATTCGATGCAGACGAAGACAGCCAGTGTAGCAGCAGTCTCTGCAACAGTAGGCCTCAGTATACACAAAGGGAAAACCAACGTCCTCAAATTCAAAACAGAGAACAGCAATCCAGTCACTCTTGATGGCGAAACTCTAGAAGATGTAGAATCCTTCACATACCTGGGAACAAGGAGGTTCAGATGCAGACGTAAAGGCTAGGATTGGTAAAGCAAGGGTCACATTCCTACAATTGAAGAACATATGGAACTCAAAACAACTGTCTCTCAACCAATATCAAAGTCACAATCTTCAATACGAACGTCAAGGCAGTTCTACTGTATGGAGCTGAAACTTGGAGAACTACAACAACCACAATCAAGAAAGTACAAGTATTTATAAATAACTGTCTACGCAAGATACTCAACATCCATTGGCCGGATACCATCAGCAATAGCCTTCTGTGGGAGAGAACAAACCAGATTCCATCTGAAGAAAATGGTATGTAAAAGACGATGGAAATGGATAGGACGTACATTACGCAAATCGTCAAACTGCATCACGAGGCAAGTGCTAACTTGGAATTCTGAAGGGAAGCGGAATAGAGGAAGGCCAAAGAACACATTACGTCGGGAAATAGAAGCAGACATGAAAAGGATCAATAGGAACTGGAAGGAGCTGGAAAGGATTGCCCAGGACAGTGTGGGGTGGAAAATGCTAGTGAGTGGCCTATGCTCCTTCACGAGGAGTAGCAGGCGTAAGTAAGTAAGTAAGTACATTCGATTGTCTCCCTCCCCCCTTCTTGTTCACTGCAGTCCAACTTTGCAATTTCTCTTTAATATAAAACATCGATTTGATTATTGAGTTACATAATCAATTTAAGGATGATGTTTATCTATCATTCTCTAATTAAAGTAAATGATCACTTTAAATCATAACTTACACTACAATCAATAATATACTTTTCGTCCTACTTTTTTGCTCATTAGTGACAGTGTCCAAGAAGTATTTCTTGGAGTTCTAGTGAGAAGCCGTGACCAGCGGAGTTTAACCGGTTCTGTTGTGAGATAGTAACTCACTGAAGACAATGGCGGATGTGTCGCTCAATTTCGTGAATTAGTTAAAGTTAGAAATTACCACAATTACATGCTGAACTATTCAGTTTTCTAATGGTTAAGCACTCGCTCGCGAGATTGATAAGTCCTGGGTTTAAACCTTGCGAGGTGGAATCATGAATGCGCACTGCTGAGGAGCCTCATATTAGAACGGAACAGCCATCCATGGTGGTCTAGCTTCAATCGACTCATGATCTCAACTATTAAAATTACTATTTTTGCTGTTGAGATTCATCATCTAGATAGATCTATTACCTACTTGTTGATAATTACAATAACACTAGAGCTAAGTAATTATCACTATCCATGTTATTATTTAATCCATCAATTCAATCAATCAAGGTAATCTTGATGTCTATCTGGTTATTTAATCCATTTAATCCATTTCAATGAATTTGAAAATTTAATTGTTGACATATTAAACCTAAGTAATATGCTGTTAGTCTGAAGAAGCATCTTAAACTAATTTGCAAAACGTCAGAAATCTAATTTTCCACTCATCAACATATGACAAACATATTATTGATTTAATTATGAATGACAGTATGTTACAAAATGGTTAAGGTCAAGATATATTCAAAGTTATATAACGTTAGCCTAGTTTCAGTAGATGATATCCCTTTGAAATAATTTAGAAGAAAATTTTTTGTTTTGCAAATCTATAAAGATCTTTTGTCAACAATTCCAAATGTAAATTCAATGGTTAAGAACATGAGTCAGTTGAAGCTAGACCAATATGGAAAACCTGAAAGCACTGGACGGCCGTTTTGTCCCATTGTGGGACGCTTCGGCAGTGCACATCAATGACCTCGTACCCTGCAAGATTCGAACCCAGGACCTAATGGTTTCGCGCGCGAGCACTTAACCACTAGAACACTGAACCGTTCGGCATGTAACTGTGGTAATGTCTAACTTCAACTAACCCACAAAATTGAGCGACACATCCATCATTGTCTTCAGTGAGTTACTATCTCACAACAGACCTGGTTGAACTCCACCATTGAAATTACTATAATATCCACAAAACCCATCTGATATTAATTCCAAATGTAGTGGATCCCATATAAATGAATAACAAAAATTTTGTGGGAGATAATTCTTTCACAAATTCATTTGAGATAGTGGAGAAGCTCAATGGAGATCAACAAGAACCAATCAACATCGAGATCTATAGGACAAGTTGTGAACCATATATGGAGAAATTCGAACAATTCTTTTCTACCTGGAGATTGTGCTGATAATTTTGTTCAGAAGAACGATGAAAGCTCCAAGACAAATCCCTGTTGATTGGAGAACAAAACTCCATCAAAAACAAATTATTTTACAATGTTTTTTTTGGTTTATTAGGTACTATCTATTATCCTATCTAAATTAATACACTCATAGGTAAATATAATCAAAAAATAAACATCAGGACTCAAAGGAAGAATGCAATAAAATGGACAACTTAGGTGTAACTAGATTTGGATTTCACAGATGACCTAACTATCCTATACCAAACACATACACACTAACAGTAGTAAACTTAAACACACACAAGGCAACAAGAAGCAACAAACACATATACAACACACACAACATCAACACAATCACTCTTCATGCAGAAACTTTGCGAAAGGTGGAAACTCTCATGTATCTGGTTAGCATCATCAATCAACAAGGAGCATCCAATGCACACGTAAAGGTAACGATTGACAAAGTGAGGACAGCATTCATACAGTTGAACAAAATATCCAATTCAAAACAACTATCTGCAAGCCAATATCAACATCACAATCTTCAATATGAATATCAACACACTTCTACTGTACAGAACTGAAACGTGACAAACAACCACAACCATCAAAATCACAAATATGCATAAGTGGTTATAAACAGTTGTCTAAGCCGAATACTCAACATCCGTTGACCGGATACTATCAACAACAGTTTACTGTGAGAGTGAATAAATCAGTTTCCATCTAAACAGGAAATTAGGGAAAAAAAAGCTAGAATTGGTATGTATGACATAGATTGTGGAAATCAGCAAACTGCATCAAGAGGCAAGAGATAACATGGAACCGTGACGATAAACGAGAAAGAGGAATACAAAGGAAATGGAATGAGAAATCAAAAGAATGTATAACAGTCGGAAACAACTGTAAATCAGTGCGGATGACAATGTTGATTGTATATTGGTTGTGGTTGGCCCAATGCTCCTCCACAAGGGTTAACATTTGTAAGGAAGTAAATAATATTTAGTTAAATCAATAAAAATTTTCTTTTTTTTTGATTGAAATCATGAATCGACACTATCACCACTGGATGCCGGCCCAGTGGTCCAGTAGGTTAACCGTTCACACTCGAAACCTAATTCCCAGTGTTCGAATCCCGCAAGCGGGATCGTGAATGCGCACTGCTGAGGAGTCTCACAATAGGACGAAACGGCCGTCTAGTGCTTCTAGGTTTCCATAAGTGGTCTAACATCAATCGATTCATGTTCTCAATCAAAAACTTTATAATCTCCACAACTCCTATACTAAAAATTTTCTTAATATAAACATCATCATTCTCAATATTGATAGATATATATTCTGTTTCATCAAAACGAAGTATGTCTGATTCATTTTTAAGTATTAAAATAACTGAGTCATTTGAATTTATCTTTAGGCTACTTTGTATCCTGCTGTGTAAAGAAAAGAAACAAGTCGTCTAAGAAACGGATACAAACAAAATGGAAACCATTTTTTCTTTTTTTTCTTTTTCTTTGTGTTTTATTCCATTGATGAATAGATCTATAATTGAATCAATGATTTGTAATGGTAAACAGATTATCACTTATTATTGTTTACTTGTATCATCTAAATAGAACAAAATTGTACATCTTGGATTCTATTGATAGTCATTATCTACTTCTTTTTGTTTGTTTTGAAAACAGCTTTATTCACTTAAATGATAGAAGTAGTGATAAGCATTGATTTACTCAAGATACTCAACATTCATTGTCTGGATACTATTAGCCATAGTCTATTGTGAGAGTGAACAAATTAGCTTACATGTGAAGATGAAATTATGAAAAGACTCTGGATATGGATAAGATATACATAACATCTGCTCTTTGTATTCTCCCGAATTCTAATCTTCTAAATTCTTCATGTCCCTTTCCTTTTTTTCTCTTTCCAAACTTATTTCACTGGATTATACTCCTTGAATAATGTGTCGTTTTTCTTGTCCTCCAAAACAGAGAATTTACGAGGACACTTCAAAAATGTTCAAAAGCCTAGAACAAATTATTTTTTAGCTGACTATCGACTTTTCCATCGAATCATCAACGAGTGGAATTCATTAGTTCAGCATGTAATCGAGGCTCCATCCGTCGACTCTTGAATCAACTGAGAGACCACCATTGCCAAGATTAACACAGGCCATCAAGCCTCCTGTCCTTTCTAAACTGAATCTGAAACCCTAATGTTTCCGATTACTGCTTATACTCTTACTACCTCTACCACTATTGGGATTTGAATTGATAATGTAGTGTGGCAAGTTGAATTGATGTACGTACGTATGATGTTCTACACTGTTACTGAATGACTGACTGACTGACTTATTAACCATATAAATGGATAAACATTTCTATCTAATCAGAGAGATTGTTACTATCTAAATTATTCAAGATACTGATAATCCATATAAAAATGCAAATGTTATTATGATTGATACATCGAAACTAATGATTAAGATAGAATTCCACTGATAAATTTGCAATATGGTTATATTATGATAATGAACTATGTTTAATATCATGAAGACAATCAAAATAAGAGATCTATAATATAGATTTCATGTGAAGTAGATGAAAATAATCGATCAAAGACCCTTAGATTATATTTAGTAATAAGATAAACATGAAATCTTTAGGGAATTAACTCTTTCCATACCACTTGAATTCATATTACCGAGTTTTATAGTGTAAGATGTTGTCAGTGTGTCATTTACGTTACAGCTGACTTCTTGCAGTCACTGATGAATGAACGATATCATGTTTTTCTATTTCTTTAACGCTGTTTAGACTCTATATAGTGGCTATTTTAGTGGTTATATAGCAAACGGATTGTTAGGATTTGATCAGTACTAAAGACTAGACAAACCTAATATTAATCACCACCTAATTAGTAGTCAGTTCAAACCTAGAATTCATTGTAGGTAAATCATATCAAAATGAAGGTAAACATAATAAGAGCAACACACTTGAAATCCTCAAAACCAAAAGAGAAGAGAAAGACTATTACGCCAAGAAATGGAGACAGACATAAGGATAATGAAAAAAAATTGAATAGAACTGGAAAGGAAAGCTCAGGAGGGAGTGCGTTAGAGAATGCTGGTCGGTGGCCTATGCTCCATTGGGAGTAACAGACGTAAGTAAGTATGTCAGTAAGTAAGAAGTCTTCCATGACTATTCACATTATAAGATGATCCTAGATCCCATTTCTGGAAGATTAAGGAGTGCTAGGATGATACAGTTATTCAGATCTACATGTCTATAAATGTCTTTCCATTATCTATTATTATTATTATTATTCCTCTTAAGATCTCCACCCAAAATTCTATGTTTAGTACCATATGGAAATCTCTGCATACACTATTTCAACGAGTTTCGCTTACTCTTCTTATATCATAAGGTAACAATCGTAAACTGTTTGTACATGTACATGAAATGAGTAACTAATGTATCTGGAATGATATGAAATGTCTTCTTTTTTAGTAAAACAAGAATCAGTATAACCTTCCCGGGTGCCCAAAAGGGATCAGGTGGTTTTCTTAGAGGACCGCACCCGAAGCCTTTGATTAAAAGGTCTGATCTACAATGCAATGAAGCAACGTCAGGAGATGTAGTCCCATGGTAGCTGGTGACCAACGATTGGTTCATAAGCCATTTGTTCCTTCAGGATCCTGGAGTTCATGTGCACCATTTGTTTGGAATCAGGGTTTCCCACCTCCCCTAGGTTAACTCTCCTTGTCCACAAACCTGGTTAAAGCACCGAACATTCGCTTTTTGTCCTCTCAATTTCATAAACAACAATAGTTTCTCGAGAAGGTAATAAGTAGGACTTCCCTGACAGTGGTTGCGTGCATGTGGCCATGTGAGTGCATTTCGAAAGGAAAAGCTGACTCTCCTCACTCTCTGTCATACCACAGCGTTTGAGGGCCAACCTAATCCAAAGTAATTGCTGAGCATTAATAAACAAAATGTATTATGACATAATACTTTTTTTCTTTGAAAAAAAGTTAATCTACTTACTCCTTCTGGTAGAAGATCACAATTCATCCTTTCAGGCCAACCAAATCCATAAGTACGCATAACTGGCATACATCCATCACGTGCACTTTCACATAATGATTTGCATGCAGTTAAACGATAATGCCAATTTGGTAAACAAATTGGTGTATACATACTACACAGAAATAATCTTAAATCATCTGAACAATTAATTTCAACCAAAGGATAGAATTGATGAACCTTTGAAAATAAAAAATAAGAAGAAAATAACATTCGTAAATATCATGATGTAATGGTTAAGATTATTGATTCAGATCATGAATTGATCAATGTTAGACAACCATTGGAAACCTGAAAGCATTAGACGGTTGCTTCATTCTAGTAATGGGATCCCTCATCAATGATTATCGATGATCCCACACAGGAAACTTGAACCCAGGATATTTAGTCTTGCACGTGAACACTTCTAGACAACTGTGCCAGTATCCAACAATGTCAGTGTTTAATTTCAAACAATCTATGACATTGCGCGACCATCTTCCATTGTCTATAGTTGATAACTGTCTCACACCCAACATAGATTAGTTACACTAGCTATGACTTCTCAATAGAACTCCGAAAATTATTTCCCGAAGCTAATAGCTAATGAGCACATGATAATTATCAGTGATGTTGCAGAGACTGATATTAACAAAAGGAACTAACATTTCAATATTTTAATGATCTCAGAACCAACACTAAGGAAGAGTCACTTGTTTAGTTATAAAGAGTCGTCAGTAATTCTCCAGTTAATCTCAATTAACATACTTCTATTAACATCAATCTAAACAAAAAGAAACTGTAAACTCATATTTAGCTATCAGAATACTATGAAACTCAATAGAATTAAAGAAAACATATTTGAAAGGGGTTTTCATGGATATTATGGTAATGTTAATAGTTGAGATCATGAGTCGATTGAAGCTAGACCACCATGAAAAACTTGAAAGCACTGGACGGCTGTGGATTGGTTGAAGTTAGACATAATACCGTTGGATGTTGGCTCAATGGTCGAGTGTTTGAACGCTCGCCCGCGAGACTGATAGGTTATTAGTTTGAATCTCGCAAGGCGGGATCGTACATGAGCACTGCTGAGGAGTCTCATACTAGGACAAAATGACCATGCAGTGATTCCAGGTTTTTCATGGTGATCTAGCTTCAATTGACTCATGAATTTAACCATCAAATTTTACGTGAGATCAGACTGCTTGTCTACAATCGCAAACGACAGAGGTAAAAAGAAATACTTCACATTTATTTTCGTATCGATTATTTTAATTTCCCCATTGATGTTTAGAACTACAACTTGTCAGTCACTTATCGGCATGTATGCATCTTGAGCGGATTGCCTCGATGTAGTCTTAATTTACAAGTATTATAAGCTGAGATGATAGTGGCTAGCAGTGGAGTCCAGGATGAGCGTTTCAGCTTGCATCCCATAGTCCCGGAGTGAACATCAGTTCTGGGATGTGATGAGTCTCAAATAGAACAAAACGCGTATCCTAGATCCCACTGTTAGCCACTATCCATGTCATGTTTGTATCAATTTTGTTGATGTAGCATGATCTATGAGTAATTAAACGTTACATAGAGGTTTAAATTTTCTGTCTATCGATATTCTATAGTGATCTATTTGTAACCTTAATGCATTACCTCCACAATACTTTCGGTCAGAATTTCGTAAAATTGGTTTGTGCCCTAGTCGTATATGCTACACACCAGCTGAGTCAGCATGATCCCCAGTATTGATGTTCACACTAAGACTCGAACTTACTCTCAATATCATTATTAGATAATAAGAGATACATTATGATTATAGATAGTCTGATTTCAATAAGAACTTGTAGATAGAATTCAAGTTAAAACGTGTTGATACTAAGAAGAAATATTCATAAAGAGGAAGTTACCCCTTCGAAGGCAATGGAAGATGGTCGTGTAATATCGCGGATTGATTGAAGTTAGACATTAACAATGTTAAATGCCTATTCAGTGGTCTAGAAGTTAAAAGTTCGCGCGTGAGACCGAAGGTCCCGTAATCAATGTCTACACCCAAGACCGTAGATACGCACAGATGATTAGTTCCACACTAGGATGAGAAGGCCATTCAGTACTTTCAGGTTTTCAATAGTTGTCTAGCATTGATCGATTCATGATCTTAATGAAACTCAACAATCTCCACTAACGTATACTAGTCATATTATTATCAATATTAATTGAATAATTGTCATTGATTATAGTAAACTATCACACTAAGCAACGATAAATCTACTCCATATAACAAAGTATGATTGAATTCAATGAAAGAATTAAAACATTCATCTGTTACAATTGATCATAGTCATAGTTATTCTATTAATGGTAATAGAAGTTTATAAAGAATCCAATCTAGAGAGCACATATGTGCCTTTCCGAATATTCAGAATACTTCATGTTTATTTACTCTGATAAAAGCCATGACCATATGTAATTAGTTAGTTAGTTAGTTAGTTAGTTAGTTATTCTGTTAATCAGTTTTCATACATATGTCTTTGTTTATGCAGATGACTTTTCTTTGTATATTTACGTTAATCCGTATACATTCCATGTGTGGTTTATGGAGAAACATTTGTAACTATCGGATGAATACTTTTCTAAAAAATTACATTCTTCAAATTGTATTTTAGTATGTTACATTCTCCCTCTTAGTGAACATATACCTTTAGGGCACACCCTCCCCCCTCCCCCCCCAAAAAAACAGAAAAGACAAGTAGTGTAGATAGAAAAACTTGAAGATATTGGTGTGGTTATTGTTGTTATTACTGTAATCAGTACAATAGTAGATATAATGCAAAGAATACATTAGAAAAAGGAGTATTTCAACATACGTTTATACTTTAAACGTTTAATTGGTCTAGAGATTGTATCAACTTTCGAATGAATCAATTCATGATTACAATTGGTGAGTAATGTAACTAGTTTGTATTGTCCTGCACCACTCTACAGTTACGGTACTCTAATGGATGCATTTGATTTATGGTAATTCTGAAGTACATATTTCACGATTAGAACATGTTGTGAAGTAGCTCATATAGCAGTATTTTCGTCATAAACAATGACTGTTACCACTCGTGAAGAAAGGATAGGGCCATCTACAACGAATATACAATCAACTTTGACATCCTCACTCCTTTACAGTTGTTTCCGATTGCTATTTATTCTTTTGATTTTTCATTCCAATTCACAACTCAATATGATCCTTTGTATTCCTCTTTCTCGTTTATCGTCACGGTTCCATGTTATCGCTTGTCTCTTGATGCAGTTTGTTGATTTCCACAATCTATGTCATACATACCAATTCTAGGTTCTTTCCCTAATTTCCTGTTTAGATGGAAGCTGGTTTATTCACTCTCACAGTAAGCTGTTGTTGATAGTATTCGGTCGACGAGTGTTGAGTATTCGGCTTAGACAACTGATTACAATCACTTATACATGTTTGTGGTTGTGATTGTTCTGCACGTCTCAACACTGTACAATGGAAGTGTGTTGACATTTGTATTGAAGATTGTGATGTTGATGTTGGCTTGCAGACAGTTGTTTTTAATTGGATATTTTGTTCACGTGTAGGAATGCTGTCCTCACTTTGTCAATCCTTACGTTTACGTGTGTATTGGATGCTCCTTGTTTATCGATGATAACTTTTCAATCTGATGTTGAGTATCTGTAAAGAACACTAACAATCTAAACCAAACTGAGATTCTAGATATCTTGAGGTTGACAATTTTCAACTATTACACATCAAATTTAAATACTTTCCGATAGTGACTAATTTATCTCACTATTGAAGAAGTACCATTGCATAAGTAAACTTTTGTTAATCCGGAGTAGTAGTTATATAATATACCATTGTAAGACAGGGTAATTTTACATTGGTTTTCAGAAGAACTAGACACCACCCAGACTTCCACGTGACAACCCATACAGTACAGCTCAATCCCGCTTCACAGGAGAGCCAGACACCGTATAGGCTTTAACGCTACAAACTGAATAGTACAGCTCAATCCTGTGGCGCAACCACACAGGTATTAAGCACCCTGGTGGACCATTCGCACCATTCATCTACACATCCACATCACATGTACAGTTATTCCGATCAATAACCTCGTGAGTTAATTATCCACAGCACGAACAGGCCAAACTTGACCTATTCCGCTTACACGGCAGTCAAACTCATTAATGTTAACAATGGCAACATGCTTTACAATATCCCAATAATCACCAGTGTATGAATGAAATCGGTTAACTAGTAAATCAATTTTGTGCTTGAATAGTCAACAAAACTTGCCAAAATAATGTCGAACCATTTACAATATCAATAGCGAACCTTCAGTTTCATATTGAAACCTTTAGTTCTACATAGTTATCATCAATCCGGATTAATACATATATATCAAATGACAATCAGAAAAATCATGCACAAACATAAGAACAAAAATCAAAACAATCGGAGACACAAGCAAAACAAAGAAGTAAACAATGACGAGTTTAAGGTCAATAAGAACCAATCGACATCGAGGTGTACAGAACAAACTGTGAAACGCATATGGAGAAATTCAAACACTTCACTTCTATGTGAAGTTTGTGCTGATGATGTCGTTCAGAAGAACGATGAAAGCTTCACGACCAAACCATCCAGCTCAGAGAATAAAACTCCACCAAAATGACAATTTAGCTAACAATCACAATGATCTACATAATCATTCAGTTTATGAAATTTAGCCTGGGTTCGAGCCCCGCGTGGTGCGGGATCGTGGATGCGCACTGCTGAGAAGTCCCATACTAGGACGAAACAATCGTCCAGTGCTTCCAGGTTTTCAATGGTGGTCTAGCTTCAATTGACTCATGATTTCAATCTGTGAAAATTTCTAAGAAAAAATCTCCACAAACCCCTTCTGATAATTAAATATTTAATTTCAAATTAATAATTACTTTCAACTATCTTATTCTTCTCCTTTTTGCTACTTCATCTTCTTTTAGAATCTCTTTAGAAGAAAAAACCTGCTGTGAATCTACACTAGTGATTAATTTTGTACTGTCCAATGATTGGTATTTTTCTATAGTTATCTATACACACACACATTTATATATCAGAGGTCATTTTGACAACCTGCTGTGTACAATCAAGCAATATCTTCATATTTCTTCCCTTTACTGATTTATATCGTATTCGTTGGTATGCTGGTTGATTTACAAAATAGTGATAATTGATGGTTAAAAACCACGTACCAACTTAAATGTCACTCATTCATAAAGAGAGACATTATAATTTATGCATATGTACATAGTGCTTAAGATGATGGTGCTTAAATATGCATCCATATGTATGTTTGTGTGTATGTAGGTAACGGGTGCATTGAATGAAAAAAAATTTTTTCACTTTTTCTTCTAATCCTCACCCTTTTTTTTTACGTAGTTGAACAATGCGACCTTCTATTTATCTTTTACATTGTGCTTAACTATCTTATAACCCCTGCTAAGTTGTTGCGTGCTTTTAATAAACTATGATGATTAACTATTTAACTAAGAGTAACTATGTCTAATATTACTGATTGTGATTATGTAATAAATTGGTCCATTAAATCATTATAATTCATTACTATTATTAATGATTCGTTAAGTAATAAGTTCAATCATTAATCATTTATACATTCATTAAATAAAGCGGTAATTGAATTGAAATATTTCCCAATTACTTTTATATATTGTATAAATTAATATACTACTACTACTACTAATGTGATGTCCCGACCGTTGTTGCTACCTTGACGTGATGGTCGGCCTTGCCTATCGTGATGAAGCAACCGAGCTATACTGGCTGGAACAACCGTTCTTCAAGGTCCTATCATGTCAGACAGGTCGGTTGAAGAGCGGTAAGACTAAAAGCAACAAACTCAAGGTCCGAAGGCGAAGTCGTACTGCTGACTGTACAGAGGTGTGACAGCAGTAAGGTGTTTCCTTCAGACAACCAGCATGACAGCGATGCTGCCTCCCCATAAGGAGGGGTGGGGTTAGAAAAGGTCGACCCCAAAAATGCACAGCTCGTCCACGGATATCCGTCTCCGGTGGTAAGGTCTCAACAAGTACGGAGCTAACAAAAAAATTACCCATAAAAAGGTCGTGGGACCGATCTCAAGCAGTTGTCCCTTGGGCACTGCGGTCACGCTCCCAGGTCACTAAGACCACCCCTAATCCAATTTTCTTTTCAGGTACCTACAGAAGAACCCTTCCATGGTGTGGGTAACCGGGAAGTGATAACTGCCCTCATACCTCTAACAGCACTCAAGACTGACTGTGGTGTGCTACTTATATTGACATAAGTAGTATATGACGCGAGTTAAAAACTTAATGTCTGGCAGCAGAAGATGAAAGAAGATTAAGGAAGGAAGAGCGGGAACACAATGCAATTTGTAAGAAAACGCGTGAACAATGAAATGTGAGACAATGGATTGATGTTTGCATTAGAAACAGTCCGGTTTGATATGATGGAATGATATTTTGCAAATTAACGATTTACAATTTGGTTTTTCTGTTCTACCCAGTAACTCTGTAATTTGCATGCTTAGTACGTTCGATTGTCCCCATCCGTGTTCTCTTCACTAAACTGCTACTACTAATGATAGTAATAGTAATAATAATAATCATAGTGAATATGGTTAATGTGCAAGGTAACCTAAATGCCATCTTGACAAATCTCTAGAACCAGAAATTTGGTGAAAAAATTTCTATACTAGTTTAAGCTTAAGCGCGTTTCATCCTATTTGGGATTCGTCAGCTGGATGTACCAACTATACATAAATTCACTTGATATTGTTTACTTGTATCTTACCATTCTTATTTAGGACTGCAACTGAACAGTCTCCCTCTTAGTGGCATTTGCTCATTCTGTGCAAATTGTCTCGATATAGTTTTTAGTCACAAGCTCTTTAAACGAAGATGGATAGTCGTTAGCAGTGGAATCTAGTGTAATGTATGATTTGTCCTATTTGGGATTCGTCAGCTAGATGTACCTGCAACCTAGAGTTGATGTCCATTCCGAAAATCGAACTCGATACCGTTCACTTTAAACGCCATCGCGATATCCACTTAGCTACTGAGTTCTGATAGCCACTTGCTTGTGCAATGGGGTGAACATCAAGTCTGAGATGCAGGTAAATCTAGCTGACAAGTCCCAAATAGGACGAAACGCGCGTCAAACTAGATTCCATTTCTAGCTATTATCCATCAATGCCTTAGAATTCCTGTGAATTATGGCAATATCAAGACGATGAGCACAGTAAGTACATATGTCAATAAGAGACTGATCAATTGCAGTTCTATGCATCAATAGGAAGATTCAAGTAAACAATATCAAGTGAAGTTAATTTTATTGTGTGTTGCGCATCAAAAATTTCTCAGTCAGTATAAATATCTGAGTATTACAAGATGTCAGTCGTGACCCAACTGAATAATTACTGACGTTTTAAATTTTTAAAGCTAGATGACACAGTTTCGAATCCCACGGTAAGCATTATTTTCTTGGAGATTTCAAGTACTCCTTGATGACGACTGTCAACTAGCATTAAATCTGTGTTCAGAGCTTTCTACCGACTAAAGTCAAACATAATAAATACAGTTCGAATAGAACAAATGGAAATTATGATTTGATACTAAGTTAAAGAATCGCTGTAAGATTAAGCCTAATGAACGTTATCACTTTATTATATTTGACTTTGCATAGTACAACCTGAAATGCCTAGTCGTAGGTTACTGTTAAGTTTACAGACACTTGTTCATGCATATGTTTTAGATAATGTATCATTTAGTTATGAGAACAACTGAATTGTTCTTAACTATTCTCCTTTTCTAGTGACAGACCATCTAACATCTCTCTTTGAGATGGTGGAGAAGATTTGTAGCTCAAGTGGGTGATTTTGGTGGTGTTTTGTTCTCTGAGCTGGATGGTTTGGTCGTGGAGCTTTCATCGTTCTTTTGAACGACATCATCAGCACAAACTTCAAATAGACTTCTATCTGAAGTTTATCCATAACCTTACAACCGTTAATCGAACCCAAGAACTTCAGTCTAGAGTAAGAACGCTTAATCTCTGGACCGCTGAGTCAACATTTAACGATATGCAGATCTTACTTCAACAAACCCATGATAGTACACTCACATGTTCCATTTTTTTCAACTGGTAACTTCTTCACATTCAACACAGCTAAACTCCATTCGTACCAACTTCTCACTAGAAATTCGGAAATTCTCAAAGCTAGTCGCTAGTGGTCAAACAACAATTGTCAATATAAGGATGTGAATATTGTTGAATTTCATTAGGATAATGAACCGATCTAAGTTAGACAAGTATCAAAAACGAAGATCTCGACTCATTGATCTAAACGGTTAAGAGTTTATGAGTGACTGAATGTCCTGGGTTCGATACACAATTGTGAGATTGTAAGTGCACATCTCTGAGAAGCCTCAGACTAGAACGAAACGAATGTCCATCGTTTCCATATTTCCAATGGTTGGTTAAAGAGATTTAAGCAAACAGAACGAGAACAAAGAATGGTTAGCATGGAAATAAAGGTACAATGAAATTTAAAACGATTGATTAACATTTTATAAATGAAGTATTTACTAAAAGGTTCTCAGATTCTACTAAGACATTCCGTAATGTTGTATTGAAATACATTCAATTGTTTTAACAGTTGAGATCATGAGTAAATTGAAGCTGGACCACCATGGAAAACCTGGAAGCAATGGACGACCGTTCCGTCCCATTGTGGGACTCCTCAACAATACGCATTCACGATTCTGCCACGCGGGATTCGAACCAAGGACCTATCAGTCTCGCGCCAGGCACTTAACTAACGAGACCAATCAGTCGACATCCAACGGTGTTAATGTCTAACTTCAACTAATCCACGAAATTGAACAACACATCCACCATTGTCATCAGTTGGTTACTACCTCACAACAGACCCTGTTGAACTCCACTGGTCACTGCTTCTCACTAGAACTCCAACATATATCTCTTGAAGCCAGTCACTAGTGAGCATATGTTAATTCGTATCAGAAGGGGTTTTGTGTGGAGATTGTAGTAATTTCAACAATTGAAATCATGAGTCAATTGAAGTTAGACCACCATGGAAAACGTGAAAGCATTTATTTACAATTATACTTTATCATTCATTAACCCTTTCATAATCCTATACATACTATTAGCAATAAACAGTATGTTTCATCAGATACAAGGCGAACACCACATAACACGTATTATTATTATTGTTTTAATGGACTACATGCTGATTTACCCGCTTCAATACTCTTTCTAAACATAATTCATAACATGTCTTAATCAGTTATGAAACTATTTCTTTTCTTTTTCTTTTTGTTGTTGTTGTTTCTCTCTTGTTTTTTTCTCTCTTTTTTTCCTCTTTTCATTTCTTTTTTTTCATTCATAATTAAACCATGTACAATTTAGTTCTTTTTTAATGATAATTAAAATTTTTTTTCTTCTTTATATCCATTAATATTAATTGTATCCAATAGACTGAATGTCTATACCATTCATTCATAGTAGGGTGGATAATCATTCACACACACACACACACACACACACACAAAAATAATAATAATGATGAATAGCAACTGGAAAGTATTGTCTAGGACAAAGTTCTATGAAGAATCCTGGTGGACGGACTATACTCCACCTCAACGAAGAGGGTTACACACATGTAAGTAAGTAGATAAGTAAGTAAGGATGTAGAGTAAGAATAATTTCAAAAGTCATAATGTATATTATATAGAAAACATGTAGTTGGTATGTTAATTTACTTTTCTCTATATACACTATCTTACATTGTAATGCATACACTCATTCCTTCATTCATTCATCCATTCAGTGTACATCCATAGAAGAAAAAAAACAAAAAAAAGAAAAAAAGAAAAAAGAAAAGAAAATTACATTCGTAAATAGTTCAATTATTAATACACCATTTAATTATTTATCAGATAGAGATGACTTAAAAAGAATTCCCAATGGGTTATATTCACACTCTAGGTGATCTACTGTGTACAATCAAACTAAAGAAGAATGTTTCATCTCACCATTCATTATACATGTAAATTTATTTATTAAATGTATTAGAAAAGAAAAGAAGAAAAAACAAGGAGTAAAGAAAGAAAAAAGAAAAAAAAGGAAAAAAGAAAAGGAAAAAAGTTGGTTTATCACATTTTATACAATTTTGTATGGATGGATACATACTTCACTTTGAATTCATTATAAATAATTCTAATCTAACTGTGAATGAATGAAATTCTCTTCACTTCTTTTCTTTTCTCTTTTTTTTCTATTCTTCTCTCAGATTGAATCAATTCACGAAATAAAAGAAGAAAAACAACAACAACAACGAAAAAAAGAAAAACGATAATGGCAATAACAACAAACATGTAAAATGTACCAACTGATCTCCCACTATGATTCACGAACAACAAGAGGAAAAAGAAGAAGAGGAAGAGGAACAACACCACAGGAGTTGAAGAAATTACACAGACATAAAAATTCATTTTTAAAAAGAAAAAAAAACAAACAAAAAAACACACACACACGACCAAACCATTCAACTTTATGAAAATCATCCACCCTTAGCTACAAATCTTCTTGACCATCTCAAATAAAACACTTTTTTTTCAATGATAATCCCTATCTATATTGTCAATTAAAATATAGTAATATATAAACATAATACTCAATAAATAGATGAATATATGATTAGATTTATAGCAACTATCCTATAACTAATTTTCATTAGTTCAATAGTTGAAATCATGATCACTATGGAACACTTGAAAGCACTGTACGCGCGTTTCGTCCTATTGTAGGACTCCTCAACAATACGCATCCACGATTTTGTGTGCGGTTTCACGAGCTGGCATCTAACAGTAATAATGTCAAGCTTTAACCAATCCACAAAATTGCACCACCGTTCCTACTAGGACAAAATAACCATACAGCGCTTCTAGGGTTTTCATAATGGTCTAACTTTATTCCATTCATGAATTCAATTATTAACTAAAATATCATATTTCCTATAATAATCCTCATTTGTAAGTTTGAATACACAGTTTACTCAAATCGTTTTTAGTATCTACTTTGAAATTGCATGAGTACGTTTATTGTATTTACCCTGAAAACTGGTCATATTTTGAATTATTAATATGAATCTATTACAGATATAGAACTATCAAAGAATTTAATGAGTAGTATATACTTCATTTAGAAATTTATATTGTTCATTAATTATTTATGAAACTTACTATAATGCATAGAGTAGTTTCATGATGTATATTAAAAGAGGGGAGGGGGGGAATATAATGAGGGTTTGTATATCTATCATCGTTTCTATTCTTTGAAAAGAAAACATTTAATGCCTACATTGCAGTATCTACATTGAATATTCTATCTATGCCAGGAGATATGTTGTAGTGGCATTATTGGTGTAGAACATTTGAAAATCAAGATGTATGTCAATTAGTGAAAACTATAAAAACATAATAATAACTTAGAGAGTTTAGTGACTTCAGTTGTGAAAATACTAAAATCCACATAAATCCCTATAATGATAAAAACCATATGATTATTAGTGACTAGCTTCGTGAGGTAATCCTTGAAGTTTAACTAAGTCGTGACCAGTGAATTCCAATCCGTGTCAGATGTTCGCGTAATATCGTGGATTGTTTAAAGTTAGACATCAACATCGTTGGATGTTGGCTCAGTGGTCTAGGTGTTAATCATTTTTGTGCGAAAAATGAATGTCCTGGGTTTGAGTCCCGTGTGTAGGATCTTAGAGAAAGAGTGTCATACTAGGATGAAACAGTCATCTGATGCTTCCAGGCTTTCACTTGTAGTCTAACACTGATTGATTCATCATCTCAATTAAATATACAATTTTGTAGATATTGAACAGAGTGTATTTGAATATTACTGTGATAGATGCTACTTATGTTGAGCAATATAAGTAGTATATAGCAGCAATTGACAATGGAACGTTTGCCAACAAATGGCAAGAACAGGTAAGGTAATAGATAACAATAAGAATAACAACAGAACTGAAAGAATCAAACACAACTAATGGAAGATGTGTAAATTATGTGTTTAATGTATGATTTTCATAGTTTTACAAAAGTACTCTCTAGTTTTACACTAAACAATAAATTATTTATCTCTATCCAAGTTTTCAACTCCGCTTGGAGCCCCTCCAGAGCTATTGCCGGTCCCAAGTCTGAATAAAGGAGGATGGTAGGGCATGGGGTTAGCGACCACATCCCGTAGAACACCAACTCGCTAAAAAAAACGCTAACCAGAAAAAATTATTCAAACCATTTAGACTCTGCCCTAGGAGTTAGAAGGTCTTTATTTAGAAGGGTTATGAAGCCCCATAGTGAAAACCGAGTTCCTTTGGAAGTCACGAGACTGATGACCCTTCTGATAACCAGAGCAATCATTTATTTAAGTACATGGAACCCTCGTACAGTATGAAAGACCAGAAGAGTCATCCAAATTGTTACATTGCAATCGTTGCATTCAAGTCTTCATACACTATATTACTACAAATGTATTATACACTTATTCTCATTATGATTAGTATTGAATAACATTTGTTAATGAAACCTTTTGTTCATAGAAGAAGTAAAAAAGGAAAAATGCGACAACAGAAATAATAAGACTAATGATTTATGATAGTAATACTTCATCCATTACAGTTGTCAATCAACTTACTTTAAGATTAAATTGAATTAGAATTTAAGTATTTCCGTTTTTACCATCAATACTACTAATATTACTACTAATATTACTATTACTACTACTACTACTACCACTAGTAATGATAATAATCATAACAATACTTTCCCTATTGTTAAAACTACATTAGTAAACGTACACTATTTATCATTTATTACATATAAACATAACATTCAATTGCCTTTAACTTGATTTAGAAATAAGGATATGGATGAATAAAACGAGTAGAACTGAAGATGTTGAATGAGACTAATAGTAAAGTTTTTTTTTTACCCTTCCTCTAACATTTCAACTTACATATTACATAGTGACCAAAAAAAACACAAAAAAAATTACATTTCTACCCGGTTACTTAAAATTGAATGATTCCACTTGACGTAATATTAGTTGGTGAGTTTGTTAGTTAGTTAGTTAGTTAGTTAGTTAAGTGGATTGAACTTCACCCCCCCCCCACGTCAATCTATTTATTCTTAACTAGACTAATCTAATTATTTATCTGATTAACTCTTAAAACGATAGAAATAAATATTGAATTGAATAGATCATCGATTGAGATGGTTGGACCACGTGTTACGTATGCCTGAACACCGATTACCACGAAATACAATACTGATCAATGTTGGAGATGGTTGGAAGAAAGTTAGCGGTGGTCAAACCATAACGTGTCATCAGTCCATGAAATTACTAAACTCTGGTTTAAGCCATGTTAGTAGATACAGACTATTTGGTTGGGGTCCACGTGATTATCGTAACCAATGGTTGGAGATTGTGGGTGACATGGCTTAGAATTGATCACAATGGCGTAGGTGTATACATTCTCTATCTTCCCTTAAACGAAGAGATTAAAATCGCTTCATAACTTTCTGCCTACGAACTTATTCTTTCTTTTTGTACTACATTCTTACATAAAATATTTCTTTTATATATTATCACTATTGAGTTAACTACTTCCATGAATTCGGTGTTCATCTTGTTGTGCTAATGAGGTATGACAACTTGGACCGATGCAGGTATATGCCTGGTCCTAAGTTGCAACTGACCGACTGACTGATGTAATAAACCATTTAACAATTAGATATAGTTCATTTAGTTGACAATTTTAACTTGATTTGATTGCAACTAGTTATTATCACCTAATTGGAATGTTAAAGAAATGGGGTGATTATCACTAGACCGGCTGGGACACTTCTCGGGTGTCTAAACCAAAACAGGTGGTTTCTTCAAGGGGCCACACCCGGAGCCTTTAACATAAAGGTTTAGTTCACAAGGCAGAGGAGCAACGTCAAGAGATTCAGCCTCATGATAGCCAGTGACCAATAATTGGTTCACACGCCATTCGTTTCCTTAGGATACTAGAGTCCATGTGTACTATTGGTTTGGAAGCAGGGTTTTCCATTTCCCCTTGGTGGATCATCCGTATCCACTAATCCAATTAAAGCGTTGGGCATTTGGTTTTCATTCTTTCGATTTCGTAAACAGCACCTCGGCCTTGGGAAGGCAATGATTAGGACTTCCCTGTCAGTGTTCGTATGCACTTGGTTATGTGAGAGCATTTCGAGAGGGAAAGCTGGCTCTCCCTTCTGCCGGTCGTACTAGGGCATTTGGAGGCTTTCTTTATTACCTCAAAAATAAATTCAAAGAATAACTAGGACATTTTTAAACGGAGATGATTTTTGGTTAGCAGTACAATCCTGAAAAAGTGTTTCTTCCTATCTGAAATTTAGGTACATCTAGCTGGTGAGTTCTAAATAGGATGAAACGCATGTCTTGGATTCCACTGCCAGATACTATCTATCTGTGCTTATAATCCCTATGACATAATCACAACATTAAGTTAATCCGTACAGTATGTACATATGCCCAAAAGAGACTGGTCAATCGCAGCTCAAATTATTAACTGAGGCTATCTCACATGTCGTCAACTTGTTCAATCAAATCAAAATGATGAACAGACAACCAATACAAAATGAATTTAATTTCACCACGATTGCACAAGCAAGTGTCTATCAGGACTCAGTAGCTAAGTAAATAACGTGATGGTGTTTGAACTAAACGGCACTGGGTTCGAGTCCCAGCGTGAACATCAAATCTGAGATGCAAGTAAATCCAGCTGACGAGTCCCAAGCAAGATGAAACGCGCGTCAAACTGGATCCCACTGTTAGCTACTATCCATCTTTGCTTAAAACGGAAATACTTAACCTTAACAAAGAAAAAGTTTTTTTTTCTTTTTATTAAATGAGAGAAAAACTTCAGTCAAGTATCATAGATGTTCTATATTTGTACATGCAGCAACAAGACATAATAACCATTATGTTTCCGGTTATCTCCGACTATAACCCAGAAAAGTATTCATTCTTCTGAGTCTATTCTATTGTATTATTTTACATATTAAAATGCAACAAGCAGGTAAACACCCATCTATCTTAATAAGTATGCATTCTGTTATTATGTATATAACTGTACTGGTATGTTTATTCATTAGCTCAACTGTCAGACCGATGTTATATTTTCTCTCCAATTATTACTGTATGTAAATGGTGTCATTTTATGTAAGTGATCGGATAATTAGTGTAATCATCAATCATTTTGTTGTCAGCTAACAGGGATTAGGATTTGACAAATCCTATTCACAGTTCTTATTTGATACTTCATGTGTGTTTTTTTATTGTTGAAAAACTCTACAAACTATTATGTTGTATGCTACTCATATTGACAGAAATAAGTAGTATATATCATCAATCGAAAGTGAATTGCCTGGAAGTAGAAGGTTAGGAAGATCAATGGAAACTAACAAAAACAGAGTAATGATTGGTGTGGAAACAAAGGAATACTCAAGTTTGAAACCTGTGACTTCTACCTGAAGTTTGTACTTAAAATGTCGTTCAGAAGAAAGATGAAAGCTCCAAAGAACAAAACTCTATCACAATTGATTGACATTTTGCAAATGACGCATTTACTGTATGGTTCACAGATTTTATCAAGGGTTTCTGTGATTTCGTATGCAAATACATTGGGTTATCCCCACTTGCGATCACATCCTCTACACTACCATCATTAAGTTCACTGTTTTTCATCAGACTAATTATTTTACTGGCAGTATGTACACAAATAAGTGAGATTATTGAAATGAGTAATAAGTACTAGATCTTCTATTTGAAGGATATGTTCAATACAAGCAGGAGTTAATTAGGAAATTATATAAAGTTTTAACAATCTATGATTGTTATATCTGGTCGTTAATTTGTTATGTGACTGATTGTTATGTCAGAATTGCTTATTACTTATACTTGTAAACAAGAAACCACTGCGATTTCCACAACACCATACGTGAACAAGCAGTATCTGTCTCATCAGTGAATATTTTCAAGGACAAGTTGAACCTTCACTGAAAGGCAATCAGTCAGGATTAACACAAGTTCACCAATCTACTATCTTTATTACTGAAGACCGAAGACGACACGAAGTAAGAATACCAAGAAGATTTATTAAACCATGAAACACGACAACCAGTCATAACGAGTTCCAAATAGGACAACATGCGCGTCAAACTGGACTCTCTGCTTATAAAAACTTTTACGGATGATTTGTGCTCAGTGAATAAACAAAGGTCTAAAAGTCGTTTAGGGAGAAAATCTTTTTCTGCTGAACAACATTGCCTTACGTCGAAATGTTTTGCATTATAATAATACTTAGACAATAATGAAACTTTATATGGTTCTAAATTACTCTGTCAAACTTGCTGAGTGTGAACTACAAAACTCTCAGAAAGCATTGAGAAATGCTTTATAAAAAACACATCTCTCCAAATTCCCGAGCTCTCCGTTACTACACCAGATACAATACTGACTCCATCCGCTTACATCTATCAATTATGAATAGGGATCTGTGTAGATTGTTAAGTCTTTTATTTTCCATCACTAGTTGGCGTAAATTAAATAACCAGCGGAAATTAGGGAGCTCTTGACAACTGTTTTTATCTTAGTATGGTATTTCCGATCAGTGAGCATATGCTAGTTTACCAGATTCGAACCCATAAGTTTGAGGTTTCATGGAGAGTGTTTTGACATTCAAACCACTAAGTATCCAAAGATTTACATTCCTGACTTCAGTCAGTTCATAGTATCACGCAACCATTTTCCATTATAATTTAAGCGATACATATCTCACACTAGACATGACTTAACTCCACTAATCACGATTCCTTACTAGAACTCCTTTTTGCTATTTCTTACTATTTTATCCCTGAAAAAACATATATTTATTCACTATATAGTGTATATATAACAATTTTAATTCAATATACATATTTTGATGGAGTTTTGTTCTCTGAGCTAAATGGTTTAGTCGTGACGACCAATAGGTAATCTTCGACCTGGATAAATTAGTGGTAACGTCTCTAACTGTGAAGCTGGGTTACACGGGATCGAGTCCGATGATTTTTTCATGATGGTCAAGCTCCATCAAAATCATCCGCTTCAGTTACAAATCTCCTCCACTATCTCAATATAAATATTTACTGATTGTGGCCTATCCTTATTCACTATTAAATTTTTCTAGGAAATTCTTTGAAAAGGATTAATATCATCCGAGGAATAGGAAACCCGCTTCCATTCCACATCTTTTATGGTTTTATCGCATACAAATGAACAAATGCAGATAAAGGCAGCCAGTGTAGCTGCAGTCTCTGCATCAGAGGGCCTCAACATACACAAGGGGAAAACCAAGGTCCTCAAATACAACTCGGAAAACAGAAATACAATTACTCTTGATGGCGAAACTCTGGAAGATGTAGAATCTTTCACATACATAGGAAGCATCATCGATAAACAAGGAGGTTCAGATGCAGACATAAAGGCGAGGATTGGCAAAGCAAGGACAGCATTCCTACAATTGAAGAATATATGGAACTCAAAACAACTGTTTCTCAACCAATATCAAAGTGAGAATCTTCAATACGAACGTCAAGACAGTACTAATGTATGGAGCTGAAACTTGTAGAACTACAACAACCACAATCAAGAAGGTACAAGTATTTATAAGTAGTTGTCTACGCAAGATACTCAACATTCATTGGCCGGATACCATCAGTAATAGCCTTCAGTGGAAGAGAACAAACCAGATTCCATCTGAAGAAGAAATTAGGAAAAGACGATGGAAATGTATAGGACATAAATCACGCAAATCGCCAAGCTGCATCACGAGACAAACCCTGACTTGGAATTGTAAGGGAATCTGTTAAGAGGAAGCCCAAAGAACACATTACATCGGGAAATAGAAACAGATATGAAAAGGATGAATAACAACTGGAGAGAATTGTTCAGGATAGGGTTGAATGGCGAGCACTGCTGGACGGCCTATGCTTCTCCATGAGGAGTGACAGGGGTAAGTAAGTAAGCAACTACGACGGATTTCCATAGATTTAAATATCACCATCAAAAAAGCATACTTTAAAGACAATTATTAGTATTATTATTAGTCTTAATCGATATATTTCTAGGTCACTATTAGGTCAGTAATATATAATAAGCTTTCTATCATTGTGTCATTCATTGATGACATTTTTTGTTCAGTCAATAAACGAAGCTTGTTTTACTTATCTTCTTTAAAACTTTTCTTTACTTTTTCACCTAGTGTACTACTACTACTACTACTACTACTACTAACAATACTACTAATAAGACTATTCTAGCCAACACTATTAAAGGGATAGAGAGAAAATGTGTAGTGTTGTTGTCTACCAGTGTTTGTTTTTTTCATTTCCTGTTGAGATTTTAGGCTAAAGTTGATATTAATCTCTTGTGACAGCTATCAAACTATCGTGTATATACGTACATATGTATATATATATATGACTAATTTCTGTGGTGATTCCACGATCATGTGACTAATATTGATTATCTGACGGAAAATTTGAAATGTTATTTTACCATCGTAACTAAATGGAATGAATTTTACACATAGTCAACTGTTCTTTTATTCCCAAGACCAATACGGTGGAATACTGGGTATTCGTTTTTTTTTCCCTAGTAAGTTTAATGATTATTCTATAGAACTAAAAAAGATTAAACCTGAAACTTGATGAAGAATAATATCCAAACAAAGATTTCTTGACCATCTGTAATTCATCAGTTAATAGATTATATATTATTACTGTAATCTTCAAGTTGAAAACAAATAAGAAACCGTTTTCTTTACAATTGATTGATCACTGGGTGGTGATCAATGTTATGTATATCAGGTTCTTCTTAGTTCAGATCGAATCTTATTGACCAATTTGCAATGTGGCTAACAGTTTAAGTGTCTCGGCATTGCGTTCACTATGTTGAGATAAGATGGTGGTTGGAAGTAGTCAGCAAAAACCCTGGAACTAGGTTTCGTGCTATTTGGCACTCGTCAGTAAGGTGTACCTGTAATCTTGAGGGGACTGATACTCCCTAACGGATTTGACCCCGTATCACCCAGATTTACAGTTAGAGACGTTACCACTGAGCCATCCAGGTTCAGGATTTCCTGTAGACTACGTCCAACCACCATCTTACCTCAACATAGTGAACGCAATGTCGAGTCACCTAGACTAGTGGCCTGAAGAATCAATTTCCTCACGATTACAGGTACACCTTGCTGACGAGTGCAAAGAAGCACGAAACCTAGGTCTAGGGTTTCGTGTTGACTAACTCCAACCACAATCGTAAACCGTTTCCTCTTTTAATTCGTTCATCTTACTTAATATCACAATAATTAACTTTCTTGACTTTGAATTGAAAAGAAACCAATCTAGGCTATTGATATAGAATGAGTGGATAATCAAAGGTTAAGTACAGACTTTTTCTCACTAGTATCATTAGTACTAAAACATATAATCTGAGAACAGTTTCCATCATGGACATGTAACCAGTTAGATGACCATTGTAAATCAGAAAGAACTGGACAGTAAAACACATGTCATAAAGTCTGTTACTGCCTTCAGAGTGATAAATAGATAGAATAGTTTTAGATAGTGTAATAAGAAGTAGATTCTCAGCACAGCATGATGTATCATCGCACAACATTTCGAACTATCTAAACACACATATACTTGTTAAGAACATCCATGTACGATAAATTAAAAGGTCCATTAAACAAATAGAAGGTAGGAGGTAACAAAGATAATAAGGAAAATGATGTGAAACTCATCATGCTGGATAATCAAACAATATTACTAATGTAAGTTTAAAGTGAATTAATTTTTCTGGTTAGTGTTTTTTTAGCGAGTTAGTTTTCTACGGGATGGGGTCACTAACCCCATACCCAACCCTCCTCCTTAACCGGGCTTGGGACCACAAGTAACCCTAGAAGAGCTACAGGCGGAGTTTCCCGACCAAAGAAAACATTACGTTGATACCTAGAAGCAGATATGAAAAGGATGAATAACAATGGGAAATAGCTGGTAAGGATCGCTCAAGACAGGGTTGGATGGAGATTACTGATGAGAGGCCTATGCTCCTCCATAAGGAGTAACAGGCATAAGTAAGTAAGTAAGTAAGTAAGTAGGCTTAAAGTGAGAACAAACTGTTTTGTGAATACATAAAAAGGGGTTTGAATTTTCGTATGACCAATACTTCAATAAAGCTTACTATACACCTTTGAAAACTTTCTACTCAACATTACAAAAACCAAGTTAAGATCAATCTTATTTTTTTGTTTCAACTATGTGTTTGACAATAGAGGCCATTGAATGTTTATCATCTACTCTTACTGATTCATTTGATTTTCACAGATTGAAATCATGAGTCAGTTGAAGCTAGACCACCATTGAAAACCTGGAAGCACTGGACGGCCGTTTCGTCCTAGTATGGGACAAAATAATGGCAAACGTTTATGTTATATAAGAGCAGCCTTACTTGATATGTTTTTATAAGGAACATGTGATCGACCAGATACTGACTTAGTAACTATATCACTCAAAATCTTCTCTTTATTGTTTCATTTCTGGTTTTAAAAATCTATGACATTAACCTTAGCTTTATCACACTTGATAGAGAATATTTAGATGTAAAAACTTTTACATATCTGGGTAGCATCATTGATGAGCACGAGAGATCTGATGCTGATATGAAGGCGAGGATCGGTAAAACAAGAGTAGCATATCTACAAATGAACAACATCTAGAACTCAAAACAGCTGCTAACCAACACCAAGGTCGGATGCTTCAATACGCGTGTCATAACAGTTCTAAACATATTGAATTTTATCCAGATCGATCAAATCACTTCCTGGTTCTCACTTAATCAAACTTGAGAAGAGATTAAGATTACATATTACTGCATTGAGGTTTATTTAAGTAATATTCATATCACACTATGATTTATAACCTTGGCATAAAAATCTTAAACTGTTACCTCTTGCTTATTCCAACACAAAGATATCAGTCCAGCATTATCTACCTTCAGAATTTGTAGTGTTTTCTCTTCTTTTAAAGTCAATCAAATCACATGTGATAGAGTGATCACTTAATGATACCTTGATTTCTATATTCAACCAATTAGTCACAGATTCACAGTCTCGTTCAATTATTTCTGTTTTAGGAATCAAATGATTTCACTAGCTCTTACATTTACAACATATAAAACTGTATCAAATAAAAAAAGTCAATAGATCCTGGAGTTTGAATCTTACAAGGCATGATCATAAATGTGCACTGTTGAGAATTCCTTTGATTAGGACAAAACAATCATCCAATGCTTTCAGGTTTTCTATGATAGTCTATCTTCAGAAGGGGTTTTGTGGAAATTTAAGAAATTTCACTGGTTCAAATCATGTTTCAATTCAAAGCTAGACTACTATGAAAAACCTGAAAGCGCTGGACGGCCATTTCGTCCTAGTATGAGACTCTTCAACAGTGTACATTCACGATCCCACCCCTCGCGAGATTCGAATCCAGGACCTATCAGTTTCGTGTGTGACAATGGTATACGGTGGCGCAACTTTGTGGATTGGTTGAAGTTAAACATTAACACCGTTGGATGCCGGTTCAGTGGTCTAATTAATTAAGCGCTTGGAGCAAGTTTGAGTTTCGTGAGAGACGGGATCGTGGATGCGCACTGCTGGCGAGTCTATCTTCAATTATTAAACAATAAAATAATTTTAATGATAGAAAATATATAAAACATACTTCTAAACCAGCTTCTTCTTGTGTTTCATGATTAAATGCATTTGGTAAATAAGTTAAATTATAACCAATATTTTTACATAATGGTATTTCAATTGGGATACATTTCTCTGGTCTAAGTACTTTTTCATGATCCATTGAATTATGTAATAATTGATTAGAACTTAATGGATGATAATTAGATGAACTAGACAGTTTACTATTAGAATTGATTAAATGTTCATTATTATCTATAACATTTGGAATAGGATCATTATTCTTATGATTATCATCTTCAGAATGATCATTCTTATCATTCTTATTCGAATTATTCAAATCTTTATTATTCTCCATTGTATGAAGATCTTTTACATCGTTTGATTTGGATCGTTTAATTCTTTGAATGTAATTGAACAAATCGATATTTTCATTCTTTAATATGACATAATTAGAAAGATTATGAATGTTACGAATTTGTTGTTGTTGTTGTTGTTTATGAATATTCCATTTGGATTGTTCAATATCCTGATTGTTACCATAGAGAAAATCAATATTTTGAGGTATAATATTGATTGTTAACAGGATGAAAATAATCCACATTTTTTTTGGTTTTTTGTTTTTGTAAGTGTAAAATAATTTGATCGTAAATTCTATTAGTTTTTGATACTTGATTTACCTGAAAAAAAAAGGAAACAAAATCTTGTGAAAAATCATTATCATTATAGGGTTGTAGAGATGATTAAGTTTTTGATTAAGATCATGAACTGACTGACAACATTTGAAAACTTAGAAGCATTGAATAGACGCTTAATCCTATTGTGAGACTCCTCAGCAGTACGTATACACGATTGAGTTCGCATGATTCGAACACAGGGCCTTCAGTCTCGAACTAATCCGTGCAGAGTAGAGACAGGTATCTACTTCACTACAATGGAAGATGATCGTACAATTTCGTGGATTGGTTGAGGTTAGACATTTCGGCTATTGGATGCCAACTCAGTGGTCTAGAGGTTAATCGTTCACGTGTGAGACTTAAGGCCCTGGGTTCGAATTCCATGAGCGGAATCATGGATGGGCACTGCTGAGGAGTTCAAAACAGGACGAAAGGGCCGACCAGTACTTGCAGGTTTTCAATGGTGATCTAATATCGATCAATTCATGATCTCAATCGAAAAATCGTTAATTTTTTTTGACAAATAAATTCATCAGTCGATATAAGCTAGATCATCATTGAAAAATTAAAAGTACTGGAGTATGGGACTTTTCAAAAGTGCATATCCATGATTCGGCATGCATGATTCGAATCCTGAACCTCTGAGAAGTTTTATACTAAGTAGAAACGGTCACCTAATCCTTTCAGGTTTTCAGATGTGGTCTAGTTTAGATTGATTCGTGAATTCAACTGTTAGAAATAATACAATCTCCACACAATCCCCCGTATTTTATTTAAGTATGAACAAATGCTTATGAGGTTTATGTATAACCGTAAATTATTTGTTTGTATGGAATAGACAAAGCGTGACAATCAGGACATGTATCCCATTTTATTTGACGTTGGTCAGCATGATTAACTTATATTCGATAGTTGATGTTCACTGACGAATTTGAAGCTATAACTTTACATTTCAAACGTCATGGTAAAACGAAGCACATATACATTAGAATTCATGCATATAAGCAAAAGTATAAACACATCTTAGATACATTATCTAACAAATATACACTGTGAGGAACACCCTGTTACAGCTGATCTAGTCAACAACTCGTATTCTATTCAAAAGATTTGTATACGTTTCGAATCTTAAGTTTTATATGTATGTATGTATGCAGTTATCAGTTGCTTCCACTTTGTCTCTTTCTTTACAAAAGACACTTGGTGAAATACTTGGTGATGAGAATTCTATATTGTACCATAGATATATAGTATTGAATCAAACCATCAATCATATAGAATGATTTCATCTCGAGTATTTTGTTCTGATGGTGGTAATCATCACTGATTGATCGTATTTTTCAAATTAGGTATTACAGTCGAGTTGGTTGAACATATTATGAAACTAATCATTAATAGACACTCATAAAATCTTCAGGTTTCATGACATGCTGTTAAGCATTTAGAACCATTAGGTTGTTATCGAGCGGTATACTATTTCAACCTTATTTGATTTGCGTGACAATCACTCACATTTGGTCAGTCCACTATCGCACCTGTTGTGAGATAATAACTCACTGAAAACGATGGTGGATATGTCGCTAAATTTCGTGGATTAGTTGAAGTTAAACATCAACGCCGTTGGATTCTAGCCCAGTGGTCTAGAGATTAAGCGTTCTCGCGCGAGACCAATAGGTGGCCTAGCTTAGGTCGATTCGTTAATCCAGCTGTGAAACTACTACAATCTTCACAAATCCCCTTTCTGTTACTATTACCACTACCACTACTACTACTACTACTACTACTACTGCTATTCCTAATAATAATCACAATCGGGAAAACAGTTATGAAAATATGCGTTGATCTATAAAGTTCTGATCATTACCAGTTTCGTTCAGTCATTTTCCTTACTTTACAATAAAAAAATATACACAATCTTAAAAAAAGTAGTCGATATCATAATGGAATTATATTTGGATTATCAAGAGAGGAATGATAACGTAGTTTTATATTCTTATACTCATCTCTTTCACTCATTGCTTATTATTTTCTTCAGTTTAATCATCATATTTACAATATTCTCATATACATATATATATACATATATCATTGTTCATTGTTGTAATTCTACTCTCCCTTTATTCTGTTTTGTTATTGTTGTTGATGTTGGTGATGGTGGTGGTGGTGGTGGTGGTGAAGTGGTGGTGGTGACAGTGGTGGTGGTGATAGTGGTGTAAAATATTTTTAATTCCATCTACTTTCCTGTTTCCCCAACTTCTTCCTTCGTTTACCCGTATATTATTATTATTATAAGTAGTAGTAGTAGTAGTAGTAGTAGTAATAACATTGTTATTATGATTAAGACTACTTGACTCTTCTCAATTCTTTATACAATTTTCAAAATATCCTTATTTTAACTGTTTCATTAGGGTATAAAAATTTAGTTTGTCTCTTACCCCATAAAATTTCTTTGCTCAGATTGATTGGCATATTGTAAAGGATATGTGTATGTATATGTACACACGTGTTTACACTTTTATTCAACTTATATTTGATGATGCATGAATAAGTGACAGATACTACTAACACTACTACTACTAGTACTAGTAGTAATGGTAGTAGGAGAAAATTATTTTTTCCATTTCACTGAATTTGCGTGTTTCTAATATGAATAATAATAGTAATCATAATAAAGACTTCCCATATGTTTGATTGTGTTTTGTGGCTCAATATACAGTTCGTGCATTAACTTTCATGCATGAATGTTCGTGGGTATGTGGTGTAAGTGTCTATGTGTGTGTGTGTGTGTGTGTGTGTGATTGTATGTGAACTTTCATATTAGATGGATAAGTTCTTAACGAAAACAAATGGATAGATGGTTAGATGGATAATGGCAAATTTTATTAAGATTTATTGTAAGAAAATCAGATCAGGCATTTTTGTATTTAAGAAAATGAATACAAAATTCGAGTCAAAACATCATAATAATAATAACCGTAGTCGTATAGGAGTAGTAAACAAGGTCAATAGGGAATGAGTCAGGACATTATCGTGGTAGATATTTGAACTGAAGTAATGAATGGAACTCTGTTGTCGAATACAACGAATCGATAAGGAAAACTTTCACTAACTCCGTATGTTAAATTGATCTTACAAGGTTGTATAGAACAGAGACACGAAGAATCAAATGAGGAAATAGGTGTATGCTACCAGTAATGTAGTTGTTCTATTTCTAATCTGAGAACAAAATTTTCTTTTAGAACTAATGTTAATAGTAAGAGTATTGATAATAATCTATTTCGATCAACCAGTACAGATCCATTTACATAAACATTTATTCATACATTGAGTTTTGTAATAGTTTAACATACTAAACTGACTGACCAAATGTGAGTGAGTGTCACGCAAATTGAATAAGGTTGAAATAGTATACCGCTCGATAACAACCTAATGGTTCTAAAGCTTAACAGCATGTCATGAGTTTTATGAGTATCTATTAATGATTAGCTCCATAATATGTTCAACCAACTTGACCGTAATACCTAACTCGCTGTATACGATCAATCAATGATGAATACCACCATCAGAACAAAATACTCGACGCAAAATCATTTTATCTGATTGATGGTTTGATTCATACTATGTATCTATGGTACAACATAGAATTCTCATCACCAAGTATTTCACCAAGTGTATTTTGTAAAGAAAGAGACAAAGTGGAAGCAACTGATAACTGCATACACACATACATATAAAACTTAAGATTCGGAACGTATACAAATCTCCTAAATAGAATACGAGTTGTTGACTAGATCAGCGGTAACAGGGTGTTCATCACAGTGTATATTTGTTAGATAATGTATCTAGATGTGTTTATACTTTTGCTTATATGCATGAATTCTAATGTATATGTGCTTCGTTTTACCTTGATATATAAGTGGGAGAAAGACATGAATGTAGTTGATGGTTAATATCTGAATAGAGGACACTTACTAGGAGTTTGCCAGATTTTAAATGTCTATACACGGTTATGCTAACAATGATGTTAAAAGATTCACCACAAAATTTGTTAACTGCCTTCAGCATTCTGTGTAATACAGCAAAATCACTTCTCAATAGCCCAATAACGAATAATTGAAAACAGTAATAAAATTATTTTGATCAAGTTTTATTCTGTGAGTTGGATGGTTTGATCGTGGAGTTTCCAATTAGACTTCTATCTGAAGTTTGTATTGATGATACTGTTCAGAAGAACGATGAAATCTCTACGACCAAATCATCCAGCTCAGAGAATAAAACTCCATCAAAATCATCCATCTGAGCTAGAAACCTTCTTCATCATCTCAGTAATAAGATTAATTTTTGTCGTTTTCCTTTTTACTTTTTATTACCAATACTTTTTATTATCATTAGTAGACTAGCTGATTAGTTCTTCATAAAGTCTTTTCGGTATTTTTCACACCTCATTTTATTTGACGCACGATATTCTTCTCATTATTTCCATGCACAAAATAGATTCATACATTCATTTCTATTTCAAAGAATGATGCCAATCATTGATTAGAAATTTGTCGCCAATCCTATCTTATACCTAATGGTATAAAGAGTTTACCGAGTAGTATCTGAACCACACCTAATAATAATAATAATGATAATGAATAATGACGACTTGAAACATTGAATGTATCATTCATTGTTTCTAAGTCAGTTTACTTTGACTATTAAATAGCAATCTAAATAGATACTGTGTAATGTAATTTTATCACACTTACACACATACACACGTACACACACATATGACCACACACACACATACACACATGTTACAGAATAAAAAGAGACAAGGATTCGAATGGTAGTCCTTATTACTTTTTATATTAAGTTTCCATTCATTCCCATTCATACCTGAAATGACTCTTTACTAGAACTATTTAACACACACATATATATATATATATAAGAGATAGACTCATTTAATCATTGTGAGATTGTTTCACTATCAATCTCATTAGAAAAATGATAGACAGCTGATTCCATTGATGATAATAATAATAATAATAATAATAATAATAATAATAAAAGAGAGCTAGATAACCTGGGAAATAGTTTAAACTTTTTAAAAAAAGTAATTTTTCCCAGTTTTATTCAAAAGGGGAAACGCCCCGAATATCTGAAAGTGTCAGATTCTTGTTTCTAAGCATACTATACATAGTTAATGGTACTACTTTATGTACATATCTAGTATGAAATATACTATAGAATTTGTATCAGAAGAGGTTTTGTAGATGTTGTAGTAATTTCAAGAGTTGAGATCATGAGTCAATTGAAGCTAGATAATCTTGAAAAACCTGAAAGCACTGGACGGCCTTTTCGTCCTAGTATGGGACTCCTCAGCAGCGCGCATCCACGAACACAGGACCTATCAGTCTCGCGCCAGGCGCTTAACCACCGAGACCACTCAGTCGGCATCCAACGGTGTTAATGTGTAACTTCAACTAATCCACGAAATTGAACTACACATCCACCATTGTCTTCAGTGAGTTACTACCTCATAACTGACCCGGTTGAACTCCACTGGTCACTGCTTCTCACTAGAACTCCAGGATATATCTCTTGAAGCCAGTCACTAGTGAGTATATGTTGATTAGTATCAGAAGAGGTTTTGTGGAGATTGTAGTGATTTCAAGAGTGGATACTAATTTATGCTCATATCTGCTATTAAATATACTATAGAATTTGTAAAAAAAACTGATGCTACAGTCTCAAATGTAAGATATAAATATGACAAGTGAATGTTAGTTGAATCAGTTAGTGTTCAGTTCTCTGTAGTCAACATCGAATCCATATCTTGATGTAATGTATTTGAAAACAATCGAATAGATATCCGGGAGTAAGTTTATATTGGAAGTTGGCACTTGATGTCATGAAATGATAAAATATAAAACTATTTTACTGATCAATATCCATGAAAATGTATTTATATTTATGGAATGTTATATCTTCATGAGAATAATGGAGAAGATTTGTATATTAGGTGAATGATTTTGGTGGAGGTTTGTTCTCTGAGATGGATGGTTTAGTTGTGGAGCTTTTCAGCTTTCTTCGAAACGACATCATCAGCAGAAACTTCAGGTAGAACTGTTATATCACGATGTGAATAATGAATGGTAGGTTTTGGGATCCATTTATGGACCAATACTATACGTATATTTTTATTGTATAAACGTTAAATAACTAAACTATTCATATTCATGTTCCTCTTATTATAAACTTTATTTTGACCTATGAACTATTATTATACGGTTTACTATTCTTGAGTTATGCCCAATCAATTAATTACAGTCTTTACATTCACAGCAACTTTTGACTAGATCTTGTACAAATGTCATTTTCTATTTTATGGTACGATGTGGTCTATTCGGTTGGTATATAAACCCCGTATGTTTGAAATAAATGATTCATATCGCAGAGGCTCGAATTCGGTGTTCTGGACTTAGCAGGCTGGGCTAGACGGCAAGCGGGACCGATAAGTACTCTGGACTGCTCGTACTTGTTTTATGCGTCATTGGTCCGGTCGATAATTCACTGTTCTTTAGTTCTCAGTATCATTACGTTATACATTAACAGGACAGGGCATAAGTTATAACAATATCCAGGAGTAAGTTTATATGGAACTTAGCACTTATTGTCATGAAATATCTCAAACACCCTGAAGAAAGTGATATTTTCTCTTTGATATCCCTCAATTATCCAGTACCAAACGAATGACATCATGATGTTGTTACTGACTAGAAGGAAATCTAATAGAATTCATAACTAAACATGGAGTTGAATCCTATGGGAATATCATTACTTTAAAATGCTCCATTATTAAGTACCTAACAATAAGTAACTCAATCTCATTGCATTCTTGTTGATCATGACTTGTCACGTACATAAGTTTAAAACATCTAAGTTTTTACTGATTTCAAAGTGTGTGTGTGTGTGTGGTATCAGTAAAAAAAGTGGGTGTACTTTTCCACACTGTTTATAACTAACTTTAATGATCAACCCAAATTATTTTTAAATAGTTAAAATCATGAGTCAATTGAAGCTAGAGCACTATGGAAAACCTGGAAGCACTGGACAGCCGTTTCATCCTATTGTGGGACTCTTCAGCAGTGTGTATCCATGGTCCCACCACATGAGATTCGAACGTAGGACCTATCGGTCTCGCTCGTGAACGCTTAACTTACTGGACCACTGAGCTGGCAACAAATAGTGTTAATGTCTAACCTCAACCAATCCACGAAATTGTGAGACCACCATCCATTGTACTGAGGTAGATACCTGTCTCCATTCGACACCGATTAGCTCCACTGGTTTGTTTTGAATTTATATATGCCCTTATGAATAAGTGTATTGCGAAAGGTTCAGAGAGAGAGAGAGACATTGACAGAGGGGGGTAATTAAGCGGAGAAATCTTTTTTTGACTATATCGTTTAATCTGTACAATCTTATTCATGGTGATTTAATTAGTGAGTCTATGTTATAAAAAAAATATACTTCCAATCTTTATCGTATCCCAACCATAAATTAACTATGAATAACCGTAACTAGAGATGATGTTTAGTGAATATTTAAACTTTTCAGACTTTTGTCATATAAGATAATTAGATTGATATCATGATTAGTCAAGTGACTACTGTTACTCAGATGATTTATTTCATAGTGAGTCTATCAATCTAATGATTTTAATGAATCTGTCTGCTAGATTTTGTTGTAATAAACTAAACAAATAGGAAAGACAATGATCTAGAGGTTATGTGTTCGCCCATGAGACCGAAGGTCCTGGATTCAAATCCCACAAGCAGGATCGTATACACGCACTACTGAAGATTCTCTTGACGGACGTCCAGCTCTTCCTGGTTTTCAATGGTGGTTTAACATTCATCAATTCATGATCTCAATCGAAAAAATAATAATAAATGTGACAATAACTGAAGCTTGAATACAAAATATGAAGGCTATTTCGTTTAAAAACTCTCTCGAATGTAAATAATGTGCTGGAAACGAAACATTAGTTTGCTAATCGTTAAAATCCAGCGAGCTATTCATTTTAGCTAAAGACACTGAAGTAATAGTTAAGAGTACAAAAATGGGACATATGTTGAGAGTAATCTCAATGGTGAACTAACTACGAGGATAAATCCTAAAGATTCAACTAAGTTAACTACATCAAGATTGAAATAGATATAATCGAAGTGATTGATCAGTACCACCGTAGTGAACGAAAACACAAGTAGAGACATTCTAATGTAATCGAAGATAAAATTACAGAACTTCTTAGTGAAAAATCTGAGAATCATAGACTAAATACTTCATTTGCAAAATGTTCATTTATTGTTTCAGACTTCATTATTCCTGTATTTCCATACCAAATTCTTTCCGTTCCCGTTCTTTCTTCATCGATCTTCTCAACCTTCTGCTGCTAGACTTTCTATTCCTGACTAGCGTTATACACTACTTATGTCGACATAAGTACCACACGCCACATCAATTATTCAATGACCAACTAACCTTAATCTAACTCTTTAATCATCACTACAGCTACCATTACAAACCAAGTTGTAAGGTTGAATGTATTCGAAACTTAATCAATTAAGTTTCTAAATAAAATATCGATTACTTTTCTGGTTATGTAACACTCTCTAATGGCATTAATTTCAAAAACATCATCAGATCACAGTAGTTTCATCAATCAACCCAACAAACATAACATCATCGAAACCCAGTTATCTGAGCAACAAATCTCTTCGATCACTTGAGAATCTTACCAATATAAATCCATTTTTCTGAATAGGAGTTACTATCTAATCCCTATAAGTTAATGACATTTTATCGCCCTTGAGCAAACCAATGAAACAACAACTATTAACACTATGGGGTTGGGAAGATTGTCAAGTTTTTGATTGAGGTCATGATGTGATTGATGTTAGACCACCATTGAAAACCTGGAAGCACTGAACGGTTAATAACCGCGTTCACATGCAGTACTGAAGGCTTTGGGTTCGGTTCCCGCGAGCAGGATCGTGGATACGCATTGCTGAGGAGTTCCACAATAAGACAAAACGGCCATCCACTTCTTCCAAGTTTTCAATGGTGATCTAACATCAATCGATTCATGATCTCAATTAAAAACAAATAATTAATGTAGAAATTCTTAATTATCACAGTAATTTCATCAAAACCCTATGAAAAAATAAACAACAAACATCTTCAGCTATATAATTCAATCAATCAATATTTCACTGGTTGAAATCATGAGTCAATTGAAGCTAGACAATCATGAAAAACCTGGAAGCACTGTACGGCCGTTCCGTCCTATTGCGGGACTCGTCAGCAGTTCGCGTCCACGATCCCGCCCCGTGCGAGATTCGAACACAGGACCTATTAGTCTCACGCCAGGCGCTTAATTAACTAGACCGGATGCCTGCTCAATGGTCTATTTGGTTAAGCGCCTGGCGCGAGACTGATAGGTCCTGTGTTCGAGTCTCGCGGGGTGCGGTATCGTGAATGCGCATTGCTGAGGAGTCCCATACTAGGACGAAACGGCCGTCCAATGCTTCCAGGTTTTTGCCATAGTTGTCTAGCTTCAATTGACTCATGATTTCAACCAGTGAAATTTCTAAAATCTCCACAAAACCCCTTTCCTTCATATCACCCCTAGTCATAAATCTCACTAAAAGAGAAAGAATGTTGTATTTGTAAAATCTCAGCGAAACAATTTGAAACATTTTGGCTAACAATCTAGTCTAAAACTTTTTCAAGGATCAAATCAATTCACAGCCCTCAAAATATTCAATCAAAATTTAGACGAAACTTCTTATTTATCATAAATCCAACTGTTTTTTAAATTGTAACTATGATAGTGAAACAATCAAACAAACAAACAAACAAACACACACACACAATGACTTTCCACAATTCAATTGTTTATTGTATCATAATACTCTATTGGTTTAATAGTTTTAAGAATTGATGGACAGATTGTAAAACGTAACAAATAAACTGAGAATGTCCCAATTGACTGATGAATGATAAATTTCATTCTTATTCAACAAGAAGAATGTTGATATAAATGAGTTTTGCTTCGTTGTTTCTTTCTTTCTTTCTCTTTTGCCAAGAAGAAATTAATTGATATCTATTGTCAGTTTCAGTATAGGTAAATCATGAATGAATGAAGTAACAATCAGATACACACAGAGAGAGAGAGAGAGTGTGTGTGTATGTGTGTAATTGAGTGACTGAGTGATAATTAATACCTGTTATCGTAGTGGAAAACCAAAGAACCAGAAATATTTTCTGATGGATATCGTCATGACTATTAAATAATACACTGATGTCATCCTTTATTTCTCCTGTGTATATGGGAGAGGGGGGTTGTCTCCACTAAAAGTTAGTTCATTTATGGCATTCAACGAATTGGATTATTGAGAGATCAATATTCTTTTCTTTATCTGTCCATGTATATGAACAGATACATATTTCTCTGTATTGACAATGTCTAGTAACAGTATAATAAAATTATACATGACGATGAATACATTCATCATGTACACTAAAAGATTGTTTATATGTTTGTACTATTGTTATCAATACTACTAGTACTACTACTGCTGTTGTGAACAAGAACACAGGTGAGGACTACTAGAAGATACAACTGTTTATTTACAGTTTTCTATACAAAATACTTCGGATCCGTTGGCTGGACACTATCAGCAACAACCTACTGTGGGACAAACCAGATTACAGTGGAGAAAGAAATTAGGAAGAAGTGCTGGAAGTGGATGGGACACAGATTGAGGAAAGCACTCAACTGTGTCATAAGGCAAGCCGTCACATGAAATCCTCAAGACCAAATGAGGCGAAGAGGAAGACCAAAGAACACATTACTTTGGGAAATGGAGACAGACTTGAGAAAAATGAACAAAAAATTGGATAGAACTAGAAAGGAAGGCAGAGTGGGACAGAGTGAGTTGAGAAATGCTGATCGTCGGCCTATGCTCCATTGGGAGTACGTAAGTAAGTAAGTACATACTATTTATATCTGTCGACATAAACTGAATATATCACTCTACTATTTCTAACAATACAAATTGAAAAATACATTCATAGAAATATACATAAACAGATCTAGGCAAATTTGAAATACAATAGTCGTCTACATATCTAGATTCATGTATATATGTATACACAATTCATCTATCGACACATGTCAACTATACAAAACATAATTCAAAATGTCATTATCTACTAAATATCTTTGTCATGTCTAATCGATCTGTACATGTTTCATCATGATCATCATCGTCATAAAACGATGAATAAATTGCTTTTATGTTTGCTTTTTATTGTCATCATCTCTCCTTCTCTCTATCTCGCTCTCGCTCTTTCTCCCTTCCTGAAATAATCAAAAAACACCAATTGTACGTAACTATGATATTACAATCTATTATTCCAATTATTATTATTATTTGTAGTAGTAGTAGTAGTAGTAGTAGTAGTAGTAGTAGTAGTAGTAGTAGTAGTAGTAGTAGTAGTAGTAGTAGTAGTAGTAGTAGTAGTAGTAGTAGTAGTAGTAGTAGTAGTAGGAGGAGGAGGAGGAGGAGGAGGAGGAGTAGGAGTAGGAGGAGGAGGAGTAGGAGTAGGAGTAGTAGTAATAGTACTAGTACCAGTAGTAGTAGTGTCACTCAGCATTTTACTCTGATAACTAGCTAATACTTACACATAATATTGATATTTTGTTCACATTACTTGTATTGTGGCATGCGCTACTCATATACATATAAGTAGTATATAACGATAGTCAAGAATAGAATGTATTTCAGTAGAAGATCGAGAAGGAAAGAATGGGAACAGAAAGCAATTGATATGAAATGCAGAAACAATGAAATCTGCGACGATGAACTGAGATCTGCAATACAAAAAACAGTCAAGTTTGAGACAATCGATTGATATTTTGCAAATGAAGTATTTACTGCATTGTTCTCAGAGTTTACTGACTGTCCCCACTCGTTTTCTTGTTCACTATCGTATGTGTTCAAAAATCTAGAAGTTTTGTCAGAATTGTGTGATCTATTTGCGCAATACATTTCGAACAATCTGTTCACATCTAATATACTTGTTGAGACTTCTTTTATATGTGAATTAAAAGGACAACTAGACAAGTCAAAGGTAAGAAATAATAATAAAGTGCACAAAGACAATGTGATAACCACTCTGGATAATAAATCTGTATTACTAGAGTAGGTTAAGCGTAAAGACAAATTGTTTTTTAATGCACAAAGGGGGTTTCAGTTTCCGTATAAGGAAGGCTTCAATAAACCTCAGTATACGTTCTTGAAGGCTTTTGCATAACACTACAAATACTGATTTGATGTCAACCTTATAACCAGTTTGAATCAAATGTTTCACAATGGAGGATAATTGAATTAGGTAAGTAGTAAGTTGTTTACTTAAATATCTATATATGAAACATTAAGTTACACATCATTGACCGTATAACCTCAGTTGGAAATCAAAATTACACAGATCTAACCGTCAGACATGAAGGTCATGAGTTCGATTACCTGATAGGATACTCAGTATGCACTCAATTATTTATCCATAATGTTTTGAAACAACAATGATAACAATTTTCTACTAATGAGAAAGAATCCATTAGTCAATATAAGTTTCAATAGTTGAAATCATGAGTTAATTAAAGCTAGACCACTATAGAAAACCTGGAAGCATTGGGCAGCCGTTTCGTCCTAGTGTGGGACTCCTCAGCAGTGCGCATCCACGACCACCCCCCTGCCCTCGAAATAGCCGTCCAGTGCTTCCAAGTTTTCCATTGTAGTCTAGCTTCAATTAACTTATGATCTCAACTATTGACATTAGTAAAATCTTCACAAAACCTTTTCTGACAATATAAGTATGTTTGTTTGTTTGCTTGTTTTGCGAATTCAATATTCAATGCCAATTTATGCTTAATTATACATTACAATACAGGCATAAAAATTGGTTTTCTATTTTCAACTATTCAATGGTTTATTTAAATTTTAACCAATTTTCCCAATTATAATTTCAGATTATTGATAGAAATCAGTCTTAATAATTATGCACATATACAGATGTATCTATTAGATTGTTTAAGCCTGAATTCCAATATCCATTCATCCAACCAACCAACCATTCATTCATCCATCCATCCATTCATTCATCCATCCATCCATCCATCTATCCAACCATCCGTCCATCTATCAATCAATTCAATATCACTGATCAAATTACCTACATCAGTTAGAAATCTTAAAATGTCCACAAATTTATCATTCTCAGATTAATTGAATGTTTATGTAAACAAAATGAAGCGGAACCTCTTCTTCTTCTTCTTCTTCTTCTTCTTCTTTGCTTTTTTTCTTTCTTTTTCTTTTCGTTTTTTTCTTTTTCTTTTTTTTGAAATGAAATTTTGTGCTACAGTTTGTTGTTTCAATTTTTTTAATCGTTTCTCTTTGCACAAAAAATAGAAGAAAAAGCTTATTGTAAACAACCCAAAAACCTTTCACGCACACACACACACACACATAAACACACAAACACAAATATACACTTAGAGATATACTGAATTTGTGTAATGATATTCCTTTTTCTAGTAAATTGTACTAATTAGCTGAACAGCTGCTTTTTTCCTCTCACACTCGCTCTCTCTCGCTCGCTCGCTCGCTCTCGCTCTTGCTCTCTCATCCCTTTAATTGTCGATTGAATATCGAGTAAAACTATTCAGATGATAAATATTCATGAAACAAGTGAACATTGTGTTATGTTATTCATTTATCCTCCAACTATTCATCATCATGAGTCAATTGAAGGTAGACCACCATGAAAAACATAGAAGCACTGAATGACCGTTTCATCCTATTGTGGGACTTCTCAACAGTGTGCACCCACAATTGTGGGTGTGTCGCTCATTTTTGTGGATTAGTTGAAGTTAGACATCAACATCATCGGATGACTGCTCAGTGGTCAACTGGTTAAGCGCTCGAGCACGAGAGTGATAGGTCCTAGGTTCAAATCTCGCAGGAGACGGGATTGTGGATGCACATCGCTAAGGAGTCCCATACTGAGAGGAAACGGCCGTCCATTGCTTTCAGGTCTTCCATGATGGTTTAGTTTCAATTGACTCATGATCTCAACTATTGAGATTTCTAAAATCTCCACGAAAACCCCTTCTGATTTGAATAAATTTGTCCGTCTTATTGATGAAAAAAGTGTTTATAATACTAATCAGTTTTTGCAAAGTGTCACGTAATGATAAAAAATTGGATTTCAGTTCTTATTTTGTTCATTTGTGGTACATTTTTTAATGTTAAAAATTTAAAAACTAACCCAGCATACTAACCATTCTTATGGTCAGACCAAAACATAGCACATATCAATGAAGTCATTGAATAGTGGACTGTGTGAGCCATTTTGGTAGGTGTAGACTACTTGGTTGGGATCCGAGGGAGACGATAGCAACCGATGGTTAGAAATTTTGAATGACATGATTCAAAGTCATTCGCACTGGCGCACATGCATCCACTTTTTGTGTTGCCACAAATTATAATCTCCTGGACTCTTTCTGTTCCTTTGTTTCGTTTTACAAATTTATTTCACTCGATTATACTCCTTGAATAACATCTTCAAACTCTAATCTTTTTGATTACTACTTATACTTTTACTACCTCTACCACTATGGGATTTGAATTGAAAATTTCATGTGTGTGCTAATATGGTTTGACAACTCGAACTGATGTACGTACATACGAAGTTCTACGTTGTTGCTGACTGACTGACTGACTGAACCATTCTTATGACTGGTAGTATTAATGTTCATATTATTAGTATTAGAAGGGGTTTTGTAGAGATTGTAGTAATTTCAATAGTTGAGATCATGTGTCAATTGAAGCTAGATCATCATGGAAAACCTAGAAGCATATTATTAACCTATTTATAATTTATGAGATCTTTAATAAGAAAACACTATCATTTATCAATACCATCTATTAATGGAATCCAACATAAGTATTTCAACTTGTAGAATATCAGTTCATAGAAACTAATAAATGTGCTTTGAAAGACCTAAATAAATAAAGTTGATTCAAATGATATAACTGAATCCATATATAAATAGGGTTCATAGAGATTTAAGGTACTTAGACCACTCTAAAAATTTGCCAGTATTATCACTGGATAAAACTATCATCTCTATACCTTCTATCTATGACATAAATATTCAGATAGAAAGTGGAGCCCTAAAATATAAGAAGATGTTAATTGTTTACTCCTGTAACATTAGTATTCATTATAAATGAATAAGGCGCGGATCGGCAAAGCAAGAGCAGCATATCTACAACTGAAGAACATCTGGAACTCAAAGCAACTGTCAACCAACATCAAGGTCAGGATTTTCAATACAAATGTCAAGACAGTTCTACTGTATGGGGCAGAAACCTGGAGAACCACGAAAGCCATCATCCAGAAAATACAGGTGTTTATTAACAGTTGTCTGCGCGAAATACTTCGGATCCGTTGACCGGACACTATTAGCAACAACCAACTGTGGGAGAAAACAAACCAGATCCCAGCGGAGGAAGAAATCAGGAAGAAGTGCTGGAAGTGGATAGGACACACATTGAGGAAAGCATCCAACTGCGTCACAAGACAAGCCCTCACATGGAATCCTCAAGGCCGAATGAGGAGAAGAGGAAGACCAAAGAACACATTACTTCGAGAAATGGAGATAGACACGAGTAAAATGAATAAGAATTGGATGGAACTAGAAAAGAAGGCCCAGGACAGAGTGGGTTGGAGAATGCTGGTCAGCGGCCCATGCTCCATTGGGAGTAACAGGCGTAAGTAAGTAAGTAAGTAAGTAATAAATGTATAACAAAGATACAAACAATTATAACTTGATGATACTTGAACTTGGCAGAATAATGTAAATGGATGATGATATCAATCGATGACTTCAACTAGACACTTATTTAATCGGTTAATTAAGACTGTATAACCGAATTAGCCCCCAAATGCCCTGGTACGGCCGAGAGTGGGGAGAATCAACTCTCTGTTTCGAAACGCTCTCACATAGCCACATGCATACAACCATTACCAGGGAAGTCCTACTCACTACCTTCTCGTGACACTACTGTTGTTTATGAAATTGAGAGGATGAAAAGCGAATGTCCGGCGCTTTAACCCGGTCGGTGAACACGGTAAGTTCACCTAGGGGAGTTGGAAAACCCTGATTTCAAACCGATTGTGTAAATGAGCTCCAGTATCCCAAAGGAAAAATTGGCGCATGAACCAATTGTTGGTCACTGGCTACCATGGGACTGCATCTCCGTACGATTCTCCACTGCCTTTTAGATCAAACCTTTAGGTCGAAGTTTCCGCATGTGGCCCTCTAAGAAAACCACTTGTTTCGGTTTGGACACCCGGATAGTATCACAATCCACACACAAATCAAATGACCTAAATGGTGCATATCTGTTTGTTGCCTTCTTGTGCCTATGTTTATGTGTTTAAATAAATAGCCAGATTATGAAGTAGTTTTTTTCGGTGTTGTAACAAATCACTCGCTTCCTAACTGTTTGAACATGGATATGTTGTATACTTCTAATCGAATCATTGATCATATTATTCTGTAAGAAACATCTTATCAACAACTAACCTGTATTAATAAGTGATATTGAGTAAAATGGACAAAAATACAAATTGACAAGAACCAAAACTGAAAACAAAAATATTTATACCAGACTAGTAGAACTCTTCTTCCTCTTTTTCAAGCCCTCACATGGAATCCTCAAGTCCAAAGGGGAAGAGGAAAACAAAAGAGCATATCACGCCGAGAAATGTAGACAGACATGAGAAAAATGAACAAAAATTGGATAGAACTAGAGACGAAGGTCCACGACAGAGTAGATTGGAGAATGCTGACCTATACGGTCTATGCTCCATTAGGGTTAACAGACGTAAGTAAGTAAGTAAGTAAGTAAGTAAGTAAGTAAGTAAGTAAGTAAGTAAGTAAGTAAGTAAGTAAGTAAGTAAGTAAGTGTTGAAGTAAGTAAGTAAGTAAGTAAGTAAGTAAGTAAGTAAGTAAGTAAGTAAGTAAGTAAGTAAGTAAGTAAGTGTTGAAGTAAGTAAGTAAGTAAGTAAGTAAGTAAGTAAGTAAGTAAGTAAGTAAGTAAGTAAGTAAGTAAGTAAGTAAGTAAGTAAGTAAGTAAGTAAGTAAGTAAGTAAGTAAGTAAGTAAGTAAGCAAGTAAGTAAGTAAGTAAGTAAGTAAGTAGGCAAGTAAGTAAGTAAGTAAGTAAGTAAGTAAGTAAGTAAGTAAGTAAGTAACTAGAACTCTTTACTTCGTATTATTGAATATCCCTTATCAGATTGTAGTAGAATAAACTCTCTCCCTTCATCTATCTTTCAATAAATGTTCATATGTGTCTGTTTCTATACAATAAATAAGTAAACAATGAAACATATGTTTATTTGTTCTCTTTTTCTTTTTCTGTATCAACGTAAGAAAGCTGATATTCAGTTTAATATAGAATATGGTATAATAATGTATTATGATCATTATCACTATTGCTAATCATTATAAAAATTTCATCTTTATGATTGACGCTGATAACAGAACTATTCAGTAGTCTTGTATGATAAACAAAGAATACTAAGTTTCATGTTGTTAGCAATTGGCTGAAGACCCTGGACATGTTTTAGACATTTGTCAGTAAGATGAAACTGCTATTTAGGTCGAATCTAAGTCACATTGACATTGGATTATTCTAGCAGAAACTAATCTCTTATTAGAACTAAACCAATACCGTATCTACCTAGTTCATAAAGCCGTTCAAATTATAAGGAACAAATGGAGATTTAGCCTTTAGTCTTTATTTTTTTATATCGCTGTACACTTAATTCAATCTTATGTCGTTTAAGGTGATAAAAGGTGATGTCCCATTATGGTTTTTATTGCGCATCTTTCCATGATGTATCTCTTAATTTCGAGGGAAATTATGTTCTTTCGTGAGATTCAAACCGTATTCCTAGAAATATCTATGTTTTATTGAAAATCCTCATATCTCATTATTATTTAGTTCATGACTCATAAATCTTCTTAAACAAAGTCTCTCATCAAGAGGAAATTCCCGGATTTTCAATGAGAAAACGTGGTCAACAACAACTGTGTCGAGTGTGAGGCCGTTAGCAACTAAAGACAATGAAAAATAGTTATACAATATCTTCAGTCAGTTAGTCAGTCAGCAACAACACAGAACTTCTTATATACGTACATGAGTTCAATTTGCCATATCATATTAGCACATACATACAATTTTCAATTCAAATCCCATAGTGATAGAGGTAGTAAGAGTATAAATAGTAATCGGAAAGATTAGGGTTTGAAGATGTTGTTTAAGGAGTATAATCCAGTGAAATAAATTCGGAAAGAAAATAAAGGAACAGAAAGAGTTCAGGAGATTATAATTTGGGGCAACACAAAGAGTGGATGCATGTGCGCCATTGCAAACGATTTTGAGTCATGTCATTCAGGGTCTTCAACCATCGATTGCTATCGTCTCGCGGATCCCAACGAAGTAGTCTACACCTACCAACATAGCTCACTCGGTTCACTAGTCAGTGACTTCCTGTATTTATCCCATGTTTTGATCTCGTTGCCCCTAGCTTTCTTGCATCCCACTCTTACACCATGAAGCATCGCACGTTGTAGCAGTACGTGGTTGGGTAGACGTAACACGTGTCCCAGCCATCTCAACCAATGAAGCTTTGCTACTTCGTTAATTGATTCGCCATCCTTACCTGCCCCCGTTTCCTAACATCTAAGTTACTTACTTGGTGGTGCCAGGGTATATGAGCAATGTTTCGAAGACATCTATGATCGAATACTAGTAACTTACGAATATCCTCTACTCTTACCGGCTATGTTTCACTTCCATATATAGGACGGAACGAACTGCTGCACAGTAAACCCGTCCTTTGGTTGGTAGACGGATATCTCGCCTACGTCCTGGATTGATTGGAATTAAACATTAACACCATGAATACCGATTCAGTGGTTTAGGTGTTACTCATTCTTTCGAGAAACCGACAGTCCTGAGTTTGATTCACTCGTGTTAAATCGTGGATAAACAATATTGAGGAGTCTCATACTAGAACGAAACAGCCATTTAGTCCTTCCAGGATTTTGATGATTATCTAACTTAAAACGACTTTTAGTTACTATTCAAATCATTTGATAAATTTTAGGAGGAAAATATAATCAATATCAAATATTCAATAATCAATAATCCAATACTGATTAATTTCATTTTCAAATTTACTGAACATTAATGTTACTGTAATGATAATCAAAGATGTATAGTGGCTAGTAGTAGAATTCAGTTTGACGTGAGTTTTGTCCAATTTGAGATTTGTCAACTGGATATACATGCATTTCAGAATGAATGTTCACTCTGGGACTCAAAATCAGTACCATTCGCTTGAAACACCATCATGTTATCCACTTAGGTACTGAGTTCTGATAGCTACTAACTTGTGCAATGGGACTCCTCAGCAGTGTTCATTCACGATCCCGCACCCCATGAGATTCGAACCTAGGACCTATCAGTCTTGCACCAGGTGCTTAACCAACTAGACTAGTGAGCCGGCATCCAATGGTGTTAATGTCTAACTTCAATCAATCCACGAAGTTGCGCCACCATACACCATTGTCTTCAGTGAGTTACTATCTCACAACAGACTTTGTTGAACTCCACTGGTAACGGCTTCCCACTAGAACTTCAGGAGTATCTCCTGAAGTCAGTCTCTAGTGAGCAGATGATTATTATCAGAAGGGGTTTGTGGAGATTTTTAGAAATTTCACAGATTGAAATCATGAGTCAACTGAAGCTAGACCACCATGGAAAACGTATCTCATTATCAGTTGAGCTTGTAACTATTCAACAACTGGTTTAAAAATCAGTAATCCAAGTTTTTAAACAAGTACACAATAAAATCTACGACTGTTAAGATGTCATGAATGACTATTCACTGATTACTGTCAGAAATTCATACTGAATCTAGTTCGCAATTAATTCGATGGTTTAAGTTTCTTTTTTATACTTTAGTCTGTTTGAATTATTACTCAAGTATCATTATCTTATCATTTGTATCATTTTGATTTGGTTAGTTATTCTCTGAAGACGTGGCTTAGATGGAGTTACGAAACGTCAGAAAATTTAAATTCTTCTATTCATCAAGATATTATAAATAACAATATATCCAGTACTCAATTTATTCGAAATTATCAAGTCATATCTCAGAGGCTGAGACTTGTGTTCTGCACTCAACTTGCTGGGCTAGACAGCGAAGCAGGGCCAATCGTGACTCTAGGTCGTCCTTACGTGTTTACGTGTCACTGAATCGATCGATAAATACGCTGCGCATCTAACCTGCAGCCCACCCGTCACAACAATGGTACCTATATTAATGACATTTGTCTCATGTTCAAAAAGTAATTATGTTTACAAAATTTGTCATATCTCGTCAGTAAGAAAAAAAAACAAACATTAATACTGTTGGATGCTAGCTCAAAATTGACTGAAGAAGTAGCAATTCGGATTAAGAAATTGAAACTATGTGTAAAAAAGACATATATTTAATCGCTTCTTCTCCAATGGTCAACTTCAGGGTCAATTAATCAATAGTAAACTTAGCTATTGAATGATCTACTGTAATTAATGTACTTAAACCCTTTCTTAGCGAGAAGCAGTGACCAGTGGAATTCAACTAAGTCTGTCGTGAGATAGTAACTCACTAATGACAATGGTGAATGTGTCGTTCATTTTCATGGATTAGGTGAAGTTAGACAATAAAACCATTGGATGACTGATCAGTGGTGTAGTGGTTAAACAGTCGATCGCGAGAATGATAGGTCCTGCGTTCGAATCTCGCAGGGGGCGGGATCGTGGATGCACACCGATGAGGAGTCCCACAATAGGACGAAACGGCCGTCCAGTACTTCCATGTTTTCCCCGATGGTCTAGCTTCAATTAACTAATGATCTCAACTATTGAAACATTTTTTCAGTTGAATTGGACTTAGTTTCATTTTAAATGAAAATACTACTTATTTACTAAATAATTTAAACTATTCAATAATAAATCGATATTTGATCATTTAAAATCATCATTTTATCAGACTCAAAAAATCAGTGTTACCACGTACACACACATACACTCACACGCATATTATCTAACTTTCTCCCTCACACACACACACACACATACATATATCATGTCGATTATTTAATGTTCATTAGCCTCCCCCCCCCTTCCATCTAACTATCAACTCTTATATTATTGTTCCTTTCAGAAAAAGAAAATGTTTACTTCTTTTTTGGTGTGTGTGTGCTCAAATCAGAAGAAAACAGTTAGGTTAAGTGGAAGAAATGATTATCGAATGGGTAGACATCTCTCTCTATATAAATAAATCCATATAGACACTATTCAGAAAAGTTAAAGAAACTCAAGAAGAAACTGACTATTCCTTCTTTGTATCAATTATTCTCTCTTTGTAATTTTCTTTTCTTTATTTATTTGTGGTTTGTTAGTGTTCTACAATCAATTGTGTTGGTCTTTTTCCTCCTTTTTTTTCTTTCTTGAATAAACAAAAAATAATGAAAGTTTATTATCATTGAGTTCACTCAGTTATTGCTTGATTTGTTGACGGACTAACTGATTGGATTGATTGATGCTTTTTCTTTCGGAAATATAAACTCTTCAATGGTAATGATGGTAAACTATTTAGTTATTAAGTGGTATTGTGGCACGTACTACTTATATTAATATAAGTAGTATATAATGCGAGCAGGAATGTAATGTCTAGCAGAAGAAGATGAGGAAAGATTAAGAAAGGAAGAGCCGGAGTAGAAAGCAATTAGTATGGAAATGCAAGAACAATGAAGTTCGAGACAATTATTGAAGATTTTGCAAATTAAGTATTATAGTATGGTTTTTCTATTTTGCCAAGTAACGCTGTACTTGTACAATACAACTCGATTGTTCCTACTGGTGCTCTGTCCACTACAGTATATACATACCATTGGTCGCCTGTTATGTAATTTTCACAGTTACCACTATGGATTAATCATAGTTAGGAAGATATTAAGAACTAGGAAACACAACTGGAACCGGGACTCGAACTTAAGACCTTCAATGATCATTTAACTTTTACACTGCTGACTTAGTATTCAGTCTCATAAATGCTTTCCATTATGTTTTTGAGATGACTGAACAGATATGATAAATGAATTACTAATTATTATGTAATGAAAATTATATTGAGTCTATAAGATTTGTAAATGACTGATATCATTTGGACAAAAGACGACTGAATATAAACCATGAAACAATGATGTCAGTATGAGATTATGGAGATCACATAGTGAAGTATAATTCTTATTAAAAAAACTTCATTTGAAGATCTTACATTGATTTTATTTTTGTTTCTTGTCTTAGTCGTCGAGTTAATGCGACACTCAACATGTGTGTAACAGTCAGTTAAAAAGTGAGGATAAACATCAGTGTCATTCGCACCTTGTAATAAACCAAAAATGAAGCAGGAATTATTATTTAGACTATCGTAGTCCATGATAGTGGGCATTTCAGCTGGCTTAAATAAAAAATGTAACGTTTCCTACGATGAAAATATCGCTCTATTATTCAACGGACATGTCAAGTGTAGGGCAACCAGTCATGATGGAAGAAAAATTACATAGTAAAAGACATACCTTCAATTAATTTTATTATAGAAATTATTCCAAAATGTCTACAAATGAGTAACTTAATAAACGAAAACATACTCACTATTACTGACTACGATACACTTAGATGATTTGAAGTTTATCTCTAGACCTTATTAACTTACTTATGCCGGTTACTCCGTATGGAGGAGCATGAACTACCGACCAGCATCCTCCATCCAACTCTGTCCTGGACAATCTCATTTAGTTGTTATGGTTCAATTTATTTAATCTAGTTAGCATTTTCTACGGGATGGGATTGTCGACTGTATGTTCAAGCCTTCTCCTTTACTCCAACTTGGGAATGGAAGTAACCCTAGAATAGCTACAAGCGGAGTTTATTCCCAAGGGATAATTAAAGTTATATTTATTTGGAATAAATAAGAATAACAAGACAAAGTACATTTTACTAAATAAATTTAAATATCAATAGTTGAAATCATGAGTCGATTGAAGCTAGACCACTGTGGAGAACCTAGAAGCACTGGACGGCCGTTTCGTCCTATTGTGGGACTCCTCAGCACTGTGCATCCGAGATCCCGCTTCACGAGATTCAAGCCCAGAACCTATCAGTCTCGCGCGCGAGCGCTTAACCATTAGGCCACTGAGTCGGCATTCAGTGGTTTTAATGTCTAATTTCAATCAATCCACAAGATTGCGCCACTGTACACCATTGTCTTTAGCGAGATGGTATCTCACAACAGACCTGTTTGAACACCATTGGTCACGGCTTCTCACTAGAACTGCAACTTCAAATGACTCATGATTTCAACTATTGAAGTTACTAAAATCTCTACAAAACCCCTTCTGAAATATCACAAATAATATTTCCATACTACTTATAACTATAGTCTATATTATCATGAATAATTTAATCTTCTTAAATGACTGATTATCCTCTTCAATCTATTCCATTGAATAGTTAAAACTTAAAACTAACACATACCTATTCATAGGTATATCAGAACACTTCAATAGACACTTATACATATGAATAATAATGATATCTCATACATGTGATTCTATATTGAATGCATTTAACTTGTCAGTCAAAATGACAACTATCATATATTCAAATGAATGTATAAATAAGTAATGACTTGACTACAATTTTAAAAAATTTTAAAAAATTTTTCTTTCCAATTTTCAATTTTTAGTGGGTTTTTCTCTCTCGCTCTCTCAAGAATAGGAAACCTTGTATCCCAAGGGACTTGACAACTATTATCATGGCTGTCAAATCAGTATTGTTGTTGTTATTGGTAATGCTCTTTCTCTCTTTCTCTCTCTCTCTCTCTCTCTCTCGTTCACTCGCTCGCTCTCTCATTCTGACGACAAAATTAATTCACCTAACCTTAACTGATGAAAAACTAGACGAAATGTAATGAAGTGAATAGAAATGACTAATTCTCTGTACTGAATAATCATGGTAAAACTATCCATTCGAAATGAGAAGAATAAATCACAAAAATACGTTTTTTCTTCGTTTTCATGATAAGCGGGTGTTTTCAATGTGTAACTATGTCTTGTTGTTAATTGTCCAGATTATGACGTGATGAAATATCGTATCAGTTTAGTGCTTCAATTAGAATATTGTTAATTATCTATCCTATGTCAAAATATAATCTTGTCAACTTTAACGTAATATAAATGGTTGAGATCATGAATCAATTGAAGCTAGACAATCATGGAAAACCTGGGAGTATTGGACGGTCGTTTCCTCATATTATGGGACTCTTCAGCCGTGTGCATCCACGATCCCGCCTCGTGAGATTCGAACCTAGTATTTATTAGTCTTGCGCGCGCAAGCGTTTAACCTCTTGACCACTGAACCGACATCCAACTTAATTGTTACAGCTTTATGAACTTGACAACAGTACTATATAGTTTGTCTGAAGTTATATAGATACTATTAAATACTGTAATCGTTAAATGTCTATCATTTACATATGGTTGAGTAGATTGAATGACATGACAAACAAAACCTCCAGTTTAGTATCTTGCCATAATTTCCAGTCATTGGTTCCTTGTGTTCCGTTTGAACTAATATTAGTTAGTCTGTTATGTACCAACCCAAAATTGATATTATTTCCATTCACATTTTACTTTTCATTCTTTGAATCTCTTTAGACATTGTACCAAGCTGAATTTTGATATTCTGTTTGGAAAGCCCTTATGTTGGGGTTCTACATTGTCTATGACTAACTGATTGAATGTCCAATCTTAAAGCATTCAATTGTAAACTTTTTATTCCCGTTCAATATGAAAATCACTTCATAAGTAATGCATGGATTTAATAAAATTCAGTTTAGTTGTGGAATATGCATATCATTACTAGTAAAAGATCTGTCTACTCGGTGAACATCTTGTAAAATTATGTAATTGTTTACCTAAGTTTATGGGGATTTATCAGGATGGAGTTTATACAATGCTGACGAAATCAATACTCAAAACTTCCGTCCAACCATGTAATTGAGTTCACTATACACAATCTGATTTGTGATATTATTCATAATTTGTTTTAAAGAATAAATTTATTAATGATAATTCACTGGTTGCAATGATGAGTCAGTTGAAGCTAGACCACCATGGAAAACGGCTTCTCAATCGACTCATGATTCCAACCAGTGTTATTTCTAAAATCTCCACAAAGCCCATTCTGATAATGATAATTCAGTTTAATAAATTGAAATTTATGACCAGTGTAGTTCAGCTTGGGTCTGTTGTGAGATGTTAACTCACTCAAGACAATGGTGGATGTCACTCAGTTTCGTGGATTAATTGAAGTTAGACATTCACATTATTGGATGCCAGTTCAGTGGTCTAGAGGTTAAGTGTTAACGCGCGAAATCGAACATTTGGGTTCGAATCTCGCAGGGGGCGGGATTGTAGATACGCACTGCTGAGGAGTCCCATAGTAGGACGAAACGACCATCCACTGCTTCTAGGTTTTCCACGATGGTCTAGCTTCAATGGACTTATGATCTCAACTATTTAGAAAAAAAAACAAATTTACACTTACTTCTATCAAGGTAAAATTGTATTGTAGAGATGATGTTATACCATATGAAACAAAATCAACTCTAAGAATTCATTCAATTGTTTAATTGTCAATTAATGTATTTATAAAGTATAAACTATATATATTTAATCCCAAAATAAAACCACAGAAATGGTAATAGATCCTAACCGACACTTTCACTAATCTTTATGTGTAATCAAAAAAGTAAAGTATCCGACTTTGATTTATTATCCCCAAAGTTAAAGAGGTAACAGCACACAAACCCACAAACATACACACAAATGTGTATATATACATATATATAGGCATAGATACATAAATGAAAAAAAAATGGAACTCACTTTATTCTTTTGAAAATTTAATATTGATCAAATTACCACACTGTTTAGTTACCAGATTGAAATGCGATCGTTATGATTATGTAATTAATATATCATAGAGATATTATAATTCAAATGAGAAATCTGTGTTCATTCCATACACAATGAGAGAGAAAAACAAAGTATTCTTGATTTCTGATAAATAATATTAACGGTTATAATTCCTTGGGTTAGTAGTGGTGGTGGTGGTGGTGGCGGTGGTGGTGTTGGTGTTGTTGTTGGGGGTAATAATCAGTCATAATTGTAGTGTATTGATGCATATTAACATGAGTTTATTCATGTACTCGTTGTTCAATTGTGAATTCTAATAAATAACATTCAATCATCATCATCATCATCATTATCATCATTAATGTCTGTGTTGTACATCCATCATTTAGTCGCTTTCATTATTTCACTTTTCTTTTTCATCATTATTATTTAGAGAAAAATACAGTATATTGTATTTGTGCATTAGATACTACAATGATGTCAACCCCCTTTATTTGTGAAAGAGTGAAAAATTAAAAAAAAAAGAAGAAGAAGAAGATTAATTCAGTCACAGTAGCTGTTGTGGGGTTTTAACCGATTAAAACTAGAAGGCAATAAGTAAAGAATGGGAAAATGTATTGTATGGTGCTATACACATAAATCAGTTTGAAATATATATATATAAACAAATCAAATAAGATGAAGGAGGGAGGGGGGAATCATGATGCTTCTTTGGTATCTTAACAACACAAATGCCGTTGTAGCTTTGTGAATAAAACTATTTTTTTTAATTATAATCTATCCTTATGGACATATAGATGATTAAAGTGTAGGAATAAGTTAAATTGCTTTCAGATTGCTTTGCCAACCATTAGTCTCTGTCTGTTCTCCAGTGTGTGTGTGTGTGTGTGTATATATAGATATATATGTGCCATGTATAAAACAAGTAAGATTTAAGCACCTGCCGATCATGCTAGACATGTCAAACACCAAATTATTCACAGAACCAATTACTTCAATTGACTTAATCATTCATTCACTTATAACGAACCAATCTATCTAGAGTAATTCAATCATTCATTTAAACAAGCAGTTAGTTACATAGATAGATAGATAGATAGACAGATAGATGTGAATAAACAATTCCTATAGACAAACAAGTGGTTGGTTACACAGGTAATGTGTGTGTGTGTGTATATAGAAATATATATATATATATATACACTGGCAACTATCAGACTTGGGAACAGACTATGATATAAATAACTATAATGATTTGAATGTGTTCATTTGTTGAATGAAGTGAACTAAATTTAGATGAACAATTTATTTAGTATCTATCATCCATTCAACTGAGATGATAATTAAAATATAGTAACCAAGTTATTTTGTTATTTATTGGTTAAATGATCACGTGGAAAATGAATCATTCATCAAAATGATGAAGGTGATGATCATGGTGATGATGGTGATGATGATGATTGAATTTAAACTGATTCTATTGATAGATAACCATATTTAAACAAAATGAAATGATATAAATCTTATTGATCATATATGACAGTTACTAGTCGACAATTGTAGTAGTCTAACTAACATCAATCAGTTCATGATCTCAATCAAAAAGTTAATAATCTTCACAACCCTATACTGATAATTATTAAATGCTCACTAGTGACTAGCTTTGTGAGGGAATTCTTGGAGTTATAGTGAGAAATTGTGACTAGTGGAACTAATCTGTGTCGGGTAGTGACAGGTATCTACCTCAGTACAATGAAAGATGGTCACACAGTTTCGTGGATTAGTTGTAGTTAGACATTAACATGATTGAATACCGGCTGGCTCAGGGGTCTAGAGGTTAAGCGTTTGCGCACGAGACCGACAGGTCCTGCATTTAAATCCCACGGGGCGGTGTCGTAGATGCTCACTGCTGTAGAGTCCCATAATAGGATGAGACGGCCGTCTGATGCTTCCAGGTTTTCAATAGCGGTCTAACATCAATCGGTTCATGATCTCAATCAAAAATTAGTATAATTGTTTGAAAGGGTCAAACATAAATGCTTAACTAAACTGAAATAGTCGAATTAATCATATTTCATATAACTAGTTCCTTTGATTATTTATTGTAATGTAAGTACAGTAAACATTATGGGATGAAGTGAATTTATTGGAAGAGCACAGGCCACCCACCAGCACTCTCCACCCAATCCTGTCATGGGCAATCCTTTCCAGACCTTTCTAGTTGTTATTCATCCTTTTCATATCTGTTTCTGTTTGCCGACGTAATATGGTCTTTGGCCTTCCACTTTTCCGCTTCCCTTCAGGATTCCAAGTTAGGGCTTGTCTCGTGATGCAGTTTGGTGACTTGAGTAATGTATGTCCTATCCATTTCCATCGTCTTTTCCTAATTTCCTCTTCAGTTGGAAGCTGGCTTGTTCTCTCCCACAAAAGGCTATTGCTGATGGTATCCGGCCAATGGATGTTGAGTATCTTGAGTAGACAGGTATTTATAAATACTTGTACCTTCTTGATGATGTTTGTGGTAGTTCTCTACGTTTTAGCTGTGTACATTTGGACTGTATGGACGTTCGTATTGAAGATTGTGACTTGTTGAAAGTTGTTTTGAATTCCATATATTCTTCAATTGTAGGAATGTGGCTCTTACTTTGCCAATCCTCACCTTTATATCTGCATCTGATCCTCCTTGTTCATCGATTAAGCTTACCATGTATGTGAAAGATTCTACATCTTCCAGAGTTTCGCCATCAAATGTGATTGCGTTGGTGTTCAATGTATATAGGAAAAGAATAAGAAAATAACAAAGCGATCATGACATAATCAGCTTCAACAAACATGTGTGGATTGTTATGAGAATAGTGAGACTAAATGATAAAATTAACGATAATTAAAAGTATAATCATCAAATAATCCTTGTAATAATGATAATAATGATGTAAATAATGATAAAACGTTTACTATGGGTGAGTTTGTGAATATAGTTTGATTGTTATTTAGTTACAATGAAGAACTGTCATTATAAAATGTGCAGTATTGGGACATACTATCAATATGGGCTTTTGTTAAGATTCATTTATACGGGTGTGAGACAGTTATACACTACAAGCAATTTAAGATGATCATGTAATATTGTAGATCAATTCAAGTTAATCATCATTACCGTCGAATACCGTTTCAGTGATCTTGTAGTTGAATATTCGTGTACGAAGCCTAATCTTCTGGGTTCGATTTCCGGATGTGGGGTCAGAGATTCGCGGAATGAAAGAGCGATCCAATGCCTACAAGTTCTAATTTTAGTCTAACTGCTATTAGTTCGTGATTTAAAAAAATAGTGATTAACAGTCATTCATCTAAAACGATGAAATCTTTCTATCAGTTCCGCTATTATGACAACTTTATCCATTCATATTTTATCAGATACATTATATTACTCAATAAACTACTCATATTTCTATAAACATAGAAAGAATACTGATGACTGTGAGATAACCTCTTGAATTCTTTCGATAGAAAACATCAAAAATAGATTCTGAGCATTAAACAGATCCCCTACATGTTCAATGTTCTTACTCAAGCTGTCATCAAGGGAACAATTTGTACGAAATTACAATCTGATTTCTGATCGTTGAAGATTGAAAAAGAAGAAGAAATAATAATGATTCGATGCTAGAAATCACAACATAAAGAATAATAATGATGATTAAGATTATGATTTTACTTAATTTTGTCTGTTAAGCCGAATGGAGGATAGGTCACCGACCAGCAGTCTACAACTCACTCTGTCCAACTTTACCTTCCTTTCTTGTTCTATCCAATTTCTGTTCATTCATGTCATGTCTGTATCCATTTCTCAAAGTAATGAGTTCTTTGGTCTTCCTCTCCTCCTTCTCCTCCTTTGGCCTTGAGGATTCCATGTGAGGGCTTGTCTTGTGACGCAGTTGGGTGCTTTCCTCAATGTGTGTCCTATCCACTTCCAGCACGTCTTCCTGATTTCTTCCTCTACTGAAATCTGGTTTGTTCTCTCACATAGTAGGTTGTTGCTAATAGTGTCCGGACAAGGGATCCGAAGTATTTTGTATAGAAAACTGTGAATAAACACTTGTATCCTCTGGATGATGGCTTTCGTAGTTCTCCAAGTTTCTGCCCCATACAGCAGAACTGTCTTGACATTTGTATTGAAAATCCTGACCTTGGTCTTGGTTGACAATTGTCTTGAGTTTCAAATGTTCTTCAGTTGTAAATATGCTGCTCTTGCTTTGCCGATCCGCGCCTTCACATCTGCATCAGATCCATCGTGTTTATCAATGATGCTGATAAGATATTTAAATGTTTTTACGCCTTCCAAAGCTTCTGTGTCAAGTGTGACTTGATTAGTGTATGTTGTGTTGTATCAAAGAATCTTGCTTTTCACTACCAGACAATCACATTTTTATTCTTTTTTCGATATTCACTAATGGAATTGATCTCCTAAATTTATGTAGATCGTTTTTATTTGTCATTTTACACAAAACATCTTCAATTATTTGCTTAGTTACTTTTTCAATAGTTGAGATCATGAGTCAATCGAAGCTAGACCAATATGGAAGACCTAGAAGCATTGGTTGTACATTTCGTTCTATTGTGGGATTCCACAGCAGTGCGCATCCACGATCCCGCCTCACGAGATCCAAACCTATGACCTATCAGTCTCGCGTGCGAACGCCTAACCTCTCAACCACTGAGCCTACCGGTATTCAATCGTGTTAATGTCTAACTTCAACTAATCCACAAAATTCAGCAACACATCCATTATATATTAATTATCCAATGATTTCCAATATTTGAGGAGATAAAAACTAATGAATAGGTGAAGTTTATATTCTAAGAAAGACTTACCACTCTACAATCATGATATCTTGAGTAAAATTTAACAGAAGGTCAATCATACCCCTGTCTTTGTTATCTGATTACTATAATATAACTATGTAATGATCAGTACAATGACATACGACCTAGAATAATTTTTTTTCAGATTTTATATCGACAGTTTACATTGTTTACTCTTATCTCAAATTATATTTGCTTGTTAATTTGTTCTGAGGTTATCTGACTGTTTATCTATTTTTGTTTGGTTTATTAATGATGACCTTAAGTTGTGAAAAATAAAGAAATTAACAAACAAATGTGGTATATTTCAATAGTTGAGATCATGAGTCGATTGAAGCTAGACCAACAAGGAAAAGCTGGAAGTAATGGACGGCCGTTTCGTCCTATTGTGGGACTCCTCAGCAGTACGATCTCATCATCCCGTCTCGTAAAGACTTATCAATCTCGCGCGAGCGAGTGCTTAATCTTCAAACCACTGAACCGGTCGGCATCCAATAGTGTTACTGTCTACTTTCAAATCCTTCTGATATTAGATGTAGTCTACTATGATGAAACAATTGACATATGTAGATCATCGGATTTTAGTTCAGTAGTCATTATTGGAATCTGAAGCTTCCAAGTTCACTTCACCTGATGAATTCATTAATCTGTACAACTGAAAAATGTGTATAAACTAATACGAAACGGCTTTTCTGTTTGGTAGATTGGTTGAGTCTTGATGTATTACGTGCCTATACCAAAGAAAGAGATATCATCTTCAGTTTCATAATCAAATGACAGATAGGAAATTTTAAACGAGACACGCTGATATAGAAAGCCTTTGAAATGATAAAGAAAAAGAAGCCTATTATTAGCCCAATTAAGATTTCAACTTGCACATTCTTATAAGTGTCAGAAAGACAAATGTATCAATACCAATGATTCATGTACATGTTTATTCATTTCTGTGTTGGTGATTTGAATCTTTCCTTTGATGTTTAGGACCGTAATTGATCAATCTCATATTGGTAAATGTGGCCATTTGAACTCAGTAACTAATTGAATCATGCGATGGCGATTAAAGAAAATGGTACTAGATTCAAATCCCTAAGTGAACATCAACTTACTTTATTGATTTATTTAAATACATAAACATTGATACAAGGAGGCACGAAATAGATATGCACAACATAAATCATTCGATTTGTATGAGGGCTGGGATACTGCTCGGGTGCTAAAACGGAAACAGGTGGTTTTCTTAGGGGATCACACCGAGAGCCTTCGACCTAAAGGTTTGATCCACAAGGCAGTGGAACAACGTCAATAGATGCAGCTCCATGGTAGCCGGTGACTAACGACTAGTTCATACACCATTTGTTCCTTCAGGATACTGGAGCCCATGTTCACCACTGGTTTGAAATCAGGCTTTTCCAACTCCACTAGGTGGACTCTCCGTGTCCACTAATCCGAATATTTGCTTTTCGTCCTCTCAATTTCGTAAACAACTCCCCCATCACGAAAAGAAGTGAGTAGGAGTTCCCTGACAGTGGTTGTATGTATATGACCATTTGAAAGCATTTCAAGATAGAGAGTTGACTCTGCCCACTCTTGGCAATACCAGGGCATTTAGGAGCGAGCATCAAATCAGATGTACATGTACTTTGAGTTGACTAGTCCGAAACATGACGAAATGTACATCTTGAATACCATTACTAATCATTATCCAATACCTTAATCTTCATTTATCATACACGATAGTTTACAAGGGTAGTTACTGTGTAAAGAAATCATAGCACCAATTATTGATATCAAAAGAAACATAACTCCCTAATCCTAATTGATTGATCACTCAGTTGTTGATCAATGTCATGTGTGTCAAGTCCTTATTTAATGCAGATCGAATGCTATCGATCATGTTGCAATGTGGCCACTGGTCTAGGTGACTCGACACTGCATGCACTATATATTGAGATTAGATGGTGGTTGGAGGTAGTCGACAGGAAACCCTGGACTCGGGTTTCATTCTACTTGTCACTTGTCATCAAGGTCTACCTGTAATCTTTGAAGAAACTGGTGCTCCCTGACGGATTCGATCCCGTGTCACCCAGCTTCACAGTAAGAGACGTTATCACTGGGCTATCCGGGCTGCGATCACTGTGTGGTGATCAATCAACTGTAATTACATCTCAATCCTACAGTGGTAACGTCTCTGACTATGAAGCTGGGTGACATGGGATCGAATCCGTCAGGGAGCACCAGTTCCTTCAAGATTACAGGTACACATTGATGACGAGTGCCAAGTAGAATGAATCCCGAGTCCACGGTTTCCTGTTGACTACCTCCAACCATCATCTAATCTAAACATAATCCCCTAATTTGTTCAATAATAATAATCAATAATCAATAACCTAATTAGATGAACATTATATTGTTATGATTCCAATATTAGATCTAATCATGGAAAGTGTTCATTATATTAGAGCATAATGATTCGGTTCATATCAATTAATCATATATGTATGTTTACTAGTTATCATCTATTATAACTATTCATGATAAATATAAATGACAGGATACCATTTCTATGAAATAAGTTAATCTCATTTGTAAATCATGCAACTGTATTGCTTGTTTGTTTTTCTTTTTTGAGTAGAGTAAATAGGTTCTATTATAATATGAGATTGACATTGATCTATTAGGGTAAATATGTAGTCCATATAATATGTACATAAATAAATGAAAGTAATTCATTCAATAGAATGGAATTATTCATAATTTATGAGCTAATAGATTAATTCATTTCAGAAATATTATAGAAATTAAATACAATAGAGTTCAACTAGTCACAATTGATTGATCACTGGATGGTGATCAATCTCATGCTTGTCTAGTCCTTATTAGTGCAGATTGAATGCTATCGATCATGTTGCAATGTGGCCACCAGTCTAGGTGACTCGACACTGCGGGCACTATGTATTGAGATTAGATGGTGGTTAGTTGGAGGTAGTCAACAGGAAACCCTGGACTCGGGTTTCGTGCTACTTGGCACTCGTCAGCAAGGTGTACCTGTAATCTTGAGGGAACTGGTGCTCCCTGGCGGATTCGATCTCGTGTCACCCAGCTTCACAGTCAGAGACGTTACCACTGAGTTATCCGAGCCGTGACTAACCTCCTGTAGGACTGAGATGTAATCACAATTGATTGATCACTGGGTGGTGATCAATCTCATGCTTGTCTAGTCCTTATTTAATGCAGATCGAATGCTTTCGATCATGTTGCAATGTGGCCACTGGTCTAGGTGACTCGACACTGTGGGCACTATGTATTGAGATTAGATGGTGGTTAGTTGGAGGTAGTCAACAGGAAACCCTGGAGTTCAACTAGGTTTGTTGTAAGATAGGAACTTTATAAAGACAATAGCTCATTTTCATGAATTGATTGGAGTTAGATATTAACATAGTTGAATGTTGGCTCATTGATTTAAAGGTTAAACGTTCATACGTGAGATCGAACGTTCTGTGTTTAAATCTCGTGAGATGGGATCGTGAATGCAGTTCCATACTGGAATGAAACGGCCGTCCACTGCTTCTAAGTTTTTCATACTGGTCTAGTTTTAATTGACTCATGATTTCTGATAATAATTATCTGCTCACTACTGACTGACTTCAAAAGATACTCATGGAGTTCTAGCGAGAAGCCGTTGCCAGTGGAATTCAACCAGGTCTGTTGTGAGATAGCAACTCACTGAAGACAATGGTGTACGGTGGCGCAACTTCGTGGATTGATTGAAGTTAGACATTAACACCGTTGGATGCCGGTCAGCTCACTCGCGAGACTGATAGGTCCTAGGTTCGGACCTCGTGGAGTGCGGGATCGTGAATGCACACTGTTGAGGAGTCCCATACTAGGATGGGACGGCCATCCAGTGCTTCCGGGTTTTCCATGGTGAAATTAAGTATTTAATAATCGATATAAAGTGTCATTTCAGGCAAATATAAATCCTGTTACTATGAAGACAAGTTTTTAAAGTAGATTTCAATTTTAAAAGAATAGTTTACCCTATGAACTGATTACATTTAATCCTATTACTGAACTATTCCTCAGTAATATCGACTCATCACTCTAAATTGTGTTGATGATCATATCATATTTATACCATGGTTTCGATATTCAATAGTCTATCTTTTTAAATTTCGTTAATTTGTTTGTATAGTGTAACCATTATTAATTGAAATCCGATGATATCTGATTCAATCCTCATTTAGTTAATCTTAATCTTGACAGTCTCTTAAAGTGAAATCATTAATGACAAATTGTAAATTCATCCTTGCACTTACTTACTTACGCCTGTTAGTCCTAATGGAGCATAGGTCGCCGACCAGCATTCTCCAACTCACTCTGTCCCACTCTACCTTCCCTTCTAGTTCTATACAATTCTTGTTCATTCTTATCATGTCTATATGCATTTCCCGGCGTAATGTGTTCTGTGGTCTTCCTCTTCTCCTCATTCGGCCTTGAGGATTCCATGTGAGGGGTTGTCGTGTTAAGCAGTTGGGCGCTTTTCTCAATGTGTGTCCTGTCCACTTCCAGCAATTCTTCCTGATTGTCCTGTCCACTGAAATCTGGTTTGTTCTCTACAACAGTAGGTTGTTTCTAATAGTATCCGGAAAACGGATCCGAAGTATTTTGTGTAGACAACTATTAATAAACACTTGTATCTTCTGTATGATGGCTTTCGTAGTTCTCCAGGTTTTTAACCCATACAATAGAACTGTCTTGACATTTGTATTGAAAATCCTGACATTGATGTTGGTTGAATTTTAAAATAAAGTATTGTAAAAGTACTTAGAAAATATATGGTATAAATATAACTAATGAACAACCTTTGAGCAACGTCTTGGTGATCTTGAGGATGTTCACTTACTTAGTAGGGCTAAATGAGAGTTATAAACCTATGTGAAGAATAAGGATTATGATTTACAATTGATGGTTAGGGTTAAGAATTAGATTTATGGTTTTCATTACAAAATGACATCAGCTATAATGACAAAATTCCATTTAGTCAAATAGGTGAATGAATTTCGCGACAAAATCCATGATTTGCTCCTTTAAATGTGATTGTTTGGCCCATAAATTATAGTTTCGCACTTCATTTCGTTTGAAAATACTGTGGTGTGTACTATTGGTGTCGACAGATATAAGTAGTATGTATCATCAATCAAAAGCGAATTGCCTTGAGCCAGAAGGTTAAGTAAAGAGAATGAGTGGTGTGGAAATGAAAGAACAATGAAGTCTGAGATAATTGATGGACAAATAACGTATTTACTGTATGATACTCACATTTTATTAAGAGATTTTAGAATGAGATATTAAAGTACATTAGATTGTCCCTATTAGCATTGTCGTTCACTGCAATAGTTCTTACAGTTAATGAGAAATTTAATAGTTACCTACAGTATGACAACCACTGAGACCTACTTTCAACTGTGTTCAGCAAAAGCCACATGTCACTGAACAACATTATCTATGGGATCCAGAACGGAAAATTTTGTACAAAAATTAATCTCATGAAAATACTCTTCATCATGTCATAATCTGAACAACTAGTTGATTTTTCTGTACATAATCATAACATTAGGAAATAAAATGTGATTAGAGTAACTTTCAAATAGTCTAAGTAGATTGACGTGCCTGAGAAGATAGTCAATAGCATTCGGAATTCCTATGATGGATTACACTGTAAAATCATGCATGGAGGATGTAGATGTGAAGGCGCCGATCGGTAAAGCAAGAGTAGCATATCTATAATTGAATAACCTAGGGATCTCAAAACAACTGTCCACAAATGTCAAGACAGTTCTACTATATCGGGTGGAAACTTGGAAAACTAAGAAAGCCATCATCCAGAAGATACAAGTGTTTATTTACAGTTTTCTATACAAAATACTTCGGATCCGTTTGCCAGACACCATCAGCAACAACCTACTGTGGGACAAACCAGAACAAACCAGATTACAGTGGAGAAATATATTAGGAAGAAGTGCTGGAAGTGGATAGGACACATATTGAGGAACGCACTCAACTGCATAACAAGACAAGCCCTCACATGGAATCCTCAAGGCCGAATGAGGAGAAGAGGAAGACCAAAGAACACATTACTTTGAGAAATGGAGACAGACATGATAAGAATGAACAAAAATTGGATAGAACTAGAAAGGAAGGCAGAGTGGGACAGAGCGAGTTGTAGAATGCTGTTCGTGATCTATGCTTCATTCGGGTTAACAGGCGTTAGCAAGTAAGTATGAGCACAAAATACCATCTACCTCTTCAATAGGACTCAATGATCAGATGTTGTTTTATTGGTTCTGTCAATAAATGACTGAATTTTATATGAATCCCAAAAACTGATCATATATGCTGACATTTATTTCTAATCAATTTCATCTTTATAACAGTGTATTATACTTTAATCATAATTTTCATTGTTAAATGATAATTTGGTGTGTGCTACTGATATCGATAGATATAAGTAGTATGTACCATTAATCGAAAGTGAAATGCCTGGAGATAGAAGGTTAAGAAGATCAAAGAAAAGAGAACGAGGACATAGAATGATTAGTGTGGAAATGAAAGAACAATGAAGTTTGAGATGATTAACTAGTATTTACTCAGATTTCCTCGGATTTTACTAAGAGATTCTGTAATTTCGTGTTGAAATACATTTGACTGTCCCCACTTGGGTAGAAATCCTTTATACGTACCAATAGCAAGGTTGAACTTGATAGATTCAAATAAATTGAGCAGTGAGTACAGAGTCAATAATAAATATATTTCTTTGTTATTTACACTGAAGAAGTGGCTTACACTTAGTTACGAAACATTAGAAATTCAACTTAGATTAGCTTGATTTCTTGATGATTACTATCACAGAACATCTGAAATATGAGACTATACCTCGAAAGTTAATTGCTTACTGTAAAATCTGAAGATCGTGCTCATAATCGACAGTGAGACAATGGATGTACACATTTTTGAAAATTCCCATACTGATCCTGGATTTATAATCGTGCTTTTACCACTGTACATCCAACACGGGAACTACTTCACATTATCGACTAAACAAGGACTAAACAAGTTGCACTGTAAGAAGCTCAATATTAAAAAGGTAGATTTTTGGTTTGTTTAACCAAACATGAAAACACAATTCTACCTGAAGTTTGTGTTGATGATATCGTTCAGAAGAACGCTGATAGCTCTATGACCAAACCATCTAGCTCAGAGAATAAAACTACATCAAAATCATCCACCTGAGTTACAAATCTTCTCCACAATCTCACAAATCCCATAATACGATATGTAATGTTATCATTTATTTCAGTGTATACAGAAAACTTTAGATATGACTGAGAAAATATTGAAATTCTGGATCAAGATAACTTTTATCGATTTCAAAGAATCGCCAGAAAGAAGTCATTCAAATCAATCAATAAACATAAGTTCAACTTCTTAATAAACTTCACCTGGAGTCCCTCCGGGGGCTACTACCGGTCCCAAGCCCAGATAAAGGAGGAGATTTGGGCATGGGGTTAGCGACCCCACCCTGTAGAAAACTAACTCGGTAAAAACACGCTAACCAGAAAAATTATTTATTACCTAAACAAAACAATGAATGGTAGTAAAAAGACATATAAAGTTAACAAGATCCATAAAGACAGTCAATTACAATGTCATTAAACTAGGTCAATTCACTAGTCGTGGAATAATTTCTCAGAAAACTTAATACTACTTAATTTAGAGTTTGGTGGTTCTATCTGGAACGATGACGAAAGGTTTTCATGGAGTTTTGTTCTCTGAGCTGGATGGTTTGCTCATGGAACTTTCATCGTTCTTCTGAACGACATCATCAGCACAAATTTCAGATAGAAGTGAAGTGTTTGAATTTCTCCATATTCGTTTCACAGCTTGTTCTGTACACCTCAACGTTGATTGGTTCTTATTGACCTTAAATTTGTCATTGTTTACTTCTTTGCTTTGATTGTGTCTCCCATTGGTTTGACAAAAGGTACTGAAAGTCAACAACGTCATTCAAATCATCTTCATTGTTTCCAATGAATAATTTGAACATCTTTCCCTTCATTGCATAATTTACATCAGAATGAATATAAATTAAATGTAATCTTATGATGGAATATCGGGAGAGAGAGGGGGGGGGAAGACAAGAAACCTCATAAGTTTTTAAGGTGGTGAAGAAGATTTGTAACTCAGATGGATATTATTATTATTATATTATTCTCCGAGCTGGATGGTTTGGTCGTGAGGTTTTCATCGTTCTTCTAAACAACATCATCAATAAAAACTTCATATAGAAGTGAAGTGTTTGAATTTCTCCTCATATATGACCCACATCTTGTCCTGTAGATCTCGATCTTGACTGATTATTGTTCACCTTTGAGCTGTTATTGTCTACTTCTTTATTTTGATTGTATCTCCTATTGATGTGATTCATGGTGCTATATTTGTTCATAATTTTCACTTTTACTTGAAGTTTACACTGATAGTATCATTCAGAATAACGACGAAAGTACCATGACCAAACCATCTCGTTTAGAGAATAAAACTCCATCAATTTATAAGTTTTTCACTGATCTTCCCCTATATACTTGATTCATTTGTTTACATTTCTTATATTTACTAATGATAATATTTTGGATTTGGTACCTTCCCCCTCTCTATAAAAACAAACAAATAAATAAACTATCAATCAAACAATGGACATTGATTTATATGTGTATTATCAAGTAGAACCATATGTGGCTTCCTTCTTTGTTTATCAAAGAAAACAGTCATTGTTATTTTGGTCGTCCTTGTTGTTGTTGTTTTAAATCTATCTCAATGATTTTCATTTAGTCCTAAAGAGATGATAAAGTTGTTGGATTAGTTGAAGTTAGACATTAACATCGTTAGATGCCGGCCGGCTCAATGGTCTAGAGGTTAAGCGTTCGCGTGCGCAAGACCAGATAGGTCCTGGGTTCGAATTTCGCGAGGCGAGATGGTGGATAGGCACTGTTGAGAAGTCCCACACTAGGACGAAACGGCTATCCAATACTTTCAGGTTTTCCACAGTGATCTAGCTTCAATTTAGTCATGATCTCAACTATTAAAATTACTATAATACCCACAAAACTCCCTCTGATATTAGTATAGTTGGCAATTCAAGTATCATCATTACTTTCACGTAGATTCTTCGCATAATAATGTAGAATCGATTACTTCTTAACTGTTAGAACATGGATGTGTATGTTTGCCTAACTACATATTCAATCCATTTAAACTATGACTGAATATCAAAAATTGATAAGAGTTTGTTCTAATAAAAAACAATTAAATCTATAGTGTCAGTTACTATGTTAAGCCCACACAGCTTATTCTGGCTTCTTGATAAACCAATTTATTGATTCTAACAGTTGAGATCATGAGTCTATTGAAGCTAGACCACCATGGAAAACCTGGAAGCACTGGACGGCCGTTTCGTTCTATTGTTGGAATCGTCGACATTGCGCATCCACAACCCCGTCACGCGAGATTCGAACAAAGGACTTACTGGTTTCTCGCTCGACCATTTATCCACTAGACCACTGAGCCGGAATCCGACGGTGTTAATGTCTAACTTCAACTAATCCACGAAATTGAGCGACACGTCCACCATTGTCTTCAGTGAGTTACTACCTCATAACTGACCCGGTTAAATCCACTGGTCACTGCTTTTTACTAGAACTCCAGGATATATATCTTGAAGCCTGTCATTAGTGAACATATGTTGATTACTATCTATTTGAGTCACATTTTGATCTTGTTAATTTACTCCTATATGAACGCTGACTATTTTTATATGTACGTATGTGCGTGTATGCCTCTTATCATATTCATCATACGTCTATAGCTTATTTTTATCTGACTATAAATCTCGATTCACGCTTCATTAAATTAACTTAACTCACTCGCCTTCTCCACTGAGCATGGTTTGGCTTCGTCCCTCTGATTGTCTGTTTAAATCAATGAGTGTACGAAATATACATATTCAAACATACATTCTCGTATTTGAATGATTTAATTCCGTTATTCACCAACTCCAAGAATTACTGCGACTACTACTACTACTACTACTACTACTACTACTACTACTACTACTACTACTACTACTACTACTACTACTACTACTACTACTACTACTACTACTACTACTACTACTCACATCTAATCAACTTTTATTGAATGTAAAAATAAGAATAATAATAACCACATATACTACTATTAATACTACTAATCTAACTATACAGTGTTTTGTTTCTTGTTTTGTTTTGTTTTTTTTTTCTCTTCAAATTAATGAAATATACAATATGTCAATCAAATAAGCATTATGGAAGTTTTGTTATTACTTTTACAATTAACCAATTTTACATTTGTACTGACTACTATTGCTAGAAATAATGGTAGACATAATAGTCATTGTAATCTATGCATGATTCTTAGCATGAAATCAGTGATTAGAGTAATACAAGCAACAATTGTATGTATCTATGTATGTATGTATGTATGTATGTATGTGTGTGTGTACTTGTGCCTGTATGTGTATTACACTAATGTACACAGACGGATAGACAACTGGTTTTCTTTTTATATTTTGTCCTTTCGTTTTTAAAAGGTTTCACGCTCTATAAGACATACAGAGGCGTGGATTACTGTTATTATTATTATTATTATTATTATCATTATTATTATTATTATTATTATTATTATTATTAGTAGTAGTAGTAGTAGTAGTAGTAGTAGTAATACCATTCAAAGTAATGAAACGGTTTTAGTCGGAAATGGTAGTTTTATACATTTACCCATGTTTGTTTGTTTTTCATGTAAAAATACAATTCTAAATACACACCAGGATATGAGTAACAAAATATTATTTGTGTGTGTGTGTGTGTGTGAACTAGAAGGAAGAGGTAAATCAAACATGGCGACTGTTACAGAAAACTTCTATTGTAACAAATAAAAATGAAATATAAGTAACATCATACTTTATAGTTAATCATTTATAGTTATTATTTTTGCTTACTTACTTACTTAAACCTGTTACTCCTCGTGAAGGAGCATAGGCCTCTCACCGGCATTCTCCATCCAACCCTTTCCTGGGCAATTTATTCCAGATGTTTCTAGTTGTTATTCATCTGTTTCATACCTGCTTCAATATCCCGACGTCATTGTGTTCTTTGGCTTTCCTATTTTCCGATTCCTTCCAGGACTGCCAGGTCAGGGCTTGTCTGGTGATGCAGTTTGATGATTTCTGTAATGTATATTCTATTCATTTCCATCGTCATTTCCTAACTTCTTCTTCAGCCTGTAGCTCTTCTAGAGTTAGTGCAGGTCCTAAGCCCAGGTTAAGGATGAGAGTTTAGCATGGGGTTAGCGATCCCATCCTGTAGAAAACTAACTCTCTGGAAAACACTAACCAGAAAAATTATTGTTTCACCATTGAATAACTAATAAGAAGAAATGTCTTTCTATTCAATATAGTTAAATAACAGTTGGTTCTCTATTAGTGCTTCTTTAAAAGCATATATTGATGATTATGGTATGGGAAAAATGATAATTGCGATACCGTATTATAGAATCATTCAGTACAAAGAATACAATACTTTTAAGATCCTTCTCTAACACAATAAATATTCTTCATGACACCTATCTCATTCTTCCAAATGAATGAATAACATTTTATTGATGTTGTATTATCTGAGTTGGATAGTCTAATGTTGAATAAGTCATTTCTATGGAGTTTTGTTCTCTGAGCTGGATAGTTTGGTCGTGGAGCTTTCATCGTTCTTCTGAACGACATCATCAGCATAAACTTCAGATAAGTCACTTTCTTTCAGAACAGCATCATCAGCACATACTTCTATAACATTCGTACTTTCATTCTACTTTTTGTCAACTAAAGCTATAAGCAAAATACATTTAAAAGCCAGTAAGCACTGAACAACTGTTTCGTCCTAACATGAGATTCCTCAGCAGAGAACATCCAGAAATCCTTAAGAAAAACAGACAATTCAGATTGATCTTAAGACAATACAGTATGAACAAGGTCTCATTGGTTAAAATGGATGACATCTAAGGGCATAAAAGCATATTTTTCCTTATTGAAAATAAATAAACGTTATGGTGAGGTAGGTAACCCTCATATTGTTTCCTATTAAGCAGCAAAAAAAAACCATGTCACTATAATAAATCAATATTTATAGAGTAGAAAACAATAAATAGACTTCAGTATATTCATTCAGAAACAAACCTAATGAATGTACCACACCCTGTCTTAATGTTCACTCTTATACACAAATACTAATAGTCAAAACAATGATGATAATAATAATAACCATAACAAGGTCAATCATATGGAACTGACAATAGTTTTCAGCATTTTGATACAATTACACTACCATCATTTTGCATCCATCCATTCTGAAATATGTAACAATCATTGACAGCAAACATCATAGAATGATTTTAGTTAAACAACCACGCGATAATCAGGAAGCAATGGATAACTGTTTCATCTTAGTATATGACTCCACGGAAGTGTACATCTGTAGTGTCTGGTCTTGTATCGAGCCTACTAGCTTCTGGACAAATCAATTTATTCAAGCTACTCAAGCTACATGTCGACCTTGTTGCTCATTCACTTATCAATCTTGATTGTTATTATATGAACAAATGTGTATGTACATCTTATCCTACTCATCACACATCTATAGCTTATTTTTATGTGACTATAAATATCGATTAACGTTTGATTAAATCGAGTTGGCTCACATGTATTCTTCACTGCTCGCCGTTTCTCATCACTCTCTTCTCTTCCGTTTCTTCGCTTCCTCCCTCTGATTGCCTGTCCAGATCACCGAGTGTACATAATATATTGTATTCAAAAACCCATTCTCGTCCTTGACTTTTGTGATTCCGTTATTCACTGAATCTCCCAAGTTTGGGGAGATTTTGGAGAAATCCCCAGAGCCAAATAACCTTCACCAAGGTTTAAGGGCAATGTCGGGGTTTTGGTCCTCTTCCCCCAAAATGGGTAGATCGGGTCACTAACGCAGTTTAAGTCGATAATTATATACGACGATAACCGACATATGTATTTCAATAGAAATAATTCGTACGATCTACTTGGAGTCAAATGCAGGGCCACTAAACAACCATGATATGATAATAACAGATCGAATCCAGGACGTTTAGTCTTTCTCATCAACGCTTGACCTCGAGACCACTGAGCACTGTATTTCATACATGTACTGGATTTAACAGAAGACGACACAAGTCATGTGAATTCATTAGAATGAATTCGAAAAACTAATGGTGGACAACACAATACTTTGTCTGTAAGATAGTACACACTATCGTCAAGCCAACATAAATCAGTAAAGTGAGGTTTCGTTAATAACTGATCAAATGCCACATTTGTGTAGACAAAATTTCGGATCTAATAACACCGATGAGATTTCGATCCAGCCAATATAAATGATTTTACATCGCAAGTATTATATCTTGATATATAACGGTCTGTATCAGTTAGCTGATTTCGTACTAGTTCGAACTTCTTAGAAGAATATGTATAATGCCTCACATAAACTTCAAACAACTGATTGCCATCTTTTTTATGAAATGATCAACTAAATATTCGACCGTAGCTTCTGCATTGACAAACCAGTCAAATTCACTAAAGGCATTACCTTAGCTTACCACACATATCAGATTCATTGTTTCTGTATATATTACCACTCTAGACTGGTCGATTGTAGAGCTCAAGCTTAACAGTGAATCCCCAGTATACTAGTAAGCTGTTTTCCATGAATAATCGGTATCACTATATATGTATATGTACAGAGAGAGAATTTGAAACTTTTGGTCACCAATTTATTTTGTTGTTTTATTTTAGCTACTTATCAGTAGTCTAATCACCGTAACCGATTTTTAGTCCGAAGTACTCGGATAAGTGGAACATTTGGACTTATGTTGGATCAAGGTTAACTTTCTAGGAAACTCAGCTAAAGAAAGAATAGTAGACAGAATATATAGAAAACTCCATAAACAGAATCCTAGTTTGTGAAACCAGAACATTAAATTGATAAACACCTCAAGTCATAACAACTATAATGATTAACAACTCACGAACAAGAAATACGTAATTCTGTATAGGAAATCTCCTCTTCCATAAAGTCATCTACCGAAACTGTACAATCCACGGTCACTTAGTAAATACGTGAGTCTATAGAATTGTAGGAAAAAATTACATCATACAATGTTGAGCAATTTCAAGTACCAACAGACCGTTGCTTAATGACCTAAAGATTAGTTAAGAACAGGAAGATGAAAATAAATTACCGGTTAGAAACACCATAGACACTTGTCCACTCGACTGATATGAATATATGACAATTGTAAAGACGATAATTCCAGTGGAATTATGATGATTATAGAAATTTATAACCGGTCAATTATATTAAGTGATTAATAATTAAAGAAGTACAACACTAAACCAAAGCAAATCACACAAACACATTGGAAGGACTATCAGGGTTATGAATGAATCAAAGATTTCATTTGATATATTTGTACACAGAGCTCATACTTTTATTGTTAAGTTTTCACAGTCACACTAATCCTAACATTTCTGATTTGATCTCCATTCGATGCTGTTCATTTAGTTGTGTAAATTATCTTTTTGGTTGAGATCATGAATTAATTGATTTTACACCACCGTTGGAAACCTGGAAGCACTGGACGGCCGTTTCGCCCTAGTATGGGACTCCTCAGCAGTGCACATCCACGATCCCGCACCCGCAGGATTCGAACCCAGGACCTACTGGCTTCGCGCCTGAGCACTTAACCACTCATGATCTCAACCAAAATCTTAATAATCTCCACAACCCCCATACTGATAATTAACATGTGCTCACTAGTGACTAGCTTCGTGAGGGAATTCTCGGAGTTCTAGTGAGAAGTCGTGATCAGTGGAGCTAATCCGTGTCGGGTAGAGACAGGTATCTACCTCAGTACAATGGAAGTTGGTCGCGCAATTTCGTGGATTGGTGGATGTTAGACACTAACACCATTGGATGCCGACTCAGTGGTCTAATGGTTAAGTACTCAGGCGCGAAGCCAGTAGGTCCTAGGTTCGAATCCTGCGGGTGCGGGATCGTGGATGTGCACTGCTGAGGAGTCCCATACTAGGGCGAAACGGCCGTCCAGTGCTTCCAGGTTTCCAACGGTGGTCTAACATCAATTAATTCATGATCTCAACCAAAAACTCAGTAATCTCCACAACCCCCATACTGATAAATTATTTTTTTTAGAGAATATTCTGATGAAACAACATGCTCAAAATCGATGAGATGTTCGTGATATGTCTTGCGGACTGAACGCTATATTCGTCTCCTAAGCTATTCTGTAACCTCCAAGCTAGAACTATACAGCGACCTGAACACGAGAGAGAAGACTCGAAGCATGAGAGAAGTAGTTTACTCCAAGGTTCACTTTAACACAGAAAATATAGGGTTTTTTATAATATTTTTAAATGTCCTTGGGTTGCTCGAAGATTCTGGAATGCTACTAAACATGGTAGCAGTGTAGTAACCAGCCAATCAGAACCTCTACATGTGACGTTTCGCTTCCTTGACATTTTTGGCAAAAACTTCAAGTGAACGCTGATTGGACGAAACGCTTCCTAGTGATTCCTGATGCCTGCTTGTCTTTTGCAAGCGATTTTCTGGATCACTCCAATAGTTTGTGTATTCACATACTGATTGTTTGACATGCTTCTTTGAGATGCATGTAGAAAGTATTGGGTTTACGTGTTCGAAGTAAACTACTCCCATAACTGCAAGGAAACTTATTGATTTACATCGGTTTAACCGAAAATTGAATTTTATCTCCTACATATCTATGAATGATAGACTAGTTGTAGAGGACAATATGACATACAATGTATATCATAACGAATTCAAATGTCGAATTTTTAGAATTTCTGTTACACTATTGCACTGTTTTCATGAAATCAGTTTTCTTTTGAAGTACAGATGTTATTTCAAATTGTAGTTTTGAATTGAGGATTGTGTTAAATGAGCCTGAATGGATATCTACTTTTGAGGAGTATGTAGTGTTGGTTAGTATGTTAACCCCTCACAGCTTATTCTAGTTTCACAACAAATCAATTTATCCAATCTTCTAGAGTCACGTTGTGACCTAGTTAATTATTCACTTATCAACGTTGTGTGACTATAAATATCGATCCACGATTGATTAAATGGAGTTGGCGTACGCGCATTCTCCACTACAGGTCGTTCCGCTTTGCTCTCTTCCCTTCCCTTCATTCCTTGATTGCCTGTTCAAATAAATGTGTGCATGAAATATACATATTCGAAATCCATTCTCGTATTTGACTTATTTAATTCCGTTATTCACTAACCCAATCTAAGTCGATAATTATATACAAGGATTGGCGATATATATAAATATATTTCGACAGGTATATCATAATAACGATCAATCATACGATCCAACTGGAGTCAGATCCTTGGCCACTCAAGTGGCAAACCCGTCGATAACATTGTTCGATCTAATTGATGTCAAAATAAAGGGCCCCACATCATAAGTACTTCTTTGAATTGGAATAATTCATCGTTCACTAAGTTTTCGGAGAATGCCAGGAATGACTAAGGAAAATCATTGTTTCTTGTCAATTTCTAGAATATTATGACTTTGGACCAATTCATTAAAAAATTCGTTTTCAATCAGTAAAACTGTTCCTTTGATAATAAAACGAGGTTGAGCGTCCACACTCAAGACTGAAGGCCCTGGGTTCGAATCCTGTAATCGGGATCATGGATGCGCACGAATGAAGAGTCCCACAATAGGACGAAACGGATTCTCAGTGCTTCCAGGTTTTCAATGGTGGTCTAACATCAATCGATTCATGATCTCAATAATCTCCATAACCCTATACTGATAACTTTACTTCTATTTAGAGTTTGTGCTGATGATGTCATTCAGAAGAACAATGAAAGCTTCACGACAAAACCATCCATCTCAGAGAACAAAATATCAAAAATTCCTATTACAGAAAATATAACACAACGAATTCTACCCCTTCTGTTACCCATTCAATTCAATCGATACATTTGTAACCAGAAGAACAATCTAAATATTTTAATATTTACTGGTTAGTGTTTTTTTAGCGAGTTAGTTTTCTACAGGATGTGGTCGCTAACCCCAATGCTCAATCCTTCTCCTTTACCCGGGTTTGAGACTGACAGTAACTGTAGAAGAACTACAGTCGAAGTTATTTAAATATTAAATACAATTCAGATTAGATGGTGGTTGGAGGCCGTCGGCAGGAAACCCTGGACTCGAATTTCGTGCTACTTGGCACTCGTCAGCAAGGTGTACCTGTAATCTTTGAGGGAACCGGTGCTCTCCGACGGATTCGATACCATGTCACCCAGCTTTACAGACAGAGACGTTACCACTGGGCTATCTGGGTCACGATCGACCTCCTGTAGGATTGAGATGTAATCACAATTGATTGATCACCATCCAGTGATCAATCAAGTGTTAATACAATTCAATTTAACCGTATCATTTCATATAGCTCAATATATCTCTTACAAATATCATCATATAAGAAACAATAATCATTTATACAATCACAAAGGGTACACAGTCTACATGAAAAACTACTCTACATATATTCAAGTGGATTTTTCAAAGTATCATTACATATTCAATTATCTGAATAAAGGTCATAAATATAATCATCAATGAAACTATATATATATCTAATCATATTCGTTTCTATACTATACATTAGTGAATAAGAACAATGAAAGTGTTTCTATTATTGAACATTATTACCATTGTTACTATTGCCCAACACTTAAATAGCCAATATGATGAGATATGGAAACAATGGAAACTAAAATATAATAAAACGTATTCCATAAATGATGAAATAAAAAGAAAGTTAATCTTTATGAAACATTTGACAAAGATTCACCGACACAATCTACTTTATGATTTAGGTTTACAAACTTATACAATGGGTTTAAATCAATTCTGTGATATGGATTGGAATGAATTAAAAACAATCTTATTTCCTAATGAATTTATCAATCATCATCCTTTATGGAATGATCAAACAGAAGAATTACCATTATTCTCTCAGAAATCATTACCATTAACATGGGATTGGCGTGATTATGGTTTAGTGACATCAGTTAAAAATCAAGTTAGTTAATCATTAAATCATAATCAATTTTTAAAAAGGGTATGTGTGGATCATGTTGGGCATTTTCAACAACTGGTTCAATTGAAGGTCAATTTATTAAAAAATATAAAAAATCAATAAATCTATCTGAACAACAATTAATTGATTGTACTTATTCATTTGGTAATCATGGTTGTCATGGTGGTACAATGGATCAATCATTTAATTATTTAAAAAAATATCCAATTGAATCAGAAAAAAATTATCCATATCAAGGTGTAGTAAGTTGCTATGTTGTTTAAAATATTTTTAAAAAAAAATTTATTAAATAGGAATCATCATGTCATTTTCATTTATCAAAAGGGATTATAAAAATAAAAAAATTTATTGATTTACCAACAAAAAATGAAAAAATTTTACAAAAAGCAGTTTATCACTATGGACCAATATCAGTTGCTATAGATGCATCACTTGATCTTTTATTTTATAAGTAAGTTATTATTTATGATATATGAATTTATTTTATGAAATATATGAAATGTAGACATTAACATCGTTGGATGCCGACTCAGTGGTCTTGTGATTAAGTGCTAGTAGGTCATGGATTCGAGTCCCGCGGGGGGCAGGTTCGTGGATGCGCACTGCTGAGGAGTCCCATACTAGGACGAAACGGCCGTCCAGTGTTTCCAGGTTTTCCATGGTGGTCTAGCTTCAATTGGCTCATGATTTCAACTTGTGAAATATGAAATGTAATTGAAGTACAATTAGTTACCATGTGATTTATTCATCAATTTGAAATATAACTTACAAAAATCTTAGGATTATTACTTACTTACTTGCTTACTTACATCTGTTACTCCTGATGGAGCATAGGCCGCCAGCCAGCATTCTCCAATCCACTCTGTCCTGGGCTTTCTTTTCTAGTTCCATTTAATTCTTGTTCATTTTTCTCATGTCTATTTCCATTTCGTAGCTTAATGTGTTCTTTGGTCTTCCTCTACTCCCCATTCGATCTTGAAGATTCCATATAAGGGCTTGTCTTGTGGTGCAGTTGGGTGTTTTCCTCAATGTGTGTCCTATCCACTTCCAGCGATTCTTTCTGATTTCTTCTTCCACTGGGTCTGGTTTGTTCTCTTCAACAGTAGGTTATTGCTAATAGTGTCCGGCCAACAGATGTGAAGTATTTTGTGTAGACAACTGTGAATAAACACTTGTGTCTTCTGGATGATGGCTTCCGTGGTTCTCGAAGTTTCCGCCTCATACATACATTTGTATTGAAAATCCTGACTTTGGTGTTGGCTTGTGGAAAGTTGTTTTGAGTTCCGGATATTCTTCGTTTGTAGATATACTGCTCTTCCTTTTCCAATCCACGCCTTCACGTCTGTATCAGATCTACCAATAATGTTCGATCGGTATGAGCAGTTTAGTGTTCTTATTGATCCCTTATTGTCCTTCTAACCTGCCTAGTTGAGTCCAAAAATACCAATAAAAGCTTCTACTATACGAATCCTTCATTTCAAATATACTTGGTTTTATATATACCGCGCCTGAATGCCCTGGTATGGCCGGGAGTGGGGAGGACCAGCCTTCCCTCTCGAAATGCTCTGACACACGGCCAAGCATAAACAGCCTCTGCCAGGAAGTCCTGTTCACTGCCTTCTTGTGGCGGGGGTGTTGTTTATGAAAATGAGAGAATGAAAAGCGAATGTTTAGCGCTTTTACCGGATTCCAAACCAATGGTTCACATGAACTCCAGTATCCTGAGGGAACAAATGGTGTATGACCCAATCGTTGATCACCGGCTACTATAGGACTGCTTCTCCTCACGATGATCCACTGCCTTGTGGTCAGACGTTTAGGTCAAAGGCTCTCAGTGTGGTTCCCCAATAAAACCACCTGCTTCGGCCTGGGCACTCGGCCAGTATCACGGCCCACACACGAATAGAATGAAATGACGATATTTACGGTTTAAATACCAGCCAAACACACTTTATCAAACCATCAAATAGGAAATAACGTTTCTATAAGATCAAATCAAAAAGTGGCTGTGGGAGTGATTGTGCTGAGACTGTAGTCAATAAACTGAGTATAATTTAAGAATAGTAAATCGTATCATAACAGTCTACAGGTCAACATGAAGCTTATAATAATAAGAACATAGATATACATAATCTAATTACTGAATAGTCATACCATACGAATACATGGATAATATTAGTCCATTAAAAGGTTTCAGAAGTTACCCATAATGTAATTTTCTTATTGTCCATCCATAATGATGCTCATATACACTAAAATACCATGAATATATTTAGTACATAAATTGATTGATGTTATGTCATGCTTTACTAGAAATATTTCGCAGAATTTCCTACTTGATGAAAACTCTACTTTACTTATGCCTGTTACATCTCGTGGAGAAGCATAGGCCGCCCAGCAGTGCTCGCCATTCAACCCTGTCCTGAGCAATCCTTTCCAGCTCCTTCCAGCTCCTATTCATCCTTTTCATATCTGCTTCTATTTCTCGCCGTAATGTGTTCTTTGTCCTTCCTCTTTTCCACTTCCCTTCAGGATTCCAACTTAGTGCTTGCTTCGTGATGCAGTTTGGTGGTTTACATAATGTATGTCCTATCCATTTCTATCGTCTTTTCCTAATTTCCTCTTCATCTAAACACTGGTTTGTCTTCTCCCACAAAAGGCTGTTACTGATCGTATCCGACCAATGGATGTTGAGTATCTTGAGTAGACAACAATTTATGAATACTTGTACCTTCTTGATGGTGGTTGTTTTAGTTCTAAAAGTTCCAGCTCCTTATAGTGGAACCATCTTGACGTTCGTATTAAAGATCCTGACTTTGATATTAATTAAGAAACAGTTGTTTTGAGGAATGCGGCCCTTGCTTTGCCAATCCTTGCCTTGATGAAAACTCTAGGCACTGAATAGTTGTTTTTTTTTGTAAATAAAGGACAACTTCACTGTTGAAATTCAAAGACAACCGCTACCTTCCAACTTGAAACACATAGAATGTGTATATCAAGTAAACATATGGAAATAAGGGATAAAACCTTGGGAAATCAATTCTATTCAAGAAATGAGGTAAGACTATTTATAAAACTTTTGTAATACAATAAATAGACCTAATTCATTCATATGTCAAAACTATCATCTTTTACATTTTAGGAGTGGAATATTTGAATCAAAATATTGTTCATCATCTTTACTCAATCATGCTGTATTAGTTGTTGGTTATGGTACAGAACATAATAAAGATTATTGGCTTATTAAAAATAGTTGGGGTGATAAATGGGGAATGAATGGATATATTAAATTAAGAAGGAATAAACATAATATGTGTGGTATTGCAACAAATGCCAGTTTTCCAATATTGTAATCTATGTATTACATGTTTATTTTAAATAAAAATAAACATTCATTATGTTTGTTGTTGTTGTTTAAATTGAAGTAGTTACAATGGTCAGTATAGGGTTGTGAAGATTATTAAGTTTTGGATTGAGATCATGAACTGATTGATGTTAGACCACCATTAAAAAACCTGCAAACACTGTACGGCTGTTTCGTCCCATTGTGGGACTCCTCAGTAGTGCGTGTCCACGATCCTGCTCGTCGGATTCGAACCCAGGGCCTTCAGTTTCGTGAGCGAACTCTTAATCTCTAGACCACTGAGCCGGCGTCCAGCGGTGTTAATGTCTAACTTGAACCAACCCACGAAATTGCGCGACACTCTTCCACTTGATCACCAATGACTAGTTTCGTGAGGGAATTCTCGTAGTTCTAATGAGAAGCCGTGATTAGTAGAGCTAATCCGTGTCGAATAGAGACAGGTATCTACCTCAGTAAAATGGATGATGGTCGAGAAATCTTGTGGATTGGTTGAGGTTAGACATTAACACCGTTTGATTCCGACTTAGTGGTCTAGGTGTTAAGCGCTCACGAGCGAGCAGGATCGTGGATGCGCACTGCTGAGGAGTCCCACAATAGGACGAGACGGCCTTCCAATGTTTTCAGGTCCTCAATGATTATCTAAAATCAATCGGTTCATGATCTCAATGAAAAAAATTTACAATGGGTTCATAGGATTTACTAAGTGAAGTTAACTGAAGTAAACATAAGGATGTGATGAAACTTCATTAGATTGGTCAATGCATTCTAAAATCATATCACATTCACATCCATTTTTAGTGATAACAACGATTACCACGATGCGCAATACTGACCAGTGTTGGAGATAGTTGGAAGAAAGTTAGGGGCGGCCAAACTAAAACGTGGTATCAATGTTTGAAGCCATTAACTTTTAGTCTGACCCATGTTGGTAGATGCAGACTACTTGGTTGGGGTACGTGTGACTATCGTAACCAACAGAGGACATAGTTGAGAATCGATCTCAATGGCGTCGGCGTGTACACTCTCTGTCTTCCCTTAAACTAAGAGATTAAAACCACTTCATATCTTTCTTTCTACCAACTAATTCTTTCTCCCTATACTATATCCTTATATTCAATCTCTCTTTTATATATTACCACCACTGAATTAACTACTTCTATAAATCCAGTGTTTATCATGTTTTGCTAATGAGGTGTAGCAACTTGGACCGATGCATATATGTGCCTACGTTGTAGCTGACTGACTGAATAGTTGATTCATATCAATTTCGAAAGTGACAATGAAGCAAATGTTTAATGAATCAGATTTAATATTGTTCATAGTAGATTGATGTAGTTCTTACTGGAATAGTTCTAATTGTCTTTCCGAATTTAGAGTTCGACATTGAGATCAATTTATGAGTGCATAAAGTGTTGAAGTCAATATCATTAAGGTAGAATAATCAGTGGAGAAGATTTGTAGCTCAGATGGATGATTTTGATGGAGTTTCGTTCTCTGAACTATGAACAAACAACATCGAGGTGTACAAGAGAAGCTGTTAACCACATGTGGAGACATACGAACGCTTCACTTCTATCTGAGGTTTATGCTGATGATTTTGTTCAGAAGAACAATGAAAGCTCCACGACTAAACCATCCAGTTCAAAGAACGAGACTCCATCAATATAACCATTAAAAAGGTTTTACAATTTAGAATAACTAGTTGACTATTCATGAATTATGTTGTTCAACCAATATTTACACTTAGATCAAATGAAAGATGATCTAGTTAATTATAGTGTATAAGGTAAGCTACTAAAGAGAATTGTCCAAAATGGAAGTATTCAATGGATATGTGGTGTATAGCTTGAAGAAATTCTAGAAAATATATCTAAAGTTTAACATATACAATATTCAATGTAGTTGCTATGACTATAGTGTATAAATTTAGATTACATCATCTTGGATATTCATCAAATCATTGACAATAAAAGAAACAGTTGAAATAATCAAGAAAATAGAGCCTGGTTTAATCTCTATCCTTAAAAACAAACACGATAACTTTATTCAATTGACTGTCTATACTGTGTGATAACTAGTTTCAAATCGACATCTCTTGGAAACTAGTCATTCTTTTTATGATTAATAGGAGAGATGGAATACAATTAGATGTCCCATGACAACTAATAATCAATAAGTAAACCTGAACTCTTTTTCTTCCATTTAATCTATCACTTATTATTTGAATAACAACAAAATACAGTCAACTGTTCTAACCAGTTATCTTATTTGAGGTGGGATTGTGGATGTGCACTGCTGAAGAGTCCCATATGAGGACGAAAGAGCCGACTAGTATTTCGAGGTTTTCATTGTGATCTAGCTTCAATTGGGTCATGAATTCAACTATTAAATTATCTGAATATGCTGAACACTTAAATGGAACAGAAAGTCAGTCAGTCAGTAACAACGTAGAACTTCGTACGTACGTACATCAGTTCGAGTTGCCACACCACATTAGCACAGAGATGCAGTGGTCGATTCAAATCCCGTAGTGGTAGAGGTAGCAAGAGTATAAGCAGTAATCGGGAAGATTAGGGTTTGGAGATGTTATTTAAAGAGTATAATCCAGTGAAACAAATTTGGAAAGAGGAAAAAACGGACATGGAGAATTCAGAAGATTAGAACTTGGGAGAACACAGAGAGTGGATGCACCTGCGCCATTGAAAACGATTTTGAGCCTTGTCATTCAGGGTCTCTAACCATCGGTTGCTATCAACTCGTGGTCCCCAACCAGGTAGTCTACACCTACCAACATGACTCAGTCCACTTGTCAGTGACTTCATGGACTTGTGCTATGTTTTGGTTTGGCCGCCCCTAGCCCCTAGCCAAACTACTCCTATACCACTGAACATCGCACGTCGAGGTAGTCGGTCGGAAACAGAAAAAGTAATACAACATATTTGATTCATATCACATACGAAAATTGTATGTTTTCTTTAAAAATTCACTGATCAAATACGATAAATAGTTGATGAAATGTGTTCTCACACCTCACATTCATTTACAAATACACACAATCTGTCATTGTTACACACCACAAATCTCTTACACACTAAACCAATTACTTACTTTAAACATTGTTATCGTTGATTGGCTAACATTTGATGTTTGATTCTATATTTCCTTGAAAAAGATTGGAACAGAATACCAAGCAAAACATTGGATCTACTTCAAAGTCAATTATTGGGATTTTACAAATACATTCCTCCTCTTGAATGTTTCACATCAACTCAGCGCTCAACTACTATGAAACTATTTGATCAAACATAGACTCTGAGTGACATAGCTCAGAACTGATCACAATGGCGTCGGTGTATACAGTCTCTGTCTCCCCTTAAACTATGAGATTAAAATCCCTTCATGTCTTTCTCTCTACGTACTAAATCTCTCTTCCTGTACTAGATAATTATATGCAATCTTTCTTTTATATATTACCACCACTGAATTAGGGGCGGCCAAACGAAAATGTGGCATCAGTGATTGAAGTCACTAACTTCTAGTCTGAGCCATGTTGGGAGACGAAGATTACTTGGTTGAGGTTCTCGTGAATATCAGAACCAATGGTTGGAGGTTGTGGGTGATATGGCTCAGAATCGATCACAGTGGCATCGGTGTATACACTCTCTGTCTTCCCTTAAACTTCATATCTTTCCTTCTACGAACTAATTCTTTCTTCCTGTACTATGTCCTTATATGCAATCTTTCTTTTATATATTACCATCACTGAATTAACTGCTTCTATGAATTTGGTGTTCATCTTGTTGTGATAGTAAGGTATGGCAACTTGGACCGATGCAGGTATATGCCTGATCCTACGTTGTCGCTAACTGACTTAGACGAAAGTTCTTAATATGGACTTTGATGACTTTATATATAATGTTGAAAGAAACCGCTTGATTCAATAAACTTTCATACATGACATTATAACTTTTAAATGTTTCAGGTTTGACTATTCTATACTAATTAGTTTCATGAGTAGTATTTTGAGTGAAATAAGGATTATGATCATTCTGGTTGATTATTATATCGAATTTCATAAATATCAAAAGGTATTCAAATTATTCAAAATATTTTCAGATTCCAATCATTATTGATGTATTTCACCAACAACTTCTGATCGCAAAGATGGATAGTGGTTAAGAGTGGAATCCAGTTTGACACGTGTTTTGTCTTATTTGGGACACGTCGGCTAGGTCAATAGGAAGATTAAAGTAAATAATACCAAAGGAATTCAAACTTCACCCCTTAGCACAAGCAAGTGGCTATCAGAACTCAGTAGTTAAGTAGATAACGAGATGGCGTTTGAAACGAACAGTATTGGGTTCGAGTCACGGAGTGAACATCAACTCTGAGATGCAGGTACATTCAGCTGACCAGTCCCAAATAGGACAGAACGCTTGACAAACTGGATTCCACTGCTAACCACTATCCATCTTTACTTAAAAAGCTTGTGACTTAAGGCTATATCGAGGCAATCCGCACAGTATACACATATGCCACTAAGAAAGAGACTGATCAATTACAGTCCTAAATAAAAATCAGAAGATACAAGTAAAAAAACACCAAGTGAATTTAAACTTTTGATCGATTTCAATTCAGATAGATTCAAATAAAGATTTCTGTGAATGCTTAACTACAAATTGCCTTTAAGTGTTGGTTTAATGTAAAGATGTTTTGGACGTTAGATCCCCAGAAATCACTTGGGAAAGGACCTAATTTTGTAATTTTATTTTGAAAATTTGAATTTCTTTGTTTTCGCGCCAAAGGCGCTATTGTCACCTTCATGTCGTATTTCCCACTGGGAAATATCTTAAATGCTATTGATCCGTTGCGTCTTTTAGTATGCTATTTGGTAACTTTCCCCAAGGACGGTTTTGCACTGTATATATACGTTTTGAATTGTATTTGTTGTTATCGCTCGTTTCTGGTTGATTTGCAGAATATACTTCCCATTCCAAGCTTGGACTTCTCCCTTTAGTTAGTGGGACCTGGGACGCATTATTAGCTAGCTTACTGGTCTTTGGTCATCGAGTCTTGTTTCTCGTTCGCAGATTAAGTAAACTCGTGATAGCTTCAAACCTAGCAAAAGGTTATCAATCTTCACTAGAAATGTCGATATGGTATTCAGAGTTTGACAACACCTTAAACAGTAACAACAAAATATATCAACTCAGTCAAAGTAGAAATCAGAAATGAAGCAGTCGAAAAATATATATGAAAGGCTATCAGTATATCGAGGAACGTTTGGTCTATATTGGTTAATAGTTGAAAGAGATGAGTAGCACAGCGTAATCACTCGTGATTTGGTACGGGCGTATGACCGAGTGCTTTCAGCTAAGTGAGTCTAATAAAACTAATACAGTCAGCATCAAATGTCATGGACATACAGAGTTATTTATTTCAGAGATTTATTTACCGCTACAATAGTGAATCAAGTCAATTTTGTGTGTTTGTATGTGTGTGAGAGAGAGAGTTCATTTGTGATTTAACTAAGTGTACTATGAAACTAAATCAACTATAAAGTTTGAAAAATTCATTATGGTAAGTGTTTGTGTAAAAATAAAGATAATGATCATTCGATAAACTGATACTTCGTAAGGTTGAAGAACTTTGATCTTGTTATTAATAATACCAGCCATATTGTAATGACAAAGATCAAATTGTATGAAAAATTATCAGTTACTATGTCATACAATAGTTTGAATAATGATTTTTTGTGGTTAGCGTTTCTTTAGCGAGTTAGTTTTCTACGGGATGCAGTCGCTAATTCCATGCTCAACCCTTCCTTCTTTATCCGAGCTCGAGACCGGTAGTAGCCTCAGAGGGGCTCCAGCGAAGTTGATGAACACGGTGGACCTGATGCAAATGTGGAGGGGTGGATCAAAAAAGCAGCATATCTACAAAGGAATAATATCTAGAACTCAAAACAATTATCCACAATCCAACATCAATGTCAGAATGTTCAATACAAATGTCAAGACAGTTCTACTGTCTTGCACATCCTTGATCTCGCCCCGTAGGATTCAAATCCTGTACCTCCGGTCTCATTTGTTAACACTTAGCCTCAAGATCACCGAGCTGATATTCATTGGTGTTAATATCTAACTTCAACCAATCCATGATGTTGTGCAACCTTCCAGCGGTGTCTTCAATGAGTAACTGCCTCAAAATAGACATAGTTGAACTTCACTGGTCACAGCTGGTACGAATCACTACGAAGGATATAATAAATGAATTCCGACATCACTGTTATTCTTATCAATGAAATCAGTGGGGAAATTATTATTCTGATAACAAATTAATAGTTATTTGCTATGATATACTTTTATGCACCTGATTATAGAATCACTTAGATAATGTCAGGTTGACTGTATTACTCAGTGGTATTGAAAGACCACTGTTCAGATGAGCCAGTGATCGAACTCTACTATAAGACATAATTGACAACGATGAAAGGCTGAACAAAAACTTCATCTGCATGATGTTATGGGGCCCTTTATTTTGTCGTCATTTATATCGAGCGGTGTTGTCGAAAAGGCTCTCCACTTTAGTGATTCGTGATCTGACTCCAACTGAGACCATATAAATGTTTGTTATCGCCTATCCTCGTACATAATCATCGACTTTAATCGCGTTAGTCAATGACGGATTTATATGAGTCAAATAACGAGAATGAACTTTTGAATACACATATTTTGTATATGAAACGAATGGAATAGAAAGAAGCGAAACGACTCGCAGTGGAGATGGAGGATAAGCCAACTCCCATTTAACCAAGAGTTAATCAATAGTTATAGTTACATAAAAGTAAGTTACAGACATCTGATGAGTAATGGGATAAGAAGTGTACACACAACTACCGGGATCATATAAAAACAGTCAAGATTGATAAGCGAATAAATAACAAAGTTGGAATGTGACTCGAGTAGGATGAATAGATTGAGCTGTCCGAAAGCTAGAACAAGGTATATGGGGTTAACTTAATAACAGACACTACAAGAGTATGTGTGTATACATCTTGTCCTACTGATCACATGTCTATAACTTATTTTAATGTGACTATAAATATCGATTCACGTTTGTCTAAAGTGAATTGAATCACACACCTTTCCCATAGCGAATCATTTCGTTTCGCTTCGTTCTCTCTTCTTTACTTTAATCACTGCGATTCACTGATTTTGTGTTCCGATCAACGAGTGTACAAAATATACGTAATCAAACATCTATTTTCGTATTTGACATAGTTGAATCCGTTATTTACCAACGTGATTTAAGTGTTACGTAATCATCTGTAATCGAATGTACCGTCACATTTTCAATCAATTCCACATTAAACTGTATGATGAAAATATATTTTACAAATTTGAGAGTAGTATGAACTGTGAAAGTTACATACTACACTTGGTATCCATTTATCTTAGCTTATAGCATACCAAGACTTACGATGCCATATTTTAGGGTATATTCAGCTGAGTTTCCTAGATTTGATCAAGTATACACTTTTACCTAAACAGTTACTCTTGATCCAACGTAATTTACAGTCCTATTGTTCCACTTATCCGAGTATTTCTTTGCAAAAATCGGTTACAATTATTAAACTACTTGTAAGTAGCTCAATCAAAAAGACAAAATAAATTAGTGACCAATAATTTCAATTTCTCCACAGTAATATTATTTTGTAAACACTTCGAAATATTCGACTGGTAAATATTGAATAGTTCAGTTCGATGAACGAGATGAAAACTATCGTCTTATATTACAAACTCCAACTCATAAAGATTCTCGTCACATATCTGAAGTAACACATTCACAGAGGAGTAAGTTGTTCCCAAGTCGTACATTACTATATTTATATCGCTGACGTCTATGTTTGAACCAATTAAACCATATTTATACCTTTCCTACATTTCATTTAACAGCTTACACTAAGATTCAATCATGTTTGATCGAGTTTTCCAGTGTTTGTCCATTCTTGAAAATCACAGTATGATTTGGACGGATCTTTCCATTGTAGTATCACATATATCTAACGGCTATATTAGTCAATTTATATTGAATACATAGAGTAGTACATAGGTACGAAAGTGGATTGTTTTGAGAAGTAAAATGTCCGTTGAACCTTATTTGGTAATAAAAAGATCAGGTAAATTCAGAAATGTTCATCAGTGTTGTCTGAACACTGATTCAATTTTAAATTCTGAAAACCGTAAAACGGTTTAAATTCCTCTCAATCATTGAAATGCGTCTAGTTAAGAAAAATAAGCATTTACAAACCATGGATGAAATAATCAAATATTAAACAGTGTTGGTTGGAGATAGATGATTAATCGATACAACTAAATATGGTGCTGTGTACTACTGATGTCAACCGATATAATGAGTGAAATGTCTGGAGGCAGAACGTTAAGAAGTTCAAAGAAAAGAGAAAAAGAACAAAGAATGATTGATGTGGAAACAAGGGAACAGTGAAGTTTGAAACAATTGATTGACTATTTACAAATGAAGTATTTACTGTATGGTTCATAGATTTTACTAAGATGTTCTGTAATTTGTGTTGAGCTACATCCGATTATTCTCACTTTTGTTCTCGTTCATCACAATAGCTAACGGGATATTGATATTGACCTTATAATATTGTCTATTAAATCGGCTGGTGTATGATAATTAGTAAGAGAAATGATTTAAAATTAAGGTTAGTTCAAATCGAAACGTAGTGTGAACTGACTAAAGGTCATATAAAGTCAATTTCTAACACGATTTTATCACATTCTATTGATAATGTCATTGACATGTACAATGTTAGAATATTAAGGAGTTGTATGGATGTTACACAGTGAATTCCAACCTCATATTATTTTTATATAACACCAATGTTTTACTTGTATCTTCTGATTGTTATTTAGGACTGCAATTGATCAGTCTCTCTCTTAGTGGCATATGTGCATACTGTGCGGATTGCCTCGATATAGCCTTAAGTCACAAGCTTTTTAAGTAAAGATGGACGGTGGCCATGGAAGTCGGAAGCCGTTAAGGAGTGTGTAACAACTCACCTGCCGAATCAACCAGCCCTGAAAATGGATGGCGCTCGAGCGTTGGACCTATACCGGACCGTTGCTGTAAGCTGGGCCTATGCTGTGTGAGAGCAAGCTGCACTTGGTCCAGGCATGGAGTAACGGCAACAAGTAGGAGGGTCGCTGTGGCTAGCGGGAAGCCTCAGTCGTGAGCCTAGGTGAAGCAACCACAGGCGCAGATCTGTGCTGAGAATTCTATATTGTACCAAAAAGATAATATCGAATAAAGCCATTAATAATAATAATAATAATAATAATAATAGTAATAATAATAATGGATAGAGTCTAGCAGTGGAATCCAGTTTGACGCGCATTACGTCCTATTTGGAACTTGTCAACTGGATTTACCTGCATCTCAGAGTCGATGTTCATTCCGGGACTCGAACCCAATACTGTTCGCTTCGAACGCCATCGCATTATACATTTAACTACTGAATTCTTATGTAATGGTTACATTTGAAAAATGTTTTTTATACATCTATCCTTTGCTGTGACCATGTAAATATTCCTCTTAATTTTGAATATGTGAATGGGATTTATTATACATTTTTGATAAATGAAATATATCTAATGAGACTTGAGAATCAGAAAGATTGCTTCACAATTAAACAAAAAGTCAAGCTATCGCAAATGACCACTTTTATGGACTTTTATCAGTTTATCTGCTCTTGAGGAGCTAAGTATATAGGCCATTTGAGAATTCAAAACTCTTATCCTCCTTAACATGGAAGAGGTGACCAAACCAGGCATGGCAATTAAAATAATCTACAAGTAAATAAAAACCTGCCAGTGAACTTCCTTTGGCTTATCATTACTGAATCATTTGTTATACATCCCCCCGAAATGCCCCGGTAGAGCTAAGAGTGGGGATAGTCAGATCTCCCTCCCTAAAAAATACTCTCACACGGCCACGCGTATATAGTCTCTGCCAAGGAAGTCCTACTCAGTGCCTTCTCGAGGCCAGCATGTTCTTTACGAAATTGAGAGGAAGAAAAGCGAATGTTCGGTGCTTTAACCGGGTTGGTGGACATGGAGAGTCCACCTAGGCGGTGTGGGAAACCAATCGTGCACATAAGCTCCAGGGTCCTGAAGGAACAAATGGAGTTTAAAACAATCGTTGGTCACCTGCTACCATGGGACTGCATCTCCTTACGATGCTCCACTGACTTGTGGATCAGACTTTTAGGTCGAAGGCTCAGGGTGTGGCCCTCTAGGAAAACCAGCTGCTTCGGTTTGAGCACCCGGTCAGTATCACAGCCCTCACACGAATAAAATGGGATTCGTGTGGTGCATATGTCTCTGGTGCCCCCTAGTACCAGTATTTATGTGTTCAAATAAATAAAAAAATAAAAAAATGTTATACATCTGAAAAACTAGAATTATGTACATAGAAGAAACTTATCTAACCTCTTCTTTAACCGCCTTGGTCTTAAACTTCCCACCTTTTTTCGAAAGTCATCATCTTTCTTCCTATCTACCTTTTCTATTTACCATTTACACTCAATAGACGTATTTCTGTTTTCATACTCTTTCTGATTATAGTTCATCTTAACTTTAATATTTCACTTTTTCACGACATCCAACCTTTCTTTCATGATCATTGGCCGTTATCAATTATCATGATACACACTCGAGTTCATAACAACTACCATTTCAGTTTCTTATTAAGAACAATATTTTTGCGTATTTATTTACTTTACCAGTTGCTATGCTAAACAGATCTGTTACTATCAGTTTAAATCACAAACTAATCTTATCCAGACCAGCACTGAAAACCTGATACCACTGGGCGGTCATTTCACACAGTATTCTCCAGCAGTGCTGATTCAAAACCTCAAAATCAGGAATCACACCTAGGACAGACGGTCTCATGACGAACGCTCAAACTTCAGGTTATTGAGCCAACATCCAATAGTGTAAATGTCTAACTTCGATCAATTCACGATACTGCTTAACCCATATCTTTTGCCTACAGTGGATAACAGTCTCACATCCAACAAGACCGAACTTCACTGATCACGACTTCTCACTACATCTTCAGGAGTTGCATAATGAGTGGTAGTGTAGCTGAAGTCAATTTATAATTTAAACTATTAGTAATCTACAATCTGTCTCATAGGCTGAGTTCGAATCTCGCGAGGCGGGATAGTGGAAACGCACTTCTGTGGACTCCCACAATAGGACGAAACGGCTGCCCAATCCCCCCCAGGTTTTTCATAGTGGTCTAGCTTCAAATGATTCATCATCTCAACTATTCAAATTACTATAATATCCACAAAACCCCTTCTGATAATAATAGAATAAATGAATTCATCATATTCTACAAATTGTATGATTTCTTTTGTCGAAGGGAATTAACTAACTGTATAATAGAATGACTTTGTTCCTTTGGTTAGTCTTATTTTATTTGGAGGTATTAAGCCTGTCGTATGCCTTTCGGTTTGCCTGATTTGTCAAGGGCGATAGGACAGTGCATGACAGTATTGTTGTGTGCTACTTTCAAAGAGGATTGTATGCTAGATGTATGCAATCTCGCCCCGTTATTGTTCCTATTGTTGCTTATTTTATTTCGAGTATTAAATTAAGTTTAATACTTTAATTGTATTAATGTATGACCTGCGATTAAAATTATAGCGTTCTATCTCATATACTTAACAAGCGAAGATGGTTAGTGGCTAGCAATGAAATCCAGGACGTGCGTTTCATGCTATTTGGCCACTATCCATCTTTGCATATAATGCTTGTAAATTAACGCTATATCGAGGCAGTTCGAACCGGATACACATATGTTAATAATAGTATGATCAATTGCAGTCCTAAACATCAATGGGAAGATTCAAACAAACAATACCAAGTAAATTTAAACTTCAACCCATTGCACAAGCAAGTGGCTACCAGGACTCATTTGCTAAGTGGATAGCGCGAGGAAGTTTGAAATGAACGGTACTGGTTTCGAGACCTAGAGTGAACATCAACTCTGAGATGCAGGTATATTCAGCTGTTGAATCGGAAATTGGACGAAACGCGCATCCTTGATTCCACTACTTGCCTCTATATAGCCTTAATTCACAAGCTTTTTAAGCAAATATGAATAGCGGCTACTAGTGGAATCCAGTTTAACGCTTGTTTCGTCCTATTAAGGGCTAATCAGCTAGATGTAACTGCATCCCAGAGTTGATATTCACTCCAATATAAGAAACCTTAGTCATTCCAATTCTTTACATTCACTTATGTCAATTGTTCCACAATACATCTTACCTCAATATAAAATTCTAATACATATCAGTAGTTTTAGATGGTGGTTGGAGGTAGTCAACAGGAAACCCTGGACCCGGGTTTCGTGCTACTTGGCACTCGTCAGCAAGGTGTACCTGTAATCTTGAGGGAACTGGTGCTCCCTGGTGGATCCGATCTCGTGTCACCCAGCTTCACAGTCAGAGACGTTACCACTGAGCTATCCGAGCCGTGATCGATAGCATTCGATCTGTACTAATAAGGACTAGACAAGCATGACATTGATCACCACCCAGTGATCAATCAATTGTGATTACATCTCAGTAGTTGTAAGCACCTCATGAGAAACCACGAAAATATAATAAATTCACATAATTCTGAATCAATATTTGTTCTGGCTTTATTTACTTACATAAAAGGAACTAATCGCATGAAATTAATAATTAAGAGTTGAGATTATACTACTACATTATCATACTACTATTAATACTACTTCTACTATTGTAGTGAACAGAACACTAGTAGGAACAATCGAATGTATTTGACACAGCATTACAGGACTTATTAGTGAAATCTAACAATCATAAAGTAAGTAGGTAATTAGCAAAATGTCCATCAATTGCCTCAAAATGACTCAGACTTCATTGCTTTTTGCATTTTCATACAAATTCCATTCTGTTTCTATTCTTTACTGTTCGATCCTCTTGTTTCTCTGCTGCCAGACCTTCAGTTCACAACTAACATCATCTACTACTTATGTCAATATAAGTAGCACACTCCACACTACTACTAATACTACAACAACAACAACTATTATTATTATTATTATTATCATTACAATTCTTATCAGATTTTTTAAGGTATTTACCATTCAACCTAATTCAAATGATCTAATTATAAATGTATATGATTTGCATAAATGTTCTCTTGACTTTTGTGTTTTTCAGTAAAAATATTAAATATTATGCATATGAAATGAGAACGGATCACTGGAGTAAACGATATCTATATCTCATAAGTCTTAGTTACTAAGCAAATAGCTTATTTAAATATTAAATAAAAAAAAAACTTATCAAACATGACATTCAACAAAAGGATCTCTTTATTATCAAGCTGTACAATCGCATATAGATATGAAAATTTTCTTTTGTTTAAAGTACTAGTTCCATGAGGGAATGTGAACAAGCAATAACCAAGATGATGTAACAGAAAGATTATAATACTAGATTACTTACTTACTTACTTACTTACATACTCACGCCTGTTACTTTCAATGGAGCATAGGCCGACGACCAGCATTCTACAATTCATTCTGTCCTGGGCGTTCTTTTCTAATTCCATCCAATTCTTGTGCATTTTTCTCACGTCTATATCCATTTCTTGGCGTAATGTGTTCTTTGGTCTTCCACTTCTCCTCCTTTGGCTTTGAGGATTCCATGTGACGGCTTGTCTTGTGATGCAGTTGGGTGTTTTCCTCAATATGTGTTCTATCCACTTCCAGCGCTTCTTCCTGATTTCTTCCTCCACTGGGATCTGGTTTGCTCTCTCCCACAATAGGTTGTTGTTCATAGTGTTTGGCCAACGGATCTGAAATATTTTGTGTAGACAACTATGAATAAACACTTGTGTCTTCTGGATGATGGCTTCCGTGGTTCTCGAAGTTTCCGCCTCATACAGTAGAACTGTCTTGACATTTGTATTGAAAATCCTGACTTTGGTGTTGGCTTGTAGACAGTTGTTTTGAGTTCCGGATATTCTTCGTTTGTAGATATACTGCTCTTCCTTTTCCGATCCGCGCCTCCACATCCGCATCAGATCCACCGTGCTCATCAATAATGCTGCTCAGATATGTAAAGGTTTTTACATCTTCTAAATGTTCTCCGTTAAGTGTGATTCAATTGGTGCATGCTTTTCCTTATGCGTTTTTTGAGACCTACTGCTTCTGAGCCTGTTGCTAATACCAGATTACGTGATTCGAATAATATCAATAGATTAAGTGAATGCAACAAAATCATTAAAATGGTTTTGTTACTACTCGGATACGGTAACACGTCACAGTTTGGTTCTACAAGGGTAAGAGGAAGTATGTAAGTAAGTAAGTAATCTAGTATTATAATCATTCTATTACATCATCTTGGTTATTGCTTGTTCCCATTCCGTCATAGAACTAGTACTTTAAACAAAAGAAAGTTTTCATATCATCAGCTTGATAATAAATTCGTTAAAAATAAAGAGAGATCCCTTCGTTGAACTTCGTGTTTTTAACCAAATATCTAATGAAATGTTGGCTTAATTTAGGTTAATTCTTGATTGTAAACATTATTCAATATGGATTAAATAATGACTGAAATATAAGGGTTCAATTGTAATATACATCATGTCCTATCACGTATACAGAAATTCTCAATTTTTTTGCAAAAAACAAACATAGATGGTTTATCATCAGAAAGGGTTTTGTGGAGATTGTAGCAATTTCAATAGTTGAGATCATGAGTCAGTTTAAGACAAACCACCATAGTAAACCTCCACTAGTCAGTGCTTCTCACTAGATGCCGGCTCAATGGTTTAATGGTTAAGCGCTCACGCGCGAGAATGATAGATCCTGTGTTCGGATCCCGCGAGGCTGGGTCGTGGATGCGCACTTCTGGGGAGTCCCATCATAGGACGAAACAGCCGTCCAGTGCTTCCAGGGTTTTCCTGGTGATCTAGCTTCAATTGGCACATGATCACAACAATTGAAATAGATCGTTTATGTTCAAAAATATGTACATTTCTCTTTTTATAGTATGGTAAATAAGTTTATTTGACTGGGATAGGAAGACCTCAACATTTGAGAGGGAACGCAGAATACAATCGATAGCTTGCATGCAACTAGACGATTTGGACTTCACAGATGACATAGCCGCTGTATTCCATACATACCAAATAAAAAGCAGGTTGGGACAACCAGTGTAGTAGCAGCAGCCAAAAACAACATCCTCAAATACAACACGGTGAACACTAACCAAACCAATCACACTTGGTGGAGAAACACTGGAAAATGTGGAGTCTTACGTACATATGAAGCAGCATCGATGAACAAGGAGGATCTGATGCAGATGTAAAACTAAGGACTGGTAAAGTAAGGGCAGAATTCCTACCGTTGAAGAACACATAGAAATCAAAACAACTATCAACCAATGTTAGTCAGAATCTTTAATACGAACATCAAGACAGTTCTGATGTGTGGAGCTGAAACGTGGAGAACTACTACAACCATCATCAAACGTTTACAAGTATTTATAAACTATTGTCTACACAAGATACTCAATGTCTGTTGACCGAATACCGTCAGTGACAAAATAATGTTGAGCAGAACAAACTAGATTCCACCTGAAGAGGAAGTTAAGAAAAGATGTTAGAAGTGGATATGACACAAATTGAGGAAATCACCAAACTGCATTACGAGATAATCGTTAACTTGGAATGCTGAAGGGAAAAGAGCAAGAATAAGGAAGACACTGCGTTTAAAAAAGTGTGGGTAGACATGAAAACTATGAATAGCAATTGGAAATAACCGGAAAGAATTGCCTAGGACAGAGTTGGTTGGCGAAAGCTGATGGAGGGCTTCTACTTCTTCACGAAGGGTAATAAACTTGTTCAAGTAGGCTAAATGTATTTCATCAAAATAATAACATGTGCCGTTTGATTCAAATCATTTATTCACTGGCTCAAATTTAAGTATGTTGTCCGCTAAGCTATTGAGTTACATCTAGTAGCAAAATTTGCTAAAAATATACTCTATTCATTAGTGGACTGTGTGAGCCATGTTCGTAGGTGTAGACTACCTGGTTGGGATGCACGAGATGATAGCAACTGATGGTTGGAGACCTTGAATGACATGATTCAAAATCATTTGCAATGGTGCAGGTGCATACACTCTTTGTATTCTCCCAAATTCTAATCTTCTGAATAATTCTTCATGTTGCTTTTCTTTTTCTCTTTCTAAATTTATCCCACTGGATTATACTCTTTGAAAATCATCTTCAAACCCTAATGTTTCCGCTTACTGCTTATACTTTTACTACCTCTACCACTACGGGATTTGAATCGACAAATGCAGATGTGTGATAATGTGGTATGGCAACTCGAACTGATGTACGTACGTACGTATGAAGTTCTACTGATTAACTAACTTCATTATCTTAACTTACTGAATTATATTAATATAATACATGAAATATAAACACATATACTGATGTTTGGCGAAGATGATAATGAATAGTTGTTTGCTTAATCAAAGTTATAGATAATCTGACAAGCATTAGATGAGTGATATATTCTCCTATCCTTATCATTATTATCACAATTGATTGATCACTTGAAGGTGATCAATGTTGTCTAGTTGTCTAGTCCTTATTAGTGCAGATCGAATGCTATCGATCATGTTGCAATAAGGCCACCAGTCTAGGTGACTCGACACTGCGGGCACTATATATTGAGATTGAGATTTAGAAACCGTGGACCCGGGTTTCCTGTTGACTACCTCTAACCACCATCTTATCATTATTATTATTGTTTGTTCATTGTTGTTGGATTGTGTCGATGATTTTTGATATGGAAATATAATTACATTCTAGTTAGACTAATCACATATTCTTAATCTGAGTTGTATTGAAGTCCTTTAGAATAAACATTGAGAGAGCGTCTAATGTAGATATTTGTAAGATAATTAAAATAACCCATAGTGTCATTGAATAAGAAAAAGAGAATTCAGCGAGGAAATTTTTTCTTTTCGATGAAATCATTTACTTAAGCTGTACATTCGTATTATATAATTAGATGGAAAATGTATGTCTATAGAAGGATAGAATGGATTGTATCACACAAAAAATGGATTCGACAATAAATAACAAATGAGGTTAACGTACTGATCAAGGGGTAAGGAAGAACAAAATTTAAGGGTCAGATAATAGTCCAATTGACAGATATGAAGAAAAACGTCAAAACAACAAAGGTCATAATAATAGAGTGAATGATAATCAAGAAAACTTGTAAAAGGTAATAATAATAAATGATTAGAGTTTAAAGTGCAAAATAGTAATAATAAAAGTGCATTGAAAAAAAAAACACACCTAGAAACATACCCATTAAGGGAATTAGGGCCAGGGAAGGATAAGAGGTTGGACAAATCGTTTCTGCACGCAAAGTTCAGGCTTTAGTTTGTGGATTGCCAATGCCTCTGCGGTGCATAAAATATTGATTCGAACCCCCTTCGATCCAGTTCCTTTGACTCTGTAAACTATTTTAAACGAAGAGTCTTTTGGAGCGATATGTCCACAGTTGATTAAGTGCTCCTGTATGGAACTCGTGATTGTTTTTCGTTCCCCTTTCAAAAGCCAAGCCGGATAATGTTCCGAGATGCGTTTGGATAATGATCGCTTTGTGCGGCCTATGTAACATGCCCCACATGAGCAAGTAAATTTATAGATACACATTGAAGTGGCCCAAAGCGGAATTTTGTCCTTAACACACCCCAGAATGGTAGGTCGGCTAGATATTTGTCTCAGATAAATTCATATCGCATTTGTTCCAATAAAGAACTTTAAGCGTTATAACATATACATAATATTCAATTATTATACTGTAGTGTCAGTTATGATGTTATGCCCATATACCTTATTCTAGCTTTCGGATAGCTCAATCTATTCATTCTACTCGAATCACATGTCTGTAACTTATTTTTGTGTGACTATAAATATTGATTAACGCTTCACTAAATGGGAGTTGGCTTACCCTCCATCTCCACTGGGCGTCATTTCGCTTCTCTCTATTCCATTCGCTTCATATACAAAATATATGTATTCACAAGTCCATTCTTGTTATTCGACATATTTAAATCCGTTATTGACTAATGCGATTTAAGTCGATGATTATATACAAGGATAGGCGACATATATATTTCGATAACAAGCATTCATACGATCTCCTTGGAGTTAGATTTCGGGCCACTAAAGTGGAGAACCTTTTCGACAACATCATTCCATCTAAACGACAACAAAATAATGGGCCCCACAATACAATTAAAAATTCTAATATTCAACACTAAATCATCATCAATTTCAAAAAGATAATTTATTCCAATGAAATAACAATATAACATGATTACACCGAGATCACAGAAAAAAATTTTTTTTTCTTTTTTTTTTCAAAAAAACAAAGAAAAAAAAGTAAAGAAAAAGAAAAAAATTAATTGAATACGTAATGAGAAATGAGATTTTTTTTATAGATTTTATGAAATTTCTTCTTTTTTTAATTTTTTCTCTTTATTGTTCTTTTCATTAAATAATAATAATAAAGATAGGACACACATTGAGGAAACCACCCAACTGCATCACAAGACAAGCCCTCACATGGAATCCTCAAAGCTAAAGGAGGAGAAGTGGAAGACCAAAGAACACATTACGCCAGGAAATAGAAATAGACATGAGAAAAATGAACAAGAACTGGATGGAACTAGAAAAGAACGTCCAGGACAGAGTGGGTCTGCGGCCTATCCTCCATCAAGAGTAACAGGCGTAAGTAAAGTAAGTAAATAATAATAAAAATGAAATACTGTTTGTTTAGTTGTTTCTTTTTTTTTAAAAAAAGAAAAAAATTCAAAATAAAAATCAATAATTTTATTCACCTAAAAAAATTTCTCTCTTCTATATACGAACTCTACGATTACATCATTCATAATTATTGATTATCCAATATGAAAGAATGAAAAAAAAATGAAGAAAAAAAAATCAATAAATCAATCATTTCAAATTTTATAATTTTTCATTATTATTATTATTATTATTATTGATCGAATTGATTTGTTTATTGAATTTCGATTGAATCACTTTTGATCTTGGTAATATGGTTATAGGAGATGTATCATTATCATTAGTAGTATTAGTAGTAGTATTAGTGTTAGTAGTGTATTGATTATTTTCATTGATTGATTCATTGATTGTATCAATTCTAATATGATTTAAATGTTTAAATCGATTACCAATATGTAATAAACTGAATATTAATATAATCGATGTAATTAATAATAATAATGATGTACTAGTTACTAAATATGGAAATATTAATTGTCCATATTGATTTATTAAATAACCAGTAATAAATTGTAATAATGTAGCACCAAATGAACTACCAAAATTAACTATAATAATTAAAAAACCATTAATTTCATATGAATAATTAATAGTTGCTAAGGTAATTGGAAATAATGGACTTTTAAATAAACCAAATAATATTGTACATAAATAAAACCATAATTTTTTATAAGGTAATAAAATTAAACCAATTGAACTACATAATGTACCAATACATAATACTAATAATAATATAGTAGCTTTAATCCATATAGCTAATAGAAATAATAAAATACGTCCTATACAAAAACATAACCAATATATAAGATTAATAAGATAACTATCTTTAATAGTTAATTGTATAGGACCATATAATGCATAAGTAAACATAAATTTACCAAATACACGTTCATTGCCAACAATTGTAAAAAATGCTATAAATGTACAACTAATAATAATGAAATGAATCTTTTTAATTGTATAACATTTTTGATAAATGATAGATTGAATGAATTTAATAGAATGAAATAAATGTTTCTTAGTAAAAAATTGTTTCCATGATGATGAGGTAATCTATGAAAAAAAAAAAGAAAAGAAAGAAAGAAAGACAAAGGAGAGAGTGTTAACGGAACAGAGACTATAGTAAAGTATACTCAATGCACGATTGCTTTGCTGCACGCTGATTGGTTAAGAATTAGCCAATCAGCATTAGTCAATACTTGGAGTATACTTTAGAAATCTTCTCATGTGAAAAAAAAAACTAGAAATATACTAACGTTCTCCCTATTGTACTTCTTACTTCCATCTAATCTTGTTGTTTGGAATATAATCTCTTTTCCTGTTCAACTGTGTTCTGGTTTGTGGGTGTCCGAGAATACTAAGCAATAGGAATGGTTGGGTTATAACCGTAAGAGAGAAGTATGACAGAGAGAAAAACAATAAGTATTGTTCCGTTTCGTGCATTAGTTGAAGTTAGACATTAACACAGTTGGATATCGTACGGCTCAGTGGTCTGTCTAGTGGTTAAATGCTCGCGCACGAAACCAGTAGGTACTGGGTTCGAATCTCATAGGCGGTGAGGTCGTGGATGTGCACGGTTGAGGAGTCCCACAATAGGATAAAACGGCCGTTCAGCGCTTCTAGGTTTTTCATGGTTGTCTAGCTTCAACTGATTCATGATCATAACCATTGAAAATACTATAATATCGAGAAACCCATCTGATATTAAATAATCATAATAATAATAAATCAGATTTTATTGATTCCAATAGTTGAAATTATGAGTTCATCGAAGTTAGATCATTATCAAAAATCTGAAAGCAGTGAATCACCGTTTCGTCCTATTGTGAGACTCTTCAACAGTGCACATCCATGATCCCATGACCTATCAGTCTTACGTGAGAGCACTTAACCACTAGACCACTGAGGTGACCGACATTCAACGGTGTTAATGTCTAACTTCAAATAATAATAATAATAATAATAATAATAATAAATACTATTTTAATAGTTGTGATCATAGAGAATTTGAGTGTACTGGATAGTTGTTTTGTCCTATTGTGAGACTGATAGGTTCTGGGTTCGAATCTCACAAGCTGGCTTATGGACGAGCACTGCTGAGGAGCTCCATACTAGAATGAAACAGCCGTTCAGTGCTTCCAGGTTTTCCATGTTAGTCTAGCTTCAATCGATTCATGATCTCAACTATTGTAATTACTATAATATCCACAAATATACCCCTTCTGATATGAATTTTTTTTCATTCATATCTGTCATTTGACATTCTTAATTTTAATCCACTTAAAGTACATTGGTTATTTATTTATTTATTTATTTAGTTTGATAAACATTTGGCATGTCAACTATTTTATCGAATCATCTATTTAATATTGTTGTCATGTCAACAATATTTTTTTTTCTTTTTTTTTTCAAACCAAATTGATGACGTAAACAATAGAACTCATAAATTTTATTATTTTGATTCTATATACAATGAAAAATGGTTATTTACCATTATAAACATTGACAGGATAGTGAAAGAAAAACAACAAAAGACAGAAATGTTATCGGTTCAATTGATCTTGTTTCTTTGATTTCAGTTAGTAGCTTTGATCAGCTTGATTGTTTAACATTCCAATGGATAGTGAATAATAATAATAATAATAAAGTGAAAGATAAAGAAGATCATTTATAGTTTATAGAATAATATTCTATGAATTATTTAGAGTTTAGAAAAAGTAAACTATGTGAAAATAATCTTAGATGGTGTATGCTTTTGATAGAGTTTTGTTCTCTAAGCTGAATGGTTTGATCGTGGAACTTTCATCGTTCTTCTTCTGAACGACATCATCAGCACGAACTTCAAATAGAAGTGAAATGTTCGAATTTCTCAACATGTGGTTCACAACTTGTTCTGTACACCTCGATGTTGATTGATTCTTATTGACTTTAAATTTATCATTGTTTACTGCTTTGTTTTGGTTGTGTCTCCCATTGGTTTGAATTTTGTTTTTAAATTTGTGCATAATTTTCCTGATCGCTTGATAAATTGGATCGATTTCAATGTGCTTGTTGATTGTTGATTCACCTGAGTGCCAAGCTTGTAAAAATTCTCTACTGTTTTTGGAATTTCCTCTGTCCAAGATTTCCACATTTTTCCAATCGAATGAGTATCCGCAGTTGTCCACGTGTATTGATATAAGCGAGGAAGTATCATGGTGTATGCTACTGATATCGATAGATATAAGTAGTATGCATCATCAATTGAAATTGAATTGTCTGGTTTGCAGAAGGTTCTCAGATTTTATTAAAAGATTCTAAAATTTTGTTTCAACTTGTGATCTCATACATCACACTTGAACTTTCCAAGTTATATCAATCAAGGAGAGGTTATGAACAATAAAGTTCATATATGTCAATATATGACAGGTACTCAATGAGTATGATGAAAGATAGTTGTGTAATGTTACAAATCAAATAAAGTTAGATATTTCTACAGTTGTATCCCAGTTCTATACTTGAGAAGATAAGAGTTCGTCGAGAGACTAAAGACATTTAGTTCAATCGCTGATGGGAGATTTTTGAATGTCCGCTGTTGAGGAGTCGCAAACTACGATGTTACCTGGTTTACAATAAATATCTAATTCAGGGAGATTCGTGATACTGGTAACAATCAATAACCTACACATATCTCTGTACTGATAATTAGGAAAGAATTCGTATAAATTATAAATATTTTACTAAAGAAGTTAAGAAACGTTTCAGAATAGAGTGACTTTGATATTTTCATTACTTTCTAGAGTTTTACTATCTGTATTTTGATGCTATTAGTGGAGAAGTGCTACTATGTAAGAAGTATAATGGAATAGAAACTGTTATTATCATTCAGTGTTGATAAAATTGGAATTTTCCTACTATATATTAACTATCTAAACACTGCGAAAGTATTTCCATTGTGATATTCATGCACATTTGTATTGTTTGTTTAAATCTTCTTATTGGGATGCAAATGGTCACTCCCTTATTGGCATATGTGCATCCCATATGGATTGTCTCGATATTTCTTTGAGTTACAAGCATTCTAAGTAAAGATAAATGATGCTTAGCAGTAGAATTCAGAACGCGCGTTTCGTCCTATTTAAGGATCGTCAGCTGGACTCGAACCCATTGATGTTCTGTTCAAGCGGCATCACGTTATCTACTTAGCTACTGAGTCTAGATAGCCACTGCTTTGTAGAATGGGGTGAAGTTTAATTCATTTTCTATTGGTTATTCAAGTTTTCCCATTGGTATTTAGGATGTGTATCCTGTTAAGTGAATAATGCGATGAGGTTTGATATAAAAAGTACTAGGTTCGAGTCGCGTAGTAAACATCAACGCGGATACATTTACATCCAGTGGACGAACGCCAAATAGGAGTAAAAACACGCGTCCTAGTTTCCACTGCTAGTTACCATCAATCTTTACTTATAATACTTGAGATATTCGTATTATAAGAAATAAAAGTCATCTAATCTTCTAAATAATCATTTACAGTTTTTTTTCTTCGATTTTCATCATTTTTATGATTGACATAAAAATCAATCGATAGGGTTGTTCGTCTTTTTTTATTTTTTTTAACTAGACAATAAACTGTCTAGAATTTTTGTCTGGGTAATATGTATCCTGAGAATTCCGTCACGGAGCTAGACACTTGTGACCAGTGAAGCTAATCCGTATCAGGTAGAGACAGGTATCTATCTCAGTTAAATGGAAGATGGTCGCGCAATTTCGCGGATCGGTTGATGTTAGACATTATCACCACTGGATGCTGGCTCACTGGTCTAGAGATTAAGCGTTCGCGCATGAGACCAAAGTACCTGGGGTCGAATCCCTTGGGGCGGTGTCGTGAGTGCCCACTAGTGAGGAGTCCCACAATAGGACGAAAAGGCCGTTCAGTGTTTCCAGGTTTTCCATAGTGGTCTAATATCAATCGGTTCATGATCCCAGTCGAAAAATTGGAAATCGTAAGTTAATGCTTTCAAAAATATTCACTTGAATTTGTTTTCCTAAACTGGTAGAAAATATTACTTGGTATTGTTTTACTTGAATCTACCCATTGATGTTTACGACTGCAACTGATCAGTCTCTTATTGGCATGTGTGCATATAATGCTTATAAATCAAGGTAATATCGAGGCAATACGCACAGTATGCACATATTCCAATAAGATACTGATCAACTGCAGTCCTAAATATCAATGGTTAGATTCAAGTAAAACAATACCAAGTGAAATAAACTTCATCCCATTGCACAAGCAAGTGGCTATCAGGACTCAGTAGCTAAGTGGATATCGTGATGGCGTTTAGAGTGAAAGGTACTGAGTTTGAGTCCTAGAGTGTACAACAACTCTGAGATGCAGGTACATCCAGTTGACGAGTCCCAAATAGGACGGAACGCGCATCAAACTGGATTCCACTGCTAGCCACTATCCATACTTGGTAGAAAATATGTTGATATTTATTTCGTGCCTTTATACCTACAATTACTTGATTACTTAATCAGCTTTCTAAGATGATAGCTAAATAGATACTACACTTGTTCTAAAGTCATTATGTTACAGATATGAACTGGGCTATGTGTCATTCGTTTTAAACAGTAGGGTAGTTTTCATACTCACACAAGCGTATTTTTACAAACAACTGTATACAATTATTATCCTGATATACTCTATCAATAAAACTATTTCAGAATATCCATGTAACGTGTATCTAATATGTAGTTATTTGTGTAGCTCATCTACAGATGATGGATAATAATTGTAGCTTGACATTAGGATGTTGAAGGTGTTGTGGTCTTTGAACTGGATGAATTGGTTTTAAAGCATTTATTTTTCTTCAGAATCAAATTTCAGGTCAACAAAATAAGTTGTCAGTTTTTGGTAGTGTTTTGTTCTCTGAGCTGGATGGTTTGGTCGTGGAACTTTCATCGTTCTTCTGAACGACATCATCAGCACAAACTTCAGATAGAAGTGAAGTGTTCGAATTTCTCCATATGCGTTTCACAGCTTGTTCTGTGCACCTCGATGTTGGTCGGTTCAAGAACCACTTCACTTCTATCTGAAGTTTGTCCTGATGATGTCGTTCAGAAGAACGATGAAAGCTCCACGACCAAACCATCCAGCTCAGAGAACAAAACACCACCAAAATCATCCACATGAGCTACAAATCTTCTCCACCATCTTAAGTTGTCAGTTATTCGTAGGGGTGCATTTAGAATGTATAAATAATTCTGTGAAGACGCTTATGATCTCATGTTACCAATCTATGGCGGAAGGCAACCCTCAATGATCATGTTTGATAGTTATCAATTGATAGAATGTGAACAGTAGACTGGTATACTTACCACATGATAGACTGTCAAACATTTCAAGAAGGAGGTGAGATTTTAAGCTTAAGATGATGATTTCGATAATGTTAAGTTCTGTGATCTAGGCGATTTTCCAAGAAGTTTTCGTTGTCATTCTAAATTAACATCATCACCATAGACTTCAAGACAGAGAATAAATTGCTTATAACAACTAATCGGAGCTTGTAGTGATAGTGATGTTGTCTAGAAAGGTAGAAAAAAATTTCACTTCTCAAACCGCCTAGCTCAGAGAACTTGACTTTATCAAAGTCAGGTAAGTGTTGGAAATTAGTGACAATCAAGTGGGCTTTTAGTTTATGTACCACTGTTCCATTTACTATCTAGGCTGATGAACCTCCCCTAAAAATTAACTGAAGTACAACGATGAAAATATCTTCGTTCGTAATATATTTTCCAGTTTACAAGGTTGTACGTTATGTATCTGTTCAACAGTATATTCCAGATCATTAGAATTAACCGATATGATTTAACTTAATCTTCCTAGACAAAAAGGATTATTCTGACCCACAATAAACGATGATAAGTGCGATAACTTTGAAACGAAGTCAACAGTTGTATCATCATACTTTTCAGTCAGTCAGTCAGTCAGTTAGTCAGCTACAACGTAGAATCAGGCACATATATGCATCATTCCAAGTTGCCATACCTCATTAACGCAACAAAATGAATACTGAATTCATAGAAGTAGTTAATTCAGTGGTGGTAATATATAAAAGAAAGACTACATATAAGGATATAGTACAGGAAGAAAGATTTAGTAAGTAGAAAAAAAGAAAGATATGAAGCGATTTCAATCTCATAGTTTAGGAGAAGATAGAGACTGTACCCACCGATGCGATTGTGATTGATTCTGAGCGATGTCACCCACAGTCTCCAACCATTAGTTATGATATTCACACGGAACCCAACCATGTAGTCTGTATCAACCAACATGGTTCCGACTAGAAGTTAGTGACTTCAAGTACTGATGCCACATTTTGGTTTCGCCTCTCCTTAGTATAGAAAGAGTTTGAGTAATCTAAAATTTTATTAATTTTCCACTTATAACAATATCAATCTTATCATTAGTTAATACGATACCCAATGACTAGGCTTAAAAGTTAGGTTTCCATTGATCAAAGAATGAGTAACTTACAAGATAATTTGCTCCGATCGCCTATGACATCTTATTATTATGTTTGTTTTGTTTTTGTTTTGTGTTCATATTCTGTATAGGAACATGAAAAACTATTCATCTGACTAATGGTATGATCTTTAATTTCGAAAAACTTATAGTGGAGGAGGTCTAAGTCACTAGTACAATCTCATGTATATGCATCACTCAACCAATTGATGATATCATTTCATTGATCTGTTGATTAACATTTTATTTATTGATCTTAATAATCAAACATTTCGTCTAATCAAATCACAGAAATCCTCGTCTATGATATTAGTATAACAAGTTGAATTCCATTTTGTATTGTTTACTTTAAACAAGTAAACAATACAATACATTAAGAGTAGAAGATACTCGTAAGCTACTAGTATTTGATCACAGATACCTTAGGAATATTGCTTTCATCTGCTGGGATCACCGGGTAAGTAATAGTGAAGTTAGATGCAGGGTATTAAGGAATGATGGTAAATCAGTTGATGAGGTTGTGAATCTTCATTGACTGAGATAGTTGGGTCACGTGTTAAGTATGCCTGAACAGCGATTACCATGAAGCGCAATGCAGATTAGTGTTGGGATTGGTTGAAAGGAAGTTAGAGGCGGCCAAATCAATATGTGACATCGGTGCTTGAAATCACTAACTTCTAGTCGGAACCATGTTGGTTGATACAGACTACATGGTTGGGTTCCGTGTGAATATCATAACTAATGGTTGGAGACTGTGAGTGACATCGCTCAGAATCAATCACAATCGCATCAGTGGGTACAGTCTCTATCTTCTATTAAACTATGAGATTGGAATCGCTTCATATCTTTCTTTCTTCCTGTATCATATCCTTATATGCAATCTTATTTTTGTATATTAACATATTAAATAAACTACTACTTCTATGAATTCAATGTTCATCTTGTTATGCTAATGAGGTACGGCAACTTGTATCTATGCATATATGTGCCTGATTCTACGTTGTAGCTGACAGACTGACTGACTGTTTACTTGTATTTTCCTATTGACGTTTAGGACTTCAATTGACGAGTCTCTTATTGACATATATACAACGTGTGAAGATTGCTTCAAATATGCCTTAAATCATACACCTTTTCTGGATTTCACTTCTAGTCATCATTCATTTCTTACTTACTTACTTACTTACTTACTTACTTGCTTACTTACTTACTTACTTACTTACTTACTTACTTACTTACTTACTTACTTACTTACTTACTTGCTTACTTACTTACTTACTTACTTACTTACTTACTTACTTACTTACTTACTTACTTACTTACTAACTTACTTACTTACTTACTTACTTACTTACTTACTTACTTACTTACTTACTTACTTACTTACTTACTTACTTACTTACTTACTTACTTACTTACTTACTTACTTACTTACTTACTTCAACACTTACTTACTTACTTACTTACTTACTTACTTACTTACTTGCTTACTTACTTACTTACTTACTTACTTACTTACTTACTTACTTACTTACTTACTTACTTACTTACTTACTTACTTACTTACTTACTTACTTACTTACTTACTTACTTACTTACTTACTTACTTACTTACTTACTTACTTACTTACTTACTTACTTACTTACTTACTTACTTACTTACTTACTTACTTACTTACTTACTTACTTCTTACTTACGCCTGTTACTCCTCGTGGAGGAGCTGTTCACCAGCCTTCTCTATTTTAACTCAGTCCTAAGCGATCCTCTTCAGCTCTTTCCAGTTGTTATTCATCTTTTTCATATCTGATTCTAGTTTCGTTTTAATAAACATTACACGAATAGAGAGATACACTGTGAAATAAAACAACTTACCTTGGTATTGTTATTATTTCTTAATGATATAATTCCATTGTGTTCTGGATCTGTTGAATGATCAATATACATAATTATTAAAAAATAAAATACACAAAATAATACAATTCCAGCAACGATTGAATAAGGTATCACAGCATTGACAATCACTAATTCAGTTGAATTATCTTGTTTAGTAGCAATATTTGTTGCTAAAGAATGATTATTATCTGTAGTAGTATTATTAGCTGAAGTTGAAGGAATTGTAAATGGTTTCACCAATAAAGGAGCTAATGCTGCTCCCATACCATAACCGGAATGCATTAAACTAAATGGTCCAGCTGCTTTTTCTTCCCAAACAGAAGCAAGTAGTGGATTACCGCCTACAATAAAAAAAACAAACAAAGAAACACAGACACACACACACAAGCAACAAATCCCATGTGAATTACAGGAAATAAGAAAAACGTTTGAATAACATTATTGTTTTACGTCTTCGTTAAGGAGAATGGGTTGTAAAGAACAAGAAGATCTAATAAATGAAATTTTCGAGGCAAAAAATGAACCAAGATTTCCTGATTAACCAGATAACAGCAGTGATCATAATTTTTAAAATTGATAACTTGGTAACTATAATTTATTTTTGTTACCGTAGATTTTACAATGAATTATTTTTCCTGGTTAACAACTTCCAACCAATATCAAAGTCAAAATCTTCGATAAAAACGTCAAGACAGTCAGTCATACTGTACGGAGATGAATATTGTGTAGTTAGGAGGACGTTATAGAAACTTCTTCGACACTACGGAGTTCCCGAGAAGATTGTCGATATTATCCGGAACTCATACGACGGACTACAGTGCAAAGCAGTGCATGGAGGACAGCTGACAGATGCATTCCAAGTAAGGATTGGAGTCAGACAAGGCTGTCTACTCTCTCACTTAATCTTTCTTCTGTTGGTCGACTGGATTATGAAGACCTCGACATCTGAGGAAAAACACAGCATACAATGGACAGCTCAGAATCAATTAAATGATTTGGACTTCGCAGATGACCTAGCCATCCTATTGCATACACATGAACAAACGCAGATAAAGACAGCCAGTGTAGCAGCAGTCTCTGCATCAGTAGGCCTCAGCATACACAAGGGGAAAACCAAGGTCCTCAAATTCAAAGCGGAGAACAGCAATCCAGTTACTTTTGATGGCGAAACTCTGGAAGATGTGGAATCCTTCACATACCTGGGAAGCATCATCGATGAACAAGGAGGGTCGGATTCAGACATAAAGGCGAGGATTGGCAAAGCAAAGGTCGCATTCCTACAATTGAAGAACATATGAAACTCAAAACAACTGTTTATCAACCAATATCAAAGTCAGGACCTTCAATACGAACGTCAAGACAGTCAGTTCTACTGTACGGAGATGAAACATAGAGAACTACGACAACCATCATCAAACATGCACAAGTATTTATAAATGGTTGTCTACGCAAGTTACTCAACATGCATTTGGCGGATACCATCAGCAACTGCCATCTGTGGGAAAGAACAAACCAGATTCCAGCTGAAGAGAAAATTGGGAAAAGACGATGAAAATGGATAGACCATACAAACTGCATCACGAGGTAAGTGCTAACTTTGGATCGTGAACAGAAGTGAAAAAGATGAAGGCCAAAGAACACAATATGTCGGGAAATAGAAGTAGATATGAAAAGGAAGAATCAAAACTGGAAATAGTTGGAAATGAATGCCCAGAACAGGTTTGGATAAAGAGTGCTGGTGGGCGGCTTATGCTCCTCCATGAGGAGTAACAGGCGTAAGTAAGTAAGTAAGAAATGGATGATGACTAGAAGTGAAATCCAGAAAGTGCGTATCATATATCTATCAGAAAAATAAAATATTAACATTTAACATTCCCGAATATTGGAAATCAATGATTGATAGAAAATTTAGTGCTTATTAATGCAGATGTATGTATAGATTGTAGCATATGACAAGTCGGTGAGAATAACCAATTTATTGTTTAATGCGCAATTATGTTGTCGTTTAGTAAAATGTGAAAATTATACAACAAATACATTATTTCTATATCTGGCGAGATTATAATTTATGAACGAACCAATTAGATTTAGGATAACAAGTCTTGGTCAAATAGCGTCTTGGCATTTTAGTTGATGTCAGTTTGTGATGAAAAACCGTAAATCTAATTCCTAACCTTAATCATCAATTGTAAATTATAACTTTAATTCCTCATACAGGTTTATAATCCTCATTTAGCCCTAGTCAGTCGGTAGACACTTCCAAGGTCACAAATCCATGAAGCCACTGACTAGTGGACTGTGTAAGCCATGTTGGTAGGTGTAGACTACATGGTTGGGATCAACGAGACGATAACAACTGATGGTTAGAAACCTTGAATGACATGGCTCAACTTCGTTTGCAATGGCACAGGCGTATCCACTCCTCAGCAGTGGGCAACCACGATCCCACCCACTGGATTCGAACCAAGGAGCTATCGGTCTGGCACGAGAGCGCTTAACCACAAGATCACTGAGGCGGTATCCAATGATGTTAATGTCTAATCTCAACTAATTCATGAAACTGTGCCACCGTTTATCATTATTTATATACTACTTATATATGCAAACATTAGTAACATACATCGTATATGTACATCGCTTACTTACAATGTAACTCAACATTCTCTTTTTATCTTTTGACAGTACTAACGGTATAATTTCACCGATTATTCTTTTATATATTTTTTTTCCGAAATTCAATCATATTGACATCATTCATTACGAATACAATATGATAATTGTGAATGTATGTATCAGTGTACAATGAAAACGTTTAGTTAACGTCATGAAATGTAATGTCATATTTAGAAAGAAAGAACGAGAAAATTATAATCACTACCACATATCAAGCATAGTATAGTTACAGTATCGAAATTGATCATTTGAAGAGTTATTCATCGTTCTACTAATTTCGAAATCATACTATTCTTAACGTACTTTCTCACAAACAATTTAAATGATCAAATTATATTAATAATATTGGTGTTAATGAGTTGCTTAGGACAGAGTTCGATAGAAGTTAGATATAAAGACCGTTGAATACCGGTTTAGTGGTCTGATAGGTTAAGTGTTCGCATGCGAGATTGAAGGCCCTGGATTCAAATCCTGCTAAGCGGGATCGTAAATGAGCATTACTGAGGAGTCCCACAACAGGACGAAATCTAAATGCAATGCTTCCAGGTTTTCAATGGTAGTCCAATATCAATCAGTTCAAGATTTCAATTAGTGAATAAATAAGTTGGATACAAACTATTTGATATTGTGTTTATCTCACTTATAATTGTTTATGAAATCCATTCAATTAATCCTCTTAATATCTTCATATTTAATGAATAATGAATAACATAACTAAAGTATGCACATTCATGTCCCTCTTATTATAAGCTTTAATTTGACCCATAGACTATTATAATACGATTTACCATTCTTGAGTTATGCCCAATCTATCAATTACTATCTCCTACATTCACATCCATATTTGACTAAATCTTGTTCATATGCTGTTTCCTATTTTGTGGTGTGATGTGGTTTGTTTGGTTGATATATAAACCTCGTATTTTCGAAATAAATGATTCATATCGCAGACCCTGGACTTAACAGACAGGGTTAGGCGGGAAGCAGAACCGATAAGGGCTCTGGACTGCTTGTACGGGTTTTATGTCATTGGTCCGGTCGAAAAAACACTGTTCTCTAATTGGCGGTATCATTATGTTATGCATTAATAGAACACAGGGCACAAGTTATACCATATAAAACTCTTTTTACTATAACGACAATTAGTAATATGTTTATTAATGTCTGAAGATAGTAATAAGAATACAGTATAGAAGAAAGTATTTCACTTGATCGTTGATTTCAAAGATGACAAAACTGTAGATATCTGTAAGAATAAGACTTCTAACTTCCGTAAAACAACATTCTTCTCAGCAACATTGTTATTGTTCTTCAGTCAACCAATATTTAACAGTAAATTGAAGGACAAGCTATTTCATTTAACTTGCTTCTGTTAATCTAAGCAAATAAGTGGCTCAATGTGAAGAGGATTCTAGAATATCCAGTACAAAAATGGATCGATATATCAATAAATTCATGAGATGTTTCATAACTGAAAACATTTTGAATGCTGGTCTCCATCAAAACACATTCAGAGTTTAATTCATCATCTGAGAATCAAACCCAGATAGTTCGATCTCATGGCGAACGCTTAAGCTCTAGAGGATTGGTTATGCCCTCAACGGTCGTTTTTGTTGAATTTCATGTTTGGTTTCTAAGGGTGAATTATAAATGGCATTTAGTAAATATTGATGCCAATTAAAATGCCATTGAAAACACAAAAACACTGAATAGTTATCTTTTAGTATGATATAACAGTTAGCACACATGATTCCATCAGGGACTTAATAAAATAAATGAACTAAAATAACCCAAAAAACAGCTCCAATAAAACTATAGTCGTGTACACACCAGTGGTTTAAATGTAAATATGTTCCCTGAGTTCATTAGGGAAGCCTTAATCTGCAGTGACTCACATTTATCACGAGAACACGACTGGTTTAATAAGAACAATTATTATTATAACCAACTGTACCAGTGTTTGTTTTAACGTGCTTTTGTTTGACTGTGCTAATGACAGTTATTTCGTGCTTCCATTCTTATTCCCACACTTCGATTGTAACTTCGCGCGAATTCGGTTACCTTCTGTAACCAAGGTTGTATCCTGGCACGATCTCGGTATCCTTTCGATGCCACGAGATCGCCAGCAAATATAACTCGACTTGGTCCATTACTTGCCTTCTGGTATTTGGCTTCTAGGGGATTTTATGGATCTATTTGGTTACGTTTAACCTTCGCCTTCTGATCTACTTGGCACGTGTTTCTTTGTAGCGGTGTTCATAGTTAATCTCAGCTTGACACCACGCTACAAATCGATGAAATTCAGACATATGAGAAATTAAACGATTATGAAGTGAACGAAGTTGGGAATATATACTTCTGGATTTCAATTAAATGATTTCATGATTAAGCCCTTGTCCCATGTTAATCAATGCCTGGTGAGGTCGTGAAAGTGCACAACTGAATTGTTCAACACTAAGACATAGAGTTTTTTTTCAATCCTGTCTAGTTTTCAAAGGTATTTATATATTACTGAGTTAATTATGGATATGCCATAATAGAGATGAATAGATCCTTTAACAAATTAAAATTTACTATCGAAGTGAATAAACTACTATCAAATGTTTATATCTCAAAAAGAGTAATTATATACTTCATTATCACGCTCTACGGTTATAAGTCCATAAGTATTGTGATATTTTACAAAGGCCAATATAAGGTTGTGAACAAGAAACCCTGGAGCTAGGTTTCGTGCTACTTGGCACTCGTCAGAATGATGTGCCTATAATCGTGAAGCAATTGATACTCTCTAACGGATTCAATCCCGTGTCGCTCAGCTTCACAATCAGAGACGTTACCACTGAGCTATCCGGTCGGCAAAGGCTAAATAAGGCATGTATTAATGAAATGGACAATGTTATCTGTTGAAAATGGTGAACGTTTGCATGTGTTACGACACATATACTTCAATTCATGTAAATTGGGAATGATGGATGTGAAGATTAAGGTAGAAATAATAAAAAAAGGAAGGGGGTAAGAGGTTTACAACATTCAGTTTAGGTATCCGGTAAGCCAAGGTAAACATACAGGCTGGATATACCTTTTCTGGATACATAAGTTTGGTTTTCTGGTATTGATCCAGATGGCTCCTTAAGATACATTTTTTGGAACTTGATATAAAACAGAGAAAGCTTCCTCTATTTTGATATGATGTTCACTATATATCAAGTGATAAAGAATAGTGCTGTTGATCGACTTAGTAACTCCTTTTCCCAACTATACCGGTACATGTTCACAAACATGCAATGATAAAGCCCTCTGGGTACAACCTATGCAACTAGCTCCACAGGAGCAGTTGAATTGGTATACACACATGGGGGAGCCTATCTTCAGTAACCTATCATTGATTAGTTGTGTAAACACTGGTTTAGTTGAGAAAATTATATGTAGCTTGGCGTCATGAAACGTCCTTTCAACAGATCTTTTGAGTCGATGTGTTGAAATATCACGTGCTATGTCCCCTTTAAATTCCAGTGTCAGATATAGGGTATTTTTTTACTGACTGAGTCATAATTTCTTCTTTTTTAAAGTAACATGAAGTAATTTATCCAGAATCTTTATTACAAACGTCAAGACAGTCAGTTCTACTGTACGGAGATGAAACATGGAGAACTACGACAACTATCATCAAACATGCACAAATATTTATAAACAGTTGTCTACGCAAGATACACAACATCCATTAGCCGGATAACATCAGTAACAGCATTCAATGGGTGAGAACAAACCAGACTCCAGCTGAAGAGGAAACCATGCAAACTGCATCATGTGGTAAACCCTAACTTGGAATTCTGAAGGGAAGTGGAAAAAAGCAAGGTCAAAGAATACATTATGTTGGGAAATAGAAGCAGATATGGGAAAGATGAATAGCAACTGGAAATAACTGGAAAGGATCGCCAAGAACAGGTTTGGATGGAGAGTGCTGCTGAGCCACCTATGCTCCTCCACGAGGAGTAACAGGCGTAAGTAAGTCAGTAATTCATTTTCATATTAAACTACATGATGAATTTACTTAACAATTGATCATAATTTAACTACTTACTTGTTGTTAAGAAACCATGTGAGAATCCAGCTATAAATAATATAATTGTTAATAGAATTATATTTATACACCATGGTATAATTAAGGTTGTTATAGCACCAATTATTAATGATAACATAATAAATAGACTACGTAATGATTTATAACGATCTGATAATAATCCACCAATTAATGAACCAAATAATAAACCAATTCCTCGAGTTGATAATGCCATACCAATTTGTTCATAATTCGATTTTGTATTATACATAAGAGTAGGTAATGTTGGACCTAATATTTCACTATATAATCCCTAAAAAAGAATAATATAAAGTATTGATTAGTTTTCTTTGCCACCACCACCACCACAACAACAACAACAACAAAAAGGATGATCGTAAAATATTTAGGTTTCCATGCATCGAAAGGATCAGTTGAGTATCTAAGATACTGATATGTTACATTATCGATTTCTTTTGGTATAAAAATGAACACATATCACAATAAGTCAATCAGTTAACTACAATGTAGAACTAGACACATTTATATGGATTGGTTCAAGTTGTCATACTTTATTAGCATAATATGATGAATATTGAATTCATAGAAATAGTTACTTCAATGGTCAATCAGTAACAACGTAGAACTTTGTACGTACGTACGTACATCAGTTCGAGTTGCCATACTACTTTAGTACAGATATACAATTGTCTATTCAAATCCCGTAGTAGTAGAAGTAGTAAGGGTATAAGCAGTAATCTGAAAGATTAAGGTTTGAAGATGATATTCAAGACTTATAATCCAGTGAAATAAATTTGGAAAGAGAAAAAAATGCAGACGAAGAATTCAGAAGATTAGAATTTGGCAGAATACAAAGTGTGGACGTGAACCTGTGCCATTGCAAACGATTTTGAGTCATGTCATTCAAGGTTTCTAACCATCGGTTACTATCATCTCGCGGATCCAAACCATATAATCTACACCTACCAACATGGCTTACACAGTCCACTAGTAAGTGACTTCATGTTTTGTGCCATGTTTTGGTCTGGCCGCTCCTAGCTTTCTTTCATTTTACTCCTACACCATGAAACATCGCACGTCAGGACAGTCTGTGGTTGGGCATACGTGACACATTTGCAAGCCATCTCAACTGATGAAGTTTCACTACGTCATCAATTGATTTGCCATCCTTACCTAGTACCCGTTTATTAACAACTGCATTACTTATTCGGTAGTATCAGGATATGCGAGCAATGCTTCAACGACATCTAGTAACCTACGAATATATTCTACTCATACCGGCCATGTTTCACTGACGTAAAGTAGGACGGAACGAACTGCTGCACAGTAAACCCGTCCTTTTGTTGGTAGACGGATATCTCGCCTACGCCATAAATGATGCAAGTTGGTAAAAGCTAGTCGAGGCCCCTGTATTGATGCTGAGATTTCGTCACACACTAGACCACAAGGGCTGATGAGACTTCCAAGATAAGTGAAGCAGTCGACATGCCCGACTACTTCACTCCTTATCAATAGTTTGGGTGTCGATGCAACCCAATGGTAGTGATCGTAGTAATATATAAAAGAAAGATTGTGTATAGGGATATGATAACGGAAGAAAGAATTAGTTTGTAGAAAGAAAGATATAAAACAATTTTAATCTCACAGTTTAAAGAAAGATAATGAGTGTATACACCTACACCATTATGATCGATTGTGAGCCATGTCACCTATAACAATAAGAGGATAGAACACTGATATTGTGTTGATTGTATATTGAAAAATAGGTAATTGTATACCGCCTTGGTAACTATAACCATTATAATATAAAATTATTTAAGATGGCCTCAGTTACAATATTTTCTAGAAATGAATTTTGCAATAGAGGAAGAGAGAATATCCTGATCAACTTAAACTTTATAATGTAATTGATAACTGTTAAGAGCTAATAAGTACACTAGTTTAATGGATGAGGAGTAACAACATTAAGTAAGTATACGGATAGACAACAATATAACATTTACATATCCATCATGGAATAAGTGTTCCACTATAGAGTAGCTCATGTGCAATTGAGTTTGTTCCTTTTTGTCGACTTATTTAGCGAACAGAGTCATTCGTACAACAACAATAACCTATCTAAACCATCGTACTTTAATATTGTTGCACTTGTATGAATGTGTATGCTTGAGCATTGCTTATTGCCTACGCATGATAGCCTTACTATTAGTTGCTTAATTGTTTCGAGAATTCACTCATTTCCCTATGTATATGTATATGTACATTTTAATCCTGTTCACTCACTCGCTTACTGATTGCTTTTCAACACTTCTTCTTTGCTTGCTTAGTTTACCTATAATTTTGGTTATCTGTGTACGGTGCAATGATAAACTTCTGAATAAAACGCGATTGGAGCGTTATCTAGTAACGGTTATCAGGACGAACAGTATACACAACACTATTTTGAGTTTAGAAGATGTAACACCATAAAAATACTTCTCTTAAACCAAAAAACCTTGAAAAGAAAGATTAACATAGTGGTCTAGATGCAATTGACTAATGACCTTAACTATTGAAATTACTAGAATCTCCACAAAACCCCTTCTGAGATTAACATACTCCTGGTTTGCCGAAGTTTAGTGATTAAATCCCTAATTGTATATTATTTTGTGAACCACTGAAGATTAGAGAGTATCAGAAAATTGTTTACTTATAGTTTGAAACACTATAAATCTGCATAGCCATTGGTCATTGAATAGTGATCAACATCATATTTGTTTAGTCTTAAGTGTTGATCGAATTCTATCGATTAGATTTCTGTAAATTCAAGTGATAAATCATTATCGATATCGCTGTACTACAGAAGATCATTTGCTGACTGAATAACTAAACGGTAATATCCCAGACCATGAAAATGAATAGCTTCAGATCAAATCTCACAGAGAGTATCAGTCTCTCCAAGATACTAAGTACATTTTGTTGACAAGTGTAAACTGACACGAAATCCATATTCAGGGTGTTTTGTTGAAAGAGAGTTATGAATTAATGTAAGGAATTAGGATTAAGATTTAAAGTTAGAATTAAATATCATAATTTAGAATTATGGTTTTCATTATCAACTGACAATCTATTTATAATGCCAAATTGTTGAGTCGGCTTCCTAGAACTACAACGAAGGCTCCAGAGGCCCTAAAGGAGTCGAAGAGTTTCCAGCCAATCAGATCGTGATGGAGCTTTCTAGAATATCAACATGGCATGCAACTATTGGACAATAGCATAATATGTCTCTTTGCGGATTGGTCGAAATATAATGCTCATTTAACAAATGTTTATATCTATAAATACCCATGATTTTTTGTACATTTTGATTCTTCTCCAGCTTTTCTTCTGATTTACAACAGTGAAGTTCTAACGTTCAAATGTCGTAGTTGTAACCGTATTCTGCATTAATCAAGTAGTGAACGTAACACAAATTATGATTGAGTGACAACACTTAAAACTTCCTCACTCTCATTCTATTGATTCATCTATAAATTATAGGTCTCTTCAATCTAATTAACAGATACTTAATTATCAGAAGGGGTTTTGTGGAGAATTTAGAAATTTCACCGGTTCAAATCATGAATCAATTGAAGCTAGATCATCATGGAAATCCTGGAAGGACTGGATGGCCGTTTCGTCCTAGTATGGGACTCCTTAATTCACTAGACAAATATAACAAATACACGACAAAGCTCTAATGATTTGAATATATTCATATCTTTGTAATTATATACCTAATGGGGTAAATTGTATTTGATTTTCCCCAGTAAAATTATTATAGTACAAACAAATGTTATACAATAATACATCTATCTAAGTTCATTTGGTATTGTTTACTTGTATCTTTTCATTGATGTGCATATATGTGTGTATTACAACCATAGGTACTTTCAGCTGACGAGTCTGAAATAGGACGAAACATGCATCCTGGATTCCATTGCTAATTACTATCCATCTTTGTTTATAATACATCTATCTGTAGAAAAAGTTATTCTTTAACATTTAACCTACCGAAGATAAAGCTATAATGAAACTATTATTAACCAAGGCACGAATAACTCTATCATCATCATCATCATCATCATCATCATCATCATCACAATATATTCACATAATTACATGATATGTATACTATAATCAATAAAAAGTGGTATTATCATTTTTCTCGGGTCACATGGCATTTGTAAATTGTCGGATCAAAATAAATGGATCAATGTTTTTGTTGTTGTTTGACAATACATCATTTGACCTAATCACTTTTCTCTATATGTCTACAATCTTTTTAATACTGTAAAATACATTTTTTAAATATTCAATGTTAAAAAGATGAATATCTTCAATCACTTCTCCGACTATGGTCAACCTCTAGGCTAATTAATCGATAGTTCTAGTGAGAAATCGTGACTAATAGGAGTTAATCCATATCAGGTAGAGACAGGTATTTACCTCAGTACAATGGAAGATGGTCTCACAATTTCATGGACTGGTTGAGGTTAGACATTAACACTGTTGGATGCCGGCTCAGTGGTCTAAATGTTAAGCGTTCACGTACGATACCAATAGCTTCTGAGTTCGAATCCCGCAAGCAGGGTCGTGGGTGTACACTACTGAAGAGTTCTATGATAGGACGCAACGGCTATCCAGTTCTTCCAGATTTTCAATGATAGTCTAACATTAATCGATTCATGGTCTTAATCAAAAAGTAATCTTAGCTATAGAATGACTTAATTTAACCATTGTACTTATGACCTTTTGTAGTCAAACGTAATTGTCTCAGTTATCTTTATTCACTAATCTTTGTATTATTATTATTATTAATTCACTCTATTATTCAAGTATTTCCGTTGAATTCAAATATTTTAATCGTTCAATTCATGAGTCAATTAAAGCTAGATCACCGTGGAAAATCTGGAAGCACTAGATAGCCGTTTCGTCCTCTCATAGGATTCCTCAGCACTGAGCATCCACGAATGTGGATAGTGGTCTAGTTTCAATTGACTCATGAATTCAACTATTACATTACTATAATATCCACAAAAAGCCTCTCTGATAAGTCAACAGACTAAATGTGTGTTTTTTTTTGTAAAAGATAACCATTATTTTTGGCTTGTATGTGAAATGATACTTTGAATATGATAGAAAACTCGATAGGACAAGAAGAAAAAGTCTAGATGTAAAAATAGTAGAACTCAAGATCTAGAGTAAGGTATAAAAAATAATGAATGCTTATTGATCAATGTGATTAATTATGAGCCATGTCATCAAACATCTTAAACTACTGACCCCATTGGAACTTGGACCGATGCACATATTTGCCTAGTTCTACGTTGTAACTGAATGACTGACTGACTGACAGCTCTTATGCAGTTCAATACGACACCCAATGACTTCGTAAACTAATATCAAATCTTGTTTTGTCCACTTCTGGCTTTCTTCAAACTTACATCATCTAAATCTATTTTATACATTATCAACAAGTGTGATACATTGTTCTTCATTTACTATTCGAAGAAATTAAAACGACAACCTGTAAGTGAATAGTATCGCTTTCAAGTAGATTCTCACTAGGCTTTATAAATATATGTAAATATTAGACTAATCAATGCAATTTATGAATCAATGATCCAAATGAAACAAATATTTCCATATGTCTATATCTATAAATGTCAAAACGGTTCTACCGTATGGAGCGGTAACCTGGAGAACTATGAAAGCCATCATCCAGAAGATACAAGTGTTTATTAACAGTTGTCTACACAAAATACTTCGGATCCGTCTGCCAAATACTATCAGCAACAACCTATTTTGGGAGAGAACAAACCAGATTCTAGTGGAGGAAGAAATCAGGAAGGAGTACTGGAAGTGGATAGGACACACATTGAGGAAAACATCCTACTGCGTCACAAGGCAAGCCCTCACTTGGAATCCTCAAGGCCAAAGGAGGAGAAGGAGAAGAGAAAGACCAAAGAACACATTGCTTTGAGAAATGGATACATACATGACAAGAATGAACAAGAATTGGATAGAAATAGAAAGGAAGGCAGAGTGGGTTGGAGAATGCCGGTCGGTGACCTATACTCCATTAGGAGTAACAGACATAAGTAAGTAAGTCAAGTAATAAATCTATATAAATATTCCTGTGAATTAGAGCAAAACCTAATGAACATATGATTGAAAATAATAATATACATCCTTTGTGGAAGAGAACAAACCAGTTTCCAGTTGAAGAGAAAATTCGAAAAAGACATTGGTAGTGGATATGACATACATACCAGAAATCATCGAACTGTATCATCAGACAAGCCCTAACTTGAAATCCTGAAGGTTAATGGAAAAGAGGAAGACCAAAGAATACATGACGTTGCGAAATTGAAGCAAATATGAAAAGGATGAATAACAACTAGAAATAGCTTGAAAGGATCACTCAGAACTATGATAGCAACTCATGTGCAATTGAGTTTGTTCTCATTTAACTCGGTTAAGCCCCTTTGTTAACTTATTTAGCGGACAAAGTCAACCGTACTATGACAACTTATTGAGGATCATATAGTAACAGTTACGAGGGTGATTGGTTAACAAAGCACAGCCACTACACTATTTGGGATGAAGAATGATTATGGTTGATCTATTCTCCTTCATCAGGAGTTGTTAGGACCCGATAAACATAATGAATGGTAACTTTGGAATTCTTTTATGGACCAATACTAAACGTATATTTTTATTGTATAATTGTGATATGATGGAAAGAAAAGTCAATTTCTCGATTGATTTACTCATTAGGAATTTTATTCAACATTCAACATCCGTTTTGATTCAACGTGAGAATCATTCAGTGTAGTATTTGTTACTGTTTTCCCAGTATGATATTTTCTTCTGTATAACATACGATATTCTTGTATTCAGTTGACATGGACTACGCTCAGTAAGTAATTTGTTATAACTGAATATGTGATTTCATCCTAAGTATTAATCAAAATGGGTGTACAATCAATATTATAAACCAGTGTATTTTAGACTATATTTGATTCGTTGTTGTCATAGTGTTTTGGGGGCTAACAAATCTTCACTTATACCAGTCTTGTGTGTTCTTACTTTTGCATCGTGGGAATTGCCTAGGTCCCTCGTTACGAGTATAATTGATCAGCGTTTTCCGACACAACATCAGCGACGACTCCATATAACAGGAGTAACAGTCGTATGTAAGTAAGTAAGTAAGTATACAAGATGAGAAATTCACAATATAAAAGAAAACATGATCGATAGCATTCGATCTGCACTAATAAGGACTAGACAAGCATGACATTGATCACCACCCAGTGATCAATCAATTGTGATTCCATCTCAGTCCTACAGGAGGTTAGTCACGACTCGGATAGCTCAGTGGTAACGTCTCTGACTGTGAAGCTGGGTGACACGAGATCGAATCCGCCAAGGAGCATCAGTTCCCTCAAGATTACAGGTACACCTTGCTGACGAGTGCCAAGTAGCACGAAACCCGGGTCCAGGATTTCCTGTTGACTACCTCCAACCACCATCTAAATCTCAATACATAGTGCCCGCAGTGTCGAGTCACCTAGACTGTTGGCCACATCGCAACATGATCGATAGCATTCGATCTGCACTAATAAGGACCAGACAAGCATGACATTGATCACCACCCAGTGATCAATCAATTGTGAAACTTATTCATACATAATAATAATAAAGCCATTAATAATAATAATAATGAGAAAAACGTAGATCATTTCAACTTACTAAAGAAATCCATGTATAACATAAAGCGCTTGTTTTAGCTATTTGTGCATAAAATGGTTTATGAAAACGTAGATAATTTGATTTCTGTTGTTTAGTTGTTAAGGATTCGTCTAATTCATTCATTATAACAATAAAATTAGATTGAATAATGTGCCAAATTGATAATCCTTTTAAGTGAATTCGTTTTTGTTTTTTTTTCTTTTTTTCGAAAAAAAAAATACAAAGAAAAAAACCCCAATTATCTACGGTACAAGATCATTCATTCAATCATTCCATCAATCAATCCTTTGAAATCCCATAGATATTCAAGGTTATATTACTACGAGTAGTACCATTGTTACAATAACCAATCATAGATCTAGTCAATCTTGTATTGGTTTATGTAAATGAACCAATCATGAAATAAACATGAAACAATAATAATAATAATATTGATATGATCAGTATAGGGGGTTGTGGAGATGGTTAAGTTTTCTTTTTTTTTTGATTGAAATCATGAACCATGTTTCTAGGTTTTCAATGATGATCTAACATCGATCGGTTCATGATCTCAATCACAACAATTATCGATATTATAAAACATTTGAATTAGCTAGTAATTGATTCAAGTTAGACAGCCAGTGTAGCAGCAGTCTCTGCATCAGTAGGCCTCAGCATATACAAGGGGAAAACTAAGGTCCACAAATTCAAAGCGGAGAACAGCAATCCAATCACTCTTGATGGCGAAACTCTGGAAGATGTAGAATCCTTCACATATCTCGGAAGCATCATCGATGAACAAGGAGGTTCATATGCAGACGTAAAGACGAGGATTTGCGAAGCAAGGGTCGCATTCCTACAATTGAAGAACATATGGAACTCAAAACAACTTTCAACCAATATCAAAGTGAGAATGTTCGATGCGAACGTCAAGACAGTCAGTTCTACTGTACGGAGCTGAAGCTTGGAGAACTACAACAACCACAATCAAGAAAGTACAAGTATTTATAAATAACTGTCTACGCAAGATACTCAACATCCATTGGTCGGATACCATCAGCAATAGCCTTCTGTGGGAGAGAACAAACCAACTCCCAGCTGAAGAAGGAATTAGAAAAAGACGATGGAAATGGATAGGACATACATTACGCAAATCGTCAAACTGCATCACGAGGCAAGCCCTAACTTGGAATCCTGAAGGGAAGCGAAAAAGAGGAAGGCCAAAGAACACATTGCGTCGGATAATAGAAGCAGATATGAAAACGATGAATTACAACTGGACGGAGCTAGAAAGGATTGCCCAGGACAGGGTTGGATGGAGAATGCTGGTGAGCGGCCTATGCTCCTTCACAAGGAGTAACAGGCGTAAGTAAGTAAGTAGATAATCATGAAAAACTTGAAAGTATTGAACAGTTGTTTCATTCTATTATGGGACTTCTTAGTAGTGTGTATTCATGATCTCTTCTCATCAAGAGATTCGAACGTAGGATTTACCAATCTGGTGTGTGAATACTTAACCTCGAAATGATTGAGCTGGTCAGCATCCAACGGTGTTAATGTTTAACTTCAACTAATTTATGAAATTGAGCTAGATATTCACCATTGTCTTCAGTGAATTACTATATCACGACAGAAATGGTCACGGTTTCTCATTAGAATCCTAGGAAATACCACTTGAAACTAGTCACTAGTGAGCATATGTTGATTAATATCAAAAGAGGTTTTTTGTGGATATTATAGTCATTTTAATAGTAGAGATCATGATTCAATTGACGCTAGACCACCATGGAAAACCTGGGAGTACTGAATGGACGTTTCGTTCTAGTATGGGACTTCTCATTAGTGTACATCTTTGATCTTGCTTTCGGGATTCGAACTTAGGATCAGTTGATTTGATAACATAAAATCAATAGAAATACTTTTATTTACCTAAACAGTACTGAAGTGGATTACCATGAGAAAAACGAAATAATTAGTTATAAGCAAGGATGGATAGTGGTTAACAGTGGAATCCAGGACGTGTGTTTCGTCGTATTTGGGGCTCGTCGGCTGGATGTAGCGATGGGACTATAATTTATGAATGACCTTAGAGCGATACCAAATTGATCTTGGGAATGTTCACCTAATGACTAGGGCTCATTGAGGGTTTTAAACTTGTGTGAAGGATAAGGATTGTGATTTACAATTGATGGTTAGGGTTAAGAATTACATTTAGGGTTTTCATCACGAACTGACATCAGCTAAAATGCCAAGACGCTATTTAGCCAAATGGATAGAGAATTTCTCTCTAAAATCCAAGAACTGTTATCATAAATCTGATTGGTTCGTCCATAAATTCTAGTATCACCAAGGTACCTACATCCCATACTTGTAAATTAAGGCAATATCAAGGCAATACGCACAGTATGATCAATTGCAGTCCTTAACATCAATGGGAAGATACAAGTAAACAATATCAAGTAAATTTAACTAATTAGTTGTTATCATTATTTTGTTATACTATACTATACTATACTATACTCCCGGCGGTCGCACCAAACTCCGCCTGGAGTCCCTCCGGGGGCTACTGCCGGTCCCAAGCCCGGATAAAGGAGGAGGGTTGGGCATGGTGTTAGCGTCCCCATCCCGTAGAAAACTAACTCGCTAAAAAAACGCTAACCAGAAATCCCAATGATGAAATGTTTCTAGCATCTTAAACATATAAAATTCTGTTACAATCGAAAAACAAACTGACAACTGAGTTTGGTTATTAAGTTTCTTTTCTGAAGACACAACAACATAAAATTATATCTGACAAATGTGAAATATGAGATATTTATCAGTCACCTAGTCAATAGGTCATCATTCACATTAGAAATTCAGTAGTAAGAATAGTAGATTGGCGAACCTTTGTTAATCCTTATAGCTTGTTTCTTTCAGTGAAGATCCAGCTTCTCTTTAAGAATGTTTACAAATGGGTCTGATCCCAATTGTTCAGATAAAGTGTTCCAATCATTCACCACTCTATGAGAAAAACGAAATCCTGCTCTGACTTTAACAGATAGTGGCTTTTGAATCTTCTTGCTATAGCCTCGAAGATTATTAGTGCTGGAGGAAACAAAACGACGAGATATATTAACAATCAAATCGTAATTAAAGATATAAAATGCCAAAATAAAGTTACCTTGCGTTCTACGACACGAGTAAGGGAAGAGGTTCAGGCGTTTTAAGCGTTCATCGTAAAAGAGTTTACAGAGAACTTTCATTAATTTTGTTCCCACACTCTGAACGCATTCAAGTGCTTTAGTATCCTTAATAAGAGATGGACCAACTGCTTGGATATAGTACTCTAAGTGTGGTCTTACGTAAGTGATATATAAAACTCGAAACATGTCGTCAAATCATTTACATGCTTGGCGACGTAACCATGACGTACGAAAACATTTGACAACTGCTGCGTTGCAATGCGTAGTTGTTTTCATGCAGCGACTTACTATTACCCTGAGGTCTTTATGTTCCTGTACTCATGAAAGAGATGTACCGTCGATAGTACACTGGTAAATATTATCGTGCCCGATGTGGGTGGTCACACCTGCTTTCGAATTAGTGTCTAAGCCCCAACTATGTGACCATTTGACTAATTTGTCTAATTCGAGTTGGAAATCAAGATGAACAACCTCACTACTTGTAGTTCTCTGACTTTTGACATTATCTGCAAACAATAATGTCAACAACTCGAGCAGTCGCGTCAATTCATTGACGCAGACAAGGAAAAGTAGGAGTTTTAAGATGGTGCCATGAGGTATGCGACTTTTAACCGGCTTCAGATAGTCCAATTTACCCTCACTCTCTGACTTCGGTCACATATGACATTTCTTATGCATTCCAGTACAGCGCCTGCTATTTCGAAGCTCGAGAGCTTCTGCATAAGACCTAGATAAGAAACCTTGTCAAATGCTTTGCCAAAGACTATGAATATTACATCAACAGACAGACCATTATCTATGGCTGCTTTACAATCCTCTCTCTCAATAAGTGAGATGGTCAAGCATGAGTTCTTGTTTCGAAACCCGTGTTGCATGAGGCTCAACAAATTATATGATTATATGTGACTTGGTAACCTAACCTGAAGTATATTTTCAAGTAACTTAACAGGTTGGTAGTTAGATACGATCTTTCTCTGACTATTTTTAAATATAGGGCTAACTATAGCATGTTTCCAGTCCCTAGGGAATCGAGTATGAGAAAGGTACATGTCGAAGAGCATTGAGAGTGGCATTGAAATAATGTCCGAGAGAGATGACAGCAATCGTAGATGTAACCCATCAGGTCTCGGTATCCTACTAGATTTGAGGTTAATGATCAATTAAAAAACCGTTTCCTTAGCCACATGTACAGGTCCTATAGCTGATATCTCAATGGTGTGATCGTGATTAGTATTTTTAACAATACCCATAGCGTAGACTTCGATGAAACAGTTTGATAAATTCTCAGCTCTTGCCAGGTATGATTCAACTAGTATATCTGAATTTTCGTGCAACAGTAATTGAGGAATACTACCACTAGGCTTTGTTCTTCGTTTTGAAGCACGAAAACAATCGTTTCAGGCAAGTAAGGCTACAGTATGCCAACTGTCTAGAAAGTATAGATTTCATTTTCCAGGTAAGTGGAAATTTTCACATGAAGACGATTATTTGCATATATTAGAACCATTGAGCGAGTGATAATCAAGTCGGACGTAGGGTGATCGGCAAAGATGATTATTCGAATGATGAGAATGTGAATAATCATTAGTTACGGTGTCTGGGATATGTATAAAATATGTCTAGTCATCAATTACATAGACACCTAATATCGCATGCGTAGAAGTAGGTTTAAAGAAAACTATGTCCACCTAAACCAAGACAATATTAGTCCGTGAAGTCATTGAGTGTTAATAGATGTACGCCTTTTTTTTAATCTGTGCAAATATAGTAACTATTGACCGATACAACTTAGAACTAGTCCGTCATTTTTTCATTCAACTTCAGACGATGCATACTATGCGTATTGCCTTGATATTACCTTAATTAACAAGCATTATATGCACATATGCCAATAAGAGACATCAATGGGTAGATTCAAGTAGAACAATACCAAGTGATATTTTCTACCAGTTGGAGAAAACAAATTTAAGTGAATATTTTTGAAAGCATCAACATACAATTCCCGATTTATTGGCTGAGATCATGAACCGATTGATATTAGACCACTATGGAAAACCTGGAAACACTGAACGGCCTTTTCGTCCTATTGTGCGACTCCTCACTAGTGGGCATCCATGACACCGCCTCGTGGGATTCGACCCCCAGGTACTTTGGTCTAATGCACAAACGCTTAATCTCTAGACCACTGAGCTGGCATCCAGTGATGATAGTGTCTAACATCAACCGATCTGCGAAATTGCACGATGATCTTCCATTTTACTGAAGTAAATACCTGTCTCTACCTGACACGGATTAGCTACACTGGTCACAGATTCTCACTAGAACTCCGAGAATTCCCTCACGAAACTAGTCACTAGTGACCACATGGTAATCATCAGTATGTATATATATGTATATATCAGTCATGGTTTCACCTACAATCAATGATTGTATTCATTGAATTTTAATGAATTTCAACCGAAAAAATCAATAAATTTCTTAATAATGTTTTATCATATGATGATCAAGTATTTAGTTGAAAGAATAGTTACTCACATAGACAAATACGTATGGAAAGTGGAATGAAGAGAACTTATAAATGAATATACATAACTTGGAAACAAAACTATTGAATCAGTCATAAGTCAATATTCTAATAATAATGACATCTTATTCATTAAATGATTGAGTTACTTTGATACATCTATGTATCTAGGTAACCATGTATATTGAAATAGTCTAATAGATTAGATCAATTTATGAATTAGGATAACTAGAGTAGATTATCCTAGTCTCTACTGTAGAATGCTGGTCGGCGGTTTATGCTCCATTGGGAGCAACAGGCATAAGTAAGTAAGATACTGGTCACTTTGATTATCCGATCAATAGATAAATTGGAATTAATCGAACTGGTGGCGAGACTATAATTCATGAACGAACTAATCAGGTATAAGATAACAGGACTCGGATTTTGGCGCGAATTTTATTCACCCATTTGTATAAATAGAGTTTTGGCATGATAGCCGATATCAGTTCATGATGAAAACCCCCCAAAATCTAATTCCTAACCTTAACCATCAACTGTAAATTATAATCAGGTTTATAACCCTCATTTGGTCCTGGTTCGAGGTCAGTCTAGTGTCGCTCAAATGTCATCCATAGATTATAGTTTCACCTCTAACTGAAAAATAACTAATTACTGTATTACATAATTATTTGCTATTAGGCAATTTCGCTTAACGAATTAACTATTTAGCATAGATAAGATGATAAGTTTATCACGTTTAAGCATAATGAATGATATTGAGATTTAGATGGTGGTTGGAGGCAGTCAACAAGAAACCCTGGACCCGGGTTTCGTGCTGCCTCCAACCACCATCCAAATCTCAATACATAGTGCCCGCAGTGTCGAGTCACCTAGACTGGTGGCCACATTGCAACATGATCGATAGCATTCGATCTGCACTAATAAGGACTAGACAAGCATGACATTGATCACCACCCAGTGATCAATCAATTGTGATAATGAATGATAGTTATACAGAGCTAATATAACTTCTGGGTTAGGACCCTCAAGACTATGAGAACATGAGAATTTACTATACATGACTCATATTAGAATACATTGACGATTCTAATGTCACTTTCAATCATATTCTTCATAGAAGTAAAATGAACAGTCTGAACTGAACAAAGTAGATTTTGATCTTATTTCTTAAATTAAGTTTATTTTTTTAATGAAAATTATTCTCAGAAAGGGGTTTTGTGGAGAATTTATGAGTCAACTGAAGTTGAACAATCATAGAAAACCTGAAAGCATTAGACTTTAATTTCTTCCTAGTATAGGACTCCTCAGTAATGCGCATCCACGATTTCACTCGCGAGATTCTAATCCAGGATCTATCGGTCTTGTGAGCGAACGCAAGAACATTATTTATTTTCACTGATTTATTGATTCGCAGTCACTTTCAAATCTGTTGTTTTCTTCATTGAGTGCAATTCATCTTCCAAGTTGTCTAAATTTGACAAATCTTTTTTTATCAGTATAGTGGTTGTGAAGATTGTTAAGTTTTTTGATTGAGATCATAAACCGAATGATGTTAGACCACCATTGAAAACCTGGAAACACTGGACGACCGTTTCATCCTATTGTGGGGCTCCTCAGCAGTACTCATCCACGATCCCTCTCAAGGGATTCGAACCCAGGGCTTTCAATCTTGCGCGCGAACGTTTAACCTACTGGAACAATGAGGCGGCATCCAATGGTGTTAATGTCTAACCTCAACCAAAAATGTTTTTACTACTTCAAAGAATAAACCATAAAAGCATCCTTTATACGACTAGACAAAGCTAATAGACTGATATAGTTATATTTCATAGACAGAATATTCATTGACACAAATTAAATCCTTCACAGACCGTTTTGTACAAAATATATGGCGGGTAAAACAAAAAGAAAAGAAAAAGAGGCTGTTTAACAACATGTAATATTAATCAATTAACACATTTCATATACATGTCTGTATCGGTTCAATAATCTGGTCGATAGGGATGAAATGAACAATGCCTATATGTGTATACATAAACATATGCATAGATATATATATATATATATATATACTTACGCCTGTCACCCCTCATGGAGGAGCATAGGACATCCGCCACCATTCTTTATCCAACTGTGTCCTGGGCAATACCTTTCAGTTCTTTACACTTGCTATTCATACTTTCCATGTCTGCTTCCGATTCTCAATGCAATGTGTTCTTTGGTTTTCTTCATTTCTGTATCTCTTCAGCATTCCAAGTTAGTGCATGCTTCGTGATACAGTTTTATGATATCCACAATGTGTGTCCTATCCACTTCCAACGTCTCTTTTTATTTTCCTCTTCAGATGGAGCCTAATTTGTTCTCTACCACAGTAGTCTGTTGCTGATCGTATCTGGTCGATGGACATTCAGTATATTACGTATACAATTGTTTACAGCTGTTTATCTCCGTACAGTAGGACTGTATTGATGTTCATATTAAAGATATTGGTTGACAGTTGTTTTGAGTTCCATATATATATATATATATATATATATATATATATATATATATATATATATATATATATATATATATATATATATATATATGCTATGGCCTGTCATTTGATGAGGTACTTGTTGTTCACATAACTAGGTGTAGATTTTAAAGTTTACTTACCCAAAATGCAAGATTTATGAGATGCATTTGAACTCGAAAATCATATAATTGACTGGAACTAATCTAATGATCGCATCAAAATTCATGGGAAAATGAGTAACTTTTAATACTGGTTCCCTCCAGTTACCTATGTCACCTAATCATTATTCTTCTGCTAATAGTTTTTGATAAATTTTACCAAAAAAAGTGTTCTTTTGATTAATGGTATTGTCTTTGGTATCGGTTTTGAAATCAATAGTCCAGACTCATGAGGAGTCACTACTCAAAGACATCGTATCATAGTATGTTATCTACCGCCCACCATTCTATCCATTCGTTTTAATAATCCGGTTTATATTGAGATCTCGAGTCGATCAATGTCAAAACAACATTGAAAACCTAGAAGCACTGGACGGCCATTTAATCTTAATATGGACCTCTTCAACAGTGTACATTCACTCGAACCCAAAACCTTCAGTCCGACACGAACGCTTGACCTCCAGACCGCTGAGCTGGGATCCGATGGTATTAATGTCTGACTTTCAGTAATCCACGATATTGCATGACGATCTTCCAAAGCTTTCGGCTGAACTCCACTGGGTGATAAGTTCTCACTAGAACTCCGAGATTTACCTCTCGAAGTTAGTCACTAGTGAGTACATAATAATTATAAGTATAGAGTTTTGGAGATTATTGAATTCTAAGTGAGATCAAGAACCGATCAATGTTAGACCACCATTCAAAACTTGCAATTCGAAGTTTTCTTACTCATCATACTCCTCTTCTTTAACAAGTAATTTCGTTTATCGACCAGAATTACTACTATAAAGGTGAAAATCAGTAGTACCTTGATGACTGATGAAAACTGATCCAACGAGTTGAAAATTATACAACCATTATAATATTATAAGTCGAAATTACCAGCCAATAAATGTCGTTTGATTAAACATGTAGTCAACAAGAAGAAACTCACTCATTATGGATATGAGCGATATCTATTCATATGAACTAGAATAGCTTTTGTTGTATATAAAATGAAAAATCTTGAAGATTGGATCAAGTTAGATGAGATTCTGTAGATAAGTTTGAAAGCTACCTCTCTAATAATTTGGTGAACAGTATCAACCAAAGAATCTGCACAAATAGAGAGTTCTATTTTCTTTATGAACTCATTTATTAAGTAATGATATGTGGTTAAATTCACTTGGTATTGTTTTACTTGTATCTTCCCATTGTTATTTAGGACTGAAATTGCACAAGAAGGTGGCTATCAGGACTCATTAACAATGTCGAGAACGCGATGGCATTTGGAGCGAACGCTACTGGATTCGAGTCCGGAGTAAACATTAACTCTGGTACGTAGGTACATGCAGCTGACGAGTCCCAAATAGGAGGAAACGCGCGTCACACTGGATTCCACTGCCAGACACTATCCATCTTTACTTAAAATGATATATGGTGTTCAGAAATGAAAGTTGTATGTATACACAGAGTGCGGATAACAGTACATGAGTGGTTAAATGAACCGTTGATGGTGGTGAAATATTAGTCCACATACATGAGATAACATTTAGTTAGTTGTTACAATCCCTAATGCTTGTAGACTGCAAGTATAGATGGGTGGTGATGTATGATAATCCTTCAATTGGGAGATCATCTTTACAGGATAAAAAATAATTAGTCCTACTTATCAGTTTGATAACTGAATACCGAATACATAATCAGAACATGAGTCATAATCACAAGAGTATGAAACCTAACACATATCAATCATAATAATGTGAACCGTTATCAATGTTGGAGTACAATGACGGTTGGAAAAAAGTTAGGGGTTGCCAAACCAAAATGTGGCATCACTGTCCGAAGTTACTAACTTCTGGTCTGAGCCATGTTGGTAGATGCAGACTACTTGGTTGGTGTCCGCGTGACTATCGTAACCACTGGTTTGAGACTCTTAGTGACATGACTCAGAATCGATCACAATGGCGTAGGTTTGTACATTCTCTATCTTCCTTTAAACTATGAGATTAAAGTCGCTTCATATCTTTCTTTCTACCAACTAATTCTTTCTTCCTGTATTATATCCTTATATGTAGTCTTTCTTTTATATAATACCACCATTGAGTTAACTGCTTCTATGAATTTGATGGTTACCTCGCTATGCTAATTGTGTGTGACAACTTGTATCGATGCATACATGTGCCTGATTCTACGTTGTTGCTGACTGACTGACTGACATGTGACGGTATTCCTTTCAATATACAGAGGATCTGTGCAACTACAAAAAAATTAATGACTACTTGTGTCAATAAACGGATAATCAAAGTGAAAACTTTCTATTTAAGAGTACTTGATATATACACTAATATTGTCTGTATTGGGGTCTAACAAATACGAGAATCCTGACACGTCATTAGTGTGTCTAAAACACCTAGTCCTATCTTAGATAAATTGAACTAGTAAAAACTGTTGCTCACCTTATAAGGAAAATAGAGTAAAAGTAAGGGTGTCCACAGACCCCGTACTACAAAAAGTGGAAATCTCTTTGTTTCCATACAAATTCGAAACAATGAAGAACAATACAAAGTAACAATTAGAACATTATTTTAACAATATAGATAAAATAATAATATGATTTTAAATAACCTGATTGGATTCCGTAAGGATCGGTTGTGCACAGACCAAATTGCGACACTACCGATCATCGTCGAACAATCAGTTGAGTGGAACTCGTCACTGTACATCAACTTCATTGACTATGAAAAAGTATTTGACAGTGTAGATAGGAGAACGTTATGGAAACTTCTTCGACACCACGGAGTCTCTGAGGAGATTGTCAATATTGTCCGGAACTCATACGACGGACTACAGTGCAAGGTTGTGCATGGAGGACAACTGACAAATGCATTCCAAGTAAGGACTGGAGTCAGACATGGCTGTCTACTCTCTCACTTAATCTTCCTTCTGGTGGTCGACTGGATTATGAAGACCTCGACATCTGAGGGAAAACACGGAATACAATGGACAGCTCAGAATCAATTAGACGATTTGAACTTCGCAGATGACCTAGTCCTCCTATCGCATACACATGGACAAATGCAGATAAAGACAGCCAGTGTAGCAGCAGTATCTGCATCAGTAGGTCTCAACATACAAAAGGGAAAAACCAAGGTCCTCAAATTCAAAGCGGAGAACAGCAATCCAATCACTCTTGATGGCGAAACTCTGGAAGATGTGGAATCCTTCACATACCTGGGAAGCATCATCGATGAACAAGGAGATTCAGATGCAGACGTAAAGGCGAAGATTGGCAATGCAACGGCCACATTCCTACAACTGAAGAACATATGAAACTCAAAGTAAGTAAATAACCTGATAAAAAAATGAAACAAACCTACTTACTTACGCCTGTTACCCCTCATCAAGGAGCATGGGCCAACCATCAGCATTCTCTATTCAACTCTGTCCTGAGCAAACAGACCTACTGGATGTATAGAAATGTGTTTGTCAAAGCAATATAAATTAATTTAATCTAATAAATGGAATGTGATGCCGCAATACATCTGGAAACTGTTGTGGGAGAAAATAAATTCAGACTGTGTATAGTAGCAATCCATATATCCTCATGTCGGGATCATTGGTTTGTATAGTTCAGTTTAAATGTACCTGAATTTCCTCATAGGCTTGCTTTAGAATATTGGTTTGAGTCTGTTATAAATTAATCAATAAAATTCCACTTCAAACTCCTACCACTTTAATTCAATCTAATCTCGATGTAACTTGTCATCATTCCACTATTGATCGATGAAAAGTTCACTCAACCTAGAAGCAAGACTGTTATTCATTTCTATTTACTGTTCGATTGTTTGTCTGTGCGTTGCATTCACTTACAATATCCTCTTTTTGTGTATCATACTACTTACTATTTATTAAGTAGCTTGTTTGTTATAGCTATTTTTAAGGAGTGTATGCCTGAAAGAAGTGCAGTTGAACTGTACCGATGGGTTTTGTAACTTATCGGCTTATCCTTCTATTTCACATGAATTGATCTAAGCTCTTCATCTACAAAATGTTTTTGTATTCTGAAAATTCTATGTTGTACTAGGCGAATAATATTGAAGAGAGAAAGCCATTATTATTATTATTATTATTATTATTATTATCTTAGTTCTTTCTTAGTTTGACTTCTTAACGTATTGTCTATTTCTTGGGAGATTATGTTCTCTAAACTGGGTGGTTTATTCACAAAGGACTCTAGACTGTTCGTACAGGTTTTTTACGTCATTGGTCCGGTCGATAATTCACTGTTCTCGAATTGGAGGTATCATTACGTTATACATTAATAGGGTCACAAACCCACAAATTATAACAGTTTCCACCGTACACAGCATCATGAATACTGAAAGGTTCAAACAGTGAACTGTGATATTCTTAGAATTACTTCACAAAGAAATAACAGTATCCAATTTTCAACAGTGAACTTAATAAGTTGCCTACAAAGATTACTCCTTTAAATATCCTCATATTTCACTTGGTATTGTTTGGCTTGTATCTTCCAAATGAGGTTTAAGACTGCAATTGATCAGTCTGTTATTGGCATATGTGCATACTGTGCGTATGCCTTGATATTGCCTTAATTCACAAGTTTTTTGTAAACAATGATGGATAGTGACTAGCAGGGGAATCCAGTTTGACGCGGGTTTCGTCCTATTTGGGACTCGTCATATTTGTTTGGATTATCATTCACTTTGATCCGAGATTTGTTCTTTACTATCGTTTTGATTGGTTGGTATTTCAATATGTTTTCTTTAATTTGTAATAACTTTTTTTATTGTATGGAGCTGAAAATTGGAGAACTACCAAAATCATCATCAAACATGTACAAGTATTTATCAACAATTGTCTACGTAGGAAAATGAATGTCCGTTAATCGGATAGCATCAGCAACAAACTATTGTGGGAGAGAACAAACCAGACTCCATTTGAAGAGGAAATTAAGAAAAGACGATGGAGGTGATCGATGAGACATGTATTATGGAAATCATTAGACTGCATCATGAAGAAAGTGCTAACTTGGAATGATGAAGGATACACTGCACCGTAGTAGTCCTATGTGTAAGTAAATTGTCGAGTGAGAATCCTTTGCTATCCTTTCTATACTATGTTTTTCATAAATTCAGAGATTCCAATTATCTTTGTTGAATTGGTTTCACTTTCCATTTGTATGTTATTTTTCGTCAACTGGGCTTTCAAAAATATTACGTCGAATTATATTAATCTATTAAAATGGCTATCACTTCCAACTTACAAATACCGTTGAAATATATTTATTCATAAAGAAACTAAAATAAGATTTGGTTAAGGGTGGTCGTGAAGATCCAGGATAATGAGAGTAAACTCTAAGGGAAAACTGCTTATAGTCGATTAAACATAGCTGTTTCTGGATAGTTTTTGATGTATTAACCCAGTAATTTTCAACCCTTACTACCTGGATTTGAAATCCATGGGGCCGAATGCGGTGTTCTACTTTCAAAAAAGACTTTTTTTATCCTCTCCATCCGTTAGAACAAGACAGAATCACCGCAGACGCTAGGTATATGAGAGAAGTACATTATAGCCACCACATCCTAGTATAGTTGGTATTCAGACTTCGACCTCAAACCTTAGACCCAAGGCAATATCGAGGCATTCCGCAAAGGATGCACATATACCAACAAGAGACTGATCAATTTCAGTGCTAAACATCAATGGGAAGATTCAAGTAAACAATACCAAGTGGATTTAAACTTCACAATATTGTACAAGCAAGTGGTTATCAGGACTTAGTAGCTAAGTCTATAGAGCGATGGCGTTCGAAGTGAACGTACTGGCTTGTCTTTGATGTTAATCATAAAGTTTGTCTTCAAAATCTTATCGATATAAATGAAATTTTCAACGATTATATTTTATTTTCAAGTAGAAAGTGTACTGTCCATAAACTATTAACTACGTTAATAAATAAAGCTAAGCATTTGTTGCTACTTGCAACCTTGTAAGTAGTGTAAAAACATTAGTTAAACAATTCTGGGTCGTTACAAACTAGTTGAAAATGTAGCTGATCTGAATAATCATGACAGTCCGAATACGTCAATAAAAATCTTTCTACAAATGAACAAACTATTTTAAAAATAGCACTGATTGAAATCGTAAGTCAATTGAAGCTAGACCACCATGGAAAACCTGGAAGCACTGGACGGCCGTTTCGTCCTAGTATGGGACTCCTCAGCAGTGCGCATTCAGGAACCCGCACGATCTTCACAAAACCCTTTCTGATAATAATCATCTGCTCACTACTGACTGAATTCAAGAGATATATCCTGGAGTTCTAGTGAGAAGCCGTTACCAATGGAGTTCAACCAGGTCTGTTGTGAGATATCAACTCACTGAAGACAATGGTATACGGTGGCGCATCTATGTGGATTGGTTGAAGTTAGACATCGACACCATTGGATGCCGGTTCATTAGTCTAGTTGGTTAAGCGCCTGGCTCGAGACTGATAGGTCCTGTGCTCGAATCTCGCTGGGTGTGGGATTGTGGATACCCAATGCTGAGGAGTCCCACACTAGGACGAAACGGCTATCCAGTGCTTCCAGGTTTTCCATGGTTGTCTGGCTTTAATTGACTCATGATTTCAATCAGTGAAATTTCTAAAATCTCCACAGGACCCGTTCTGATAATATTTTAAAACTGATCACAAACATCATGGTTGAATTGAAAATTTTAAATTATTGTTAAAAAGTAGATAAAGTTAAATAATTAAAGTAATTGATTGTATCATTAAAAGAAAATAAAGAGAATGAAGAGAAAATCTACTTTCTCGACGAAATCATTTACTCGAGTTATACATTCACACTTATGGTTGTCTCGTAAATAGGTTGGAAAGAATGTATCATGAAGTGATCCAAGCTAAACTTACACTAGTGACTTTTTCGAACTCCGCCTGAAGCCCCTCTGGGGCTACTGCCGGCTTCAAGCCGGGATAAAGGAGGACAATCGGGCATGGGGTTAGCGACCCCATCCCGTAGAAAACTAACTCGCTAAAAAAAAACACTAACCAGGAAAAATTATTTAAACCATTTAAACTCTGTCCTGGGAGTCAGAAGGTCTTCATTTAGAAGAGTTATGACGCCTCATGCTGAAAGCCAAGTTCCTTCAGAAGTCACAAAGCTGATGCCCATTCTGGCAGCCAGAGAAACCATTTATTTAGGTACATGGAATGCTCGTACAATGTAGGAGACTGGGAGAGTCTTCCAAATTACTACAATGACTCTTTTGACAGAAAAATGTGAAGATGGTGTCGATCTGAAAAATGTGATGCATTTGCGCCATACATTTCGCACAATCTGGTCACACATATACTTGTCAGGGTATTTTATATGAAAATTAACAAAGGTAGGTTAAATGAAAGTACGAGTGAAAGAGCTAACAAATGGGAAAGAAGAAATCCTACATCGTATAGAAAGAATAAGAAATTGTCGCGTTATCCTTGGCCATAGAATGAATTAATGCTTACCAGGGTATATTCAAGGTTATGATAAATTGTTTTTATACACATAAGGGGGTTTTTAATTCACTTCAATGAATCTGAGAAGTCGACATTGACAATTTCTGCATAACGTTTTGTACCCTATTACAATTATATGTTTCAACATCGATGAATATGGATTTCTACCTCCCACGTTGATCGAATCATTTGACACAAATTGGTTTTGAAATCATCTAGGAACATGTTCAATGACCCTTGATCGCATTGTTCGATTACTTCTCCCTATGTATGTGTGTCCACACAAACATGCAAATTAGTAAATACAATGGGATGTGACGGAATCATTTGTATATTGTCTAGGTCTGTTTGAAATAATTGGCTTAGACTTTTTAATTACAACCAATTGAGCAACATAATAGGTTTTCTCGATGGCCACTTTCAATCTCTGTCTTAAAACTATACTATTAGATTCACGTCTATATAGTAGATGGATACAAACTCTTTTCTTTGAAACTGAATAAACAATAGGTCTTGGTATTAACTGACTTTTGCACCTATTAATAAACTTTAGTGGATAACCATTTGCTATTAATGTATCAGTCAGTAAGTTTCCATCTTTTCCAACCGTGTCAGCAGCACAAATTCTTTAAGTCTTCTTAAAGAGATACTTGATCAAGCCTCGCTTGTATTGTAATAGACAGAAATTATGGAAATTTAAGTATTATCCTGTCCAAGTTGGTTTCCTATACACTGACCATCTTATAGTACCATCCTTCCTTCGACTTAAAATTATGTCTAAAAAGGCTAATTGGTCATTATTTTCTGCTTCATAAGTTATCATGATATCGTTTGAACCTCATTGAGTTTATCTAGTAACCGGAATACCTCAAAATCTTTATCACATATAATTAGTATATATCTTTTGTGTAAAGTTGCCTCACTAATAAGCTCACTCGTCATATTCTCCACATATGACATGAATACATCAGCTAAGAGAGGCCCCAAAAGGCTATCCATAGCTACACCATCAACTTGTCAAAAATATTCCCCATCAAACGTGAACTGGACATTAGCGGTACATAATAAAAGTAATTCTTTCAACAATGATAACTGAATAGGAAAAAGGGGAAAATTTTGATGGAGTTTTGTTCTCTGAGCTGGATGGTTTGGTCGTGGAGCTTTCATCGTTCTTCTGAACGACATCATCAGCACAAACTTCAGATAGAAGTGAAGTGTTCCATTTTCTCCATATGTGTTTCACAGCTTGTTCTGTGCACCTCGATGTTGATGGGTTCTTGTTGACCTTAAATTTATCATTGTTTAATTCTTTGTTTTGGTTGTGTCTCCCATTGGTTTGATTTTTGTTCCTATATTTATGCATGATTTTCTTGATTGGTTGATAAATTGGATTGATTTCAATATGTTTGTTGATTGCTGATTGACCTGATTGCCAGGCTTCTAGAAATTCTCTGGTGTTTTTGGAGTTTCCTCTGTCTAAGATTTCTACATTTTCCCAATCGAATGAGTGTCCGTAGTTATCCACGTGTATTGAAATAAGTGAAGAGATATCATGGCGTTTGACTGCTAATTGATGTTCATGTAGGCGTAGGTGGAGGGGACGTCCGCTTTGTCCAATGTAGTGTTTGTCGCAGTTAGTACAATTTATTTTGTAGATAATGTTTGATTTGTTCTCCTTTGTTATTTCATCTTTTGGTTTGCATAAGATTGATTGTAGTGATTTTGTTGGTTTGTGTGCCACACCTATCCCGAAGAACGATGAAAGCTCCACGACCAAACCATCCAGCTCAGAGAACAAAACTCCATCAAAATCATCCACCTGAGCTACAAATCTTCTCCACCATCTCAAAAAGGGGAAAATTTGTAGAAATATAGTCATAGAAGAATTCCACAGTCTTTGTTAACGGGTACATTCGTGTAAAGAGAGTTTACATCAAAGGAATGTAAAGTCTCAACTTTAATGTTAATATCCTTAAGAAGATCAATTAATTCAATTGTATCTTTTAAGGGGAACTTACATAGTTTAGTAAAGATTGGGTTTGACAATTTTACTAACCATTTAGCTAGTTCATGTGTAGGAGAATCACGCATAGATAACATTGATCATAATGGATTATTAGGTTTATGAATTTTAGATAGTCCATATAAAATCGGGAGATTAGAACCTGAAGGTTTTAGTATATTAAACCCAACTTTGTTTATAACATTCATTTTAAGAAGCTTCAGTAGATTGGACTTGACTCTGGATTTCAATTTTCTAACATTAATATTAGAAGAAACGTCCTGTAAGAATTTACTCTGGACACCAAGTATAGATGATATTTTTTTCCTTTATAGTTACATTAATTGATAACAAACACTCCTGAACCGTTGTCAGGTCTGACTCTGACGTTAAACTGGTTCCGAATTCCAGTCCAGATTAATGACTTATGTGTCCTAGTAATTTAATTACTTAGTTACGCCAACCAGCATTCTACAACCCACTCTGCCTTCCTTTCTATTTCTATCCTATTCTTGTTCATTCTTGTCATGTATGTATCCATTTCTCAAAGCAATGTGTTCTTTGATCTTTCTCTTCTCCTCATTTGGCCTTGAGGATTCCAAGTGAGGGCTTGCCTTGTGACGCAGTAGGATGTTTTCCTCAATGTGTGTCCTATCCACTTCCAGTACTCCTTCCTGATTTCTTCCTCCACTAGAATCTGGTTTGTTCTCTCCCACAATAGGTTGGTGCTGATAGTATTTGGCAGACGGATCCGAAGTATTTTGTGTAGACAACTGTTAATAAACACTTGTATCTTCTGGATGATGGCTTTCATAGTTCTCCAGGTTTCCGCTCCATACGGTAGAACCGTTTTGACATTTGTAGATATAGACATATGGAAATATTTGTTTCATTTGGATCATTGATTCATAAATTGCATTGATTAGTCTAATATTTACATATATTTATAAAGCCTAGTGAGAATCTACTTGAAAGCGATACTATTCACTTACAGGTTGTCGTTTTAATTTCTTCGAATAGTAAATGAAGAACAATGTATCACACTTGTTGATAATGTATAAAATAGATTTAGATGATGTAAGTTTGAAGAAAGCCAGAAGTGGACAATAGGTTGTTGCTGACAGAGTCTGGTCAACGAATCCTAAGTGTTTTGCGTAGACAACTATTAATAAACACTTGTATCTTCTGGGTGATAGCTTTCGTAGTTCTCCAGGTTTCCACCCCATACAGTAGAACTGTCTTCACATTTGTATTGAAAATTCTGAGGTTGGTTTTGGTTGACAACTGTTTCGAGTTTCAAATGTTCTTCAGTTGTAAATGTGCTGCTCTTGCTTTGCCGATCCGCACCTTCACATCCGCATCAGATCCACCATGTTCATCAATGATGCTACCCAGATATGTAAAGGTTTTTACATCTTGCAAATCATCTTCGTCAAGTGTGATTGGATTGGTGCATTCTGTGTTGTATCGGAGAATCTTGCTTTTCCCTTTGTGTATACGGAGACCTACTGCTGCTGAGGCCGCTGCTACAGTGGTCGTCTTCTCCTGCATTTGTTGTTGTGTGTGCGATAGAAGAGCCAGATCATCTGCAAAGTGAAGATCATCCAGTTGCATCCTACCTGTCCACTGTATCCTATGCTTCCGCGTCTTAGTTTTTTATTGATATATATATATATATCCTATTACATCTTTTCAGTTCAGTGTATTTATACTTCAAGAATATAAAACAATCAAAGTCGTTTTGTTCTCGACTAATTACATATGGACTTAGTGAAATTAAGTTGGACAGAACAGTTTCACATACATATCCCACTTAAATCCTAGATTATTTACGGATTAATAAAAAGATTCCTGTCAGTAAATAGAAAAATTCACTTGAATATTATTTATTGGTCAGTTAGTCGGTCAGTCAGTCAGTCAGTCAATCAGTCACAACGTAAAATCTGTATGTATGTACAACGGTTCAATTTGACATACCCCATTAGAACAGATAGAAGAAATCGTCAAGCTTAATCCCCGAATGGTATCAGTAGTAATAGGAAAGTTTAGGTATTGAAGGTACGATTCAAAAAGAAAGCATAAATTAGTGAAACAAAAAGACAAAATGTCATGAGGAATTCAGAAGCTCAGGATTTGGGGGAAGACAAATATTGGATGAATCTGAGTCGTTCCAAACGATTTTGAGCCATTTCATTCAGAGACTATAAGCTTTAGTTACGATAATCACATCAGAAAACATCACCTGTCGAGGTAGGTTGCGGCTGACCATACGAGACAAATATCCTAATCACCTCACTTGATGAATATTTACTATCTCATTATGCGATTCTCCATCCTTTCCCAGTGCCCAATTCCTAACCTAGACATTGGTTACTTCGTGGTCCCAAAATACATGATTACTGCTCCAAGGTCTTATGATCGAATACTGGTAACCTATATTCTTAATGACCATGTTTCACATCCATAAATTAGGACAGAATGAGCTACTGCACAGTTAACTATTTCTTTGGTTGGAAAACAATATCTCACTCACACCACAAGTGACGTAAGTTGCCGAAAGCCAACCGAGAATTCTGAATCCATGACAATATTTCGTTATAAACCAGACCATCAGTACTGGTGGGACTCCCAAGATAAGTGAAGCGGTCGTTGCATTCAACAACTTCACTCCTTACCATTAATTTAGGTGATGACACAAGTCAACCTCAAGGTAGCATTTTGCATTTGGAGTGAGAGAACCGCATCCTAAACATGCTTCTATTGGTGCTTAAGGTGATCAAAGGACAGCATTTTGTTAACTTCTTCATCAAACGAAACAATGTCATCAGGTTACTCCAAGTCAGCAAGTGAATCAATCTCTGAGAAGTCAGAAGATGAAAGTTTTATCTCTAAAGGCATGTTTGTGACAAAGTTAAATAGAAATGAAGGAATTAGGCAACCTTGATGAACACCATCTGAAGTAGTCAATTCTGATGATAGTTCACCATAAGCTTTGACTCGACCAGTAGTGTTCAATTAGGGAGCCTGTACAAGGCTAAAGTACTTCTTTGAAACGCCTTTCGATGAAAGATACTACTACGGAACCTCACGATCAACAGAGTCGAACGTCACCCTAGGGTCATAGAATTCAACTATAATCGGACGTCCGAAAGTACGCCTATGTTCCGGAAACTACTGAAGGGTGAATATTTGGTCTATGCATCCACGTCCGGGTCTGAAATCAGCCTAGTTTTATCGGGTTTGCTCTCCAAGAGCTCTAGTTAGACGAAGTCATATTGAATCTAATATTTTAGATACTATATTAGCTAAACTGATTCCTGCGTGATTGATACAAGAGGTCTGTCGGTGATCAAGACAAGTCACGTGGGATTACGTCCACATCCTAGATTTCAGCTAAGATTTCAGTTGATCCAAATGCTAAAACTGGACTACCTCCCTTAAAAATCTCAGGAGTTTGTTCATCGAACCCTTCCGCTTTTTCTTGCTTCACATTACTTATAACCATTTCAAACTCACTAAGAGTCGGAGAGCTTACATGAGTTTGCCACTCAGGTTCCTTGGAGACAGTAGGCAAGCTAAATGTAACTGAAGGCCGGTTAAAACGTTCTCATAGTGTTCTGTCCATCGGTCCAATCACCTGGATCGAGAGCGAATAATTTTTCTGTCTTTTACGAGATAATCTTACTAAGTTCTGAACTTTTAACACTCATTTCCTTGATAAGTTTGAATACTTGTCGACTGTCACCTATCGTCTCTACTTTTTGCATCACTTCTGCCCTCACTTTCCACGGCTACCCACGATCATTCTGTAGGCTTCTTATCAACTTACGTTTGAGCAGCCTCCGCTCCTTAACATGTTTGGATCCAGACAAGATGATTTTCCTAGCACCTATCAGTTTAGTGGATCCCTCAGAAATTCACTAACCATTTGATTTAAGTTACCATTACATAGCACTGTTGTTTCCATAGCATTTCGGATATCATGCCAAGCTATCTCGGGGTGGATATCACTTTCATGATTGACTAGGTCCTTCTCTAGTTGTTCTCAAGTTATATTCTCAACCTTATCATTAAGCTGAACTCTAAAGGGTTTTCTTACTGTGGCCTTTCTACGTCCAATAAGATGCAGACAAATAAGTGCTCAAACCAGAGTATAATCTGAGTCCAAACATATGCTCCAGAATGAGTGAGAGTCTATTGCTGAGCCTCTACAACGATGGCTGATAACAATTTGAACGGTTTGAGTCCATCGTTGAGTTGATTGGTTAGGATTGCCATGTCAGACGATGTTTTTTTCTTATGCTTAACGATGGTGCTTGTAAAGAATAGACGGTTATCTGAGCATAGTTCCAACAAACAATCACCATCATCTGTTATCTAAGCCAAAACACCATGGGATCCGCCTAAGTGCCTTTCGATTCTGTTTAATTTATCTAATTGAACATTAAAATCGTCTGTTATTATTACTACATTAAAGCGGTTATCTTTTAGGAGGTTGTATCGCTTTTTAAAAAATTTGTATTTAACCTTATCTGGGCTGTAATCAGTGGGAGCGTAGGCAGAGACGACGAGAAGGCAGCATTGTGTGCCCCTTCCTGTCATATTTGATCGATCAGCGTACAGGCGACTGTCCATTGGAATCCGGTCTAACGGAGCCTGTTCTGCTTCAGAACATAATGCTATACCTACACCAATGAGGCCACGCGAAGTAGCTGTAGTGTCCAGATATTCGAAGAGCAAATCATTCTGGTTCTTTATACTGACAAGGGGATTTCAAATGAATAACTGCAATTGGATCGTGTGTGCTCGTTTCAGAAACGAAGTATATATTGATGAAGCGAGATTCTAGAGTTCTAGCAAAAGAAGCCTATGTTCCTATCTGACACGAGGTTCGAACATTATAAGCTCCAACATGCAGTTTAGAGAGTGGTTTCAGGAGACAAGTATTAACACTTTATGAACTCAATTCATTAGCACTTATTGGGATAAAAATAATGGAAAAGCGTTAGTTATGGAGATGAGAGTCCTCAGCAGTGCGTATCCATGATATCACTGCGCGAGATTCGAACCCAGGACTTATCGGTCTCGCGCATGAACGCTTAACCTCTAGACCACTGAACCTGTCTAGCGTAACACTATTTTCCAGTAGTTTAGTAATATTATTTCTTTGATTTGATATTCGACATTCGTTTTTTATCAATTCAATGTGATATCTGCCTAGTATAATGTTCTGTTTTAGAATTCCAATGTTGAATCCAGTTGTATTCCAGTTATTTCATATATTTGTGATATACAATAGCTAATTATCAAATATTATTAGTATCTTTGGATTATTGGGTGTATTGCGTTGATTAGTTATTGTAGTAGGTTTGGAAGGTGAATAAGGTCTTTATTAGCCTCTCCAGTTCTTTACATTAGCTATTCATCACTTTCATGTGTGCTTTCAATTCTCGATACAGTCTGTTCCTTAGTCTCCCATCATTTTATTTCCTTTCAGGATTTCAAGTTAGGGCTTGCATCGTGGTGCAGTTTAATGGTTCCTTTTTTAATGTATGTCCTATCTACCTCCAACGTCTTTTCCTAATTTCCTCTTTAGACGGAAGCTCGTTTGTTCCCTCCAACAGTAGTCTGTCGCTGATGGTATCCAGTTAACGGATATTCAGTATATTGCGTAGATAACTGTTTATGATGTTTGATGATGGTTATGGTAGTTCTTCACGTTTCAGCTCCACAAATTAGAACTTTCTTGACGTTCGTAGTGTCGAAGAAGGTTCCATGAGGTTCACCTACCTACTCTGCTAAATGCTTTCTCATAGATAAGGAAGTTGATGTATGGTAGTGAGTTGCATCCAACTGATAGTTCAACGGTGATCTGGAATGTAGTCCATGGTTTCGATAGAGATGCATTCCTTACGATGATGTTCGTTGCCATCTTCTGAAACGTCCTGACACGTTGAAGTTACTACTTCTTCGGTTCATTCCCAGTTACTTCATAGTAGTTTGCACTTCTTCTTAGAGTTGATCTTGTAAGTCTTATAGTCTGATGTTGAGAGCTATGTTAAATCGGTCGAGTTCATCAGTATGTTCAAGGAAGACTGTATCGGATCTTTGTAATGCTGTTTCCCCAGTTTTCCAGTGCTTCTTTACCTTCAGGTTCATCTTGACAATCATCAGTAGATGGTGATCTGAATCCCTTTCCGCTATTCTCCTGTTTCTCATGTCTTCCATTAACCTTCTGAATTTCTTTTCGATACAAATATAATCGACTTGTTCTGTGTAATGTGATCCTGTGAGACAGACGCATGTAGCTTTGTTGATGTGTTTTTGGAGAATTTTAGTAGTACCACCTATATCAATGTGTTGAATGCTCGTAAATATGCGAATCTATCACTATTTTCGTTGGTTTTTCCCAGTCAGTCCATGTCGTTCCATGATATCTTGATACCCGGTGTTATCCATTCCGACTTTGAACTTTAAGTCTCCCATCAGTATTGTCAGGTGTTTTCCTGAGCACTTCAATATGATTTATTTCAGCTACTCGTAAAACTGATCCTAATCGTCGCCGTTCCTATTATTGGTGGGTGAAAAACATTGGATAACATTCATTGTGATTTCCTCCTTCTTTGTTTTGAATGATGCTTTGATGATTCTGTATCCATGAGATTCCCATCGTGTAAGTGCATTTCGTGCTTCTTTGGACAGCATAAGAGCAACTCTTTGCGTGTGTAGAGTATCTTCTTGTTTGCGAACGGAGTACAACAGCATCTCTCCCTAATCTAACGTTTTCTGTCCAGCATGGATCCAATGGGTTTCTCTGATTCCGAGAACCCTCAATTTGTATCTCCTCATTTCTGTAGCAATTTGAGTGATATTTCCGGCGTCCCACATTGTCCGAATATTCCACGTACCTATAATTATTGTTACTCTGGTTGTTAAAAGGGATATCAGCCTCGTGACTTCCTAAGAATCTTAGCATTCACCATGCGGTGTCATAAATGTCCTAAAAGGAGATCGTTCAGCTCGGAAGACAGAGTTTAGATGGTTTTAATTCTTTATTCTCGTTGTCATTCTATGAGCAAGATTTTTTTCTACGAAATGAGACTGCTGATCACATGCTCAATCCTTCTCTTTTACTTTGTCTTGAAACCGGTAGTAACACTGGAAGAGCAACAGGCAGAGTTCGATTCCTCACAGTTATAACAAAAGCTAATTTATTTTTTTACAGGAAAATTATAGTTTGAATAGAAATTCAGTAGTATACATTAAGTTGAATAGTTTGTCAGTATTAACTTAATTCAACGTTTATTTCTGTTATAGGCTGGTATTAGTTAACTCCGCCTGTAGATCTTATAGGGTTACTGCAGGTCCCAAGCCCGGGTAAAGGAGGAGGGTTGGGCATGGGGTTAGCGTCCCCATCGGGTAGAAAACTAACTCGCTAAAAAAACGCTTACCAGAAAAAAACGCTGGTATTAGTTGAAAAAATGATGGAAGTCATAGATATTGGACAGTTAAAGCACCGAACATTCGCTTTTCGTCCTCTCAATTTCGTAAACAACAGTAATGCTGCGAAAAGTCAGTGAGTAGGACTACCCTGTCAGTGGTTGTATTCACGTGGCCATGTGAGAGCATTTCGAGAGGGAGAACTAATTTTCCCCACCCTCACCCGTACCAAGTCACTTGGGGGTGAATCTAAAAGGATTTATTAAATATCAGATTAATTACTATGTCACTAACATACCAATCTAGATCGAAGCATGTGAATCAATTACTTGCTTCATTGAGTTTAATGATGTTTAAGAGCTACTCGTCAGATCAATGAAAAGTTATTTGATTATTTAAGCATTTCATCTGCAATTCAAACAAATGATGATCATTTAGACAAAAAAAAGTTCTATTCTACCTGAAGTTTGTGCTGATGATGTCGTTTAGAAGAACGACGAAAGCTCCACGATCAAACCATCCAGCTTAGAGAACAAAACTCTGTCGAAGAAAATTCTATTAAATGAATTTAAAAATTAGTTGAATTATAATTATTCTTTTTTTGTAGTTACTTGGATATCAGTACTTACTTACGCCTGTTACTCCTCGTGAAGGAGCATAGGCCGCTCACCAGCATTCTCCATCAGTGGTGAGTATGTAAACAGTAGTTGAAAGTTGGATGCATAAACAAAATCAATCTTTAAGGAAAATTTAAATACTACTAGGATGAGATGTTAGTAGAGATTGTAGGGTCCTGAAATTTTCCATCAACTGTTATAGAAGGTATTAAGTAATAGGAATTTAGAAAACATTTACGCAATACATATACGTAGCCTTAAATCATTCATTTGCATCTTTTGGTTTGTTCTATCATCTGAACTGTCTTCTTAGCTGGTTTACAAATGTTCTGCCAAATCTGTACTTTTGCCATACTTAAACTATTCATTTCGTCCGGTGACTTCAAGACCACATTCTGCAACATACTACTTACAAGTAATCTTGTGAGTAGTGTCTATTACACAAGAACTGACAATAATTAGATATCCATGATAAAACATGAAATACTGGACTATTTTTGTGTCCCAGTATGAGGACTAAACTTAAGACCATCAGGTTTCTGGGTGACCGCTTAATCTTTAGAACCACTATGATGGCATTCCTGAATTTGATCGATCCTCGATATTAAACAGCTCTCTTTTAATGTCATGTGCAGACAAGTTATTATGAAAACCATTATACTCGACAATCCCTACTAACTCATCGATTGCTCGTCAATAATTGATTTTGAGATGAAATTCTTGATGTTCTAGTGGAAAAACGAGACTGGTGAAGTTCAAATATCTCGGATGAGAAACAGTTATTGACTGATGGTCAAAAGAATCCTGAAGGTTCAGGAGATTGCTATTGAAAAGTTTCATACAATGACAAAACATCTGTATAGTGATTCTTGATTTTAAATGACTTTCTAACTATGATCAATCAATGAAAGAAACAATAAAATCTCTATTATATTCCCACAATACATCAAATAATCTATGTAAACACAAATTTGTTATTTCGGTACCCTAATGAAAACAGATCGACATTTGTTAGAGCTTCAGTTGAGATTCAACAGTTTTATCAACTATGCCAATTTAATGAAAGGAGAATTCTTCTTAAAGTAATTTATAAATATGAAAAGTAATTAGGATGAAACATGCATTTTCCCAACTTAAATAACATCAAAGATACTGTGGTCAGCGGTCTATACTCCGGTGGGAGTAACAGGTGCAAGTAAGTAAGTAACTAAAGAATTAAACCACCCAGTAAAGAGAATATAACAAGGTTAAAGAATCCACTTGAAATACAAACTTTCTTCTTAAGTTCAAAGCGAAAATGTAGACAAAAGTCGAAGCAAACCGATTCAAAGTGTATTGTCAAGTGTTTGTATATTATTCAACTATGTTGTAACATTAAAGTGTGTAATAAGTGGTTTCATTTAATCCTTCTTAATTCTGATACGATCAAGGAATAAAGATTGTTCACTTTTCTTTTTTGAAACACTTCCAAATGTTTAAAGGATTTTAGCCCCATTCAGAGACGTCCCCCATAAGGATCTTCACATGATAAATGTTTCCTTGAAAATTTACAGAGTGGAAACAAATATCCGTTTCTCAAATCAGGTAGTTGGATACAAAGGTTCTGTCTGTAGTAATTTTTGGGGATCTCAGGTCACCAATGCGCATGTTCTCCAGGTTTACAAGAAATTCATCTACTGATATTAATCCACTATAATTAGATCAAAGGGTCGGGGACAGTTCATCTGAGACAATTATCTGTTATGAAGTTGTAACCCATAGTTGACTACTAACTTGACGTTAATCTTAACAATAAAATACAGAAAATGGATAGACTTCTAAACAGAACACCCTTTCAAATGAATTCTATCGAAAACTGGACAACGGGATAAATTAATAATGTTAATGCATAAACCCTTTCAAGATATAATGCCTATCAAATAAAGGAACCAGTCAAAGCATTCGTAACTTTCTAAATGATACATTTATTAAAACGACTATTTTACCAAGTTATTCACAACCTATACCTTGCATTGAACCGGACCAGATTGAATGTATTCATTGTCTTAAAAATCAGATCACTCTCAGTTGCAACATCAATATTCAATTGACTATACAATAACAGTAATTTCTTCTGCTAACCTGAAAGAATGACTTCAATAATAAAGTAACTTACACGAGAAATAATGTTGTTTCGTTGAAAGTGGTTAATTTGGTGTGATCCCTAACGACGAGGAGGAGTAAACACAACGAATGAATGACATACACAGTCATGACAATTAAAAAGATATTTAATTACCGATTAAAAATACAAAGACAAATTCCAAGAATCTGGAACTAAAAGAAAGTATGTTGGAAGTAAATGAGAGAATTGTTGGTTGATGACCAGATAACTATCATGTATTCTACAGATCTCCTAATGACCACAGATTATTCCCGATCAATACAAACTTCCCCAAATACCATCCACAATGTGCTAATGCACATTCCTTACTTACATTCTCAATACCGTTACGAATAAAGAATGTCTCAATGACACAAAATCATAAAATATTACCAATCTCCATGGAATCATGAAATGACTCTGTCACATCTCGAAATCACCATGTCTAAAAATACAGGTCAGTCAATTTATACAAATAAAAGGATCGTTTGAAGAAATGTCGTCCACTCAACATTCATCGATAGTCTGATATCACTTCACTACATTGTGTTACATTCAGTAAAGATGGAGTAAATTCAGCAAGTGAACGTGTTAACGTGTTGACTACATTAAACATCCTGAACAAAAATACTAGTTTCCTATGACAAATATACAAACCCTGATGTCTGATCACTTAATCTGATAGATTACAAGTACAACAAAGAACACAAATCCCTACTTGTAGAGCTTCGCAAATATCAGTTAAGTAATGCTGATTTCGGTGATGATAAAGAGTTATTCCATTCAAAACGGAATATTGATATATCAACCTACACAGATCGTTGCACTTCATTCGACCTACTAATATCAAAATGTCTAATGGCATTGCGAAATTCTGTAATATTGATGATGTGCCAAATACGGATCTTCAAAAACACTTAGAAGAGCATGCAAGACACTATACAAGACAATTTGGAAGGCTAATAGTCTACAAAACTCCAATGAAACTATCCCACATTCATTTTATAGTGAATTTCAATCCATCCAATGAAGTATGAGTTGAAAGTATCTTCGACTGTTCAAATCCAACAACACATCACAAACATTCACCTACTTCCCAATTCCACACAGAATGAAATACACATTTGATCAACGAACTGGATGGTACAATTCTGCAAAAATATACCAAAATAAAATATGTTAAATGGTCTTAAATGTAGTGACTATCATCAAACACATCTGTGGAAATCTCATACTTAATCTAAGTGGCATTCATCAAGATCATACATACACTGATACACTAATCAATGTGTAAAACACCAACGGAAATGGGGAAACAAGAATAAAACTATGCAAGTTAAGCAAAGGGAGAAACGTCTGGAAAGATGATGGAAAAGCCAATCACCTTGGAATTTCACACTAAGCATAACAACTAGTCTGAGAAGATACTAAACAAAATATCCACCATTTATTTACACAACTAATGTTGTCACATTCAGAACACAAATCTCGACTAATGTCTACCAGTGAATAAGTACAAGTATAAACACATAGCATTTTACATTCAGTATAACCGAAGTATTGAGTGGGGCAAAGAAAGCTAACAGGAAAGCATTAACGGTAAAGACTGCATCATGCAAAACAGATTCATAGACGAATTCAACATGGAAACATGCTGCAAAATTACTCATAACTTTGCGTTTACAACAACAAAAGTTTAACACTGAAAACAAAATGTGCCAAGTCAACCAAAGCTTTCGAATTCCATTGTGAAAGACAAACAGAACAAAATCAATCAGCAAATCCACAATTCAGACATAGAGATTAAAACCAACCACAATGATATAACACAAAAATGATCACTGAGACAAACGCAAGACATTCACATCGAAAATGATCACAACTTCATCATCGAACAAATATCATCCAACCTCAGTCTCACAGAATGAATTACAATGTGAAATGTAAAAAGTCAATGGTCACAATGAAACAGACAAATGGTTAAATCTAATCAACTCACATCAATTCTACTCAGTTGACAAGTCGTATCACCAGCAAGGTAGTAGGGTGTACGGCTGTTAACCAGTACAACTAAACAGTATGTCAGAATAATGCAGCATTCCACTTCAGAACATCCAGAACAATATCCATTATCCCGACATTAAATAATCACATACCAGTGAACAAAATCTGAACACACTGGATAGTTGACTGGACAACGTGTGTTCACAGCTGCAGTCGTACATCTAACTACCTCACTGACAGTGACACGATATTGCTTACATAATTTACGCATACACAAGTACAGCGAAACTGCACAACTCAGAGAGGGAGACTCAAATACCTTCTCGTCACGAATCACGTCCAACACAAATCACCTAAAAATAAATAGAAACACAAATCTGTTAATCAAAATTAACACAATTTCAACAACAGTCAAATCACCAATTCGTGTTGAAACAACTTCAAAACCATTCAACATTACCTAACATAAGATCGTCAACATACCTCAGTAAATAATCCAATATCACATTGTTCACCACCAATGTAACAACAACGGCCATGAAATGATCATCAATGTGCAAACAATTCCATCATGCTTAAAACAAAGCCTAGAACTCACTGATATCTGTTCACATGCAACCAGTAGATAATCAGTTGAACTGTCAATGGTGTTGTCAGAAATGCAGTTTCAGTGACCAGTCGATAGGTATGCAAAGATAACAGTTAAGAAGCAACAATGAATAGAGTGTGAAATTTACTGGAAGTACAAATGATTCTCATTGTGGGTCGAATTCGACTACAGGCCATTTCCACACTGATCAACACAACAATGATCCCTTCCTGTCTGTGAATACAATCAAACTCTGATACCTCTACGAGAAATTGTCAAATCAAACGATAAGTTTCCCATCAATATATAAATAAATTGATTGCACAAACGATAATCAAAGCTCTTGTAGAATGAAACCAACTGATTTTCACTATGGAATATTATATTGAGGAGTGAATTAGTTGAGGTTGATCTCAGATAATCTCATTCTGAAATCATAATACAATTGCGAAAAATTCACATCCATCAAGATGTCTTGCAAAACCACAACAAAACCTATTGAGTCCCAGCATTCAATTCAATAAATGCAATCAGTCCTCAATGTTTAAACGACAACCACTTACCATTCAATAAGGCAGTTGCTTGCTCACTCACGATCGTATGAAATCAATGCCAAGTACTTAGTCATTACTGGTGCATACTGCATTGACAAATGTTGCTAATTGCTTGCACTCATTTCTCACCAAATACAAAGAATCACATGAGAAATTCGAAGATACATACAGGATACTTGTAGTAGAAGTAATAGCAATATTACCAGTACATCAATACGTCGATTAATATCTAGAAAGTACATCAACACAATTATGATTAGTAATCATTGACCTTGCATCAATTAAAACATTCTCAACAGCATCAGTGAAAAACATCAGTGAAAAACTTCGGAAATGCTTACTTGCATCAATCTCCACTTTTCATAATAAATTTCGTAATGGTATCAATCAAAGATGATTTTGGATTGTTGGGTTGTGGTTGTAGTTTCAATACTCTTCGTTTGGTAACAGTTTGGATTGGATTGTTTTGAATTTGACGCAAAATTTAAACACTCATGTGTGTGTGTGCATGTGTGTGTTTGACAAAAGTTGAAAGGTAACCTACGTTGTGGTGTAGATCATCATCATCACTACTAGGTAATAGTGATTAACTAACTCACTTCTCTCCAGATTATCCGAATCATTTGATGAAATATTCGTTTTCTTCAGGTCATAGAAATTTTAGTCTTTTGTCTTTTACTCCGTAAATCATATCTGACAGTTGGTTGTTCTGTTCTATTTATGAATTTATGGATTTGCTTTTCATAGTGAATGACGGAAGGAAACGAATATTTCATCAAATGATTTGGTTTATCCCACATGGGATATGATCGGAAATGAGTTGAAACAATCAAAACATTATACAAATTGTATTTGTGTATTCGACACAGATTGGTATGCAAAATAATTGGGAGAAAAGAGACGAATTGAACAGAACGTATGACGAATCATTAACGAGGCCCTAGATGTGTAATCTGACAATATACGAATGTTCTAAATGGTTAATCTATTTTTGCCCACTCAGCGGTAACATCGTCAAGGAAATTTAAACCTATCTTCCTATTGGTCAATCAATCTAGTCAGATTATAAGTTGTTCTCCATAGTATACTAACATTATTGATAAATATGGAGAGAAGAGAGTTAGTTAATCTCTATTACCTAATAGTGATGATGATGATGATGATCTACACCACAACGTAGGTTACCTTTCAACTTTTGTCAAACACACACATGCACACACACACATGAGTGTTTAAATTTTGCGTCAAATTCAAAACAATCCAATCCAAACTGTTACCAAACGAAGAGTATTGAAACTACAACCACAACCCAACAATCCAAAATCATCTTTGATTGATACCATTACGAAATTTATTATGAAAAGTGGAGATTGATGCAAGTAAGCATTTCCGAAGTTTTTCACTGATGCTGTTGAGAATGTTTTAATTGATGCAAGGTCAATGATTACTAATCATAATTGTGTTGATGTACTTTCTAGATATTAATCGACGTATTGATGTACTGGTAATATTGCTATTACTTCTACTACAAGTATCCTGTATGTATCTTCGAATTTCTCATGTGATTCTTTGTATTTGGTGAGAAATGAGTGCAAGCAATTAGCAACATTTGTCAATGCAGTATGCACCAGTAATGACTAAGTACTTGGCATTGATTTCATACGATCGTGAGTGAGCAAGCAACTGCCTTATTGAATGGTAAGTGGTTGTCGTTTAAACATTGAGGACTGATTGTATTTATTGAATTGAATGCTGGGACTCAATAGGTTTTGTTGTGGTTTTGCAAGACATCTTGATGGATGTGAATTTTTCGCAATTGTATTATGATTTCAGAATGAGATTACCTGAGATCAACCTCAATTAATTCACTCCTCAATATAATATTCCATAGTGAAAATCAGTTCGTTTCATTCTACAAGAGCTTTGATTATCGTTTGTGCAATCAATTTATTTATATATTGATGGGAAACTTATCGTTTGATTTGACAATTTCTCGTAGAGGTATCAGAGTTTGATTGTATTCACAGACAGGAAGGGATCATTGTTGTGTTGATCAGTGTGGAAATGGCCTGTAGTCGAATTCGACCCACAATGAGAACCATTTGTACTTCCAGTAAATTTCACACTCTATTCATTGTTGCTTCTTAACTGTTATCTTTGCATACCTATCGACTGGTCACTGAAACTGCATTTCTGACAACACCATTGACAGTTCAACTGATTATCTACTGGTTGCATGTGAACAGATATCAGTGAGTTCTAGGCTTTGTTTTAAGCATGATGGAATTGTTTGCACATTGATGATCATTTCATGGCCGTTGTTGTTACATTGGTGGTGAACAATGTGATATTGGATTATTTACTGAGGTATGTTGACGATCTTATGTTAGGTAATGTTGAATGGTTTTGAAGTTGTTTCAACACGAATTGGTGATTTGACTGTTGTTGAAATTGTGTTAATTTTGATTAACAGATTTGTGTTTCTATTTATTTTTAGGTGATTTGTGTTGGACGTGATTCGTGACGAGAAGGTATTTGAGTCTCTCTCTCTGAGTTGTGCAGTTTCGCTGTACTTGTGTATGCGTAAATTATGTAAGCAATATCGTGTCACTGTCAGTGAGGTAGTTAGATGTACGACTGCAGCTGTGAACACACGTTGTCCAGTCAACTATCCAGTGTGTTCAGATTTTGTTCACTGGTATGTGATTATTTAATGTCGGGATAATGGATATTGTTCTGGATGTTCTGAAGTGGAATGCTGCATTATTCTGACATACTGTTTAGTTGTACTGGTTAACAGCCGTACACCCTACTACCTTGCTGGTGATACGACTTGTCAACTGAGTAGAATTGATGTGAGTTGATTAGATTTAACCATTTGTCTGTTTCATTGTGACCATTGACTTTTTACATTTCACATTGTAATTCATTCTGTGAGACTGAGGTTGGATGATATTTGTTCGATGATGAAGTTGTGATCATTTTCGATGTGAATGTCTTGCGTTTGTCTCAGTGATCATTTTTGTGTTATATCATTGTGGTTGGTTTTAATCTCTATGTCTGAATTGTGGATTTGCTGATTGATTTCGTTCTGTTTGTCTTTCACAATGGAATTCGAAAGCTTTGGTTGACTTGGCACATTTTGTTTTCAGTGTTAAACTTTTGTTGTTGTAAACGCAAAGTTATGAGTAATTTTGCAGCATATTTCCATGTTGAATTCGTCTATGAATCTGTTTTGCATGATGCAGTCTTTACCGTTAATGCTTTCCTGTTAGCTTTCTTTGCCCCACTCAATACTTCGGTTATACTGAATGTAAAATGCTATGTGTTTATACTTGTACTTATTCACTGGTAGACATTAGTCGAGATTTGTGTTCTGAATGTGACAACATTAGTTGTGTAAATAAATGGTGGATATTTTGTTTAGTATCTTCTCAGACTAGTTGTTATGCTTAGTGTGAAATTCCAAGGTGATTGGCTTTTCCATCATCTTTCCAGACGTTTCTCCCTTTGCTTAACTTGCATAGTTTTATTCTTGTTTCCCCATTTCCGTTGGTGTTTTACACATTGATTAGTGTATCAGTGTATGTATGATCTTGATGAATGCCACTTAGATTAAGTATGAGATTTCCACAGATGTGTTTGATGATAGTCACTACATTTAAGACCATTTAACATATTTTATTTTGGTATATTTTTGCAGAATTGTACCATCCAGTTCGTTGATCAAATGTGTATTTCATTCTGTGTGGAATTGGGAAGTAGGTGAATGTTTGTGATGTGTTGTTGGATTTGAACAGTCGAAGATACTTTCAACTCATACTTCATTGGATGGATTGAAATTCACTATAAAATGAATGTGGGATAGTTTCATTGGAGTTTTGTAGACTATTAGCCTTCCAAATTGTCTTGTATAGTGTCTTGCATGCTCTTCTAAGTGTTTTTGAAGATCCGTATTTGGCACATCATCAATATTACAGAATTTCGCAATGCCATTAGACATTTTGATATTAGTAGGTCGAATGAAGTGCAACGATCTGTGTAGGTTGATATATCAATATTCCGTTTTGAATGGAATAACTCTTTATCATCACCGAAATCAGCATTACTTAACTGATATTTGCGAAGCTCTACAAGTAGGGATTTGTGTTCTTTGTTGTACTTGTAATCTATCAGATTAAGTGATCAGACATCAGGGTTTGTATATTTGTCATAGGAAACTAGTATTTTTGTTCAGGATGTTTAATGTAGTCAACACGTTAACACGTTCACTTGCTGAATTTACTCCATCTTTACTGAATGTAACACAATGTAGTGGAGTGATATCAGACTATCGATGAATGCTGAGAGGACGACATTTCTTCAAACGATCCTTTTATTTGTATAAATTGACTGACCTGTATTTTTAGACATGGTGATTTCGAGATGTGACAGAGTCATTTCATGATTCCATGGAGATTGGTAATATTTTATAATTTTGTGTCATTGAGACATTATTTATTCGTAACGGTATTGAGGATGTAAGTAAGGAATGTGCATTAGCACATTGTGGATGGTATTTGGGGAAGTTTGTATTGATCGGGAATAATCTGTGGTCATTAGGAGTTCTGTAGAATACATGATAGTTATCTGGTCATCAACCAACAATTCTCTCATTTACTTCCAACATACTTTCTTTTAATTACTGATGCCTTAATTAAGTCAGTGATTACTCAATCATTAATACACTGTTTCTTGAACAGTTGTTTAATTGGTTTTCAATGTTATATATTTTAATATTATTTTTTCTTCACCCGTCCTCCCCCCAGTGGAACATCTGTCGTCGACCAGCATTCTTCAACCCATTTTGTCCTGGGCGTTCTTTTCTAGTTCTATCCAATTGGTGTTCATTCTTCGAATATATGTCTCCATTTATCGGCCTAATATGTTCTTTTGTCTTCCTCTTCTCCTTATTTAGCCTTGAGGATTCCAAGTTAGGGCTTGCCTTGTGACGATATTTTAACATGTTTTTAACAAATCACTTTTTGTTTTGAATTTAAGTTACCATATATGTGGTGGTTAAGTGCTCGCACGCGAAGCCAGTAGGTCCTGGGTTCGAGCCCCGCGTGGTGCGGGATCGTGGATGCGCACTGCTGAGGAGTCCCATACCAGGACGAAACGGCCGTCCAGTGCTTCCAGGTTTTCAATGGTGGTCTAGCTTCAACTGACTCATGATTTCAACCTGTGAAATTACCATATATGAATTGATTTAGTTCATTTCAAGATCATTTTGAAAATAGTTGGATTGTCTTTTCACTTCTACATATTATTTTTTTAATCTTATGAACCTTCCTTTATGATCTGTCAACCATCAATTCTTTCGATTCAAAGTGTATGAGATCTTATTCTTCTGGTTTTATTTATTACCCTATAAATTTAAGCCAAATATGATCACATGTTTGTATTATAGGTCTCTGGAATCTCCCAATTTCGATGTATACCTTACTTCCTTAATGAGTATACAGGACCCAGTTGTGATCGTTCAAATGTCATAACTTGTTCAATATAAAGAATTTATGCGTTTCAATCTACGTATATTTGAGGTCTTGTCCGCTTCTTCTTATTTCCTCATTGATTTAGGCATAACATTAAGTTCAAAGGAACAAATTAGATCTTCTGGACTGTAATGCGGTAGACAGGTGAATCTTAGCTATCTGACTAGAGACAATCAAGAAACCGGAAAGTTTGGTGAATATTCCATTCACACTTCATCGCACCTGCCTATGTTACTATTGATTTCAGCTCGGCTGAAATAAAAGTGAATTCCGGAGACTTTTGGATGGGTCTTGTGGTGTAGAAACTCAGTTAAAGATAACGGCAACCGGCTACTGAAGCTACAATTAGATAACAGTTTGTTTCTAGAATACACCATCTTTAAGCATTATTAGAGACATCGTTTGTTATAGTGGCTCCTCAGATTGATCTCACGATGGACTTGAATAGACTGCATTGTCATTAATCATATTTGAAAGGGTTCGATTGAAGTCAGTTGTTCATTCTAGAGTATACGTTCAGACTGTGGTCATGCACTCGTTTTTCTGAGTCTTACTGATTTCAGAAAAGTAACACCAGGAAGATGTATTAGAAATCAACTCATCAACGATAGAGTCATAAGCATATTTCAGTAACAATCAGAAAAACAGTTCATCAATCGCCAAAATGATGTTCACCTTTTTGTAAGTTGGTATGATATCCAAACATCTGTAAAAATAGCAGTGAAATTTATAAGTGACTGAGAGGTTAAAATACATCAGTGCATTTTGCTGGCGTCTACTGAATTAAGAGATTCTAGGCATCTCATTCCATCAGGCAACGAACATGATAAAGAGTAAAATCAACTTAAACTTAGACTAACAAGAAGCCTGCCCAATGATCGTGATCAGTGGTGCGCAAAGAAAACCAAAGATAGATATAAAAAAAAGACAGCGACGATAGGTATACAAATATTCCGACTCATTAAGGAAATATGTACTGAAGACCCATTTTTACTTAATTTTGTGTTAAATTTCCTCATGGAAATACCACTTTGTTAACCTGACTTTCTAGGGTTTGATTTTCTACCAGGAGGTTCACTCAAGGACTTAAGGCGTTGACGAAATCCAGAATGGCTTCATCTCCTTGAGAAACAATGTAAACATAGTTTGGATGCTACCATCTTCCCTAAAGATAAAATTTTGTTTAAGAATTGATCTGGATTAACCCCTGAATAGATGAAATTGATTGAAAAAGTTAAGTGTATTAACTACTTGAATTAAATTGAAAGTTTCATCAGCCTTGGTGTATTAGTTAATGAAAAAATCTCGGCTTAGGTGTAGAGACCAAATGACTTCGCTATCTTACATCACATATGACATAATAGAGGTTCCTGTCTGCCAATCAAAGGGTATTTTACTGCTCAACGTTTCTCCCTGTTATACTTTCTGAGTGTGATGCATGACCATTAATAATAGAAAATATTCTTAAGTTATTATTATTAGACCATTGGTGTATTCGAAGTATCACTCGCGTATTTTGGAATCTTAAAGTATGTTTTGTTGACGTTAGGCCTATAGTACTCAATAAAGACGACAAATCAGTTGATGAGATTATGAATATTCATCGACTGATGTAGCTGGAACATGTAGTACGTATTTTCAAATACTGCATAAAATCTGGTTCAGAAGTAAGTTTGAAGAACAGTAGAGGTGGCTAAACCAAGATATAAAAATCAAATCGTCAAGTCACAGACTGTTGGGCTGAGCCATGTAGGTGACTGCATATTACATAGTTGGAGTCCTTTGACTATTGTAACTAGTGGTTGGTAACTTTGAGTAGCACAGATAAAAATCTGTAGAAATGGCTCAGATTTGCTCAATCTCTGCTTTACCTTAAATTTCAAGTCTCTAAATCTTCTAATACTTCTTTCTCATTATTTCTATTCTTAATCTCTCCTAGTATTAGTGTTTCTGATACAGTCATTACTTCTGCTACTTTTAGATTTGTTGGAAAAATTTCATTTCACTGTGGTAATATGGTCTGATAACTTGAATCAATTCATATATGATCCAAGCTCTGCGTTGTATGTGACTACCTGATTAAGTGATAACTGAAATCATTGATTGTGAACGTTTAGTGACATCATTCACAGATTTACCCTTTTCCATATCTTTCCATCAATCTTATTCTTTCTTTATGTCATTACATAGCAATTATTTCGATTATTTTGCTACTGATCTCTCTGTAGTGGTCTGGTACATCAACTTGAACTAATATAAACTTATTACCCTCAGTTTTGAACTTTATCCGGATCCAACATTCATCTTTATGTATTTTACATGTAAATGAATTATCAGTAGGATGAAAATATCACCTATTATCAATAACAGCTTAATAACATACGCCTGTAACCTCTCGTGGAGGAGATTGGGCAACCCACCACCATTCTACATCCAAATCTGTCCTGGATTATCCTTTCTAGTTCTTCCCACTTGTTATTCACACTTTTCATGTTTGGTTCCAATTCTCAATTGAATATCTCCTCTGACCTTCCGCTTCTTCATTCCTCTTCATCATTCCAAGTCAACGCTTGCATCGTGATGCAGTTTGATGAGTTCCAAAATGTATGTCTAACCAACCACTTCGGTCTTCTCATAATTTCCTCGTTAGATAGGACCTGGTTTATTCTCTCCTATAGTAGGCTGTTGCTGATAGTTTCCTACGTAGGCAATTGTTTATAAATACTTGTACATGTTTGATGATCGTTGTGATAGTTCTCTAAGCTTCAGCTCATTATAACATAACTGTCGTCACTGATCGTATCGAAGATTCTCACGTCAATGTTGGCCTGCATACTGTTGTTTTGATTTCCATATCAACAACAATCATCCATCTTCATTTTCAACTTTGTTAACTCCAGCCCAAATGAGAATACGAATTCGAAGAGGTTCTTCTAACAACCAGTTTTTAACTGAGCAGGCAATAATTACACATATGTGCAATTATCTTACAACACCATTGATTAGTCGCTCACCTACACCCAATACGAATCAACTTCACCGGTCACGGTTTCCTGCTAGAATTCATGGAAATTAATCACTATTATGTACATGACTACTGATAGTAGTACAAGGCATTTGTAGAGATTGTTAGAACCGATTGTTTACAACACTGACTGATCTCAGTTAAGAAACCAATAAAAACCAGGAGGTATTGGGTAGTTGATTTGTTTCAGTATGAGAGTTCTTATCATTTCGCTTCCACAACCTCACTGAGGATCGAATTTAAGACATTTAGTTCTCTCTATGATCATCAAATTTTCAGACTCATGATTAGGTGTTCAACTTTTTCATTAGAATTTAGGAAGAGTTGAAGAAACCCATAATCTTAACTTCATACGATTATTAACACATGATCTTCACGTCTTGTAGGTGAACCCGTTATCTTTAAACGACCATACATTTATTTAGTCTATTTGTTTAAAACTAATTCACGAAATTATAAAAAGATACTAAACTTAATCTCAGATTTAAAGATAGTCACAGAAAGATCGTATCTCATTACCAACCTGTCAGTCTAACCAGCTGAGTAGTTGAGTTACTTGAAAAGATTACTTAATACTTACTCCTGTCACTCCCAATGGAGCATATGCCACCAACCAGCATTCTTCAACACATACTATCCTAGGCCTTCTTTTCTAGTCATATACCACTGTTGTCCATTCTTCTCATATATGTCTCCATTTCTCGTGGTAATGTTTCGTTTGGTCTTGCTCTTCTCCTTTTACTTTGAACAGTCCAAGTGTGGGCTTGCCTTGTGACACAGTTGAGTGCTTTCCTTAATAAGTGTCCTATCCACTTCCAGTACTCCTTCCTGATTTCTTCCTTCACTAGAATCTGGTTTGTTCTCTCCCACAATAGGTTGTTGCTGATAGTATTTGGCAGACGGATCCGAAGTATTTTGTGTAGACAACTGTTAATAAACACTTGTATCTTCTGGATGATGGCTTTCATAGTTCTCCAGGTTTCCGCTCCATACGGTAGAACCGTTTTGACATTTATAGATATAGACATATGGAAATATTTGTTTCATTTGGATCATTGATTCATAAATTGCATTGATTAGTCTAATATTTACATATATTTATAAAGCCTAGTGAGAATCTACTTGAAAGCGATACTATTCACTTACAGGTTGTCGTTTTAATTTCTTCGAATAGTAAATGAAGAACAATGTATCACACTTGTTGATAATGTATAAAATAGATTTAGATGATGTAAGTTTGAAGAAAGCCAGAAGTGGACAATAGGTTGTTGCTGACAGTTTATGGTCAACGAATCCTAAGTGTTTTGCGTAGACAACTATTAATAAACACTTGTATCTTCTGGGTGATAGCTTTCGTAGTTCTCCAAGTTTCCACCCCATACAGTAGAACTGTCTAGACATTTGTATTGAAAATTCTGACGTTGGTTTTGGTTGACAACTGTTTCGAGTTTCAAATGTTCTTCAGTTGTAAATGTGCTGCTCTTGCTTTGCCGATCCGCACCTTCACATCCGCATCAGAACCACCGTGTTCATCAATGATGCTGCCCAAATACGTAAAGGTTTTTACATCTTCCAAATCTTCTCCGTCCAGTGTGATTGGATTGGTGCATTCTGTGCTGTATCGGAGAATCCTGCTTTTCCCTTTGTGTATATTGAGACCTATTGCTGCTGAGGCTGCTGCCACACTGTTCGTCTTCTCCTGCATCTGTTGTTGCGTTTGGGATAGAAGGGCCAGATCGTCTGCGAAGTCTAGATCATCCAACTGCATCTTAGATGTTCATTGTATCCCGCGCTTCCCTTCAGACGTTGACGTCTTCATGATCCAGTCGATCACCAGGAGAAAGAGAAAGGGTGAGAGTAAATAACCTTTCCTGACACCGTTCCTTATCTCGAACGAGTTTGTCAGCTGTCCTCCATGCACGATTTTGCAGTGTAATCCATCATATGAACTCTGTATGATATTGACTATCTTCTGAGGCACGCCGTAGTGTCGAAGAAGCTTCCATAGTGTTGTTCTGTTCACGCTATCAAATGCTTTTTCGTAGTCAATGAAGTTGATGTAGAGTGATGAATTCCATTCAATTGATCCATAGTGTTGCGATTCGTTCGGTACACGATTGATCCTTACGGAATCCAGACTGTTGATCTCGAATTTGGGCGTCTACCGAGTCCCTCATTCTGTTTAACAACACCCTATTGAAGACATTTCACGGTACTGAGAGAAGAGTGATGCCCCTGTAGTTATCACACTTGCTGAAATCGCCTTTCTTTGGTATTTTGACCAGAAGTCCTTCTTTCCATTCTACTGGTACTTGTCCTTCATCCCAAATCTCGCCGAAGAGAATGTGGAGTATGCTTGCACTTGCTGCTACATCTGCTTTCAGTGCCTCTGTTGGAATGTTGTCTGGTCCTGCTGCTTTGCCGCTCCTGATTTGTCTGATAGTCATGCTGATCTCTTTGATTTTCACTGGTCGTTCTGGTTTACGGTAATTTCCAGCGAGTTTCTATGTTATGTCATACAGTTCTCTCATATTTCCTTCTATTGCAACCTTTTCCGCCTTCATTGCTAAATCCTCCACACATTTACGTTTTTCGGTTCTTATGCTCCTCTTCACTTTGTTGTTTATTTCTATGTGTTTAGTTTGTGAAGACCGGTGTTAGGCAAGGTTGCTTACTCTCACCCTTTCTCTTTCTCCTGGTGATCGACTGGATCATGAAGACGTCAACGTCTGAAGGGAAGCGCGGGATACAATGAACATCTAAGATGCAGTTGGATGATCTAGACTTCGCAGACGATCTGGCCCTTCTATCCCAAACGCAACAACAGATGCAGGAGAAGACGAACAGTGTGGCAGCAGCCTCAGCAGCAATAGGTCTCAATATACACAAAGGGAAAAGCAGGATTCTCCGATACAGCACAGAATGCACCAATCCAATCACACTGGACGGAGAAGATTTGGAAGATGTAAAAACCTTTACGTATTTGGGCAGCATCATTGATGAACACGGTGGTTCTGATGCGGATGTGAAGGTGCGGATCGGCAAAGCAAGAGCAGCACATTTACAACTGAAGAACATTTGAAACTCGAAACAGTTGTCAACCAAAACCAACGTCAGAATTTTCAATACAAATGTCTAGACAGTTCTACTGTATGGGGTGGAAACTTGGAGAACTACGAAATCTGTCATCCAGAAAATACAATTGTTTATTAACAATTGTCTATGCAAAATACTTCAGATCCATTGGCCGGACACTATTAGCAACAACGTACTGTGGGAGAGAATAAAACCAGATCCTAGCGGAGGAAGAAATCAGGAAGAAGCGCTGGAAGTGGATAGGACACACATTGAGGAAAGCACTCAACTGCGTTACAGGACAAGCCCTCACATGTAATCTTCAAGGCCAAAGGAAAAGAGGAACACCAAAGAACACATTATGGCGAGAAATGGAGATAGACATGATTAAAATGAACAAGAATTGGATGGAACTAGAAAAGAAGGCCCAGGACAGAGTGGGTTGGAGAATGCTGGTCGGCGGCCTATGCTCCATTGGGAGTAACAGGCGTAAGTAAGTAAGTAAGTTTGTGCCTTGGCTTTCTCTGCTCTTGTTCGGCTGGTATTGATCACTGCCTTCTTGTTTCTTCTTTCTTTAATCTTATCCAGTGTGTCAACAGTGATCCATTCCTTGTAGTTGTGCTTCTTGTGGCCCAAAATTTCCCGGCACATTGAAGTTAATACTTATTTGATTACTTTCAAATTGTCCTTCAAAGTAGTTTCCTCATCTTCTTTGAGTAGACCTTGTAAGACTTTAAAGCTGTTATTGAGAGCTGTACCATGGGTAGCTGCGTGGCAGCTTCTCGTAAAATCTTACAGATGTTGTCAGTAACTATCAATCCATATCAAAAGTTAAACGGAGATATGTTCAGAATAGTAAACCCAATATATGCGAGATCATATTTCGAATACAAAGCTGATATATTAGAATGAGTTCAAGAGGTATGTACTAAAATGGTGAAAAGTTTCTCTGACTTGTCATATAAAAAGAGATTGATACGTTTTGACATATTTCCTCTATACTACTGTAAGTAAAGAAATGATCAAACATTATCTTACAGTATATTCAAAAGTGACTTTGAAATTCATATATATCATCTTTTTTTCAGCCGGTACGTGGCTTATGCTCCTCTACGGGGGGTAACAGGAGTAAGTATGTGAGTTTCTTCCACCTAGGACAGGTCATCTAAAATAAATAGTCTAAGAAATTCCAAAAGTCAAGATCAAATCGGTTCCATCCAGAGTTTTGTTTCTTGTATCGTATAAGAAACATAGTGTAAGTATTTAGCTGCTGATATGTTGAAGGCTAGACTGCTTTTTATAGGATTAACATATGCCGTCTAGCCTTCTGTTTTTTTTTGGTATTAAAGAGTGTGAATTACATGGATACTATTGACTTAGATAATCCATCATCTCATTTATTCAGTCATTATACTTCAGACATGCACGAAAGTTGATATGAACGACATTCACAAATCCTAAATTCACTTGGTATTATTTACTTGAATCTTCTCATTAATGATTCAAGTAAACAAGATCAAGTCTATTTGAATTTTACCCCATTACACAAGGCAAGTAATTATCAGGACTCAGTAGCTAAGTAGATAACACGATGGCGTTTGAAGCGAACGGTACTGGATTCGAGTCTCACGTACATCGAGCTGACAGGTCTCAAATAGATTGAAACGCATGTCCTGGATTCTACTGTTAGCCACTATCTATCTTTGCTTAGGAATTCATTAATTCTATTTCAAAAAGAAAAGAATCGTATAGTAGCTAAGTGGATAACGCGATGGCGTTTGAAGCGAACGGTACTGAGTTCGAGTCGCAGAGTGAACATTAACTCTGAGATGCAGGTACATCCAGCTGACGAGTCCCAAACAGGACGAAACGCGCGTCCTGGATTCCACTGCTAGCCACTATCCATCTTTGCTTATAATGCTTGTAAATTAAGGCAATATCAAGGCATAAGTACAGTATGCACATATGCCGATAAGAGACTGATCAACATCATGGGAAGATTCAAGTAAAACAATATCAAATGAATTGTATACTTTTGTTTATACGTTACCAGAAAATTCGTTATGTTTATTCTTACCGATTTGTAATTTACCAAAATGTCTGTGAATCATTCATACATCATGATTGTACAACTCACGTTATCATAGTTAAACCAGATTATATAGAAATGAGAACTTTATTTTTGGAATGCCACTCTTCTCAATTGTAATAAGTAACATTTTACAAATAACTCTATGGTAGTTATGGGGTATTTTTGTTCTTTGAGCTGGACAAAACTCCATCAAAATCATCCATCTGAGTTACAAATCTTCCCCATCATCTCAAACCTTTATGGTAGATACTAATCTCAGTTTTTTACCCATAGTACCCGGTAAATTGGATTTTACTGTATCGATCATATTCTTGTGATATGGTCGATTAGTCCGATTGACTCTACAGTGTTGTGCATTGTTGCTGTTTTTATTTTCCATTAACGTTTAGCGAGGCAATCAATAAGATCTCCTGTATTTATTTTTTTTTCTATTTACCATAATCTAAATTCTAAGCAGCTTATACTTTTACTACCTCTACCAATACGGGATTTGAATCGGCAATTGTATCTCTGTGCTAATGTGGTATGGCAACTCGAACTGACGTACGTACGTACGAAGTTCTACGTTGTTACTGACTGACTGAAATTCTAAGCAGGAAATGTAAGCAAACAATACATAAAGTTATACGTCATTAATGGGTTATGTTTTATTACGGAATAATGTAATAACGGTATCTTGACAGATAAAATCAAAAAACAATTGGAAGATAACAGATTTTGATGTGAATGACACAAAACACACTAAAATTAGCTGGTTATTTATAATGTCCCAATAAGTAGAAATCTACATTGCTGACTTTCTCTAACTTAGTGTAAGCTGTTTCTTTAGAGTAAATAAATAATCGAGGCTTCGTATTAGTTGGCACTTTTCAACACAGCGTACACACACAAACAGTGAACACAGATCACTCAGATTCAATAACATAAGCCAAATAAATAAGTAATTACAGAATCCAGGCCAGTTTCTAGGTATAATCAAGTTGATGAGGAGAGTAATTTAAGGTGTTAAAGGGAAATCTATGAAAATATGGTTTAATTAGTATTGGTTTGTATCATACTGTGGTTGATCAATTTTAGTATGATACATCCAGTTGACGTGTAGCAGCAGTCTCTGCATCAGTAGGCCTCAACATACACAAAGGGAAAACCAAGGTCCTCAACGCGGAGAACAGCAATCCAATCACCCTAGATGGCGAAACCCTGGAAGATGTAGGATCCTCCACATACTTTCAAGGCACTTCTACCGTACGGAGCTGAAACTTGTAGAACTACAACAACCACAATCAAGAACGTACAAGTATTTATAAATAGCTGTCTACTCAAGATACTCAACATCCATTGGCCGGATACGATTAACAACAGCTTTCTGTGGGAGAAGACAAACCAGCCTCCAGCTGAAGAGGAAATTAGGAAAAGACGATGGAAATAAATAGGACATACATTACGGAAACTAGTAAACTGAGTCACGAGGCAAGCCCTAACTTGAAATCCTGAAGGGAAACGGAAAAGAGGAAGGCCAAAGAACACATTACGTCGGGAAATCGAAGCAGATGTGAAAAAGATGAATAACAACTGTAAGGAGCTGGGAAGGATTTCCCAGGACAGGGTTGGATGGGGAATGCTGGTGAGCGGCCTATGCTCCTTCACGAGAAGTAACTGGCGTAAGTAAGTAAATAAAACCTAGTTGACGAGTTCGAAGTGGGACAAAACGCGTATCCTGGAGTCTACTACTAGCCATATTCCCTTTGTTCCGTAACAGTTAAGATCTCCTATCTCCTTAATGGGAGAATTAGAACATCATTTTTAGAATGATTTCAATTTTGTGACAGAATACTTATAAATCATCTATAACTGGAGAGAACAAAACTGTAATAGTGAGCGTGAAACAACAATAATGAATAGACTGTGATGCATGTATTATCATTATGAAATTCGTACGTTTAATCATCTGTTTCATATCTAATAGAGCTTTAATGTAAAGGAAAAGAATCTCATTTACTATAACAGAGATCTTTAAAGGTTGAGGATAATCACCACGTTTTCAAGTTATCTAAGTTTATTGAAGTCAGTAATAGCGAGTATGTTTCCATTCACTTAGTCACTTAATTGTGGATATTTTGTGACAATTTCTTTCATAGAATTAATTGAAGTTATGTCTTTTGCTATGTCCTAATTTTTGTTCTTTTATGACTGACTCCCCTACAATTGACACGTCCATAGCATGGTGGGATGGAATTTTCTTTGTGGAATATTATTTATTTCAATACATAAACATTGGTACATAGTGGCATCGAATACATATACGCCACACAAGTCACTTGATTTGTGTATGGGCTATCATACTTCCTGAGTGCCCAAGACGAAGTAGGTAATTTCCTTAGGAAGCCACACCCAGAGCCTTTGATCTAAAGGTCTAACCCACAAGGCAGTAGAGCAACGTTGGAAGATACAGTCCCATGGTAGCCGGTGATCAACAATAAGTCCATATACCATTTTCTCCCTCCTGATCCTGGAGACCACGTGTACCATTGTTTTCGAATCAGGGTATTCTAATTCTCCTAGGTGAATCCTTATTATCCGCTTTTCGTCATCTCAATTTCGTAAACAACAGTAATAGTGTGAGAAGGCAGTGAGTAGGGCTTCCCTGGCAGTGGCTGTATACACATGACCACGGGAAAGCATCACGAGAGAGAGAGGGAAAAAAACTGACTCTCCCCACCATCGACCGCATAGGGGGCCTCCATTTCAATTTATTTCCACATGCTATGTCAAAACTGCTAACGATAACAGAATTTCTCACCACCATCGTCCTTTTTTCCACATTTATGCCAATAATAAATGTGTTACATAATCTATTATAACAGAATAACAATATCAGCACTAATAAAGAAGCATACTCAGAAAACTGGTAATGGAAATTTCTGTGTATCGACATTCATTTCTAAATATTAATTAAATGGTCTAACTTCAACCAATCCACGAAATTGTGCCACCGTATACCATTTTCATCAGTGAGCTGATATCTCACAACAGACCTGGTTGAACTCCACTGGTAACGGCTTCCCACGCAACTTCGTGGATTGGTTGAAGTTAGACATTAACACCGTTGGATGTCGGCTCAGTGGTCTAATGGTTAAGTGCTCGCGCGCGAAGCCAGTAGATCCTGGGTTCGAATCCCGTGGGGTGCGGGTTCGTGGATGCACACTGCTGAGGAGTCCCATACTAGGACGAAACGTCCGTCTAGTGCTACCAGGTTTTCCATGGTGGTCTAGCTTCAATTGATTCATGGTTCCAACTATTGAAATTTCTAAAATCTCCACAAACCCCTTCTAATAAATGGTCTAACAACAATGAATATTATTGAAGATAATTTTTGTATATTGAATGATAAATAGTTCATCGACCTGGTTCTTGGACATGTAGTTTTTTCTCTCCAACATTAGGACAGTTACTATGACCTAGTTGATGGACATTGTATATGACGAATAGTAAAACTTTGCATAAATAAATATTTTCTTCTTTGTCAAACTATTAAATATACATATATGTACATAGACTATGGTAGACGAGAGAGAGAGAGAGAGAGAGAGAGAGAGAAAAAGTGTCAGTCTAATTTTAGATGATATGGAGAGAGAGAGAGAGATAGGGGTGGGAGAGAGGGGGGGTGATTGAAAAATAGAGAAAAATGAATGAAACCTTTCATTGACTAAGTGAAATTGTGAGTCTGAAATTTTAGATTACTTTTCTTTTTTTTTGCTTTTTTTTGGGGGGGGGAGGGTTACTAGTGTCTTTGTTACATTTACACGTCTAATTCAAATTAGCGCAAAGAAACAAATGTGATTTCGTTAGGTTTTTCATATTTTTTTCTAAACTCTACTAGGGTTGTGTATAGTATTTATTATTCATACAATTGGTGGTAACCCCTTTCTATTTATTTTATAAAACAATAGTTATTAGTCACTATAGCTAAATAAATGAATGTATGTTTAACTCTATATGTATGTGTGTATGTATGTGTGTATGTGTGTATGTCCATGTGTTACCAATCTACTCTTTCATATCTCTTCAATATTCCCCTTGAAAAGAAGATGACTTATGACAAGATAAGTTCTTTTTATCCTGAATAATCAATTCAATGTGCAGACATACACACACACACACACATGTATGGTGTAAACGTGTTATTCATAAACGAATATAGATATATTTATTCAGTAGAACAAATATCTAAATGATTTGTTGTGGGGAATGAATGAGTCAGCAGCCTATGGATGGAGATGACTAACATGAATAAAATTTAGAAATGATACAAATTTTAGCAAGAAATAAAAAACAAACAAACAAACAAACAAAGATGGATAGTGGCTAGCAGTGGAATCCAGGACGCACGTTTCGTCCTGTTTGGGAGTCGTCAGCTGGATGTACCTGCATCTCAGAGTTGATGTTCACTCTGGAACTTGAACTTAGTACCGTTCGCTTCAAACGCCATCGCGTTATCCACTTAGCTACTGAGTCCTGATAGCCACTTGCTTGTGCAATGGGTTGAAGTTGAATTCACTTGATATTGTTTTACTTGAATCTTCCCATTCATGTTTTTGGACTGAAATTGATCAGTCTCTTATTTCTTTATTCCCCTGATGTTTGACTTTTATCTGGATGAATGGATACCTATTGGCTGATACTTATCAGTAAATGTAAGATTTCAGGTATTGTTTAGTTGGTAATTGTCTAGTTCCCAAGTATATAGTATCGACAAGGTAGAAAACCGGAACACCAGGAAGATCATATCTGAAATCACTAGTTACTATTTTTTTTTCTGTTATTTGGTAATTTAGTCATTAGACTGTGACCCGTTGTAATTAGATTCTCCTGGGACAACTATTTTTCATAGAATATATGAATAGTCTTTAGGTTGTAAGCAGTTGATGAGATCCTAACGAAATCAAATGAATTCATATTATTCTGCATCAATCATTGTTCTTGCTCTCTTTAAGATAATAAACGGAACTATGTGTATGAGATTTTTTTAAAATGCGTCTTCTTGCACAGTCATTCAAGCCACTGAATCGTCTGGTGACAATACACTGCAGAATATCGAGAAAAATAACTCGACTTAAGTTTTTTGATGTATGTCTCAAAACATGCCGTTTCTCACGTCAATTCTTAAAATCTTTGTGCTCATGTAAACTGCCGCTTTCTCTTAAAAATCCTCAACGCATCACAAAATCTCACATAGAATCATCAAAGTTACTGGTCGAACGTTTGAGAGCAGAAACTAATGCTTTTGGTGAATTAGTCAATAATCGAAGTATCGTATGTCGCATAAAATTTATCAACTTTATCCAAAGTCTGCAAAGCAAAATATGCAAGAATTTCCACGTAACTTTGTCAAAGACTCTGTCAAAGAAACAATTATGCTTTGGTTCTCCGGAAAACCCCGAAAATTCTGTCTAAAACACAAGCATTGTTGCTTGGATTAAATCTAAACTAGTCGATATCTCAAACCAATATCTCATTTCACTCACACCGCAGTCTAAGCTTTTATCCAAAGACTACCTAACAGCATTATGAAGTATTAAGCGAAATGATGATATAATGATATTACGGTCAGATAAAGATTCAAGTGTTGTTCTAATGAATGCAACAGATTATAACTCTACGATGAAGTTCAGTTTGAGTGACCACAAGAGATTCAATTTAGTAAAAAGTAACAAAGACAATATCTGTCAATATCTGTGATAACTTTGATTTTCAAATATTTTAGGTTATAAGCAGCTGATGAGAACCTAACGAAATCAAATGAATTCATTTATTATTCTGCATCAATCTTTGTTTTTGCTCTCTTTAAAATTTATATTTCATGTTATTCTATTAACTTAGAGTTATTGTTGGGTGCTGTCCAATCAATTGTACAGTCTGTGTTTAATGTTGGTTCATCTTAAATTGGGTGCACTACCAGACAACTGGACCAAATAGTTAGGGAACACCTCCCTTCGTGGTTAGGAAAAGGTAATGTCAAAACAATACGCAGCTTGCTTCTATCAGACTTGATCGATAGCGGTCATGTAGTGGACAGAAACTAGTCATTTAAAGTTATTTATCGTATTCCCACTAGTTTTCCTTATGGTGTTCGATCTCGTCTCTTAAACATAGCAGAAGCTACAGGAATTCGAGCCAACAATCCAAGTCTTTGTGTTCACAAGAAATTTATAACACCCCTATCTCTCCCTTGGCCTTGATAAATGAATTTATTTATTTATATTATTAGAAGGGGTTTTGTGGAGATTTTTTTAGAAATTTCAATAGTTGGAACCATGAATCAATTGAAGCTAGACCACCATGGAAAATCTGGAAGCACTGAACGGCCGTCTCACCCTAGTATGGGACTCCTCAGCAGTGTGCATCCATGACCCCAACCTGCAAGACCCGAACCCAGGACCTGTCAGTTTTGCGCGCGAGAGCCTAACCATTAGACCACTGAGCCGGCATCCAACGGTGTTAATGTCTAACTTCAACCAATCCACGAAATTGAGCCACCGTCCACTATTATCTTCATTGAGTTGCTATCTCACAACAGACCTGGTTGAACTCCACTGGTCACTGCTCTTCACTAGAACTCCAGGAAATGCCTCTTGAAGTCGGTCACTAGTGAGCCTTTATTACTCTTATCAAACCTAGTTTAATTCATTTCGTATATGCATATAAATATTCATGTATATTGGAGTAAAGCTTGATGAGGATCTAATCGAAAACAGTATTGTTCGCCTATATATATGTTGTTCTAAATTGTATAATACACGTAGTTATATGTAACCATATGAGTATGCAATTTAATAAAAATACTCCTGGAGTTCTAGTGAGAAGCGGTGACCAGATGAGTTCAACCAGGTCTGTTGTGAGATAGCAACTCAATGAAGACAATGGTGTACGGTGGCGCAACTTCGTGGATTTGTTGGAGTTAGATATCAACACCGTTGGATGCCTGCTCACTGGTCTAGTTGGTTAAGCGCCTGGTGTGAGACTGATAGATCCTGGGTTTGAGTCTCGCGAGGTGCGGGTCCGTAAATGCGCACTGCTGAGGAGTCCCATACTAGGATGAAACGGCTGTCCAGTGCTTCCAAATTTCCCATGATGGTCTAGCTTCAATTGACTCATGATTTCAATCAGTGATAATTCAATAAGTGTCAGCCTCTACAACTGAATACAAAAACCAGATAAGTAATGTTTGTAAGTAAGCGAACTGACGAATATTGAATATAATTTGGCGGACTGTAACTATACGTGACATTGTTAATTACCATTCCTTCTTATATCCTTGTATTTGTGTGTGTGTGTGTGTACAAATAGAGAGTTATCAAAAATAGCATCTGGAAGAGACTTTATAAACATAACATGAATAAACTTGTCGTCTGTGTAGATGCGAAGACAAAACACTCAATATGCAATTGTACTCTTTGTGTTAAAATTGGACAAACCTAGTCGTATGAACCCTTAGCCGTTATCTGATACATAGACAACCATAATTTTAAAGAATAATAAATTAATAATATTGTATTTATATAATCAAACATGAGAACATATATACCTGGAACAAATATGTTTCATTGAAAATTGACATATTCAGTAAAAGTACTGGTGATAGTAGTAGTAGTTGTTGTTGTTGTGGTGGTAGTAGTAGACAATATAGTTTGCAATTAGATATTCATTAGACTGTATTCAATAGTATTTATTTATTGTGGATCGTAGATGTGCATTGCTGAGGAGTTCAATAATAGGATGAAGCAGCCGTTCACTTCTCCCAGGTTTTCAATAGTGCTCTAACACTAATCCGTTCATGAACTCAATAAAAGCTCAACATTCTCCATAAATCTATTACTTACTTACCTACTTAATTATTCACTTATTTATTTATTTACGCCTGTTAACCCTCATGGAGGAGCATAGGCCACCAAGAAGCATTCTACATCCAAACCCGTCCTGGATTATCCTTTCCATTCATACTTTTCATGTCTGCTTCCAATTCTCAACTGAATATCTCCTTTGACCTTCCTCTTTTCCATTCCTCTTCATCATTCCAAATTAACGCTTGCATCGTGATGCAGTTTGATGAGTTCCAAAATATATGTCTAACCAACCACTTCCGTCTTCTCATAATTTCCTCGTTAGATAGGACCTGGTTTGTTCTCTCCTATAGTAGGCTGTTGCTGATAGTTTCCTACGTAGACAACTGCTTATAAATACTTGTACATGTTTGATGATCGTTGTGATAGTTCTCTACGCTTCAGCTCATTATAACATAACTGTCGTCACTGATCGTATCGAAGATTCTCACGTCAATGTTGGCCAGCATACTGTTGTTTTGATTTCCATATCAACAACAATCATCCATCTTCATTTTCAACTTTGTTACCTCTAGCCCAAATGAGAATACGAATTCGAAGAGGTTCTTCTAACAACCAGTTTTTAACTGAGCAGGCAATAATTACACATATGTGCAATTATCTTACAACACCATTGATTAGTCGCTCACCTACACCCAATACGAATCAACTTCACCGGTCACGGTTTCCTGCTAGAATTCATGGAAATTAATCACTATTATGTACATGACTACTGATAGTAGTACAAGGCATTTGTAGAGATTGTTAGAATCGATAGTTTACAACACTGACTGATCTCAGTTAAGAAACCATTAAAAACCAGGAGGTAGTTGGTAGTCAATAATTATGTTGACCCTGAATGACCCTTTAGATTGCTTCTAAAGTTTTTGCAATTCAGTAGCATATGAGATTATCAAATATGATTGATAACAGAAGATTATGATCAATTTTTCTTATTTTCTTAACTATTCTTTTTAAGATGGAAAACTTAATTATTTATCATGCGATTTCCTGTGTTCAATTTCTACGTTAAAAAACTCATTCTCCTTCGCAGGATTCTTCCTTTTTTAAATTAATCTACAGATTTATAATATAAACCTTCTTCCAATTTATTGAATAATTACTTGTTCACTCCTAGTTTACATCGATCTGACAGGCAACCTGGGTTCATATCTTCAATGTACGAATAAAGATAGATAGATAGATAGATAGATAGATAGATAGATAGATAGATAGATAGATAGATAGATAGATAGATAGATAGATAGATAGATAGATAGATAGATAGATAGATAGATAGATAGATAGATAGATAGATAGATAGATAGATAGATAGATAGATAGATAGATAGATAGATAGATAGATAGATAGATAGATAGATAGATAGATAGATAGATAGATAGATAGATAGATAGATAGATAGATAGATAGATAGATAGATAGATAGATAGATAGATAGATAGATAGATAGATAGATAGATAGATAGATATACAGATTTCGAGGCGTGCACATATAACATTCAAGAATAATTAAATACAATCTTGAATATCGAGAGGTGATTTCATTACTTTGCATTATTGAACATTCTTAACGGATTATGTTAGTAATAATCGAGAACACTATTGATTTTCAATTAATCTCCTTCAGCCACATTCTATGTTAGTTATAATTTAAGATGAATCGATGTCATTAATCAATCTAATTTTTTTTCATAATTCCTGTAAATCATACAATCAATCTAACATAATGATCAGTGAATACCATCGAGTAAAAGATCTCAATCATGTGACCGGAAATAAACTTCAATGAAACAGCAACATTCAATAGTTTAATCAACGTGACCAAAGTAATGTGAATAGTTTCAGACATTTTAATAATACAACTTGTCATCTCGTTTGTTTGTTTGTTTGTTTGTTTGTTTTTGTAATCACCATATGTATATGCAAAAACAACAACAAGAAAATAAAGAAAAGTAAGTGAATTCCCGTTGTTCATACTCTTGTTTCTACCAAAAAAAATTGAAAAAAAAAATCAATAAACTGTTCTATGTTAGGTGGATCAAGGGACTAATCAATTTAGTTTGTCCAGAAATTAGGTTAAAATGTGAATTCACATAATTTAGACAAAGCACCTAGTAGATCAAACATGTTTTTGTTTGAATATTTTTATTTATTACTAATGAAAAAAATCAGTAGTTAAAGATGTATCGCTCAATTTCATGGATTAGTTGAAGTTAGACATGAACACCGTTGTATGCCGACTCTAGTGATTAAGCGCTCGCTTGTGCGATTGATAGGTCCTGGATCCGAATCTGTCGGGGTGAGATCGTGGATGCACACTGCTTAAGATTTCTACACTAGGATGAAATGACTGTCGAGTGTTTGCAGGTTATCCATGATAGTCTAGCTTCAACTGACTCATGATCTCAACTATTAAAATTACTATACTATCCACAAAACCCTTTTTGATAGTAGTTAAAGAGTAAAATCTTAAAGATTGAATTATTCTAATGCTTTGAAGAGTATAGATGAAATTAGTCATATATAGTATAGTGTATGGTAGAACTCACAATGGAAATACATTCACTTCAGACAAACTATATGATCAATAGGAAAAATCTATTTTTGTTCATCTACTTAATAATCAACAACTCAGTATCTGTTAACAAATTTCATAAAAACATGTAACTGTTGCTATGGTACCAACTTTTCTAACTTAATACTCATGATGTTCATATTTCTGGTTTAATAACCTGGTTACATTAGCTTACACTTTAAATATGAACTGATGAGATTTTCAAAATAGAACGAAACACCTATTCAATACTACCATTGTTCGTTATCTAATGTCTAGACTAATGATCACACTGCAACCTGATCAACAGAATATGATCGATGAAAATAATGTAAATAGAGATCCATCTTCAAATAATTAGTGAAATAATGTCACAGTCTCTTAAGAGGTTCGGTAGATAAATAATTCATAAATGAATCTCGTAATAGAATGAAACAGGCCTCGAGTGTTCCTTGATTGTCGATAACATTTGACTTAAGACCATTCTGATAAGAATACCGCACATAAATTAAAGTAACTTGCACAAAACTCCTTCATTTCTGTGGACTATAATTTCTCATTATTTATTCCCTGCCTCTTTCTTTTATACCTACTCTATTACAACCTACTGTTCAGCCAATACTATTAATAAAGGAAATATAGAATACATCAATAAACATAATAAGTAAAAAGTATAAATTGATAGTGTGATGGCACGTGTACTAGTTAGGATAAGAGTAATAAAGGCTTTAATCAATGTTTCACATTGAGACATAGATGAAACACTTGGAAAACACAAATATTAAAATGACATTCGTCAATTATGATAAATAAAATTAGAAGGGGTTTGTAGAGATTTTAGAAAAATTTCACTGATTGAAATCATGAGTCAACTGAAGCTAGACCACCATGGAAAACCTGGAAGTATTGGACGACTTATTGTTGATCACCGGTCACCATAGGGCTGCATCTTCCAACGTTGCTTTACTGCCTTGTAGATTAGATCTTTAGGTTAAAGGCTCAGAGTGTGGCCTCCTAAGAAAACCACCTACTTCGTTTTGAGCACTTGGGTAGTATCCCAGCTCTCACACAAATCGAATGATTTATGTGGTGCAAATCTATTTGGTACCTCTTTGTACCAATATTTATATGTTTAAATAAATCAATAAATAGCATAGCTTTTATACAAATAATAATCCTTATCCATATAGAAAATCGATAATTTATTCTTCAGATTAAAACTAACAAACCATTTTGACAATATCTGGTTTATCTCCATATGGATTAAGAAAATTTTCTTTTATTGATTTTAACCTGTAAATTAACCTAAAACTTTTGTTTGTCCTACTTTAATGATCTTAAGTTTAAACAGTTCCATTGAATGATAAATTGGATACAACTTTTTCTGATATCATTTACTTCGTTGAAAGTTCTTTTAATGTTCAAATATGGGTCATTTTTTTTCTTCATAGTCGGAGTATAACAGAAGCTCCCCTGAAGCTAGTCATTGTTGTTCAACTTGTGTTCAATGTGTTTTACTGATCCCAAGCACCTCTAGGTTGTATCTCCTCATTTCTGCAGCAATTTGGTAGACTCTTCCAGTCCCCCAAATTGTACGAACATTCAGTGTACCTCAATAAATGGTTGTTCTGGTTTTCAGAAGGACCATCAACATCGTGGCTTCTGAAGGAACTCGGCTTTCATCATGAGGCGTCATAACTCTTCCAAGGACAGAGTTTAAATGATTGAAATAATTTTTTCTGGTTAACGTTTTTTTAGGTAGTTAGTTTTCTACCGGATAGGGTCACTTACTTCATGCCCGACCGTCCTACTCTTGTCCCGGCTTGGAACCAGCAGTATCCCCAGAGGGGCTCCAGGCGGAGTTAATGTTCAAATACCTCTATGCAAATAATAAAACAGATAGGTTTGGTTATGATCATGAAAAGTTGTTTTTTTGTGATATGATATTTATTTTCAATACTCATTTGTGTTGTTGATATATAAAGTATTAATTCAATTTTGTAAGTCAAGTTGAAGCGTTGCCGGATACAAGGTGAAGTGAACTGATATTTCAATTGATGTTAAACCCATAGAGATGATGAAAATAGGAAATATTTAAATGATTTTGTGTAATGATTGGTGGATTGAACAGTTAGGCGGTAATATCTTTAAACATAATACTTGATTTATATTTCTGAATGGGGCATCAGTTCACTTAATATTGAATATAAGTGAATCCTTGGTGTCGTTAAAGCATCTTTTGTGTATATTAAGATCCTTGAGTGGGTGATACTGACATTACATTTAGGATACTAGGCAAAGATTGTAAGTCAATGAATGAGATTTTAAATATTCACCAACTGATGTGACTAGAAACATGGATTATATATTGCCAATTAACACCTTTCTTCATGAGCAATACTAAGTAGTGTAGGTGTAGATTGGGAGAAAACTAGTGGCTGTCAAAACAAATTCTAGTATCATTCCATTACTATTCATATGACTTGTGTTGGTAGGCACAAACTACCTAATTAAAGTTCACACGATGAATTATCGTAACCAATGATTGTGGACATTAAAATGATATCGGTCAGAATGAATTACAACATTTCCTATACAATTGTCTTCATTTAGTTATTCAATTTCAAAATTATTTTATTACGATTTGTTTTGTGAATCGATAAGTCCTTCTGAAATCATACCGTCTATGCTCATTCTTCTCACTGCTACTGGCATTACGTGTACAATTTCTACTACTACTACTACTATGAGATTAAAATCGCTTTATATAGTTCTTTCTACGAACTAATAATTTCTTTCTGTACTATATTACTTACTTACTAAGGCCTGTTACTCTCAATGGAACATAGGCCACCGACGAGCATTCTACAATTCACTCTGTCCCACTCTGACTTCCTTACTAGCTTTATCCAATTCTTGTTCATTCTTCTCATATCTGTATCCATTTCTCAAAGTAATGTGTTCTTTGGTCTTTCTCTTCTCTTCATTTGGCCTTGAGGATCCGATGTGAGGGCTTGCCTTGTGACGCAGTTGAGTGCTTTCCTCAATATGTGACCTATCCACTTCCAGCACTTCTTCCTGATTTCCTCCTCCACTGGAATCTGGTTTGTTCTCTCCCACAATAGGTTGTTGCTGATATAGTCTGACCAACGGATCCGAAGTATTCCTGTACTATATCCTTAAATGCAATCTTTCTTTTACATATTACCACCATTGACTTAACTACTTCTATGAATTCGGTGTTTATCTTGTTGTGCTAATGAGGTATGGCAGCTTGCACCGATTCACATATTTGCCTGGTCCTGCATTGTAGATGACTGACTAACTGACTGACCGTGAGATGTAATATCTTCAGTTAAGCCGATTCACATATGCTTATGTTTGATTAGATATACAATTTATTAATAAATCCAAATCGATAATAAAACTTGCCGAGTAATTTTAATACACAATAGAAGAAACATTCTAATGTAGATGGTTGTTGGAGGTAGTCAACAGGAAACCCTGGACCCGGGTTTCGTGCTACTTGCCACTCGTCAGCAAGGTGTACCTGTAATCTTGAGGGAACTGGTGCTCCCTGACGGATTCGATCTCGTGTCACCCAGCTTCACAGTCAGAGACGTTACCACTGAGCTATCCGAGCCGCGTCGGGTCACCTAGACTGACATTGATCACCACCCAGTGATCAATCAATTGTGAAATTTTCTAATCACCATGTAAACTAGTTACAAACAAACATTACACTTATCAAAGACAATAGATACTTACTTAAAACTAGATTTAAGACATACTCACTATTACATTGACCAATTTTGGATGCTACCACACACATACACATACACACACACACACAAAACAGTAAACATTACACTTAAAGTACAAAAAACGGACAGTCTAATCTCTGTTTTTTTTTCTTTTTAAAAGGAAAAAAAATATTCAAGTTAAAAATAAAAATCAGACAAACTTGGACTAGTTTTAAGCCTCCAAATTATTATTATTTCATTTCTAAAAAAAATGGAGGTTGGCGTAGGGCGAGTAGGGTGTTTCCAAAATGAAAATCACATGATGATGATGTCTGTCGACATACGTTGCATACACCACACTACTACTACTTCAGAATAAATTCATTTATATTAACAGTGATCAACTTTGTGCCATGGTAACCGATATCTTCGACTTATATGGTAATAAGAGTCCGAGACACTTAGAGAAGTCACTTGTTCACAAAAATACGACATAATTTTCTCCTTATAGGGTCGCAGAGATTATTAAGTTTTTGATTGAGATCATGAACCGATTGATATTAGACCACCATTGAAAGCCTGGAAGCACTGGACGGCCGTTTCGTTCTTTTGTGGGACTCCTCACCAGTATGCGCGAGACCAAAGGCCTCGTCTTCGGATCCCGTCAGAGGGATCATGGATGCGCACTGCTGAGGAGTCCCACAGGAGAGCGAAACGACCGTACAGTGCTTCTAGGTTTTCGACTGTGGTCTAGTTTCAATTGACTCATGATCTCAACTATTGAAACATTGTTTACCTTTTTTATTCTAGTTCTAAATCTCAACTCTGTTTCGCGAGTTTGTAAACACAGATGTGTCAATACATTGCGTTATAGCTTATATCAGTTCATGATGAAACCTGGATCCTAATTTGTAAATCTAATTCAAAACTCCTATCTAACTCTTAAAACCTAACTCTAATCTTTTTATATTATGACTGATATCAGTCGGTGACGAAAGCTCTACAAGATGATAACCTTAGCTAACAACACTAGCTCAACTCCTAGCATAGATGTATACAGGTAAACTTGATTTTTTTTTTAAAAAAATTCACTACAAAGGACAATTTGACTTGTAAGGTTTAATTATTACCATTAAAACTGTTATCCCATTGTTATTTCATTACATTATGTTGTTAATTATTTTACAACTAGGCGGCATTTCCTGATTGGCTTATCAATTGCCCAAGGTCATCAGTATATCATACTTTTACTTTGTATATTATCAATATTTAATGTCATCTATAGTTACTATGCCAAGTTATTCTACTGTAGTAGACATAGAGATTAGAATAGAATTTACCGAGGGAAAATATTCATAAATGACAGTGATTATGTGTACAGAAAGCGAAAAGAAAAAACGAATTAAATTTTTTTTTCCAAAATTTATTTCATCGGTTGTTAATTTCTAGTAGTACCACTGTCTCTGCCCCCTACCCCCAAACATGAACATACACCAAAATACGGATAAGGATAATGGAATGGACAGAAGGGTTTTTGTTGTTGTTGTTGTTGTTGTTACTGTTTCAATGGTTGTCAAATAAAACCAGTTTACCAGGAAATAAATAGTTAAAACTCTATAAACATTAAAGTGATCGGTAAACTCTAAAAGATTCTTTATTAGAACCTTTACGTATTTGGGCAGCATCATTGATGAACAGGGTGGATCTGATGCAGATGTGAAGGCGCGGATCGGCAAAGCAAGAGCAGCATATTTACAACTGAGGAACATCTGGAACTCAAAGCAACTGTCAACCAACATCAAGGTCAGGATTTTCAATACAAATGTCAAGACAATTCTACTGTATGAGGCAGAAACCTGGAGAACTACGAAAGCCATCATCCAGAAAATACAGGTGTTTATTAACAATTGTCTACGCAAAATACTTCAGATCCATTGGCCGGACACTATTAGCAACAGCGCACTGTGGGAGAGAACAAACCAGATCCCAGTGGAGGAAGAAATCAGGAAGAAGCGCTGGAAGTGGATAGGACACACATTGAGGAAAGCACCCAACTGTGTCACAAGACAAGCCCTCACATGGAATCCTGAAGGTCAAAGGAAAAGAGGAAGACCAAAGAACACATTACGCCGAGAAATGGAGATAGACATGAGAAGAATGAACAAGAATTGGATGGAGCTAGAAAAGAAGGCCCAGGACAGAGTGGGTTGGAGAATGCTGGTCAGCGGCCTATGCTCCATTGGGAGTAACAGGCGTAAGTAAGTAAGTAAGTAAGTAAGTAATTAGAACATATTAGTAACATTGATTGTTTTGAATCTTTTCATTGATTGGCATATGTGTATCGTATACAGATTGCTTCAATATTGCCTTATGTCACAAGTAATATATAAGCAGAGATGATTGATGGTGTTAGCGATGGAGAATTCAAGACTTGTACTTCGTCCTATTTTTTGAACTTGTCAACTGTATGTATCTAGATAACAGAGTGAATGTTCACCTCGAAAATTGAACCCAAATACTGTTCATTTTAAACGTTATCATGTTATCCACTTAGTTACTAAGTCTAAATAGCCATTGGACATTTGCCAAGAGAGACTGATCAATTATAACTGTAAACATCAATACAAAGATTCAAACAACCGATACAAATTAATTTAATTATGGATCAATTTCCTTCCTTTTTATTTCATCTTGTACTCACTCACTCACTCACTCACTCACTCACTCACTCACTCAAACATTTATGTTTACTCGTAAATTCTACTCCAATTCATGTAGACATACAAATATAGACACAAAGATCATATTTATGGTATATATGTATATACATATATATACAAGTTTGTGCATGTATAATACCTATGCACGTACTGCAGAACACTTTGATTTAGTCTGTCTACAGTTTAAAAACAGATACATCTGGTATCTAGGCCGAGAAGTTGGCTATGGATTATAAAACACTACCAGAAAGAACAATATATACATATATATATATATATCACACATAGGTAATCCAGTTATTTTGTTCTCATTTCAGACTATTAATGAAAAATAGTTTGTATGTATGTGTATTTCTATGTAGAGATGTATATGTGTATATGGTTACGTGTGTTATGTCTATATGGTATACAATGGTAATATAGACAGAAACTAATTTCTAGACAATTTGTTGTTACGTAACTAGACTAATTATTAGAAAAGATACTAAGATCACATTAAATAGACAATTCTTTATGTGACCGAAATTACACATATTTGTCGGGACTTTTTTTCTTTCTTTACAATTATATAACATAGAAACTAATCATTGAAACTACTATTATTATACCAAAGTTAGTTAGTTACTTAGTTATTGAAGAACTGTCCTAGATTTAGGACATACAACAGCATGGTAATACTTTCTTCTTCTTTTTTTTATTTTGTTCTCTTCTATTTCAAATGATGAGTGATTATTATTATTATTGGATAGTAATTGATCATTATAGATTCAATCATCAAATGACAGATTCACAAGTTAAAATGATTTCAAAAAAATTGATGATATCACAGAACCATGTTGAATGAGTCAAAGAACTAACAAAAAAAGAGGAAATGTGTATTCAAACAATGATCAATAATCTTCAATAAGAAAATATGTATATGGAGTTTTATTCTCTGAACTGGATAGTTTGATTATGAAACTTTCATTATTCTTCTGAATAACATCATCATTAGTACAAACGTCAAGTCGAAGTGATATGTTCGAACTTCACCATATGTACACGTATATGTAACACTACCTTTAATACATTGAATAGAAAAAGAAAAAGAAAAGAGAAAAGAGAGAAAAAGTATAGTTTACTTGAATCATTATGTAATAAATGATCATTATAATAAATATCACTGTAACATGTCCTACGCATTTCCTAAATCAAGGTCATATCATACATATCACTATGGGAAAATCAATCTTTTATTCATCATGTTCAGAAATAACTGAAATGTTATGGACTAGACTAATTTAAGTAATCAAATTCATTAATTGAGTAATATATATATATAAGAAACAAAAACGGGTGTCCTGGATTCCATCATTAGCTACTATCTATCATTACTTATAATGCTTGTGACTTAAGGGAATATCGAAGCAATCCATATAGGATGTATATATTACCAATAAGAGAATGATCAATTGCAGTCCCATAGTGTTTGTTAGTTCAATGGAATATGGTTTTTCTAATAAAAGAAAAGAAAAAGAACAAAAAAAATCGATCTAATTCAGATCTATATATTGTCATTGATGAAGGAATGATAAACAGTAAGTTTCATTATATAAATATGTTGATAGATAATAAGTAGTATTTATGTAAATGATTTCATAAACCTACTATTAATTACTTGCTTACGTCTGTTACTCCTTGTGAAAGAGCATAGGCCGCTCACCAACATTCTCCATCGAACTTTGTCATAGACAATCCTTTTCAGATTTGATTCTATTTCCCGATGTAATGTGTTCTTTAGTCTTCTTCTTTTACAATTCCTTTCAGGATTACAAGTTAGGGCTTACCTCATGATGCAGGCTGATCAACTTATTATGATGAATAATATAGAATAAAATAAAGAAATGGTCATAAATGCTCAAACTTATCGATTTTTGATCTACATTATTTTGATAGACATAAACTATCTTATTGATAGTTTATATAATTGTTATAGTTTATGATTGAATATTGTTTATGACTTTTGCCTTGTTCATTATCATGTGATAAGATAATCAATTAGAATGTCGACTTTATATAACTTTGGCATTATGCCAAACAAATGATGCGTTAACCAGTACAAGCAACCTGGGGTCATTTCTGAGTAGTTATTGATATCTTTCGTCTAGTTCTGCTCGTTTGAGCCTGGAACACAATCACAGCTTGTATTGTATCAATCATATATTTCAGACATATATGGTTTATAGACAAACAACCCAAATCGCATCATACCAAGAGTTATGTAATAAGAATACAAATGTAATATCAGTTCACTAATAGGTCCTAGCAGTGACCATTCATTTATCATTAGTTAGAATATAAGAGAGATCTTAAGTGATATATAGCCCCCAAATGCCCTGGTGTGGCCGAGAGTAGGGAGAGTCCTCTCTCCCTCTCGAAATGCTCTCACATGGCCACGCGTATACAGCCTCTGCCAGCGAAGTCCTACTCACTGCCTTCTCGTGGCACTACTGTCGTTTACGAAAATGAAAGGATGAAAAGCGAATGTCCGGCGCTTTAACCGGATCCCAAACCAAATCAATGGTGCACATGGGCTCCAGTATCCTGCGGGAGCAAATGGCATATGAACCAATCGTTGGTCACCGGCTTCCATGGGACTGCATCTCCTCACGATGCTCCACTGACTTGTGGATCAGACCTTCAGGTCGAAGGCTCGGGGTGTGACCCCTTAAGAAAACCACCTGTTTCGGTTTGGGCACTCGGGCAGTATCCCAGCCCTCACACATATCAAATGAGATTTGTGTGGCGCATATGTAGTTGGTGCCTCCTTGTACCAATATCTATGTGTTAAAATAAAATAAGTGATATAAATCAATAATTAAATGAATTTATGTAATAACCTAAAATGTTTTGTAGAGAAACTCTTTTAGGCTTGTAACAACTTAGATCATTAGAAAATCCAAACCTTTTTTTGTGCGCACTTGACAACAATTTGTTTCAGTCTTAAATCTGCTCTGGTAAACTTATGGGTAAATCTGTTTCCTCAGCTAATTTACTCAACATTACAGACTAAATATATTTAATTGTGATTACCAAGATGGTGGAGAAGATTTGTAAATCAGTTGCATGATTTTGATGATGTTGAACTCCATCAAAATTGTGATTATCAGTGGAACCTAAGAAACGTATTCTACTCTGGATTCCATTGCTAATATTCATACTGAGACTTGGATTTAATACACTGAACCAAAATCATCCACCTGAGCTAAAAATCTTCTCCACACTGAACATCAAAAGCCAACCCTGTATTACCTAATCACTATGTCTAAATATATATTTCTATGTTATAGACAATAGTTACTCATGACAGTTATTAACTGATCAATGACTTACCTTTAGCACTAATGTGATACATATATATAATTTTCATATTATATCACACACTGATCTTAGTTAAATAACCATTGAAAACTAGAAAGCAATGAACATATGCTTAATCCTATTATAAGACTACTCAACAGTGTGAACGTACAATCTATCCGAGGATCGAACCCAGGACATTTGTGTCTCAATACTAGAACTTAACTCCTAGATCACTGAATCAACATCCTTTGGTTTTGTATTTAAGTAAGTTAATTAGTTCACCAATTATTCTACCTTTTTACATCAATAATTTAGTTATCATAAATACTCAATACTCGTTCACTATTAGATACATAGGGGATATTTATTTCATGATTACACAATTAATATCTTGAAAAAAGAATTGATTATTTCCCTGAACTATTTCCCAGTTCATATTGTAGTATGAAATCAATGAATAATATTGATTTTAACTGAATAATCTTAGATTTTAATTTGGTAACAGTCAATGTGTAACACTGAGGTTATGGATAGTATATAAGATGAAAGAGTTTAGTTATTACCTGTCAGTTTGAAAGATGTTTGTATTAAATCCGACTTCGTTTTGACTGAATTAAACAGTATAATCATAATCAGTAGTTTGAACATTCATAGAATGATATCAACCTATAACGTATTGATCATAAATATTATTCCTAATTTTACATTCCTCTATCTTCCTCAATTTCTACTTCTTATCTACTGAGTTCTCCATTTTGTACCGTTACTGCTACATTGGTGTATTGTTTAGACTTGCCTATCCTGATGACAGAATCAAACTTTGTCGAGTGAAACACTTGATCTCTTGGATCCTACTATATCACATAGATTGACTGGAGAAAGATGGAACTGAAAGCAATAAAGTAAGGCGTGATGATGAAATAATTCTCCCGATTGTACAGGGAAGTGATATCAATCAGTCGTTTCTGTAAAACACAAGCGTAGCCAATGGTACTGCCATCTCCCTTCAGTGAAAGAAGAAAATTTAAAAGGATGGGATCCAAAAATAGTATGTCTCACCTCGCCCCACAGATTTCTGTCACTGAGAGTAATGCCTTGATGGTACGGAGCTAATACATTCCGAACACTTCACTGAAAGATAATATGTGACCAACCTCAAGTAGTTGTCCTTTATTCTCTATAATCATACTCCTAGACTGTTCAGAACAGCATTCAACATCACCTTTGATTAACTGACTAACTTTTCACATTAATATTTTGCTAATTTCATTCTTATCTTTTCATAATATTTTGTTGGTTTTCTCTTTGAATGTGTGTTGGTATGTAGTTTATCAAATAATTTCTGTCATAATTAGATTATTTTAACAGATGTGGAGGAACCTTGGAAACTATTTTACAGGATCAAATCACAGAAACTATGTTTGATGTGTATTTATTCATTATTTTTGTTGATGGAGTTTTGATATCCTCTTCACTATAAGCTTCTATTTGACACAATAACTGTAGCAAGATCATTTGTCCGTCCGTAAATTACAGTTAATTAACTATAAACCTGTTACTCTGTTTGATAACATAAATTTCTTGTTGTGTATTTTTGAGATTCAGTATTTACGGTATCTGGTAGTTCGACTGATTGTTATAAATTTCAAGAATAAAGATAGTACAGATTAGTGGAAGTTGTTTAGTCTTCCTAATGTACTGATTAGTGGATCATGGAACTGATAGAACGTTTTAGCAAGTGCAAAAACTGTGTAGGCAGGCTAATAGTGGCTAAAGTATTGTGTAGCGCTGGGATTTACTGCGTTTACCACTCCATTTATATTACAAGTCTCATCAACTTTACTGGGCTTGTGACTGAAATAATCGTGGAACCGATTCAGGATGCTTATACTAACTCACGTCAGTTGTAGATTAGTTGAGATATCTGTCTCACAAACAAAGGATGACTATCCTACACATCAGTTATTTCTATTCTACTTTATGTCTGTGGAATTTAGCCCTTATGAAAAAAGGAGATTCGTAGATTATGAGTGTTTGATCACAGATGCCTATGAAGCATTGCTTGCGTGTCTGGAGACCAAAGAATGAGTAATGTTGAAGTGAGATACACAATATTAAGTAATTATAACAAATCAGTTAGTGAATATCCATCGACTGAATTGTTTATGTACTGGATATGTATTACGTATGGTCCAAGATAGTGCGTCCGTATGAGCAGATTAGCGTTTTGGAGTCCACGTAGTTTGTTTTTAGTCAAGATCGATGACTAAACATGAAATGGCCTAAAACTTGTCGGAATGGTCTACACAATACATTTATTCTTTATCTCAAAAACAAATACTTTTTTTAACCATGAATTTCACTTTTTCTTCTCAAATCTTACTGCTTACACACAATTTTTTGTTCTACTATCACTTATACTGTTACTACTCTGAAATTCGTATATATAGTTATATGGAAAATATATATCTATAGGATGATAGAAAAGACCACTGAGCCGGCATCCAATGGTGTTAATGTCTAACTTCAACCAATCCACAAAGTTGTGCCACCGTTAACCATTGTTTTCAGTGAGCTCATATCTAACAACAGACCTGGTTGAACTCCATTGGCAACGGCTTCTCACTAGGACTTCAGGAGTATCTCTTGAAGTCAGTCAGTAGTGAGCAGATGATTATTATCAGAAGGGGTTTTGTGGAGATTTTAGAAATTTCACTGATTGAAATCATGAGTCAACTGAAGCTAGACCACCATGGAAAACCTGGAAGCGCTGGATGGCCGTCTCGTCCTAGTATGAGACTTTTCTGCAGTGCGCGTCCATGATTCCGCACCCCGCGAGATTAGAACCCAGGACTTATCAGTCTCGCGCCAGGTGCTTAACCAACTAGACCACTGAGCCGACTAAATATTAAATGAGGATACGCACTAATCAAGGGGTAAGGGAGAAAATAATTTATGGGTCAGATAATAGTCTAATTGACAAATATAAAGAAAAACGACAAACAAACTGAATAGTAATCGCAATAGTTGAGATCATGAGTTAATTGAAGCTAGACCACAGTTGATTAAATGTTCCTGTAAAGAACTAGTGATTGTTTTACATTCTCTTTTTAAAAGCCGCTGCTTTTAGTCTTACCGCTCTTCAACCGACCTGTCTGGCATGACAGAACCTTGAGGAACGGTTTTTCTAGCCAGTATAGCTCGCTTGGTTCACCACGCCACGGTAGTAATAACGGTCGGGATCAGGCAGTCGTGGCCCTAATTTTACAGGTTTATACCACCTACTTATATACGCCTATTACTCCTTTTAGTCTGACGAAAAGAAAGTCATGTTTCTAGCATTTAAATCTTATTCACAGTAAAATTCACCAAACGATTCTCAAGGATTTTTGGAGCATCCTTTTAAATACATTACCTTCTAGCTGTTCTAAATAGACGTACGAGATAACATGATTAGGGTAATAAGGATAAATTATTGCTTACCCCTAATAAATGTGCCTTTTTGATTGTCTCTCTTTTGATATACGTCCTTTTTAATGTGCTCCCTTTTCCTACCGCCCTTTTGCCTGCGGTCTTTTGAATGAATAATTTTTTCTATATCTCCTTCTAGTATGACTTTCTAAATTTACTAATAAATAGTTTTATTACCATTTAAGACATAACCGGCTCGAAATCCTCTATTGTCAATTTATAATCCAGACTCATTAAAACCATAAATTCTGCATATATTACCTGATGTACTTACTTACTTACGCCTATTACTCCCAATGGAACATAGGCCGCCGACCAGCGTTCTCCAACCCACACTGTCCCACTCTGACTTCCTTTCTAGTTTTATCCAATTCTTGTTCATTCGTCTCATGTCTGTATCCATTTCTCAAAGTAATATGTTCTTCGATCTTTCTCTTCTCCTCATCTGACCTTGAGGATCCGATGTGAGGGCTTGTCTTGTAACGCAGTTTGGTGCTTTCCTCAATATGTGTCCTATCCACTTCCAGCACTTCTTCCTGATTTCTTCCTCCACTGGAATCTGGTTTTCTGTACCCTAATTATTTGACATCTTTATTGTATGCACATAGCAGAATTCTTATTGCACCATAATCTTACGTTCTCATGTATTATTATTATTATTATTATTATTATTATTATTATTATTATTATTATTATTATTATTATTATTATTATTAGACATGTCCTACTTTGTACTACGGAAGAAGTCCTATTCATTTCGAAACAAATAATTCATACGTTTATTGTTATTCTTGAGTGACATGACTGAAAATCGTTTGCAATGTACCAGGTGCATCCACTCTTTGTGTTCTTCCAAATTTTAATCTTCTGACTTCTCCATGTTGCTTTTCTTTTTCTCTTTCCAAATGTATTTCACTGGATTATACTCCTTGAATAATATGTTCAAACCATTATCCTTCCGATTACTGCTTATACTTTTACTACCTCTAACACTATGAGATTTGAATCGACAATTGTGTCTCTGTACTAATGTGGTATGGCAACTTGAACTGATATACGTACGTACGTACGAAGTCCTACGTTGTTGCTGACTGACTGACTGATTTATTCAGTCATTCACTCTTTTATTCTCCTTTAAATTTAGTAGAAATACATATTTGTGCAGTTTTTAACTGTAGCAAGTATTGATTTCATTATTTGTTGTGTTTGCTTTTTGTTGTTGTTGTTGGTGGTGGTGGTGGTGGTGGTGGTCAATGCATCAATTTGTTTCACATTTTTTGGCTCTGGATATTCCATTGTGTGTTGTCAAGCTGGTTGGAATACAGTCATGATTCATGTGTTTCATGCTGTGATTTCTCATGAATTTTTCACTTTATTTATACTTGAGTATTAAACAAAATTATTTTTACAGGATTTATCATGCAATGTAAAATGAAAGTTTTTGTTTTTGAATTTTGCGGCGAAAGAATGAAAGTCGTTTTCTCATTTCTGATTGGCTCATCCAATTATTATAGTTACATGGATTACATGAACTGAATAGTACATTTTAAAGTTTTTGATGGATTTTTGTTCTCTGAGCTGGATGGTTTGGTCGTGAAGCTTTCATCGTTCTTCTGAACGACATCATCAGCACAAACTTCTGAAGTTTGTCGTTCAGAAGAACGATGAAAGCTTCACGACCAAACCATCCAGCTCAGAGAACAAAAATCCATCAAAATCATCCACCTGAGCTACAAATCTTCTCCATCATCACATTTTAAAGTGTCAGATTCAAATTCATTAACTAACTGTTGTTATGCTTACTACGTAATTTAGAAATATTGAAGATGTTTCGATTCCATCTAGTGGTGACGGATGCATAATACGATAAAAATGGATGCTTAGCGTATTTCATTTCTTTTATTTGAATCTAAATTATAATATTTAATTATTCTTTGATTGTCACAATTGATTGATCACTGGGTAGCGATCAATGTCATGTGTCTCAAATCCTTATTTAGTACAAATCGAATGCTATCGATCATGTTACAATGTGGCAACCAGTCTAGGCGACTCGATATTGCGAGCACTATATATAGAGATTAGATGGTGGTCGGAGGTAGTGACACGGGATCGAATCCACCAGGGAGCACCAGTTCCCTCAGGATTACAGGTACACCTTGCTGACGAGTGCCAAGTAGCACAAAACCCGGGTTCAGTGTTTCCTGTCGACTACCTACACCCACCATCTAATTCTTTGATTGTAGATGCTACCCTTGATAAGATGTTCAAAATTGTTTATCCTTATGAACCAATCAAGCATATAGACTGTAGCACCCCATCTCTTGGTCCTGTCATACTATACAGATTAGTTAGATAAAGGTGTACAGAGGTGTGACACCAATCATGTTTCCCTAAAACTATCAGCATAATCAATAGTGCTATAACCTCTTATCACTAAAAGAAGAGAGTTAAAAAGTGTGGAACCTAGAAATAGCATATCTCACTTTACCCCGTAGATTTCTATCACTGAAAGTAATGACTTGAAGGTACGGAACTGACACATTTAGAACTCTACAAAGAAAGATGATATGAGAACAACTTCAGGTAATTGTTGCTTGAGCACTGATATCACCTTTTCAGACCGTCCAGACCACACCAAACTCAGTCTTCTTTTCCTGGCAACTAAAGAAGTATGATCTTTCCTTGAAATGAGTAACATGCAAGTAGTAATTCTCATCATACACGTTCATACTGAGAATCGAACCCAATAACTTCCACTTCAAACGATAATGTCTAATGCACTGAGCTACTGAGTTCAGATATTATAAGCTTCTGAAGATGCACTAACGAGAATGGAGATTGCTTTAATACAGTTCTTAACCTCAAAAATAGGAAAAAAGGCAAAACCTTATAAATAATGTTACAAAAGTCTCAACCATATAATTATTAGCTATCCATCATCGATAGAATAGTCATCCTTTGTTTGTAAGACAGACATCTTGACTACTCTACAAGTGATGTGAGTTAGTATAAACCAATCAAGCATCTTGAATCCGTGTCGAGCCCAGTAGGGTTGATGAGATTTCCACTGTAAGTAATATGGTGGACACTCTTGTTAATATCACTCTCCATCATTAGTTGATATTTGTTTTTTAAAAAAAAAAACATATTAGTAATAATAATGAAACTTAAACTTTCTGCTCGACTTGAATTCATATCGTTCATTGTTAGTGTCAGAGAAGTTAGTAATCCGTATTATAGTGACTGAGTGACCTTGTTTGTGATTGAGATACACTAACTGAATAGTTACTAAAATTTTATTTGTCTATTCACACATGTTGATCGTATTCTATCGGACAAATCGGAATATGCACTTTAGTTCAAGGAACTTGATATTGTGTATGCTTTAAGTTGTTATCAAGTATTTTGAGGTGATCTTCATAATCTCCTTGTATCCAAATCTGTTCTTGTTGACTTATATCAGCCTAATATATCTATTCTTTTAAAAGGATTAATGTCCTTACTTTGTGCATGGAGGACAGCTGACAGATGCATTCCAAGTAAGGACCGGAGTCAGACAAGGCTGTTTACTTTCTTCCTTCATCTTTCTTCTGGTGTTCGACTGGATTATGAAGACCTCGACATCTGAGGAAAAACACGGCATACAATGGACAGCTCAGAATCAAGGTGGTTCAGATGCAGACGTAAAGGGGAGGATTGGTAAAGCAAGGACAGCATTCTTACAGTTGAAGAACATATGGAACTCAAAACAACTTTCAATCAATATCAAAGTGAGGATCTTCAATACAAACGTCAAGGCAGTTCTACTGTACAGAGCTGAAACTTGGAGAACTACTACAACCATCATCAAGAAGGTACAAGTATTTATAAATAGTTGTCTACGCAAGATACTCAACATCCACTGGCCAGATACCATCAGCAACAGCCTTCTGTGGGAGAGAACAAACCAGCTTCCAACTAAAGAAGAAATTAGGAAAAGGCGATGGAAGTAGTGGATAGGACATACAGTACGGAAATCATCAAACTGCATCACGAGACAAGCCCTAACTTGGAATCCTGAAGGGAAGAGGAAAAGAGGAAGGCCAAAGAACACATTACTTCGGGAAATAGAAGCAGATATGAAAAGGATGAATAAGAACTGGAAGGAGCTGGAAAGGATTGCCCAGAACAGGGTTAGATGGAGAATGCTGGTGGGCGGTCCGTGCTCCTCCACAAGGAGTAACAGGCATAAGCAAAGTAAGTGATGTCCCTGCTTTGTACAACTGGATATCATGCAACTATCAATACAAACTGATAAATTTCTACTTTTTGCAACATCAAATGATGTGAACTACAAGTCTTGGATAAAATTAAACGAAAATCCTATGAAACTTTTGAATGTCGAATATATAAGCATATATAAACCCATTTACTCATTCAGTCATGGAATCATCTACTACTTTCTTACTAATACAGACAATATTGATTTTAATAGAGAAGTCAACTCTGTTGTCATGTTGTTCCAATAATAATGTGCATACTTATACAAATCTACATTTTGAATTCACCCTTTTTTTTGTAACTAAATGATCCAATTTTACGACATTCAACGATGTCCAGAATGTAGGACAATAGGTTTTTATATTTTCATCCTACAAAAGTACTCCTATACGCGTGTGTATATAGATTTTTTTAAAAATACCTGATTGTATTTGATAATGTATTATCCTATGGATTAGCCATAGTGATTAGCAGTGTGTATGTGTGTATGTGTATGTATATATGTATGTATGTTAGATATAACTGAACGACCATTAATTTAGACTCTTTATGGTTGTGTGTATATGTTTGTATGTGTGTATATATAGATTGATTATAATTTTATTTGACAAATAATGACACTAATTCAAACTGTGTAAAACTGATGATGATTTTTGTTGTTGGGGTGGGGGGTGGAATGCACAATTCGATGTGTGTAACTTAAGTTAAGTGATAGAATTCTCATAATGATCTGAAAGAATGTTACATAGTTACAGTGAATGATTTGAGTGAGTTTTGAAAATACTAGACAAATACAATCAATAAAACAAACTGATTGTGAAACTGTTCAATTGTGTATGTGATCAATTTATGTATTTGATTATTGGTGTTGTATATGTTTACCATTTTAGATGGTTGAATATAAGGTGCATCATGACATCAACAACATTGTCTGATCATGTAATAGTGACCAATATCACTATTATTTAGTCATTTAAGATTGATTGAATTCAGTTGATCAAATTATCTTGTGAGAAGTAGTTTAAATGATTTGAGGTGAGAGGTAGTCCGCAGGAGACATGGACAAATAGTTCGTAGAAGTTGGCACTCGTTATAAAGGCGTACCTTCAATCTGAAAGGAACCTATGCTCGTTGGTAGATTCGAATCTGTGTCACCCAACTTTGTATTCGGAGATATTACTACCAAGCACTAAACCCCTGGAGATTGAAGGTTTGCCTTACTAATAAGTGCCAACTGGCACAAAACCCCAGATTCAGAGTTCCTATCCATAACATTCAACTATCTAACATCATGATATAAAAGTAAATGGAAAGAACATTAGGCATGGTTAGAAGAGGGCATACAATCCGTTAATGAAGTTACAAACTTTTCGTTTGAACTTCGCCTAAAAATCATGACCTATATTTTAATATAGAGTAATATAACTATTAGACTTATCGCTGCAGAAAAGTTGTAGTTAGTTCAGTTTTGTCTTATTTTCATAGTTCACATTTATCGATCTAATTTATTTTGTTTTATTGAAATCACGAACAGATCAAAGTTAGACCATCATTGAAAAACTGGAAGCCTTGAACAGTCGTTTCATCCATGCATTAGACTCCTCAGAAGCGTATATATACGGCCCAACAAGCAAGGGCTGGACCAAGGACCATCGATCACTCGCGAAAACGCTTAACCTCTTGACCACAAGGCTTAATTCAATCACTCCGTAATGTTGACTAATCGTGTTCGACTGTCTTCAGTAGGTAACTTCCTCACACCCGACACAGTGTAGCTTCTCTGATCAGGGTTTTTCACTAAAACTCAAAAAAATTTGCCTTTCGAAGTTAGTCATTAGTGAGTACATGATGATTGTAAGCATAGTCTTACATAGGTGTACAAGTTTGACTTCAATTCCACTTTTATTACATTACCATTGTAACCATTATAATTTCTTTTGTCATTTCCTCGCTAACTATCTTATCAATTTCTTTTCTTTATGTATTGTAACTTGGCCCGATATAAATTTTTGTCAGACTGTATGTTGATATCGATCGACTGGATGACCAATAGCCAATAAGCTTTCATTAGCGTTTGTATCCAGTCCAATATTATATGTAATAATCATAATATCCAACTATTTATCACATTCTATCAGCATATTTCATGATTTCTTCTATACTTTCGACTAAGCAATCACATTTAGTAGTCGTGATATAACTTACTAGTTTTAAATAAACTGATGTTTGCTGGTAAAATAAGTTTACGACCTTTGAGAATTAGATCATCAATTTTTTTTTACGTGAACCAGGCAACTTTCATATACGCAAAGATGGATAGTGGTTAGCAGTGGAATCCAGTTTGACGCGAGTTTCATCCTATTTGGGACTCTTCAGCTGAATGTACCTGCATCTCAGTGTTCATGTTCACTCTGGGACTCGCACTCAGTACGTTCGCTTCAAACGCCATTGCATTATCCACTTAGCTACTGAGTCTCGATAGCCACCTTCTTGTGCAATGGGTGAAGTTATATTCACTTGGTGTTGTTTACTTGTGTCTTCCCGTTGTTAGTTAAGATGGCCATTGATCAGTCTCTTGTTAGCACACCTAGCTGACGAGTCCCAAACAGGACGAAACGTGCGTCCTGGATTCCACTGTTAGCCACTACCTATCTTTGCTTATAAAGTTTGTGACTTCAAGCAATATCGAGGCAGTCTGCACAGGATGCACATATGCCAACAAGTTACAAGTAAAGCAACATCAAGTGAATATAACTTTCATATACCTTCATGGTATTCACACTTCTATTAATTCGAAAAGCTAAAATACAGTGGTCTGTAAAATTCTACTTGGACTTCATTATGTATGACGATTTACTAAATAATCGTTTAAATTATTGTAATTTAGTTGGTGAATATACTAAACTTATCCTACGTAAATACAAAGTTCATTGGAATAGATCGTTGATTTAATTATTAAAAGGGTATTTGACATTTAGTTTGTCGATCGTAGGTTCAAACCCTGTTCTGCCTACTTCATTTTCGGGGATTTAGTTAGACTAGTTAGTTTACAAATAAACTGTGTAGCTTGAAACCAAGTAAATTAACCCATAAATAATTGATAATATACATAGATGACCGGTTTTTTTAGTGATTAAACAGAGTTGATAATTGAACGAATCCCCACAAAACTCATTCAAGAATGCCATAATGGTTAGCACAATAGTGCTATAGTTCCAGTCATATGTCGTGATTGGTGGTGTTTAGATATGTAAGGAATGAAACAGTTTTCACTAATGACATTGAATGATCGTTTCGTTATATCGCAAATTGAGTGAAGTAGAAACCGGACCACTGGACACTCACCCAATGGTCCTTATGGTTGAGTATTTTCAGTGAGTCGTCAAGGTCTTGGGTTAAATCGATGTCTAAATCATAATTGCGCATTGTTGAGGATATCTTGTGTTGGATGGGACAGATATTCAATGATTCCTAATCTTCAATAGTGCCCTGAAATCAATCTGTGAATAAAACGAAGCCTACAGATTTACATAATTCATCGGTGTTTTAACGATTGAAAATATTGGGTTAGGCTATATAAAATGAAGTCGTCGAAAGTTTTGGATCAAGCATTTAAGTATTTAAACTTGGCCTATGTAAGAAGAAGTAAAGTGTTAGAAGTCAACAATCATAGACATTTGATTATATGACTTAAAATCTATCATGGTAGTTGATTATTCGAGTATATCAACAGTCTCGATTTCATAGTTCATGTCTGTTCATTATCCCATTGGCTACTTTGATAAATTTGTCGTTGAAATCCTCGATAAATTTTGTAAAAGCCTAAAATAGGCTAAGAACATATCATTTAATCAGCATTCATTTAAAATATTCTAGAAACTTCTAAAAATTTGATGGACTGTTTCAATCTTCGGTTGGCTTGTAGTGAACAAGAACATCAATGGGAACAATCGAATGTATTTGACACAAAATTAAAGGACTTGTTAATCAAATCTAACAATCATAAAGTAAATGCTTAATTTGCAAAATGTCCACCAATTGTCTCATAGTGACTCAGACTTCATTGTTCTTGCATTTTCATACAAATTGCATTCTGTTTCCATTTTTAACTGTTCGATCCTCTTGTTTCTCTGATGCCAGACCTTCTGTTCACGACTAACATCATCTACTACTTATGTCAATATAAGTAGCACACGCCACAGGCTGACTAAACACTACTAAGTACTTAGCATTATTCATGAGGTTTCCAGAGGTCAGAAGTTATCAATGAACCTAAAAATAAGGTTGCTTTCTGTGCATCGACAAAACTTAAAGTGAAACATCTATTCTTATTTTAAATGTTTCTCCACAGTTTTGTATTTAACAATACGATAATTCCAGTAACCTAGATGCGACTAGGAAGTTAGTGTCGAACGTCTGAATGTCAATCATACTACTTATGTCGGTAGACATAAGTAGTATGTCACACCAATCGAAATTGGAAAACTTGGCAGCAGAAGGTTGGGATGATCGGACCGAAGAGAATGAGATAATTGATGGAGGATTTGCAAATGAAGTACTGAACGTATGTTTTTCACATTTGATGAAAGAACTCTGTAATTTCGCATCAAAATATGATTTGGTTGTCCACACCTGAGTCTTCATCCATTTTAACACTAATTGTTAGATAATCTTATTAACGCCAGTTTATGACAAGTGTTGCAGTCAGTTCCAAACACGGATTGATACTAACTGAAGATCTAGTGACAAACAATTAGCACTGGACAGCCGTTTCGTCGTAGCATGAGAATCCTCAGGAGTGTTTATCCATCCGTCCGTCCGTCCGTCAATCAGTCAGTCGTCAGGCTAAATCCCTGGATAGTTGAGATAGTAATAGTATCAGTAGTAATAGGAAAGATTAGGTATTGAAGGTACGATTCAAAAAGATAATGTAAATTAGTGAAACGAAAAGACAAAATGTCATGAGGAATTCAGAAGCTCAAGATTTGGGGGAAGACAAATATTGGATGGATCTGAGTCATTCCAAACGATTTTGAGCCATCTCATTCAGAGACTATAAGCATTAGTTACGATAATCATACCAGAAAACATCGCCTGTCGAGGTAGATTGCGGCTGACCATACGAGACAAATGTCCTAATCACCTCACTTGATGAATATTTACTACCTCATTATGCGATTCTCCATCCTTTCCCAGTGCTCTATTCCTAACCTAGACATTGGTTACTTCGTGGTCCCAAAATACATGATTACTGCTTCAAAGTCTTATGATCGAATACTGGTAACCCACAAATATCCTATATTCTTAATGATCATGTTTCACATCCATAGAGTGGAACGAAGCAAACTGCTGCGCACTGATATCTCCCTTTAGTTTGGACAGTGAACCCAGGACATTTAGGTATTGTCATAATTTTTTTACCCTGAGAAAATAGCTACTAAACAGATCTCGAATGAGATGGTGAACAAATAACATTTATACAGTACAACAAAGCTGATATATTTAGGTGTACTAGGCCAAGATTGATGAGGCTGTAAGGTTTAACAGAATGAGTTAAATAAGATATGTAACACATATTCCTAACCAAATCTTCCCTCGACCACTTATATTTGTTGATGTAGGAATCGGTTGAAACTAGGATCCAGGATCATTTTACGAAGTTGCTAAGAACTGCGTGGTTGAGGTACACGTGTTTTCCACGTCAAGGGATCTGTCAGAACAAACTAGAACGAATTCACTCTGTATTTTCGCTCATATCTTGAGTTTTAAAATCATCTCATACTTTGTTTACTTCAAGAATTCATCCCTTCCTTTCTGATCATATTGTTGTACTCATAATGTTTTCTTCTACCATCACTAGTACTGTTAATTGTCTGACAACATTTATCTTGATAATTCCTTCTCCAGGTATTAATGTAGTGTGGTAAGTTGAACTGATAGACATACCTTCGAGGCTCTAAGATGCATATGACTAATTGACTGATCATAAACTTTAGTTCAATATTTTTCTGCTGACGATGTCCGAATACCTAAAGTTACACTGTGATAATTTAAACCAATTCATATAAGTGCCATTAATTCTTTTCAATACTTAGACATTCCTGAAACCCTCTTCTCAAGGATAACTAATTCAAATTTGCTCAGTTTGTGTAGTTAGAAGAGAAATTGTTGATGTGGATTTCCGTACCATATTCATATATATCTAACCACCGTCTACCTTGACACACATTGTTTTCTAATGATATAAAAAGTTGGGGGCCATTAAAACGATACGTATAATCGATCCATGGAGTGTAATAGGCCGTGTAAATAAATGAACACCAGTTAGCTCGTAATGATTGTAATCGATGTCTGGAGACGTATAATTGATCACAATGGCACAGAGCTGCTCACTTTTTATTCCCTAATCATATTGTCTACCGTGTTTATTGAATGACCTATAATCAACTAGTGTTCCATATTAGCTGATAATATACCGACTGTTGCTTGTTGCTCATTTGAAGAAATCCAGGAGTTGGCTATACATTTTGGTAGTTTCTTGACTAAGAAAGGCAAAACAAATTGGTTTTGTTATGAAACTCATGTCGAGCCCCCAAATGCCCTGGTGTAGCTGAGAGTGGGGTGAGCCCGCCCTCCATCTCGAAATGCTCTCACATGGCCACGCGTATACAGCCTCTGCCAGCGAAGTCCTACTCACTGCCTTCTCGTGACACTACTGTTGTTTACGAAAATGAGAGGACGAAAAGCGAATGTCCGGCACTTTAACCGGATTCCAAACCAATGGTGAACATGGGTTCCAGTACCCTGAAGGGACAAATGGCGTATGAACCAATTGTTGGTCACCGGCTACCATGGGACAGCATCTCCTCACGATGCCCCATTGCCTTGTGGATCAGCCTTTAGGTCGAATGCTCGGGGTGTGGCCCCTTAAGAAAACCACCTGATTCGGTCTGGGCACCCGGGCAGTATCCCAGTCCTCACACAAATCGAATGATTCATGTGGCGCATATGTATCTGGTGCCTCCTTGTACCAATGTTTATGTGTTTAAATAAATAAATGTCGAGTACAATAATTTGATAAAGAGATATGTATTCGTAGTTTGCTTTATAGGTTACATCCAAACTGAAAACATCAAGATAACGATCCATCGATTTCCTTTGATCCGTCGTTACGAATAAATAATAGTTCAACTAGTTACCTTTATTCAGTTTATATCACGTCATCCTTCGAGTGACATTATATGACTTCTGGAATTTTCATAATTTTCTTCATCACATTCATTTACATAATGACACTGTTTATCTGGAAGATTGGCCTAAAAAAAGCTTCATGAATCATATTGAACACATCCCGTGGATACAGACTCTATCTAAATAAAGGGTATACATAATGCACCACGTTAAATCTAGCAGTGTCTGGAATTAGAAGAGGCCTGAGGGATTCGTACTTCGATCTCATTGGCTGCCACATCCACAAACTAATATGATAAGACAGTGCATTAGATTCATGGTTATAGTACACGTTTCAACAAATTAAAGTCCAGTATCCATCTATCTCCTTGGAAGATATAAATGCTGGATAAATTCATTTTGAGGAAGCACTGGGCGAAACAACCCCATAAAATTACTACTCCTACCTCTTTTTTAGGGATGATTGGGGTTTATTCTGGCAGCTTCACAACTAACTTTACAGTAAACATGCTTAAAGTATGCTTTCTGATTCCAATGGAGCTGAGAATTATGAATGGGTAAAAGTTATCCAGCGAAAACAGAAACAGTGTATCCAGAAATAAATTCCCTGTGGCTGTGACGACGTCCAAACTTGAATAAGAAGTGTTAATAGCGTGATCAGTCGAGCTCATTTTTACCAAAATGTTTGTCATCGCACAATTATTGATTTTTATGTAGATAACAAACCAACAATAACTAGTAAGATTCTCTTTAGAATCATTGATACTATTGGACTACAGGTTTGAGGAGCGCAGACGAATGGGTGTAAAAAAATTCATATAGTGCGTGAATGGTTTCGAATGCAAAGTTAAACCACGGCCGGATTAATCTTATTATTTAATAATTTTTCTTCGTACATGAACTTGAAATTACAACACTGAATCCCAACCCAGCAATCTAATTAGTGAAGTTTTTACCATTTAACTTGAAAGTCCTCTGTTTGACCACTGGTGGGATCACATGTACACACTGCTGAGTAGTCCCATACCAAGACGAGAGTACTGTGTCAATGCTCCTTGCTTTTCAATGGTGTTACAACTGAAATCAATCTGTGAGGCATATAGTCTGGAAATAATAGTTAGGCAAAGGTTTTTAACAGTCAATATGTTCTCTCTGTAGTCAGTCATTATAGTTTCTTTTACCAGTTTAGCTGTTGCAACTGTGTTTTTACATTGTCTCATAAATAGCGTGTCTTATTCCCAATATAGTTGTGTCTCACTTTATTAAAGGCTAGATATAAAGGAAGATAGGTCAGGAATTTTAGTGTCACTATGTTACTTTTCCAGTATTTAATATGACAATAATATATAAGCCTGTTATAATAGAGTGTGCATTCCTTCACGTAACATTCATATCTATTCAGTTTAAGCAAATATGAAACTTGTAGATTAGTTACGATATTTGAGAAGTTGGTAAATAGTTGACCCAAACCACTGACCAGTATGTTACTCCGAGTTGGAAGCTGTTCATATTGCTCACTCACAACTGAGAACGCAATCCAATTCAAGGAACTTGATGTCCCCTATGGATTGCAACGCATTTAGACTATATAGCGTGTTAAAATTTCAGTGGTTCATCTTTTCTACTCCAGTTGATTCGTCTGTTGATTGATAATTAATTTCTATACATGAGCATTATGAGGTTCTTAAGTTAAGTTGTGATCTGTCAAGTTAAGTTGGATGGGAGTCGAACAGTCACTCATCGAACTTGTGAATGAGTAAACGAAAAATGAGTGAGTGAGACCGTGATTCATTGGTATTACTATTTATGGGAGTTGTACGATATCAGAGACTGCCTGAATGGAAAAAAGGAGTTGATTGAATTCCATCTCCAATTATGATTTATATATTGTGAGTTAGATCGCTTGTGCAACTATCGATGTGCACTTCTGATGATCGCAAGGTTAGATGATAAACTGTCTAACCAGTCACATACCGAATGACTCAGTGGTAACATTTCGAACCTGAAAGTGGGGGATGCGAGTTCGAGTCCACCTGAGAGCATTGACTCTCACAAGATTGCAGGTGTACACGGCTGATGAGTTTCAAGTAGAATGAAAGATAGGTCTATGGTTTCCTGCCGACCACTTCCAACCACTGAACATGAAAATATAGTGGATACGATGTCGAATCACTTAGAGTACTGGCTACTTTACAACTCGAACAATAAAATTCAATTTAGTTCGACTTCTAATTAGAACTCGTAGAGAACTTAAATAATCTTACGAGTTTTGTATAAATTTTTTTCGAATGTATATCAGAGTCTTGTAAATAATGTTAATCATACTATTTAAAAACTGGGTTTGCATTTAACCTGTTGTTCACATTCAAGACTGGATATGTATGTGTATATGTACGCTGTGAAATGATACCTTGACATACTTTCGGATCACAAGTTGTAGGATATTCGGTATGTGGTTAGAAGTGAAGTCGAAAACCTGTGTTTCTCACTATGTAAAAATCATTAGATTACTAATATATTCATACACGTTTAACAAGTTTTGACTTTCTGAAATTAGTTGTTTAATGCATAACATGTTGAAGTTTAAAGTGACAGGTGCTGGATTTGAATGTCAATATGGATATCAACACCATGGCTCAGGTTCATTCATATGACGACTCCTAAATAGGATGAAATACACGTCCTGGTTTTGATTGTCTACCACATTTCAAACAAACTAGTTTTTTTTTATTGAAAAACTCAAGTGATATAAATTAGACCACCATTGAAAACTTGGAAGCAATGGACGGACTTTTCGACCTAGTATGGGACTCCCCAGTAGTGCGCATTCACGATCCCATACGTGGGACTCAAACCCAGGACCCTTGGTCTCGTACGCGAATGCTTAACCTCTAGACCACTGATCCGTTGTCCAACGGTGTTGATGTCTAACTTCATTCGATCCATGACCTTGGATGATCCTTCATCCATTGTCCGATAGGGATAACTATCTCCACTGAACACGGATTGGACTCCATTGATCACGGCTGCTCACCAGAACTTCAGGAAATTCATCTTGAAGCTAGTCAGCGGTGAACACATGATTATTATCAAGATTAGGATTTGTGGGTATTGTTTTAATTTTAATAGTTGAATTCATGATTCATTCTAAGCTAAGTTAGACATCAACACCATTCGATGCCGGAACAGTGGTCTGGAGGTTGGGTATTTGCGCATTAGGCCAAAGGTCCTGGGTTTGAGTACCTCGTGTGAGACGAGTTCCAAACTAGGACGAAACGGCAGTCAATTGCTTCGAGGTTCTCAATAATGATCTAGCTTAAATTGACTCATAGATTCAACTATTATAATTACTACAATCTCCACAAATCCCCATTCTGATAAATTATAACCGTAAAACAATGATAGTTCGAACAATAATTGTTCGGACGAAACTATCGTAAATGAGTTATGTAATATCTATAACAAATTTAGTAAAAAATGATTGTTTTGCTAAATTTATCAATGAGAACACATAATGATGAACGATGATGACGAAACGAAAGTCCTGGATTCCATTTTTAGTCACTACTCAGAAGTAACAAATTAATTGTTCTTCCCCTGTTTTCCAGCCAAGATAGGTCAATAATAGTCTTGTGATTGAATTTACTGGCAATTGAGTTGGAATTGCTTAATTTTGTTTTAACCACTAGTTCATGGAGGTAGACGCCCAACTTCGAGATCAACAGTCTGGATTCTATAAGGATCGATCGTGTACAGACCAAATCGCAACTCTACGGATCATTGTGGAATAATCAATTGAATGGAATTCATCACTCTAAATCAACTTCATTGACTATGAAAAGGCATTTCATAGCGTGGACAGAATAACACTATGGAAACTTCTTCGGTACTATGGCGTGCCTCAGACGATAGTCAATATCATACAGAGTTCATGTGATGGAGTAAACTGCAAAATTGTGCATGCAGGACAATTGACAGACTTTTTCGAGATAAAGGCCGGTGTCAGGAAAGGTTGCTTACTCTCACCATTTCTCTTTCTCCTGGTGATCGACCGGATCATGAAGACGTCAACATATGAAGGGAAACGTGGGATACAGTGGACATCTAGGATGTGGATGGACGATCTACACTTCGTAGATGATCTGGCTCTTCTATCGCACACACAACAACAAATGCAGGAGAAAACGACCAGTGTAGCAGCAGCCTCGGCATCAGCAGCAGCAGTAGGTCTCAATATACACAAAGAGAAAAGCAAGGCTCTCCGATACAACACAGCATGCACCAATCCAACCACACTTGACGGAGAAGATTTGGAAGATGCGAAAACCTTTACATATTTGGGCAGCATCATTGATGAACATGGTGGATCTGATGCGGATGTGAAAGCCTGGATCGGAAAAACAAGAGCAGCACATCTACAACTGAAGAACATCTGGAACTCAAAGCAACTCTCTGTCAACCAACACCAAGGTCAGGATTTTCAATACAAATGTCAAGACAGTTCTACTGTATGGGGCAGAAACCTGGAGAACTACGAAATCTATCATCCAGAAGAAGCAGGTGTTTATTAACAGTTGTCTACGGGAAATACTTCGGATCCGCTGACCAGACACTATTAGCAACAACCAACTGTGGGACAGAACAAACCAGATCCCAGCGGAGAAAGAAATTAAGAAGAAGCACTGGAAGTGGATAGGACACACATTGAGAGAAGCACTCAACTGCATCACAAGACAAGCCCTCACATGGAATCCTCAAGGCCAAATGAGGAGTAGAGGAACACCAAAGAACACATTATGGCGAGAAATGGAGATAGACATGAGAAAAATGAACTAGAATTGGATGGAATTAGAAAAGAAGGCCCAGGACAGAGTGTGTTGTAGAATGCTGGTCGGCAGCCTATGCTTCATCCGGAGTAACAGGCGTAAGTAAGTAAGTCATGAGTTCGAACCACAAATACCTAGATATATATTCAGTAGATATTGAGCACATACTCTCAAATTGGGTCTCGTTTATTTGAAATAGTCACCGCAAACTGCTTAACTAAATGCTACTTATTGTACAATTACAAATGTACTATTCCAAGATAGATTGAGCCTTAGAAGATGTGTTATAATCTTTGAGGTGAATGGTTGAACTATGTGACACGTTTAGTGTCGCTTCAGACGACATTATCAGCAGGATATTACCATCCAACTTAGATGATACATCTCTAAAATACTCTTTCTAAATCGCGAATCATCCCTTCCATCTCATAGCTGTGTTTATAGAGTAGTTCATTTAAATTACTAGTTAGTATCGACCGTTGAGCCATATTACAGATTGGCTAAATACGAGGAATATTCTTCATAGTTTATATCACAAATTGACTATAGTTAGATAGTCATTGAAAACCAAGAAGCAACGGATACCAATGAGACTGGAAAAATAGTTACACAATATCGTGATTTGATTGAAGTTTAGAAATTCTGACTGAATGTTTCGAACAGTCATTGATACACTGAGTGACCTAAATATCTTAAATTCGATTTGCAGTGGGATGCGGCTTCACATTTAATGACAAAAATGATGTCTGGTGTTTTTTTGGTTTTTAATCGCTGTTTAACTTAGGTTAGCTTGTTATGTAAACTGTGACACTCGGCAATCTCTATAAACCGCTTACAGTCATAGAAGTATCAATTTTTGTATACCAATACAGTAGCTTAGACAACATGTACTCACCAAAAAGATTTAAGGATCATAGATATATAGTATTTGTGATCATACTGTTTCGGAGTTGTCTTAATTAATTAATTATTTTCAGTTCAAGATTGTGGAGATTGTTGAGTATTATTTAAATCATGAACTGACGAACAGTAGAGCATCATTGAAAGCCTAGAAGCTCTGTACGGCTGTCTCGTCTTAGTATAGACTCCTCAGCAGTGCTCATCCACAACTCCAGGTATGACAAATTGAACCCAGGACATTTTGTCTTGTATGAGAACACTTAAATTATAGACCACTAAGTTGGCATCTGACAGTGTCGTTGTCTAACTTCAGTCGATCCTCGACATTGGGCGACCACCTTCCATTGTCTTCGGTGGTCAACTGCCTCACATCCGACATGGTTGAATTATATTTATCTGGGTTTCTCACTAGAATTGCGGAAATTTCCTCTCAAAGCTAGTCACCAGTGAGCGAATGATAGTTGTAAGTACGGAGTTGTAGAGATTGTTGACTTTGGTTGAAATCCTGTACCGACCTAAGCTAGATACTAACACCGTAATATGCCGACTCGGTGGTCTAGAGTTTAGGTGTTCTCACACAAGACAAAATGTCCTGGGTTCAATTTGCCACGTTTGGAGACGTGGATGCACAGTGCTGAGGAGTCCAGACTAAAACGAAACGGCCGTCCAGAGCTTCCAGGCTTTCAATGCTGTCTTAACTTTCATCGGTTCATAATATCAAATAATGAATTATGTCCGTCAACCCTATATGCTTATTCACTTCCGATCACCTATTTTAAAATTGTACAATTATTGTGAATGGCTGTTTTTATTCTGACGAAGTGTTGTTTTCTATGTAAATTTTATATGATAAATTGCACAATTAAACGGGCCATGTTAGATTATGTAGAACGACGTCGGAAAAATATTAAGGGTTGTGGTCAAACGAGGATGTAACATTAGTCTATTAAGTAATTTATTATTGAAACGTTGGTAGGTCCATACTAGTTGGTTAGAATCTGAGTGATAACCACAATGATTGTTTGAAAGAGTCAGATAATATGGCTCAGAACCAGTAATAGTACTGTAGATCAAGTCACTTGTTTTCATAGTCTACATCTTAAGTTCCGATATTCCTTCGTGCATAACTTTTCGTTCACTTTTCTCAAACTACAGTATCAATGCTTAGAGTTTCTCATTATGATTGGCACTGTATAATTTCGATCTGTTTTGTCATTCATCTTGTGAATTTCATATCATTATACTCATTTGTTACAAACAATTCGTCTTACTCCCTCACTGACAACAAGTCATATGTTGATTATGACTAAGTGACTCGATTTTACGTGTGAGATGAAAAAAACACAAATATATATTTTTGAGATATGTTTCTTCCCATATATACTTAAGAGAAGTACGAGTTGGATTAACTGGAGTTCAATATGCGGATTTGTGGAGATGGTAGTACTTTCACAGTTGAAATCTCGAGTCGATGTAAGCTAGACGACTATTGAAAGCTTGGAAGCAACGGACGGACGTTTCGACCTAGTACGGGACTCCTCAATAGTGTGCATTCACAATCCCACATGCTGGACCCAAACCTTTGACCCTTGATCTCGTACGCGAATGGTTAGGCTCTAAACCACTGATCCTGCATCAAATGACGTCAATGCTCAACTTAAATCAACCTATGATCTTGCGCAACCCTTCATCCAATGAATAAGGTGGATAACTGTCTTACACCGCGGAGTACCGTCCTAGGACTAAACGACCGTCTAGATATTTCAGGTTTCCAATGGTGAACTGGCTTAGTTCGAACCGTCATCTCAACTTTGAAAAGATTTGGATCCATTTTTACAATAAATATATTATAGGATGTAGAAATGATTAAGAGTATTTACAACTGGAGAAGGATTACAGATAGTCATTTTCTGGATATATCTGCGTAAATGCTTTTTCGCGTTCGCACGCGAGACCGAAAGTCATGGGTTCGAATCATGCGAGTGAGGCCGTGGATGCGGACTGCTGAGGAGTTCCATACTAGGACGAGGCGGCCGTCCAGTGCTTCCAGGTTTTCCATAGTGGTTTAGCTTCAAATGACTTATGATCTCAACTATGAAAATTACTATAATATCCATAAAACCATTTTTCTGATAATATTGTACACATGTTTATTCTAAGAGATTTTTTATTCTAACTAGACACAGAAATGAATTAGACAATTACTGTTTTAGCAGAGGCGTTTAGAATCCCTTTGTTGATATTCAGGGCTTTGAGTGATGAATCTCTGTAAGGATATGTGGATTCTGTGATCAGTAATTCTATGTAACCTTTTCAAATCTGTTGAATCAATCAATAGTTAACGAGACTCAGTAGTCTAGTAGATAACACGATGGCATTTAAAGTGAAAGCCTTAGTGTCCGCATCAATAGTGGGGTAGAGGTGCATCCATTTGATGAGTCCTATATTAAACGAAGTTAGAATCCTGTATTTCACTATTTGCTACAATAGAATTAGACTAACTGTTGTTTTCGGAATGATTATTAATTATATTTGGTTTGTCAGTATTCATAATTGATTAATCACTGGGTGGTGATCAATGTCATGTGTGTCAGGTCTTTCTTAGTGCAGATCGAATCATACCGGTCAAGTTGCAATACGTCCACTAGTCTAAGTGACAAGTACACCTTACTGAAGAGTGTCAAATAGCATGGAACCTAGGTCCATAGTTTTAATCACTAGGTGATTGATCGCCAAGTCCCTCAGTGAAAACCAGATCTAGGATGCAGGCGTATCCAGCTAAGGAGTCCCAAGTTGGTCGTCTTGGATACAATTGCTGACCATCATTCATCTCAGGTTATATATATATATATATTTGAATTTATGAAACTCAGTTGAAAAACCATTTTCATTGAGTTAACATTGATAATATGATGTGAAGAATGTGTGTGTGTATATATGTAGATATACATATTTAGTATTATTGTTTCCGAGTTATAAAACAACTGAAGAGAATTCATAGGACAGAAAAAAATCATATTTACTATGCTACAGTTATTGTTATTACTTTGTTCTATTTTTTTTAATGAAACAAAACTTTTCAAAACCAAATGGTTTGAAGGTCCTAAGTTCAATTCTCAGCCTCAGACTCGTGAATACACACTCCTAAAGTGTCCTATATTATGATGAAACACCTATCCAATACTTCCAGGCTTGTCTACCTTAGATTGGTTCTTGATATGAATAGAATTATTTTGTGTTAGATTGGATTTGTTAGCATTGCAGTATTTCCAACCATTCAATTGTATACTTTAATATTTTTAATTGTAATTTCAAACACATTTTTCTGATTATGGAGATTAATAAGTTTTTGATTGAGATCATGAACCGACTGATGTTAGACCACCATTGAAAACCTGGAAGCACTAGACGGCCGTTTCGTCCTATTGTGGGACTCCTCATCAGTGCGCATCTACGACCCCGCTCGCGGGAGTCCCACAATAGGACGAAACGGCCGTCCAGTGCTTCCAGGTTTTCAATGGTGGTCTAAAATCAATCGGTTCATGATCTCAATCAAAAACATTTTTCTGACTTCACACTAATGTTTATTTCATCCTTTCAGTGTTGTCTTTCCTAAATTCATTTGTTTTATTCATTAGTATGATGGAACGTCATTAAATTAATAACATTAAGGCCAATCTCAGTTTTATTTTTCCCATTTAAACTCACCCTCTCATCAACTAACAAGTTTTCACACCTTCCCTCCCTCCTGTTGTACTCCTCAAATCTGTCGCCCAAAAATACTAGTCACTTTAAAAATGAATAATTGGTTATAAATGTCAGTCATTTGTACGGTGATTATATTTTTATTAATAATAATGAGCTCTAGTAATCCAGTTCAAACTTGGTTATAGTCAGACAAATTTTTATTCAGTATCCCGTCTTAATGTATTTGAAAGAGAAAGGTGTATGCGCCCAGATATAATAAGCACATATTTTAAAAACACTTGAACTAATCACTATTTTCTTAACATTCATAGTTATACTCTTAAATATCGCCGTTAGAGGGGAATTGAGAAAACCATAGTCATTTTAATGTCAGCCTCATCATTTCATTACTGAATGTGAATAAGTTATTGTTCGAAAACGTCGAATTAATAATAATAGTAGTACATAACAAACTGACAGTAGTTAAAGTACCATTACAAACTATAAAGCACTGGATAGTATGAGACTCTTCATCGGTAGATTGAGAAGATACCACCGAAAATCGAACAAACAACGGACTTATAACTGTAGAGCCTGATGATGAAGTTATTCTAAATAACTTGTAGTGAGTGTTTTTTCTCCGTCCTTCTTGAATCGCGAAATCTACGCCTAATTTTTTTCACTTTCACATGTTACTATTTTGGTTGCCGTCTTGATAATTTCGTTTTTCTGATCTGATTCGTCATTGGAACTTGAACCGGTGCACTTCGAATAGGTTTTATGACTGACATTGATTTATGGACGAAAGAGTGAAGAATTTTTCGTTGATGGTGGCCAGGTGTGAACCTTGCTTACCTACTTACGCCAGTTACTCCTCGTTAAGGAGCATAGGCCGCTCACCAGTATTCTTCATCCAACCCTGTCCTGAGCAATCCTTTCCAGCTCTTTCCAGTTGTCATTAATCTTTCTCATATCTGCTTCGATTTCCCAACGCAATGTGTTATTTGGCCTTCCTCTTTTCCGCTACGGCATAAATCTTATTTCATATGGTTTATACCTCTTAAAAAGTTTAAACATAATCATCAGAATTTTCGAGGGGTTTCATCCTATTTAGAATCGGCCATATGCATATAACTGCATTACAGCATTTTTGTTACTATAATACGACTTGAACTCGTTACTGATTTCAGTTAAGCAGTCAACTTTTTGGAACTGCTATATTTTCACATGGCTAAGCTAGTTTTAGTAACCTTAAGTATTCACCAAACACAGGGTTGTGTATTCAGTTTTTCGCCACACTTTGTATGGATACAACTTTTAAATAATAAGTAGTCGTTTTGATTTTTGTACACACAATCCACCCAAGTTAATTATTCATACTAATTTTTATGTGAAAATTTTGCAGAGATTAGTTCAATTTAGAGGTAGAACTCGTTGTGTCCTCGGTGAGGTTGATATCGATGAAAAACCGGAATGACTGAGTGGCAAATTCTCTTTTTACTAGTAGACTCATCAACAGTGAACAAATACAACCAGACTGAACAAAGCATGTCATACTTCTTTGAAAACATTTATAACTAACCAACTTGCTAAAAAGTCAGTTACTGATTTATAAGGATGCATGGATAAATTCGTTTCTAATGAACGGTAAATCATAAATTTAAGGTACAAGGGGGGGCATTAGCTACATGTAATATTCCTAACGGCTTTTCATATAGAAGTTATAGGAATAAATGTTAGACTAACTCGAACACACCACAAAACTGAATGACTTTTCCATTTAGAAAAAATCTAATCGCAGCTATTTTTTAATGGTGAGATGATGTACAAGACATAAAACCTTGGTCGTTTATTTGAACCAATCAATTTATGTCTATTTTTAGTTCTGTCTGATAATAAAATATAAAAATTAAGAAATTCTTTGTCTGGCCCCTTGTTCCTTTCACTGATATGTCCATCTACCCCCCTTCTCTAAATGCGATATTATTAACCAATTATATTAAGACAATATGTCTAATTTTGATTCGCCAATATGATAAATGCGAATTTCTATTTAAATGGTCAGTGGTCAGGGGGTTAATTTCATTGAAGATGACTTACTGTTAATGTATATAACATTTACATCAGGAAATTTATTATTTGAATATATAGAATTGTTTCCCCCCTTCATCTTTCCATTTCACTACAGACTGTGTTGTTATTGGTAGGTGAAATTATCTTTGGGGGTATATTATCGCATTGAAATTACTTTTCTATGAATTAGTAACTATTCTTACAAATCAGATGAGATGAGTCGTGTGGAAACAGATTGCAACATAAGTAGCTAAATTATGTATCGAATTCAGGTCAGTTTTTAATTTTGTTATTTCTAAGATGATTTTAACTTGTTTTCATGCATAAGTTGTAAGATTAAGTAGAATTTAGTATATTTTCATGTTTTTCTGTAAAGATATTGTATACTGTGACAGTTCAATTTACATAACGGATTCCACTGCTAACCACTATCCATCTTTGCTTAAAAAGCTTGTGACTTATGGTTATATCGAGGCAATCCGCACAGGACGCACATTTGCCAACATGAGACTGATCAATTGCAGTCCTAAATAACAATCGGAAGATACATGTAAAACAAAATCAAGTGAATTTGAATTACTATATAATTGTTGATCATATATCCATAACAATGATATTTAAATGTTTGAGAACATATTTGATTCCTCACATCTAACAACAATATCACCATTCTATCCAATCATTATACATATACACGGTAATGATATATAGAGTGACGACAATGGCAGCTTCACGATTAATACATCCATCTTGGAGGACAAACCCCCCGGAAATTGATTGTTTTAACTATTTAACCTCAGATAAGATTGAACATATCTGACATACGGAGTCGGAGTTGAAGCGGATTAACATTGAGCAATCTCAATGTTGAACTTTCATTTTCCTGATCATTATCAAACTTGTTCACAGTTTATTAAGTGTTAAACCATTTGTCTAAATGGACAAATCAAAACATACAAACCCACCAAAATAAACTTGCTCAACATCAACTTGTATCATTGATTTTCTTGAGGTAGACCACTACGTGGTTTCGTTATCTCTCACGTAATCCAAACATAATTACTTACTTACGCCTGTCACCCCTCACGAAGGAGTATAGACTGCCCATCAGCATTCTACACCGAACTCTTTCCTGGGCAATCGTTCCCAGCTGCCATTCATCCTCTTGATTTTCGCCTCCGAATACTGGCATAATTTGTCTTTTGGTCTTCCTCTTCTCCTTTCGTCTTCAGGATCCCAAGTTAGCACTTGCCTCGTGATTTACGTAATGCATGTCCTATCCACACACCACCGTCTTTTCCTATTTTCCTCTTCAGTCGGAAGCTGGTTTGTTTTTTACGACAGTAGGTTGCTGCTGATTGTGTCCTGTCAATCTAGAAAATAATAACAGTAATAATATTAATAACAATCGTTATTATACGTATTACTTAATAGCCTCATGAATAAAATCCCTGAGACTGATAATTGCTCTGTTTATCATGATAAGTGTATTTGATGAGAGCAATTATTATTCTCAGGTGTATCATTCATGATTGTTCGACGGTTTACTGTTTCATTATTTTATGTTTCTATTTGTTAATCAATTATTCTCATGAGTAAATTCTTAACATTTGATGCATTAAACGTGTAAAGTAATCAACCTTTAATGTTAATTCCATGATGGTAGACACAGAATAACTAATTAGGGTTCGACTGAAATAACTGTTATCGATGTTTGAAGTTTTAGAATTATGACATACTTCAGAATCAGTCACAGTGGTGACAATCTATTCATTCATTATCTTCCCCTAGATCTTAATTCCTAATATTCCTCCTCAAAACATTTCATTCTGTCTTTTTGAACCTCATTGTCAACAACAGTTCTCTTAAGAATCATTACTACCATATGTCATATTCTAACGAAGAATAAATAAATGGTAACTGCTAGGAACTATTTGTGGACTGTTATAGTACATATATTCTTACTATATAACTAATAAGTAACTATGTAATATGTACATTCATATTCCTTTTATGATAAGCTTTTATTTGATTTATTGTTTATTACTATACGATTTACTTTTCTTTAGTTAGTTCCAATTTATTTGTTGCAGTATCTCACAAAGACAATCACTTTTTTGGCTTGATTTTGTAGAAATGTTATTTTCTATTTTATGGTATGATGAGGTCTGGGATGTCTGTATATAAAACAAGTTTGTCTGAAATACATGACTCATATAGCAGAGGTTGATATTGATGTTGTAGACTGGACCGTCTGGGTTAGGCGAGAAGCTACTATCTGAGAGGACCACAGGCTGCTTGTACTGATTAACTCGTCATTGATTTGGCACAGTAGCAAGGTCATATAAGTTGGTGTTCTAATTGGCGATTTAGTCACGTGATATATATATAAGCAGGTCCACAAGACATAACACCATACTATTTCGGTTTCTTTTACTACTGATTTTGCTGATTCCATATCATCGATTTAATTTAGTGTAGCAAGTTGAGCTAACAAACAACTGCATGAGTCTCAACGTTACAAGTGAGTGTTGAATATCAATTGTGCGAAATTAATAAATAAAGAAACATACAGAATATACATGACCTAACCGGTGAATAACTGTTATGTCTAAGCAATTGACCTATATCATTCACCAAGTTCACCCATTAAAATGAAGATCATAAATGGTGTACTCCATGTCTGCTATTTCGTCCATATTCTAGTACCCTTTGCCAGCAATATGATCTGACTGATACACTCAACATTGATCCAACGTAATCTTAACTTTTATTGAACTACTGATGCATAATAACTTTATTTATCCTCAATCTTGACATCAAAGCGATAACCACAGCCAAAGTTTTATACTTAACTTTCAACCAAGCAACTTAGGAGTTATCTCAAGCACTCATTGGCTTACATACATGACAAAACAGACTACATATTACACCAGAAAACAGTAAATCTTGGTTATACGCGAATAGACTTAAAGTAACAATGAATGATAAATAGTTGATTAACAAAATAGTTTAAGAATAAGGAGATGTTTAGTATCAGTTAACAGATGAAGCGGTAAGTTACAATAAACGGAATATATGAAAAAGCTGATGTATTATTTAATAAAAATATAGACGATAATTGTCTGAAATAAGCGTTAGTTCAGGTCTGTGGATATTAATTTGCTTGAAAACTACTGAATAAAACTTATAATATTCTCGATGAGACTGTACTTTTTGGACGACCTTAGAGCAGTGCTAAAGTGACCTTGGAATGTTCATCTACCTACTAAGATTAAATGAGGTTTATATATTTGTGTGAGGAATTAGGATTAGGATTTATAGTTGAATGTTAGGGTTAAGAATTAGTTTTATTGTTTTCATCACGAACTGAAATCAGCTATAATACCAAAATTTATAATTAGCCAAATAAATGAATGAATTTCGCGCCAAAATCCAAGACCTTCTATCTTAAATCTGATTGGTTCGTTCAATAAATTATAGTCTCATCATATTATATAACTTCAGGGATTCTGGCAGATTTCTTCTGAATATCTGATATCTATTAACAATTAATTTTGTTGTCTAATAATATAATTATTAGTAGTATCGTCCGTTTCAAGTGAATTCAATGGAACTCGGTAAGTGTAATTAAGATTAGACAGTAGTGATCATTCAATGTTTGTTAGGATCATGTATAAATTCATTCGACTTATGTGTATTTCAATGTAATACTTGAATGGCATCTGTTGATTATGATATGCTTTTATGTTAATGTAGTGTAATATCCTTTCAGTAAAACAAGTTGATAAGTCTTGCTAATTGAACGCTATTTTTTGGTTCGTAAGCTATTCTCGTAACCCCCAAGCTAGAACTACACAGCGATCTGAACAGGAGAGAAAAATTGCAAAGTATGCGAGAAGCACTTTACTCCAAATGTTCGTTCTAGTACAGAAAATATAGGGTTTTTATAGTATTTTAGGTGTTTTCGGGTTTCCCGAAAATTCTGGAATGCCACTAAACATAGTAGCAATATAGTAATCAGTCAATCAGAAACACCACATGTGACTTTTCACTTTCTTGATGTTTCTGGCTAAACCTCAAGTAAACGCTGATTGAATAAAATGCTTCTTGGTGTTTCCTGAGCCTTTCTTGTCATTCGCCAGAAGTTTTCTGTATCATCCCAATACAAGTAACATTCAATTACATAATTCCAACGTAATATCCTTCTTGTATTATTACTATTTCAGTTATGTATGATATTTGCTGACTAACCATAAAATCCCAGTAAAAGTTGTATTTAATCGAGTATATTTTATTAACGGGTTGTTTTGTTTTCGGAGGGTGAATAAAATTTTTGTCATGTACCATTGGCCTTTGATTCCTTTCTTCACTTGCATTGGGTTAAACGAAGTGTTTTCCTATTTCAAGTATGAGTCTTTCCAATGGTTATATCAATGGGTAGTTTTGTAGTTTTATCCTCCATTCAAGTTTCCCTCGATAAAATAAATAACTATAATTTGTCTACATAAATGAATTATGCCATAGCTCTGTAGAGATGAACTTTGAAAAACAAGCGTATGATGATACTGGTGTTGCATCGATCTCCGATATTTTGTTGTTGTTTAAACTTATAAGAACATTGTCATGCTCGATTGTACCATATGAAATACCTAATGACATGAATATTAAGAAATCGAAATGAATGGCCGCAAATACATCTTTTATTGTTTTGACTCATAATTCATGTAAACTCCGAGCCGGATGGTTTGGTCGTGGAGCTTTCATCGTTCTTCTGAACGACATCATCAGCACAAACTTTAGATAGAAGTCTATCTGAAGTTTGTGCTGATGATGTCGTTCAGAAGAACGATGAAAGCTCCACGACCAAACCATCCAGCTCAGAGAACAAAACACCACCAAAATCATCCACCTGAGCTACAAATCTTCTCCACCATCTCATGTAAACTCCTTTATGTTAAGATCTATTGAATAAGGAAACATCGTCATTGAATAATGGTTTCATTCAAATATGCGGTTACACTTCAACAAGTCGACGATATTCACAAACTAACCATGTATTGAACAAATGAATTTCTAATCTCTTGTTGAAATCATTATGTATATAAATGATTAAGTTTAAATCTGATATCTTTTAATTTATAGTTTTTATATTTAAAGTAAATTTTGGAATTTACTATGACGTATAACTAACTTTGTCATAATATTTTGCCTACACCCTAGTAACAATGAGTTCATTAGTTTATCATATTACTGTATGTGACAAGTGATTAATTAGTCATGAAAATTCCACAAACTTATACTGAAAATGATTATGTGCTCACTTCGGTTTAACATGGTTTAAAAAGCTGTGACTGAGCGGTTGGATGTGAGGCAGTTACCCACCAAATACAATACAAGATGGTCGCACAATATCGTGAATTGGTTAAAGTTAGACATTAAAACCATTGTATCCTTACTCATTGATCTAGAGTTTAGGCGTTTGAGTGAGGCTGAAGGTTTTGGGTTTAAGTCCTTCGTAAGGAACCACTGATGCACACCTCAGAGGAGTCCCATACTAAAACGAAACGAATGTTTAATGCTTCCAGATTTTTAATGGTGGTCTAACATTGATCGGTTCATTATCTCAATAAACTTTAATGTCCGAATACCAATGGTCATGACTTTTCACTATGATTTTAGAAACGTCTTTAAGTAAGCTAATAATCAGCTAACTATTGCACACTACTTGGATAGATTTTATGCAGTTAAGAAGAAGAAACGCATTGATGATAATAAAAATTGCATTTAACAATGATTTTATATTTTTAAATTTATTTCAACACATAGATATTGGTACAAAGAGGCATCAAATACATATGCGCCACATGAAACATTCGATTTGTGTGAGGGCTGGGATACTGCCCGGGTGCCCAGACCGAAGCGGGTGGTTTTCTTAAGGGGCCACACCCCGAGCCTTCGACCTAAAGGTCTGATCCACAAGGCAATGGCGCATCGTGAGGAGATGCTGTCCCATGGTAGCCGGTGACCAACAATTGGTTCATACGCCATTTGTCCCTTCAGGGTACTGGAACCCATGTTCACCATTGGTTTGGAATCCGGTTAAAGCGCCGGACATTCGCTTTTCGTCCTCTCATTTTCGTAAACAACAGTAGTGCCACGAGAAGGCAGTGAGTAGGACTTCGCTGGCAGAGGCTATATACGCGTGGCCATGTCAGAGCATTTCGAAAGGGAGAGCTGATTCTCCCCACGCATTTTACCAACCCCACCTATTGCATAATCCGTTTCTATTTTTACCTGTAAAAAAATTTGATGAAGTTTATAAAGAGTTTTTCCGCTTATTTTAACTATACGACTTGATTTCGCAATCACAAAAAAGTTAACTGTTTCATTTTATCTCCTACACAGTATTTATGACGTCATTAGTGCAAGGATTAATTGTCAATGAAAGTTTTGCAGAACGGGTTTCGTGGATATTTTAGTAATTTCAATAGTTGAGATCATGAGTAAATTGAAGCTAGACCACTATGGAGAGCCTGGAAGCATTGGACAGCTGTTTCGTCCTATTGTGGCACGCCTCAACAGCGCATATCCACAATCCCGCCTTACGAGATTCGAACCCAGGACCTGAGGAGTCTCACAGTATGACGAAACGGCCGTCTAGTGCTTCTAGGTTTTCTATGGTGGTCTAACTTCAAATAAAATTTGTTTATGATTCGATCAGTACTAAAGACTAGATAAATATAACAGTAATTTCATACACATAGTTCCCTTTTTCATTTTGAAGAGAGAAAGAACAAAGAATTGAATAGAATAGCATGGATTCATTTGATTTTATTTGATCCTCGTCATCTGCTTACAAAATGTGATGTTTAAAAGTGGTTTAATTTACTTGCATGAAAGAGTTTTGTTAATTGTTATAATCTTACGTCATTATAGTATGGCAAGGGTATAAATAAACGTAATAGACTAAAGAAAATATTGTAAATATATCGTTTATGTTAAGGAACATTCTACAACAGTGATGGTAACGGAAGTCTAAAGGGGCTAGAAACAAGTGATTACGCAATGAGTTAACACTGATAATTAAGAATAAAGTGAGCAAAGCTCAATTAATAAAATAAGATTGTTAATCTAGAAGACAGTCGAATTAATTGAAAGAAACAGTTGAACAAAATGTTATAATGAAACGAAGGGATATTTGTTGCCAAGGCAAAGAAAGATTAACAACCATCACATTTTTGGACATAAAAATAAGGTTTCTGACGCCTTCAACAAACTTCAGAGGATTGGGGCTTGACTGGTTATTAATCACCTTAATAGATCACAAGTCGAACTGATGTCCTGTATCAAAGAGACGTTTACTAATTAAGTTATTTAAGATAGTTTTCCTCTTCTTCGAAGGCTTTTAGGAAAATGTTCAAAAGTTTTATGATATTCTCTTTTTTCTGCTCAGCTAATATAGCTGCTTTGATGGGTACGTGTAAATGTGCAGGCACAGTTGGAGGTAACATAAAGGGGGTATTTGTCAAACTTTTATTGATATGTTCAATATGTTTTATGTAGTTTGACTGCATGTTCAGTTCAGTTTAATGCAGTGTTAACCCTCCTGCTTGTGACGTCATAACATTTGAAGTAGAGATTTATAGATAATGGTTTTTCATCGACTGTTGTCATACCCGTCTTGTTTTCCCTAAATTCTTCACATTTTTCAGTAAATTTCTGTTTGTAGCATTTACCTCTTGGTCATTTTTCAGTGTTCACCAATTCTCCTACCAATTTGTCAATAATACATATCCTTTCTACTTTATAATATAGTGTTTTGATCAATGCTTTCTTGTAACTGATCTACAAAAAACTAGTAAGCAACTAATTCGTGTAAACATGTCATTAATTTACTTACTTACACCTGTTAACCCCAATGGAGGATAGGTCGCCGATCAGCATTCTACAACCCATTATGTCCCAGCCTTTCTTTCTTTCTAGTTTATCCAGTTCTTGTTCATTCTTCTCATGACTGTCTCCATTTCTCGAAGTAATGTGCTCAATGGTCTTCCTCTTCTCCTTTAGCATTGAGGACTCCAAATGACGGCTTGCCTTGTGATGCAGTTGGGTGCTTTCCTTAATGTGTGTCCTATTCACTTCCAGCACTTCTTCCTGATTTCTTCCTCCACTAGAATCTGGTTTGTTCTCTCCCATAGTAGGTTGTTGTTGTTAGTGTCTGACCAACGGATTCGGAGTATTTTGCGTGGACAACTGTTAATAAAAACTTGTACCTTCTGGATGATAGATTTCGTGGTTGTCCAAGTTTCCGCCTCATACTATAGAACTGTCCTGACATTTGTACTGAAAAATGCTAACCAGAAAAAAATAATTCATGCCATCAATACAAGAGAAAAAGAAAACTTTACACGAATAACTCCAATGCTAACTGTCAACGCAATCAGTGTGATATTATTTGGCGAGAGTTCGAATCGAACATAGAGAAGCATATCCCTCAATATATATATATATATATATAAACATATATATGTATATATATATGTCTTGCTAACACATGCCAACTGGCATCCTGCCAATTATCTCCAACCAATCAACAGTGAAAATATAGTTTTGTTTTTTATTAAAAAAAAGATTGTGAAACTTATCTTCATACTAATCAATTCTTTATGTAGGAAGATCATTGTGTAGAAAGAACAAAATCTATTTTCTTTTTCATTTTTCGAGAACATCTAAAGATAACAATGATGAAATACACGTAGTTAGTCAAGAATACAAAAGAGATAATGCACCATCTGTTTAATTTAATTATACATTCCTAATTATTATCAATATTATTACTAATACTAATAGTAATGATAATGAGAATAAGAATACAGCTGTATTGCATAACGAATGTAGTCGAGCATTTACAGTAAACTATAATTCACAATTGGGAAATCGTTTTATTCATATTATGTTTATGTATACAATAGTAATTTGGAAATTCTTCACAGTATTCATGATATAACATCGATAGTTCCAATTCAGTGGTCCAGAGGTTAAGCATTTTGCGCACGAGACTGAAGGTCCCGGGTTCGAATCTCGCGGGGTGGGATCGTGGATGCGCCCTGCTGAGGAGTCCCACCATAGAACGAAACGGTCATTCAGTGCTTCCAGGTTTTCAATAATGGTCTAACATCAATCGGTTCATGATCTTAGTCAACAACATCGATAGTCCCACCTAAATTCTCACATCCCCCAAAAATACAGTAATCAGAAGAACAATGCATATAGTCAGATGAATGCTTACAAATATGGTTATGCCCAAGTAAACTTACAGATTACACGGTTTAATCAATAAAATAAGCAACAATAAATATGCTTCAATGTATAAATATCAATTAACTGCATCAATGGGATACTTTTGTTAATGATAATGAAGTTCAAGAAATATTAGTTTTGAGTTTTTTGTTGTGAAGTTGAAGAAATGAATGACTTTACCGTTATCTCACATATAAAAAACGCATTGAAAGTATCTTCTATAACGGGTGATTTTAGACTTATTAACAAGTAGTAAACGTGCCAAATACTCACTTTTCCCTCCAATTTTCCGCGTATATGAAACGTAAACTAATAAGTTTCTGATTCAAAAGACCCGTGTATGCCACTTTGTTAGTAATTTATTGAATACTAAACTATTTGATTAAGTAGAAGACTTAAGATAGATTGTTATTTCCTTAAGTGACTTAACCATAGTCTTGTCGTTTAACTTCATTCCACAAACCCCTCAACGAATTTGTTAGTAAAGATATTGTAGACAATGATGAACAAACAATTTTTATGTATACAGAATAAATAGAATGAGGTTAATAGTGGAATCTAGTACGCGGATTTCATTCTATTTGGAACTTGTCATCTGGATATACTTGATTCGAACCCCCTACCTTTCATTTCAAATACTAAGACGTCATCCACCTAACTACTGAGTTCACATAGACACCAATTTATTGAACGGTTGTGATTTTTACATTATTAGTGTTTGAACCATCCCGTTGTTGTTATTCAAGATTAACTTTTTTGTAGATATATACTAGTCCTAAGTAAATTATTTCGATATAACCTTTTCGTGCATGTTGCATAAACTATCGGCATCCGATGGTGTTAATGTTCAACTCTAATCAATTATCATGTGCTCAATAGTGACTAGCTTCGAGAGGAAATTTCCGGAGTTCTGGCAAGAAGTCATGACCAATGAAGTTCAAGAATATCGGATGTGAGGCAGTTACCCACCGAAGATAATGAAGTAGGGTCGTTCCATATCATAAATTAGATAGATATGTTGTTTGTGCATTAGGCAGGTGATCATTATAGATTGAACTCACATTGGGTACTGATAAATACCGAAGACTAATGGACAGATGTTTTCTATGGGACCCTTGAGAAATAAACAATCATGACCACGTTGAGAGTGAGACACTCATTATCAGCGGTATTTTATGTTCGATGCAATATACCACATATTGATCGTAGTTAAAAATGAATCTCATTGGATGCTGAACAAGTTTGGAACTAATTAAGCAATATATACCCGTAACTACTCAAGAGATCAAACTTAGGACTTTCAGATCTTCCATTAAATATCTTACTTTTAAATCATTAAGTTGGAATTCATTGATTTATTTCGTTAATTCTCCATATTGCATTACCATTATGAATATCTAGCTAAATTCTATCTTTAATGTAGACTTCAATAAATAAACATTCTTTCAACTAAATTATTTTATTAATGTGAGAGTTTTGTGAAAATGATTGATTTTTGTAGGACACATCACAAACTGACCTACGTCAAACAGTCATTGAAAAGTGGGGAGTACTAGATAGATGTTTTGTTTCGGTTTAGAATCAACTAGCATTGTACATTTGCAAGTCAACCGCGAATCAAGGTCAAGGCGCTGGGCTTCAAGAAGAACTCAAATAAAGACTGAGTCTCTGCATCCAGCCTGGATAAGATTTAAGAAAAAAAAACAAAGGTCATTAACAGCTGAACGATAACTGAGTAAGCCGAGGCACAGGACAGATATTTAGAAACGAACAGACAAAAGAAGAACATTAGAGCTGATAAGCGAAATGTGTGGGAGACCTGGCAAAGACAGAGAAAAAAGCTGAAGGTGAAGAAGATACCAGACAGTTATACGATACAATGAAGAGGATAGAATTGAAATATGGTAAACGAAAGCGGTCAGTCAAGGATAAAGAATGCAAAGCAGTCCCTGATGTACAAGAGAAATGAACAAGGTGGATGGAGTACTTTGAAGAGCTGTTGAACAAACAAACGCCACAGAACCTACTGGACATTGAAGCAGCACCTACAGACATTCCTATGGTTGTTACCCGAAAAACGACCGGAGAAATCAACATGGCTATCAGATAAATCTGGAGTGGTAAAGCGGTAAAATTACACAGGATACCAGCCTAGATGTTAAAATTAGACATAGAGGCAAATGCAAAGATTTTCCACGTTCTCTTCAGAAAGATTTAGGGGGAAGAACAAGTACTTACAGACTGAAAAGAAAGATATCTCATCAAGATTACTAACAAAGGAGATCTTAGCAAGTGTAGGAACTATAGAGGCATCGTAGTAATGTCAGCGTTTAGCGAAGTACCTGAATAAATTCTCACAATCATACACAACTCGTACGACCGACAGAGTTGAGAAATTGTGCATGGAGGGAAGCTCATGCATACACTCCAACTGAAGTATGTTGTCAGAAAAAACTGCCTACACTGCCTATCCTCATTCTTCTGGTTATTGACTCTACTATGAAGACCTCCACATCTCAGGAAAAGTAAGGAATACAATGAACACCTTAGAAAAAGCTGGATGTTTTGGACTTTGTAGATGACTCAGTCTTTCTATAATATTCACAACAAAATATTCTTAGTAAGAAATCTAGTATAGAAGGGGCTTCTGCAGCAGTAGGCCTCAGTATTTACAAGGAAATAAAACAAAATATTGAAGTACAACATAATGAGCAGCAACCAAATTATACTTGATTGAGGAGTTCTGTTCGAAGTGGAACCCTGTACATACTTGGGAGTATTACTGATAAATAAGGAGGATCTGATGCAGATGTGAAGGCCCGTATTGCCAAAGCAAGGGCAGTATTCCTGCGATTGAAGAATATCTGAAATCCAAAAGAACTGTCAGTCAAAACTTAAGTCAAAATAAACAATACCAATGTTAAGACAGTTCTATTGTACAGGGCTGAAACTTGAAGAACTGCTACAATCATGATCAAAAAGGTACAGCTAGTGATAAACAGCCGTCTGTGCAAGATGTTCAACTTCCAGCTGAAGAGGTAATTAAGAAGTGGATAGGATGCTTTATGGCGATAATCAGTTTACTTTAAAAAGTAAGCCTTATTTTTGAATCAAGGTAAAAGAAAAAGAACCAGACTAAAAAACACATGGAGCCTGGGAATAAGAGGAGGATATCAATAGCATGAACAGCACTTGACGAAAGTTGTAAAGGTGAGCTCAGGAGAGAAGTGTTTGGAGAATCCTAGTCGGCAGCCTATGACCTATAAGGGGTAATAAGGTAAAGTAACTAATGAATTGCAAGTCGTTTAATTATTGATCATCTTGGAAGACTTTTAAATATCAACACCATACCCCACTGTGGAGTAAGTGATGAGTAATTGTAATGCTGTAAACATGCTATATTTTAATCTCAACTTTTGTAATAAGCTCAGATAGATAGACAGACAGTCAGCGAATCGACCAATTAGCTAGCCAGTCAGTCAATTAGTCGTCAATCCATCATATACTCAGCGGTTCAAGTTACCATACTATCAGCCCAGCAAGATGATAGCGTAATATAATTAGCAACTATATTGGTGGTAACAAAAAAGCTTAAGCATAAAAAATATGTTTCGAGAAGAAAAAATGAATTCGTGAAATAAGTAGTATTGGATAATCTCAAAACTCAAGATTCAATTCAACACATAAGGTGAATATATGCATGATGATCAGTTTTTAGACACGTTATCCAATATCTTCAACAATTGGTCACAAAAATTACAAGGAGATCAATCAGGTAATTTGGATCTATGTACACAGCTAAATTCAGCAGTCAATGATTGTATATTGATTCAGCCACACTATCTCTCTTCCAACCTACTATTTAATACTTACGATTAATGTGATATATGAAATAACTGTCGAGTACCTTTTCGACTGTCTCATAGTTCATGATCAAAATTACGTTTTTAACATAAATCTTTTCACTAGTTCTAAGCTTTACTTCGTCATAGAAATATAGTGTCTGATGAAAGGGAAAACTAGGACTGGGTGCACATTGATAGTATTGGTTAGGTATGGATAATTGATTTATTCAACTAATCTGTGCGATTCCCCTATTGTTACTGAATCATAAACAATGATAATAGTAATAAAGCGCTAAAATATATTAGTTTGATCAATTCTACAATACTAATAATTAGCTTAACTCCGCCTAGAGTCTCTCTGGAGGCTACTGCCGGTTCCAAGCCCGGATAAGGGAGGAGGGTTGAGAATGAGGTTAGCGACCCCATCCCGTAGAAAACTAAGTCACTAAAAAACGCTAACCAGAAAAAATTATTCAAACTTTTTAAACTCTGCCCCGGGAGTCAGAAGGTCTTCATTTAGAAGAACTATGACACCTCATGATGAAAGCCGAATTCCTTCGGAAGTTACGAGGCCGATGCCCCTTCTGACAACCAGAGTGACCATTTATTTAGGTACATGGAATGTTCTTACAATGTGGGACACCGGGAGAGCCTTCCAAATTGCTGCAGAAATGAGGAGTTACAACCTGGAGGTGCTTGGGAACAGTGAAACACGTTGGACGCAAGTTGGACAACAACGACTAACTTCAGGAGAGCTTCTGTTATACTCCGGCCATGAAGAAGAAAATGCCCCACATACACAAGGAGTCGCATTGATGCTGTCCAAAAAAAGCACAAAGTGCACTTATAGGATGGGAATCTCATGGACCAAAGATCACCAAAGCCTCCTGCAAAATAAAGAATGAGGGCATTCCAATGAACATCATCCAATGTTATGCGCCTACCAACGATTACAATGAAGACGCTAAAGATCAATTCAATAAACAAGGAACAAGAAAGCAGCAATCAATACCGGCCGAACAAGAGCAGAAAAAGCCAAGACACAAGCTGAATACACAGAAGTAAACAAGCAAGTGAAGAGGAACATCAGGACTGACAAACGTAAATATGTGGAAGATTTAGCAACGACGGCGGAAAAGGCTGCAAGAGAAGGAAACATGAGACAACTGTATGACATAACAAAGAAACTCTCTGGAGATCATCGTAAACCGGAGTGAAAAGCAAGGAAGGCAAGGTAATCACCAATATTGAAGAACAACGGAACAGGTGGGTAGAACACATCAAAGAACTCCTGAATCGACCAGCCCCACTGAACCCACTCAATATCGAAGCAGCACACACGGACCACCCAATAAATGTTGGCCCACCAACAATTGAAGAAATCAGCATGACCATCAGACAAATCAAGAGTGGCAAAGCAGCAGGACCAGGAAACATTCCAACAGAGGCACTGAAAGCAGATGTAGCGACAAGTGCAAGGATACTCCACATTCTCTTCAATAAGATTTGGGATGAAGAACAAGTACCAAAAGACTGGAAAGAAGGACTCCTGATCAAAATACCGAAGAAAGGCGATCTCAGCAACTGTGATAACTACAGGGGAATCACTTTTCTCTCAATACCAAGAAGTGTTCAATAGGGTGTTTTTAAACAGGATGAGGGACTCAGTAGACGCCCAAATTCGAGATCAACAGTCTGGATTCCGTAAGGATCTATCGTGTACCGAACGAATCGCAACTCTACGGATCATTGTGGAACAATCAATTGAATGGAATTCATCACTCTATGTCAACTCCATTGACTACGAAAAAACCTTTGTTAGCGTGGACAGAACAACACTATGGAAACTTCTTCGATACTATGGCGTGCCCCAGAAGATAGTCAATATCATACGGAATTTCTATGATGGAGTAAACTGCAAAATTGTGCATGCAGGACAATTGACAGACTTGTTCGAGATAAAGGCCGGTGTCAGGAAAGGTTGCTTACTCTCACCATTTCTCTTTCTCCTGGTGATCGACCGGATCATGAAGACGTCAACATATGAAGGGAAACGTGGGATACAGTGGACATCTAGGATGTGGATGGACGATCTACACTTCGTAGATGATCAAGCTCTTCTATCGCACACACAACAACAAATGCAGGAGAAAACGACCAGTACAGCAGCAGCCTCGGCATCAGCAGCAGCAGTAGGTCTCAATATACACAAAGAGAAAAGCAAGGCTCTCCGATACAACACAGCATGCACCAATCCAACCACACTTGACGGAGAAGATTTGGAAGATGCGAAAACCTTTACATATTTGGGCAGCATCATTGATGAACATGGTGGATCTGATGCGGATGTGAAAGCCTGGATCGGAAAAACAAGAGCAGCACATCTACAACTGAAGAACATCTGGAACTCAAAGCAACTCTCTGTCAACCAACACCAAGGTCAGGATTTTCAATACAAATGTCAAGACAGTTCTACTGTATGGGGCAGAAACCTGGAGAACTACGAAATCTATCATCCAGAAGATGCAGGTGTTTATTAACAGTTGTCTATGCAAAATACTTCGGATCCGCTGACCGGACACTATTAGCAACAACCAACTGTGGGACAGAACAAATCAGATCCCAGCGGAGAAAGAAATTAAGAAGAAGCACTGGAAGTGGATAGGACACACATTGAGAGAAGCACTCAACTGCATCACAAGACAAGCCCTCACATGGAATCCTCAAGGCCAAATGAGGAGGAGAGGAACACCAAAGAACACATTACGGCGAGAAATGGAGATAGACATGAGAGAAATGAACAAGAATTGGATAGAACTAGAAAAGAAGGCCCAGGACAGAGTTTGTTGTAGAATGCTGGTCGGCAGCCTATGCTCCATTGGGAGTAACAGGCGTAAGTAAGTAAGTAAGTAAGTAATTAGCTTGCCATTTCAGCTGAGAGAAAAGCATATTGAAAGGACAGCTTGATAATTATTTCATTCTAATCTTAAATGTTCAGTAGCCTGTAACAACCTCTGATCCTACAAAGGACTAAACTACACGAAATATTTAAGTCATACTACAAATGTGACCATTTGAACTGAAAAGTGAAAAACATAACTGATTGTTACTTTGATGATACTGATGATCCTTCTTGTAATAACTTGTATGATGTAAATGTGGTGTTCAAGGGGCATCTGTTTATATTATGGAGACTGATAAAAGATTATCACTTGTAAATAGTATGTGATTGGAAGAAAAAAATACATGGGTCACCGTCTTTAAATCTATGTTATTAGCTGGTTTATTAAGTGGGGATTTTATTTGTTCATATGAGAGTCAGATAATTCGTGTTTCCAGTTAATTATGCTATTTGATTAGTTAAAATGAATTAAATGTGAATGGAAGTTGAACTTTCAACCTGAAATCTGACAGTGGGATAATTTTAACCATTTAATACTTGTAAATCTCTTATCTCTATAGGTTAGTCATCATTTAGAATGACTGAGAAGTAACACAAGTTCAAAACACAGACAGGTCTTGTTGAAGAGTTCCAATTAGGATGAAAGTAGAATCAAGAGGTCCCTACTAATCGACTTTAACCACTGGACATCATTTAGAGCTATACAAATAATTTTTCGAAATTCCCCATGGCCTACACACATAAGAGTTACGAATCCAACTGAAAAAGAAACATCTATATTGGTTGTATTTGCCTAACATGAAATAAATACATTACAAGAACACCGGAAAAAAGTCCATAAAAACACTAAGGAATGATGTTGAGTTAAGTTTATATTTTAGTAAATCACTCGAAAGCTCATTCTTTAGACTTCCTGTTGGTTGATATTCGCCGAAAATGCCTATTTGTAGTTTTCGGGGTATTTTTATTTTTCACAGGGTCTTCAATAACTTACACTAATGGCCATATTGTCATAGAGTCGACATAGTTCGATCAACATGAAGGATTAAACAATGTCATATTGATTAAAGAAGTAATCGTTGTTTTCGGTTCCTCTCAACAATCAGTACTCATCACCATACTTTAGTTTGGAACTAGGACTTTCAGTTTTCGTCCCGAGCGCCTAGATATTAGAAGACTGAGTACCCATTTAAGGGTTTATATTGACGGTATTACTCAACGGCACTGATGATTACTGTTTCTCTCTTTATTTTTTTAACTTCACCAGTCACAACTTCTCATTGATACCTCGTGATAACCATCACGTAATATTTCAGATTGATCGAAGTTGTAATCGCATCACTGAACACCGACCTTGTGACTTTAATGGTTAGGTGTTTGGTGCTAGACCACTGATCTTGGGTCCGATCTCCGGTTGCGTCGTGATTTTGAACTGCTGTGATGTATACAACCTACATATCAAATCAATTTTCACAATGCCTAGTAGCAAGATTTACATACTTATGTCTATATTTCGTTGCCAATTCAACCTAATTCCCAATGGTATAAAATATTCATAGGTAAATATGAAGTTTTCTGAGTGATTTATTTCAAACAGAAGACTCAGACAACGCGACCATTAAACAACAATATGAAAGAATAAATCTGATTTAGCAAGCAAACATGTTTACTGTAAAGATAAATCATTGTCATTTGAATATAGACATTCAATATTTAGGCATATAGGCGAAATAAATACGTAGATGGATGTGATCAACTATTCATAAAGCGTATTGATATAGCAGCTAAATTATATGGGGATAATAATAAGTCAATTAAAACTATCAGTAAGGAAATTATACCAAAAAAGGCCTGATTACTTTGAATGTTCATTAAAACCCATTCATGCATAAAGGCTCCATAAATCCCTTTAACTGAAGCAGTAGATACGTTTATCTCTAATTTTTTTTAAATTTTTGAGCTTATTGGTTAGTGTTTTTTTAGTGAGTTAGATTTCTATAGGATGGGGTCACTAACTCCATGCCCAACCCTCCTCCTTTATCTGGAACTGGGACCGGCAGTAGCCCTAGAGGGGCTCCAGGAGGAGGTTTTGGGAGTGTTATACTCATAAAAATTTGATTTTAATCAGTAATATTATTGATCTGAAACATTAGTGATTATATGGCCGGGTAGACACTATCAGCAACAACCTACTATGGGAGAGAACAAACCAGATTTCAGTGGAGGAAGAAATCAGGAAGAAGTGCTGGAAGTGAATAGGACAAACATTAAGGAAAGCACCCAAATGAGTTACAAGGCAATCCCTCATTTGGAGTCCTCAAGGCCAAATGAGTAGAAGAGGAAGACCATTGATAGAAATGAAGATAGACATTTAAAAGAATGAACAAGAACTGGGTAAACTAGAAAGGAAGGCAGATTGGGACAGTGTGGGTTGTAGAATGCTGGTCGGTGACTTATGCTCCATTGTTGGTAACAGGCATAAGTAAGTAATATGGTCAGGTACGATTTTAATCCGTATCACCTACTACTTATATTTTATATAGTAGTAATCACTATGTTCGATGTATTTATATATTCTGAACAAAATATCATAATTCAAACTTACATTAATTTCCAAATTGAACTGTTGATTACATCATTGTCTACTTAAGTAATTACGTTTCCATCCTGATTTTTCTAAATAATCTATTCATATCCTATTTTTATATACAAATTGGATCATAATTAGAATTGTTCACTTTAAGGGGAAGTATTTGAGTCGAGTAATCAATATTGACGAATAAGACGACAGTATCCAAGTTAAAATACTCTAGTTTCAAATAACCAATAGAAATTCACTGCCAGAGAATAACCAATCATGACTTAAGCTTTTACAGTTGTTTCCTGTTTGGTAAAAATTGAGGTACTTTTTGTTGTTGTTGTTGTTGTCGTCGTCATAATCTTTTTTACTCCAGTTTTTTGACAATGGCAACACGAACTCATGTTATATATTGATTAATTTTGATAGATTTATTTATTGTAATAGAATGTGCTCATTTTTTTTTCATATGGACAGTCATTTGTAAAATAGAAATGAATTGTCAACCATTGAACCATTTCAATTTGAATCAAGATGAATGGTGGTTAGTAGTAGAATACAGGATGGACGTTTCCTTCTATTTGGGACTCGTTTGATAGATGTATCTACCTCTCAGAGTTGATGTTCACTCCAGGACTCCAATACGGTACAGTTCGCTTCAGTCACCATCGCGTTATCCATGATGTACATGTACATGTTAACTATAAACAAGTACATTCATTATTTCAAGTTGATTTTCATAATCATGCAATAGTGAGCATTTCTGTTTCGTTGAAATCTCCATTACTAACCATTCGTAATCCCATACGAAATTGAACGTGGTACATTTACTTATTGGCAATGAGTAAGATTATATTTGAGCTAACTGAAACAACTTTTCCTGGGGACATTAAATAATGATCAATAGGCGTAAGTAAGTATGTAATGACAAAATTATAGAAAATATCGGAACGTCAGACAGAAATCCAAGTTGGAATCAATGATGACTAAAATTAGCGTGTTTGTTAACGTACCGTTTGTAGGTGAACTAAAGATACTTTTCGAATATGAAGGTCAGGTTTTAACAATCTGATTGTTATGGCTTTCGTAAAATCTCAAAGAGTAATTCACATCTTTAATCATATTCAGTAAGGTGACTGGAAGTAGTCGATAGAAAATTTTGCATCTAGGTCTCATGTCAATTATCACTCGTTTATAAGGCTTAATTACATTGTTAAGAAGACTTATGTTCCATCTGGTATTCAATCCATCTCCTCTTCACTTCTATAATCTGAAACACTGAATTATGTTATTTGGAAATGAACTAACCTCTTGTCGGTCTGTATTACTTACAATTACTTACTTACTTACTTACGCCTGTTACTACAACCCACTATGTCCTGGGACTTCTTTTCTAGATCTATCCAATTCTTGTTCATTTTTCGCATGTCTATCTCCATTTCCGGCGTAATGTGTTCTTTGATGTTCCTCTTTTCCTTTGACCTTGTGGATTCCATGTGAGGGCTTGTCTTGTGACGCAGTTGAGCGCTTTTCTCAATTTGTGTCCTATCCACTTTCAGAACTTCTTCCTAATTTCTTCCTCCGCTGGGATCTGGTTTGTTCTGTCCCACAGTTGGTTGTTGCTAATAGTGTCCGGCCAATGGATCTGAAGTATTTTGTGTAGACAGCTGTTAATAAACACTTTTATCTTCTGGATGATGGCTTTCGTGGTTGTCCAAGTTTTTGCCCCATACAGTAGAACTCCGCCTGGAGTCCTTCTGGGGGCTACTGCCGGTACCAAGCTCGGATAAAAGAGGAGGGTTGAGAATGGGGTTAGTGACCCCATCCCGTAGAAAACTAACTCGCTAAGAAAACGCTTACCAGAAAAAAATTATTCAACTTACAATTAATTGATCATTGAATAATGACCAATATCATATTTATCTGGTTCGAATGTTTACCGATTGAGTTGAAATGTGGCCATTACTTTTAACAACTTAACATTATACGAATCATGTTGAAATGTTAAATAAGGCTTCATAATAAATTTCACCATCATATTCAATAATCTAGTTTGATTTGAACAATGATTCTATAAAACTGATCAGTTCCCTACACTATATGGATTAACTCAAACACACAATAAGCTATTACTCTATAACTTTCATATTGAGACGAAAATGGTTGAACAGGCAGAAATGATCTATTTCAATTATATATGCATATATATATATATATATATATTTCCCAACAAAAATGTTGTTTTTACTCTAATATTCATAGTATAGACGTGTCCTTGGATGTTGTACTAGAATAGTGAATATAAACGTCCAGGTCTAGTTGCGAGAGGGAAAAAAAATTTATATCCAGACAGTCCTTGAGACAATATCACATGTTTGGCTTCTATCCTACAATAAAAGTTTATATGGTAAATCAATACAATTACAATGAATTGTCATAGGATACATAGATGTGTATATGTATGTATATGAAGGAATAGTTACTTTAGTTGACCAAAACAAAAGAAAAGAAACATTTCATCAACTGATCTACAGAAGATAGGTAATATGTACTCTGGTTAAAGATCTACTTCACAGATTGATTGTGTTATGACTTTAAATTGATGTAGATTTCTACCCTGTGTTATCGATCGATTACAATGACACGCAAACACGTACGGACGGCCTACGGTACTCGATTGGTCCCACTTCCCTGTCTAGCCCAGTTAGTTGAGTCCAGAAGACAAGTCACAACCTCTGAGATATGAATCACTATATTTCAACATACTTTGTTTATATACCAGTCAAGCATACCACAGCGTACCATAAAAATAAAAACAACATTTTGTACAAGTGAACAGATATCGACCAATAGGAAATTCCATTTAAAGTCCAAGGACACCATTGGACTTAACATGATAATTATTGGTCTATTCCTGCGCATCCACAACAGATTGATATATGTTACATCATTTGTGATAGTTAAAGGAAATTGTATGTTTGTCCCCTTGCACATATTGATTGTTATCGATCTCTCTTAAACTGTTACAAATCATGTAATTAAGTTATGATTGTTTATAGAAACGAAATGATTATTAAGGGTCTTTTGAAGATTGTTCATTTTGACAGTAATTTGAAACCAGAAAGTACTAGATATAGCTGTTTTATTCATCAGCATTTTCGATTCACAACCTATTCAAGTATTGATTTTATGATCTTATGCTAAGTCCATTACACTTGAAGGTTCTCAATTTGAACTATGGCGATGTCGCGTGGGTGTACAGTACTGACTAGTAATAAATTATGACGAAACAGCTTACGAATGTTGCCTGATTTTTTGAATGAATGTACAAATGAAGTTATTCTACAATGCAAATTATGTTTAAAGATTAAATTACAAACACAATATCCTTAAATTGTTGGATAACATAAGATACAATAACTGACTAACAAGAAGTAAAAGCAAACGAAATGGGAAAAAAAGATGCTTAAATAACTCATAAGTGTAAGGAGATGTATGTTTTAGAAATCATTCACCAATCAATAGAAACAAAATACAACAACCTTATCATCAAGTAAGTAATTCAGTGACTTATTGTTATAACTTGTAACCACCGATTAGAGAGCAGTGACTTATCGATCGGAAGAATGACGCGTAAACCCGTTTGAGTCTCCTAGATTCCTGACTGGTCTTGCTCCCTGTCTAGCCCAGCATGCATAGTTTGAGATTAGGTGGTGGTTGAAGGTAGTCGACAGGACTGTGAAGCCGAGTGACACGAGATCGAATCCGCCAGGGAGCACCAGTTCCCTCAAGATTACAGGTACACCTTGCTGACGAGTGCCAAGCAGCACGAAACCCGGGTCCAGGGTTTCCTGTTGACTACCTCCAACCACCATCTAATCTCAATACATAGTGCCTGCAGTGTCGAGTCACCTAGACTGGTGGCCACATTACAACATGATGGATACCATTCGATCTGGACTAATAGGGACTAGACAAGCATGACATTGATCTCTACCCAGTGATCAATCAATTGTGATATGCATAGTTTAGTTACTTAATAATTATACAATAAAAATATACGTTTAGTATTGATCCATCAATAGATTCCAAAAGTTACCATTCATTATTCTTGCCGAGACATAACACTTATCAAAAAGAAAAAAAAATACTGACGAAGTGTATGCGTGTATGTGTGTGTGTGTGTAGGGGAGGGGGTATGTCAACAAAAAATAAAGGTCGACACGTTGTTAACTTCTAAAATGGTAACTTCTATTTATTTCGAAAACTATCATTAAAATATTGGCAATGATAATCAGTTTGTTACTGTTTTCTATTTACATTGATATGTAATGGATACTAATGGATTATTGATTAATCAATTCCATTATGAAAAATAGACAAACTAAATACTGATATTTAATTGGTTTAAATAATTTGTCATTAAAATTACCATCTACTTTATTAGATAGATACAATAGAAGAGGCCTATAAGATTACAAAATCTCAGAATAAAAACTCATTGTAATCACAATTGATTGATCACTGGGTGGTGACCAATGTCATATGTGTCAAGTCCTCATAATCAATTGTGATTACATCTCAGTCCTACAGGAGGTTGGTCGCGGCTCGGATAGCTCAGTGATAACGTGTCTGACTGTGAAGCTGGGTGACACGGGATCGAGTCCGTCAGGGAGCACCAGTCTCCTTAAGATTACAGGGACACCTTGCTGATGAGTGCCAAGTAGCATGAAATCCGGGTCCAGGGTTTCCTGTCGACTACCTCCAATCACCATCTAAAAACCAACTGTATAAGTAAAATTTCTGTTAATTTCTATGTATCCTCGGAGGAATTTAAAAATAAGGGTAACATAAATTGTCAAATTGAATGAATATTGTATATTGTTCTCTGAGTTAGATGATTTGGTTGTGGAGCTTTTATCATTCTTCTGAACGACACCATCAGCACAAACTTCAGGTAGAAAAGAAGTGTTCGAATTTGAGTGTTCAAGAAATTCGAACACTGTTGATGTCGTTCAGAAGAATAATGAAAGTTTCACGACCAAACCATTCAGCCCAGAGAACAAAACCCCATCAAAATCATTCACCTGAGCTACAGATCTTCTCCACCATCTCAGGTCTAGAAATGGGAACTGATTGGAAATCTATTATTTTATCGAACTTTAAATATCTGTAAGATATTTTAAGCATAACACTTCTTTGTGGCATATTTTGTTTGTAGTTTTCTCACAATTTTGTTGATCAGAATGATTTATGGATTGTTGTTCTGTGTTGAACAATGTAGTTTGCATTCTCAATACTTACCTACTTACTTACTTACTTACTTACGCCTGTTATTCCCAATGGAGCATAGGCCGCCGACCATCATTCTACAACCCACTCTGTCCCACTCTGCCTTCCTTTCTAGTTCTATGCAATCGTTGTTCACTCAAATCATGCCCGTCTCCATTTCTCGGAGTATTGTGTTCAATGGTCTTCCTCTTCTCCTCATTTGGCCTTGAGGATTCCATGTGAGTGCTTGCCTTGTAACATATTTAGGTGCTTTCCTCAATGTGTGTCCTATTCACTTCCAGAACTTCTTTCTGATTTCTTGCTCCACTGAAATCTGGTTTGTTCTCTCTCATAGTAGGTTGTTGCTGATAGTGTCTGGTCAATGGATCTGAAGTATTTTGTGTAGAAAACTGTTAATCAACACTTTTATCTTCTGGATGATGGCTTTCGTGGTTGTCTAAGTTTCTACCCCATAATGTAGAACTGATATTTGTATTGAAAATTCTGACTTTAGTGTTGGTTGACAATTATTTTTGGCTCCAGATGTTCTTCAGTTGTAGATGTGCTGCTCTTGTTCTGCCGATCCACGTCTTCATGTCTGTATCTGATCCACCGTGTTCATCAATGATGCTGCCCAGATATGTGAAGGTTTTTATATCCTCCAAAGCTTCATCGTCAAGTGTGATTCGATTGGTGTATGGTGTGCACTCTCAGTAACGTTTAGTTAAACATTTGTTACTCGTCCTTTCATAGTGATAGATTCATAATGCAGTGGTTGAGGGAGATCAATTCAAACGGAAACAATCAGTTTGGAACAACTGGACCATTATAGAAAAAATCCAAAATACCAGTAAGAGCTTCACTCCAAGGTTAGTTAATATGAAGAAAGCCAGGTATATTTATAGAGTTATATATGACCTTCGGTTTCTAGGAATTTCTGGAAACATGATAAATTTAGTAGCGGTATAATCAAATATCCATTAGATAACATGATCCAAGATTCTTAATTTCTCAGACGTTTCTGAGAGGCTACTAATCAACGCTGATTGGACAAAACATATTCTGGCGTTTGAAAGGTATCAAGAGATTTTGAAAGAATATTTTTGAACTCCCCAACGGATTCTTAGATTTCTTCGAAAAAATTTCGGAAAGTATGATTAGACAGACATATGAAGAATGAACAACAATTGGATAGAACTAGAAAGGAAGATCCATGACAGAGTGGGGTGAAGAATACTGGTCAGCAGTCTATGCTCCACTGGGAGTAACAAGCGTAATTAAGTAAGTAATGATTAGATAAAGTAATTTGACAGTTTAGTGAATGGATTTAATGAACTATACTTATCAAACCAGTTCATCTCAGTAAAACGCTTTTCTTGAAGAATGTTCAACTCACAAGAACGCAACGAATTTAGTATGAAATCTATTCATGGAAAATTTACGTAGAATAGACTGTTGACGAATCTCGTAGGTTTGTATAAATTAACGAAAAAAAGGGAACTAATCCATTCCCTTACATTATTGTATTTAAACATACACACTAAAGACACTAAAGGAGAGGAGGTTTAGTTAATTAAAGCCAATTTTATTAACGATTGTAGTCTATTATGATATAATAAAGGAAAGACTATATGTATCTGACATCATTAGAAGATTTTAGGGAAAGTAATCGTCAAAGTTAAACGTGAAATTGCTGATGAAGTTCCCTGAAAAAATCATTTGTGCAGGTCCCTATAGAAAACACCCCATGGAATCTCACTACGATTATTCCAAATTAGTTTCTCATTGATATGCCTAAAGTATAAACTACAAAGATTGACCAATTCTTACTTACATCTGTTACCCCTCGTGGAGGAGCACAGGCCGACCACCAGCATTCTCCATCCAAATTTAGCCAGGACAATCCTTTCCAGTTGTTAACTAGAATAAACAATTTGACCGACTATCTGTATATATATATTTTCCATCTTCACCTCCACAAATCGTTCAATCTGAAACCTATCTCGGGCATAGATTAATAGCAAAGATGTGTACTTGATCATAATCATTTCAAGTTGGTTTTATCACTTGACATTATTGATAAGATGTGACCTAATTCATTGAAAAGTGTGTTTCCGTCTATGTTTGATAAGTCCTAGGTTCGAATCTCGCGGGGCGGGATTATGGGTACGCACTGCTGAGGAGTCCCACAACAGGACGAAACAGCCGTTCACTGCTTCCAGATTTTCCATGGTGGTCTAGCTTCAATTGACTCAAAACCCTTTCTGATTTATTTGTATTACTGAAGATTTCACTACATGTATTCTTAATCCAGATCAGACCTTAAAATCATTTTTCCTGAAATAGATTGAAGTTCATTTACAATTCCACAGTGTTTTCCACTTTCCATTCTTTGGTCATCTGTCCTTAGTCATCTTTAAATCACACATACAATTTTACCATATTTGATGTTCTAGACAAAATTAGATTTGCTGATTTATTTACCAAAAAGACGATGACTACTTAATTAAATATTAAAGTAGAATAAATCGTTTCCAGAAAATGTATTGTGAAAACACTAAATATCGATCGAAAACTACTGAATCATTGATACACAAATTAGAAACTTTTTAAAAATGGTTTAATGCAACTTAATCCACTCAGCTTTTGCACCATCTAGTTTGTAGCATTTATCACTAACATAAATAATATGAAAAAAGAATGCGATTTGGTTTCGAAAAAAAAGTTGAGGGAATTATAGATTGATTGAAGTTAGACATTAACACCGTTGGATGCCGGCCGGCTCAGTGGTTTAGAGGTTAAGCACTCATGCGCGAGAATGATAGGTCCTGGGCTCGAATCTGACGAAATGGGATAGTGGGTGCACACTGCTGAGCAGTCTCACAATAGGATGAAACAGCCATTCAGTGCTTCCAGGTTTTCCGTGGTGGTCTAACCTCAATTGATTCATGATTTAGCATGAAAACTGTTCAAAAATGGACTTATTATATTATTGGTTATGGCGAATACGTGATATTATTGATCAGTTATGATTGTAGGACTTGGTCAATTGATCAAAGGCTGATAACTTGCAGGGGGTTTGTGTAGATTATTGAATTTCATAATTCGCATAAGGAACTGATGTTACTTAATCGTTTATGTAAGAAGGCACTGCAAGGACTACAAGTGATTATTTAAATTAATCTAAACACCTGAAAACATGCATTAAGACATTAAAGACTATTCAGCTATTAGAAATCAGACTTTCTATATGGTCTTATCCTAATGCGTTAGCCCACAAATGCCCTGGTACGGCCGAGAGTGGATAGAGTCCTCTCTCCCTCTCGAAATGCTCTCGCATGACCACGAGTATATAGCTTCTGCCAGGGAAGTCCTACTCACTGCCCTCTCGTGACACTACTGTTGTTTACGAAAATGAGAGGACGAAAAGCGAATGTTCGACGCTTTAACCGGGTTGGTGGATGCGGAGAGTCCACTTAGGGGAGTTGGAAAACCCTGATTCCAAACCAATGCTTCACATGGGCTCCAGTATCCTGAAGGAACAAATGGAGTATAAACCAATCGTTGGTCACCGGCTACTATGGGACTGCATCTCCTTACGATGCTCCACTGCCTTGTGGATCAGACCTTCAGGTCGAAGGCTCCGGGTGTGGCCCCTTAAGAAAACCACCTACTTCGGTTTGGGCACCCGGAGAGTATCACAGCCCTCACACATATCGAATGAGATTTGTGTGGCGCATATGTATTTGGTGCCTCCCTGTACCAATATCTATGTGTTAAAATGATTAAATATTAGAAATCAAACTTCCTATATGGTCTTATCCTAATGTGTTAGTCAAAAGTTAATGAATAAATACAGTGACTGAATCGGATGGTAGACCATAAGACGTGAGAAAAACTTCCACACATTATTCTCAATTCCAATAAGTTGATTATATAATGAAAGAAATCGACTACTTTAGTTATTTATGTGGAATTAAAATATGAGAAGATTAGTCTTTTCTTAGTTAAAGCTTTGGAATGTGTATCGTACCCTGAGAATCACATTAAATAGTATTCGTTAGTATCTGATAATGATTTTCTTAGCTAAATAAACTGTTGTAATCGAATAAGATTAGATTATGGATATGTCCCAATGTGGTGTGTGCTACTCATATTGATATAAGTAGTATATGACGCGAGTCAGGTATGTAATGTTTGGCAGCAAAAGATTGGGAAGATCAAAAAAGCAAGAACGGGAATAGAAAGCAATTAGTATAGAACTGAAGTCCGAGACAGTTACTCAACATTTTGCAAATTAGTTATTATAGTATGGTTTTTCTATTTTACCAAGTAACTCTGTGATGTGCTGAGTAAGGTCCGGTTGTCCTCATCTGTGTTCTCCTTCACTGCACCAGGATATGACTGTTAAGTAACTAGATTATGTACATTTATATTTCATTCACCATAAGCTTTCAATTGATCTATTGACTATTACTACATGGTTTATTATTCTCAAGTTATTTCTAATCAATTAGTTACATTCTCTTACACTCACAGTCACTTTTGGACTGATCTTGTATAAGTGTTACTTTTTTATATTTTATAGTATAATGCGGTCTGGTTTGCTTGTATATAAAGTACTTATATCTGAAATATATGATTTATACATTAGAGGCTGAGATTGCTTTCTGGACTCGATTGGGCAGAGCTAGGCAAGAAGGACGAATAAGGATTCAGAATTGACACAAGGCTTCTAGTGCTGTTTTGACATGTCATTTGTTTAGCACAAGAATAAGGTATTTAGATTGATGATAATTAACATGATAAAAGTCATAACATAGATTAAGTTTTAAAAATGAACAAAAGTTGACTGAAGTAATAGAATTGACCATATGTAGATGTAATATGGTGATTGAAGATAATCAATGGAAAATCCAGGACCCGAATTTCATCGCTATATGATATTCGTTAGTAATCTTAAAGGAATTGATACTCTCTGGTTGATTTGATCCTATTTCACCTGATTTCACAATCAGGGACGTTATCTTTGAGCTGTTTTGAGCTGCTAATGACCTCTTGTTATTGCAGTTAATTCAATACTTGTAAAACAGTAACATTTATTTTTGTCCATAGTTTATTCTACAGAATATGAGCTTTCGTTCGGTGTGTCATTCATTACCATATCCCTTTTTGTTCCAAAGCTATTGTAATTTAAACAATATTTTTCACCCTATTTTCTACACTAATCCCCAGTTTTGAACATGATTGTATTTTCTTAATTATTGTACGTTGTGGTCGGGTTAGTCATCTATTTATTCATGTATCTTTTTACATTAATCTGAAATCGAGAAATTGGGAATAAATCAAGTAGTATTCCGGTTGTCATGCCTTCTGTCACTCGCGTGCTTGTCAGCCAATCAGGTGACAGGATAGTTTTCTTCTTTCTACCTCACTTCGAACTCACGCGTACTAGCCTCAAGGTTAAGATAGTGAGCCTATCTCGTCAAGGTCTTAATCTAGATTAGACAAGTTATCCTCAGCACCAAAAGTGGGTAGACAGATTAAGGACGTAATACGATGGTCTAAATACTCAAATAGATATATCAGTTCAACGAAGGGATCTCTCTTTTTTCAACGAATTTATTATCAAGCTGTACAATTGTTAAAGTACTACTTCTATAATTAAAATGTGAACAAGGTATGATCAAGATGACATAATAGGAAGATTACAATACTAGATTACGCAATATGGATAATAACAATAGACGAAATAAGTTATTAAGGAATTATAACTTGAATGTAATGAGATGATTAAAGTGCTACTGTTACAATAGAGGTGTAATGAATAAGTAAAATGATATCATGAGCGCTTATGAATAGGACAATGAGAATGTGACACATCAGTAAAGCGGGAAGTGTAGTAATAATAATAATACTAATTAAGGCCAAAGTAACGATAACGATAAGACGTACTCCTTTTGTACTCATAGTTCTAGTTTGAGCTCATGGATGGTAAGAGTTTCGGTTATTTTAAGGAGTTGGATACGAAGAAATCTAGGTAGATTTGAATGAATCATATATACAACCTTAAAATCAAACTGTGGATCCGTTGAATGATTACAGTTGATTCGGTATTCAAGTATAGAACTCTTAACTGCTTTCCTCTCACCCTTGTAGAACCGAACTAGGACGTGTTCCCGTATCCTAGCTGAAAGCGAGCGCTGGCTCAGCGACTGAACAAGAAATAAATATTATTCTATTGAAATTGTACTAAACCTACGCCTTGAATTATTTTGAACTAAGGCTCTCAAACTGTTAAGAAAATAAAATAAAGTGAAAATATTAAATGGTGGTTGGAGGTAGTCGACAGGAATACCTGGACCCGGGTTTCGTGCTACTTGGCACTCGTCAGCAAGGTGTACCTGTAATCTTAAAGAGACTGGTGCTCCCTGACGGACTCGATCCCGTGTCACCCAGCTTCACAGTCAGAGACATTATCACTGAGCTATCCTGGCCGCGACCAACCTCCTGTAGGACTGAGATGCATAATTTATACTTCATTTCGATAAACGGAAGCTGCTACATAAAAAACGTCGGTGTATATACAACTTTTGAGGTATTTTTTTGATGGAATTTCATTCTCTAACCTGAATAGTTTATTCGTGAAGATTTCATCGTCTTTCTAGACAACATCTTCAGTACAAAGTTAGGATAGAACTGAGTTATTTTTTACTAATAACTATCATCTTTCTCTGGTTTAATGTTGAAATTTTATGTATATAATCTCAAGAATTTTCAGACTCAAATTAAAGAAAAGTACTTAATTGGTCGTTCTGATGCTTTAATACATGAGTTAGAAGCACGAGTTAGTAATTAGCATTGCTTGACTCCGGTCCTTACTTGGAATGCGTTTGGTCAGTTGTCGTCCATGCATAACTTTGCAGTATATTCCGCCATCTGAATTCCAAATGATGTTGACGATCTTCTTAGTTACTCACTCCGTAGTGTCGAAGATTGTTCCACAAGTTTCTCCTATCCACACTGTCATACGCCTTCTCATAGTCAATGAAGTTGATACATAGTGGTGAGTTGCATTCAATTGATTGTCCAACGATGATCCATAGTATCGTGATTTGACCTTTTCACGAACGATCTTTACGGAATCTGATCTATGTTGTTTCTAGGTCTTCTACGTATTTCTCTTTGTCAGCTCGAGTACTCCTATTCACTTACTTGTTTGATTCTGTGTATTCAGCTAATGCCTTAATGTTCTCTGTTCTTGTTCGACTGTCTTCTTATCATTCCTTTCTTGGATCTTGTCCAGGGTTTCGATAGAGATGTATTCCTTATGATGGTGTTCGTTGCCGCCTCCCGTCACCTCCTGACACGTTTTCTTTTATAATAGTTTCCTTATCTTCTTTCAGTATATTCTGTAAGGCTTTGAACCTGTTGTTGATCGAGTTTGTCAGTATTTTGAAGGAAGTCTGTATCGATCCTTTGTAATTCTGTTTCTCCAGTTGTCCAGTGCTTCTTTAGCTTCAGTTTCATCTACAAAACCACCAGGTAGATAATGATCTAAAACTATGTCAGCTTCTTTCTTTGTTCTCACATCTTCCATTGACCTTCTGACTTTTTTAGTGATGCAAATATGATCGATCTGGTTCTCTGTAGTGTAATCCGATGAGATTGACCCATGTAGCTTTTTGAATGGGTTTGTGTGTGAATATTGTGTCACCTATAACCATTTCGTTGAATGCTCATAAATTCACAAATCTGTCATTATTCTCGTTGGTTACTTCCAATCAGTCCATATCGTCCCATGATATCTTGATACCGAATGTTGTCCATTCTGACTTTGGTGCTTAGGTCCTCCATCAGTATGGTTAGGTGCTTTCCTGAGTACTTCACTGTGATCGATTGAAGCCTTTCGTAATACATATATATATATTCAAACAAAATCTTTAATAATTCTAAATAGTCTAAAACCAATTATTTAATCAATGAAAAGTACTGCTCATTGAATAAAGTCCAACAATTTGTCGAACGCAATCACACACACACACACACACACACACACCATATCCTTCATTTCTATGAAACACATCATTTTCCTAATCACCATTCACAAGTGTTTCAGCGTACATATCTCAAAGTACACAATCAATTCAGACTATATTTACATGTATAAATGTACATTTATATAGATGAACTATAACGTCATCACGAAGTTCTTCTGAAGACATTTACAATGAAGTTCATCATAATACTACTGATTATATTATCATATAATGTCCATTCAAATAGAACATTGAAATTCAATGAATTATGGAAGAAATGGAAATCTCTATATACTAAACAATATAATGATCCAAATGAAGAATTGATTCGACAAAGAATTTGGAATAAGAATCTAATCAAAATTCAATTGCATAATTTACGTTATGATTTAGGCTTTGAAACATATTCTATTGGTTTAAGTCGATTTACCGATATTGAATGGAATGAATTTTGTTCAATGTATAAAGTTGACAAAAGAATAATCATTCCTGAATCATCTTTTATTGAAGAAGATTATGATGTGAATAATATTGGTTGGACACCGGATTCATATGATTGGCGTCATTTGAATATTGTGAATGAACCAAGAGATGAAGTAAGATGTTAATTAATTACTTATTAAGTAACAATAATGAGATAAGATGGTGGTTGGAGGTAGTCAACAGGAAACCTTGAATCCGATTTTTGTGCTATTTGGCACTCGTCAGCAAGGTGTGCCTTCTAATCTTGAGGGAACTGGTGCTCCCTGACGTATTCGGTCCTGTGTCACCAGCTTCACAGTCAAAGATGTTATCACTGGGCTATCCGAGCCATGACTGACATCCAACAATAATGATTATATTTATATATGTTCTTTATGTAAATTAAATACTGAAAAGTCATAATTTCTGTGATATTGTAAATTTCTAGGTACATGTATCTGACTTTACCCCATTTGATATTTCATTAAAATTCACCTAGGTGTTCCTAAGTGGTTAGATGCAACCTACTGGAAACCATCAATCTCAGTTTAATGTGGTTTGTAATATTAGGGGAAATGATATTTTTAGTCAGATCAAAGACTTAACCAACTACAACCATACTCAGTAACTTATTCACTAAAGTATTTGGGCCATCTATCTATCTATCTATCTATCTATCTATCTATCTATCTATCTATCTATCTATCTATCTATCTATCTATCTATCTATCTATCTATCTATCTATCTATCTATCTATCTATCTATCTATCTATCTATCTATCTATCTATCTATCTATCTATCTATCTATCTATCTATCTATCTATCTATCTATCTATCTATCTATCTATCTATCTATCTATCTATCTATCTATCTATCTATCTATCTATCTATCTATCTATCTATCTATCTATCTATCTATCTATCTATCTATCTATCTATCTATCTATCTATCTATCTATCTATCTATCTATCTATCTATCTATCTATCTATCTATCTATCTATCTATCTATCTATCTATCTATCTATCTATCTATCTATCTATCTATCTATCTATCTATCTATCTATCTATCTATCTATCTATCTATCTATCTATCTATCTATCTATCTATCTATCTATCTATCTATCTATCTATCTATCTATCTATCTATCTATCTATCTATCTATCTATCTATCTATCTATCTATCTATCTATCTATCTATCTATCTATCTATCTATCTATCTATCTATCTATCTATCTATCTATCTATCTATCTATCTATCTATCTATCTATCTATCTATCTATCTATCTATCTATCTATCTATCTATCTATCTATCTATCTATCTATCTATCTATCTATCTATCTATCTATCTATCTATCTATCTATCTATCTATCTATCTATCTATCTATCTATCTATCTATCTATCTATCTATCTATCTATCTATCTATCTATCTATCTATCTATCTATCTATCTATCTATCTATCTATCTATCTATCTATCTATCTATCTATCTATCTATCTATCTATCTATCTATCTATCTATCTATCTATCTATCTATCTATCTATGCATGTATACTGTTTTCTTCTTTTTATTACCTAATTTGTTTTCATCTGTCAGGGTTCATGCATTGGTTCTTATGCATTTGCTGTAACAGCTGTAACTGAATCTCAATATGCTTTACGTACATCTTATCGAAAAAACTTTTCTGTACAACAGTTTATTGATTGTACACGTATATATGGTAATATGGGATGTCATGGTGGTTACACATTTACATTGTTTATTTATTTACAAAATTTTGGATTAGAAACAGAAGAGAATTATCCTTTTACGGGTGAGGTAAGTTGGAAATAATTGATTTCATTCACTAATACTTAACATTATGCATAACTTTTAATTGATATGGAGTATGCTTATGAATGTGACTTTCAATTCTAATCATGAATCAGGTAACATTAGACAAACTTTTTTCCTTTTAGTTTAGTGCTTTAAATCTATAGGCACCTTAAGACTCCGGTAAAACGTTCAAAGTCAGCAACACTGTTAGTTTTTATCAGTATAGGGTTGTGGAGATTATTAAATTATTGATTCAAATCTTGAATCGATTAATGTTAGACCACTATTGGAAACCTAGATGCATTGGACGACTGTTTCGTCCTATTTTGAGATGCACTCCTGAAGAGTCCTGAAATAGGACGAAACAGCCGTCTAGTTCTTCCACGTTTTCAATGGTAGTCTAACATTAATCGGATCAAGATCTCAATCAATAACTGTCAGTTTTCTCGGTGAACATAATTAGCTTGGATAGTTTGTTTATATTGAAAATGATAATCAATCTGTTATGAATGAAGAGACTGTTCATTATTCCTCGTAAACGACCCTATAATTCTATTGTATAATAATTTCAATTATTCATGTAATTTGAATACTCAATAGGTAGATAATCTAACTATTCCATCTGATTGGGAGAGAGAGAGAGAATTGAAGAAGGACTCTCTGATGAATGAAAGATGTTGATCTTTAATTTAGTATTGTTCATATAAGCAAAGGTTATATTGGATAAAAGCCGGTCATTTCAGTGTAACAGTTTAAACTAACTCACTATTGTTCAATAATAAATGACTAGTAATTCTTATATCTTATTCATTCAATAATAATTGATTAACACCATCCGATGCTGGCTCACTAATCTAGAGGTTAATCGTTTGCACATGAGACCGAATGTTCCGGGTTCGAATCTCTTATGTGGGATCATAAATGCACACTGCTGAAGAGTCTCCCACTAGGACGAAACGGCTATCCAGTGCTTTCAGTCTTTCAGTGGTTGTCATAGATCGACTGATGAAAATGAAAATAACTAGAGTTTCACTTCAATCATTGTCTGTTATTATACTCGTTAAAATATATGAGAATTGATTATCTAATATAAACGACTGAATAAAATGGATGTAAAACTAGATGAAACCTCATTGAATGAGTCTGTTGAATGTGAATTTCTTTGTTATAAAAAAGTAGTTTATTTTCAGTCTGGTTTAAAATTAACAAAGAAATTGATAAGCTTATAGTTTTAAATAGTAGATGGTTGTTAATCATAACAATATTGATTAACTGCCAAATCAGTTTTGTTCTTTTTCTAATTTATTTAGAAAGGATCAGAAGTACCGTTTACTTTGGCCAACAACAAAAAGTATATTTAACAGAATTTGTGAATACTTACCAAAAGATAAACAAAGATGGATAGTGATTAGTAGTGGAATCCTGTTCGATGTGCGTTTCGTCTTATTTGAGACTCATCGGTTGGATGTATCTGCCACACATAGTTGATGTTCACTCCAGGACTTGAACCCAGTACTGCTCACTTCAAACACCATCAAGTTATCCACCTAGATAGTGAGTCCTGATGACCACTTGCTTGTGTAAGCGAGAGGTTCTGTGTTTGAGTCCCATAGTGAACATCAACTCTCAGATGCAGGTACATCTGACTGGTGAGTCTCGAATAGGACGAAATGTACGTCAAACTGGATTTCATTGCTAACCACTATCCATCTTTGTTTATAATGCTTGTGAATTAAGGCAATACTGAGACTATTCGCTCAGGATGTACATATGCCAACAAGAGACTGATTAATTGCAGTTCTATACAACAATGGAAAGATACAAGGGAACAACACCAAGTGAATTTAATTTAATCTTCATTCATTGATATTTCATCCTTTAAATAATCCAGTAAGAAGAGTATCTAATCAATTTATTGTTAACTCTGTAAATATGATTGCGATTTTCATTGTAGCTGATCGGTTTGTTTATTTGTTTTTGTAAACGTTTTTTTTTTCAAGGATCAAGATTGTCTAGCAAATAGTTCAGATGTGATTGTTCAATCGATTGGTTATAAATTTCATCGACATGGTTATGAAACAATTTTGAAATGGGCAGTGTACAATGAAGGTCCATATGTAATTTCTATGAATATTGATGAAAAGTTTTTACATTATAAGTAAGTATATTCATCATAACGTAAGTGTGTGTGTGTGAGAGAGAGAGAGAGACAGAGAGAGATTGAAATTCACAAAGGAGATTTATCTGTTGTATTGGAAATAATGTGCATGAAACTTAATTACTTATGCCTGTTACTCTTTGTGGAGGAGCATAGGTCACCCACCAGTACTCTCCATCCAACCCTGTCTTGGGAAATCCCTTCCAGTCATTTCTAGTTGTTATTCATCCTTTCCATATCTGTTTCTATTTCCCGACTTAATGTGTTCTTTGGCCTTCCTTTTTTCCGCTTCCCTTCAGGATTCTAAGTTAGTGCTTGCCTTGTGATGCAGTTTGGTGATTTCTGGCGACCATGTGCATGAAAGAATCGTTATAATTACATAGTTTCAAAGAGTGTTCGTAACATGAACAGAATTTTAGATAGATAAACATTGAAAAGTAGGACGTAGAGGAAAATTGTTTAATCTTAGTAAGATAGATATCTTTGATTGGTGTGAATGATAATTTTTCTTTTAGACAGTGTTGGGGACGTTAGATCCCCAAAACTCATATTTTGTAATTTTATCTTTATGGAGCTTGTATACAGATGTATGCATAGGCATTTCTTATCACCCACGCACAAAGTCGATTGACGAACTTATCGATTAAATGTCAGTATGGGGGTTGTGGAGATTGTTAAGTTTTGGTTGAGATTATGAATTAATTGATGTTAGATCACCGTTGGAAACCTGGAAGCACTGGACGGCCGTTTCGTCCTATTGTGGGACTCCTCAGCAGTGCGCATCCACGATCCCACGAGCGGGATTCGAACCCAGGGCCTTCGGTCTCGCGCGCGAACGCTTAACCAACTGGACCACTGAGTCCCACAATAGGACGAAACGGTCATCCAGTGCTTCCAGGTTTCCAACGGTGGTCTGACATCAATTAATTCATGATCTCAACCAAAACTTATCGATTAAATGTTTAAAAACTTCCATGGCAATGTCGACCATATATATTTTGTATAAATACGCTTGATTTGTGTGCTTGAGGGTCCTGGTATCTTCTGGTTGTCTGTAGAATACACTTTCTACATCTTACCAAGACTTCTGGATCGAGTTAGCTGAGTCGGGGACAACGGACCAGTATAGCCTATCGAGTCTCTAAATCCTTGATTTTTCGTTCCGTTCCGAGTAAGACGAATCAGTAGTAGCATTCAAGTTAACGAACATAACAAACAGTTTTGTTAATTAATTGATTTTAGAAATATGAACACATTCATTGTGAAGCTAAAATATTGTTATGTTTGCTTATTGACTAGGGGATGCACTTTATAACATTTATCACTTGTTTACAAGTAGATTCGAAGTCTTTATCCTAGAACAGTTGTGAACCCACGGATGATTTAAACTCAATAATGAGTACTCAATTAGTACACTAAGTTTTAGAACACTGAATTTAGCTTTGGATGTTTACATGTTTGATCTCAGTCAATTATTGATGGTAAATAAATTATCTAACCAACCGAAAATTTAATTCATTTCCAGTGTAGGGTTTGGTGGAGATGGTACAGCTTTCATGGGTTTTGAATCCCTTGGTTAATCTTGGTTAGATCATCATAGAAAGTATGGAAGTACTGGACAGCCGTTTCGCCTACGATCTTGTGACTAGGGACCGAGCCCAGGACTCTCAGCTTCACATGTGAACGCTCAAATTCTAGATCACTGAACCGGGATCCAATTAATTAAATAACTTTATTCTGGTAGTCTCTAATTTTATTAATCTTAACCTCATCTGAATGTATCAATTTCCTATTCGATTTGTCAGTGTTTAAGAAAATTACGACTCAGATATGAAATCGTCTCACAATAAGTTCAGTTTGTAATCCACTTTTTTTTTCAGGTCAGGAATATATCAATCTGATACATGTACACATTATAATTTAAATCAAAGTATGTTACTTGTTGGTTACGGTTATGATAATGATGGTAACGATTACTGGATATTGCAAAATAATTGGGGAACAAATTGGGGTGAACAAGGTTACGTGAAAGTACTTCGTAACAATTGGAATATGTGTGGAATTGCTTCAATGGCATTTCGACCAATATTACGAGGTTTTTAACTGTCCCGTACATTTTAACATTTCAATTTATGTTACTTAAATGACTAATTAAGTAGTCAAAACTTTCAACAAATATTTTGAACTGTAAATTATAAGACCACTGAAACATGTTCATTGATTTATTATTTTCTCAACTACTTAACAGAAACAACAAGAGGATGATGTTGACGATGCATGTAAAATAGCTGAAAGCTTTTATTGTTAGCTACCATTTGAGGCCATCAGGGTAATTGTTTTTAAGTTGGTAATATTGTAGTCTTTCTTAATAAATTTTGCTTGTAGGAGTTTGTATTTTACCGTTGTCAGTGTTAAGGATTGTAGACTGTCAGTCACTTTTTTCATACACACATTCGGAGGGAATCATCTCTCTGTCATCAGCTAGCCACAAGTACTTTGATAATGTTGGACAGTGGCTAGAAGTGGGAGCCACGGCTCACGATTCATTTGATAAGCTTCACCTCGACGTGTCTGCATCCCACTAATGATGTTCACATGGAGACCCTAACCCAGTACCTTTAACTAAGACCGCCATAACTTATATCCACCGAGCAAACGTCTTAACTTTTGTGGTTAATATCAGTAATCGATGTTTAGTTAGTCGACCAATGTACATTTAGGAAGCACTAGAAAGCTATTTCATTTTAGAATAGAACTTCTCAGCTCCCTTTACACTCGAAACCTTGGAGGGATTGAACTCAACACCTACCAGAACTGATTGAAAACACTCTACCTTATAATTAATTTATTGATTGTTTAATGAAAATAAGGTGGATTCGTGGGGGGGGGAAATTTACTTCTCAACAAGATCATTTACTTGAGTTGTACATGCACATCTACAGTTGTTTGGCAAATATATAGGTCTGGAGAAGGATAGAAAAGATTGCATCATCAAGCGATTCAAGACTTCAAAGATCAAATATGATGACATAATAATCACGGAGTTAGAGAAGAATAGGTGGATGAAAATAATTTATGGGTCAGAATCATGAAGGATAATTGTCCGCTTGATAGATATGAAGAATCAATGAAAACCATAATGGTCATTATAGTAACTAGATGATGAGCATGATGATTGTTAAAGGTTAATAATAGCTGATTGCAGTTTATAATTTAAAGACGATTAATAAAACAAGACCAAAACATACTAAAAAAGAGAATCAGGGCAAAGGAATGATGAGAGGCTTGACATATTGTTTTAACTCGCAGAGTTCGGACTTTATTTGGTGGATCGTCAACGTCTCAACAGTGTATAAGTTCTTGATTCAACCTCTCTTCGACTCAGCTCTTTGGGTTATGTAGATTATTCTGGATGAAAACTTCTTTCAAGCAACGTGTCCAGAATTGATCAGGTGTTCTTGTATTGCACTAGTGATTGTTATGCATTCTCATTTTAGAAACAACACCAGATAATGTTATGAGATGAGTTTGAAAAGTGATAGGTTTATGCATCATCGTTTTCATCAATATTTTTTGATTGCAAAACGTAATCAGTTATGAGATGGTGAAAAAGATTTGTAGCTCAGGTGCATGATTTTGATTGAGTTTTGTTCTCTGAGCTGGATTGTTTGGTCGTGGAGACTTCTACCTGAAGTTTGTGCTGATGATGTCGCTGCGAAGAGTGATGAAAGCGCCACGATCAAACTATTCAGCTCAGAGGAAAAAACTCCATCGTAATCAGTTATTGTTATCCTTTAACAATTTTTCATGATCATCATTCAGTTACTATAATGACCATTATGTTTTTCATTGATTCTTCATATCTATCAAGCGGACAATTATCCTTCATAATTCTGACCCATAAGTTATTTTCATTTACCTATACTTCTCTGACTCCGTGATTATTACGTAACCATATTTGATATTTGAAGTCTTGAATCGCTTGATGATGCAATCTTTTCTATCCTTCTCCAGACCTATATATTTGCCAAACAACTGTAGATGTGCATGTACAACTTAAGTAAATGATCTCGTTGAGAAGTAAATTCTCCCCCCCTCGAATTGTTTTTATTTTGTATTTTAGTGACACAATCGGCTATTCAATATAGAATATTCTCGACTCTAATTAATTCGTTGTATTTTGTGATTCATATTCATTTTTATCTAAGATACATGTCTCAATCCCGACATAAATGAACTGCACTAGTTACATTAACTTGGTAATGTTTGCTTGTATCTTCTCATTGTTGTGTAGAACTGCAATTGATCAGTCTCTTGTTGGCATATGTGCATCCTAAGCGGATAGCCTCAAAATTGTCTTAATTCACAAGCATTATAAACAAAGATGGATAGTGGTTAACAATGGAATCCAGTTTGACATGCGTTTCGTCTTATTTGGGACTCATCAGCTGAATGTACCTGCACTTGAGAGTTGATGTTCACTTTGGAACCTGAACCCGGTAATGTTCGCGTTATCCACTCAGATATTGAGTTCTGATAGCCAAGTGCACTAGTTACAGTTTTTCTAAGTAGTTTTTTACAAAAGAAAAACGACAATTATTTGGAAAAGACAACATGATTATGTTATTAAGTTGAGAATGGAAGCCAAAAATGATCACCTTTATGTTCACGTATACAAAATTCTTGATTGTATCCATGTGAGTGTGCATGTGTGTGTGTGTGTGTTCGTGTATCAGTTCAGCATGTCTTTTATTAAAGTATTAATCTGCTTCATTCATTTGTAAGTTACGTTTTGTTTCTTCTTCTTCAGCCAACATCTTTTCATAACGTTCTAATGCTGATTTCAATTGAGTTACCATAAGTTCATCAATAATTGGATAAACCTTAATGGAAATTTCATTCAAATATGAATTACGTAATAGGAAAACATAGAAACAAAATAGATAAAGCGTATATACATGAGTATATGAAAACTGAATAAGAAAACTGTCGACTTAAGACTTTAAATTAAAGGTGATGTAGCTATGACATAACGTTCAAGTTCATTTTTGATAGAGTTTTGTTCTCTGAACTGGATGGTTTGATTGTGGAGCTTTCATCGTTCTTCTTCTGAACAACATCATCAGCGCAAACTTCAGGTAGAAGTGAAGGGTACGAAATTCTCCACTTGTGATTCACAGCTTGTCTTGTACACCTAGATGTTGATTGGTTCTTATTGACCTTAAACATTTCATTGTTTACTTCTTTGTTTCGGTTGTATCTTCGATTGGTTTGATTTTTGTTCTTATGTTTGTGCATAATTTTCCTGATTGCAGATAGGGCAAGCTGTGAACCACACGTGGAGAAATTTGAACGCTTCACGTCTATTTAAAGTTTGTACTGATGATGTCGTTCAGAAGAACGATGAAAGCTCCATGACCAAACCATCCAGCTCAGAGAACAAAACGCCGTCAATATCATCTACCTGAGCTACAAATCTCCACTAGTTTAAGTTCACTATCATTAAGTTCGATGTCATCTGAAAAACGCATATACTGGTACAATAGTAAAAGATGATAAGTTTATTAATATATATTTATCAAATTAACTACTGTAGGGTTGGGTACATAGGCCGTGTTCAAAGGGTATAACACTTGAGAGGGTGGAGAAGATCTGTATCTCAGGTGGATGGATTCTATTTGAAGTTTGTGCTGATGATGTCGTTCAGAAGCACTATGAAAACTCCATGACCGAACCATCCAACTAAGAGAACAAAACTCCATCAAAATGGGCATAATCCTTGCATACACAAGAACGTGAAGCTTCTTGATGATGAAAAGACTTTAAACAATTAGTAAATAATGTTAGTATTGTTCATTTGATAGATGAAAACCCTGTATGGAGGAAAGGTCTTGCATAGTTTCCAGTGTCCGTTATTAAAAACTAAATGAATAAATCTTTTCTACATGGTCAATACCATTGATATCCATTGAAACTAATGTGTATAAAAGAGATTTATTCACTTTTTGTATTCACTATGTCCCAAGTAGAAGTCATTTTGTATCCTCATGAAACTGATTCTTTTGAACTTCATTTTAAAAACTTCCATTCATAACCGTCATTCAGTTATATCTTTACTCTGTTCCATTTCTTATAGAGAACCCTTGACTTCTCTTATTAATAAATTATCGTTTATTCAACTGAAGTGTTCAAACACACAAATTCGATACGCTTGAAATTGAGGTTTATAATAACGATTTATCTAAAGAAAATTTCTATAAATACATAATAATCTCACTAGTTGAGATCATGAGTCAGTTGAAGCTAGACCACTATGGAAAACTTGGAAGCACTGGATGGCCATTTCATCCTAGTATGGGACACCTTAGCAGTGTACATACACGATCCCGTCTTGCGAGATTCGAACCTACGACCTATCGGTATTATACTAGGACGAAACGGCCGTTTAGTGCTTGCAGGTTTTCCATGGCTGTCTAGCTTTAACAGACTCATGAATTCAACTTATCCTTCCGTCTATTGTGGACATCATTAGTAAAAATTATCATCTGAATAAACACATTATTTAAAACAATTATGTAATGAACTATATATACATAATTCATACAATTATCTGGTCTGTTTTTAAAAATTTCTGCAATAATTCTTTCGATGATATTTTTTAATGAGTAGTATAGTGTATTCAACTAAATATATGGAATACCATGGAGATGATTAAACTTGACAGTTTAGATCATAGATTGACATGACTTAAACAACCGTAAAAGAAATGGAAAACTTGTAACCTATTCCATATTAGTGCGGGAATTGTCACCAGTGATGATTTAGTGGTCTACAATTCAAAGGCTTGTCATGTAACCTGAAGGCTTTGAGTTGGATCTTCAACAGGTTGTAGATGTACACTACTAAGAAATTCTGTACTAAGACTAGAAAGCTGTTCATTACTTTCTAGTTTCATTGGTTGTATTTATTTCTATACAAATCTGATCGGATTAATAAGAACAATTTACATAAAATATAATCGAAAATAAGGTTGTAAACACTTACACTTGCCACCGTTTGAAACATTGGAATGAGGACAAATTTGATGAAACCAATTTGTGCTGATGGTTTAGTGACTTTTTCACGATCCATAAATGGTGCTACTGGTAAACCTTCTAATTTCTCTCGGTCAGACTAAATTTTATGAAAAGAGCTATCAGTGAATAAACATAATGATATCGTCAAATAAAGAAGTTTGTTTCTTCATACAATGATCGATTCATTACTTACGTACTTACTTACTTACGCCAGTTACTCCAAGTGGAGCATAGGCTACCGACAAGCATTATCCAACCGACTTTGTCCTGGGCCTTACTTCTTAGTTCTATTCAATTATTGTTCTTTCTTCTCATGTCTATCTCTATTTCTCGACTCAGAAGTATATAAAGGTATATCATAAAGTCGTTTGACTTTGAAGTAGTGATCAATATATGGAACTCCTGGATGACAGGTTGAAAACCTTCATGTACCCAATAGGATTTAAACAAGTGCACAGGATGACCAGATTTTCAAACAAAATGTGTTGTACTTGTTTGAGTACACAAATCTTGTGTTAGTTACTCAATTGCATTATGTCATTTCTTAAGATTCTAGGTTTATTGACCTGAATAGTAGAACAGTGAAGTTTTCCTTATCTTTCTAGCTAATATCATCTGTAAGCTATTGAAATTTCTCTAGAAATGATGAACTCCCTATTTCGTCGATTAGAAAGTTATTTGACTTTTGTATATAGTTACTATATTACTGACCTTAAACGTACTTTGATTTCGTCCTTTCTTAAGTGAATTATGATCAGAGAGGGGTTTTGTTGAGATTGTAGTAATTTAATAATTGAATTCATAAGTCAATTAAAGCCAGACCATCATGAGAGACCTGAAAGAACTGGACGGCCGCTTCACCATAGTATGGGACTCCTCAGCAGTTCACACCCACAACCCCGATCGCAAGATTCGAACACAGGACCTATAGGTCACGCGCTCGAACACTTAACCGCTAGACCACTGAGCCGTCTAATTTTAACCAATCCATGAAGCTGCAACACAGTCCACTACTGTCTTCAGTGAGTTACTATCTCACAACAGACCCGATTGAACTTCACAGGTCACAGCTTCACCCTAGAACTCTAAGAAATACTTCTTGAAGACCGTCACTAGTGTGCATATGATGATTATAATCAGAGAGGGGTTTTGTGGAGATTGTAGCAATTTAATAATTGAATTCATGAGTCAGTTGATGCTAGACTGAAGTAAGAATGATAGGTCCTGGGTTCGAATGTCGCGTAGAGTGTTCGTGGATGCGCACTGATGAGGAGTCGCATACTAGGATGAAATGCTCATCCAGTGCTTTCAGGTTTTCCATGGTGATCTAGCTTCAGTTGATGTATTAATTCAATTGTTGATAAGTTCATTTTAAATTATCTACCTTCATATAAGGATCTAGATATTGTATTCAAATCAATATCGTACATCTATTGATATTATGGACTGATTAAAAATATTTCTCTCACTCTCATGTATATTACCATAGTATGTTAATGCGATAAAGAGACTAGTTAAGTTTTGTCAGATACAGGATTCACGACCCAGAATACAAAAACAGAGAGTTAGTGATAGGAATCAATAAGAGGAAAAGGAATCACATATTTAATAGTCCGTAGACTATAGTTGTTTGTTCACGCTCAGTAACTGATCACACTTTACTTCACTACCATATATCCATTATATACATTTACCCATACAAGCTATTAGGTAAAGTCCTATTAGTTAAGCATATTCTTTATGATAAAACACTTTTAATCATAATCATAATCATAAGAGTGTACTTATCGTCTTACATGGAATAGAAGATATGAGCTTCAAGTCAACTGAAAAGTCAGACATTATTGAGCCTATTGTATCTAAATCATACGACATATCTAATCAAGCATATAAAAGAAGAAGTTGTTAGTTCATTACTGGGTGGCTAATTAAAAGCATTACTTAATTGTATCCCATCATTGATAAACGGAATGCTTTTAAGGTTATATGATTGTTACTGATAATGAGAGAACTTTGTATTCCTTTACATATTGTAAAAAGATAATCTGTAAGAAGCTGAAGACAGATACTTGTCAGCAAGATGTTTCTGGAACATCATGAAAGACATTATTTCTCTCTGGTCAGATGATATACTTTGATGAATAAAGTGAAATTGGACAATATATATATTGATCAAATATATCTTCATATCTATGGTTTCTAACTACCTACCATTAACAAGAACAAAAACATAAATTACACTGTCACATTGATACATTTAAACAACTGGTTACACTGAAACCTGATTGATACATTTTGACAATTTGAAATGATTTACTACTAAGTAACTTGATCGATAGGATTCGATCTGCACTAAGAAGGGCCTGACATACATGACATTGATTACCATTCAGTGATCAATCATTTGTGAATATATCTCAGTCTTACGGAAGGTCAGTCGCGGCCCGGATAGCTAGCTCAGTGGTAACCTCCGTGACTGTGAAGTTGGATGACACGGAATCGAACCTGTCAGGATGTAGAGGCTAATTTCCCCTATATCTGACTCCAATAAATAGTATCCCCGTTAACTGAGTATTTAATTCAGTCTAAATCTCCTAGTAGAATTATGGATTTACTCGAGATTATTCAAACACCAGTTATAGAGATAGTTTATTGTTGAAGATTGGTAAAATCCGCAAGCCTACAGGATGCAAGCACACAGGGAAACCAAGAGTATGTGTGTTTGGACTATGAAGTCTACGGCTTCTGGATCTTCCTCTAAAAAGGAGCAACAGTTCCTTCAAGATTACAGGTGCATATTGCTGACGAGTGCCAAGTGGCACAAAACCTAGTTCCAGGGTTTCCTGTTGACTACCTCCAACCACCATCTTAAGTAATTAAATCAAATTTAAATTAAAAAAAATATGTATAATAATTCTTTTCACCTGATTAAAATATTCTTCCAATAAACAATCAACCCATGGTTCACTGACCGATAATGGTCTTACTTCATTTGATATATCACAACATTTAATGAGAACCATTTTGAACTATAAAAGAAATAATCAATATGATCATGTTAGTAATCGTAACTGTCAATAGACTATATATTAGATTAAAATTGAACATCTTTCTTTTCAAAGAGTGTTATGACTGAAGACAAATAATTGCTGCTGATGAAGGGATAGCGAATTATTGATCGGACCAAAGACGCGGAAACACGTAGAACGACCTAGGGTTCTGATTGGCCCTGCTTCGCTGTCCGTCCTAGCCCAGTTGAGTGAAGAACACAAACCACAGCCTCGGAGATATGAATCATTACATTTCAAACATACTTTGTTTATATACCAATCAAGCATACCACATCGTACCATAAAATAGAAAACAACATTTTGTACAATATTCAACAAGTGAACAGATATCGACCAATAGGAAATCCCATTTAAAGTCCAAGGACACCATTGGACTTAACATGATAATTATTGGTCTATTCTTGCGCATCCACAACAAAGAGCTATGTAGATATATAAAACAGAAAACATTTTAGAAAGAAAAGTACTATTCAGCTGTCTAGTTCTTCCAAGTTTTCATTCGTAGTCTAGTTAAGATCAATTGGTGATTTCAACTGAGAAATTATTTTTTACAAAACTCCACAAATACCCTACTCACTTACTTACTTACTTACTTACACCTGTTACTCCTAATGGAGCATAGGCTACTGAACAGCATTCTCCAACCTATTCTGTCCTGCGCCTTCTTTTCTAGTTCCAGCCGACTCTTGTTCATTTTACTCATGTCTATCTTCATTTCTCGAAGTAATGTCTTCTTCGGTCTTTCTCTTCTCCTTTGGACATCGAGATTACAAGTAAGGGCTTAACTTGTGACAGTTGAGCGCTTTTCTCAATTTGTGTCCTATCCACTTTCAGAACTTCTTCCTAATTTCTTCCTCCGCTGGGATCTGGTTTGTTCTTTCTCACAGTAGGTTGTTGCTAATAGTGTCCGGCCAATGGATGTGAAGTATTTTGTATAGACAATTGTTAATAAACATTTGTATGTTCTGGATGATGGATTTGGTGGTTCTGCAAGTTTCTACCCCATGCAGTAGAACTGTCTTGACATTTGTATTAAAAATCCTGACCTTGGTGTTGGTTGACAGTTGTTTTGAGTTCCAGATGTTCTTCAGTTGTAGATACCGTTGGTCTTGTTTTTCCGATCCACGCCTTCACATCTGCATCAGATCCACCGTGTTCATCAAATACCCTACACTAATCTTTAATTCGTTAACGACTTCAAACGATCAGTGTTTTGTGATCAAATGACAATGTTCTTTCGCAACACCATATTAGTTAATCCGATTGTTTTTGGATAACTTGAATGATATTTTGACATTTGTTTATCCATTGAAGTTTACCAATTCTGTCAAATATATGGATTATTTAATAATAGCTTATATCAATGGTTCAGATCATGAGTCATTTGAAGCTAGACCAACATGGAAAACCTGGAAACACTGGACGGCCGTTTCGTCCTATTGTGGGACTCCTCAGCCGAAATGGTCGTCCATTGCTTCCAGGTTTTCCATAGTGGTCTAGCTTCAACTGACCCATGATCTGAACCATTGAAAATAATATAATATCCCCAAAACCCATCTGATAATCGTTTATATCTTATATGGTTCAAGATCATTTTTTTGTGCGGTTGAAAGGCTTAAACTTCTAATAGGTATATGGTGTTGTGACAGAATATTACTATTTAATCAACAAAAAAAACCTGATCAGTTGAAGTCGTCAACGAGTTAAAGATTGGTGTAGGATATTTATGGAGTTATGCAAAATTTTCTCAGTTGAAATTGCCAACTATGACTGAAAACTTGAAAGGACTAGACTCTCCAGTAATACACATCCGTGGACATGTAGACGTAAATTCGAATGTCTTCTTATAAATTCAACTTTCTTTACTTACAGTTTCACGATGTTCTTTTTTATTCATTGAAAAACCTTCTTCTAAATGTCTTCTCATTGTTTCTAATATTTCACCATGTCTTGCCATATCAGTAGAGAGAATTAAACTTGTCATACCCTAATTAAAGAGAATAAAAGTATTAAATATGAATGAATAATTAGGAAAAGACGATGGAAATGGATAGGACATACATTACACAAATCATCAAACTACATCATGAGGCAAGCCTTAACTTGGAATCCTGAAGGGAAACGGAAAAGCGGAAGGCCAAATAACACATTATATCGTGAAATAGAAGCAGATATGAAAAGGATGAATAACAACTGGAAGAAGCTGGAAAGGATTGTCCAGGACAGAGTTGGATGGAGAATGCTATTTAGTGGCCTATGCTCCTTCACACGAGGAGTAGTAGGCTTAAGTGAGTAAGTAAAAATGAATGAATACCATATAAGTTTATCGAATTTTTGGCATAAGTTTAATTATTAGAACGAACCAGTCGAATTTGAAGAAGTGTCCTCTATGTTATAACGGAAGAATCGAACGAACATGATGATTATCAATAACATCATTATGAATTTCAGTAAAAGCATGAAAAACTAGATGTGAATTGTTATGCATGATTATGGATGTGAAATGTTTGTAAAAGAATACAAGGAAGTACTCACAATTGATTGATCACTAAGTGGTGATCAATGTTATGTGTTTCATTTCCTTGTTAGTGGGGATCGAATGCTATCGACCAAGTTGCAATGTGGTCACTAGTCTAAGTGACTCGACATTTAGTGAACTATAATGAGATAGGATGGTGGTTGAAGGTAAATAGCCCGAATAGCTCAGTGGTAACATCGCTGTCTGTGAAGTTGGGTGACACGGGATCGAGATCGGGATTGCAGGCACACCTTGCAGAAGAGTAACAAATAACCCTGAAACTCGGGGTTAGGGTTTCCTGTTGATTACCTTCAACCACCATCTTACTAGTGGGGCATTTCGTTGTTATGTGTACTGGCATTGTAAAACAGTCATTTGTTTCTTGTTTAGTGTTATAAAACAAATAAAGGATACTTTTTTGTAATTTACTGAGTAATAGAAACCAACATGACATATGCAGTTGATCAGACCGATTCATAAAAATAATTTGCGGTACAATCATTTAAGTACCAGTAACTAATTTTGTACACATTACAAAATGTATCATTTGTGGTAGCTAACCAAATGATGAATTATCAGTATAGGGTTGTGGAGATTATTAAATTTTTGATTGGATACCGATTAAGTGGTCTAGAGGTCAAGCGTTCGTGCGCGAGACTGAAGGACCTGGATTCGAATCCCGTGAGCGGTATCGTGGATAAGCACTGCTGAGGAGTCCCACAATAGGACTTCCAGGTTTTCAATACTGCTCTAACATCAATCAGTTCATGAACTCAATCAAAGATGATGAATTATCACACAAATTGATGACTATAGTAAATATCGTGACAACTAATTGAGTAAATAACTATTTTGTTAATAAACCAAACAAAATCCTTATACGATGAGGTTAGGCTTGTAGTGACTCACTTTTATCACGAGAACAAGATTGGTCTAATGAAAACAATTATTATTATAACCAATTGTACCAGTGACCATTTCAATTTGCTCTTTGTTTAACTGTGCTAAAAACATCCATTATACATACTTTGATAGTGACCTCGCGCGAATACGGTTACGTTCTGTAACCAAGCTTGTATCCTAGCACGATCTCGGTATTTTTTCGATACCACGAGATCGCCAGTGAATATATCTCAATTTGGTCTATTAACTGCCTTCTGATATTTGGCTTCCGGGGAATTTTATGGATATCCTGGCACGCGTTCCTTTGTAGTGGTGTTCATAGTCTACCGCGACTCGACGCCACGCTACAGGCTCATCAGTTTATATGAAAACAACTGCTCACTAGCACAAAATCAAATCTATAAATATTATTTGGATACTATTTGGATTTATCCATTAGTCTGTGGGCACCAAATCGCACACATTGGAAGAATAGAGAGAGAGAGAGAAGTAACTGTCAAGATTTCTTAGCAAACACTAAAGAATTTGTAATTAAAGGGTGTTAATTCCCTGAATAGTACAATAGATCGATATTTAATAGATAGCGGGTACATCATTGATGCTCGTAAATCATTTAAGATAATCATTGGACGATGAAAATGTAACTTGTTTACATTCTACTGAAGCAGTTACGATTAAAACAATTCACGTCTAATCGATGTGCTCAATAAGAGTCAGTTGTCAGTTTATTTAGATTATGATCAGCAATGTAATCGACGAGATTCTTCTGTCCTACTTTGGTATAATTGGTTGAATCTATTGCATCCTAGTGTTGATGCTCAAACTGAGAAACATATCCTGTATCCATTAGTTTAGATGCAAAGATTATTGGTTTATAATGGCCGAAAAACTTGTTCAACATCTATAATGTTGGTTATTGTATATAAGTGTTTATATTTTCTCTAATGTTGATGTTCCACGCTGGATTTAATCAACTTCTATTGTTAGTCTCCGTGTAAACATTGAACAGAAGGTTCTTCCACAACCCCTATACTAGTAATCAACATGTACTCACTTGTGACTAGCTTCGTGAGGGAATTCTCGGAGTTCTAGTGAGAAGCCGTGATCAGTGGAGCTAATCCATGTCGGGTAGAGACAGTTATCTACCTCAGTACAATGGGAGGTGGTCGCGCAATTTCGTGGATTGGTTGATGTTAGAAACTAACACCATTGGATGCCGGCTCGGTGGTCCAGTTGGTTAAGCGTTCGCGCGCGAGACTGAAGGCCCTGGGTCCGGATCGCGCGGGGGGGGGTCTTGGGTGTGCACTGCTTAGGAGTCCCACAATAGGACGAAACGGCCGTCCATTTCTTCCAGTTTTTCAGTGGTGGTTTAACATCAATCGGTTCATGATCTCAATAAAAAACCTAGTACTCTCTACAACCCCTATACTAGTGATGAGATGAATGATTATACTGTAATCTCTAATTCAAAGATGTAATCAGTTAGTATCTGAAGGCATTATCGAAGAAATCAACTTTAGATGTATGTATGTCAAAAGAAACTGATCATGCATATTCTTGATTTTAAACTGATTAATCACTGATCATTTAGTTTATATCCAAAACATATTGTAAGCGAAGTCGAGTCACTTAGACTAATCTCCACAATGTTACTTGGTTGATGGAATTCAGTCAGGACCGAGGATTATAGAGATAAGATTCTAATAACTACCCTCTGATCCATCAGTGTAAAATATCTTTATCTCATAGTAGGTTAATTCTAACGAGTAAACATAAACTAATCTGCTTGTGAATATCTTCAAAGTTTATACAAGAATGAATTATCAGAATTAATTTGTTTTGGGTGTATTAAAGATTTCAAAGCTTCACTCCATATTTCAAACATAGATCAAAGTATGTTCATGTTTTCTTGGCGACGCCTTTTTTTTTGTTTAGAAGAGATGAAACATAATTGTTAAGTGAATTGTAAAGAACATCTATTGCCTCCAAATGCCCTGGTACGGCCAAGAGTGGGGGGAGTCAGCTCTCCATCTTTAAATGCTCTCACATAGCCACGTGCATACAACCACTGCCAGGGAAGTCCTACTCACTGCCTTCTTGCAACAGGGGTGTTGTTTACGAAATTGAGAGGACGAAAAGCGAATGTTCGGCGCTTTAACAGAGATTGATGGACACGGAGAGTTCATGTAGGGGAGTTGGAAAACCCTGATTCCAAACCAATGGCGGACATGGACTGCAGGATGCTGATGGAACAAATGGTGTATGAACTAATCGTTGGTCACGGGGCTGCCACTGGACTGCATCTCCTGACTTTGCTCCACAACCTAGTAGATCAGGCTCAGGCTGTTGCCCCCCTGAGGAAACCACCTAGTTCAGTCTGAGCACCTGGAGAGTATCCCAGCCTTTACACAAATCAAATGATGCCTTCTCGTACCAATGTTTATTTATCTAAATAAATAATAATAGGATATTTACTTGATTCAAATTTGCATTTCACCTGAAATTTATTTTGAAGACAGATTGATACTAAACAGAAAACTACTTAAAAACAGAGAGTAGTGAATACTTATCTATCTTGTTTTGAAATTTTTCAGCATTGCTCACTTATAACTCCATACTGAATCAAACCCGAAAAATCTCAGATCTAGAGATGAGCCTGACAAGTTAAGCTAACTAAATTATGACCGGATTGTTCGAATATTCCATTTCAGTTAATTGACGGTATTATACGATAATAAACCAATATCATAGAAGACAGCTATCTCATTCTTCACCTGTCTGAACTTTGCCAATTACAACTTCCCATAGGAAGATGGAGAACACATCTCACTACCATCCACAAATTAAACCGTACTCTTCAAAATATTTAAATAATAATATAATTAGGGTGCATTAATGATTTGTTCCAATTTTCAATACAAATATCAAGACAGTTCTACTGTATGGGGCAGAAACCTGGAGAACTACGAAAGCCATCATCCAGAAAATACAGGTGTTTATTAACAATTGCCTACGCAAAATACTTCACATCCATTGGCCGGACACTATAAGCAACAACGTACTGTGGGAGAGAACAAACCAGATCCCAGTGGAGGAAGAAATTAAGAAGAAGTATTGGAAGTGGATGGGACACACATTGAGAGAAGCACTCAACTGCGTCACAAGACAAGCCCTCACATGGAATCTTCAAGGCCAAAGGAAAAGAAGAACACCAAAGAACACATTACGGCGAGAAATGCAGATAGACATGAGAAAAATGAGCAACAATTGGATGGAACTAGAAAAGAAGGCCCAGGACAGAGTGGGTTGTAGAATGCTGGTCAGCGGCCTATGCTCCATTGGGAGTAACAGGCGTAAGTAAGTAAGTAAAAATGATTTGTTCCAAGATCCGTTCTCTTGTTTCTATTGGGACGTCGTTGCTGGTGTAGTTCAGTCAGGTTAGAACTGAGACAGTCATCAACAATGACTCTGGATGACTTTTAATACTTATAACCCGTTAATTAGAGTTAAAAACGTGAACCAGTAAATGTTAACGCAGTAAGGTACATATCAAGAGACCAGAAGAGTCTAACTTCGGTCCTTGATAAAGTCATCGTTGTGCACTGTTGGAGGGTTCTACACTGAGATGAAGAAACCTTCCAGTGTTCTCTGTCGTACAACATCAATAAACAACATAATATTCATATTTTCTTAAGCCATCATTATCATTATCACAACATCCTCTTAACTATTCTTATATAAAGTGTACTGACCTGTCTTATTCGACGGAATACTTCTTGATTGACATTTGCAAAAATATTTAATTCAGGATTATTCAATATACTGAATGCAACAGCACAATGATGATTTTCCAATGGTGATATATCATTATATCGTATGGCCAGTTCTGTTCTTGCGTTTATTTGATAACTATTTAAAACAAAATTATGGTTAAATATTGAATAATGTAAAAAAGATATTTAGTTGTCCTAGTATAGAACTCCTTAGCAGTGTGCATCCATTAGGAGCCGTGACTAGTAGAGTCCAATCCGTATCGGTTGTGAGACAGTTATTGTTGAGTCGGCTTCCGAGAACTACAACGGACCCTACAGAGGCCCTAAAGGAGCCGAAGAGTTCCAGTCAATCAGAACATGATGGAGCTTTCTAGAGTATAAACGTGGCATGCTACTATTGGTCATTAGCGCAATAGGTCTCTTTGAGAGTTGGCCAAAATATAATGTTGATTTAACAAATGCTAATATCTATAAATACCCGTGATTTTCTGTACACTTTGATTTTTACCAAATAAACACTTCTCCAGTTTTTCTTCTACCTTCTGATTTGCGACGGTGAAGTTCAACTTTCGAGTGTCGTAGTCGTAAACCGTATTCTGTGTTAATGAAGTAGCGAACTTAACAGTTATCCACCCCAAACAATGGATGAAGAGTTGAGCGAGATCATGGATCGGTTGAAATAGATTATCTTAAGTCATGAAAGGTTAGATATACCATTTTTCTACTCGTTGGGGGGGGGGGGGTAAGAAAAGATGTTTTTCTCACTCTTACAATAAAGAGGCTAGTCAAGTTATGGCCCAGAATGGAAAACTAGATTAACTTTAGATACAACTTTATGCAATGCGACTACAAGCAGTCACACTAAATGAGTCTGTAGTAGATTTCAATTAGAGGAAATGGAATCACATATTTTAATAGTCCGTAGACTGTGGCTGTTTTCTCACTCTCAACAATCGATCATATTTAACTTTTACGGCCAAACATCAGTTCCAAATATCATTACTGATAAATTTCTGTATAAAACCTTTTATTCCATGACTTTATACTCTGAAATAATGTTTTCATTTACATATCATAAACTAGCATTTGTAAATTTGTAACTGTTCAATCTAGCAAGAAAATCAGCACAGACAGTCATAATTCCCATTACTGATCAGATAATTTATTCATAAACTAAGCCAACTCAAATCCTCTCAAAAGATTTCTAAGGTTAACTATCTAAGTTACCCTAAAGATGATAGGTGTAGCATAAGATGAATAACCATAGAAGTTAGATTAATTCAGATTGTCTTGTCATAGATCCAGAGATGGAACTATAAATAATAACATTCGTACACAGTTGGCTATATCATATATGGACCTATATTTAAAAAAGGTTAATAAATCACAAACTCCGCCTGTAGCTCTTCTAGAGTTACTGCCGGTCCCTAGCCCGGGTAAAAAAGAACGGTCGAGCATGGGGCTAGTGACCCCATCCCGTAGAAAACTAACTCGCTAAAAAAAAACGCTAACCAGAAAAATTTATTTAAACCATTTAAACATTGTCCTGGGAGTCAAAAGGTCTTCGTTTAGATGAGTTATGACGCCTCATGGTGAAAGCCGAGTTATGTCGGGAAATAGAAGCAGATAGGAAAAAGATGAATAACAACTGGAAGGAGCTGGAAAGGATTGCCCAGGACAGGATTGGATGGAGAATGCTGGTGAGCGGTCTATGCTCCTTCGCGAGGAGTAACAGGCGTAAGTAAGTAATTAAGTAGGTAACAAATCCCAGATTTTGCATAACTATCAGATCATATCAATCAACAAACTACTTAAAACAGGAATGAAAATGATTGGAAATCGATAATTTAAAAAAAAAGAAAAAAAAACTTTCTTGATTCTTACGAGTTACTATATCCTGGATGATCTAAATCATGACATACAGCAGCAGTCAATAGGATTCCTAATTCTTCACGTGAAAAATCATTATTCAATCCACATAAATATAAAATTCCATACATCATTTGTGCAACACAAAAACAATGTCGAAAATTATGAAATGGATTATTACGATAATTCGCTTGTATAGATAACTAAAATGTGGTAAAAGGGAATAAAAATAATTTAGAATCGAACTAGAAAATGAAATTTTGAAATAAGTAACTGATTTTTTCCCTGAATCTTTAAACTACTTTGAATGAATATTAGTAGTAGGAATGTAAATAATAATTTAAGATAGATGTAAAGCATGTTTTAGAGTCTTGAATTGATTGAGATCATGAACCGATTGATGTTAGACCACCATTGTAAACCTGAAGGCACTGGATGGCTGCTTCTTCCTATTGTGGGACTCTTCAGCGGCGCTCACCCATGATCCCGCTCCCGAGATTCGAACCTAGGGCCTTCAGTCTGGAGTGTGAACGCTCTATCTCTAGACCACCGAGTCGGCAACCAACTGTGTTAATGTCTAACTTGAACCAATCCATGAAATTGAGTGACCATCTTCCATTGTACTGAGGTAGATACATAGATAAGCCTTACTGGTTACTGCTTCTCATTAGAACTCCGCGAATTCCCTCATGAAGCTAGTCGCTAGTGAGCACATGGTAATTATCAGTATAGGGTTGTGGTGATTCTTGAATTGATCCCATAAAAGTGGAAATATTTTCATCAGTCTTTAGGACCAATACATCAAAGTCATCTTTTCCCTGTTTAGTGACATATACATAAAAATCGCTTATAAACTAGAAAGTTGACCACAATTGTTTTGGTTCTCCGAAAAAGTAAGTGATTAACTGAACATTGGATCAAATCTATTCCGGTTGACCTTGAAGTCACTGAAAAAATGGATGAGTAACCAGATCTAAACTGAATGCTTCATACCCCTAGCCCTAACTACAATTATTGGCTATTGCCAAGTTTTATCGATGATAACTATCTTAATTTCGACATAATTAAATCTGTGACAGGTGAAGAAGGTGGATTAATTTCCATCTGTGTCATCGTCTTCTTCAAATGAACACTTCTATTTAAAATGATAAAGTCGTATGTTTCAGTTTTTATTGATAGTTGACACTACAGTATTCTAGGTTTTAATTGTATATGAAGTGATACTGTAAAGTAGATTACTTTACATTGTTATGCTACAATCATTGTACTTAATTTGTTGATATCTATGAAGTGGAATAATAATATAAAGTTGTCAGATTATTGTAGAATGGGATGATCTATTAATAATAACGCACTATGAGGTTAGTTTCAATAAGTAAATAACATCAAAAATAGAATCATTCCTGAAAACGAGAAGTATTGAACAACTGCAGGTACACCCATCCGACGAGTCCGAAGTGGGACGAAACACATGTTGTGAATTCCATTGTTAGCCATATAAAGCAGCTTTGTGTTAGTTTGAAACTTTCCGACCACGAACTAACATAGAATTCAGCCATTTGAAGATATTACAGCAATCCTCCTACAATTAATTTTGCTCACGGGTAATTTTATCAGTCCCTTCAATTAACTTATTTAATATACAGTGTTATTCGGACAGTAACAAGTTGTCTATTCCTATATATTATTAAGATCACTATCATGTCTGTGTAAACATGTGTGCTCGAATCTTATTAATTACCTTCGTCTTGCCTTACTTCGCTTCGCCTCGATTCGATTTGACTTTAAGTTCACCCATGTATTCGCTTGCTCGCACACATTAGCCTCTTTACTCCAATTCTCTTGATGTGCTTGTAACTTTGTTATCCGTGTTATCCAATAATAAACTGTAGTCACCTCTTCGTATTACTTTCTAAATTCCTACACCGATGGGATTTATTTAATAACGGTTATCAGGGTGATTGATAAACGAAGCCTAAGAAATTATCTCGGTAGGACTCTAATTTATGGACGAGCCAATCAGGAGCGTTTAAGGAATTTCAAGGTCACGGCGGTAAGTTCAGTGCGAGATGCTCACATTCGATCGTTTTACAGCAGATTTTAGAGAATTGGTGATCGTTGGGAGACTACAGCAGATGGCACTGTTAAGAAGTTCCTGTGTCTGTGACTGCGGCAATTAAATGACCGCAGCACGATGTGCAGACTGCCGCGATGACATTGTATGTCGTTGTACTATGTGTTGGAGAAAAAAATCTGCTCGAACTGGCACTTTTTTTACCCGGTCACGGCTAAGGCTAAGACAAACCATGATAATCGTTGCAAATTGGATCATAAAGTCTCAAGTAACATTAGCTGCGGCTATACCGATGATTGGAAAGCGTATAGATGCCTCTCCAGACTTGGTTTTGTGCATCATGTTGTGGTGCACAAACGTCATTTTGTTGATCCAACGACGAGGGTCCATACAAACAACATTGAGGGCATGTGGTCTAGGCTGAAGTATTTTTAAAGACCCTACCACGGCTCCAGGGGACGATTATTAAGGAGTCATATGGACGAGTTCTTATACCGCATGCACTATGATTTCAAAACTTCTGAACCTTTATCAAACCTCAACAAGTTCTTAAATCATGTAAAAGAAGAATATCCATTGTAATTCATTACTTTTTATAATATATTTTTACTTCATACTAACTGTCTTCTGATTCGCCAATGTTCTCAAGGTCACTTAAAAATTCGTTCAAAGGTCGTCCATAAAGTAGAGTTTCACCATTATCTCTAAGCCAATAAACTACAGTATAATGTTAGCTAGCAGTCCTGTAGGCCCTCGGTTCGGTTACCTGTGAGGATGCAAAGAGTTAGGACAGAATATCTACTTGGTCTTTTATCATTATTTTCGGTAATAATTATCTTTTATACGTAAGTGGTTAGGTTTTTTTCTACTGAATAAGCTGCTTTGAAGGATTTCCTAAACCTTATTATCTCATTATACTACTTAGTTAATTTTAATTGAGTAGAACAAAACAATTTTTCAAAAGAACTTACCAACCAACGTTTCAATGTTAATGGATTAATATTGAATTCCGAAACTACACCTAATTCGTTATACATGTGTTCCAATAGAGCTAACATCTTTGATCAAAGAAAAGGAGTAATGAAATGAGAAAAACATTGAATAATCAAACTGACTTCTAAACTCCACTATTCATTGTTTAATGTTAATAATTCTATAAATGAGGTTAGATTTAAGACAAACAAATTTAATTAATAGATGAACCAGTTGTTATATACAAGGCTTAGATTCTTAATATGTTAAGTATAACTTGACCACTCGAACACTAGTACCCACCAATTTACAAATGAGAAGACAGAAGACAAGTGAAAGGAATACCATTCTAAAACTCTCAGGTATTTATAGTTTTTAGTAAAAACGAAATCATTGTTATAGTCATCCAATCCGCATACAGAGCGTTATTGGAATTTGTCTGATACGGAAGCTACATGCAAAGATTATGGAGGGTTTTTCCAAAAGATGATTGGATGGAATATCTTTGTCTGGCAACAACTTGAGATGACGGATAACGATAAGAATAGTACTAATATAATAGACTCTGATGTACGCCTACCGAATCTTAGGCGTCTTTCATTCGCGTGACCATATATTCCACGCTTTATTCGAGAAATTTCTCCGATTGACTATTCGCCTCACTGACCAGGCTGCTTGGTACGGAGCGCATACGTACTACCGTCTACCACCCAGCACCAAATGATTTAGTTGAACGGTTTCATCGTCAACTTAAAAGTGCTCTTCAAGCACACGAAAACAACATTTGGTACGAAACCTTACCGTTCGTCCTCTTAGATATCAGAACGAGCTTAAAGGCAGAAATTCAACGTTACGCCGGTGAGCTTGTATACGGCACGACATTGCGTCTGCCTGGAAGTTTTTCGCACCACGGAGTAGTAACGATTTCGGTAAATCAGACTACGTCCAAGGACTGTCTGAATTTATGCGAACACTGACTCCGGTGTCAACTCGAATACAACATCGACAGGTCGCTCTCCCTCAAGAGTTATCTACTTGTACACATGTTTTCATACGAGTAGATTCGGTACGCAAACCTCTGCAACAGCCTCACGAAGGACCTTTTCACGTGATTTCTCGTCACGAAAAGACCTTCAAGGTTGATCGACATGGCCTCGTCGAGGTGGTCAGCATTGATCGTCTCAAGCCAGCACACGTCGACGACAGTGCCTTATGTGATAAGTTGAGACTCAATGCTAGACCCATAAGACCTGCTAGCAAGACCCCTACATCTACTTCGGATTCCACGCTGGATACATCAGAGACCTCATTCTCATGTCCCAGCCATCTACACCACCTACGGACGAGACGTCAGTCTCACGTCCAGATCGGCAGACCATGCCTCCCTTGACTTCGGATGAGATTGCAGGCTCAAGAGGTACGAATGAGACTATCGTCTAACGTTCCGGTCGCCAAGTACGCCTACCGGCACACCTTAGCGACTAAACGCACAACCAACAACGAATAAGGTATAGGACTATACCCCTATACTACACTTTTTCTCTTTTTCTTTGATTTTTTTTATCCTGAGCCCAAGCCTTCGATCATCACCCGTTTGGTATCGTCGATTTCAGCCAACTTTGGCAAAAGCAGGCCTGATCACCCAAGCTCTTGTCAACGCACTCAGTTGATATTCTAGTTTCGAATCTGTCTGGCATATGTTTGGTCTCGCAATTGGTTATTATGGTCGCTTCTGGTTCCTCGGCTCGATCTGGTTCCATCCTACGTCTGCAGAGTTTTCTGGTTTGCACCACTACGAACTCAATCCTCAGATCCTGCATACAAAGCACTCTGGTGTGGTACGCTAACTCAAGCAACAAATACAGCATGTTTTTCCTGGTACCATCCTACGTAAAAGACCTTCTGTGGTAACTCGAGGATCAACGGTCGCTTCCCGCTCTTCCAACCATCTCGTCCTACAATCGCATGTTTGCCGATCAGTCCCACAAACGAAACCATTACGTGTCGAAAATGTAAACCATTTCTAGAGGGGCTCCTGTAGTGACCTACTTTTATCAAGAGAACGCGACTAGTTTAATGGAAACAATTATTATTATAACCAATTGTACCAGTGATTGTTTTACTGTACTTGTTTGTTTAACTGTACTAAAGACATTCTTCTTCCTTCCGTTGGTTGTAACTTCGTACGCACTGCTCAGTGATTTCGCGTGTACTCCCTTGGCACGATCTCGGTATTCTTTCGATACCACAAGATCGCCAACAAATATATCTTGCTACAACCTCCAACCGCCTTCTGATATCTGGTGCGCAACCTTCTTGTAGTGGTGATCATAGTCGACAACGAATCGACGCCACACTACATCAGTAACAGCAAACTCAGCGAATTCATCAGCGAAAACAGATATCGCAGATGATGTGCAGTCTGAAGTCAAGTAGATTTCGGTAAAATAAACATATTTGTATTTATCCAGATGTTTTGAATGACATCTTAGAGTTAGACACTCGATAAAGTCATTTGAAAACTTGAAGAACGCAGATAAAGATCGACACCAGTTCACGTTTACAAACGGTGCGACATCACCGCCACACCTTTTTCTATTATTCGATCGATCCTGACGATAAATTTTGAAATCACGTAGTGATATTAGGCAGTCGCCCTGTAAATCATTTAAGCAAGATTCTTGAATTGTGATGACACCACAACTACGATACATATTTTAACTTAGTAGGAATGGAAGATAGTCCACTTTGTTGATTAGTGATCGGCAGTTAGAGTTTAGCAGCTCGGGAATCGACATGCGATTATTGGACATAAGGAGACGTTAAAAAAAGTGAAAAAACAGATAACTTGTTGAAATAATTAGATGACAGAAACAGACAGCCCAGATATTCCAGCGGGTCGCCGTATTTTATGGTACGATGTGGTCTATTTGGTTTGCATATAAACCCAGTATGTTTGAAATAAATGATTCATATAGCGGAGACTGAGATTGGTGTTCTGGTGTCAGCAGGTAGGGCTAGACAGGAAGATAGGACCGATGAATATTCTAGACTGCTCGTACGTGTTTATGCGTCATTGGTCCGGTCGATAATTCACTGCTCTCCGATTGGCGATATCATTACGTTATACATTAATAGGGCAGAAGACCACAATTTATAACACCCTCAAAGTGTCTAATAATTTGACACGGCATTAAAATATCATAACAGTGATAATTGGTATTTAATTCACGTAGGCCATGATCATGTTGACAATGAATTCACAAAATATGTGAGTAATGTTTAGTTACAAAGTTTTCAAAAACCATTTTTCTCAGACAGAATGGTTTTTCTATCAATAAATCTGTAGGATTGATCCAAGAAATCTCTTGCAAAAGACAAGCAAGAATCATGAAACACTAAGAAGCGTTTCATCCAATCAGCGTTCGCTTGAAGTTTTAGTCAAAATATCAAGGAAGTGAAACATCACATGCAGAGGTTCTGATTGGTTGATGGCTACACTGCTACTATGTTTAGTAGCATTCCAGAATCTTCGAGCAACCCTAGGACATTTGAAAATATTATAAAAACCCTATATTTTCTGTGTTAAAATGAACCTTGGAGTAAACTACTTCTCGCATACTTTGTGTCTTCTTTCTCGTTGTTCAGTTCGTTGTATAGTTTTAGCTTGGGGGTTACAGAATAGCTTCGGAAATGAATATAGCGTTCAGTTTGCAAGACTTCTCAAAATCTTTATTAAGTTTTTACAATTCTTAATACAATAAAGTAATTCTGACATATAAACGTAAGCTAATCAGTAAATAGCAAATCATTTCAAGGTCACTAAGTGTATATAAAAATTGAATGTTATCTATTGAAAGTAGATAATTAGTTTTAATGGTGAAAATAACACAAAATGCTTGAGGCTTAGAATATCAAGTTAGGATTTAGAATTAAGCTCACAGTTAGCATTGGTATGTAGTGTGATGTGTACTACTAATATTGATAGATATAAGTAGTACGTATCATCAATCGAAAGTGAAATACCTGATGGCAGAACGTTAAGAAGATCGAAGAAAAGAATACAAGAGCAGAGAATGATTGATGTGGAAACGAAAGAACAATAAAATCTGAGACATTTGATTGGGACTTTGCAAACGTATGGTTTTCAGATTTTACCAAGAAATAGGGTAATTTTGTGTTGAAATATATTCGATTATTCCCACTTGTGTTCTCATCCACTATAGTAGTTCTAAGGACTTAATGATGAACATAGATGAACTATGAAACTCAATTTCAATCTTAAATCATACATTTAAATGATTAACTTTAATTATAATTCTATTTGTTTAATCCTAATATTCATGTTTCAACACTTAATCATTTATTTTAATCAGAAGGGGTTTGTGGAGATTTTTAGAAATTTTCACAGATTGAAATCATGAGTCAGTTGAAGCTAGACCACCATTGAAAACCTGGAAGCTTCCAGGTGCTTCCAGGTGCTTCCAGGTTTTCAATGGTGGTCTAGCTTCAACTGACTCATGATTTCAATCTGTGAAAATTTCTAAAAATCTCCACAAACCCCTTCTGATAATAATCATCTGCTCACTAGTGACTGAGTTCAAGAGATACTCCTGGAGTTCTAGTGGGAAGCCGTTACCAGTGGAGTACAACCAGGTCTGTTGTGAGATATCAGCTCACTGAAGATAATGGTATATGGTGGCGCAACTTCGTGGATTGGTTGAAGTTAGACATTAACACCGTTGGATGCCGGCTCAGTGGTCTAATGGTTAAGTGCCCGCGCGCGAAGCCAGTAGGTCCTGGGTTCGAGCCCCGCGTGGTGCGGGATCGCGGATGCGCACTGCTGAGGAGACCCATACTAGGACGAAACGGCCATCCAGTGCTTCCAGGTTTTCAATGGTGGTCTAGCTTCAACTGACTCATGATTTCAATCTGTGAACATTATTTTAATGACTAAACTGTGAAGCTCTAGCATAATAACTCATTCATTTACAATTTCTTTTCTGATTGGTTGAATAAATATCTTGTTTCTGATTGGTTTATATATCTAGAAATCTGTTTCCCTTCTCATATTTAAGCATAATAGATACTTTTAAATATTCTTACTTCATTTGGTTCCCAATGCCAAATATCAAATGTTGGTTTCTTTAAAAAATCAATAGTTGATTGTGTTAATGTATACTAGGCACAAAAAAGAAGTTTAAAAAATTATTATCACCAAGGGTTGGATATTATAACGTAGCCAAATATAATGATAATAATAAAGTGATTATATAATGTACATTTTTCGTGCTTCTAAGTAACCCTCATGCTATTGATAGAAGAAACCAGACAAGTAGTGAATAGGTCTTTATTTAGATCTTTGCGCAGTCACAGTAGAGCGTGGGATTATTTGCTCAGACAAGCAAAGCCTCTCAACACTCAATATAAGATAATAGGAAATATAATGGCCTATACAAAATAAGGAAGTGAATGAAAACTTGAACTGTACCATTTTGACATATGCTTAGTTGTTTGAGGTGAACTCTTAACCAACCAACTTAAGCTGTTACACATTAAAGCAACCATTAGTAATATAGAATCTGGTACTATCAATGCAAAAGTTCAAGTTCTCATATGATATCAATACAATGAGAAGAAATTATTAAGACTAATACTAAAGCAAATGAAGTGGTAGGAGTATTACAGATAATAATAGTAATAAAAAGGAACATGATGATTGAAGAATATGATGTGACAAGAATGAATGAATACACAGAATAAAAGAAGTAACTTTGAATCTGACGAGATTGAATTCATCTACAACATTGCAACATATCAACATTTTCAATTACTGATCATGGTTATCATGTGAGCTTCGATCAATCAATCGATACCTATTGATATTGGCTCAGATCAATAGTTAGTAACTTCCTGGTATCTAGATACCCATCATCGAATAATAGTAACCTTTGAATATCCTCTGTTTCAAAAGATATGTTACGTCATCATAAAGTCAAACAGAGTGAACAATTACGTAATATATTCAATTTTTCTTTGCTAAACAAACTCCATAATTGATACAAGTTAGGAAATGTTAATGAAATGAACATCGTTTGTTAAACTGATAGTCGGTTAGATAATGATCACTAGGAAAATAATTAAATACTATTTATGTCTTTAGAAATAAGCGGTATTTAATCTTTTATTAACACAATGAAGTTTTAATTTGATGATTACTTTCTCCACCTAGTTCGGGATGGTGGAGAAGATTTTTAGCTCAAGTGGATAATTTTGATGAAGTTTTGTTCTTTGAGCTGGATGGTTTGGACACAATCAAACTAGTTAACAAGTTGGAAATAATCTTCTGAAAGCTTTGAATAATATTTCCGTGTTAGTTAACACAAGCCAACCCGGTACATATGATCATCTTAAAAGGATTCTAAAATTGTTCTCTTGTTTAACAGTAAACTATCTAATGCATTAACAATTTCCTCCATGACCTATTTAATTGTACTAATCAGTAGCTGGCCTATGAACTGTGTTGTATTGTGAAAAACTCAATATTGACCAAGTTCTATTGATCATATTGAAATAGGCCATTAATTCAAGTAATGATATATCTCAGTGAGGTTTATTTGATAGAATAGAATGAATAGATTCATGCTATTCAGCTTCATTTATTATTCTAGCTAAATCCATACACAGGACGGCCATTTCGTCCTAGTATGGGACGACTCAGCAGTGCGCATCCACGATCCCACACCACGCGGGGCTCGAACCCAGGACCTACTGGCTTCGCGCGCGAGCACCTCACCATTAGACCACTGAGTCGGCATCCAACGGTGTAAATGTCTAACTTCAACCAATCCACGAAGTTGCGCCACCGTACATCATTGTCTTCAGTGAGTTCCTATCTCACAACAGACCTGGTTGAACTCCACTGGTAACGGCCTAACGGTCTAATGGTTAAGTGCCCGCGCGCGAAGCCAGTAGGTCCTGGATTCGAGCCCCACGTGGTGCGGGATCGTGTAAGCGCACTGCTGAGGAGTCCCATACTAGGACGAAACGGCCGTCCAGTGCTTCCAGGTTTTCAATGGTGGTCTAGCTTCAACTGACTCATGATTTCAGTCTGTGAAATTTCTAAAAATCTCCACCAAACCCATTCTGATGAATTCATACACTTTAAATCTGTATTGTTTGGACTGTATTGGCTGATACTATGTGTCAAGCCGATATAGGTTATTCTAGCTTCTGGATAACCTAAATTATACATTGTTATCAAGCCACATTTTGACCTTGTTGATGATTCGCTTATTAACCCTGACTGTTTTCATATGATCGTATGAGTGGTAATTGCTTACCCTATTCATTACGTGTCCGTAACTTATTTTCAGTCAGACTATAAATGTTGAGTTACGTTTAGTCAAATAGAGTTGGTTCATTCACCTTCTCCGCATAGCTTCGCTTTCCATTTTTCCAACGACATTATCTACTTCGTTTTGTTTACTTCGGTACTCTGATTGTCTGTCCGAATCATCAAGAGTATAAAACCTAAATATTAAAAGTTCATTTTCGTATTTGGTTTATTTTATTCCATTATTCTTTAACGAGAATTAAGTTAATAATTTTATACGAGTGTTGTCAGCGTATTTTATTTCAATGTTAATCATCATAGGATTTGACTAGAGTCAGATAAAGGGCTACTAAAGGACTTTCAAAGTTTATCTATCTCTTAAACTGTATTATAAACATAAGTAATAAGTTAGTATGATTTGTCACAGAGTGATTCTATTTAGGGTATCACTGAAAACCAAGGAACACCATAAAGCTGTTTCGTTCTAGTAAGGAACCTATCAGCACACTTCAAAAGTGTGGCATGTTGAAAAACATGTTTTGGGATGATCATCCATTATATCGCAAGATGATTAATAGTAGAATTTTGCTAATGAACTCCAATTTTATTAATTCTAATAGTTAAGTATTAGTTGGCAGTCCTGGATTTTCTGGGTTCGATCCTTGAAAAATCAATTTACACTCAGTAGTAAGCTATTATAATCTAAATTGAAAAGTTGATGAGGATTTACCAGTTTTCAGGAAATAGTCCATTGTATTTAGCGATCATAAAAACATTTCATAGTTTACATGGAAAAACGATCATAATTAAAACTAGAACTTTTAAGCCTCAAGAAGAGTATATTACTGAGGAGCCCAATGCAAGGACGAAACGAACTTTTAATACCTCTTGACCAGAGTATCATCTTTAAATCTAATCAATCTATATAAAATAGAATATGTGACCGATCTGTTCAGATTAAATAATGAAATGATCATAACTAACCTTTTCAAAAATGGGTAAATTCTGTAAATCCAGAATTTTCACACCATCATTACTTAATCGTATATTACCTAAATAGGTACGTTCTGAACTATAAAGTATATTTATTTGATTAATATAAAAGTAATAAATGGATAGTTTATTATTAATCATAATATATTAACTAATGGAAATGTTTCTGTCCTGACAAGAACAAGGAATGGTAACTTTTGGGATCTATTTCCAGACCAATACTAAACGTATATTTCTATTGTATAATTATTCAGTAACTAAACTATGCATATTCATATTCCTCTTATTATAAGCTTTATTTTGATCCATAAACTATTATTATAAGACTTATCATTCTTGAATTAGGCCCTGTCTATCAATCACTATCTCCCTCGTTCACAGCCATATCTGGCTAATTCTTGTACTAATGTTGTTTCATATTTTATTGGTACATTGTGGTCTGTTTGATTGATAATATAAACTCAGTATGTTCGAAATATAATGATTCATATCTTAGAGACTGAGATTGGTGTTCTGGTGTCAACAGGCAGGACCGGACAAGAAGATATGAGAACCAATAAGCCTTCTAGACTGCTCGTACGGGTTTTTATGCGTCATTGGTTCAATCGATAATTCACTGCTTTCTAAATGACAGTATCATTACGTATAAATTAACAGGGCACATAAGCCGCAAGTTATAACAAGTGGTGATATATATGAGAAGTTTAATAATCATTCATATAATTTCAGAAAGGATTTTGTGGATATTATAGTAATTTTAATAGTTGAATTCACGAGTCAGTTGAAGCCAGACCGCTATAGAAAACCTAAAAACACTGAATGGCCGTTTCGTCCTACTTTGGGACTCTTCATCAGTGCCCATCCAAGATCCCCCCCTCGCAGGATTCAAACTCATAACCTATCGCTCTTGTGCGTGACTCGTGGTCTCAACTATTAAAAATAAAGTTACAATATAATTTACCCGATATTCGTTAAACCAGTTTTTCTTTCATGAATTTGAATTTTTAACTCTTTCAGTTCTTTTTTAATTCTATCTATATCATTATGACGATCGGATTCAACTAAAAGAAAAGAATAAACGGATGTTATGATAATGATGTAGATATTTTGTCATTATATTGAGATCATCAAAGAATCTAATTTAAACGATCGGTTAAACTCAAGAAGTATTGAACGTTTATGGTTCCTTCTTAGCAGTGAAGACCCATGTCTTCATTGGAGATTGGGTTATACTGAAGGGTTCAACATTAAGATGAAAAACAGAACTCTAATACTTCACAGATTTAATTAATTATCTGAGATCTCAATGATATTTAATAATCTCCATAAACACCTTCATATTAATTTAGTTTAATGTTTAACATCTCCATAATTTTCACACCTTTCTAATGATTATCTAAGTAAATGGAAATAAACTGTATAGGCTGTTACTGTGGTGTGAGCTACTTATATGAATATAAGTAGTATATAACGAGCGTTAAAAGAACGTAATTTCCGGCAGCAGAAGATGGCGAAGATCAAGAAAGGAAGAGCAAGAACACAATGGAATTGTAAAAAAACGCACGTGAAATAGAATGGAAGACAATGGATTACTGTTTGCAACGGGAACAGTACAGTTTGATATGATGGAATGATAGTTTGCAAATTGAAGATTGACTTTATGGTATTCACATTTTATTGAGATTGTCCCCACCCGTGTTCTTGTTCACTACATTACAATCAACTTAATGTAAAGACCAGTTGAGTTTAGTCATAGTTCTTCATATATAATTATGTTCATTCAACACTCCATCCAGCTCTCATTAGGAATACAACTGAGTGATATAATGAACTATGTCTTATTGAAACCAAAAAGGGGTAACTTGCTTCCCTGATCAGTATGGTTGAATTTTATGCTAATTGGATTATTGTTTAGAAGAACACATTAAACATATGACTCGAACAATAAAAAAACTCTACAGTTATCTATAAGAATTTCAATGGTTGAGATCATGAGTCAATTAAAGCTAGATCAACATGGAAAACCTGGAAGTATTGGACGGCCGTTTCGTCCTATTGTGGGACTCCTCAGCACTGCGTATACACGATCCCGTCTCGTGAGATTCGAACACCGAACCTATCGGTCTTCCGCGCGAACGTTTTACCACTAGACCACTGAACTTATAAGAGACAAAATCTATAGGAGACAAAAAATGTTTTCTACCATTGTAAATTGGTCTATAAAAGAATAATTTGATAAGTACCAGATCTAGATCAACATAACCTCAATTTATCAGTGAATCATATTAGAATTATTCTATAAGTTCAACTAACTCATGGAATTGTGAATGAAATATTATTTACAGATAGGTTTTTGTCCACCGCCTGATGGGATTAGTTAGTAGGTTAAGTTTCAACTATATCGAAAGTTTCATAGTTATTACAGATGGTGTTTTATATTCTAGTTCATGGCAAATTGGTTGAACTGAAAAGTGTACATCATTGGATTTCAACCTAATAATCTTAAAGTATCACGTTTACAAATGAAGACCTTGACATCTGAGGGAAAACACACCATACAATGGACAGCTCAGAACCAATTAGACGATTTGGACTTTTCAGATGATCTAGCCCTCCTATCACACACACACACACGAATAAATCCAGATGAAGACAACTAGTGTAGCAACAGCCTCTGCATCAGAGGGCCTCAACATACACACAGTAAAAACCAATATCCTCAACTACAACACAGAGAACACCAACCAAACCAATCACACTTGATGGAGAAACTCTGGAATAGGTAGAAACTTTCAGGTACATGATATGTTCAGCATCATTGATGAACAACGAGGATCCGATGCAGATGTAAAGAAAAGGATTGGTAAAGTAAGGACAGAATTCCTACAGTTGAAGAACATGTGGAACTCAAAACAATTGTCAACCAATGTCAAAGTGAGAATCTTCAATATGAACGTCAAGACAGTCCTACAATACGGAGTGGAAATGTAGGGAACTGCCATAACCATCATCAAACATTTACAAGTATTTATAAATAGCTGTCTACTGAAGATACTCAACATCCATTGGCCGGATACCATCAGCAACAGCCTTTTGTGGGAGAGAACAAACCATCTTCCATCTAAAGAGGAAATTTGGGAAAGTCGTTGGATGTGGTGGATAGGACATACATTACGAAAATCACCAAACTGCATCACGAGAAGGGAAGTGGAAAAGAGGAAGTTCAAAGAACACATAATGCTGGTAAATGGAAGTAGATATCAAAAGGATAAATAACAACTGTAAGGAGCTAGAAAGGATTACCTAGGACAGTTTTGGATGGAGAATGGTGATGGTCACCCTATGCTCCTCTTTGAGGAGTAACAAGCGTAAGTAAGCATCACAGGAGTTAATGTTTGAGTGACGAACTCTTGGAGTTCTGGTAAGAAGCCATTATCTGTGGAGTTCCATCATATGGAGAATGTGTGATAGTTCTCCGATACATGTGGTAGGACATGATTGCGTATTATCTCAAACTAATTGAAGTTAAAGATGCAAAGAACTAGATACCAGTAAGATTCCCAAAATCTTTTCGTACTTTCTTTTCAAAAGTTCATCTTCTCCACCATTGATAGACAATCCAAAGAAAGAAATCTATGCTAAAAATATGTCATAGATAAGATAAACTTATATCAACTTAACTTATACTGTTATTTTTATTATTTGCCCCCCTCCCCTCCCCTATTTTTCTGCTACATTTACATCCTTATATGATGTGTTATTCTTATTGGTGTATACATACTCATTTCCCATTAATGTAATTTTTGGGTGGAACTCAATTATGATTATCTTTCATCATGTCTCCTAAATTACTATTCGACATGATGATATTCGTTTATTTAGACTAAAGGACAATTAGTTGGTGAGATGAACTCATTTATTAATAATAATAATACATTTTCCTCCTAAATATTTTCATTTGTAAAAGTAAAAATAGTTTTTCAAGTCACGTTTGTTTATCGAAATGAGTTAAGTATAAATTAATCGGTTGCCAGTAGCAACCAAATGGTAAGGATTTATTATTACTATTATTATTTTCTTAATGATTATTAGTCGTTTTATTTTCCCGATATTTTTAATAATATGAGGAAAAAAATAGGAGTTCCTTTCGTATCCTCTTCCACCACCACCTCCTCTTCCCCATCATCATCATCATCATCATCATCATCATCATCATCATCATCATCATCATCATCATCATCATCATCATCATCATCATCATCATCATCATCATCATCATCATCATCATCATCATCATCATCATCATCATCATCATCATCATCATCATCATCATCATCATCATCATCATCATCATCATCATCATCATCATCATCATCATCATCATCATCATCATCATCATCATCATCATCATCATCATCATCATCATCATCATCATCATCATCATCATCATCATCATCATCATCATCATCATCATCATCATCATCATCATCATCATCATCATCATCATCATCATCATCATCATCATCATCATCATCATCATCATCATCATCATCATCATCATCATCATCATCATCATCATCATCATCATCATCATCATCATCATCATCATCATCATCATCATCATCATCATCATCATCATCATCATCATCATCATCATCATCATCATCATCATCATCATCATCATCATCATCATCATCATCATCATCATCATCATCATCATCATCATCATCATCATCATCATCATCATCATCATCATCATCATCATCATCATCATCATCATCATCATCATCATCATCATCATCATCATCATCATCATCATCATCATCATCATCATCATCATCATCATCATCATCATCATCATCATCATCATCATCATCATCATCATCATCATCATCATCATCATCATCATCATCATCATCATCATCATCATCATCATCATCATCATCATCATCATCATCATCATCATCATCATCATCATCATCATCATCATCATCATCATCATCATCATCATCATCATCATCATCATCATCATCATCATCATCATCATCATCATCATCATCATCATCATCATCATCATCATCATCATCATCATCATCATCATCATCATCATCATCATCATCATCATCATCATCATCATCATCATCATCATCATCATCATCATCATCATCATCATCATCATCATCATCATCATCATCATCATCATCATCATCATCATCATCATCATCATCATCATCATCATCATCATCATCATCATCATCATCATCATCATCATCATCATCATCATCATCATCATCATCATCATCATCATCATCATCATCATCATCATCATCATCATCATCATCATCATCATCATCATCATCATCATCATCATCATCATCATCATCATCATCATCATCATCATCATCATCATCATCATCATCATCATCATCATCATCATCATCATCATCATCATCATCATCATCATCATCATCATCATCATCATCATCATCATCATCATCATCATCATCATCATCATCATCATCATCATCATCATCATCATCATCATCATCATCATCATCATCATCATCATCATCATCATCATCATCATCATCATCATCATCATCATCATCATCATCATCATCATCATCATCATCATCATCATCATCATCATCATCATCATCATCATCATCATCATCATCATCATCATCATCATCATCATCATCATCATCATCATCATCATCATCATCATCATCATCATCATCATCATCATCATCATCATCATCATCATCATCATCATCATCATCATCATCATCATCATCATCATCATCATCATCATCATCATCATCATCATCATCATCATCATCATCATCATCATCATCATCATCATCATCATCATCATCATCATCATCATCATCATCATCATCATCATCATCATCATCATCATCATCATCATCATCATCATCATCATCATCATCATCATCATCATCATCATCATCATCATCATCATCATCATCATCATCATCATCATCATCATCATCATCATCATCATCATCATCATCATCATCATCATCATCATCATCATCATCATCATCATCATCATCATCATCATCATCATCATCATCATCATCATCATCATCATCATCATCATCATCATCATCATCATCATCATCATCATCATCATCATCATCATCATCATCATCATCATCATCATCATCATCATCATCATCATCATCATCATCATCATCATCATCATCATCATCATCATCATCATCATCATCATCATCATCATCATCATCATCATCATCATCATCATCATCATCATCATCATCATCATCATCATCATCATCATCATCATCATCATCATCATCATCATCATCATCATCATCATCATCATCATCATCATCATCATCATCATCATCATCATCATCATCATCATCATCATCATCATCATCATCATCATCATCATCATCATCATCATCATCATCATCATCATCATCATCATCATCATCATCATCATCATCATCATCATCATCATCATCATCATCATCATCATCATCATCATCATCATCATCATCATCATCATCATCATCATCATCATCATCATCATCATCATCATCATCATCATCATCATCATCATCATCATCATCATCATCATCATCATCATCATCATCATCATCATCATCATCATCATCATCATCATCATCATCATCATCATCATCATCATCATCATCATCATCATCATCATCATCATCATCATCATCATCATCATCATCATCATCATCATCATCATCATCATCATCATCATCATCATCATCATCATCATCATCATCATCATCATCATCATCATCATCATCATCATCATCATCATCATCATCATCATCATCATCATCATCATCATCATCATCATCATCATCATCATCATCATCATCATCATCATCATCATCATCATCATCATCATCATCATCATCATCATCATCATCATCATCATCATCATCATCATCATCATCATCATCATCATCATCATCATCATCATCATCATCATCATCATCATCATCATCATCATCATCATCATCATCATCATCTCATCATCATCATCATCATCATCATCATCATCATCATCATCATCATCATCATCATCATCATCATCATCATCATCATCATCATCATCATCATCATCATCATCATCATCATCATCATCATCATCATCATCATCATCATCATCATCATCATCATCATCATCATCATCATCATCATCATCATCATCATCATCATCATCATCATCATCATCATCATCATCATCATCATCATCATCATCATCATCATCATCATCATCATCATCATCATCATCATCATCATCATCATCATCATCATCATCATCATCATCATCATCATCATCATCATCATCATCATCATCATCATCATCATCATCATCATCATCATCATCATCATCATCATCATCATCATCATCATCATCATCATCATCATCATCATCATCATCATCATCATCATCATCATCATCATCATCATCATCATCATCATCATCATCATCATCATCATCATCATCATCATCATCATCATCATCATCATCATCATCATCATCATCATCATCATCATCATCATCATCATCATCATCATCATCATCATCATCATCATCATCATCATCATCATCATCATCATCATCATCATCATCATCATCATCATCATCATCATCATCATCATCATCATCATCATCATCATCATCATCATCATCATCATCATCATCATCATCATCATCATCATCATCATCATCATCATCATCATCATCATCATCATCATCATCATCATCATCATCATCATCATCATCATCATCATCATCATCATCATCATCATCATCATCATCATCATCATCATCATCATCATCATCATCATCATCATCATCATCATCATCATCATCATCATCATCATCATCATCATCATCATCATCATCATCATCATCATCATCATCATCATCATCATCATCATCATCATCATCATCATCATCATCATCATCATCATCATCATCATCATCATCATCATCATCATCATCATCATCATCATCATCATCATCATCATCATCATCATCATCATCATCATCATCATCATCATCATCATCATCATCATCATCATCATCATCATCATCATCATCATCATCATCATCATCATCATCATCATCATCATCATCATCATCATCATCATCATCATCATCATCATCATCATCATCATCATCATCATCATCATCATCATCATCATCATCATCATCATCATCATCATCATCATCATCATCATCATCATCATCATCATCATCATCATCATCATCATCATCATCATCATCATCATCATCATCATCATCATCATCATCATCATCATCATCATCATCATCATCATCATCATCATCATCATCATCATCATCATCATCATCATCATCATCATCATCATCATCATCATCATCATCATCATCATCATCATCATCATCATCATCATCATCATCATCATCATCATCATCATCATCATCATCATCATCATCATCATCATCATCATCATCATCATCATCATCATCATCATCATCATCATCATCATCATCATCATCATCATCATCATCATCATCATCATCATCATCATCATCATCATCATCATCATCATCATCATCATCATCATCATCATCATCATCATCATCATCATCATCATCATCATCATCATCATCATCATCATCATCATCATCATCATCATCATCATCATCATCATCATCATCATCATCATCATCATCATCATCATCATCATCATCATCATCATCATCATCATCATCATCATCATCATCATCATCATCATCATCATCATCATCATCATCATCATCATCATCATCATCATCATCATCATCATCATCATCATCATCATCATCATCATCATCATCATCATCATCATCATCATCATCATCATCATCATCATCATCATCATCATCATCATCATCATCATCATCATCATCATCATCATCATCATCATCATCATCATCATCATCATCATCATCATCATCATCATCATCATCATCATCATCATCATCATCATCATCATCATCATCATCATCATCATCATCATCATCATCATCATCATCATCATCATCATCATCATCATCATCATCATCATCATCATCATCATCATCATCATCATCATCATCATCATCATCATCATCATCATCATCATCATCATCATCATCATCATCATCATCATCATCATCATCATCATCATCATCATCATCATCATCATCATCATCATCATCATCATCATCATCATCATCATCATCATCATCATCATCATCATCATCATCATCATCATCATCATCATCATCATCATCATCATCATCATCATCATCATCATCATCATCATCATCATCATCATCATCATCATCATCATCATCATCATCATCATCATCATCATCATCATCATCATCATCATCATCATCATCATCATCATCATCATCATCATCATCATCATCATCATCATCATCATCATCATCATCATCATCATCATCATCATCATCATCATCATCATCATCATCATCATCATCATCATCATCATCATCATCATCATCATCATCATCATCATCATCATCATCATCATCATCATCATCATCATCATCATCATCATCATCATCATCATCATCATCATCATCATCATCATCATCATCATCATCATCATCATCATCATCATCATCATCATCATCATCATCATCATCATCATCATCATCATCATCATCATCATCATCATCATCATCATCATCATCATCATCATCATCATCATCATCATCATCATCATCATCATCATCATCATCATCATCATCATCATCATCATCATCATCATCATCATCATCATCATCATCATCATCATCATCATCATCATCATCATCATCATCATCATCATCATCATCATCATCATCATCATCATCATCATCATCATCATCATCATCATCATCATCATCATCATCATCATCATCATCATCATCATCATCATCATCATCATCATCATCATCATCATCATCATCATCATCATCATCATCATCATCATCATCATCATCATCATCATCATCATCATCATCATCATCATCATCATCATCATCATCATCATCATCATCATCATCATCATCATCATCATCATCATCATCATCATCATCATCATCATCATCATCATCATCATCATCATCATCATCATCATCATCATCATCATCATCATCATCATCATCATCATCATCATCATCATCATCATCATCATCATCATCATCATCATCATCATCATCATCATCATCATCATCATCATCATCATCATCATCATCATCATCATCATCATCATCATCATCATCATCATCATCATCATCATCATCATCATCATCATCATCATCATCATCATCATCATCATCATCATCATCATCATCATCATCATCATCATCATCATCATCATCATCATCATCATCATCATCATCATCATCATCATCATCATCATCATCATCATCATCATCATCATCATCATCATCATCATCATCATCATCATCATCATCATCATCATCATCATCATCATCATCATCATCATCATCATCATCATCATCATCATCATCATCATCATCATCATCATCATCATCATCATCATCATCATCATCATCATCATCATCATCATCATCATCATCATCATCATCATCATCATCATCATCATCATCATCATCATCATCATCATCATCATCATCATCATCATCATCATCATCATCATCATCATCATCATCATCATCATCATCATCATCATCATCATCATCATCATCATCATCATCATCATCATCATCATCATCATCATCATCATCATCATCATCATCATCATCATCATCATCATCATCATCATCATCATCATCATCATCATCATCATCATCATCATCATCATCATCATCATCATCATCATCATCATCATCATCATCATCATCATCATCATCATCATCATCATCATCATCATCATCATCATCATCATCATCATCATCATCATCATCATCATCATCATCATCATCATCATCATCATCATCATCATCATCATCATCATCATCATCATCATCATCATCATCATCATCATCATCATCATCATCATCATCATCATCATCATCATCATCATCATCATCATCATCATCATCATCATCATCATCATCATCATCATCATCATCATCATCATCATCATCATCATCATCATCATCATCATCATCATCATCATCATCATCATCATCATCATCATCATCATCATCATCATCATCATCATCATCATCATCATCATCATCATCATCATCATCATCATCATCATCATCATCATCATCATCATCATCATCATCATCATCATCATCATCATCATCATCATCATCATCATCATCATCATCATCATCATCATCATCATCATCATCATCATCATCATCATCATCATCATCATCATCATCATCATCATCATCATCATCATCATCATCATCATCATCATCATCATCATCATCATCATCATCATCATCATCATCATCATCATCATCATCATCATCATCATCATCATCATCATCATCATCATCATCATCATCATCATCATCATCATCATCATCATCATCATCATCATCATCATCATCATCATCATCATCATCATCATCATCATCATCATCATCATCATCATCATCATCATCATCATCATCATCATCATCATCATCATCATCATCATCATCATCATCATCATCATCATCATCATCATCATCATCATCATCATCATCATCATCATCATCATCATCATCATCATCATCATCATCATCATCATCATCATCATCATCATCATCATCATCATCATCATCATCATCATCATCATCATCATCATCATCATCATCATCATCATCATCATCATCATCATCATCATCATCATCATCATCATCATCATCATCATCATCATCATCATCATCATCATCATCATCATCATCATCATCATCATCATCATCATCATCATCATCATCATCATCATCATCATCATCATCATCATCATCATCATCATCATCATCATCATCATCATCATCATCATCATCATCATCATCATCATCATCATCATCATCATCATCATCATCATCATCATCATCATCATCATCATCATCATCATCATCATCATCATCATCATCATCATCATCATCATCATCATCATCATCATCATCATCATCATCATCATCATCATCATCATCATCATCATCATCATCATCATCATCATCATCATCATCATCATCATCATCATCATCATCATCATCATCATCATCATCATCATCATCATCATCATCATCATCATCATCATCATCATCATCATCATCATCATCATCATCATCATCATCATCATCATCATCATCATCATCATCATCATCATCATCATCATCATCATCATCATCATCATCATCATCATCATCATCATCATCATCATCATCATCATCATCATCATCATCATCATCATCATCATCATCATCATCATCATCATCATCATCATCATCATCATCATCATCATCATCATCATCATCATCATCATCATCATCATCATCATCATCATCATCATCATCATCATCATCATCATCATCATCATCATCATCATCATCATCATCATCATCATCATCATCATCATCATCATCATCATCATCATCATCATCATCATCATCATCATCATCATCATCATCATCATCATCATCATCATCATCATCATCATCATCATCATCATCATCATCATCATCATCATCATCATCATCATCATCATCATCATCATCATCATCATCATCATCATCATCATCATCATCATCATCATCATCATCATCATCATCATCATCATCATCATCATCATCATCATCATCATCATCATCATCATCATCATCATCATCATCATCATCATCATCATCATCATCATCATCATCATCATCATCATCATCATCATCATCATCATCATCATCATCATCATCATCATCATCATCATCATCATCATCATCATCATCATCATCATCATCATCATCATCATCATCATCATCATCATCATCATCATCATCATCATCATCATCATCATCATCATCATCATCATCATCATCATCATCATCATCATCATCATCATCATCATCATCATCATCATCATCATCATCATCATCATCATCATCATCATCATCATCATCATCATCATCATCATCATCATCATCATCATCATCATCATCATCATCATCATCATCATCATCATCATCATCATCATCATCATCATCATCATCATCATCATCATCATCATCATCATCATCATCATCATCATCATCATCATCATCATCATCATCATCATCATCATCATCATCATCATCATCATCATCATCATCATCATCATCATCATCATCATCATCATCATCATCATCATCATCATCATCATCATCATCATCATCATCATCATCATCATCATCATCATCATCATCATCATCATCATCATCATCATCATCATCATCATCATCATCATCATCATCATCATCATCATCATCATCATCATCATCATCATCATCATCATCATCATCATCATCATCATCATCATCATCATCATCATCATCATCATCATCATCATCATCATCATCATCATCATCATCATCATCATCATCATCATCATCATCATCATCATCATCATCATCATCATCATCATCATCATCATCATCATCATCATCATCATCATCATCATCATCATCATCATCATCATCATCATCATCATCATCATCATCATCATCATCATCATCATCATCATCATCATCATCATCATCATCATCATCATCATCATCATCATCATCATCATCATCATCATCATCATCATCATCATCATCATCATCATCATCATCATCATCATCATCATCATCATCATCATCATCATCATCATCATCATCATCATCATCATCATCATCATCATCATCATCATCATCATCATCATCATCATCATCATCATCATCATCATCATCATCATCATCATCATCATCATCATCATCATCATCATCATCATCATCATCATCATCATCATCATCATCATCATCATCATCATCATCATCATCATCATCATCATCATCATCATCATCATCATCATCATCATCATCATCATCATCATCATCATCATCATCATCATCATCATCATCATCATCATCATCATCATCATCATCATCATCATCATCATCATCATCATCATCATCATCATCATCATCATCATCATCATCATCATCATCATCATCATCATCATCATCATCATCATCATCATCATCATCATCATCATCATCATCATCATCATCATCATCATCATCATCATCATCATCATCATCATCATCATCATCATCATCATCATCATCATCATCATCATCATCATCATCATCATCATCATCATCATCATCATCATCATCATCATCATCATCATCATCATCATCATCATCATCATCATCATCATCATCATCATCATCATCATCATCATCATCATCCTCATCATCATCATCATCATCATCATCATCATCATCATCATCATCATCATCATCATCATCATCATCATCATCATCATCATCATCATCATCATCATCATCATCATCATCATCATCATCATCATCATCATCATCATCATCATCATCTCATCATCATCATCATCATCATCATCATCATCATCATCATCATCATCATCATCATCATCATCATCATCATCATCATCATCATCATCATCATCATCATCATCATCATCATCATCATCATCATCATCATCATCATCATCATCATCATCATCATCATCATCATCATCATCATCATCATCATCATCATCATCATCATCATCATCATCATCATCATCATCATCATCATCATCATCATCATCATCATCATCATCATCATCATCATCATCATCATCATCATCATCATCATCATCATCATCATCATCATCATCATCATCATCATCATCATCATCATCATCATCATCATCATCATCATCATCATCATCATCATCATCATCATCATCATCATCATCATCATCATCATCATCATCATCATCATCATCATCATCATCATCATCATCATCATCATCATCATCATCATCATCATCATCATCATCATCATCATCATCATCATCATCATCATCATCATCATCATCATCATCATCATCATCATCATCATCATCATCATCATCATCATCATCATCATCATCATCATCATCATCATCATCATCATCATCATCATCATCATCATCATCATCATCATCATCATCATCATCATCATCATCATCATCATCATCATCATCATCATCATCATCATCATCATCATCATCATCATCATCATCATCATCATCATCATCATCATCATCATCATCATCATCATCATCATCATCATCATCATCATCATCATCATCATCATCATCATCATCATCATCATCATCATCATCATCATCATCATCATCATCATCATCATCATCATCATCATCATCATCATCATCATCATCATCATCATCATCATCATCATCATCATCATCATCATCATCATCATCATCATCATCATCATCATCATCATCATCATCATCATCATCATCATCATCATCATCATCATCATCATCATCATCATCATCATCATCATCATCATCATCATCATCATCATCATCATCATCATCATCATCATCATCATCATCATCATCATCATCATCATCATCATCATCATCATCATCATCATCATCATCATCATCATCATCATCATCATCATCATCATCATCATCATCATCATCATCATCATCATCATCATCATCATCATCATCATCATCATCATCATCATCATCATCATCATCATCATCATCATCATCATCATCATCATCATCATCATCATCATCATCATCATCATCATCATCATCATCATCATCATCATCATCATCATCATCATCATCATCATCATCATCATCATCATCATCATCATCATCATCATCATCATCATCATCATCATCATCATCATCATCATCATCATCATCATCATCATCATCATCATCATCATCATCATCATCATCATCATCATCATCATCATCATCATCATCATCATCATCATCATCATCATCATCATCATCATCATCATCATCATCATCATCATCATCATCATCATCATCATCATCATCATCATCATCATCATCATCATCATCATCATCATCATCATCATCATCATCATCATCATCATCATCATCATCATCATCATCATCATCATCATCATCATCATCATCATCATCATCATCATCATCATCATCATCATCATCATCATCATCATCATCATCATCATCATCATCATCATCATCATCATCATCATCATCATCATCATCATCATCATCATCATCATCATCATCATCATCATCATCATCATCATCATCATCATCATCATCATCATCATCATCATCATCATCATCATCATCATCATCATCATCATCATCATCATCATCATCATCATCATCATCATCATCATCATCATCATCATCATCATCATCATCATCATCATCATCATCATCATCATCATCATCATCATCATCATCATCATCATCATCATCATCATCATCATCATCATCATCATCATCATCATCATCATCATCATCATCATCATCATCATCATCATCATCATCATCATCATCATCATCATCATCATCATCATCATCATCATCATCATCATCATCATCATCATCATCATCATCATCATCATCATCATCATCATCATCATCATCATCATCATCATCATCATCATCATCATCATCATCATCATCATCATCATCATCATCATCATCATCATCATCATCATCATCATCATCATCATCATCATCATCATCATCATCATCATCATCATCATCATCATCATCATCATCATCATCATCATCATCATCATCATCATCATCATCATCATCATCATCATCATCATCATCATCATCATCATCATCATCATCATCATCATCATCATCATCATCATCATCATCATCATCATCATCATCATCATCATCATCATCATCATCATCATCATCATCATCATCATCATCATCATCATCATCATCATCATCATCATCATCATCATCATCATCATCATCATCATCATCATCATCATCATCATCATCATCATCATCATCATCATCATCATCATCATCATCATCATCATCATCATCATCATCATCATCATCATCATCATCATCATCATCATCATCATCATCATCATCATCATCATCATCATCATCATCATCATCATCATCATCATCATCATCATCATCATCATCATCATCATCATCATCATCATCATCATCATCATCATCATCATCATCATCATCATCATCATCATCATCATCATCATCATCATCATCATCATCATCATCATCATCATCATCATCATCATCATCATCATCATCATCATCATCATCATCATCATCATCATCATCATCATCATCATCATCATCATCATCATCATCATCATCATCATCATCATCATCATCATCATCATCATCATCATCATCATCATCATCATCATCATCATCATCATCATCATCATCATCATCATCATCATCATCATCATCATCATCATCATCATCATCATCATCATCATCATCATCATCATCATCATCATCATCATCATCATCATCATCATCATCATCATCATCATCATCATCATCATCATCATCATCATCATCATCATCATCATCATCATCATCATCATCATCATCATCATCATCATCATCATCATCATCATCATCATCATCATCATCATCATCATCATCATCATCATCATCATCATCATCATCATCATCATCATCATCATCATCATCATCATCATCATCATCATCATCATCATCATCATCATCATCATCATCATCATCATCATCATCATCATCATCATCATCATCATCATCATCATCATCATCATCATCATCATCATCATCATCATCATCATCATCATCATCATCATCATCATCATCATCATCATCATCATCATCATCATCATCATCATCATCATCATCATCATCATCATCATCATCATCATCATCATCATCATCATCATCATCATCATCATCATCATCATCATCATCATCATCATCATCATCATCATCATCATCATCATCATCATCATCATCATCATCATCATCATCATCATCATCATCATCATCATCATCATCATCATCATCATCATCATCATCATCATCATCATCATCATCATCATCATCATCATCATCATCATCATCATCATCATCATCATCATCATCATCATCATCATCATCATCATCATCATCATCATCATCATCATCATCATCATCATCATCATCATCATCATCATCATCATCATCATCATCATCATCATCATCATCATCATCATCATCATCATCATCATCATCATCATCATCATCATCATCATCATCATCATCATCATCATCATCATCATCATCATCATCATCATCATCATCATCATCATCATCATCATCATCATCATCATCATCATCATCATCATCATCATCATCATCATCATCATCATCATCATCATCATCATCATCATCATCATCATCATCATCATCATCATCATCATCATCATCATCATCATCATCATCATCATCATCATCATCATCATCATCATCATCATCATCATCATCATCATCATCATCATCATCATCATCATCATCATCATCATCATCATCATCATCATCATCATCATCATCATCATCATCATCATCATCATCATCATCATCATCATCATCATCATCATCATCATCATCATCATCATCATCATCATCATCATCATCATCATCATCATCATCATCATCATCATCATCATCATCATCATCATCATCATCATCATCATCATCATCATCATCATCATCATCATCATCATCATCATCATCATCATCATCATCATCATCATCATCATCATCATCATCATCATCATCATCATCATCATCATCATCATCATCATCATCATCATCATCATCATCATCATCATCATCATCATCATCATCATCATCATCATCATCATCATCATCATCATCATCATCATCATCATCATCATCATCATCATCATCATCATCATCATCATCATCATCATCATCATCATCATCATCATCATCATCATCATCATCATCATCATCATCATCATCATCATCATCATCATCATCATCATCATCATCATCATCATCATCATCATCATCATCATCATCATCATCATCATCATCATCATCATCATCATCATCATCATCATCATCATCATCATCATCATCATCATCATCATCATCATCATCATCATCATCATCATCATCATCATCATCATCATCATCATCATCATCATCATCATCATCATCATCATCATCATCATCATCATCATCATCATCATCATCATCATCATCATCATCATCATCATCATCATCATCATCATCATCATCATCATCATCATCATCATCATCATCATCATCATCATCATCATCATCATCATCATCATCATCATCATCATCATCATCATCATCATCATCATCATCATCATCATCATCATCATCATCATCATCATCATCATCATCATCATCATCATCATCATCATCATCATCATCATCATCATCATCATCATCATCATCATCATCATCATCATCATCATCATCATCATCATCATCATCATCATCATCATCATCATCATCATCATCATCATCATCATCATCATCATCATCATCATCATCATCATCATCATCATCATCATCATCATCATCATCATCATCATCATCATCATCATCATCATCATCATCATCATCATCATCATCATCATCATCATCATCATCATCATCATCATCATCATCATCATCATCATCATCATCATCATCATCATCATCATCATCATCATCATCATCATCATCATCATCATCATCATCATCATCATCATCATCATCATCATCATCATCATCATCATCATCATCATCATCATCATCATCATCATCATCATCATCATCATCATCATCATCATCATCATCATCATCATCATCATCATCATCATCATCATCATCATCATCATCATCATCATCATCATCATCATCATCATCATCATCATCATCATCATCATCATCATCATCATCATCATCATCATCATCATCATCATCATCATCATCATCATCATCATCATCATCATCATCATCATCATCATCATCATCATCATCATCATCATCATCATCATCATCATCATCATCATCATCATCATCATCATCATCATCATCATCATCATCATCATCATCATCATCATCATCATCATCATCATCATCATCATCATCATCATCATCATCATCATCATCATCATCATCATCATCATCATCATCATCATCATCATCATCATCATCATCATCATCATCATCATCATCATCATCATCATCATCATCATCATCATCATCATCATCATCATCATCATCATCATCATCATCATCATCATCATCATCATCATCATCATCATCATCATCATCATCATCATCATCATCATCATCATCATCATCATCATCATCATCATCATCATCATCATCATCATCATCATCATCATCATCATCATCATCATCATCATCATCATCATCATCATCATCATCATCATCATCATCATCATCATCATCATCATCATCATCATCATCATCATCATCATCATCATCATCATCATCATCATCATCATCATCATCATCATCATCATCATCATCATCATCATCATCATCATCATCATCATCATCATCATCATCATCATCATCATCATCATCATCATCATCATCATCATCATCATCATCATCATCATCATCATCATCATCATCATCATCATCATCATCATCATCATCATCATCATCATCATCATCATCATCATCATCATCATCATCATCATCATCATCATCATCATCATCATCATCATCATCATCATCATCATCATCATCATCATCATCATCATCATCATCATCATCATCATCATCATCATCATCATCATCATCATCATCATCATCATCATCATCATCATCATCATCATCATCATCATCATCATCATCATCATCATCATCATCATCATCATCATCATCATCATCATCATCATCATCATCATCATCATCATCATCATCATCATCATCATCATCATCATCATCATCATCATCATCATCATCATCATCATCATCATCATCATCATCATCATCATCATCATCATCATCATCATCATCATCATCATCATCATCATCATCATCATCATCATCATCATCATCATCATCATCATCATCATCATCATCATCATCATCATCATCATCATCATCATCATCATCATCATCATCATCATCATCATCATCATCATCATCATCATCATCATCATCATCATCATCATCATCATCATCATCATCATCATCATCATCATCATCATCATCATCATCATCATCATCATCATCATCATCATCATCATCATCATCATCATCATCATCATCATCATCATCATCATCATCATCATCATCATCATCATCATCATCATCATCATCATCATCATCATCATCATCATCATCATCATCATCATCATCATCATCATCATCATCATCATCATCATCATCATCATCATCATCATCATCATCATCATCATCATCATCATCATCATCATCATCATCATCATCATCATCATCATCATCATCATCATCATCATCATCATCATCATCATCATCATCATCATCATCATCATCATCATCATCATCATCATCATCATCATCATCATCATCATCATCATCATCATCATCATCATCATCATCATCATCATCATCATCATCATCATCATCATCATCATCATCATCATCATCATCATCATCATCATCATCATCATCATCATCATCATCATCATCATCATCATCATCATCATCATCATCATCATCATCATCATCATCATCATCATCATCATCATCATCATCATCATCATCATCATCATCATCATCATCATCATCATCATCATCATCATCATCATCATCATCATCATCATCATCATCATCATCATCATCATCATCATCATCATCATCATCATCATCATCATCATCATCATCATCATCATCATCATCATCATCATCATCATCATCATCATCATCATCATCATCATCATCATCATCATCATCATCATCATCATCATCATCATCATCATCATCATCATCATCATCATCATCATCATCATCATCATCATCATCATCATCATCATCATCATCATCATCATCATCATCATCATCATCATCATCATCATCATCATCATCATCATCATCATCATCATCATCATCATCATCATCATCATCATCATCATCATCATCATCATCATCATCATCATCATCATCATCATCATCATCATCATCATCATCATCATCATCATCATCATCATCATCATCATCATCATCATCATCATCATCATCATCATCATCATCATCATCATCATCATCATCATCATCATCATCATCATCATCATCATCATCATCATCATCATCATCATCATCATCATCATCATCATCATCATCATCATCATCATCATCATCATCATCATCATCATCATCATCATCATCATCATCATCATCATCATCATCATCATCATCATCATCATCATCATCATCATCATCATCATCATCATCATCATCATCATCATCATCATCATCATCATCATCATCATCATCATCATCATCATCATCATCATCATCATCATCATCATCATCATCATCATCATCATCATCATCATCATCATCATCATCATCATCATCATCATCATCATCATCATCATCATCATCATCATCATCATCATCATCATCATCATCATCATCATCATCATCATCATCATCATCATCATCATCATCATCATCATCATCATCATCATCATCATCATCATCATCATCATCATCATCATCATCATCATCATCATCATCATCATCATCATCATCATCATCATCATCATCATCATCATCATCATCATCATCATCATCATCATCATCATCATCATCATCATCATCATCATCATCATCATCATCATCATCATCATCATCATCATCATCATCATCATCATCATCATCATCATCATCATCATCATCATCATCATCATCATCATCATCATCATCATCATCATCATCATCATCATCATCATCATCATCATCATCATCATCATCATCATCATCATCATCATCATCATCATCATCATCATCATCATCATCATCATCATCATCATCATCATCATCATCATCATCATCATCATCATCATCATCATCATCATCATCATCATCATCATCATCATCATCATCATCATCATCATCATCATCATCATCATCATCATCATCATCATCATCATCATCATCATCATCATCATCATCATCATCATCATCATCATCATCATCATCATCATCATCATCATCATCATCATCATCATCATCATCATCATCATCATCATCATCATCATCATCATCATCATCATCATCATCATCATCATCATCATCATCATCATCATCATCATCATCATCATCATCATCATCATCATCATCATCATCATCATCATCATCATCATCATCATCATCATCATCATCATCATCATCATCATCATCATCATCATCATCATCATCATCATCATCATCATCATCATCATCATCATCATCATCATCATCATCATCATCATCATCATCATCATCATCATCATCATCATCATCATCATCATCATCATCATCATCATCATCATCATCATCATCATCATCATCATCATCATCATCATCATCATCATCATCATCATCATCATCATCATCATCATCATCATCATCATCATCATCATCATCATCATCATCATCATCATCATCATCATCATCATCATCATCATCATCATCATCATCATCATCATCATCATCATCATCATCATCATCATCATCATCATCATCATCATCATCATCATCATCATCATCATCATCATCATCATCATCATCATCATCATCATCATCATCATCATCATCATCATCATCATCATCATCATCATCATCATCATCATCATCATCATCATCATCATCATCATCATCATCATCATCATCATCATCATCATCATCATCATCATCATCATCATCATCATCATCATCATCATCATCATCATCATCATCATCATCATCATCATCATCATCATCATCATCATCATCATCATCATCATCATCATCATCATCATCATCATCATCATCATCATCATCATCATCATCATCATCATCATCATCATCATCATCATCATCATCATCATCATCATCATCATCATCATCATCATCATCATCATCATCATCATCATCATCATCATCATCATCATCATCATCATCATCATCATCATCATCATCATCATCATCATCATCATCATCATCATCATCATCATCATCATCATCATCATCATCATCATCATCATCATCATCATCATCATCATCATCATCATCATCATCATCATCATCATCATCATCATCATCATCATCATCATCATCATCATCATCATCATCATCATCATCATCATCATCATCATCATCATCATCATCATCATCATCATCATCATCATCATCATCATCATCATCATCATCATCATCATCATCATCATCATCATCATCATCATCATCATCATCATCATCATCATCATCATCATCATCATCATCATCATCATCATCATCATCATCATCATCATCATCATCATCATCATCATCATCATCATCATCATCATCATCATCATCATCATCATCATCATCATCATCATCATCATCATCATCATCATCATCATCATCATCATCATCATCATCATCATCATCATCATCATCATCATCATCATCATCATCATCATCATCATCATCATCATCATCATCATCATCATCATCATCATCATCATCATCATCATCATCATCATCATCATCATCATCATCATCATCATCATCATCATCATCATCATCATCATCATCATCATCATCATCATCATCATCATCATCATCATCATCATCATCATCATCATCATCATCATCATCATCATCATCATCATCATCATCATCATCATCATCATCATCATCATCATCATCATCATCATCATCATCATCATCATCATCATCATCATCATCATCATCATCATCATCATCATCATCATCATCATCATCATCATCATCATCATCATCATCATCATCATCATCATCATCATCATCATCATCATCATCATCATCATCATCATCATCATCATCATCATCATCATCATCATCATCATCATCATCATCATCATCATCATCATCATCATCATCATCATCATCATCATCATCATCATCATCATCATCATCATCATCATCATCATCATCATCATCATCATCATCATCATCATCATCATCATCATCATCATCATCATCATCATCATCATCATCATCATCATCATCATCATCATCATCATCATCATCATCATCATCATCATCATCATCATCATCATCATCATCATCATCATCATCATCATCATCATCATCATCATCATCATCATCATCATCATCATCATCATCATCATCATCATCATCATCATCATCATCATCATCATCATCATCATCATCATCATCATCATCATCATCATCATCATCATCATCATCATCATCATCATCATCATCATCATCATCATCATCATCATCATCATCATCATCATCATCATCATCATCATCATCATCATCATCATCATCATCATCATCATCATCATCATCATCATCATCATCATCATCATCATCATCATCATCATCATCATCATCATCATCATCATCATCATCATCATCATCATCATCATCATCATCATCATCATCATCATCATCATCATCATCATCATCATCATCATCATCATCATCATCATCATCATCATCATCATCATCATCATCATCATCATCATCATCATCATCATCATCATCATCATCATCATCATCATCATCATCATCATCATCATCATCATCATCATCATCATCATCATCATCATCATCATCATCATCATCATCATCATCATCATCATCATCATCATCATCATCATCATCATCATCATCATCATCATCATCATCATCATCATCATCATCATCATCATCATCATCATCATCATCATCATCATCATCATCATCATCATCATCATCATCATCATCATCATCATCATCATCATCATCATCATCATCATCATCATCATCATCATCATCATCATCATCATCATCATCATCATCATCATCATCATCATCATCATCATCATCATCATCATCATCATCATCATCATCATCATCATCATCATCATCATCATCATCATCATCATCATCATCATCATCATCATCATCATCATCATCATCATCATCATCATCATCATCATCATCATCATCATCATCATCATCATCATCATCATCATCATCATCATCATCATCATCATCATCATCATCATCATCATCATCATCATCATCATCATCATCATCATCATCATCATCATCATCATCATCATCATCATCATCATCATCATCATCATCATCATCATCATCATCATCATCATCATCATCATCATCATCATCATCATCATCATCATCATCATCATCATCATCATCATCATCATCATCATCATCATCATCATCATCATCATCATCATCATCATCATCATCATCATCATCATCATCATCATCATCATCATCATCATCATCATCATCATCATCATCATCATCATCATCATCATCATCATCATCATCATCATCATCATCATCATCATCATCATCATCATCATCATCATCATCATCATCATCATCATCATCTCAGAGTGTATTGACTAATGGTATGATTAACTATTTACTTAAATCTGAATGAAACTCATAAAGCTGATTTCAAACATTTTCTTGATATAAACATACCCATGATTCTTTGTTCCAATAGTTGCATTCGATCTGTGAACTCATTCTTCAAATCGGAAATTTTCATTGTACTAGAAAAAGTAAACATTTAATCAATAAAATTGATTTATAGGCCTAATGTACAGACAAAAAAAAGATTATAACGTATTATTATTAACTCCATCTGTAGCTACTGCCAGTCCCAATTCCCGGTAAAGGATGAGGATTGTTAGTGGGATCAACTTCTTCATCCCGTAGAAATTTTAAGTTTTCATATCATTTTATATTTTTAATTATGTTATTCCTATTCCTTTTGATTGATTCATTCCTTTCAAATTGTTCTCATCTTGTCATTTTATTCCTTCTTTGTTGAACTGATGTAAATTGTGATAATTTAGACTGGTATACATTTGTATTGTATTTAAAATTCGGTTAGAATATAATATATAGACGATCATTGACTGACGCCAGACTGACTTTGAGAGTGTCAACCTAATAGTGAGGACTAACTGAAGTTTATAAACCTGTATGAGGAATTCGAATGATGATTTATAGTTGATCGTTAAGGTTAGAAATTAGATTTAGAGTTTCCATCACGAACTGACATCAACTATAATACCAAAACTTGATTTATCCAAATGAATGAGTGGTTTTCGAGCTAAAATCCAAGACCTGTTATCGTAGATCTAATCGGTTCGTCCAATAAATTATAGCCTCACCTCAGAATTTATCTTCAGACAATGGTAACAATTCATTATATTCTATAGTTGATAAGTCATCGTCGAATAATCAGTTGAGTCGAACTCAAACTGCATCACAATGTAAGTGCTAACTTGGAATCCTGAAGGGAAATGGAAAAGAGGAAGGTCAAAAAACACGTTACGTCGAGAAGTGGAAGCAGATATGAAAAGGACGAATAGGAACTGGAAGGAGCTGGAAAGGATTTCCCATGACAGGGTTGGATGGAGAATGCTGATGAGCGGCCTATGCTACTTCACGAGGAGTAACAGGCGTAAGTAAGTAGTAAGTAAGTATAGTTGATAAGACAAGTATTTCACTAATTATAAACAACTAACTTTTTTGATATTTGTACTGATGATTTTGTATAGAAGTCTTAACAGGTAAGTTGATTGATGTCTTTGTTCCTATAAACTGTACATTATACATTAGGAACCTCTTGAGAATGCTTTCTTGAAGTATAATACAAAGTTCATAGAAATGAAAACATTATTGAAATTTATATAGACCTGTACTGAATCATGTTATTTATCTGAAACGCTGTAATTACATTCATCCAAATAGAAGAACATAATGTTAACAATAGTATCCAACTTATGTACAATACTTAGCTATCAGTCAGTCAGTCAGTCAGCTACAACGTAGGACCAGGCACATCAATGGAAAGAGACTCTAGGGTTTTAGCCAAGGAAGCCTACTGATAACCGCCCTCATACCTCTAACAGCACCCAAGACTACTTAGCTATCAGAGTAATAAATATCACATATATGTATATACACTTGTTCACTATAGTAAAACATCATTTTTCAAGTTATAAATGATTCAATAGTGCACTTTATAATTAAGACACTTGACTTCCAACTGTTAGGTCTTAGGTTCGAATCCTATCCCATTTGTTATGCTTGTACCAGATATGAGTTTACAATACATATACTCAGTTGATGGGATTATAGTAGGTTAATTATAACATATAAAATAATACTATAAGTAATAGTATACATATATATTACTCATTTATTTGTTTTGTGAGCGACTCAAACATTCGAACAATGAGGGTTATTTCACTTGGCTCTGAACTGTGTGTTATTGTCACAGTATATGGTGTACTGTAAAAATAGTTCCAAAAAATAAAAAAATAGAAAGATTAATGTTAAAACTATACAGTATAATGTGTATTTACTTAAGTTAATGAGTAAAATTTTATTGAAATGAAATCTGATCTTTGTGTTTACGATTCATGATGAAGCACTCACTCAGAGGGTAGCCGATAGGTTAATATAATAGAAACTTTTTACTCAAAGTTTGTACTGTTGATAGGGAAGGTTTGGACGATGTAAACATCTTTACATAAAACTGGGCAGCATCATTGATGAACACGGTGGATTTGATGTAGATATGAAGGCGCGGATCGATAAAGCAAGAACAGTATATTTACAATTGAACAAAAAGATGGAACTCAAAACAACTGTCAACCAACACCTAGGTCAGTATTTTCAATAAAAATGTCAAGACAGTTTTACAGTGTGGGGCGAAAACTTTGAGAACTACGAAATCTATCATCTAGAAGATACAAATGTTTATTAACAGTTGTCTACACAAAATACTTACGAATCGTTGGTCAAATACTATCAGCAACAACCTACTGTGGGTGAGAAAAAAAACCACATTCCAGCGGAGGAAGAAATCAGGAACAAGTGATAGAATTGGATAGGATACACATTAAGGAAAACACTGAACTGTGTCACAAGGCAAGCCCTCATTTGCAATCCTCAAGGCCAAAGAAGAATAGGACGACGAAGGAAGACATAATGCCGAGAAATGGAGAAGGACATGAGAAGAATGAACAGCAATTCAATAGAACTAGAGAGGAAAGTCCAGGACAGAGTGGGTTGTAGAATGCTGGTCGGCGTCCTATTCTCCATTGGGAGTAACAGGCGAAAGTAAGTAAAGTCAGTAACTAATGACTCAGTGATCTAGTAGGACTATTCATTTGAAAAGTTCCATGTGGAATAAAACACATCTCGAATTTTACCACTAGCTGCAGTTAATCTATCTATGAATAATGTTAGTTTGTTTAGGACTGTCTTTTGGAAGCCTTCAACTTGGGCTACATTGTGGTTAACACTTATCGAATCACCAAGAGCCATAATCAGATGTAATACCATCAAACCATACATTGGAATTTTAGATTATTTATCATTTCAATAAGTTTCAAATGACTAAAGATGTCAATCATTAAAAATTGATATAATATCCACAAAACCCCTTCTGATAATAATCAACATATCCGCACTAGTGACTGGATTCAAGTGATATTTCATAGAGTTCTAGTAGGAAGCAGTGACCAATGGAGTTCAACTGGGTCTATTGTGAGATAGTAACTCTTTGAAGACAATCGTGAATGTGTCGTTCAGTTTCGTGGATCGGTTGAAGTGAGACATAACACCGTTGAATGTCAACCGGCTCAGTGGTCTAGTGCTTAAGCATTCGCGAAACTGTCGAGGCAGAATCGTGGATGCAGGCTGTTGAGGAATCTCACAATTGAACGAAACGCCCGTTCAGTGCTTCCAAGTGTTCCATAGTAATCTAGCTTCAATTGACTCATGATCTCAACGATTAAAGAAAAATGTTAATAAGAGTTGTTAATTCTGATATTCAGTTCCATTTTTATCTTATACTTTTCTCTGAACCACTTCTATATACCATATGCGCTTAGAATGGATATGATCTCATGAACAGTTGAACTATAAGATATTCCATCTTTTATATGAAAGTTTGAAATGTATCTACTTACTAAGTTGGTTATCACTATTCAGTGAGTTGATAGTGAGAAAACTCTCTACCATCCTACATAGCATACTATTTAAGTAAAGGATAACGATGTTATTAGTATATTGCTAAGATGAAAATATATTAAATTTAATAAAACTATATAAAAAAATTACCCTACTGCATAAGTCAGTGGCTATCTGGACTCAGTAGGTAAGTAGATAACGCGATACCATTTAAAGTGAACATTACTACGTTCGAGTCCTGGAGTAAACATTAACTACGGAGTGTAGATATATCCAGATGATGAATTCAAAGCAGAACGAAACGTGCGTCGTGGATTCCACTACTAGCCACCAGTCATCTTTGCTTATAAAAAAAACTGCTTTTTCATGGTAAAAAAGAGATGCGATTTCAGTTTTGAATTCACTACTTATCGCAATAATTCGCTTACCATAAATAGCGCTAAGAAATCAGTTTATTTGGTATCTGATGCTTAAAGACAACTAGTTGTCAGATATGATTTGAATAGTTCGCTCTTCCTGAAACATATGTGTGAGTTGTATCTTCTATCATTCAAATGCCCTGATACGGACGAGAGTGGGGAGAGTCCGCTCTCCCTCTCGAAATGCTTTCACATGGCCACGCGTATATAGCCTCTGCCAGGGAAGTTCTACTCACTGCCTTCTCGCAACAGGGATGTTGTTTATGAAATTGAAAGGAAGAAAACTGAATGTCTGGCGCTTTAACCGGGTTGGTGGACATGAAGAGTCCACTTAGGGGAGTTGGAAAACCCTGATTGCAAATCAATGGTGCACATGTGCTCCGAGATCATGAAGGAACAAATAGCGTATAAACCAATCGTTGGTCACCGGCTACCATGGGACTGCATCTCCTTACGTCACTCCACTGCCTTGTGGATCAGACCTTTAGGTCGAAGGCCCCGGGTGGGGCCCCCTAAGAAAACCACCCGCTTCGGTTTGAGCACCCGGGCAGTATCACAGCCCTCACACATATCAAATGAGATTTATGTGCCACATATGTATTTGGTGCCTCCTTGTACCAAATATCTGTGTTAAGATAAATAAATAAAGATCATTCAATCACTTACTACAGTATTCAGAAACGTTACAACTATTCTGTAACTTACAAATTGTTTCAATTGTATATAGATGATTGTAATTCGGTTTGTGCATAACTTTATTAAAAGTGTTTTTAACTGGATTGTGATGTATATTATACAGAATAACCAATGGTTATAAAGCTCCTTATTTATACCGTTTAGTACAATTATGGGTACTACAATGGACTACTATTCAAAATAATCATTGTGTCGTTTAACTGAATTGTTCATTCACAGTAAAAGCTTGTTGATACTTTCCAACTGCTCATTTATCTCTTCTATTTTCTTAATAATCTAGATACTAGTTTAACTGAGCATCGACTAGTAATCACTCAATGTGAAATACTTTTTATAACGAGAAAATTTTGTGAGTATTTCATACCTTCAGTCTACACATCAATTAAAGATTCATTTCATTCACATCTGTAATTAAATAGTTTAATTCATGAGTCAATTGAAGCTAGATTACCATGGAACACCTCGAAGCACTGGATGGCTGTTTCGTCCTATTGTGGAACTCCTCCGAAGTGCTCACCCACGACCCGACATTGCGAGATTCGAACACATGACCTATCAGTCTCATTTGCGAGCGCTTAACTACTAGACCACTGAACCGGCTGGCATCCAACAGTGTTATGTCTAACTACAACCAATCCACGAAATTATGCCACCGTCCACCATTGTCTTCAGTGAGTTAGTATCTCACAGCAAACAACGCAAGATCGTGAATGCGCACTGCTGTGAAGTTCTATATTAAGATGGAATGACTGTCTAGTGCTTCCAAGTTTCCCTTGGTGGTCTAACTTCAATTGACTCATGATCTCAACTACTGAAAACCTTTTTAGTCTAAACGTTTTTTTAAATACTATTCGAAGTTACATTCATGTTATTCTTTTTTATTTAATACATCATATAACCAATAATAATATTATTTCACTGGTTGAAATCATGGGTCAATTAAAGCTAGACCACCATGGAAAATCTGGAAGCACTGGAAGACCGTTTCGTCACATAGTGAGACTCCTCAACAGTGCGCATCCATGATCCCTCCTCCACCCGCGGAAAAAAAATCTCCACAAAACCCATTCTAATAATATTAATATTATATAACTGAGATTTCTCTATTTTCATAACTTACTTATATGTATTTGCTAACATTGAACCAGAACATGGTACATGTAATCCATTCACATCAGTTATGATTATATTCGATGATCTAAATGTGAGAATGAGGGAAGGGAGGGAAGTAAAATCAATAAATTTTTTTGTATATGTATGTAATTTACTTTGGAACATTTGAAAGGATACAAATTAAATCGTGTATTTCACAACTGGTACATGATAATGTGATCAAAATCTAGAAAGAAAGAAAGAAAGAAAGAAAAACAAGGATACAATAAGTTTGTGGGTTTTCTTTTTGTAAAAAAATAATCGATTTATTTCAATGGTTGTGATCATGAATCATTTGAAACTAGACTATCATAGAAAAGCTGGAAGCATTGAACGGTTGTTTCGTCCTATTGTGAAACTCTTCAGCAGTGTGCATACACGATCCCGCCCCTTAGCTTCAATGGACTCATGATCTATTGAACTATTGAAAGTATTATACTATCCACAAAAACCCCCCTTCTGATATGAATTAATTTATTCATCAAAAAGAAAGTATAGATATTCATTTTTAACTATTTACTCTTTCAATATTTCCATTAATTGATAAGTAGATAACTTTAGGTGTCAGCCTTGATATACCACTTCCCATATTATATGTTAGTTACTATGGTATAAAACTTTTGAAATAAGAATATTCGACATATAAAGGATAAGATTTAATTATCTTTATAGTTCGATTGGTTATTATTATTATTGACCTTGGGCGTGATAAATTGATAACCAATGAAATGAATAATGTTTAATAAGTATAATTTTTATTGAGTTCTGGACGATCTTTGAGTGATGTTACGATGACCTTGAGAGTGTTCACTGAATAACTAGAACCAAATGAAGGTAATAAAACTGTGTTAAGAATTAGATTTAAAAGGGGTTTCATCATGAGCTGATATGAACCATAATGCAAATAAAGTAAAGCGATCTATTTTATAGAAAACCAACGTGGACAGGTCAATATCTTAGTTATTATAGTTATTGCCCTGTGCAATACAAACGTGGTTTGATAAGGTGTCTTTTCAACAGACTCGACTGTATTTGTACCAATGACGCCATTGATGATGATGATGTTAAGTTGTTAAATAAAACGTTAATAGAAAATGGCTATCCTCTGAAATTCATAAATAGATGGAAAGTCCATGGTACAGTGAAATCTACTGTAGTCTCGGTAGAGAAAAAGCCTGTCTACATCACCTTACCATTCAGAGGTGATTCAAATAGCCTTTTATTGAAACAACGACTTAAATCAGTCATCAATAAAACCTATTGCACAGCAAAGGTCATCATCAAAGAAAGAACAAGGTGCATGCTTCATTCAAAACATAAAGTACATGGAAACAATTGCGTCACATCCCACTGTGTTTACCAATTTAAATGTGTGTGTGGTCACACGTACATAGGGAGGAGTAATCGTGATCTCAACATTAGGGTGAGTGAACATGTACCTAAATGGCTTCAGAAACAAATACAATCAAGTGACCCGATAAGAGCAGAGGATAAACATCCATCATCCTCTATTGCTAAACATATAATCGAAACAGGTCACAAGATTGATCTAAATTCAGCTTTTGTAGTGCTGTATAAAGTGTAAAAGGGCGTATACTAAGGTTCATTGAAGCCTTAGCCATACGAAAATTCAAACCCCCTTTATGTGTTCAAAAACAGTTTGTTCTTACCTTAAACCTACCCTGGTAATATTGACTTATTATCCAGAGTGATTAGGTTTCGCTTTGTGTTCACATTATTATTATTATTACTCTTATCATTATCCTTATCTCCTCTTACCCCGTTTCCTGTCTAGTTGACCTTTTATTTTTATATATAAATGCTCTTAACAAGTATGTAATGTGTGACCAGATTGTTCGAAATGTATTGCGCTAATATATCACATAGTTCTCATAATCTTCGTCTTCTCATTGCATTATCGAAATTTATCAAAGGGACTAATTGTTTTAAATTTCTTAAAAGAAGACTTCCTGCAAATACTCTGTTTAGCCAATTGGATCAGTGAATTTTACGCCAAAATCATAGATCTATTATCGTATACCTGATTGGTTCGTCCATAAATTAGAGTCTAGCCGAAATAGTTTATCATCAGGTGTGATTATTTTTCTCTTTGAACAATATAGTTATAAGGAAGATCTTCAACAGAGAAGATTATCACAAGGATTTTTCTTGTGGATATTATGGTAATTTCAATGATTGAAATCATGAGTCAATTGAAGCTAGACCGCTATGGACGGCCGTTTTGTCGAATTGTGAGAATCCTGAGAAGTGTGCATCCACGACGCCGCCTTGCAAGATTCGAACCCAGATTCGAACCACTATACCATTGAGCCTGAAGTTCTAGTGAGAAACAGTGACTAGTGAAGTTCAACCTGGTCTGTTGTGAGATAGTAACTCATTGAAGACAATCATGGATTGGTTGAAGTTAGACAATAACACGCTTGGATGCCGACTGGTTTAGTGGTATAGAGTTTAAGAGTTCACGCACGAGACTGATGGATCCTGTTACCTTTATTATACAGTCATTTTTTAGTTACGTCAGTTTTCTAAATTTTCTTTATTTTGAACAGTTCAACTAACTTGGAAAGATGACATGTAACTCCAATTCAGTTGTAATGGTTTGTTTAAATCTTCTCACTACTGATATGAAGAACATTAATTGATAAATCTCTTCTGTCACATAAGTTTGTCGATCATACTGCATCAATACCAGTTTGATGTGTGTTACTAGTGGGAAATTGGAAGTAGAATGCTTACCGGCAGTAGATTGAAATAAAGAAAAAAGGAAGGAAAAGGGAGAGCAATCGAAATGACAAACAGGATTGGAAGTGTGGTAGAGTATGTAAATGACAACTGAAGGAAAATATGCAAATGATGTATTTAATGTATGAGTTGCATATTTTACAAGGGCATTGAGTAATCTTGCATGGAACAATAATTTGACTTACCGTATTCGAGTCTTTTTTTCTCTACATTGCCATTAGGCTATTTGATTTCTTGAGCAAAGTTTGATAGTGGCTTGCAGTGGAATGTACAATCTGATTTAATCCTGTTAGTCAGTGAAATGTCTGATTGTTAAAGCAAGGGGCTGTTATTTTTATTTGTAGTAGGTGTTCTAATTTAAATCTTACACAATTATGGAAAGTATGTACATACTTTAACTGTGTTTTGACAACTTAACTGATACCTAAACACGTCATGGTTTGAGATTTTTGAACTAATGATAATTGTATTCACAGTTAAGGTCATGAACTGATCTTAATTAGAGAAACATTGAAGACCTAGAAACATTAGGTGGGCGTCTCATTCTAGTATGGGACTCTTCAGTAGTGATTAACTGGGACCTCACAGGTGTGAATCGAGCGAAAAACCAACGGACATGCGAATAAACGTGTAACATCCAGACGACTGTATTGGCACTGAACAGTGTACATATTAAACTTTAGTACATGATAATGCGCAACCCTTTACAATTACCTGGAGTGAATAAATACCTCACATCCTCGATATGATTAAACTCCACTGGTAATGGCTTCTCACCAGAACTCTAGGAGTTTCATTTTGAAGCTAATCACTAGCGAGCACATGGTTATTACTAATATAGAGAGGGGGGTTTGTGAAGATTTTTTAGCTTTCATTTTAGTTTTACTGTTTTTATATGATATTTATTCTTCAGATAGTTGAATGAAGGTGTTTACAACAAACTATTTTACAATGAACAATCGATGATATAGTTACATCTATCTTGTTTCAATCATGAATGTATGAATGACTTTTCTCATCTAATTGGTTACTACTTATTATAACATTTAGATTACAGAGATCCATGTATATTTTACCTGTGTTTATCCATAGAGACTAATTTAATTGTTTTAATTGTTAAGATGTTTGTGTGTGTGTGTGTGGCATAGTTACTGTTTATTAAGTAAATCCATATGTCCTTTAGCTATTTTGAACAATGAAATGTTGGTTGAAGTTAAGATTTGTGACTATACAACAGTTGAAATATTATGATGACCGTTTTTCGAAGAGACTGTTTTGCTGTTCAGTGTAAGCTAGTTGTTACTGATATATACAATGATTATCGTTACTCGAAAAATAAATTCAACTATTTGTATATCATATAGAGACTTAAGCAAAGAAATATCATGACTCGATTTCCATTGTGATCAGTTGAGTTCCTTTTATTTGTACTGAGATGTGAAGATTTACTTTTTCAGAGTTATGATGAATTTGTCTATAGTTTATTGGTATCAGCGTTCAACGTCTTTTTGGGCCTCTCAGAATGGTCATTCTGTTACACCAATTAATGTCGTCTAACAATTAAACTACTATCAAATTGTAAGTAGTGTAGTTATTCAAAAGTAAAATAAATTCCATTTATTATTGCTTATGGGATAACTTTTAATTTGTCATTCTAAAATAAAGTTTTTTTCGTAGAACACGAGATAGCTAATCACTTCAAAAACACTTTGAAAACTTTAGCTGTACACAGAAAAGTTAAGTGGATAACGCGATGACGTTTGAAACGGACGGTATCGGGTTCGAGTCCTGCAGTGAACATCAACTCTCTGATGCATGTACATCCAGATAACGAGTTTCAAATAGGATGAAACGCGTGTCCTTGATTCCAATGCTAGCCACTATTCATCTCTACTTATGAATAACATAATATTCAGACTTATTTTATGCTTTACATAATCTTATTTTGTTGACTGTCACGTCGTCTATTTTAATGGTTTAAACTATGTTTATTTGTTTTGTTAGTACGGATAATTCGATTCACACTTTGATATGTGGATAAGTATGATAATGATTAGTTGTTTGGTCAATCAAACTACTAGATAGTCTAATAGGTACTAGATGAGTTGTCTATTCTCTTATCCTTACTATTACTGTGATTGTTATCGATTTTTGGTTTGGAAATATATTTACGTTCTAGTCAGGCTAATCATGTATTCTTGATCTGAATTGTGTTGAATTCCTGTAGAATAGACACTGGGAGGGTATCTAGTGTAGATATTCGTTTACGTTAAATTAACGTTTTTTAGCGAGTTAGTTTTCTACAGGAGCTGAAACTTGGAGGTCTACCACAACAATCATCAAACATGTACAAGTATTTATAAATAGCTGTCTACTCAAGATACTCAACATACATTGGCCGGATATCATCAGCAACAGCCTACTGTGGGAAAGAACAAACCATCTTCCATCTAAAGAGGAAATTAGGAAAAGACGTTGGAAGTGGTGGATAGGACATACATTACGAAAATCACCAAACTGCATCATGAGGCATGTGCTAACTTGTAATCCTGAAGGGAAGCGCAAAAGAGGAAGTTCAAAGAACACATGTTGTCGATAAATAGAAGCAGATATGAAAAGGATGAATAACAACTAGAAATAACTGGAAAGGATTGTCCAGGACAGGGTTGGATGAAGAATGGTGGTGGTCGGCCTATGCTCCTTCACGTGGAATAACAGGCGTAAAGAAGTAAATTAACATCCCATTTGCCTAGATGAAGTAAATCTAAGCATTGTAACATACATGTACATTTAAGACAGGATTAAAATGAGAAATAATGACTTCATTCAGTATAACTAATGTCCAATATTACATTTTTTTTAACTAGTGTCCATTATCCAATCATCATTTGTCCATAAATTAGTGTATTTTGGTTAAAATCGTCGTTATCCTTGTTGTTGTTGTTTTTTCGTTGCTGTTGAAGAGTTAGTAAAAATCCTTATCTGGAATCAGTTTTAAACTTCTTTCTTATCTGTTGTATAGATCAGTATTCTCTTATCTCAAGTATCAGTTTCCCACAGTTACAACAATTATTTCCGTGATAAACTGATACAGGGTGGAGAATTATTACGATATATAGAACATTAGATAGTTACTTTATCTTAGTTTGCTAAATCATCTCAATATTTGTTCACATGCTCATATTGAATCAAAGTGAAACAATTACGTAATCATTACTTAACCTTGTTTTTCTCAGTTTACATCTCAATGAATGAAAGATAGTAGGGTGACAGGGTAAACTAGTTGAAGTTAGATATAAACAAAATTTGATACTGATTCAATAGTCTAGTGATTAAGCGTTCACACGTCACAACAAAGGTCATACACTTGAAGCGGTAAATAAATCCCCAAAATAAATAGTTTTGTAAGTCTTCAATATTGGATGCTGACCATATTAGTTTTAATGGACTCACTTAGCTGAAGGCACTCGGTCATGCATCCGCACCAGATCACGAGTGGAAACACCGTGTTCATTAACCCCTGAAATCGCTAGCCAATCTAGATCAGTCGATTCTCAGTATATTGATAGCCTATCAAATATATCTTTGAACCTCCTCGCTTCTGTCTTTTGATTTCACTTGGTGGGTACGATTCATAGTAGGTGTTACTAGGTAAAGCGTTGTCAAACTCCATATACCTGTGGCATCTTCACACTCATGAGTGTCAACTGTTCAGGAGTCCCATACTAGGATGAAGCGGCTTTCCAATATTCTCTGGATTTCAATAGTTGTCTAACTAAAATCTGTCCATGATGTAAGAAATACTCAAAGTATTTTTATTATGATCGTGCAATGTAAGAACTTGTGTAAAAGGCGACAACAGGCAGAACGTATGCATCTTGTTCGTGAGAAGTTACAAACTATTTACATAATACGTATGCACAGCCTTCATTCGTTCATTTTAATCTTCCTATGTGTTTTGCAATCTGAACTATCTTCTCAACTAATTTCCAAGTGTTCTGCTTAAGCTATGCTTTAGATGTACTGAAACTTTTCACTGTATCCGACAATTGTTGAAAACTTGACTAAACGTTCCACTACATGTTATCAACGAACAATCTTATGAGTTGCGTTAACTACACTTGCTCTTGATATTCGATTTAACGCATTTAGAATAACAAACATCCAACTCTTTAGTTTCATCACTATTATTGGTTGTCTTGAACTACTTTCAATATCAAAGTTATAAATTTACAAACAATTAATTTCATAATTGTAATCACGATCTGTTTTTAGTTAGACCGCATTAAGAACCAGGAAGCACTGGATGACTGTTTCCTTAGAATAGGACTCATCAGTGACCATTTAAAATCCCACAGCCAGGAATCGAATACAAAAACCTTTAGGTTCTGCAATGAGCGCTGGACCTATAGAACATTAGGCTGGTATCTAGTTCTTTTCATCTTTAAGTTCGATTAGTTTGAGATAATACGCAATCATCTCCTACCACATGTATCGGAGAACTATCACACATCCCCTATATGATTGAACTCCACAGGTAATTGCTTCTCACCAGAACACCAACAGTTCGTCACTCAAACATTAACTCCTGTAATACTTACGCCTGTTATTCCACGTGAAGGAGCATAGGCCGACCACCACCATTCTTCATCCAACCTTGTCCTGGACAATCCTTTCCAGTTATTTCTAGTTGTTGTTCATCCTTTTCATTTCTGCTTCTATTTATCGACAACATGTGTTCTTTGAAATTCCTCTTTTCCAATTCCCTTCAGGAATACAAGTTAGCACATGCCTCATGATGCAGTTTGGTGATTTTCGTAATGTATGTCCTATCCACCACTTCCAACGTCTTTTCCTAATTTCCTCTTTAGATGGAAGATGGTTTGTTCTTTCCCACAGTAGGCTGTTGCTAATGGTATCTGGCCAATGTATGTTGAGTATCTTGAGTAGACAGCTATTTATAAATACTTGTACCTTCTTGGTGATTGTTGTATTAGTTCTCTACGTTTCAGCTCTGTATAGTAGGACTGTCTTGGGTTTCGTATTGAAAATTCTGACTTTGATATTGGTTCACAGTTGATTTGAGTCCCATATGTTCTTCAATTGTAAGAATGCAGCCCTTGTTTTACCAATCCTCGCCTTTACGTCTACATCTGATCCTCTTTTTTCATCGATTATGCTGACCATTTTATATACGTGAACGTTTCCACTTATTTCTGAGTTTCCCTATCAAGTTTGATTGGCTTGATTGATGTTCTCCGTGTTGTATTTGAGGATATTGCTTTTTCCTTTGTCTATACTGAGGTCTACTGATCCAGAAGCTGCTGCTACACTAATTGTCTCCATCTACATTTGTTCGTGTGTATGGGATAGTAGGGCTAAGTCATCTGTGAAATTCAAATCTTCCCAGTGCTTTTTCAAATATTGATTTTTAAGCAAACGAATAAGTTTTGTTTCATTTAAAATAGTGAAACCCCACTTCCTGAAGAAACACTTGTTATATCTTGATAAGAGTAATGAATGGTAATTTTTGGGATCCATTTATTGACCAACTCTATGTGTATAATTTTATCGCATAATTGTTATGTTATTAAACTATTCATATTCATGTTTCTCTTATTATAAGCTTTATTTTGACCCACGAACCATTATTGTACGTTTTACCATTCTTGGATTATGCCCTGTCTACTAGTTATGGCCTCCCATATTCACAGCCACATTTGGCCAAATATTGTACAAATGTTATTTTCTATTTTATGCCACATTGTGGTCTGTTTGATTTGTTCATAAACCCAGTATGTTTGAAATAAACGATTCATATTGCAGAGGCTGAGACTGGCGTTCTGGACTTAACTGGCTGAGCTAGGCCGAAAACAGGACCAATCAGGACTCTAAGCTGCTGGCACATGTTTTATGCGTCACTAGTTCGATCGATAATTCGCTGCTCTCTGATTGGGGGTATCGTTGTGTTGAGCACACAGATTCATAAGTTATAACAATACTCTTTATGAATTACATTTTAGCAAAAGATGAAAGCAAAACTGTTTCTTTTTAGTACTTCATATTTTATGTAAAAAAATGAAGCGACTTAACTAACCATTCACGTTTTGACACTAGTGACTGGCTTCACGAGGTATATCCTGGAGTTCTAGTGAGAAGTGGTGACCAGTGGAGTTCAACCGGGTCTGTTGTCAGATAGTAACTCACTGATGACAATTTTGGATTGGTTGAAGTTAGACATTAACACCCATGGATGCCGGCTGGTTAAAGTTGAGGCGTTCACGCACAACACTGATAGATCCTCTGTTCGATTTTCACGAAGTGAGTTTGCGTATGCACACTACTGAGGAGTATAACACTGGGACAAAACGGTCATCTAGTACTTTCAGGTTTTCCATAGTGATCCAACTTCAATTGAATCATGATCTTAACTATTAAATAAATTACTAAAATATCCACAAAACCCCTTTTTATGCTCATTTATGCTCAACTTTAATGAATAATAATGTCATATAAAGTATTGATTAGAATATACATTGTTTTGTATTTTCATTACTCATTGAATACATTACAAAGCATTACTTGATATAATTACATCATGGTTTTATAGACGACAGAATAAGTTAAATCACTGTTCAAATGTGTTTCCTTTCTGTCATTTTGTTGCTAATAATGTTGTTGTTGTTGTTGTAGATAAGCATCTAATAAATAAATCTCTTCAATCGTTTCATCCAATCATTCCTAACAAGGATGTATTACATAATAATAATAATAATAATGATGAATTACCTATTGTTGCTTGGTTACAAAATACACAATTCTATGGCTTTTCATTAATAAGTAGTATAATTATACCAATCCATATATATATATATATATATATATATATATACAAACGTACATCGATACCCTACAATAGAAATTATATTGGTGCATTTGAACCCGTAATAAATTTCATTTCTAATTTATCCCCAGATACACATGATAAACGTGGTGGTGTAATTTCATATTGATTATTACTATTACGTAATGTTAATAATTCTTCTAATTGATTTAAACTATTATCGGATGGTAAATAATTCTCTCCTTCTATATTATTATGTTCATCAAATGAAAAACATGGTGTTTTATAATTTATATATGATAATTTAATATTTTCTGAATAGGAAATTTCATCATTATTCGTTTTACTACTTATATTATTATTAGTAGTATTCTTTGATAGTTTATAATTTTTCTCGATCAAAGTATTGGAACTAACATTAGATATTGGTAAATATTGATTTTTAACATTATCTTTAATATCTCCAGTATTATTATAACTATTTTCCTCCTCTATACGATTGACTATATTTGTATTACCAATTATATTATCAAATAATTGATGTTTATTAGATTGTTTTAATGCGACTTGATCTTTTTCTTCATTATTTATTAATAAACAATTAGTTTCTAATGATGTTCGTGAAATGAATCCAGTTGATGTTTCTTTAATAGTAGATGATTTTGGCCAATTTATAGATGCTTGATATTGTGATAAATTGTCCCTGGGTAATAATGGAATTTCTTCACGTCTTGGTATTAATGGTTTAAGAATGATTTGTTCATTAGATGAATTATCTAAATGTTAGGAATAAATAAATACAAAAAAATTAGAATAATACGTGTAAACAAACAATATTCTTTTCAATTAGATCGTTATCAGGCTTTACTCTAATCATTTCAATGGTTGAGATTATAAGTCAATTGAAGGTAGATTACCATGAAAAACCTGGAAGCGCTAGACGGCCGTTACGTCCTATTGTGGGACTCCTCAGCAGTGCGCTTCCACGATCCTGCCTCACGAGATTCGAACACATGATCTATTAGTCTCGCTCACGAGCGCGAATCAATAACCACAATGAAATAGATTACGTCACCGCACATATTACATAAAAGTACAAGTTGATAATAGTAGGAAGACAGGTGTACTGATAATAGTAAAAATAATAAAATACTATAACAAAAGTCTTGTTGCTAGTTAAACATGGGAAATAGTAGGTTAGACTTGGATAAATAGACAAAAGATTATAACTCTTACGTAATAAGAAGTGTGTAAATATTTAGATAATGAAGAATCCGGACGGAAAGAGGCGGAAAATTATAAACAAATACCGGATTTGAAAATAATGGTAACGACAACAAAAGTAAAATAAGATTCCAGAAAAAAAGTCATTTGTTAAGTTATATACGGGTATGGAAGGAATAGGAAGGTCACGAATCTCTTCTGTACACATAAATTGGTGTTAAATGTATGAATTTTTATGGCTTCAGCTATATGTAGAAGACGGGAACGAACTCCATTGGGAAATGATTCCGATTTATCTGCATTATGATCGCTTTCAATTACATGAGCTAAGATAGAACTGCGTATTGTCTTTATCTGGCCCTTCATAAACCACGAACTCCGTCTGTATCTCCTCAAGAGTTACTGTCGGTCACAAGCCCGGGTAAAGGAGGAGAGTTGGGCATGAGGTTAGCGAACCCATCCCGTAGAAAACTAACTCGCTAAAAAAACGCTAACCAGAAAAAAATAATTCAAATCATTTAAACTCTGCCCTGGGAGTTAGAAGGCTTTCATTTAGAAGAACTATGACGCCTCATGGTGAAAGCTGATTCCCTTTAGAAGTCAGGAGGCTGACGCCTCTTCTAACAACCAGAGCAAAGATTTTTATAGGCAAATGGAACATTCGGAAAATTCGGGAAACCGGGAAGATCAGTCAAATAGTAATGGAAATGGGAAGATACAAATTGGAAGTACTGGGAATCAGCGAAACCCATTTGACCGAAGCTGGACAACAAAGGTTAGATTCACAAGGATACCTCATCAAGATTCCAAAGAAAGGAAACCTGAGCAGATATGAAAACTACAGAGGCATCAAACTACTGTCAGAACCAGGGAAAGTCCTCAACAGAATGTTGCTGAACCGGATGAAATACGCCCAATTTTGAGATCAACTGGCTGAATTCCGTAAGGATCGGTCGTTCACAGATCAAATTGCGACACTATGGATCATCGTCGAACAATCAGCTTTATCATTCGTGAAAATGCGTTCGAAAGTGAAGATAGGAGAACATTATAGAAAATTCTTCTACCATCAGCGACAGCCTTCTGTGGAAGAGAACAAACCAGCTTCCATCTAAAGAGAAAATTAGGAAAAGACGATGGAAGTGGTGGATAGGACATACATTATGCAAATCATCAAACTGCATCATGAGGCATGTGCTAACTTGTAATCCTGAAGGTAAGTGGAAAAGAGGAAGTTCAAACAACACATGTTGTCGATAAATAGAAGCAGATATGAAAAGGATGAATAACAACTAGGAAGAGCTGGAAAGGATTGTCCAGGACAGGGTTGGATGAAGAATGATGGTGGACGACCTATACTCCTTCACTTGGAGTAACAGGCATAAGTAAGTAAGCAACTCATAAATTATACTGGTAGATGTTCACTCATTCGTTGGTTAAGTTGCCTGATAGTACGGCTAATATAACTATCTCTACAGGAGCAGATGAATTCGTAAATGCACATTGAGTAGGTCAACTCACAATAATGAAATTTAACATTCACATAGCATGCTCAACAACAACAACAACAACAAGAACAACAAAAAGCAAAGTCATAGTTACAAAAAATGAAGAAAATAAAACGGAAAACAAATGACAACCAGTTGTACAAGTTGTATTAATACACAATGTTCAGTTGAGAATTATGACAAGTTATATATGTAGACTTTTGTCTAACCGTTTCCGCTTTAACATACATTTATATTATACTATGTCTATTAAGAAAAAACTACATTATTCCGCAATCTTTTGAATATTTTCTTTAAAATCATTTAAGAAAGAATAAAAAAGTTACAATCAACCACCCCCCACCCACCCAATCAACCAACCGACCAAGCAACCAACCAACCGACCAAGCAACCAACCAACCAACCTAGCAACCAACCAACCAACCTAGCAACTATTTGTAAATCTCATTAAATAAAAAATCATATGGAATCAATAATATAGAAGGTGAAAATTGTCTGAAATGATTTTTTTTGAGTAGTATAGAAATTCTATAATAAAAAAAGGTTGTCAAATAAAGAAATGAATAAACAATAAGAAATTTATTCATTGAACGATTCTAACAGTGTGAAATAGTTTAAGATGAATACTGCAAACAACTTTCAACCAATATCAAAGTGAAAATCTTTAATATGAACGTCAAGGCAGTTCTACTATATGGAGCTGAAACTTGGAGAACTACTATGACCATTATCAAGAAGATACAAGAATTTATAAATAGTTGTCTACACAAGATACTCAACATCCGTTGGCTGGATACTGTCAGCAGAGAGGAAGAGTGAAGAACATAATACGTCGATAAATAGAAGCAGACGTGAAAAGGATGAATAACAACTGGAAGGAGCTGGAAAGAATTGCTGAGGACAGGGTTGGATGGAGAATTCCGTTAAGCGGCCTATGCTCCTTCACGAGGAGTACCAGGCGTAAGTGAGTAAGTAAGTTTAAGATAAATAGTTCAATATTGAAGATTTCATAGCCGCTATGGCTGTTATGATTTGAAGGCCATTTAGTTATCATGTGGATTTGTTGGGGACGTTAGATCCCCAGAACCTATTTGGAAAAGGACCCAATATTGTAATTTTATTTTGAAAAATTGAATTTCTTTGTTTTCGCGCCAAAAGCGCTCATTTTCACCTTTATGTCGTATTTCCCATTTGTGAGAATCTTAAATGCTATTGGTCCTTTGTGTCTTTTAGTATGCAATTTTGTAACGCTTCCCAATGACAGTTTTGTGCTGTATATATACGTTTTGATTTGTGTCTGTTGTTATCGCTCGCTCATGCTTCTGGCTTTTCGTGGAATATAGTTCCCCGTTTGGATTTCGACTTTTCTCTCTGGTTAGCTGGGCTAGGATGTAATAGAATAGCTAGTTTATTGGTCTTTGGTCACGAGTCATTGTTCCTTTTGCAGTCTAAGTGAACTCGTAACCGCTTCAAACCTAGCAAATTTATTCGCCAGTCAGGATATGACTTATACAATCTTAATACTGTGTTAAACCAATGATGTTCGACTGGTATGACCAGCCTAATATCTTTATTGATCCCTTATTGTAAGACATTATGGAAACTTCCTCGACACTACGGAGTTCCTGAGAAAATTGTCGATATTATCCGGAACTCATACGTTGGACTACAGTCCAAAGTAGTGCATGGAGGACAGCTGACAGATGCATTCCAAGTAAGGACCGGAGTCAGACAAGGCTGTCTACTCTCTCCCTTCCTCTTTCTTCTGGTGGTCGACTGGATTATGAAGACCTCGACATCTGACGGAAAACACGGAATACAATGGACAGCTCAGAACCAATTAGACGATTTGGACTTCGCAGATGACCTAGCCCTCCTATCACGTACACACGAACAGATGCAGATGAAGACAGCCAGTGTAGCATCAGTCTCTGCATCAGTAGGCCTCAGCATACACAAGGGGAAAACCAAGGTCCTCAAATTTAAAACGAAGAACAGCAATCCAATCACTCTTGATGGCGAAACTCTGGAAGATGTAGAATCCTTCACATATCTGGGAAGCATCATCGATGAACAAGGAGGCTCAGATGCAGACGTAAAGGCGAGGATCGGCAAAGCAAGGGTCGCATTCCTAGAATTGAAGAACATATGGAACTCCAAACAACTTTCAACCAATATCAAAGTGAGAATCTTCAATACGAACATCAAGGCAGTTCTACTGTATGGAGCTGAAATTTGGAGAACTACAACAACCATAATCAAGAAGGTACAAGTATTTATAAATAGCTTTCTACGCAAGATACTCAACATTCATTGGCCGGATGCCATCAGTAACAGCCTTTCGTGGGAGAGAACAAACCAACTTCCAGCTGAAGAAGAAATTAGGAGAAGACGATGGAAATGGATAGGACATACATCACGCAAATCGTCAAACTGCATCACCAGGCAAGCGCTAACTTGGAATCCTGAAGAGGAGCGGAAAAGAGGAAGGCGAAAGAACACATTACGTCGGGAAATCGAATCTTATATGAAAAGGATGAATAGGAACTGGAAGGAGCTGGAAAGGATTGCCCATGACAGGGTTGGATGGAGAACGCTGGTGAGCGGCCTATGCTCCTTCACGAGGAGTAACAGGCGTAAGTAGTAGTAAGTACTGTTTGCCTAGACCCCGTTCAGTTGAATCCAGAACGTCAATAACAGCTTCCATTCTGTGATTCATTCATTTCAAACATACTTGGTTTATATACCAGACAAATACACCGCATCACATCATCAAATAACAAAGAACTTTTATACAAGATCAAGTCAAAAAGTGGTCGTGAGAGTGATCGTGGTGAGACTGTAATCAATCAACTGAGTATAATTTAAGAACAGTCAATCATATCATAATAGTTTATAGATCACAATGAAGCTTATAATAAGAGGAATATGAATATACACAATCTAATTACTGAATAGTTATACCATGAGAATATATGCATAGCATTAGTCCATTTATAGTTGACACAAGTTACCCATAATGGAAGTTAATAATAAAGAAATTGCTGTTGCGTAATATAGTCAAGATTATTATGACAGAAGAATAGTAAATGAATGGTAGAAACGTTTTTGTTACCCCTTAACAACTATTAACCGGAATTGTAAAAAGAATCTTTATTTATTTCATTATAGACGTGACATTTTTAAATTATTGATTTGAAATATATTTGTCTACATTTCCAGCTTCATTGTAATTGTAGTAAAGCTCAGTCATCAGTTCAATCCATCGACGTACCACTATACTAGTTATTGACTTTGTTAGGCCAATCATTAAACGTTTTTTTTCCTAAAACTGAAATATCTAAGCAAAGATGGATAGTGGATAGTAGTGAAATCCAGGACGCATGTTTCGTCTTATTTGAGACTCGTTCGCTGGATGTACCTGCATCTCAGAGTTGATGTTTACACAGGACTCAGTACCTAAGTGGATAACGAGATGGCGTTTGAAACGAACAGTACTGGGTTCGAGTCCCGGAGTGAACATCAACTACGAGATGCAGGTACATCTAAGTGACAAGTCTGAAATCCGACGAAATGCGCGTCAAACTGGATTCGATTGCTAGCTACTATCCATCTTTGCTTAAAATGCTTGTAACTTAAGACTGTATAGAGGCAATCCACACAGGATGCACATATGCCAACATGAGACTGACCAATTGCAGTCCCAAATAACAATAGAAAGATACAATACAATAAGGGATCAATAAGGACATTAGGCTGCTCATACCAGTCGAACATCATTGATTTAACACATTACTAAGATTGTATAAGACGTATTCCGATTGGTGAATAAGTCACATCATATTAAACTGGCCTAAAACACACAACATAATAGATGATTGTTTAGCCTCATGAAATGAAATCATTAATAAGAAAATTTTCTTCAATAAAATTATGCTCATTCTTATTCATTTGTTATAACTTATGCCCTGTGTGCCCTGTTGATGTATAACATGATGATAACGCCAATAAGAGAACAGTGATTTATCGACTGGATCAATGACGCATAAACACGTACGAGCAGTCCACAGTCCTTATCGGTCCTGCTTCCTTCCTAGCCCTGCCTATTCAGTGAAGAACATCAATCGCAGCCTATGCGATATGAATCATTATATTTCAAACATACTAGGTTCATATACCAACCAGGCAGACCACATCGTAGCATAAAATGGGAAACAATATCTCTATAAGATTTGACCAAAAGTGGCTGTGAATATGAGAGGTAGTAACTGACCAACTGGGTATAATTCAAGAATGGAAAATCGTATAATAACAGTTCATAGGTCAAAATAAAGCTTATGATAAGAGGAACATGAATACGAATAGTTTAGTCACTTAACAATGTACGTATAGTCCAGAAATATATCCCAAAACTTACCATTCATTATTCACATCGGGATATAACAAATGTTTTTGGTGGGGTTTTGTTCTCTGAACTGGATGGTTTGGTCAAAAGAAACTATATCCCTGCTGCTTAACAATGACACAAATCTCACTAAATACACGTAGCTTCCAATTCAAAGTCTACTGGAACTCATCGATTTATGCCTAACAACATACTTTCAATTCAACAACAAAATCCACGAACAAACGAAACGGACACCAATGGGATCACCAATATCAAGACTGATCGCAGAGGCAGTGATGCAAAGACTAGAAGCCGCGATACTACCAGTGATCAAACCAAAACTTTGGATTCTCTATGTAGACGACACTTTCGTCATCGTCAAAAAGGATGAGCTGGAACACGACCAAACCATCCAGTTCAGAGAACAAAACTCCACCCAAATCATCCACCTGAGCTACAAATCTTCTCCACCATCTCATATAACAAATGTTTTAGATAAATACCATGACATGTAACCAAAATTATAATAATCAATAGTATTACGTAATTTTCTTTTTACGATCAATATATTTTTACTTTTCACTCTTTTTATAACGATACATTCCATGATGAATATCGTGATCATTTGAATGTTAGTCAACAACTGTTCAACGTTTTATTTTCCTTAGTTTCAAGTAACAATTAATATGAAGTGAGAGGTTTTCAAGAGAATGATACATACATTCAACTGGGAAAATGTTGAGATCTTGGAATGGTAACACAACACACCACTAGTGAAAGTGAAGGTACTTAAGACTCATGTAACCATGTCGAAACAAATTCAATTCATTAATCCTTTATGAAGACTTTTTTTAAAGACTGATTTAAATGATAGATAGCATTCGTCAGCGATCAACTTCAGTTATAGTTCCATTATAAACTATGAAGAACTGGGCAACTCATAAGTCCTTATATGGGCCTCCGCAGTAATACGTATCTATAACCTTGTCAAGGGTCGGACACTGAACTTCTAAGTCTTAAACTGAACTGCTAGTATGGTATCTACCTTTCCAAAAACGTGTAAAATACTTATTTGTCTTTATATATGTCACAGTTGATTGACCACTGGGTGGTGATCAATGTCATGTGTGTCAAGTCCTTATTTAGTGCAGATCGAATGCTTTCCATCATGTTGCAATGTAGCCACCAGTCTAGGTGACTCGACACTGCGTGCACTATATATTGAGATTAGATTATGGTTAAAGGTAGTCAACAGGAAACCCTGGACTCAGTGATCAATCAATCGTGATTACATCTCAGTCCTACAGGAGGTCGATCGCGGCCCGGACAGCTCAGTGGTAACGCTCCTGACTATGAAGCTGGGTGACACGAGATCGAATCCGCCAGGCAGCACTAGTTCCCTCAAGATTACAGGTACACCTTGCTGACGAGTGCCAAGTAGAACGAAACTCGGGTCCAGGGTTTCCTGTCGACTACCTCCAACCACCATCTAAAATCTCAATACATAGTGCCCACAGTGTCGAGTCACCTAGACTGGTGGCCACATTGCAACATGATCGATAGCATTTGATCTGCACTAATAAGGACTAGACAAGCATGACATTGATCACCACCCAGTGATCAATCAATTGTGATTACATCTCAGTCCTACAGGAGGTTAGTCACGGCTCGGATAACTCAGTGGTAACGTCCCTGACTGTGAAGCTGGGTGGCACGGGACCGGATCTGCCAGAGAGCACTAGTTCCCTCAGGATTGCAAGTACACGTTGCTAACGAGTGCCAAGTAGCACGAAACTCGGGTCCAGGGTTTTTTCTGTCGAATACCTCCAACCACCATCTAATATATATATGTCACTTTACTCTAAACGGAATTACTAAATTCAGGTTCAAGCATAAAGATTTTGTGTTATATTTCAGTACAAACATTAAGAAATAATTCACCTGTTATTTTACATGTTGTATCTGGAGAATGATGTCTTCTTTCACCAGTTGATGATAATCGTATAGGTGAATCATTTGATGAATTGAAATTACGTGCTAATCCAGGTGATATAACACTAAAATTATTTTTTAATTTTACTGAAGAATTAAGTGGTGGAACTTGACTACAAGTTTTTGGTCGAACTGCTTCAACTGGTAAAATACGTCTTCTACGTTTTGGAAGTTTTGATTGAGCTTGTGTATGTGTATAAAAACGTGAAAAATTCGATACAATAACAGGAACTGGAAGAGAGATAGTCATAACACCAGTAATTGCACACATTGCACCAACTATCATACCTATGAATATATATATACAAAAGAAGTAATGTAAAAATTAACTTTAAGAGTATAAAACATAAATTAAGTGTAGGGGTTGTGGAGATTATTAAGTTTTTGATTAAGATCATGAACCGATTGATGTTAGACCATCGTGGATGGCCACTGTTGAGGAGTCCCACAATAGGACGAAACGGCCATCAAGTGCTTCGAGGTATCCAAAGGTGGTCTCACATCAATCGGTTCATGATCTCAATCAAATAAATAAAGTGTCGTGGACAACAACTGAGTTGTTTCAATTCAAGACCAACCAGCTGTCCTGAAACCGTTGATACTTAATAATCTCCAAGTTGTTATCAATCTATGACAAATATAAACTTATTATGATTTTCCAGTCACTCGATGAGTAGTTGTTTCCTTATTGAATGAATCTCCCCAACAGTGTTCGAGTATCATTGCCCTACTATGGGTTAGAAGTAAGAGATTCAAGAATTTAAGCTAGCGCTTCAATTGAGTCACAAGATCTTATTGCTTTAAGTAATACTATCCAAATATATTTAATTTTAGCATTGGTTTTAGTATTTCTAATGTTTGAATATTTCTCAAAGGTAAAAGAGAAGAGGAAGACCAAAGAACACATTACACCGTGAAATGGAGACAGACATGAGAAAAATGAACAAAAATTGGATAGAACTGAAAAGGAAGGCCTAGGACAAAGTGGATTGCAGAATGCTAGTCGGTGGCCTATGCTCTATTGGGGATAACAGGCATAACTAAGTAATATTTGAATGTAAATATTTGAAGAAAACTATCTTTATTTAAGTGATATATTAACACATACTAAGATATTCTACAGTATTATTTAATTTTCATCTTGCTTAACAATTTCCGAGAATCTTAATAGCTGAGACCATGAGTCAACTGAAGCTAGACCACTGTGGAAAACCTGGAGACATTGCACTTCCGTTTCGTCCTACTATAGGACTCCTCAGTAGTGCACATCCATGATCCCACTCTCCGTGAGATTTGAACCCAGGACCTATCAGTCTAGCACACGACCGCCTAATCACTAGACCACTAAGCTGGCCGGCATCCAGCGGTTTTAGTGTCTAACTTCAACTAATCCATGAAATTGAGCCACACATCCAACATTGTCATCAGTGGGCTACTATCTCATGACAGACCCGGTTGAACTCCACTGATCCACTGCTTCTCACTAGAACTCCATGAAATACTTCTTGCAGTCAGTCACTAGTGATCATATACTGATTAATATCAGAAGGCATGTTGTAGAGATTTTACAAAATAATCAATCTAAATATTTTTGTTGTTGTTGTTGTTGAGGCAATATAGTTTTATAGTTTAACAATGACCTATTTATCATTCGATTAGTTCCCCCTTTCTATAATTTACACACAAAAATAAAAACTAAAAAAGCTGTTAACAATATACTTGATGAGGTTAACCGCAACTTGAAAAACGAACAAACAAACAAGCAGCATACATTGTCACGTAAGCTAAATCATCCATTCCATTAATGAACAATTAGGTGATCATATATATATATACATATTTCCCTTCTTTATCCTTTTATTGAAGTATATATGTATACAACCCAAGTAAATTACTTTCGACCTAAATGTATATTTTCATGTACTGGAACAGTTTCAGTGTTGTTGGTCAATATTGATCCTAATAGGTCTTGACGTTTATTTTTTTTGTTTTTTCCATTAAAAGGACACAATTTTCATTTTAATACATAACCTAAATTGAATCAGTTCATGAATTAATATCAAAACCTTATTGAGTAGGTTTATTATTTTCCAAGAAGAAATTCGTCAGCTACACAAACACACACACACATAGAGGGAGAGATGTGAAAATGAGTTAATTAAAGCTAAACCATCATAGAAAACATGGACGGTTGTTTCGTCCTAATATAAGAACTCTTCAGTAGCGCACATCCATGATCTTGCTCTCAGGATTCGAACTAAGAACCTTCGATCAGGTGTGTAAACGCTAAGTTTCGAGATCACTATACCGGTATCCAATGATGTTAATGTCTAAATTCGTAATAAGTTGATATTTTGATTGAAAGAATATCATGTTACATGTCATATCATAATTTGCTTTTGTCTAGAAAAAAAAATGGATGAAATAAAGATTTTTTATAGAAATTAATCGTTTAATAATAATTGTCGACGTATTCTACAATATTTTCAGTATTCAATAAATGTTTGATCTCTAGCAATTTCAGATAAACTAGTATAGGGGTTGTGGAGATTATTAAGTTCTTTTTTATTCAGATCATGAACCGGTTGATGTTAGACCACCTTTGGAAACTTGGAAGCACTGAACGGACTGGTTGCCAAAGATGGTCTAACATCAATCGGTTCATGATCTCAATAAAAAAAAACTTGATAATCTCCACAACCCTTATACTAGTAATCAACATGTGCTCACTAGTGACTAGCTTCGTGAGGGAATTGTCGAAGTTCTAATGAGAAGCCGTGATCAGTGGAGCTAATCCGTGTCGGGTATCTACCTCAGTACAATGGAGGATGGTTGCACAATTTCATGGATTGGTTGAAGTTAGACATTGACACCGTTGGATGCCAGCTCAGTGGTCCAGTAGGTTAAGCGTTCGCGCGCGAGACTGAAAGCCCTGGGTCCGAATCCCGCTCACGGGATCGTGGATGCATACTGCTTAGTAGTCCCGCAATAGGACGAAACGGCCGTCCAGTGCTTTCAGGTTTCTAAAGGTTGTCTAACGTCAATCGGTTCATGATCTCGATAAAAAAATTTCAGATAAATTCTATTCATTTACTAGGCAAGTCTTGTTTATGAAAGAGACTATTTTTGTTTTAGTATAGGATTTTCGCCTATGCTCCACAGACATGTAGATGCAGTAGATGCAGACTACTTGGTTAGTGTCCGCGTGACTATCGTAACCAATGGTCGGAGACTGTGGGTGACATGGCTCAGAATTGATCACAATTCCGTGAGTGTATACCCTCTTTGCCTTCCCTTAAACTATGAGAATAGAACTGCATTCTATCTTTCTTTCTACAAACTAATTCTTTCTTCCTATACTATATCCTTATATGCAATCTTTCTTTTATACATTACCACCGTTGAGTTAACAACTCCTATGAATTCGGTGTTCATCTTGTTTTGCAAATAAGATATGGCAACTTGAACCCATGTATATATGTGCCTGGTCCTACGTTGTAGCTGACTGACTGACTTATAGCAGATAGTTTTATGTAACTCTAAACTCTTGAAATCAATATTTTAGTAAAAACAAAATACTACACACTATTATATGCGATGCATTCACATAAATGATCTAAAGTACTTAATACAGCATACTTATTATACAGTCTAAAGGTTAAGGATAATGTCCTATGCAGATAATCTGGTTCCGTTATAATAACTAGTTGAAAGTAATCAATAGAAAACTCTGAATAACTTAATGTTCAGTCATCCAATTATAATAACATGTGAAATATATTCAAGTTGTATGAAGGATGAATAGTAACTGTTCGAATCTATTTCTGAACCAATACGATACATAAGTTACATTCATATTTATGTTCCTCTTATTATAAGCTTTATTTTAATCCATAGACGATTTACCATTTTTGATTTATGTCCAATCGATCAATTACAGTCTCCCACATTTACAGTCACTTTTGGCTAGAACTTTTATAAATGTTATTTTCTATTTTATGCTGTATTGTGGTCTGTTTGGTTTGTATATAAACTTAGTATGTTTGCAATACATGATTCATATCGCATAGGCTGCGACTGATGTTCTGCACTGAATAGGCAGACCTAGGAAGTAAGTAAGTAAGTAAGTGTTGAAGTAAGTAAGTAAGTAAGTAAGTAAGTAAGTAAGTAAGTAAGTAAGTAAGTAAGTAAGTAAGTAAGTAAGTAAGTAAGTAAGTAAGTAAGTAAGTAAGTAAGTGTTGAAGTAAGTAAGTAAGTAAGTAAGTAAGTAAGTAAGTAAGTAAGTAAGTAAGTAAGTAAGTAAGTAAGTAAGTAAGTAAGTAAGTAAGTAAGTAAGTAAGTAAGTAAGTAAGTAAGTAAGTACAAACTTGCAAATGATTCTGTATCTATTTAAATATTAATCTTTTAATATGATGGGGATCTTTAAACTACTCTGTATCTTTTGGAAATGATAATAGCTCTTAAGACTCAATAGGTCAGTGAAGAAATCATTATTGTTTAAAAAGACAGATTAGTTTTTAGTTTGAATATCAATAGCGAAATGCAAGTACATGTAATTGTTATGTCCCATATTGGACGAATTCTGCTGTTAACCGTAATTCATATTTTCTATTTGACATTGTTATATAATTGTGTACAACGACGTTAAACAAAACTGTATTACAACTCGTTGTAAAACAGTTTAGCTTCTGATCAGTTTTTCTAGTTTGAAATAATCATAATTATTACCCATATGCTCAAACAGATACAAATGGGTCATAATCCATATCTGAGACCGATTTTTTACAAGTTATTTGCTATACTACTAAGTAGTAGTTCAAAGGCATATAATTTATATTGATTTTATAACCAATAATGGTCATTTTAACATTTTAATGAAATAATGAACATATATGTAGTTCAGGTAAAGATAAGCCAAATCATAAACATACTTATTTGTTTGAAACTTATGCCAAAATTACAGAGAGGAGATTATTCAGCGAGACTATAATTTATGGATGAATTAATCACGTATAAGATAACAGGTCTCGAATTTTGGCGCCAAATTCATCCATTTATTTGGCTAAATAGAGTTTTGGCATTATAACTGATGTTAGTTCGTGGTGAGAACCCTAAATCTAATTCCTAAACCTAATCATAATTCCAATTCCTCATACAGGTTAATAACCCTCATTCGCTACTGGTTATTGGGTGGACACTATCAAGGTCACTTTAGCGTCACTCAGAGGTCATCCATAAATTATAATCTCACCTATTATTCATATTCTTTGTACAGGAGAACTATCTTCAGTTTATCTCGTCTGTTTTTCACATTGAAATCATTCGAAAATTAATGAATGCACTCAGTAGGCGGTATAATTCTTCCGTACGTGGATCTAAATGGACCTTTATAATAAAACCTGTATTTCAATCGGAGAGTTACTAGTTATTATCTGAAGGGTTCGACATAAGATATGAGACCATTTTCCTTATGAACTTGGGATTTTTCGCAAATACTATGTCATATAATGCTTTTTAAATTATAAAGGAATTACAATAGGAACAATAACGGGGCGGATTCGCATGCATATAGCATACGATTCTCTTTGAATCCAGCACAAAACAATATCATTGTGCACTGTCCTATCGCCCTTGGAAGATCAGGCAACCGGAAGAATTTACGAGAACACCACCAAGGTATATGACAGGCTAGGTACCCTATAAAAAAACTTGGCTAACAATAATTTTGTTGCAAATTCCAGTATTCAAATACTACTGTAAAGTTATGTCTAAGAACTGGTTGACAAATAAAGGAATGCTGTTACATTCAGTGTATAACGAGTCAACAGGCAGAAAGATTGATTACTAAGAAGAATTACTAAGTGTCTACGTCATGCGTATACACAGCCTTCGATTTGAATCTCGTAGTGTGTTTTGAGATTCTGTGTTCTCATATGTTCATCAAGTGTTTTTCCTAAACTGTGTTTTTGATTTACCGAAATTCTCCCCTCCGTCTAACGACTATTGCAACTTCAAGGTCATGTTCCACAACATACTACTTACTAACAATCTAGTGAGTAGCGTCCACTAAGCAGTCTCCTTTCTATCGGTAGGATAACCAAATTCTATAATTGATCTATAGATTTCGACTAACATTAAGAGTCAATCAAATATCACACTGGTCACCATCTATTGGGAAATTAGTGTAGATTTATCAATCCAGCAGGAGATTAGTCCCGTTCTGAATAATTGAGTGGTAATGTCTTAGGTGAATGGGAAGATTCAAATAAACAATATCAAGTGAATTTAAACTTCAATCCATTGCACAAGCAAGTGTCTATAAGGAATCATTACCTGAATGGATAACACGATGGCGTTTGAAACTAAGGGTACTGAGTTCGAGTCCCAGAGTGGACATCAACTCGGGTGCAGGTACATTCAGTTGACGAGTCCCACATAGGACGAGACGCGCGTCTTGGATTCCACTACTAACTACTATCCATCTTTGCATGTAATGTCTTAGCTTGTGAAATTGTGTAACATAGAAACATTAGATCACTTAAGATTTTTGGTACCTTCTGCTGACGAGTGTTAGCTAGCATGAAGTTGACATCATTTGAAAACCACTCAAAACGATGATGTATAAATCCCATTAATTCAAATAATAAACCTTTCATTTTTATATGTTGCCTATATTTTATATTATTCTAATTCATGCCCTTAGATTGATGCACATTCTGTAAGCATCTTAAGTATATATATATATTAGTAAACAGGTATGTGTTGATAAGTTATAACATTTAAAATTATTAAGCAAAGATGATTGATGGCTAGTATTAGAACCGAGGACGCACGTTTCGTCCTATTTAGGACTTATCAGCTTGGTGTATCTACATCCCAGAATTGATGTTCAAAATGAATTCTAAATTAATAGTTTATAATTCTTCTGTGGGAGAGAACAAACCAACTTCCAGCTGAAGAAGAAATTAGGAAAAGACGATGGAAATGGATAGGACATACATTACGCAAATCGTCAAACTGCATCACGAGGCAAGCGTTAACTTGGAATCCTGAAGGGGAGCGGAAAAGAGGAAGGCGAAAGAACACATTACGTCGGGAAATCGAATCTTATATGAAAAGGATGAATAGGAACTGGAAGGAGCTGGAAAGGATTGCCCATGACAGGGTTGGATGGAGAATGCTGGTGAGCGGCCTATGCTCCTTCACGAGGAGTAACAGGCGTAAGTAAGTAATTCACATTGATATAAACGTTTACTCAGATTGTATTTCAGTGGTTCTTTTCATGTGTTATCTGTATTATTTTAAAATTTCCCCATAAATCATACATTTTTGTCGTTTTTTTGTTATCTGAATAGGGGTTTGTGGAGATACTGAAAAGTCCTGTAGTAAGACGAAACAGCGATCTAGTGCTTCTATAGTTTTTCATAGTGACCATACTTTAATCGAATTATAAATTCAACTATTAAATTTTTCAATGGTTAAGATCATGAGTCAGTTGAAGCTAGACCACCATGACAAACCTGGAAGCACTGGACGGCCGTTTCGTCCTATTGTGGGACTCTTCAGTAGTGCGCATCCACGACCCGTCCAATGCTTTCAGGTTTTCCATGATGGTCTAGCTTCAATTGACTCATGATCTTAACAATTTAGGTTACTATAATATCCGCAAAACCCATCTGATATTAAATTTTTATTTATAAAAAGAAGAATAAAATATGTGGTCAAGTGGATAAATTCATTTGACAGAAATCTGTCCAAATATCATATTCACATTATCTAAATGAATATCATCTTGAACAGTAAAACACAGAACAGAAGAGAGAGCACCACCACCACCAACAACTACGACAAAACTCATCAGGATTCAAATCAGTTATTAAGTGATGGTAGAACAGTTTGTTTTGTTCAACAACAAACAACAACAACAGAAAAAGGATAAATAAATGAAGTGATTCACCATCATGATGATGATGATGATGATGATCATGATCATCATCATCATCATCATCATCATCATCATCATCATCATCATCATCATCATCATCATCATCATCATCATCATCATCATCATCATCATCATCATCATCATCATCATCATCATCATCATCATCATCATCATCATCATCATCATCATCATCATCATCATCATCATCATCATCATCATCATCATCATCATCATCATCATCATCATCATCATCATCATCATCATCATCATCATCATCATCATCATCATCATCATCATCATCATCATCATCATCATCATCATCATCATCATCATCATCATCATCATCATCATCATCATCATCATCATCATCATCATCATCATCATCATCATCATCATCATCATCATCATCATCATCATCATCATCATCATCATCATCATCATCATCATCATCATCATCATCATCATCATCATCATCATCATCATCATCATCATCATCATCATCATCATCATCATCATCATCATCATCATCATCATCATCATCATCATCATCATCATCATCATCATCATCATCATCATCATCATCATCATCATCATCATCATCATCATCATCATCATCATCATCATCATCATCATCATCATCATCATCATCATCATCATCATCATCATCATCATCATCATCATCATCATCATCATCATCATCATCATCATCATCATCATCATCATCATCATCATCATCATCATCATCATCATCATCATCATCATCATCATCATCATCATCATCATCATCATCATCATCATCATCATCATCATCATCATCATCATCATCATCATCATCATCATCATCATCATCATCATCATCATCATCATCATCATCATCATCATCATCATCATCATCATCATCATCATCATCATCATCATCATCATCATCATCATCATCATCATCATCATCATCATCATCATCATCATCATCATCATCATCATCATCATCATCATCATCATCATCATCATCATCATCATCATCATCATCATCATCATCATCATCATCATCATCATCATCATCATCATCATCATCATCATCATCATCATCATCATCATCATCATCATCATCATCATCATCATCATCATCATCATCATCATCATCATCATCATCATCATCATCATCATCATCATCATCATCATCATCATCATCATCATCATCATCATCATCATCATCATCATCATCATCATCATCATCATCATCATCATCATCATCATCATCATCATCATCATCATCATCATCATCATCATCATCATCATCATCATCATCATCGTCATCATCATCATCATCATCATCATCATCATCATCATCATCATCATCATCATCATCATCATCATCATCATCATCATCATCATCATCATCATCATCATCATCATCATCATCATCATCATCATCATCATCATCATCATCATCATCATCATCATCATCATCATCATCATCATCATCATCATCATCATCATCATCATCATCATCATCATCATCATCATCATCATCATCATCATCATCATCATCATCATCATCATCATCATCATCATCATCATCATCATCATCATCATCATCATCATCATCATCATCATCATCATCATCATCATCATCATCATCATCATCATCATCATCATCATCATCATCATCATCATCATCATCATCATCATCATCATCATCATCATCATCATCATCATCATCATCATCATCATCATCATCATCATCATCATCATCATCATCATCATCATCATCATCATCATCATCATCATCATCATCATCATCATCATCATCATCATCATCATCATCATCATCATCATCATCATCATCATCATCATCATCATCATCATCATCATCATCATCATCATCATCATCATCATCATCATCATCATCATCATCATCATCATCATCATCAATATTCTCATCATTGACACGAATATCATTAATATTCTAATCAATCATAATAATAATGTCAAAGAAATTTATACAAAATTCATTGTAGATTATCATGAGTGAGAAATATTCGAAGGAGAAGAAGAAAACTACATTCAAGATTGAATTTGAAGTAGATCCAATGTCTCGCTTGGTGATCTGCTTCAAGCTCTTTCAAGGAAATACAGGATCATACATCACAATTATCGAATATAAATAAGATACATGGTTCTCCAACTCCGCCTGGAGTCCCCCCGGGAGCTACCGCCGGTCTCAAGTCCGGATAAAGGAGGAGGGTTGGGCATGAGGATAGAGACCCCTTCCCGTAGAAAACTAACTCGCTAAAAAAACGCTAACCAGAAAAAACCACTAACATGATCCTCCGGTTCCTTGTATACTAAATAGGTCATTCAATCATTGTTAGCAATGTTTAAGTTAGTCGATTTGCTTTAGTGTGTAAGAGACTTGTGGTTTGAAATGAAAAGTGTTCAGATAACGGATGGTGTGTATACGTAAGTGAGAAGAAGAAATTTCGTCGACTATATATTGCCTCCGGTCAATGAATATTAAGGAAACATAAATATGTGATCTTAACACATTTTGTTTCACACCACAAGTCTCCTACACACTAAAGTAAATCGATTACTTTAAACATTACAACGTTGATTGGATGACCTATTCAGTATATAGTGAACCAGAGAACCATGCACTTACTTACTTACGCTTGTTACTCCTCATGAAGGAGCATAGACCGCTCACCAGCATTTTCCATCCAAACCTGACATCGGCAATCCTTTCCAGCTCCTTCGAATTGTTTTTTTTTCATATCTGCTTCTATTTACCGACGTAATGTGTTCTTTGACCTTCCACTTTTTCGCTTCCCTTCAGGATTCCATGTTGAGGCTTGCCTCAGAGAACCATGTACCTTATTTATATTCGATAATTATGATGTTTGATCCTATAGTTCTTTGAAAAAGCTTGGATCAGATTGTCAGGCGAAACGTTAGATTTACTTCAAATTCAATCACTGAGATTTTACAAATACATTCTCTCTCTTGAATGTCACACATAAACTCAGTGACCAAATATTATGAAACTATTCGATGAAATTTAGACGAAAGTCCTTATTTATTAGAAGAAAACTGCATTTCGATCTGCAAGTGTGTATCTTACTTTAGGCCCCGTTTAAATGTGTGTTTTTTAACTTGTAAATTACGTTGATGAATCTTCTACTGTCGAATAAATCAGTCATTCAATTGATTCTATTTACTTATGAATAGGGAATAATTGGATATTGTAGTTTGAAGATTAAGTATCCATCAGGAATTAGTTATTTTTGTTTAGTTCTAAGCTATGTGTTAAAAAGGTGAAAGAGCAATGGCAGATAAAAGTCCGATTTACCTTCTACTACTTAGACCAGAAGATACACTTTTCTGCATAGAATTTACCAATATATGATATTTAATATCAGAAGGGGTTTTTGTGGATATTAAAGCGATTTCAATAGTTGACATCATGAGTCAATTGAAGCTAGATCATTATGGTAAACCTCGAAGCACTAGATGGCTATTTTGTCCTATTGTGGGACTCCTCAGTAGTGCGCGTTCATGATCCCGCTTCGAACCCAGGACCTATAAGTTTAGCGCGCGAATGCTTAATCTCTAGACAACCGAGCCGTCATCCAACGAACGAAACGGCTGTTTAGTGCTATCAGGTTTTCCATGGTGATCTAGCTTCAATTGACTCAAGAATTCAACTATTAAATTACTACCATCTTCATAAAACCCCCTTTCTAATAAAAAATAAAGTAAACAAAAACAATATGATAACCACACTGGATAACAAATCAGTAGTACAAGGTTAAGTTAAGGGTAAGAACAAATTATTTTGTGAACACATAAATTGGGTTTCGGTTTCTGTATAGCCAAGGCTTCAATAAACTTTAGTATACACTCTTGAATACTTTTGTATAACACTACAAATGCTAACTTGATATCAACCTTATGATCAGTGTCAACTAAATGTTTCACAATGAATAAAAATATCTGTCTACTCTATGTTCTTGTTTGACCATTAAAATTTATTTGTTTCTGCAATTATTCAAGTATATGTTCCATCAGCCTTAGTTGCTAAGCCCGATCTCTCCTTCCTCTATATACGTGTTGATAGATACAATGAGATATGACACAATGGCTTATGTACTGTTTGAGTATTTTATATCAGCTGATATAGGTGAATTCAAAAAAGGGGAAGTCGATTTTCTTGTTATAGAAGGCTGATATGGCTGAATAAGTTCCAATTACTAAGATTAAACGGATCATATACTATTGAGAAACAAAAAAAAGAGATAAAAAGCAAATGTAAAGTTTACGAATGAACAAGATTAGCATAAGTGAATGGTCATTGTCTGGGCTAGTGTTCATTATTATTATATTCATTCAACCATTGACATTAAAACTGTTAACGCATTCTTATTCTTCAAATTTGGCAATAACTACTTAGTCAAGCGTTAAAAACATATATAATTAGTTACTAATTTGATCTATTAAATTATAACACTAGACGCGCAATGCTCACTAGTGTTGAAGATGGTTGGAAGAAAATTAGAAGCGGACAAACTAAAAACGTGGCATCAGTGCTTGAAGTCACTAACTTCTAGGTTGAGACATAATGGTAGATAGAGTCTACTTGGTTGGTATCTGTATGACTATCGTAAATAAGGCTTGGAGAATCTGGGTGACATGGTTAGGAATCGATCACAATGGCGTAGATGTATACATTTGTAGTGTCGGTTATTATGTTAAGCCCATATTCCGAAGTCTGGTGTCCCGACAGGCCAATCTACTCATTCTACTTGAGTCACATTTTGACCTTGTTAATTATTTGCTTACCAATCTTAACTGTGTTTTGTACGAGTGCATATGTGTGTGTACATTTCTTATCCCATTACTCATCACATGTCTGTAACTTAATTTTGTGTAACTATAAATATTGATTAACGCTTGGTTGAATGGGAGATGGCTTACCCTCCATCTCCACTGCGCGTTGCTTCACTTCACTTTATTCCATTCGCTTCATATAAAAAATATATGTATTCAAAAGTCCATTCTTGTTATTCGACTTATTTAATTCCGTTATTGACTAAGTCGACGATTATATACGAGGATAGGCGACATAAATTATTTTGAATAACAATTATTCATACGATCAATTTGGAGTCAGATCCTGGGCCATTAAACACTCTCTGTTTTCTCTTAAATTATGAGATTAAAATTGCTTCATATCTTTCATTCTACCAACTAATTGTTTCTTCATATACTATATCCTTATATACAATCTTTCTTTTATATATTGCTACCATTGAATTAGTTGAGCGTGTCGACCGCTTCACTTATCTTGGGAGTTTTGTCAGCCCTTGTGGTCTGGTGTGTGACGAAATCTTAGCACGGATACAGACGGCTTGACTAGTTTTCGCCAACTTGCGTCATTTATGGCATAGGCGAGATATCCGTCTATCAACCAAAGGATGGGTTTACTGCGCAGCAGTTTGTTCCGTCCTACTTTATAAAAGTGAAACATGGCCGGTAAGGATAGAGGATATTCGTAGGTTACTAGTATTCGATCATAGGTGTCTTCGAAATATTGCTCGTATATCCTGGGACTATCGAGTAAGTAATGCAGTTGTTAGGAAACGGGTACTAGGTAAGGATGACAAATCAATTGATGAAGTAGTGGAACTTTATAAGTTGAAATGACTAGGACACATGTTACGTATGCCCAACCACCGACTGCCCCGATGTGCGATGTTTCATGGTGTAGGAGTAAATTGGAAGAACGTGAGGGGTGGCCAGACCAAAGCGTGACACAAACACATGAAGTCACTGACAAGTGAACTGAACCGTGTTGGTAGGTGTAGACTATCCGGTTGGGGACCGCGAGATGATAGTAACCGATGGTTATAGACCTTGAATGACATGGACTAAAATCGTTTGCAATAGCGCAGGTGCATCCACTCTTCGTGTTCTCCTAAATTCTAATCTTCTGAATTCTTCATATCCGTGTTTCTCTTCCTAAATTCACTTCACTGGATTATACTCCTTAAACAACATCTTCAAACCCTAATCTTTCCGATTACTGCTTATACTCTTACCGCCTCTACCACTACGAGATTTGAATCGACAACTGTATTTCTGTGTTAATATGGTATGGAAACTCGAACTGATGTGCCTACGTACAAATTTCTACGTTGTTACTGACTGACTGACCACGATTGGATTAACTACTTCTATGAATCCGGTGTTCATCTTGTTATACGAATGAGATAATGGCAATTTGGACCAATCCATATATGTATCTGGTTCTACATGGTAACTGACTGACTGACTGACTAAGGATAAATATGGAAACAAAGTACGCACATATTTATACAGATACACACACACACACAACAGTAACAATAATAATCATAATAATAATAATAATAATAATAATAGTAATATGGATTACCTAAATATGTTTTTGGCACTTGATCTCCATAACCAACTGTTGTCATTGTTACAATAGCCCACCATAAACCAACTGGTATAGATACAAAATCATTTTGTGGATTATATTGAAATCGTTCAGCATAATACATTAATGCAGCGAATATAACAATGAATACCATTAAAAAGAATACTAATAATACTAATTCTTTAAGACTTGCACGAAATGTATGAATGAGAATTTTTAAACCAGCTATATGGCGGGTTAATTTAAATAGTCGCATAATACGTATAATAGAAAAGAATTCTAATGCTTCATAATTAGCTTCATTCGACATAATTTTAGTTAAGATTAAATCAACATAAAAGGATAATAAAGCTAATAGATCAATTATATTAATAGGGGATTTAATAAATTCTAATTTACATGGTGTCACTATAAAACGTATTATAATTTCAAATGTAAACCATCCATTGGATATACATTCTATATAACTAAATAGAATATGTGATTTAATCATACGTTTACGTATTGTCCATGAAGGATCTAGATTGAATGAAGATGACGATGATGACGATGATGATGATGATGCTATAGAATGTGTATTATGATGAGTATGGATATCTGAATACATTGATGATGATGATGATGATGGAGATGACGACGATGATGACGGCGATAATGATGACAGTGTAGAATAAGGTGTATATGAATGGGATGTTTCATAATTTGTTAATAATTGATTGGAATCATTATATAATAATGGTATACGTAGATTGGATGATGTTTTTAAACAAAAACAAAGTATTGATAGAACAATAAAAAATACAGAGATCACAGCAATAATCTAGAAGAAAAAGAAAAGTTGAATGTAATTTACAAATAAGCTTATCATATATACAATGGTCAAATTAAGGTAGATAAATATAATTCGATTAGTATCAGAAGGAGTTTTTGTGGATATTATATGAATTTCAATAGTCAATTGAAGCTAGATCACTATGGGAAACCTAGTGTGCGAATCCTCAGTAGTGAGCATCCACGATCCTCGTGCTCGAGTACTTAACCACTAGACCACTAAGCTGGCCAATATCCAATGGTGTTAATGTTTAACTTTAACTAATCCACGAAATTGAGCAACACATCTACTATTGTCATCAGGGAGTTACTATCTCACAACAGATCCGGTTGAATTCCACTAGTCACTGCTTCTCCCTAATTAAGGGTGTAAGTACATTACTTAGAGTAGATCATTTAATAGTTAAGTTTACTAAAGTTGACCAGTGGTGTTTTTTACACATCGTCTCAGTTTTTTAATCCGAATGGTTACTTCTTCAGTCAATTTTTCTTGGTTTTTTTTTGTGAAAGAATTTGAGTCTTATAGGCTTTAGCAGCAAAGAAACAAACAAAACAAAACAATTCCTAACCCGATCAATAAATGTGTCATGATCTCAATAATTGAAATGAAAAAAAGAAAAAACATTAGTCAGATACTAGTACTTTCACAGATTGAAATCATGATTCAGTTGAAGCTAGACCACCATTGAAAACCTGGAAGCACTGGACGGCCGTTTCGTCCTGATTTGGGACTCCTCAGCAGTGCGCATCCACGATCCCGCACCACCCGAGGCTCGAACCCAGGACCTACTGGCTTCGCGCGCGAGCACTTAACCATTAGACCACTGAGCCGCCATCCAACGGTGTCAACGTCTAACTCATGATTTCAATCTGTGAAAATTTCTAAAAATCTCCACAAACCCCTTCTGATAAGATATTAGTACTATCATGATTTTCCATTAAATAGGCTAACATCGAACTGTTCCCTATTCATCATTAGACACTTTTTGCTTATCTTCTCTGAAAGGTATTCACAGATATCAACATAAATTAAGTTCAAAAAACTGATCATAAAAAAAATGAAAAATAAATTAACACTGAATAACCATAATAAAATTGTTTACAAGATTATCGATAGATACAAACACATTAGTATCTATCACATGAATATTAAATTATCAACTTTGTTTTTCTCTTTTCTTTTTCTCTTTTTCTTTTCTTTTAAAAGGTGAATTTTTGCAGATTACATCATGTTTTCAAAGCAAAACAAAAGTGCTGCTGGTGGTGGTGGTGGTGATGATGATGATGGTGGTGGTGAGAGGGGGAATAGACATGTCCTAAAATATTCAGGGTTATATACATATATATATATATATATATATATATATATATATAAATTGTACAATTGTGTGTATGGAAATATCAACGTATACATATACCTGGAAGCGCTGGACGGCCGTTTCGTCCTGGTATGGGACTCCTCAGCAGTGCGCATCCACGATCCCGCACTACGCGGGAAGCCAGTAGGTCCTCGGTTCGGGCCCCGCGTGGTGCGGCATCGTGGATGCGCACTGCTGAGGAGTCCCATACCAGGACGAAATGGCCGTCCAGTGCTTCCAGGTTTTCAATGGTGGTCTAGCTTCAACTGACTCATGATTTCAACCTGTGAAAATTTCTAAAACTCTTCACAAAACCCATTCTGGTATACATATACATATATACGTGTACATGAATATAGAGGTTATATAAGGATATATATATATATATATATATATATATATATATATATATATATATATATATAATGTCCCATATTTCTAAGCTTCATTGAACTTGTTTAACAATGATAAAAACAAGCAACGGAAGTTGATATATATACATTAAGTCAGATACATTGGTATGTCATGTAATACTAATAGTAATAATGATTGTATTCAATAAACAGAGTTAGATACCATGGAATCAATTAGAATGAAATAAGTGATTATTCTAGTTCTAGTAGACTGATTTACAAGTTGATTATAAACATTATACATTTACAATTATATTAGTACATAAAAACTGTACTGATTATAATGTAGGGAATGTTCAGTAGGATTTTAGTCTAGACAAATAGATAGATATGAATATATCCGGTAACAGTTTATTCATCATTGATAAGAAACAATAAGAATCATACCTTAATAGACTATACACACACATATATATAGATAGATACCTTAGGAAATGATAAACTATAAAACTGTTTTACTGATCAATATTCATAAAACTGTATATGGATGGAATGTTATTATTCTTGATGAGAATAATGGCGAAGATTTGTAGCTTAGGTGACTGATTGCGGTGAAGTTTTGTTGTCTGAGTTGGATGATTTAGTTCTGGAGATTTTCATGGTTCTTCTTCTGAACGACATCATCATCAGCAGAAGAAGAAATTTAAGGTAGAAGTGATATATATATATATCGCGATGAGAATAAGGAATGGTAATTGTTAGGAACTATTCCTGGACGAAGACTAAGCGTATATTTTTACCGTATAATTGTTATGTAACTAAAGCTATTCATATTCATGTTCCTCTTGTCATAAGCTTTATTTTCACCTATAAACTGTTATTATTCTTGACTTATACCCAGTCTATCAATTACTATCTCCCACATTCACAGACACATTTGGCCAAATCTGGAACAAATGTTATTTTCCATTTGATTATTATTAGCTTTATTCAATATTATATTTGTGGTACAATATAGAATTCTCAGTGCAAAGTATTTCAGTAAGCTTCCTTTTCTTATTTCTTGATTGATCCTGACGATAACATATTGAGTGATTGCCAGTTATATGTTAGTAGTTCGGGAATTGACATCTGAATAATGTTCGTTCTATTCAATGTATATTGCTAACCATCATGATGCCGCTGATTATACCCTTTCGTAACCTGTACAGCGAAATGTCATAAACTTTTCATAAACGTGCCTGAATACATTGTGATCTCAATAGACATAATGATGTGTTAAAACAAATAAGAAAACAAATAACTTGTTGAAATATCTGGATGGCAGGAATAAGTAGTCCAGATATTCAAGCAGGCCGCCTGTCTTTCTGATTGGTTTATAAACCTAGTATGTTTGAAATACATGATTCATATCGCAGAGGTTGAGATTGTTGTTTCTGAACTTAACAGACAGGGTTAGGCAGGAAGCAGGACCGTTAAGGACTATGGATTGCTTGTACGGGTTTTATGCGTCATTAGTCCAGTCGATAAATCACTGTTCTCTAATTGGCGGTATCATTACGTCATATATATATATATATAGGACCCAAGGCTACAAGTTATAACAATTGAATGTTACATTCTTTGAACTAGTTGGTTTAATTCATAAGCTAACTTTATTGTAGATATCAATTTGAGTAATAATAATAATAAGCCTCCATTTCTAGTTAAAGTGAGTTTTACAAGGAACACTAAATGAGTTCATTCATATGACCTCATAGTGACTGGTTATCTTTTATTGATTCTATTATTTTCATGTTACTTATTGATTGTGTTTATTTGATTGACCTCTGATCATATAGTTAATAAACATTTTCCATACGCTTATTGTGATAAACTAAATCTATATCATTATGCTGACTGATTAGAGATTGATGTATTATACTACTATAAATTGTTTGTTATTCATAGGATTTTTTTCCCTGTTCACTTTTTGGTCGGCATTATTCCACTGACTGTATTATAAGTAAATGTACATAATATAACTTAACATGTAATCTTCACGGTATTAATGCTCACTGACAGATCCAGCTTCATATTCACCAATGAGTTATCCGGTTTTCTACATAATGAATACGATGTCAAATCAATTAGACTAGGAAACATATTAGAACTTGATCGATAGGATTCAATTAGCGTTCATGAACCGATTAGTGTTAGAGTACTATTGAAAACCTGGAAGGACTGAACGGCTGTTACATCCTATTATCGAACTCCTCAACAATGCACATCTACGATCCACGATAAATAAATATTATTGAATACAGTCTAATGAATATCTAATTGCAAACTATATTGTCTACTACTACTACTACCACCACCACCACTACCACAACAACAACAACAACAGCAACCACAACAACAACAACAACAACTACTACTACTACTTGTAGCTCAGCAGGACAACTTTAATCAAGTTTTGTTCTCTGAACTGGATGATTTGGTCGTGAAGCTTTCATCGATCTTTTGAACGACATCTTACAAAAAAGTAAACAATGACAAGTTTAAGATCAACAAGAACCAATCAACATCAAGGTGTACATTATTCAGATATCGATTCCTGAATTGCTAATACCTAATTGACGATCACTCAATATGTTATTGTCAAGATTGTTCAAGAAATGAAGAAAGAAAACTTGTTGAAGTACTTTGTGTTGAGAATTCTCCATTGTACCAAGACTAAAAAAAATTGAATAAAGCTAATAATAATAATATATTTGCCTTGACTTAATACTCTAAAGTCTGTTGTCAAGACAGTTACATTGAAATTTCTATAAAACAAAATGATCACATTATACAAACGTTACCATGACAATGTGTTCATGTAAATGTAACTTGGAATAAAATACGTTGTATGTTACGTTCATAGATATGTCTCTATGTGGGTTTTTTTAAAAAAAAAATAAAATCTTATTAGATATAGACGTAACTTAATTAACAGAAAACTAAGGAACAAGTTTACCAAAAATGTCAATTTATTGATTTTCTGAGCTCTTTCTTGATGAATAACAAGTTCAATTACTGAGTTAAGATAAGTAAATGAAGAATTCTGTACTTAACACTAATATATACATTCGGTAAGTGAACTGATTAAAGTGTGATAATCAAAACTTTGATTATTACGTAGAATAGATGGAGTATCAATGATAGTGTAACTCAAGCTGTAGCTCATCTATAGTTATTTCCAACCCAAAACCCATGTAGAAAAGGAAGGTTTAGGATAGAGTCAAATACCTTATTCCTTTAGAAAATAACGTTGCCAAAAAACGTTAACCAGAATAAACATTTTAAACCATTTAAACTTTGTCCTCCGAGTTGAACGATCTTCATTCAGAAGAATCATGATGACTCATGGTGAAAGCTGAGATTCTTCGGAGAAATGCTACTGTAAACTGGTCATGGAAAAGAAAATGCTCTACACACTCAGAGAGTTGCTGTGATACTGTCCAAAAAACACGAAGATCACTTATAGGATGAGAATCTCGTGGATTTAGGATCATCAGTGCATCCTTCAAAACAAAGAAGGAGGGGGTTACAATAAAAGTTATCCAGTGTCATGCACCTACCAAAGATAACAGGGGGAGATAATAAAAATCGGTTTTATGAGAGGTAGGGGTAGATTGTAGAGAAGTGCATAGGGAAATACGTAAATATCTTGATGAGAGACCTAAACGCCAAAGTAGGAATGGATAATAACGGTTATGAAGATATCATAGAACGACATGGAATGACTAGGAGAAACGAACGAAAACAGTGACGGACTTGAACAGTTATGTGCATTCAACAAATTGTTCATAGGTGGCAGAATATTCTCATGCAAATACATACACAAAGCTACATGGGTTTATCTCCTCAGATCACACCACGAAGAACCAAATAGATCATATTTGCGTCAGTAAAAATTTCACAAGGTCAATCGAACACGTGAGAACCAGGAGAGGAGCTGACATAATTTCAATTCACCACCAAATGGTGATTGTCAAGATGAAACTGAAATTAAATAAACACTGTAGAGCTGGAGAAACAGTTGTACAATGGTTCAATACAGCCTCTCTACAGCATACTAACAAAATCAAAGAATTCAGGATGACTCTCAACAACAGGTTCCAAGTCTTACAAAATCTAATCAAAGAAAAAGAAATTTCGATAGACAACAACTGGAAAGGGACCGAAGATGCAACAACTTTAACGTGTCATATAGTGACAGGAGGCGGTGAGAAGCATTATCATAAGGAATGAATTTCTATCGAAACCCTGGACAAGATTCAAGAAAGAAAGAAGAAGGCAGCGATTAACAACAGTCGAACAAGAACAGAAAAATTCAAGGCACAAACTGATTACAAGGAAACAAACAGGCAAATGAGAAGGAACATCAGAGCTGACAAGCAGACATATATTCGACAGTAAAAAAAGCTGAAAGAGAAGGAAATATCAAACAACTATGAGACACGACGAAAACAACAGTAAGGAAATATAGTAAACCAGAGAGACCGGTCAAGGACAAAGAAGGCAAGACAGTCACTGAGATTCAAGAACACAGCAAAAGATGTGTAGAACACTTGGATGAAATGTTGAATAGACCAGCCCCACTGGACACCGGAACAACACACACAGACCTTACTATCGATGTCACTCTACCAACGATCGAAGAAATCAGGATGATCATCAGACAAATCAAGAGTGAGAAAGCAGAGCGACTTGACAATATACCAGCTGAAGCACTAAAGTCGCATATAGAAGTAACTGCAAACACGCTCTGCGTTCTATTCAGGAAGATTTGGGAGGAAGAAAAAGTGCCACCGACAGATTAGAATGAAGGATATCTCATCAAAATACCACGGAAAGGAGATTTGAGCACATATGAGAACTACAGAGGGGTCACAATACTGTCAATACAAGGAAATGTTTTCAATAGATTCAGTGGACGTCAGTCTTCGAGATCAACAGAATGGATTTTATAAGGATTGGTTGTACACAGACCAAATTACAGCACTACGAATCATCGTTGAACTCGTCACTATACATCAACTTGATTGACTATGAGTAGGGAAATATAGTAAACCGGAGAGACTGGTCAAGGACAAAGAAGGCAAGACAATCATGGTGATTCAAAGACAGAGGAACAGATGAATAGAATACTTTGAAGAAACACTAGATGGCCGTTTTGTCTTAGTATGAGACTCTTTAACAGTGAGCACCGACGACTCTGTTCGCAGGATTTGAACCCAGAACATTCGGTCTCGTACGAGAACATTTAACCTCTAGATCATTGAGCCAATCGGCATCCAACGGTATTAATGTTTAACATGAACCAATCTATGAAATTACGCCACAATTCATCATGATCTTCACTAAATTATTATCTGACAACAGATCCAATTGAACTGTACTAGTTATTTTTGTCATTTTATTTTTATATTTAATCAAATCAAGAATCATATTGAAGGTCATATTTCAGATGGTAAAGATAATTATGATAAAAGAAAATGAGGTATCCGATCAAACAACAAAAAAACCCCGGAGAAATCAGTTTATAAGGCTAAATTCTGTGTTCATAGATAAGAGATAAATTTTCATATTGTTTTATGATTCAGAAAGAAAAGGAAAGAGAAGAGAAGAAGAAAAAGAAGAGAGAAAAGAAATGAGAAAAACAAGGTATGAAATAAGGTTATACTTTGTAATTTGAGATTAGAATACTTTCAAGTAAGATAGAGATTTATAAGTAAAGATGAATAGGGATTAGTAATGGAATTTAGTTAGATGCATGTTTCGTCCTATTAGGGGTTCGTCAGCTGGTTTTGCCTATATCTCAGAATTGATGTTCAACAATAGGAAGATACAAGTAAATAACATGAAATGATGATAGAGATTTATTACTATAAAATAGTTTGTTTTTAATAGTGCACAAAAAGAATTAAATTATCTATCACAGACATTTGTTTGTATATTTTCTTGAACTATTCTCAGTCCATAGTTTTTTATGATGAACTTCTGTAAGATTCGTATTCATTTATGAGGGAGCATTAGTTCTTTCAGGATTACAGGTACACATTGCTGATGAGTAGCAAATAGTACAAAACCTAGGTTCAGAGTTTTCTGTTGACTACCTCTAACTACCATCTTATCTCAACATAGTGCACGCAATGTCCAGTTACTTAGACTACTGGCCATATTACAACTTGGTTGATAGGATTCGATATGCGCTAAAAAGGACCTGACATACATGACATTGATCATCACCCAGTGATCAGTCAATTGCAACTTTAAAACGAAACATTAGTTCTTTCAACATTACAGACATTCTTTTGTTCGCAATATTAGTAGTGATTGTAAAGATTTATTATAAACAGTATGGTTTGAGAATCTTCAATACGAACATTAAGGCAGTTCTACTGTATGGAGCTGAAACATGGAGAACTACAACAACCATCATCAAGAAGGTACAAGTATTTATAAATAGCTGTCTACGCAAGATACTCAACATCCATTGACCGGATACCATCAGCAATAGCCTTCTGTGGGAGAGAACAAACCAACTTCCAGCTGAAGAAGAAATTAGGAAAAGACGATGGAAAAGGATAGGACATACATTACGCAAATCGTCAAACTGCATCACGAGGCAAGCCCTAACTTGGAATCGTGAAGTTTAACGGGAAAGAGGAAGGCCAAAGAACACATTACGTGGAGAAATAGAAGCAAATATGAAAAGGATCAATAGGAACTGGAAGGAGCTGGAAAGGATTGCCCATGACAGGGTTGGATGGTGAATGCTGGTGAGCGGCCTATGCTCCTTCACTTGGAGTAACAGGCGTAAGTAAGTAATGGTTTGAGAAAGAGGAATAGAATTTGTGAAATAAAAAAGGATTGGATTATTTTATGACTCAAGATGTAAAACAGGATAAAGAAAAACGCATCTGGATTATCACGACAGATTATAATCCATGTTAAATAAAGACTTCAACCACTGTTCATGTTAGTTACGTGAATGACAACCGGATAGTCTATATCCAACAATATGTCTCGTTCCTCCCACAATCGGTGACTTGTAAAAGTGATGCCACATCTTGAGCTGGTTACGTCCAAATTTCTTCAAACTCATTCTTATATCATCCAACAAACTTTTATTATTTTGTTACATTATTCAGTGTTCAAATATACAGACTAATGGATTAATCCATTGGTGAATTATACTAGGGCTAAAGTTTTGAAAGATATTATGCTATCTCGTGATCTAGAATGTTAGATCCATATTGTTGGTAATAAGTAATTAAAAGGAATTCTTGTGGATTTTCGAATAGAGCAAGCCAGTTTATTACTTTCTTTTAGAATTGTATATGCTAGTGGTGAATAATTATGAAGATTATGGATAACAACATTAAAATCCGGTTGATAGGAATTCTTTGAACAATAGAGCACCATCGTCTATCAATTATAATAATAATTTTATTAGAGTTCTACTAGTTATTATTGAAATCACTATAAATATTGAAACTTTGACCAATATTTTCTTCTTAAAAAGAATAATTTAGTTTGGAGATGGCAGATTGTTAACATGGTGAACATTTAGTGACAGCTGACAGACTTGTTCGAAGACCGATGTCAGGCAAGGTTACTTACACTCACCCTTTCTCTTTCTCCTGGTGATCAACTAGATCATGAAGACGTCAACATCTGGGGGGAAGCATGAGATACAATGGACAGCTAGGATGCAGCTGGACGATCTAGACTTCGCGGGTAATCTTGCTCTTCCATCTCACACATTACAACAAATTTAGGGAAAGATGACCAGTGTAGAAACAACTTCAACAGTATGTATTGACCAACTTTATCAAGAGAACGCGATTAGTGTTATTGTGGTGTTTGAATGAACTGATGATTCCTTTGCACTTGTTGAATGCTTGATTTCGACTTCTAAATACAGTACATTCGTTTGTGGTTATCTAGTACTTCTTGATCCGACTACGTTATTTCTGGGATTCTTAGTTTGTACTATAATTCAAATACTTCTAATTATCATATTAATGGAAACAATTATTATTATAATCAATTCTACCACAGATTATTTTACCGTATTTGTTTGTTTAACTGTACCAAAATGCATACATGTTATGTCGCGATGAGAATAATGAGTGGTAATTTTCGGGATCCATTTGTGGATCAAATACTATGCGCTTATTTTTATCGTATAATTGTTAATTAACTAAACTATTCACAATTATGTTCCTCTGATCATAAGCTTTATTTTAACTTATGAACCGTTATTATAAAATTTTCCATTCTTGAATTATTCTCTGTCTATTAATCACTACCTCCCACAATCACGGCCACATTTGGCTAAATCTTGTACAAATGTTATTTTCTATTTTATGGTACGGTGTGGTCTGTGTGGTTGGTATATAAACCCAGTATGTTTGAAATCCATGATTCATAACGCAGAGCCTCGGATTGGCGATCTGGACTCAACTGGCTGGGATAGGCTGAAAGCAGGACCGATCAGAACTCTAGGCAGTCCTTGGTCCGATCGATAATTTACTACTCTCTAGTCGGCGGTCACAAGTTATAACAATACATTCTTCCGTTGATTGTGACCTTGCACAAAGTCGGTTATGCTCAGTAACTACACTTATGACCTGGCACGATATCGGTATTGTTTCGATACCATGAGATCGCCAACAAATACATCTTGACTACAGCCAGAAACTGCCTTCTGATATTTGGCCCACGGGGGATTTTATCGGGTAACTGGAACGTAGTCTTCCTGTAGTGGTGATCATAGTTAAACGTGACTCGACGCCACACTACAAGCAGTAGGTATCAACATACGCAAACGGAAAAGCAAGATTCTCCGATTTAACACAACATGCATCAATCAAATAGCACTTGATGGAGAAGCTTTCGAGGATGTAAAAATCTTCACATATCTGGGCAATATCATTGATGAATACGGCACATCTGATGCAGATATGAAGGCGTGGATCGACAAAGCAAGAGCAGCATATCTATCATTGAACAACAAATGGAACTCAAAACAACTATCCACAAGCCAACACCAATGTCAGAATTCTCAATAAAAATGTCAAGACAGTTCTACTGCATGAGGCAGAAACTTGGAGAACTACCACAACCATCATCCAGAAGATACAAGTGTTTATTAACAGTTGTCTACACAAAATACTTCACATCCGTTGGTCAGACACTATCAGCAACAACCTACTATGGGAGAGAACATAACAGATTGAAGTGGAGTAAAAAATCAGGAAGATGTGCTGGATGTGGATAGGACACAAATTGAGGAAAGCACCCAACTACGTCACAATTTAAGGCCTTACTTATAATCTCGAAGGTGAAAGGAGAAGAGAAAGACCAAAGAAGACATTATTTCGATAAATGGAGAAAGGTATGAGAAGAATGAACAAAAATTGAATAGAACTGCAAAGGGAGGCCGAGTACAGAGTGAGTTGTAGAATGTTGGTCGGGAGCCTATGCTCCATTGTGAGTAACAGGCCTGTGTAAATCAAATAAGATCGGAGGTATGATATGAATTTTTTTTACAAACGTAATTCATTTAAATAATGCCCCCTAATTAATTTGTATATTGTTTTTAATGGTGTTGAGGCTGAACTACTTAAGTATTTTACAGAACTCAATAGTAAAGTATATGGAGATTTTCACAGATTGAAATCATGAGTCAGTTGAAGCTAGACCACCATTGAAAACCTGGAAGCACTAAACGGCCGTTTCGTCCTATTATGGGACTCCTCAGCAGTGCGCATCCACGATCCCGCCCCTGCGAGATTCGAACCAAGGACCTATATCTGAACTATCCCACGGATAGGGGGACTTAGGTTTATTCTATCCTTCCTAGAATAGTGGTATTAGGATGCGGTTTTCACAGACTGACAGAATTTAGTTAATCTATGCAATATACATCCCCTACTAAGCAAGTTTTAAATTATGGAGTGGAATCAATAATAAGATTTTAGATGGGAATCGTATAGGAATTCCATGCTAAGTCAAAATAACCATTCACTGCTCATCTAGCTGCTACATAGGAATAGGAAATGTACAAGTATCTATAAACAGTTGTCTACTCAAATTACTCAATATCCGTTGACCGGATAATATCAGCAACAGCCTACTATGAGAGAGAATAAATCAGCTCCCAGATAAAGAGAAAATTAGGAAAAGACGTTGGAAGTGGATAGGACATACATTACGGAAATCACCGAACTGCATCATAAGGCAAACACTAACTTGGAATCGTGAAGTTTAACGAGAAAGAGGAAGACCGAAGAACACAGTACGTTAAGAATTGCAAGCAGATATAAAAATGATGAATAGCATCTGGAAAGAGCTAGGAAAGACCACCTAGGACAGGGTTGGATGAATAGTGCTGGTGGGTGACTTATGACAGTCCACGAGGGGTATTATGAGTAAATAAATAAATAATAAACAAATGTCTTGGATAAAACCAGAGGATGACTCTTTAGAAAAATTTTCATGAACTGGTTATAACTCGATTGTTACAACGTGGGCAATATTCTTATAGTCCTGAAACACAAAAATGACTTACTGAGCCCTATTAGACAAATCCATTAAGTACTTCATATTCCTTTACTGGATGTTTCATTAATGAGATGATTGGATAGAAAAGTAGGAGGAATTTTCTGTCGAAACACAAACTTCATTTCTTGTGCTTTACATAGTAAAATTAGTCCATTATTTGATTCACGCAACTAAAGCTATCTAGCCAGAACAGACATTCAGAAGTAACTTAAATCTAGCAATGAATTGTTGAGTGGAAACGTCTATGTTCATGAAATTACAGTCCAAAGGTGACAGTTAATGAAATCATGACACATCGTCTATAACCTACAACGAGTACACTTAACGTCGTAAGATGAATCTCTTCTTTCTTTAGCTAACCATTACTGATTTTAAATAGTATAGTTAAACCATCATGTTCCACAACCTTGACTGATAATTATTACTGCAACTATTCTTGTTAACGAAGTTACACTTAATGTACAATGAGACACATTCATCGATTCTTTGTTCTTTCACGTCCATTACATACAGATTATTTGATCAATGTAGATTTATAAAGGTAAATTGACTTACCTTTGCCCCTATTGATGAATAACATTCATCGAATAACATCCAAATTTTTGGTTTATACCTTTGCCATAAAGTTAATTTACCAGATTGATATGCATCATCCCAACCAAATTTTGAATATAATTCTTCATCAGTTCTCCTTTCTGTATCTAAATCTAAATCATTTAATATTTGAAGTGTTTCTTGAGTTTCACGATGTGATGTATATGTCATCCAACAACATGGTTCAACCTATCAAATACATACCAATAACAAGATTATATAAATAAAATAGACAATATTATTAAAATATCATTGAAAATCTGGAAGCACTGGATTGTCGTTTCGTCCTATTGTAAAACTTCTCATCAGTGCGCATCCACGATGCCGCTTCGTGAGACTCAAACCTAGGACCTATCAGTTTCGCGCGCGAGCAATTAACTTCTAGACCACTGAGCCGTCATCCGACGGTGTTAATGTCTAACTTCAACCAATCCACCAAATCGCACCACTGTCCACCATTGGCTTTAGTAAGTTACTATCTCTAACTTTAATCGGATCATGAATTCAACTATTGAATAAATACAATTTTCAAAAAAAAACCCTTTCTGATCTTAACTAATCCTTAGCAGTAACCAGACCTTATCAGTTGGGTATATTATGTTATCATTAAGCCAACAAATGTAACCTTTAACCAAAACATTTAGTAGATGTAAGTAAATGTCAGGACCTTAAAACTTAACTATTCAATTTCATTGACAGTACTCATCAAGACCGATTACCTAATGTCATAAAATGAACATTATTCCTTGAATAAAACAAACTCATCTCGTTTCGAGCACATATCAGAAATAATACTGAAATAAAAAGAACTGGTTATGTGATGTCATTCATTCTTCTGTGAATATTTATTCTGAATGAAGAAGTTAATAAGTTCGTTTTGATCACCCTAGTAACAAAATTCACTGATGTTGGTTATATATACACATCTATATCCTTGAAGTTATTTAAGACGTTAAGTACTCACTATACACCTAAGTTTTTGGTTTCTATGTTGTAAATACAACAAATTGTTCATTTATATTACTGATAAGGATCAGTATAACACAAAGCTAAGTAAATTAAAGCTCATTCTATCATAATATTGACTAACTATCAGTTAGTAACCAAATATGGAGAACTATCACAACCATCGTCAAGCATGTGCAAGTATTTATAAACAGTAGTTTACACAAGATACTCAACATCTATTGGTCGAATACCATCAGCAACAGCCTACTGTGAGAGAGAATAAATCAATTTCCAGCTAAAGAGGAAATTAGGAAAAGACGTTGAAAGTGGATAGGACATACATTAAGAAAATCATCAAAGTACATGATGAGGCAAGTGCTAACTTGTAATCCTGAAGGCAAAAAGGAAAAGAGGAAGAGCGAAGAACACACTACGTCGGGAAATACGAGCAGATATGAAAATAATGAATAGCAACTGGAAAGAATTGCTTAGGACATGGTTGGATGGAGATTGCTGATTGTCGACCTATGCTCCATGACGAGCAATAACAGGAGTAAGTAAGTAAGTAAGTAAGCAATTACTTAGCATTAATCTTATTTTAATACAGACATATAAATTAAAACAGTTTAATATAAAATGGTCATTTAATGGTAGCTTTATTCTTTATTGATGTATATACTATTGGGATTAATTATGGTAGTTAAATATAAAGATGTCAATTATTGGTGAATAGAAGATTTCAGATAAGTGAACAGTTAAAGAAGAATCTATCGTCCTGTCATTTATTTCACATAATGTTTATTATTACGTCATAGTGATTATGAATCGAATTGTATTTTAGATAAGTAATTTAAGTAGTATAAAGTATTGAATGATTTCAGTGAAAACATTACTATTTTGATTCTATTACAAATTCATTAGTATCTAATTGAATTAGAAGTATATAGTTGTTAATGCTTCATTACGTCGAGAAATAGAGACAGACATGAGAAAAATGAACAAAAATTGGATAGAACCGGATAGGAAGGTCCAGGATAAAGTGGGTTGGAGAAGGCTGGTCGGTAGCGTATGCTCCATTGATGGTAACAAGCGTAAGTAAATTAGTAAGTAAGTAAGTAAGTAAGTGTTGAAGTAAGTAAGTAAGTAAGTGTTGAAGTAAGTAAGTAAGTAAGTAAGTAAGTAAGTAAGTAAGTAAGTAAGTAAGTAAGTAAGTAAGTAAGTAAGTAAGTAAGTAAGTAAGTAAGTAAGTAAGTAAGTAAGTAAGTAAGTAAGTAAGTAAGTAAGTAAGTAAGTAAGTAAGTAAGTAAGTAAGTAAGTAAGTAAGTAAGTAAGTAAGTAAGTAAGTAAGTAAGTAAGTAAGTAAGTAAGTAAGTAAGTAAGTAAGTAAGTAAGTAAGTAAGTAAGTAAGTAAGTAAGTAAGTAAGTAAGTAAGTAAGTAAGTAAGTAAGTAAGTAAGTAAGTAAGTAAGTAAGTAAGTAAGTAAGTAAGTAAGTAAGTAAGTAAGTAAGTAAGTAAGTAAGTAAGTAAGTAAGTAAGTAAGTAAGTAAGTAAGTAAGTAAGTAAGTAAGTAAGTAAGTAAGTAAGTAAGTAAGTAAGTAAGTAAGTAAGTAAGTAAGTAAGTAAGTAAGTAAGTAAGTAAGTAAGTAAGTAAGTAAGTAAGTAAGTAAGTAAGTAAGTAAGTAAGTAAGTAAGTAAGTAAGTAAGTAAGTAAGTAAGTAAGTAAGTAAGTAAGTAAGTAAGTAAGTAAGTGAGTAAGTAAGTAAGTAAGTAAGTAAGTAAGTAAGTAAGTAAGTAAGTAAGTAAGTAAGTAAGTAAGTAAGTAAGTAAGTAAGTAAGTGTTGAAGTAAGTAAGTAAGTAAGTAAGTAAGTAAGTAAGTAAGTAAGTAAGTAAGTAAGTAAGTAAGTAAGTGTTGAAGTAAGTAAGTAAGTAAGTAAGTAAGTAAGTAAGTAAGTAAGTAAGTAAGTAAGTAAGTAAGTAAGTAAGTAAGTAAGTGTTGAAGTAAGTAAGTAAGTAAGTAAGTAAGTAAGTAAGTAAGTAAGTAAGTAAGTAAGTAAGTAAGTAAGTAAGTAAGTAAGTAAGTAAGTAAGTAAGTAAGTAAGTAAGTAAGTAAGTAAGTAAGTAAGTAAGTAAGTAAGTAAGTAAGTAAGTAAGTAAGTAAGTAAGTAAGTAAGTAAGTAAGTAAGTAAGTAAGTAAGTAAGTAAGTAAGTAAGTAAGTAAGTAAGTAAGTAAGTAAGTAAGTAAGTAAGTAAGTAAGTAAGTAAGTAAGTAAGTAAGTAAGTAAGTAAGTAAGTAAGTAAGTAAGTAAGTAAGTAAGTAAGTAAGTAAGTAAGTAAGTAAGTAAGTAAGTAAGTAAGTAAGTAAGTAAGTAAGTAAGTAAGTAAGTAAGTAAGTAAGTAAGTAAGTAAGTAAGTAAGTAAGTAAGTAAGTAAGTAAGTAAGTAAGTAAGTAAGTAAGTAAGTAAGTAAGTAAGTAAGTAAGTAAGTAAGTAAGTAAGTAAGTAAGTAAGTAAGTAAGTAAGTAAGTAAGTAAGTAAGTAAGTAAGTAAGTAAGTAAGTAAGTAAGTAAGTAAGTAAGTAAGTAAGTAAGTAAGTAAGTAAGTAAGTAAGTAAGTAAGTAAGTAAGTAAGTAAGTAAGTAAGTAAGTAAGTAAGTAAGTAAGTAAGTAAGTAAGTAAGTAAGTAAGTAAGTAAGTAAGTAAGTAAGTAAGTAAGTAAGTAAGTAAGTAAGTAAGTAAGTAAGTAAGTAAGTAAGTAAGTAAGTAAGTTGTGAGTTGTTAATTTTAGTTAAAAAAAGGATGAAAGCAGTTTCATAATTAAATGAACTAATCAGAGAGGAGTTTTTTTGTATATTATAATAATTTAATAGTTAAATTCATGAGTCAATTGAAGTTGGACATTGACAACGTTGGATGCCGGCTGGCTCACTAGTCTAGTAGTTGACAGCTCGCGCGTGAAACTAATAAGTCCTTGATTGGAATCTTGCGGTTCGCGACCGTGGATAAGCACTGCTGAGGAATCCCATAATAGGACGTAATGGACGTCCAATGCTTCAAGTTGATCTGAAAAATGTGATGTATTTGTGCTATACATTTCGAACAATCTGGTCACACATATGCCTGTTACAGCATTATTATATGAAAAGTAATGAAGGTCAGTTAAATGAAAGTTCAAGTCAAAAAAGTAACAAACGGGAGTGAAACAATTTTACATTGTATAGAAAGAATAACAAATGATCGCGTTAACCTAGGCGATAGAATGACTTAACGATTTAGAACAACATATATAAGTGAACAATATTGTTTTCGATTAGATCCTCATTAAAAGATTACCAGGGTAAATTCAAGGTTATGACAAATTGTTTTTGTACACATTAGGGGGAGGGTAATTGAATCTGAGAACTCGTCCTTGAACAACGTTTTAAAAGATGTATTAATTGTAAATTTTGTGCCCCCCTTTCAATTATATGTTTCGCTATTGATGAAAATGGTTTTCTACCTCCTACATTGATTGGATCATTTGACACAGATTGATTTTGAAACCATCTAGGCACGTGTTCAACGACTCTTGATTGCATCGAAATGTATACAGTACATTTTTCAGATCAACTCCGTTTTCTGAGACGATGGATCGATATTTGCAAAAGAAACAGTTAAGTTTGAGACAATTTGTTGATATTTTGCAAATGAAGTATTTACCGTATGGTCATCAGATTTCAGTGAGATGTTCTGCAATGTCAAGTTTAAATACATTCGTTTGTTCCACTTGTGTTCTTGTTGGTTGCATCTGATCGAACAGTTTGATAGAAACTATTCACCAAATCTTAAATATTAATAACACACAGACACAAATCCGTTCCTATTCACAAGGAACTTTTTACATTATTCTCATCTTACTGACTTGTATTTTCCTAGTTACTAAAATTAACATTTGAATATGATTGGGTAAGCTCGAAGTGTAGATTTGATTATTACACTCTATATATTCTTCGACAATTTTAATCTTTGTTGAGATCACGAATTGATCCAAGTTAGACAACCATTTCAATGCTGTGGATAATAGATGACCGTTTCTTCCTTGTATGAGACTCTTCAGAAGTGTGCATCTATGCTTTCACAGGTGGGAATCAAACCCAGTTCAATGGTTTAGAGATTAACCTTTCACAAGAATGACCGAAGCTTTTGAGTTCGATTCCCACTCCCGACGTCGTACATGCGCATTACTGAGGAGTCCTATAAAGAGGAGAAACGACAGTCTAGTTCCCGTAGCTTTACAATAGTTGTCTAACTCAGATTGGCTCATGATTTTAGTGAAACTAAAAAATCTTCACAATTTATACTGACAATTTTGGTTTTGGTGATTATTCGATGAAGTCTAGACAAGATTGCTGCAAGAAACCTTAGAATTACTTACATTTCTATCAAACTGTTCGATCAGATGCAACCAACAAGAACACATGTGGAACAAACGAATGTATTTAAACATGACATTGCAGAACATCTCACTGAAATCTGATGACCATACGGTAAATACTTCATTTGCAAAATATCAACAAATTGTCTCAAACTTAACTGTTTCTTTTGTAAATATCGATCCATTTTTGTGCCCGTATGATCTGACTCCTGTTTAGAGCGTATGTATGTTTGCTATCGCTTATTCTCGATTATCGTCGTCGACTTAAATCGCGTTATCCAATAACGGAATTAAATATGTCGAATAACGAGAATTGACTTGAGACTACATATATTTCGTACATGAAGCGAATGAAGCATAGCAAAGAAAAATGACACGTATGGAAGATGGCTGGGAAGCCAACTCCATAAGCTCTACGAACGGGAACTACGCATTTAAATTCGAATTCACTCATCACGTCGGGCTCACCACTTTTGTGCCCGTATGATCTGACTCCTGTTTAGAGCGTATGTATGTTTGCTATCGCTTATTCTCGATTGGCTTCCCAGCCATCCTCCCTGCTTGTCACTTTGCTTGGCTCTGTTTCATTCACTTCATATACAAAATATATGTATTCACAAATCAATTCTCGTTATTCGACTTATTTAATTCCGTTATTGGATAACGCGATCTAAGTCGACGATGATATACGAGAATAGGCGATAGCAAACATTCGTACGATCTAAAAAGGAGTCAGATCCACGGGCCACCACACCATCGTCTCAGATTTCATTGTTCCTGAATTTTCATATCAATTGTTTTCCGTTCCCGTTCTTTCCTTCTCTATCTTCCACTGAAATACATTCTATTCCTGACTATCGTTATATACTACTTATATAGTTATAAGTAGCTCACAACACACATATAGTAAAGTTTCTCAATTATTTGAATGCTTGTACATAATTTGACCAGTCAGTACGAGAACTAAGGGTCATAGAAATATTACTGTGTAGCATTCATGGTGGATCAACATTAGTCTTTTCAAAGCATTTCACACACATATTGGCTTAAAGGTCTTTAGTAAGCAACTAAAATCAAAGACTATTTAAGCGAACATTTATTTTTTATTAAATTCATCATTAGGTTCAACAGGTATTGCTACTTTAGGTAGATTATCAGGTACTTGACGCAGACGCAGAATCATGAAGTCTCCTTCTACTTTAGTGTACTGTTTACTGTCTACCGAGCGAGAAAAGATGTTGATGCCAATAGATTTCTTGATTCCTTAATCTCACACATCCTAGTACATGTTAGTAAATACTAAACGTAAGGCTTTTTGACTACTGTACTTCAATTAAATTAATAGTTCATTTTTAAAAAAAACATGAATAGAGATAGATCACTTGGAGTTTTACTCTCAAATTCTTCAGTATTTGTTCGGATCTCCAACTTTTCTCTCTCTGTTTTTATTATTTCAGTAATAGTTTCATAACGAATATGGTGGACAATGTGTGTAGATCACGTGGATGATTTTGGTGGGGTTTTGTTCTCTGAGCTGGATAGTTTGGTCATGGAGCTTTCATCATTCATCTGAAAGACATTATCAGCACAGAATTCAAATAGAAATGAAGTGTTCGAATTTCTCAACAGCACAAGCTGGGAGTCACATTGTGAAATGTGCTACTGAAGTCAACATACATAAGTAGTATGTATCATCAATCGAAAGTGAAATACCTGGTAGCAGAAGATTAAGAAGATCAAAGAAAAGAGAACGAGGACAAAGAATGATTGACGTGGAAACGAAAGAACAATGAAATCTGAGACAATTGACTGATACTTTGCAAACGAAGTAATTTACTGTGTGGTTCTCAGATTTTACCAGGAAATTCTGTAATTTTGCATTCAAATACATACGATTATCCCCATTTGTGTTCTGGTTCAATACAATATGTGAACGAATTCGAATACTTCACTTCAAAGTGAATTTTATGCTAATGATGTTGTTTAGAAGAACAATGAAAGCTCCATGACGAAATCATTTAACACGAAGAACTAAACTCCACGAAGAGCCTATTAGTTTTATACATTGAGCACAGCTTTTCATTAGATATTCATCATAAATTTACACTTTTTTAATAATAAACAAATGTTTACTTATTTCAATTTGTTTACTTACTTAAATATAGTATCAGTTTAGGGGTTGTGGAGATTGTTAAGGTTTTTTTATTGAGATCATGAGCCGATTGATGTTAGACAATCATTGAAAACCCGGAAGCACTGGACGGCCGTTTCGTTCTATTGTGGGACTCCTCGATAGTGCGTGTCCACGATCTTACTCGCGGGATTCGAACCCATGACCTTCAGTCTCTCGTGCGAACGCTTAACCTACTGGATCACTCTGCTGGCCGGCATCCAGTGGTGTTAATGTCCAAGCTCAACCAATCCACCAAGTTGTGCCACCATCTTCCATTGTACTGAGGTAAACACCTGTTTCTACTCGACACGGATTAGCTCCACTGGTCACGGCTTCCCTAGTAGTTACTAATAACCTTAACGATTAATATAATGGTTATACTAACTAGTTGACCATAATAGAATGAATATATATTATGACGAGAAACAATCATAACCATCATAACTATCATAATTAAAGAAGTGATAAACCTAGTCTTTCTCATTCTCCCTCCTCTCTCTCTCTTCCCATCTCCCTTCTTCACACACACATACACACACACACTCCCTCTCTCTCTCTTTCTATTTATTCTTATCATTTTGCTTATCACTCTTGTAGTTACTTAACAACAATTCTTGTGAAAATTAGAATTGTATTTATTTTCTCAGGTGACCGTTAAGTTAACGATTGAAGAAAAGAAAAAAATTGATTTGGATTTATTTCAATTTCTTTTCCCCTTTAAAAAAAAAAATCCTTTGAGATTAAGGGTAGGTTAATGAAACAGTAATTAGAAATCACCCACATAAATGTATATCTATATATGTATATGTTAATAGGGCTTTAGTCTATTACATTTCTGTCATCAGGTCAAATGAACTATATAACTAAGGGAATAGATACAATGAATGTTCCGCCCTAATAAGAAAAGTAACTTGTCAACTAAGATGATAGAAATTAAAAGAAAAAATATATATATATTGGTTAATTGCTAAGTGTCAGTTCATGAATCTTGTTCTTTATTAATTTTCTGTCAGAATTGATCAGATAGAAATGAATGAAATTTAAATGTTTCATTGAGGTTAGTTGAATTGTGTTTAATATTTAAGTGAGCTACTTAAGAATCAAATGTAAAATACATTTATTATTGAGATTAGATGGTGGTTGGAGGTAGTCAACAGGAAACCCTGGACCCGGGTTTCGTGCTACTTGGCACTCGTCAGCAAGGTGTACTTGTAATCTTGAGGGAACTGGTGCTCCCTGGCGGATTCGATCTCGTGTCACCCAGCTTCACAGTCAAAGACGTTACCAATGAGCTATCCGAGCCGTGTCGAGTCACCTAGACTGGTGGCCACATTGCAACATGATCGATAGCATTCGATCTGCACTAATAAGGACTAGACAAGCATGAGATTGATCACCACCCAGTGATCAATCAATTGTGATTACATTTATTATTATATCAGAAGGGGATTTGTATGGATATTATAGTAATTTCAATGGTTAAGATCATGAGTCAATTGAAGCTAGAACATCATGGAAAACTCGGTGGCACTGGATGGCTGTTTCGTTCTATTGTGGGACTCCTAAGCAATGCGCATCCATGACCTCGCCCCCCTGAGAGATTCAAACTCAGGAACTACTGGTTTCGCTCACGAGCACTTAACATTTAATATTGTTTATTTGTATCTTCTTATTGTTGTTTTACGACTGAAAGTGATCAATCACATATGGATATATGTGTATCCTATGCGAACTGCCTCGATATCGACTTAGATCACAAGCTTTATAAGTGAATGGTACTGAATGAATATCAACCCTGAGGTGCAGTATATATCCAACTGATGAATCTCAAATAGGACGAAACACACCTCCAACTGGATCTCACTGCTCGCCATTATTCATCTATGTGAAATAGGTAATAACTGATAATAATAATAATAATAATAATAATAATAATAATAATAATAATAATATTAATAATAATAATAATAAATTGGATAGGTGAGTAGTCCTAATCTTAAGTTATGTTAATCTGAACTCGTCAACAAAGCAGATCTAACATTATTAGGAAATTGATTAATCAGCTTACTCTAGTGTAAATCCTATACATTTTTAGATGTATAAGCAATGGTTTACAGTTAAGGTGACTTTGCATTTACCAATTTACAGATACATGCTAAAGTATATGTATATTGGAAGGACAGAGAGAAGAGTGCATGTTCATATTTCCGAGCATGTTCCTAAGAACTTGAGATTAAGAAACAAAATAGCTCTAGATAGTTCAGGAGCTTGGTATTTAATTGATACTGGGCATACCATATCAATGAGAAGATTCAAGTAAACAATGAAAAAAAAATGAATTAAAACTTCACCTCACTACACAAGCTAGTACCTATCTGTACTTAGTATTTAAGTGAAAAAAATGTGATGGCGTTTAAAGCGGACAGTGCTAGGTTCGAGTCCCAAGGTGAACATTATCTCTCTGGGATGCAGGTACATCCAGCTGATGAAACGTACGTCCTAGATTCCACTACTAGCCAACATCCATCTTGGCTTATATATATATATATATATATATATATATATATATATATATATATATATATATATATATATATATATATATAGTTATACAGTATGTCTTTGAACATTCAATGAATTGTAGGATCTTTTGTTTCATTGTTATTGTAGATTTAAAAATACAAAAAAAAATCTGGATAACTTTTTTTGTTTATCATTATAGTGATGTCATTTATTTAACTATTGTCCAATATTTAAGGTTGAAAATGGACTCATATTGACTCGGTTTCAATGCATTGTGATTAATCAGTGTATATCTCACCTAATCATCTAGTATCATAATAGTAATAAAGAAGTCACCATCATTGGTCTTTATTATAATTCTATATATATATAGAGAGAGAGAGCTACATATCTATGTATTGTGTTTTTATAACAGTAACTACTTGATGTCAATATTGTTGATGTTATTCAAGTTATCCGGTGTTTATTAGATCTACTGTGTTAACTTGACTATGATTGTTTATCTCATCATTTGGTTAATTATTGTTTACTTCCTATGGGAAAATTGTTTACAGATAATAAATCTATGCTCATATGTTGTCTACTGCATTGAAAATAATGTACACGCAATAACAAATTTAGGAGATGACTAGTGTAACAGCAATCTTAACAGTAATAGGTATCAACATAAACGAATGGAAAAGTAATAACTTTCAATTCAACACTACATGCATCAATCAAATCGCATTTGATGTAAAAATCTTCACATATCTGGGCAGTATCATTCATGAATACGGCACATCTGATGCAGATATGAAGGCGTGGATCGACAAAGCAAGAGCAGCATATCTACCATTGAACAACAAATGGAACTCAAAACAACTATCCACAAGCCAACACCAATGTCAGAATTCTCAATACAAATGTCAAGACAGTTCTACTGCATGAGGCAGAAACTTGGAGAACTACCACAACCATCATCCAGAAGATACAAGTGTTTATTAACAGTTGTCAACTCAAAATACTTCACATCCATTGGTCAGACACTCTCAGCAACAGCCTACTATGGGAGAGGACATAGCAGATTTCAGTGGAGTAAAACTCAGGAAGATGTGCTGGATGTGGATAGGACACAAATTGAGGAAAGCACCCAACTACGTCACAATTTAAGGCCTTACTTATAATCTCGAAGATGAAAGGAGAAGAGAAATACTAATGAACAAGTTACTTCGAGAAATGGAGAAAGATATGAGAAGAATGGACAAGAATTGGACAGAACTAGGAAGGAAGGAGTGTGGACAGAGTGTGTTGTAGAATGCTGGTCGGCGGCCTATATTCTATTATTGGTAATGGGCTTAAGGAAGTAAATATAGAATAAGTAAAATCACGCTATTATTTAAAATATTATAATTAGTCTATAGTTTAAACCGTACATTTTGTTTAATGAAGCTGTTAGCGAGTTATAAGGTATAAAGTAAAAGGTTTCAGGTAGATAAACCTATACAGGTTCAGGATCTTCAGTACCAATTGGAGTATACCCAGTGGATGGTTTCGTGACATAACAGGAAAGAATTTATGAACTGTAAGCCTTATTGTACCCATGAACAACTCGATCCGTTTATTTAAAACCACTATTCACTTGCTTGTTTATCTCCTATGGGTGCGTTATTCTTAAACCACTGCCCATGCGGACCTCTGTTTGAAGTACCACAACTTACTTATGCCCGTTATTCCTCGTGGAATAGCATGGGCTGACCACCAGCACTCTCCATCCAACTCCGTCCTGGACAATCCTTTCCAGTTACCACTGATCCTTTCGATGTCTGCTTCCAATTCCCAACGTACTGTGTTATTCGGTCTTCCACTTTTCCGCTTTCCTTCAGGATCACATGTTAGCACTTGCCTTGTGATGCAGTTTGTTGATTTCCGTAATGTACCTCCTACCCAATACCAACGTCTTTTTCTAATTTTCTTTTCAGATGGAAGCTGGTTTCTCCTCTCCCACAGAAGGCTGTTGCTGATGGTATCCATTCGATGGACATTGGGTATCCTGCGTATCACAACAACCGGCTCTAATAGATGACATTAAAGTCAAGTGCAAGCGCTCGAATGAACGTTTGCAAAGTATTTGTCTACTTCCAATCTCCCATCAGAGATAGAGAAGCTCTCCAAGTTCAAGATAACTATGATTTACTCATTATCATGCAGTTGAGTTTCATAGAAACTGAGATTGATCCTTCGGTTATGCTCAGTTGATGTCTTGCAAAACGACTAGGAGGGACCGGATTGCTTTTCAATCGCAAGATAAACACAGGCTCAAGCAATCTATAAATCAGCTTCCATCCAACAAGTATATTTGATACAAGCCATATCTGACGTATTTATAGGTCAGATATGGTACACCTCACCGGTCATAACAACCGACTCTATGGTATTGGCCCATGAATATCCCAACATACAATGAGACCACGGAAGATTGTCATACGGTGATCATAACCCCACTCCAACAATTGTCTGCCCTATTGCATAATATCGATAGATTTGTGATTTCTTTATCTATCAAATTTTAGCTTTTCATACCATTCTTTAGTTAATTTTTACCTTAATGAAATATTAACCAGTTGAAAAACAGCAAAAAATCTTAGTCTTGTAACCGACAAAAATTATTGTTTTAAAGTTTTCTGGAGACTGTAGTAATCTCAGTTGGAAGCACTGGATGGCCGTTTCGTTCTATTGTGTGACTCCTCCTTTTGATATTAATCAACATATGCTCACTAGTGACTGGCTTCAAGAAGTATTTCCTGTAGTTCTAGTGAAGAGCAGAGACTAATGGAGTTCAACCTGTTAGATGGTGGTTTGAGGTAGTAGACATGAAACCCTGGACCCGGGTTTCGTGCTACTTGGCACCCGTCAGCAAGGTGTACCTGTAATCTCGAGGGAACTGGTGCTCCCTGACGGATTCGATCTGCACTAATAAGGAATAGACACGCATGACATCGATCGCCACTCAGTGATCAGTCAATTGTGATTACATCTCAGTCCTACAGGAGGTCGGTCGCGGCTCGGATAACTCAGTTGTAAATTCTCTGACTGTAAAGCTGGGTGACACGAGATCGAATCCGCCAGGGAGCACCAGTTCCCTCGAGATTACAGGTACACCTTGCTGACGGGTGCCAAGTAGCACGAAACCCGGGTCCAAGGTTTCCTGTCGACTACCTCCAAACATCATCTGATCTCAATACGTAGTGCCCGCAACGTCGAGTCACCTAGACTGATGGCCACATTGCAACATGATCGATAGCATTCGATCTGCACTAATAAGGACTAGACACGCATGAGATTGATCGCTACCCAGTGATCAATCAAATGGGAGTTCAACCGAGTCTGTTGTGAGATAGCAACTCACTGATGAAAATGGTGGATGTGTCACTCAATTTCGTGGATTGGTTGAAGTTAACACATTAACACCGTTGGATGCCAGCTCAGTAGTCTAGAGGTTAAGCGTTCGTATGCGAGACTGATAAGTCCTGTGTTCGAATCTCGCGAGGCGGAATCGTGTAGGACGAAACGGCGGTCTTGTGCTTCCAAGTTTTCCATGATGGTCTATCTTCAACTGACACATGATCTCAACTATTAAATTTTTCTGTTATAAATTGTTTAGTTTCCCTGGACTTAAAAAAAAGAATTTTTTCACTTGAGTTTCATCACATTTCCTTCAATTGTCACTTTTCTGATTAACAGTGTGTGTGTGTGTCTTCGTGTGTGTCTATTTATATGTGCATCCATGTATCTATTTCTATGAGATGTACATAGTCGATAGATTAGAATACTGTACAGGTATATTGGTTACTAAACTGTGGAACATGTCATCCCCTCCCCTCAGCCCCCCTCCCTCCATAAAAATGTGATAAATTGATCGGTAGATTTATATTCTAAAGATAAAAGATATTGTCATAGAAATTATATAAACACACACACAATATAGAAATCATAATCATAAATAAATAATTACAAGACTGAAATAGAAAGATTAAATACTGGACTACATAGAAGATAGACAATGAATAGTTTATAATGTGACTTCTAAAGAAAACTAATCTATATATATAGAAGGTGACTATGAAGTTCAATTGTATTCTAGATATTAGATAATGTTAAAACATTACTGTAAAGTATATTATAGAAGAACCAACAACAAGGTCGGAATTCTCAATACAAATATCAAGACAGTTCTATTGTATGGAGTGGAAACTTGGAGAACTACCACAACCATCATCCAGAAGATACAAGTGTTTATTAACAGTTGTCTACACAAAATACTTCACATCCGTTGGTCAGACACTCTCAGTAACAACCTACTATGGGAGAGAACATAGCAGATTTCAGTGAAGGTAGATATCAGGAAGAAGCGTTGGACGGGGATAGGACACACATGGAATCTGATGGTTTTGTAGATAATATTGAATATTCAATCGTCGATAGATAGTGACAATTAGTTCGAAATGGATAAGAAATCATTATACAGTGATTTCATATTTTGAACTGATCATTATGTAATAGAAGCCACTTTTTGATTATAAAAAATCTGAATAAAAGTTTAGTAATTCTTTTTTGTTTTGTTTTCGATCTTTCAAAATGACCGTCAAAGATCCTCAATGTTTAGTCACAGATAACAGTGATTTCTTATATATATATATATATTTGTTTAATGTTATTGTAGGAAGCAATTTCCCACAGATTCAACTCTAAACTAATCTCTAGACTGTCGAGTACAGAGTCTTGGTTTGGCCAAAGTCAGAACAAGTAAGCTATGGCTTTGACGGACGAGTTCGTACGGCAAAATTGAGAATCTCGAACGAAGAAACTGCTCGGGACGTACGACGCTTATGTTTACTAGAAGGAGCCGGCTGTCTTACGGCGACGACGACCCTGGACAACGGACGTGGTGCGCGTTTCGGGGGAGTGTAAAATGTGATTGATAGACGAACCCACCAATAATAAGGGAAACGCCCACCACCACATCAACTCCTTTTGACCTTGTACGACTGTATCTCTTTATTGACCAATCACAGTTTAATGTTCATTGTAAAACAATTTTGGCTTGTTGACTCATTTTTCCTATTCTCTAGCTACTGTTCGGTATGTTATGTGTCTCTGTTTTTCTCTGTATTAATAGACCGTACTGTTTGTTTGTACGCTAACGATGTTAATTTATGTTTTAGAAACAGATAAAGTTTATATAGCCAAATAGCTTACTTGTTCTGACTTTGGCCAAACCAAGACTCTGTACTCGACAGTCTAGAGATTAGTTTAGAGTTGAATCTGTGGGAAATTGCTTCCTACAGTTATACTAGTCTCACTATTCAGTTATATCCACTGAAGACAATGAACGTTGTTCGTGCAGTCTCATGGATTGATTGAAGTTGGACATTAACATCATTGGATACAATCTACAGATTAAACGTTTGCCTAAGAGATCAAAGGTACTGAATTCGACTCTTATATTAGAATAAAACGGCATTCTATTACTTTCAGGTTTCTGATGGTTAAGTAATGAAAAACAAAACATTTAAATTTTATACTGATATCTTCTTTAACATTCAAAATCAAATTTACTTACTTGATTAGCATCAAGACCCCAAAATTCAAGTTCTTCTTCAAATAATGGTCCGCATACATCTGTAGGATAATGTAATTTACCAGTACGATAATAATTCAATATTTGATTGAAAACACCTGGATGACGATCAAAAAAGTACTCATTTAATATTGGATCATAATTTGCTACTGCTTCAGTTAATTTTGATAATCTTGTAGCAGGTATCTTCTTCAATGTGGCTTTGTATGTTTCATGTCTTATACCGCCAACATTTAAAATGACACGATTTTCAGAATCCATTAATATTTGAAATTTATCAATGTAAGTAATTAATATTGATTGTAATTTCTCATTCACTATTTGATGAAATTAGGAATGCTGATCTCCTGCAAAGAAAAGAAAAGAAGTCAATTCAAATGATAAAATCATTTGTAAGCAATGCTAATGACTAGCAGTGGAATCCAGGACGCGCGTTTTGTCCTATTTGAGACTCGTCAACTGGATGTACCGGCATCTCAGAGTTGATGTTCACTGTGGGACTCGAACCCAGTACCATTCGGTTAAAACGCCATCGCGTTATTCACATAGTTACTGAGTCCTGATAGCCAGTTGCTTGTTCAATGGGGGTAAATTTAAATTCACCAGAGTGAACATCAACTCTGAGATGCAGGTATATCCAACTGACGAGTTCCGAACAGAACGAAACGCGCGTCCTGGAAGTCACTGCTAGTCACTATCCATCATTGTTTACAAAAAGCTTGTGAATTAAAGCAATATCGAGGCTTATGCACAGTATGCACATATGCCGATAACAGACTGATCAATTGCAGTCTTAAGCCTCAATGGGAAGATACAAGCCAAATAATACCGAGTGAAGATCAAACCATTTATTCTATGAAAATAAACTAGTTAGGAATAAGAACAGAATCTGTATTCAGCATCTAAAAATGCCTATACCATCCAAAAATTCAAAGGTGTTTCAAATAGCCCTTTTTGAAACAATAGCGGTGAGACTATAATTTATGAACTACCTTTGAGCGACGCTAGACTAACTTTGAGAGTGTCCACTTAATAACCAAGACCAAATGAGGGTTATAAACTTGTGTAAGGAATTAGAACTATGATTGACAGTTGATGATTAAGCTTAGGAATTAGATTTCGGGTTTTTATCATGAACTGACTTCACCTATCATGCTAAAACTCTATTTATCCAAATGGATGAGTGAATTTCGCGGCAAAATTCGAGACCTGTTATCTTATACGTGATTAGTTCGTCCATAATGTATAGTCTTGCCACAATAGCTTAAAATGGTGAACAACAGAACATTTTCTGTAACCCAGATCATCAATATTTAGAACTGAAAGTTTATGCTTCATCAGAAAATTCAAACAAAATGTAAATTGATGTGTTACATTCATCTGAGTTTTCAATGGAAGGGTGAGTGAAGATGAGAAATTAAAAATCCTTTCAACCTCATGAAATTTGCTTGTTTGATTGATATAGTGCTCATTTCTCAAAGTTAGAGTATTATTAACTCAGCCTGTAGCTCTTCTAGTGTTACTGCTGCTCGCAAGCCCATACACAGGAGAAGGGTAGGGCATGGAATCAACAACCTCATCTTGTATAAAACAACTTTGGCAAAACAAAAACACTAACCAGAGTATTATTACAGTTAGAACAATCAAATTGCCCACTTTCTTGTGAAAATATTTTTTAAAAAAATATCTTGAGGGGAACTTCGTTTAGTTAAATCTTTATAACAATGTAGATGTAATGTTTGTGATACTATGAACGATCGTAAATTATCATTTTATTATAGTGTATAGCTTGTAATGTCGGTTGCTATGTTAACTCCATATAACTTACTTTAGTTTCTCGACAGGCCAATTTATCCATTCTTCTTGAGTCATGTTTTGACCTTATTAATTATTATCAGAAGGGGTTTGTGGAGATTTTTAGAAATTTTTCACAGATTGAAATCATGAGTCGGTTGAAGCTAGACCACTATTGAAAACCTGGAAGCACTGGACGGCCGTTTCGTCCTAGTATGGGACTCCTCAGCAGTGCGCATCCACGATCCCGCACCACGCGGGGCTCGAACCCAGGACCTACTGGCTTCGCGCGCGAGCACTTAACCATTAGACCACTGAGCCGGCATCCAACGGTGTTAATGTCTAACTTCAACCAATCCACGAAGTTGCGCCACCAGGTTTTCAATGGTGGTCTAGCTTCAACCGACTCATGATTTCAATCTGTTATTAATTATTCACTGACTTTTTATATGAGCGTATATATGTGTATACATTGTATCCTATTCATCACATGTCTATAACTTATTTTGTATGACTATGAGTATTGATTAACGCTTGGTTAAATGGAGTGGGTTAGTTATCACACCTTCCCCATTGTGTAGCGTTTCGCTTCGCTCTCTTCTATTCGCTTTATCCCTTTCATTTCCTGTCCAGATCAATGAGAAGACAAAATATATGTATTGAAAAATCCATTCTCGTATTTGTCTTATTTAATTCTGTCATTCAGCAACCTGAGTGAAGTAAAGGATTAACGATATTGTATATTTCGATAGCAATCATGCAATAGTGATCAATATATGATCTCATTGGAATCAGATCCTGGGTCACTAAAGCCTTTTTTTACTTGTAAGTGTATTCTGAACAGATTATACATATTTTGATTACCAGTATTCAGAAGTTACTTTTAGGGGGGGAGGATGTTACACTCTCAGAGAATACAACATCTCCAACATCATCATCCTGAACTGAAAATATTCTCTAATACTTCAGATAGTTTTTAGTATGAAGGAAAGTAATTAGTTTATTCGTTTCAAGATCCTCTATTATCTTCAAAAGATTAATCTATAAGTGGAGATTATTCTTTTCGATTAATTCTCTTCAAGTTCTACAATTCAATATATCGAATTTAATGATTCGAAAATTGGTCAAGTTTAAAGCAAAGCGCATCGTTTTAAGTTTAAGCATGTGAACTGTAGGATTGTTAAACAAAATAGAATAATGTCAATGGTTGAAGTTAGACTACCATTGAAAGCATGGAAGCACTGAATGGCCGTTTTGTCCTATTTTAGGACTCTTCAGAATAAAATTGTTCATGTTGATATGACTTAAATGGAATGTTCACTTGAATCTGTATATATGTGAAGTGAAATTGTTAAGATCTATGATCTGAATAAATATGGATCAGATAGGATGAGAGAAATAATAGTGCAATTACAATTCGATCAAATATTTTATGGAAGATTATATTATGTGAAAAATTAATAAGCATGGCTAAGCAAAGGTTTGGTGGCGAAAGTGAACAGCTCGATATTGTCCCATTTAGTGCAAATTGGTCATAGTGCCAGTATAAACCAACCCTTTTCAATTATTTATAGGGTCAACAAGTTTTTGTCAAGGTTTGTCAGACTTAAAGTCCTTCAAACGGCTGAAGCAGTAACTATCCGAATGAAGAAACCGGAGGTATGCATACAGAAGAAATATCTTCAAACACTTCTACTCTTCTGACCAACTTCAAGGCCAATTAATCAATAGTAATCCTAGCGATTGAATGACCTAATTTGACCATTGTACTTACGACCTTTCGTAGTCAAGTGTGGTTGTCTCTGTTATCCTTATTCACAAATCTTTGTAATGTTATTAGTATTATTACTGATGGTTAAACATCATTATTAATCGTCCCAATACATGATGCATTCACTTCGTACTCATCCCACTTCATTATGTCTTACTAATCATCTTCCACTAATTATTTGATCGAATTGTAATTGCACTATTATTTCTCTCATCCTATCTGATCCATATTTATTCAGCTCATGGATCTTAACAATTTTACTGAACATATAAGCTGAGTTATATTAACATTGACAATTTTGTTCTGAGGAATCCCACAATTGGACGAAATGGCTATCAAGTGCTTCCAGCTTTTCTATGGTGTCTCATGATCTCAACTATTGACATTATTCTATTTTGTTTAACAATCCTATAATTTATATGCTATAACTTTAAACAATGTACTTTACCCTTAACCTGACCATTTATCAGACTATTAATATGGATATATTGAATAGTAGAACCTGAAGAGAATTGATTGAGAAGAATATTCTTTATTCCATATATTAATTATTTTACTCATTACACTAATGCTTTACCCATTACCTTTAAAGAAATAATTTCATAAACACCTTGATCCCTTGTATCCACAAAACATACATACATACATACATAAATGTATCATGTCATTGTGTGTGTGTGAAGAACCATTCTGAACAAATTGGCACTAGATATAGTTCACCTTATTTGAAACATTTCATTGGGTCCAGTTGAAATAATTCAAGTCATTTATGTTCTTCTTCTTCTTCTTCTTCTTCTTCTTCTTCTTATTATTATTATTATTATTATTATTATTATTGTTATTATTATTGAGTATTAGGTAAACCACAATAATTGATTAGTATAAAAACGTTTACATATCTGGGAAGCATCATTGATGAACACGGTGGATGTGATGTAGATGTGAAGGCGCTAATCAATAAAGCAAGAGCAGCATATTTACAACTGAAGAAAATCTGGAACTCAAAACAACTGTTCACAAGCCAGAACCAATGTCAGAATCTTCAGTGCAAATGTCAAGACAGTTCTACTGAATGAGGTGGAAATTTGCAAAACTACGAAAGCCATCATTCAGAAGATAAAGGTGTTTATTAACAGTTGTCTACACAAAATACTTCACATTCATTGGTCAAACAATATCAGTAACAACCCACTATGGGAGAGAACAAACCAGATTGAAGTGGAGGAAGAAATCAAGAAGATGTGCTGGAAGTGGATAGGACACACATTGTGGAAAGCACCCAACTGTATCACAAGTTAAGCCCTTACTTATAATCTCCAAGGCAAAAGGAGGTGAAGAGAAAGACTAAAGAAGAAATTACTTCGAGAAATGGAGAAAGACATGAGAAGAATGAACAGAAATTAGATAGAACTGCAAATGAAGGCCGAGTACAGAGTAGGTTGTAATAGGCTAGTCTATAACCTGTTCTCCATTGTTGCTAACAGGCTTAAGTAATAAAAATATTCTTAATAATGAAAAAAAATAAACCTACTTCAATCTTGTTGGATAATTTGAAGAAAAAGAAGAAAAAAAAAGAAGTAAAATTCGATAAAATAAAAAAATTGATTTATTGATTTCTGAGATGAAATGAAGTAGAATTTTGGGGGAAAAATTCACGAATTTTTTTTAAAAATAGATTTTGTTTCTTGAAATTGTATCCTTAACATTAGAGATTATACAAAAATTTAATGAATATTTAGTTACTAGGCAAAAGATAAAGTTGGTCGCGCAATTTCGTGGATTGGTTGATGTTAGAAACTGTCACCATTGGATGCCGGCTCAGTGGTCCAGTTGGTTAAGGGTTCGCGCGCGAGACCGAAGGCCCTGGGTTCGAATCCTGCTCGCGGGATCGTGGATGCGCACTGCTGAGGAGTCCCACAGTAGGACGAAACGACCGTCCAGTGCTTCCAGGTTTTCAATTGTGATGGTCTAACATCAATCGGTTACATGATCTCAATCAAAAAGATAACGAGTTGAATACACAAAATTAATTTATATTAGACCATTCTTAAATATTTCAAAGCATTAGATGGTCATTTCATTCTAGTATGAAATTTCTCAACCATTTTTTAATAATGATTCTGTGTACAAGAGTCGAACTTAGAAACTGTGGAGAACACTGTGAGAACACTTAATCTCTAGACTTTTAAGTCGATATTCAAGAGTGTTAATGTTTGATGGCTATCTAGTGCTTCTAGGTTTCTAATGATGATATGGCTTAAATCGATCTGTGAAATGACTAGAATCTCCACAAATTGTCTTGCAGTGAGCAGAACAGGGGTGGGAACAATCTAATGTATTTAACACGAAACTACAGGACTTGTTAATAAAATCTAACAATCATAAAGTAAATGCTTAATTTGGGAAATGTCCACCAATGGTCTCAAAATAACTCAGACTTCATTGTTCTTGCATTTTCATACAAATTGCATTCTGTTTCCATTCTTTACTGTTCGATCCTCTTGTCTCTCTGTTGCCAGACCTTCTGTTCACGACTAACATCATCTACTACTTATGTCAATATAAGTAGCACACATCAAAGTCTTACGGATAATTGAAAAAAGTATTGAATATATTTATATCAAATTGAAAAAAAAAAAAATATGTCATTGAACTGTTACCATAGAGTATTATGAACTAGCTAAATATCACTTCTATAGTTTAAGGATTAAGCATTCACGAAGAAGAATAACAGCTATAAGTTTGATTTCTAGTACGACCACTGCCATGATATGAGTAATAGTATCAAAATTGATTGATCACTGGGTGGTGATCAATGTCATGTGTATCAAGTCATTCTTAGTGCAGATCGAATGCTATCGACCAAGTTGCAATGTGGCCACTAGTCTAGGTGACTTGACATTGCGTGCATTATGTCAAGATTAGATGGTGGTTGGAGGTAGTCATGGAGTACTAGTTCCCTTAAGATTACAGGTACACCTTGCTGACGAGTGCCAAGCAGTACGAAACCCGGGTCCAGAGTTTCCTGCTGACTACCTCCGATAACCATACAATAGTATAGTGGAGATTGATTTTCATCAATTCGTGACATAAATTATGAGGTTATAATGAACTAACAGGAACGAATAGGTTGATACTAATTGACTGATAAGCGCAAAAAAAATCAATTAATCATTGATTTATGACATCATGTTCAAAAATAACTGATATTACTATGTTGAAAATATGTTTAAACCTATCAATTAATATCATTCTAATCACGAGGGGTTTTGTGGAGATTGTAGTAATTTCAATAGTTGGGATCATGAGTCAGTTGTGAGACATTAACTCAATGAAGACAATAGTGGATGTGTCGTTCAATTTCGTGAATTAGTTGAAGTTAGACATTTACACCGTTGGATGCTGGCCGTCTCCGTGGTCTAATGGTTAAGCGCCCTCACGCGTGATTGATAGGTCCTGTGTTCGAATCCCGCGAGGCAGCATCATGGATGTGTTCTGCTGAGGAGTCCCGTAATATCATTCTTGTTAGTAAATTCTAGGTATTATTTCTTTAAATGATTACTGAATTAATACCATTGATAATAATTAACGTGATCATATACAGAGGTAAATATATATTTATATATATATTCCTTTTATTATAATCTCTCATTTGACCTATTGGCTACTATTATACGATTTACTATTCTTTAGTTATTCCCGAATTATTAGTTATACTATCTCACAATCACAGCCACTTTGTTGTTTTCCGTTTTATGGTATGATGCGACCTAAGTTGTTTGTATATGTGGTAAGTATATCTGAAATATATGATTTATACAGTGGAATCTGAGTTGGTGTTCTGGACTTGACGAGCAAAGCTAAGCAAGAAGAACTAATAAGGACTCAGTGTTAACTCTAGGCTGCTCATACTAATTGACGTGTCATTGGTTTGGCACAGGGCCAAGGTCGTATAAATCGATATTCTGACTGACGATCTTGTCATGTAATAATTAATAGGGCAGGTGTAATAACACCACTTTATACACTAAACACTTTAGATTCATATAGAAATTTAATGTCAAATTCAGCGAAATCATTAATAATCTCGATATTTAAATATCCTACTAATTCATAAGCAACATCCAGGACGAGCGTTTCATCCTATTTGGAACTCGTCAGCTGGATGTGCCTCCATCTCAGAGTTGATTGCAGTCAATTTCAGTCCTAAATATCAATGAGAAGATTCTAGTAAACAATACCAACTGTTTTTATAGTTTGATGGTTGGAAAGTAGTTGATCGTTATCACTGATAAACAGTCAGCTAATTAATTTTCATACCCTGTGACATTCATTTAGAATACAAGAATTTATATTAGTAAACAGAAATAAGTTTTTCTGCATTCATTCATCATATAATGTACAGCAATTCATATATTTAATTGAGTAAAATTATCTATACTACGAATCTGATAGCATTTTTATTCAGTTAAATGAACGAAACAATCATTGATAAATCAGGAGCAGTGAGTTCACAGCTAAAACTGTTTCCAAAAATAATGGTTCAAACACCAGTGGAGCTAATCTGTGTCGGGTAGGGAGAATTATCTAATTCAGTACAATGGAAGATAGTCACACAATTTCATGGATTGATTGAGGTTAGACATTAACATCGTTGGATGCCAGCCCAATGGTCTAAAAGTTAAGCGTTCACGTGCAAGACCAAAGGCCCTGGGTTCGAGTCCCGCGAGCAGCATCGTATATGCGTACTGCTTAGAAGTCCAACAATAGGATAAAATGACCCTTCAGTGCTTCCGGGTTTTCAATGATGGTTTAACGTCAATCGGTTCATGATCTCAATCAAAAACATAATACGGATATTATTCTAACATATATCATTACTAACGTTTATTTAACTGTGGTGTTACCATGTCATGCCGCTAAATACTTGAAACAGGGAGGAGCCACTATAAATTTGTACAATGTGAATTAAGGCTGTGGAATATGTTAGATGACGGTTTATTTGATATTCAAAATAAGTCAAAATGAATATCTTAGCGTACTCGTTTTTATATGGATTATGCTAACAGTCCAGCAATAGGTCTCAATATACACAAAAGGAAAAGCAGGATTCTCCGATACAACACAGAATGCACTAATCCAATCACAATTGACGGAGAAGATTTGGAAGATGTTAAAACCTTTACATATTTGGGCAGCATCATTGATGAACAGGGTGGATCTGATGCAGATGTGAAGGCGCGGATCGGCAAAGCAAGAGCAGCATATTTACAACTGAGGTACATCTGGAACTCAAAACAACTGTCAACCAACACCAAGGTCAGGATTTTCAATACAAATATCAAGACAGTTCTACTGTATGGGGCAGAAACCTGGAGAACTACCAAAGCCATCATCCAGAAAATACAGGTGTTTATTAACAGTTGTCTACGCAAAATACTTCAGATCCATTGGCCGGACACTATTAGCAACAACGTACTGTGGGAGAGAACAAACCAGATCGGAGTGGAGGAAGAAATCAGGAAGAAGCGCTAGAAGTGGATAGGACACACATTGAGGAAAGCACCCAACTGCGTCACAAGACAAGCCCTCACATGGAATCCTCAAGGCGAAAGGAAAAGAGGAAGACCAAAGAACACATTACTCCGGGGAATGGAGATAGACATGAGAAAGATGAACAAGAATTGGATGGAACTAGAAAAGAAGGCCCAGGACAGAGTGGGTTGTAGAATGCTGGTCTGCGGCCTATGCTCCATTGGGAGTAACAGGCGTAAGTAAGTAAGTAAGTAAGTAATGCTAACAGTCAGATTGGTTTCCATTAAGGCAACTAGTATTTGATGATAATAATAATAATTCATGAATAATTTATTGAATAAATATAGGTTTACAATATGAATAAATCAACCACCTATGATAAGCAAATATAAGTAATGTCATAGACAGTTGAAAAAAAACACACAATTAATCAGTATCGTATGTTCATCTCACTAAAATCAATGATGTCCTTGCTTACCATACTCCCAAGTGAAGTGATTATTAACTATTGAGATGGTGAAATCTATTTGTAACGGAGAATAAAGAAGTTTGAAGGTTTCATGTTTTATGAGCTTGAAGATTGAGTTATGAATCTTTTATTATCTTTCTAGATCATCTCATCATGATATACTTCGAAAGGAAGTCTTCTTTTAAAACCATTAACCTTAATTATCATATTAAAAGTAAGAGCTATTCATGAAACTACTGAGTTTTTTTCTTGCCTAATATTTACCCTTAAGTAGTGAAATACACTTTTTACATACATCTGTCAAAGTACTTGGGAGGAACAGAGTTAAAATAAATTTAATTAAGTCTATACACTGCCTCATCAGACAATAATGCCAAATGTGGCAAGACTATAATTTATAGACGAGCCAATCAGTAGCGTTTGAGGGTTTTCAAGTCCACTGCGTCAATTTCAGTACTTGATGCTCATGAATGATCGGTTCACAGTGGTTACAATAAAAGAGACTACTAAGAACTCCTTGTGGTAATCAAATGACTTTTGGACCTTGTGCAGACTATTATGATGTTGTTGTCTTTCGATGTGATATGTGTTGGAGAAACGTTTTTCGCTCGATCCAGAGTGAGACTAAAGCAAATATGATAATTGTTGCAACATGCATCAATCAAATCACACTTGATGGAGAAGCTTTAGAGGATGTAAAAATCTTCACATATCTGGGCAGCATCATTGATGAACACGATGGATATGATGGAGATGTGAAGGTGTTGATCAACAAAGCAAGAGCAGCATATTTACAACTGAAGAAAATCTGGAACTCAAAACAACTGTTCACAAGCCGACACCAATGTCAGAATTCTCAATACAAATGTCAAGACAGTTCTACTGCATGAGGCAAAAACTTGGAGAACTACCACAACCATCATCCATAAGATACAAGTGTTTATTAACAGTTGTTTAAACAAAATACTTCTAATCAGACACTCTCAGCAACAACCTACTATGGGAGAGAACAAACGCGATTGGAGTGGAGGAAGAAATCAAGAAGTTGTGCTGGATATGGATAGGATACAAATTGAGAAAACCAGTGAACTGTCTCACAAGTCAAGTCCTCATATCAAATCCTCAAACCCAAAGAAGAAGTGAATGATCAAAGAACATATTGCACCAAAAAATAAAGATAGACACGAGAAGAATGAACCAAAAACTGAATACAACTAGAAAAGGAAGGCCTAGGAGAGAGTGGATTATATAATAATACTGATCAATGGTCTGTACTCCATTGTTGGTAACAAACATAAGTACCTAAGTAACTAATTATACAACTTGTATATATAAAATTTAATTGATAAAAACTATTTTTTTCTTTCTTTGTTTTTTTCTTTCTTTTTTTCTTCTTTTTACTTAAACTCACACCACTGTTATGCATTATATAGTTACTCTGATTTTTTTTTGTTTTTTTTATCTTTTCAATATTCAATGTGTATCACTATTTTATTTCAAAAATTTTTTCTTAAATTTAAAACTTAATTAAAACTTTTATGTAAAAAGAAAAAACAAAAACAAAATAAAAGAAGAAACTCTTTTAATCTCCATTCAATGTTCAATGTTCAATTGTTCATTTAAACAAACAAACAAACAAACATTAAAGATAATTGAATATGTAACAAAATTATTCGTTGTTCAATCATTCACACTAGAATAGTAAAACAAAAACAATTTAATTTTTCTAAACAAAAAATGAATAGTGGTTAGTAGTGGAATGTAGGATGAGCGTTTTGTCCGTTTTGAGACTCGTCAGCTGAATGTTCCAGTATTTTAAAGTTAATGTTCACTCTGTAATTCGTATCGAATACAGTACGTTTCGAATGCCATCATGTTATTCATTTAGTTACTGGATCCTGTTAGCCAGCTGTTTGTGCTATGAGGTGAAGTTTTAAATTCAGTTGATGTTGTTTACTTGTATATTCCCATTATTATTTAGGACTGCATTTGATCAATCTTTTATTGGCATATGTGTATTCTGTGCGGACTCCCTCGATATTGCCTTAATTCACAAGGTTTATAAGCAAAGATGAATAGTGGTTAGCCGAAGAGTATCAAAATGGATGAAATATGCGTCCTGGATTCCACTGCTAGCCACTATCCATCTTTGCTTATAATGCTTATAGATTGAAGCAATATCGATCTAATAATCACAGTATGCAAATATGCCGACAAGAGACTGATCAGTTACAGTCCTACGTTAATCTTCATTTATTATGTTTGTTTTTCATTATCAATAATGAACATTTAAATAATGGTTAAGATGTAGAGAAGTCAATAGAATTCAATTCATGTAAAAAATTATTTTAATAACATTAATATTATCAGTATGGAGTTGTGGAGATTATTAACATTTTGATTGAGATCATGAATCGATTGGTGTCAGACCAGTATTGAAAACCTGAAAGCACTGGACGACTATTAGACTATTGGATTCCGACTCAGTGGTCTAAAGGTTAGGTGTTCGCATGCGAGACTTTAGTTCCCGGATTCGGATCCCACAAGAAAGATCGTGGATAAGCACTGCCGAGAAATCCCACAATAAGACTAAACGCCCATCCAGTACTTCCAGGTTTTAATGGCGGTCTAACATCAATCGACTCACTGGTTTACAACCTTTTTATTTAGTCCTAATTAGTAGATATCCAATCTTAAGGTCACTTCAGTGTCATTCAAATGTTGTCCATAAACTATGATCTCACCGATAATCAGATGTCGGAGAAGATGTAATATTCTTAAATAATTTTCTGTTGAGTATTAAGAAAACAGATTTCTTATTTATTTGAGGAATGTTAAACTCTGAACTATTTGAATGATTACTGTAGAGAAAGTAACTTTCATATTGAAGTCAAAAATAAATGTCAATTTCCTGGTGAACTACATTGAGATCTATTATGGAAGGCCTAGTGATACTTTATGATTGACATTTTTTAAAATTATATCAACAATCAGGTGTTTACTGACCGAAGGGACTAGATGATGGATATGGAATATACTAAATGTATTATCCTGCAGCGAAAATGATTGTCCTGTCCAAAACAACATGTTCTTTGACACAATCAAAGGTTGACAGGTATTCCTTTCATGTTACCACCAACTGTGTATACAAATTTACATGTATCTGCCAAAGCAGTTACATTGGTAGAACAGAAAGGAGAGCCTACGTTCGATTCAAAGAACATATTCCGAAACGTTTAAGATTAAATGGATTGAACGCATTCAACAGTGCCTTCGCAAGACATCTCCTTGATACAGGACATAAAGCTGATATACTGAAGTCCTTCAAGGTGATTAACAAACAATCAAATTCCAACCTTTTGAAATTTGCTGAAGCATTAGCAATCAAACGTCTAAAACCAGATCTATGTATACAAAAAGAGACAGTAATAAATCTTTCTTTACCCTGGTAACAATAACCCCCCTTCTTGTTATTCATTTATTTCTCTATTTATTCATTGCGTCATTATTCCAACTCTTTCTAAAGTTTAAGTTACATCATACATAACTGATTGATTTCAATTCATATCTCTCTTTATTACTATGTGTTTCATTGTACCATACATAAAGTTATTGTAATTTATAACGCAAGAAGAAAATGCACCACATACACAAGGAGTTGGATTGATACTGTCCAAACAAGCACAAAAGGCACTTATAGGATGGGAATCTCATGGACCAAGGATCATCAAAGCCTCCTTCAAAACAAAGAAAGAGGGCATTTCAATGAACATCATCCAGGAGTAAGTAAGTAAGTAATTTATAACGCAGACTGACTGTCGATTAAAAAAAAACAACTATTGAAAACCAAGGAGAACTAGACAGCTATTTCGTCTTATTATGGAACTTAACTGCGTCGCACACTAATGAATACATTTGGAATCAAATTAGGAACTATAAAGCCTCACTGTGAATCCTTAATCTATAGAGCCTTGAGTTAACTTTTAGTCATTTTTGTGTCTAAATTCAATCAATTCATCATAATACGTGACTACCATCCAATGTCATTTTCAAATAATAGTTTTATGGTCAATACGTTTGAACTCCATTAATTGTAAACTCCGCCTGGAGCGCCTCTAGGGCTACGGCCGATTTCAAGTCCAAATAAAGGAGGAAGATTGGGCATGGGGTTTAGCGACCTCATCTCGTCAAAAACTAACTCGCAAAAAACAAAACGCTAACCAGAGAAAAATCATGCAAGTCATTTTAATTCTGTCCTAGTAATTAGAAGGTCTTCATTTCGAAGAATTATGATATTTTATAATGAAAGTCAAGTTTCTTTCAGAAGTCACAAGATCAATATTCCTTCTGACAACCAGAGCAACTATTAATTTATGTACATGGAATGTTCATACATTGTATGAGATCGGGAAAGTTATCCAAATTACTATAACTATTCATTGAATTTCTATCAAAAAAACTAATTAAAGCTAAACAATCATACATGGTGAAACACTGATCATTTATTTATTCATATTCATATCATGTAATGTTTGTTATTATTATTATTACTTACTTACTTACGCCAGTTACTTCTAATGGAGCATAGGCCGCAGACCAGCATTCTACAACTCACTCTGTCCTGGGCCTTCTTTTCTAGTTCCATCCGATTCTTGTTCATTTTTCTCCATTCCCCGGAGTAATGTGTTCTTTGGTTTTCCTCTCCTCCTCCAACTTTGGCCTTGAGGATTCCATGTGAGGGCTCGACTTGTGACACAGTTGGGTGCTTTCCTCAATGTGTGTCCTATCCACTTCCAGCGCTTCTTCCTAATTTCTTCGTCCTCTGGGATCTGGTTTGTTTTTTCCCACAGTTGATTGTTGCTAATAGTGTCTGGTCAACGGATCCGAGATATTTTGTGTAGACAACTGTTAATAAACACCTGTATCTTCTGGATGATGGCTTTGGTAGTTCTCCAGGTTTCTGCCCCATACAGTGGAATTGTCATGACATTTATATTGAAAATCCTGACCTTGGTGTCGGTTGACAGTTGTTTTGAGTTCCAGATGTTCTTCAGTTGTAGATGTGGTGCATTATTATCATTATCATTACTATGACATAATAAGTTACACTAGCCTGTTTACAATTGAGTAGAACTTTATAAAGTAAAAAAGTTTTAGGGCTACATTATTGACCATTTTAACTTTTCTCTTTTATTTACTTATTTATTTATATTTATTTGTTTATTTATTTATGTTTACTTAACACATTGGTTATATAGGCCATTTAACATTAATCTAATATTAGATTATTCCGATCAAAATAACAGAATTGACAACAACCAAGCAAGCAAGCAAGCAAACAAACACACAAAATCATACGGAAATATTATATTTATAGACTTTTAGGATAATATTAGGCCATAGTGACAACCTCCCCTCCCCCCCCGCCCAAAAAAACAAACAAACGAGCAATAAGATTCATATAAAGCTTAAACCATTTATGAACATACCCATAATGATTATACTGACTTACTCTATGTATATTGGTATGGACACATTAACGGTGTATCGATTGGTCATACTTTTAATGATTATATCTATCTATATAATCATACGCAAATCCAAAAAAAACATTATGTCAGAAATCACTCATGCATACATGGTCAGTCATATACACTATGGATATACAAATTACAGGAGAGAATACGAAAAAAAAAGAAAGAAAAAAAAGAGAAAACAAGAGAAAGAAAAAAAGAAAGAAAGAAAGAGAGAAAGAAATCATTAAAATACATTTATAATGATTATGAATCGGTTGACTTGATCATTGAAAAAAAAAATTTTTTTTAAATTAATGATTACTATTGTTAGTAATACGGTAATATTGATAGGAATGAGAGAGAGAGAGAGAGAGAGAGAGAGAGAAAAGAGAAAAGAACAACAGTAACAATAATATGAACAACGTGTACAACTTTAGTTATAGATTCTCTAAAACATTTGATAAGAGGACAAAAGAAGTAAAAGAAAAAAGGAGGAGGAGAAGAGACATAAATCAAATGGAGTTAATGTTCATTAATGAAGAGATCAATAAGTAAGGAAGTGAGTAAAGTAAAGTAAAGTAAAGTAAAGTAGATCGGTATGTTAGGGGGATAGTAGTCATCAATTACTCAATGATAAACTAGACTAAAATATAAAACAATTAAATATTCACTATTATAATTAATCTAATAATGAACTAATATCCAATATGATTTTGTATAGTAAGTTTTTATGGTTTGAGAATAGTTTATGTGTTACTTATATGTGAAATAATGTTAATCTATCAAGTGATGAATTCAATTCATGTTTTGGATAAGATCAACGGTATCTTGTAATGGCTGTGCTTCGTTAACCAATCACCCTCGTAATCGTTATCATATAATCCTTAACGGTGTTTGAAATCAGAAGGCAAAGAGAAGCAACGACTACAGTTTTATTAGCACATAACTCAGATCACATAGCCGAGAGGCAAATGAATGAGTCAGCGAACCGACAGTATAGAGTGTTAAATGTACATGTATATACATAGGGAAATGAATGGATCATCGAATCAATGAAGCAGTTAATAATAAAGCTAGCAGAATGAATCTATGAATAAGCAGTAAGCAATGTTCAAGCATACATATTTCATACAAGCACAATAATAATAAAGGTACACTAAGTTGTTATGGTACGGATGACTTTGTCCGCTAAATAAGTTAACAAAAGGGCTTAACTAAGTTAAATGAGAACAAACTCAATTGCATGTGAGGTGCTATAATGTCATTGATTTATATTATATCTTTCTTATTTAACCTTATGGTTCGGTTAATCTATAAAAATAACTTCAAGATGAATTGATATAATATCTATGAAATAATTGAAAAGCTCACCTCTACAAGATTTAGATGTTGATGGTACTTTATAGTAAAACGATGAAAATACCATCAGTAGACAGTTTAACTGAGAAAACTTTGTAGCACAAATAACAATAGTCTGACCTAAGAATCCTCATCATACAAAGATGTATATATCGACTATGCCTATTGCTTGCTGAAGTTACTGCTCTTAAATTTTTTATTGCGTGTGGGATAGAAGAACCAGATCATCTCTTCTATCCCACACGCAAAAACAAATTTAGGAGAAGGCGACCAGTGTAGCAGCAGACTCAACACCAGTGGGTATTAACATACACAAACGGAAAAGTAACAACATCCGATACAACACAACATATACTAATCAAATCGCACTTGATGGAGAAGCTTTCGAGAATGTAAAAATCTTCACATATCTGGGCAATATCATTGATGAATACGGTACATCTGATGCAGATATGAAGGCGTGGATCGACAAAGCAAGAGCAGCATATCTACCATTGAACAACAAATGGAACTCAAACCAACTATCCATAAGCCAACATCAATATCAGAATCTTCAATGCAAATGTCAAAACAGTTCTATTGTATGGTTTGGAAACTTGGAGAACTACGAAAGTCATCATCCATAAGATACTAGTGTTTATTAACAGTTGTCCACACGAAATACTTCGAATCCGTCGGTCAAACACTATCAGCAACAACCTACTATGGGAGAGGACAAACCAGATTGTAGTGGTGGAAGAAATGAAGAAGAAGTGCTGGATGTAGATAGTACACACAATGAGGAAAGCACCCAACTGCATCACAAGTCAAGCACTCATTTAGAATCCTCAAAGGCCAATGGAGATAGACATGAGAAGAATGAACAAGAACTGAATATAACTAGAAAGGAAGGCCGAGTACAGAGTAGGTTGAAGAATGCTGGTTGATAGCCTATGCTCCATCAGGGGTAACAGGCAACAGGTAATTAAGTATGATAATTAATGAATTGGTTATTGAGTCACAGTTTTAAAATGGATTTCATGCCAACAAACCATTCAACAACTTCCAATGAAACATTTAATTAATCAAGAAGTGTTTTTTTCCACAAACAAATAATTTTGATTTCATTAATTGAGATCATCAGTCAATTGAAGGTAGACCACCATGGGAAAGCTGGAAGCACTGGATGTCCGTTTCGTTCTATTGTGTGACTCCTCCTTTTCACATTATTCAACATATGCTCACTAGTGACGGTCTCCAAGAGTTGTTTCCTGCAGTTCTACTGAGGAGCAGTGATCAGTGAAGCTCAACCGGATCTGTTTTGAGATAATAATTCATTGAAGACAATGGTGGATGTGTTGTCCCATTTCATGGATTGATTAAAGTTAGACATTAACACCGTTGAATGTCAGTGGTCTAGTGGTTAAGCATTCACGTGCAAGACTGATACGTCCCGGGGTTCAAATCTCACGAGGCGGTATTGTGGATGCGTACTGCTCAGGAGTCTCATACTAGAACGAAACGATCATCCAGTGCTTCCAAGTTTTTTATGATAGTCTAGCTTCAATTCACTCATGATCTTAACTCTTTAAGTTGAAAAATGTCTATCAAAATAAAATCACTTTTATTGACTAGACGAATAATTCAGTGATAAACAATCATTTCAACTGTTATGCATATTTAATAAACAATGAAATACTTTGATTGACAGTTCATAGAATTAAGGAATGAAAAACTTATTCAATAGCGTGTTGAACAAAAGATTAAAACAAAGAAAAAAGAAGAATATAGTTTTATCCATTATGAGATATGTGAAGATGATTGAATGTTATTGACATTATGAACTGATCTAGGTTAGATATCTAGAGTTTTAGATTCTTAATATAACGTTTATGATTTGAATAATCGAGTGCTAGAACCTTCTCAAATCTCAAATGAGAACACAGAAGAAGACTGAAGAAAGTGCTTGTTGGGTAAGTATCAAAATGTACAGAAAATTATGGGTATTTATAGAGATTAGCGTTTGTTAAATCAACATCATCATTCAATCAGTCTGCAAACAAGCATGTTTGGCTACTGTCCAATAGTAGTATACCATATTGATATTATATAAAGCTCTATTGTGTCCTGATTGGATGAAAATCTTCTACTCTTTTAGCGCCTTTAGAGGCTTCATCGTAGTTCTTGGAAGCTGTCTCAACAAGATAGTTGTTGTAAAATCTGGAAACACGACATGACCGTTTCATTCTAGCGTTTGACTTGTTGTCAGTACATAACTATAACTCCACTACTGGGTATTGAATTCAGGAACTTTAGTCTTGTATATATAAGTCTAACCTCTAAGACACTGATCAAAAGGTTCATTAGTGGTGGTACCTCACTTCAATCAATCTAAACGAAAAGGCTATTCAATGTTTCCAAGTTTTTAATGGTTTTCCAACTTGAATCGGTTTATAGTCTTAATAAAACAACTTCAATTTGTCTGCTAATAATGAAGTTTATATTCACATTCATCAGCTTCCTAACATCTTCATTAACTTATCATTGTGAATATGTTTAGCTTTAAAGTGATGAAGTAATTCAATTGAATTGATCTCTAAGTAATTTGATATGAATAGACCAATTACAATTGTAAGCCACTACACAAAATGTAGTATTTCCTAATGACAATACGTAGTACTACACTATAAAGTGATATAGTGTATTACACTGTATGACTGAATCATTGAATTATGTGGAAACGATTCATGATATTTTCCCCCTACTCTATCTGATAATAAATATACCTTTGAAAATATATAGCTCTAATGTTAACATTACAAAAAATACTTCGGATCCGTTGACCAGACCCTATCAGTAACAACCTACTGTGGGAGAGAACAAACCAGATTGCAGTGGAGGAAGAAATCAGAAAGAAGTGCTGGAAGTGGATAAGACACACATTGAAGAAAGCACGCAACTGTGTCACAAGGCAATCACTCACTAGGAATCTTCAAAGCCAAGGAAGGAGAAGAAGACTAAAGGAGACATTACTTCGAGAAATGGAGAGAGATATGTGAAGAATGAACAACAATTGGCGAGAACTAGAAAGGAAGGCAGAGTGGGACAAAGGTAGTTGGAGAATACTGGTTGGCGGCCTATTCTCTATTGTTGGCAACAGGCGTAAGTAAGTAAAGTAAGTAAATAAAAGGAAAACTATTATTACGATGGCATAAATGCTAGGCTTATAACTTTATTAAAGACTTAGTATTTAATCTTAGATGAATGACAGGTGGAAGTAGAATCTAATTCGAGCATTTTGTCCAGTTTGGAGCAGGTCAGCTGGATTTACCTACATCTCAGATTTGATGTTTGTTCTGGGACTCGGACTTAGTACTGTGTTAATGTGATTATTCAAACAATCAAAAGATATGAATTGATTTTCGCCCTATTTATATAATTCAGTGGTTATCTGGACTCCGTAGATAAAAGGATAACTTGATAGCATTTGAGTTAGATGATACTGAGTTCGAGTTATCAACTCTGAGATGAAGATACATCTAGCTGACGTGTCCTAAGTAGTACGAAACGCGTGTCTTGAATTTCACTTATAAACACTATCCATCTTTACTTATAAATTAAGGCAATATCCAGTTAATTACTCACACTATGCATATGTGCCAATAACAGACTGTTCAAATGCAGTCCTAAATCTCAATGGGAAGATTCAAGCAAAACAATACCAAATGAATTCAAAGTGTAACATAGTTACTAGAAAACTTTTGTTATCTTTAATCAAATAGGATACTAAGAAAACTCATTTGAAAAATTAACCCCCACTCCACCACCCCCTTTCATTACATAAACAATCAGAGAATTAGGGAAAATCAATTTGAAACAAACATGGAAACAGATTTATTCGTGAATTAATGTGATAAAAATTACAAAAGAAAACAGGATACAAATATACGTATATTGATTTTTTTTTATTTTTATGATAATTTTATCCATGCATATTACAGTGTAGTGTCGGTTATTGTCTTAAGCCGATATTACCTTATTCTAGCTTTCGGACAGCCCATTCTATTCATCCTACCTGAGTCACATTCTGACCTTGTTAATTACTCGTTTATCAATCTTGACTGTTTTTATATGAGTGAGTAGGTGTGTGTACATTTCTTATCTCATTACTCATCACATGGCTTACCGGCCATCTCCACTCTGCGTCGTTTCTCTTCTCTCCATTACATTCGCTCTATATACAAAATTATATGTGGTCACAAATCTATTCTCGTTATTCGACTTATTTAATTCCGTTATTGACTAACTCGATTTAAGTCGACGATTATATACGAGGATAGGCGATAACAAACATTTATACGATCCTCTTGGAGTCAGATCCATGGGCCACTAAAACAGAACAATCTTCTATTGGAACTCAGCAATCCTTGAGTTCTAGTGAGAAGTAGTGACCAGTGGAGTTCAACCAGGTCTGTTGTCAGGTAGTAACTCACTGAAGACAATGGTGAATGTGTCGCTCAATTTCGTGGATTAGTTGAAGTTAGACATTAACACCATCGGATACTAACTGACTCAGTGGTCTAGTGGTTAAGTGCTCGGGCGCGAAACCAGTAGGTCTTGGGTTCGAATCTCGCAGGGGGCGAGGTCGTGGATGCGCACTGCTGAGGAGTCCCATACTAGGACGAAACGGCCGTCCAGTGCTTCCAGGTTTTCCATGGTGGTCTAGCATCAACTGACTCATGATCTTAACCATTAAAATTACTACAAAAACCCATCTGATATTAATTCTGACAACGTTTTGAGTTTAGGTCAGTCCATTATGTAAACTATGAAAATGTCTTTATTAGAATATCATATTTGTTTGAACACTTGTATGAATGTTGGTTAGTGATTATGTTTAAGTAAAAACTCCAAAAGATAAGTTTGTATTAAAGAATTTGATTAGTAATGATTATTTGACTAGTAAAGAGTTTTTCATCAGAAAATTTGGCACTTATTTATTTATTTAAACACATAAATATTGGTACAAAGGGGCAAGGAATACATATGTGCCATACAGGTCAGTTGATTTGTGTGTGAGCTGTGATACTGCCTGGGTGTCCAGACTGAAGCAGGTTGTATTCTTAGGGGACCACAGACGGAACCTTTACCTTAAAGGTCTGATCCAAAAGACAATGGAACAACGTCAGCAGACTCAGTCTCATGATAGCCAGTGACCAACAATAGGTTCATATGCAATTTGTTTCCTTAGGATCCTGGAGTTCATGTGCATCATTGGTTTAGAATCAGAGTTTTCCAACACATCTAGGTAGATCCTCCATATCCACTAATCCGATTAAAGCACTGGACATTTGCTTTTTGTCCTCTCAATTTCGTAAACAACGCCCCGACAGCAAGACACACAGTGGATGTATACGTGTGTCCATACGAGAGGGAGAGCTGACTCTCCCCACCCTCGATTGTACCAGCGCATTTATATATATATATATCGATAAACGTTCTTCTGATATCGACCTGTTTGTTCCAATATAAATTATACTTTCATCTATTTAATTTTAGAATCAATAGCGAGACTATAATTTTTGGACGAACCGATCAGACACGAGATAATAGGTCTTGTATTTTGGCGCTGTTCACTCATTTATTTGGTCAAATAGAGTTTTGGCATTTTAGCTAATTTCAGTTCATGATGAAAACCCTAAATCTAATTATCAGTGTTGGATTGTGGATATTATTAAATTTTTGATTGAGATCTTGAACCGATTGATGTTAGACCACCATTGAAAACTTGGAAGCTCTGAACAGCAGTTTAGTCTTATTGTGAAACTCCTTAACAGTGAGCATCCACGATCCCGCTAGCGGGATTTGAACCCAGGGCCTTCAGTCTCGCATACGAAATCTAATTCCTAACCTTAACCACTAACCGCGATTCATAATTCTAATTCCTCACACAGGTTTATAACCGTCATTTAGTCCTAGTTATTAGGAGGACACTCTCAAAGTCACTTTCGTGTCATTCAAATATCGTCCATAAATTCTAGTCTCATTGAATTCCCATTTAGAGAAAGAAACAAAAAGGGTGAAAAGAAAACGACGACGACGACCACCACCACCACAACAACAACAAATGACATCAAACTGGATCATTTTGTCAATTTAGTCTTGTTCTTTTTGTTTGTTTTTACTGCTAAAATAAGAAGTAAAACTCATAAGATTGACACAATATAAACAAACTACTTTCATTCAAAGTGACATTTAGTTAACAACTAAATTAGAAGAAAACAAAACAAACAACAACTAAAGTAAATAACAATTTAGTTTTGTAGTGATGAATAGTCGAGTATTATTTTTTTTTCTTATTTGAGAAGTTGTATGTATCTTTTTTCTTTCGTTTTCTTTTTTCTATTTTTCTTCTTCTCTCTTTTTTTGTTGTTTTTTGTTGTTGTTCTCAATTGATTGTCATCAATTGTGATTAATCACAATTCTCATTAAATTCCATTAGTGAAATGATAAAGTTGTCATTAGATAGTTGTCATTTCAATAGAAGAAGTGAAGGATTTATCTCTATGATTAAGGATTATTGATTGAAATAGTTAGTTATGTTCAATTTCAATTTCAATTTGAGTCCATTTGTGCTAGATCACCATGGAAAACCTAGAAGAACTGAACGGCTGTTTTGTCCTAGTTTGGAACTAATCAACCGTACGCACCCACTATCCCGCTCATATGATTCGGTCTCACGTGCTCACATTTAACCTTTAGACCACTGAGCCGGCCAGCATCCAACGGTGTTAATGTCTAACTTTAACTAATCCACGAAATTGAGCGATTCATCGACCATGATCTCAATCAAACAAATAAAAGATGTTAAAATATGATATTACTTAAAAATCTTATTAGTAGTAATTTGAATTCATGAATGAAAGTTTTATGTATATGCACATGTGACCTATTTAAGTATAGATACAAGTAGTATAACTATTTGATCGATATATTTATTTTAGTTCATATATTTATGTTATAAGAAAGAAATGTAAACGAGTTTTATCTTAGTTAACAAATGATGATTGTCATTTAAGAACCTTAAAAGTTTGGTACGATCTTGTTGTTGTTGTTGCTGTTGTTGTTGTTCAAATGGATCCAAACACATATCTGATAAGATAGAATCTAATACAAAAAAGACATGACCTAATCTTACAGTAATAAATCATGTTACTGACCTATAATCTGTTATCAGTATAATATGTATGATGTATTTAGTTCAACATGAATATTCTAGCATTCAAGTTATTTATATTGATTTCAATAGTTGAGATCATGATTCAATTGAAGCTAGACAACTATGAAAAATATGAAAAGATTGGACGGTTGTTTCATCCTATTGTAGGATTCCTCAGTAGTGGATCAAACAACATAATACACTAAGAAATGGAACTAGACATGAGAAGAATGAACAGGCTAAGGATAGATCGGGTTGGAAAATGCTGGTCGGTGACCTATGCTTTATTGTTGGTAACAGGCGTAAGTAAGGAAGTTTATTCGTATATTAATTTAATAACTGGACAATAATGTATAACATAAATATATATATATATATATATTAATCCTATTCATTTATCTCGCACGCTAACTCGCTCGCTTGCTTGTCGTCATTAGCCTTTCAATCTTGTTTCGCATGTCTGTAGTATTGGTGATCTGTCTGTCGTGTAATAATATACACAATCAATACTCCGTACTCTCCTACTGAATAATACACTACTGAGTTGTTATCTACTGACAATGATCAGAATGAACTGTATACAAAGTTTATAGATTAAATTAAATATTCGACCACCACAATAGATGTTCAAGAATTTCAATACGTTAAGTATTTTAGTTTGATTTTGTTATTTACTTTTGAACAGATTATATTTAACAAAGGGGAGTAGGACTGACTGTAAACTCATCAATATAACATCTTAAAGTGTCAACAGTTTAATTAAATAGGAATGTAACAATTATATCGAAAGAAAATGTTTCTTCTTTTTTTTTTCCTTCAAAAATGGAACTGGAAACTTGTTGTCATGGTAACTTGAAACTTTAAAATGAAATTTTAGTTATCCAATGTAAAAGGGTATTAAATAAATCTTAAATGTTTATTCAATTTATTTTTGTGTATTTTTTTATTTTTGTAAATATATAATTTTGTAAACAAAATCGATAAATATCCTATTTCACAGGTCGAAATCATGAGTCAGTTGAAGCTAGACCAACATTGAAAACCTGGAAGCACTGAAAGACCGTTCCGTCCTAGCATGGCACTCCAGGATCCCGCACTACGCGGGATTCGAACCCAGGACCTCCTGGCTTCGCGCGCGAGAACTTAACTAATAGACCACTGAGCCGACATCCAACGGTGTTAATGTCTAACTTCAACCAATCCACGAAGTTGCGCCACCGAACACCATTGTCTTCAGTGAGCTGATATCTCACAACAGACCTGGTTGAACTCAACTGGTGACGGCTTCTCACTAGAACTCCAGGAGGTTCTCCTGAAGTCAGTCACTAGTGAGCAGTTGATTATTATCAGAATGAGTTTTTGTGGAGATTTTAGTAAATTTCACAGGTTGAAATCATGAGTCAGTTGAAGCTAGACCACCATGAAAAACCTAGAAGCACTGGACAGCCATTTCGTCTAATTGTAGGACTCCTCAATAGTGCGCATCCACAGTCTCGCACCTCACGAGATTCGAACTCAGTACCTACCAGTCTCGCGACAAGCGTTTAACCTCTAGACCACTGAGCCAGCCAGTATCCGATGGTGTTAATGTCTAACTTCAACCAATCCACGAAATTGAGCAACACATCCACCATTGTCTTCAATGAGTTACTCTCTCACAACAGACCCGGTTGAACTCCACTAGTCACTACTTCTCAATGTAACTCCAGGAAATATCTAGTATGGGACTTCTCAGAAATGCATATCCACGATCCTATACTCGGCATTCGAACCCAAGACTTTCGATCTCACATGCAAACACTTAATCTCCAGACCACTTCTCAGGAATTCCATACTACGATGAAACGACTGTACACAACTTACAGATTTTCATTGGTGGTCTAACATTGATCGATTCATGATCTCAATTAAAAAAACTCAACAATCTCTACAACTCCATACTCCATATACATTTGTTAAGTGAATATCGTTAAAGCAAATAAAAGCAACAAATAAAACGAAACTAGTTTAATATCAAATTTACTTTCCATTACTTAATGACTCCAAGATGTTTACAGGTTGCCAAACAAAACAAGATGGACTTTTAATTAGAAAGTGATTCAATACAATGGATATCCCCCTTTACTCAATATGCATGTTTGATAATTCTTTCATTACTATATGTGTAAGTTAAAAGTAAACATTATTTGGATAATTTATGTCAAAATTAGAGTATTTTTTTGTTTAATACTTAACCGCTACATAATCTATACACATCAAAGCGGTTTCCCCTACTTTTAATGATGAGTAATCATGGAAACCGAGAGTCTTGTAACCATGTTAACATTTGTGCTTAAATTTCATGTTGTTGTTGTTTTGTAGGGATAAAAAGACTTGCAAGTAAATGATATTGTTGAATAAACCAGTAAGATTTATTAATAAAATGCTTTGAAATGGTTTCATTCATATTGGACTATGAAAAATTAACATATTCTTTTATTTTCACAGATTGAACTCATGAGTCAGTTGAAGCTAGACCACCACTGAAAACCTGGGAGCACTGAACGGCCGTTTCGTCTTAGTGTGGGACTCCTCAGCAGTGCGCATCCACGACCCCGCACCACCCGGGGCTCGAACCCAAGACCTGCTGGCTTCGCGCGCGAGCACTTAACCATTAGACCATGGTGTACGGTAGCGAAACTTCGTGGATTGGTTGAAGTTAGACATTAACACCGTTGGATGTCGGCTCAGTGGTCTAATGGTTAAGTGCCCGCGCGCGAAGCCAGTAGGTCCTGGGTTCGAGCCTCGGGTGGTGCGGGGTCGTGGATGAGCACTGCTGAGGAGTCCCATACTAGGACGAAACGGCCGTCCAGTGCTTCCAGGTTTTCAATGTTGGTCTAGCTTCAACTGACTCATGAGTTCAATCTGTGAAAATTTCTAAAAATCTCCACAAAACACATTCTAATAATTGTTGAATCTATGAATTATATTAAAGCTAGACCATTATGGAAAACTTAGAAGTATTGGATGGTCGTTTCGTCGTAGCTTAGGACTTTCCGACAGTGTACATCCATAATTTCGCTGCGCGAGATTCGAACACAGGACCAAACAGTCTTGAGTGTGAAACGCTTACCTCTAAACTACTGAGTCGACATCCAACAGTGTTAATGTCTAACTTCAACTAATTCAAAAAAATGAAGACACCACCCACCACCATCTTCAGTGAGTTATTATCTCACAACAGATCTGGTTGAACTTCATTAGTTATGCTTTCTCACTAGAACTCCTGGAAATACTTATTGAAGTCAGTCATTAGTGAGCATATGATGATTATAATCAGAGAGGGGTTTTGTGGATATTATAGTAATTTAGTAGTTAAATTCATAAGTCAATTAAAGCTGGACCACAATGGAAAACTTGGAGCACTGGACGGTCATTTCGTCCTAGTATGGGACTGCTCAGTAGTGCTCATCTACTATCCCGCCTCATGCGATTCGAAACCAAGACCTATCGGTTTCACAATCGAACGCTTAACCTCTAGACCATTGAGGCGGCATCCAACGGTGTTAATATCTTACTTCAATCAATCCCATGCTTCCAGGTTTTTCATGGAGGTCTAGCTTTAATTGACTCATGAATTCAACTATTATATTCTCTTATAATTAAAAAACATTTCATCCCTATTTGATGAAAGATACTATTGAAAATACCTTGTTTCAAATTACATAGGAGAAATGAAATGAAGCTTATTTGATCACATTTAATAAGGTTTGAAGTAAAGTATAGATAATCTCATACTAAGTCTAAGAGGGTGTATTTATGATCCCAAATAAACATTTTAGTAAACTGATAATGTAGTTAATGAACAAATATAGTTTTGATGGAGTTTTGTTCTCTGAGCTGGATGGCTTGGTGGTGGTCCAGCTCAGAGAACAAAACTCCACCAAAATCATCTACCTGACCTACAAATCTTCTCTGCCAACAGATATAGTTCAATGTATTTAATGATTGAATAGCTTAGTTCATTATAGATTGTTTCATCAAAGTTTCTCATTTCTTTAGAAAAAAGAAAGGTTATAGACCAAAATAAAGGCTTATCGGGTAGAATTTATCTGATACGATAAATAATGAGTAACATTAATTTAAATAGAACATAACCATACTACTCTATTCATTGGTTGTAGTATTACTTACTTACGTCTGTTACTCCTAATGAAGTATAGGCCGCCGACCAGTAGCATTCTCCAACCCACTCTGTTGGTTATAGTATATCTATAGTTTAATCCTATTAATTATTAGGATGTTCATAGATTGTAGCGTACCTGGTGACAATACGCTGTGGAATATCGAGAGAAACTACTCGATTTAAGTTTTTTTGGATGAATGTCTCAAATTATGCCGTTCCTTAAGTTAATTCTTAAAATCTTTGAGCTCATGTGTAACTTCCACCTTCCCTTAAAAATATTCAACGCATCAAAAATTCTCACATAGAATCAACAAAGTTACTAGTTGAACGTTTGAAGGCAGAAATTAATGCCTTTGATAAATTAGTCAAAGATCTAAAGAACATTGTTCGGCGTGGCAACGGTTCAATAAGAAGTTCTATAATCGAACACTTTGTGAACACAGGTCATTCAATCAAGACAGACTCTGCGTTCAAAGTCATCTACAAGGTAAGTAGAAACCTTCCTCATACAATTAGACTGCATCTTCTTTGCATTGCCGAGGCAATAGCCTTACATTTTGAAAAACCAGAATTATGTGTACAAAAGTGACTGGTACAACCTCTTCTTCTACCATGGTCTTAATGTATTAGAAAATTTTTTTTTCTCTTTCTTCATACTCTTGTTCCCTTACAGCCACCTACTTCACCTTCCATCTTCCCTTCAAATCTTCTATCCCCAACCGGTTTGTTTTTATTTCCACGATCATTCCGATTACATTTCATCTCTGTTTCAACATTTTATTAAAACTTTCCTTGTTTTAAAAATTTTTTTCTAATACCTTTGTTTATTTAACCTCACTGTCACCATGTATAACAGAAGTTTTATTGTCAGTATTACCATTATCATCCTATTAAAATAAGTGTACGTATTTGTGATTGTACAGCTTTGAAAATGAATTCGCCGAAAAGAGAACTCTTCGTTGAACTAATCTTTCTTTATTATTTAACGATCTAAGTCTCATATGTCCTGCATAGATTGATTTATTTTTTTCTTTCTGATTAGTATTTGCCTAGGACAGTGGTGGATGAAGAATGCTGATGGGTAGCCTATACTCTACCACGAAGAGTAACAGGCATAAATAAACTAAGTCAAGTTGTAGATTGATCAATAATGATGAAAATATAAATGGAATATTATATATATGAATAAAATACAGCTTCAACTAACTCTTGATTTCAACCTGTGAAATTTCTAAAAAACTCTCCACAAAACCCATTCTGATAATAATCAACTGCTCACTAGTGACTGACTTCAGGAAAAACTCTTGGAGTTCTAGTGAGAAGCCGTTACCAGTGGAGTTCAACCAGGTCTGTTGTGAGATAACACCTCACTTAAGATAATGGTGTACGGTGGCACAACTTCGTGGATTGGTTGAATTTAGACATTAACACCGTTGGATGTCGGCTCAGTGGTCTATTGGTTAAGTGCTCTCGCGCAAAATAAGTAGGTCCTGCGTTCGAGCCCCGCGGGGTGCGGGATCCTGGATGCGCTGGTGGCCTTGGACCTTAAATGTGCATTTCCTATTGGTCGATATTTGTTTCACTTGTTAAATATTGTGTAAATGTTGTTCTCTATTTTATGGTACGATGTGGTTTGTTTGTTTGGTATATAAATAGAGTATGTTTGAAATACAATGATTCATAACTCCGAGGCTGTGACTTGTGTTCTTGACTCAACTGGCTGGGCTAGACAGGGAAGTGGGACCAATCGGGACTCTAGGTCGTCCGTACGTGTTTACGTGTCATTGGATCGATCGATATAAACGCTGCTCCATCTAACCATGCAGTCACAACCCGTTACAACAGTTAAGAACTTTTATATATAAAAAATAAAAAATCAACTAGACTGGAAATGGGGTAAGAGGAGACAAGGATGTGAACACAATTTGAAACCTAATCACTCTGGATAATAAGCCAATATTACCAGGTTAGGTTTAAGATGAGAACAGATTGTTTTTGAATACATAAAGGGGGTTTAAATTTTCGTATGGCTAAGGCTTCAATAAACCTTAGTATAGGCCTTTTCATCACACTTTTGTACAACACCACAAAAGCCGAGTTAAGATCAATCTTATGGCCTGTTTCGATTATAGGTTTAGCAATAGAGGATGATGGATGTTTATCCTCTGCTCTTATTGGGTCACTTGATTCTATTTGTTTCCGCAACCATCAGATTGTTCGAAATGTATTGCGCTAATATGATCATCATCATCATCACATAGTTCTGATAATCTTCGTTTTCTTAGTACATGATCGAAATTTATCAAAGGGACTAATATTAGTGATAATATCATATTTGGTAAATTAAATATGATGTACTAGCCATTTGAACTATTTCATAGAGAGAAAGAGGGAGAGGGAGGGAAAGAGAGAGAGAGAGAGTGAGAGGGAAAGAAAGGTATCAAGTATGCAATATACATGTAAATGTATTCATAACCATTAATTCGATGGTTCACTTCATTTGTTCTCTTATATACCCGGGTTATTGATAGGTAAGATTTAATATTAAATCAATAGATGATCAATTATTAGTAATCATTAATTTAAGATTAAAATAAAATTTAATTTAATAATATCGATAAAATATGGAACTCAAAACAACTGTCGGTCAATGAATGTCAAAGTCAGAATCTTCTAAACGAATGTCAAGACAGTTCTACTGTACAGAGCTGTAACTTAGAGAACTACAACAACCATCATCAAGAAGGTACAAGTATTTATAAGCAGTTGTCTACTCAAAATACTCAACATCCATTGACCGGATAACATCAGTAACAGCCTACTGTGTGAGAGAACAAACCAGCTTCCAGATGAAGAGGAAATTAGGAAAAGACGATGGAAATGGATTGGACATATATTACGCAAACCATCAAACTGCATCACGAGGCAAGCGCTAATTTGTAGTCCTGAAGGGAAGCTGGAAAGTGGAAGGCCAAAGAACACATTACGTCGGTAAATAGAAGCAGATATGAAACGGATTAATAACAACTGGAAACAGCTGGAAAGTATTGACCAGAAAAGGATTGGATGGAGAATGCTGGTAAGCGGTCTATGCTCCTTCACTTGGAGTAACAGGCGTAAGTAAGTAAGTAAGTAAGCAAGTTGGCAAGTAAGTAAGTAAATTTTATGATATATTATTGGATAGAAACTTACAAATGATTCTGTATGTATTCAAATATTAGTCTTTTAATATGATGGGGATCTTTAAACGAGGACAGTTTTCCCTTCCAAAAAAAAGTTTCCCCCTATAAATAGGTATTCATTAAGATATAGTTCAATAATTAAACAGTAGTGATGTACAGAAGTAAATAGTAAAAAAACGTTTGTTTCTATATTTTCTTTATTTTAATCATGTACAATAATCTAATGAACAAAAATGACACTTTAATATATTTGATCCATGATTAATTCTACAATGTACTTTATTTCAACAGTTGACATCATAAGCCCGTTTGAAGCTAGACAACCATGGAAAGCCTGGAAGCACTGGACGGCCTTTTCATCCTATTGTAAGACTCCTCAGCAGTATTTTATTATTGAATTAAACGGCTAAATGTTACTGTTTATATAACTAACTTTAGTATGTGATATACATCTTTCTTAAATATTTAAAGATATAAATAGTTTTATGAATTACAAATTAGAGATTTATGGAGATAGTAGTTGACAATGAACAATGGTATAGTTTCGTGAATGAGTTAAATTGGAATATATATTAACACTATTGGATTTTGGCTTAATAGTGTAGTGGTCGTTATTCAATATCATCTTTAAACTTCGTATACAGTTCGGCTTGATAACCGTCACTAGATAACACCCCAACGGCCAATACAAAGTGTTGATTACGTTTATTATGGGACCACATACGCAGATATCCAGAATTATAGGTGCGTTGAACAAGCACAGAAGAGTTGTGCCGAAAAGCAAGCAGGCAAGCGAGTGAATGAGTCAACGAATATGAGTACGGGTAAACGAGTACAATTAAGCGAGAGAGATCAATGAACATGAATATCATGGACATATATATACATAGTGAAATGAACCAAACATAGAATCAATTAAGCGGTTAGTAGTAAGCCTAGCAGCGTGAATAAATGAGTAGGCAGACAGTAAGCAATGCTCAAGCATACCTGTTCATACATTCGCAACAAGAATCAAGATACAATGATATAGATAAGTTGTTGTTGTTGTACAGATGACTCAGTTCGTTAATAAGTTAACAAAACGACTTAACCGAATTTAATATGAACCGACTCAATTGCACATAAGTTGCTATAATAGTCTACAAGTTAAATGTTCACAAAGTTCGAATCCAGTTACATTTCTCAATCAATTGAATGGACTAATACACAAATTAAAAGTTACAAATGAAAAACTTTAAATTTAAACATAAATCATATAAAACTTACTTTATTTATTGTGTTAGTCTCATTTAATTTTAATCCACAATAGTACAAGAATTACATGGTTACTAATGTTTCTATGATTTTTTGTCACTATGTCTCCTTCCCTCTCTCTCTCTCTTTTTTTTTGTTGTTGTTCCTCAATTTGTCATTGAATTCAAAAAGAAGAACAAGAAGAACAAGAAGAATGTTTCCATTAGTACATTTTACAAATTGTAAGTTTTCCTGTATTTATGACTAGTATTTGTTTCTTTGAAGAATATCAGTCATTTCTATGATTATAATCATTACTATTCTTATTCTTCTTATTCTTCTTATTATCCTGTTATAATGAATTAACTATGTGTACTATCAGGGATAGATTTTTATCCAATCAAAATTAAAATAAATGGGAAATGTAATAAAATGAAGTAAAATAACCAATCAAATTGTCTTCTTAAAACAATAATAATAAATTATTATGATTATTTTGATTGAGATCATGAATCAATGAATGTTAGACCAGTATTGAAAACCTGAAAGTATTGGATGAACATTACGTTTCAATACAGAACTCTTCAACAAATGGATGCCAGCTCAGTTCTTTAAAGATTAAGTGTTCACGTTCAAGACTGATGGTCTTGAGTTCGAGTCCCGCTTGCACGATTATGAATGTACACTGTTGAGGAGTCTCATACTATAATGGGATGGCTATCCAATACCTAAAGGTTTTCAATGGTGGTTTCAGTCAGTCAGTCAGTAACAACGTAGAACTTCGTACGTACGTACATCAGTTCGAGTTGCCACACCACATTAGCACAGAGATGCAGTGGTCGATTCAAATCCCGTAGTGGTAGAGGTAGCAAGAGTATAAGCAGTAATCGGAAACATTAGGGTTTGAAGATGTTATTTAAAGAGTATAATCCAGTGAAATAAATTTGGAAAGAGGAAAAAAGGGACATGAAGAATTCAGAAGATTAGAGTTTGGGAGAACACAGAGAGTGGATGCACCTGCGCCATTGCGAACGATTTTGAGCCATGTCATTCAGGGTCTCTAACCATCGGTTGCTGTCATCTCGCGGTCCCCAACCAGGTAGTCTACACCTACCAACATGACTCAGTCCACTTGTCAGTGACTTCATGGACTTGTGCCATGTTTTGGTTTGGCCGCCCCTAGCTTTCTTCCAACCTACTCCTATACCAATGGTGGTTTAACATTTATCGATTCATGATCTCTACTAAAAAAATTAACAATCTCTATAATCCTACAGTAATAATTTATTACTTAAATAACAATGATTTATGTTGCTAGATATTCTATTACTGACTAGCATTATGTACCAATTATGTCAAAATTAGTAGCACACTCCACAGTATTAGTGTAGAGGCTGAGTAACTAACTAACTCACTAACCCGCTAAACAAACGCTAATGAGAGGAAATTTGTTCAATATTTCATCTTAGTGATATCTATTAAAATGTAAATGACTAAACAAATTTGTCTTGAATCACAATAGATGAATGAAATGTCAACTGATAACTTGTTGTTACATTTGATTATCCTCTTAAAAAGTTATTCTATAGATGAATAGAAATGAAACGAACGTTTGTTCATCGTCTTTCCAGTAAGTTACATTTTATAGAGATAAATGTTTGTGTTCACTAGTGAATAACTTCAAGATGGATTCTTTGAAGTTCTAGTGAGTAGCCGTGATCAATGAGGTTTCAATCTATGTCAGGTGAAAACAGGTATTTATATCATATCGTTGCTCACTGGTCTAGAGGTGAAGCATTAGAGCGCCAGACCAATGGTAATGGGATTGAGTCCAATGTACGAGATTATGGATGTACACTGCTAACGAGTCCTATACTAGGACAGGATGATCGTCCAATGCTTCCAGGTTTTCAATAGTGATCTCGCTTAGATTGACTCGTCAGTTCAACTATTAAAAATAAATTTTTGTAACAAATACAGCGTAAAAGCAAAAATTGAAAAATCTTTTTTCAAAAAATCTATAAGAATTTTATAATTGGGTTATCATATATGTATATAATGTAAAGACAGTTCTACTGTATGGGGCGGAAACTTGGTGAACTACCACAACCGTCATTAAGAAGATACGAGTGTTTACTAACAGCCGTCTATGCAAGATAACTCAGATGCGTTGGTCAGACACTATCATCAACAACCTTTTATAGGAGAGAAAAAACCAGATTCCAGTAGAGGAAGAAATCAGGATGAAGCGTCGTAAATTATCAAACTGCATCACGATGCAAGGTCTCACTTGGCATTTTGAAAGCCATAGGAGAAGAGGTAGACCAAAGAACACATTCCGTTAAGAAATGAAAACAGATATGAAAAGAATGAACAACAATTGACGCTAGAACTAGAAAGGAAGGCCGAGGACAGAATGAGTTAGAGAATGCATATCAGCGGCCTATGCTCCATTGTAAGCAACAGGCTTCAGTAAGCTATATTACACATAACGATGTAAACCAACTATTTTGTTGTTGTTGGGGCAGTTCTAACAAACATTTTTTGTAATAAATATAAGAAGTGAGTAGTAATAAAAGAAATCAATAACCGTTCTAATTACACTATGAAAATATTGATTAATCATAATGATATTGATTATTGTACATTTTAGTAGATAATTGACGGGAAAGAAGGAAACAATGGGAGAAGAGTTTAAAAAAATATACCTCAAAGATCAATAATATAAACGTCAAGTACTCAAGTTAACTATGGAATAAATGGTATTATTATAATTATTATTGATTTATATAAATAATTATTATGTCATATTATGTCTGATTGACATTAAACCATTCAGATTATTACCTACTTACGCTTATTACCCCTCGTGGAGGAGCATAGGCCAACCACCATAACTCTCCATTCAACCTTGTCTTAGGCGGTCTTTTCTAGCTCTTTCCAGTTGCTCTTCATTCTTTTCATATCTGATTCTATTTTCCTACATAATATGTTCATTGGCCTTCCACTTTTCGGCTTCCCTTCAGGATTAAAAGTTAGGGATTAACTCGTGATGCACTTTGGTGATTTCCTCAATATGTGCACTATCCATTTCAATCGTCTTTTCCTAATTTCCTCTTCAGCTGGAAGCTGGTTTGTTCTCTCCTACAAAAGGCTGTTGCTGATGGTATCCGGTCAATGGATATTGAATATTTTGAGTAGACAACTGCTTATAATTACTTGTACCTTCTTGATGATGGTTGTTGTAGTTCTTGAAGTTTCAGTTCTGTACAATACAACTAATTTGAAGTTCATATTGAAGATTGTAACTTTAATATTGGTTTACAGACAGTTGTTTTGAATTCTATATGTTCTTCAACTGTAGGAATGCGGACCTTGCTTTACCAATCCTCACCTTTACGTCTGCATCTGATCCTCTTTGTTCATAGACGATGCTTCCAAGGTGCATGAAGGATTCGATACCTTACAGAGTTTCCGCATCATGTGTGATTGAGTTGGTTGGTGTTCTCCATGTTGTACTTGAGGATCTTGGTTTTCCGCTTGTGTATGTTGAGGCCTACGGTATTTATTAGATGAGGATTTGTTATAACTTTGCAGTTCAACAAGTTCCATATTTTATTTTATCTAAGGCTCTTCGTATATCAAAATAATAAATAAGGTTATTTATACTGAAAGATTACTGTTTAGTACTCAATGTTATGTCTACCTAATCCATAAGTCATCCCACTTTAGAATAAGGCCTATATGATGTTAAATAAACTATAATCACATTAATAAATGAACAAGGATGACATTGATTTGATATAACGATAATCAATGTAAATACTTTTATTCTTCAAACGATCATCATTACTCAAATAGCTCAGTAGTACTTACTGATTGTGATATTGAAAGATATCTGTTATAGTTTCCCAGGAGTTCAAAGTTTAGATGCACATAACTGACAGATATCAACAAAAACTAAATCTACCTCAGTAAATGTTCCCTAACAAATGCCTACTTACTTACGCCTGTTATTCCAATAAAGCAAAGGCCGCCGACCAGCATTCGACAACTCACTCTGTCCTGGGTCTTCCTTTCTAGTTCTAACCAATTCTTGTTCATTCTTATGTCTGTCTCCATTTCTCAGCATAATATGTTCTTAGATCATTTTCTTCTCCTTTGACCTTGAGGACTCCAAGTAAGTGCTTGCCTTATGACACAGTTGGGTGCTTTTGTCAATGTATGTATCCTATCCCACAAGGAACGTCTACACGAACCTCATATATTTTGAAAGAGAATTAGTATTTCCAATAAGTATCCCGTTAGTAATGTGAATTCTGCCAATAAGTCATACACATCTACTTAATTTTAATGGTTAAGATCATGAGTCAGTTGAAGCTAGACCACCATGGAAAACCTGAAAGCACTGGACGGCCGTGATCTTAACCATTGAAATTACTACAATCTCCACAAGAAAACCCATCTGATATTAATCAACATATGCTCATTAGTGACTGGCCTCAAGATATATATCCTGGAGTTCTAGTGAGAAGTAGTGATCAGTGGAGTTCAACCGGGTCAATTGTTAGATAATAACTCCCTTGTGACAATGGTGAATATGTCGCTCATTTTCGTGGATTAGTTGAAATTAGACATTAACACCGCTGGATGCCAGCTCAGTGGTCTAGTGGTTAAGTGCTTGGTCGCGAAGCCAGTAGGTCCTGGGTTCGAATCCCACAGGGGGTGAGGTCATGGATGCTTACTGTTAAGGAGTTCCTAAATAGGACGAAACGGCCATCCAGTGCTCTCACGTTTCCTATGGTGATCTAGCTTCAACTGACTCATGATCTTAATCATTGAAATTTGTTCAATCTCTACAAGAAAACCTATCTGATACATCTAGTTAAGTCAAAATGATCTAAGTTGAAATATAAAATGTTTCTATGATTAACACTCTATGAATTGAATGTTTAACATTATTTCTCAGTTGAATGCACATTCTCATTAATTTTTCTAATGTCTATTTGATAACTAGTTTAATTGTTCAGTAAGTAAAATGAATAGTGTGAAAGTCAACTTCTATTTTAATTTATAACTGAGCATTCTCAATTTTGAACTTTAGTAAAGGTTTCACTGATTAACATTGAATGATCTAAACCCCCCCTTTCTTTTTTTTTTAAAAAAAAAAAGGAAAATAATTAAAATGATCAAGGATAAATCAGGTCAGATATAATTGACTATTAGTGTTAGTGTTATGATTATTGCGTGTTTACTGACTTAATTACTTTTAAGCCTGTTACCAACAATAGAGTATAGGTGACCGACCAATAAACTCGACCTTACTCTGTCTTCGTTGCTAATTCTATTCAATTCTTGTTTATTCTTATTATGTATGTCTTCACTTCTCGAAGCAATGTCTTCTTTGCTCTTCCTCTTTGTGTAACATCGTGAATTAATTGAAGTTAAATATTAACACTGTTTGATGACAACTCAGTGGTCTAGGAGTTAAGCATTCGTGCTAAAGGCTAAAAGATTTCATGTTCAATTCCTTATACGGTAGATTGTGAATGAGCACTTCTGAAGAGTTCAATACTAGAATGAGACAGATGTTTGTTGATTCTCAATTTTCAATGTTGATCTAACACTTATCAATTTATGAAATTCAACTATTTCCATAATCTTATATTGTTAGTTGTTTTAATAAATAAACAAAAGAAATAAAGTGAATACCATGATCAATCAATAAACTGATAGACATAATATTGGATGAATTATTGATTTACAATATCTTTAGGTGGCTCGTGGATCTGACTTCAAGATCGTATAAATGTTTGCTATCGCCTATTCTCGCATAGCATCATCGACTTTAATCGCGTTATCCAATAACGGAATGAAATAAGTCGAATAACAAGAATCGACCTGTACATACATATATTTTGTATATAAAGCGAATGAAACAAAGCGAGGCAAAATGACACGCAGGGAAAATGGCTGGGAAGCCAACTCCATCTTTGTCAAGCGTTACTCAATATTTCTAGTCAGACAAAAGAAAGCTACAGATATGTGATTAATGGAATAAGAAGGGCACACACATATACGCTCATATAAAAACAGTCTAGATTGATAAGCGAATAAATAACAAGGTCTAATGTATGGCTCGAGTAGAATGAATAAAATGGGATGTCACGGCTCGGAAAGCTCAGTGGTAACGTCTCTGACTGTGAAGCTGGGTGACACGAGATCGAATCCGCCAGGGAGCACCAATTCCCTCAAGATTACAGGTACACCTTGCTGACGAGTGCCAAGTAGCACGAAACCCGGGTCCAGGGTTTCCTGTTGACTACCTCCAACCACCATCTAATCTCAAAATGGGATGTCCGAAAGCTAGAATAAGGTATATGGGCTTGGCATAATAACTGACACTAGATATCATTTATTATCATAGAATAAACTGAATGTCCGGTAGGTTGCATAACTATTTTTAAGGACTTACTTGTATCAGATGGGTTTTTTTTAGATATTATAGTAATTTTGTTATTAATAGTTGAGATCATGAATCAATTGAAGCTAGATCACTTGAAAGTATTGGACAACCGTTTCGTTCTATTGTGGCACTCTTCAGGAGTGTGCATACATGGTCCTGCCTCACGAGATTCGAACACAGGATATATCAGTCTCGCAAACGAATGCTTATCCTCCAGACCACTGAATAAAATGCACAAATACCTATGTATATACATATACCACTTTAACCTTAAGAAATTGACCCATTTATTAGCCGATGAAACATTTTCAGTGTACATTTCTTCTTCTCCATCATAACCATCCACCAGAGCTACAAATCTTCTCCACTATCTCAACAGGTATATCTAATTTTGCTCCATGTTACTCGTTTACTCAAAATACTGCATTCAAAAATATTATTCTTAAATTTTAAAAGAATAATCATGTATCAGAAGGGGATTTTGTGAATACTATAGTAATTTCAATGGTTGAGATCATGAGTCAATTGATGCTAGATCACCATCAAAAACGCTGGAAGTACTGGATAGCCGTTTTTTCATATTGTGGAACTTCTCAGTAGTGCGCACCCACGATACCGCCCCTCGAGATTCGAAAACAGGATATATCGGTGTCGTGCACGAACGCTTACCCTATAGATCACTGAACCGGCATCCAAGAGTGTTAATGTCTTACTTCAACTAATCCATGGAATTGAGCAACATATTCACCATTTTCTTCATTGAGTTACTATCTCACAACAGACTCAGTTGAACTCGACTGGTTACTACTTCTCACTAGAACTCCAGGAAATACTTCTTGATGCCAGTCACTAATGAGCATACGATGAATATTATCAGAAATGGTTTATATATTTCATTTCTAAATAATAGGTAAGCTATTTTCATCACTGATTAGTTGCCCCTTAATAATAGATCAGATTAGTTTGTTTTAATTCTTCACAACAAACATCAATCTCACAGATTGAAATTATGAGTCAGTTGAAGCTCGACCACCATTGAAAACCTGGAAGCACTGGACGGCTGTTTCGTCCTAGTATGGGACTCCTCAGCAGTGCGCATCCACGATCCCGAACCACGCGGGGCTCGAACCCAGGACCTACTGGCTTCGCACGCGAGCACTTAACCACTAGACCACTGGTCGAGCTTCAACTGACTCATGATTTCAATCTGTGAAATTTCTAAAATCTCCACAAAACCCATTCTGATAAAACATCAATCTATTAGTTGATTATAAATATTTTTATATAGTTCCTTTCATTCACTTAATTAACTGAACTATTACTCCGTCTGTTCATAGTTCAGGGTATCCTTTTTAAAATAAAAGGGGCTGATGAAATCATAATAAACATTCGTATGTTGTAAATAAGTTTAAACACGTCTAACCATATTACTCGGAAAGTATCACTTACTTCTGGATAAAATACTCTAAATGCCAAGACTATAATTTATGAATGAACCGATCAGATTTAGGATAATACGTCTTGGATATTGACGCGAAATTCACCCACCCATTTGGCGAAATAGCGTCTTAGCATTTTAGCTGATGTTAGTTCGTGATGAAAAATCGTAAATCTAATTCCTGACCCTAACCATCAACTGTGAATTACAATCCTTATTGTTCAAACTATCTTATAACCCTCACTTAGCCTTAGTAAGTAGGTAGACACTCTCAAAGTCAATTTGGCGTCGCTCACAGGTCGTCCATATATTATATTCTCACCATCTAAACTAAACTAACGACTTACAGGACGGAACCCTAATGTAGTGTAGTGTCGGTTACTAGGCTAAGTTCATATACCTTAGTCTAGCTTTCGGACAGGCCAATCTATTGATTCTTCCAGAGTCACATTTTGACCTTGTTAACTACTCGCTTACCAACCTTGACTATGTTTATGTAAGTATATGTGTGTGCACTTCTTATCCTATTCATTACATGTATGTAACTTATTTTTATTTTACTATAAATAGCGATTAACGTTTGATTGAGTTGGCTCACACGCATTCTCCACTGTATGTTATTTCGCTTCGTCCCTCCAATTGTCTGTTCAAATCAATAAGTGTACAAAATATACGTATTCAAAAATCCATTGTCGTATTTGACTTATTTAATTCCGTTATTCCCTAACTTGATTCAAGTCGATGATTATATACGAGGTTTGGCGACATGTATATTTCAATAATAGTCAGAAACGATCTAACTGGAGTCAGATATTCGAGGGCTAGAAAAAGTAGTTTCACTAGTCTTCTTAACTAAAGACTAGGCAATAACTCAAATATTACAAACAATACTTTGTTTAGAAGTTACGTTATGTTTGAAAATAACTAAAGTTCTTCATTATTAAACTTTATACTGATTTAATTAGAGTTTAGAGAGTGTTATGTCTAATTGGCTGATCGGCAAAGTAAGAGCAGCATATCTACAATTGAAAAACATCTGGATCTCAAAACACCTGTCCACAAGCCAACACCAATGTCAGAATCTTCAATACAAATGTCAAGACAGTTCTATTGTGTTGGGTGGAAACTTGAAGAACTACGTGAGCTATCATCAAGAAGATACAGGTGTTTATAAACAGTTGTCTACAGAAAATACTTCACGTCCGTTGGACAGACCATCAGCAACAACCAATTTAGGAGAGAACATACCAGTTTTCAGTGGAGGAAGAAATCAAGAAGAAGTGTTGGAAGTATATAGGACACACATTGAGGAAAACACCGAACTGTGTCACAAGGCAATCCCTCACTTGGAATCCTGAAAACCAAAGGAGACGAGGAAGACCAAAGAACACATTACGCCGGGAAATGAAGACATACATGATCAGAATGAACAAGAATTGAATAAAATTAAAAAGGAAGTCTCAGGGCAGAGTGGGTTGAAGAATGCTGGTCGGCGGCCAATGCTCCATTGGGAGTAACAGGCGTAAGCAAGTAAGTAATGAAACTCAACATCCTGTTCTAACTTAACAGGTTATTTATTCAATATTTTTTAACAGTTTTATTGTGGCTTTTGGTGGGTATAACATGGACCATTTGTTTTAAATTAGCTCTTTAATAAAACTTAGTAACTCCTTATTACGGTAATGTACATTTATCCATTGACCGATAAATCACCAAATGTCAATAAAATTCACATATCAAGTCAGATATACCGAATGACAATTACCTTTGAAGAGATGAGTAAAGGGATCATTCATCAATTTTGTTATAATTAATCTTAATGATTGAGAAGAATATACTCAATGTTCCTTATAAAGTAATTGCCTATCATTAGAGATCATATTCAGTCTTTCTTATTAATGTAACTTTCTATAGTAAACAGATAGTTTTCTATTTTTTTTGAATGTAAAATATCAGCTAAAATTTGTTGGGTTTTTCTTATATCGGAGACTCATGCTTTTCCCTTTGTGTATGTTGAGACCCAATGCTGTTGAAGCTGCTGCTACACTGGTCGTCTTCTCATGCATTTGTTGTTTCGTGTGTGATAGAAGAGCCAGATCATCTGCGAAGTCTAGATCGTCCAACTGCATTCTAGCTATCAACGATATCCCATGCTTCCTCTCAGATGTCGACGTCTTCATGATCCAATCGATCACCAGAAGAAATAGAAAAGGTGACAGTAAACAACTTTGCCTAACACCGGTCTTTACTGTAAACGAGTGAATTAGGGCAATATCAAGGCAATACACACAATATGCACATAAGCCAATAACAAAACTGATCCATTGTAGTTCTAAACATCAATGGATAGATTCAAGTAAACAACAATCCCAAATAAGTATCAGAAAGGATTTTGTGGAGATTGTAGTAATTTCAACACTTGAGATCATGATTTAATTGGAACTAGACCACCATGGAAGACGTAAAAGCACTGGAAGACCGTTTTGTCCCATTGTGGGACCCCTCAGCGGTACGCATCCACAACCCCGCCTTGGAGGATTCGAACCTAGGACTCGGGGCTACTCAATATTTATCGTCACGATCAATCAAGAACCAACATCTGTTACATTAGACTAACCATATTACATGTGCTTACTTGATCTTGCTTATTCTGATAGATCGAACTCATATCTATTTATATGATTTCATTTTCTATTTTTAGTTTTCAATTTACATTTGTGGTTTATTTAAGTAAACTATACATTTCAATGTTGGTTAATGAGTAAATGAATGAACGAATTAATTAATCCAAATGAATAGAGAACAACAAACTGATTATTATTTACTTAAATGGTTGGTTTTCAATGTTGATTTATTCGTTACATTAGAAACAACAAACAAAAAAACTAAAACAAGCTTAGTAAATATATACGGTCTATTCATTATGTTGTTGTTGGTGGTGGTAGTGGTGGTGGTGGCGGTGGCAGTAGCGGTGATGGTGGAGGTAGTGGTGGTGTTGATAGGTTTATTTACTTTGTTAACTCACTGGTAAATTAAATGAATCAATGTATATGACCGATATATTTCTATATGTATTATTTTTGATGATAACTGAATAAAATAACACGAATATCATGAATGACCTTTATTGAACATAGTGAATAGAGATTTGTTGGTTATATTTTTCTTTTGTTCATTAATTGGAATGTAGATGATCAAAGTGATTTCCATAATTGAATTCATGAGTTGATATAAGAAAGATTATTATTAAAAAACTGGAAGCGCTGAATAGTCACTTCATCCTAGTATGAGACTTTTCATGGTTGCATGTTCACGAACCCATACGTGGGTCTCTAGATCACTGAGCTGGCATATAATTGTGTGAATGTCTAATTTCAGCTAATCCACGAAATTGAGTCAAACATCCACCATTGTCATCAGGGATTTACTATCTCACAACTGACCCGGTTGAACTCCACTGGTCACTTTTTCCTACTAGAACTCCAGGATATACCTCGTGAAGCCAGTCACTAGATAGCATATGTTGATTAGTATCAGAAGGGGTTTTGAGAAGATTTTATCAATTTGAAAAACTATTGAAAAACTGGAAGCGCTGAATAGTAATTTCGTCCTAGTATTAGACTGTTTATCGTTGTGCGTTCACGATCCCGTACGTGGGTCTCGCATGCGAACGCTTGATCTCTAGATCACTGAGCCAGCATATAACTGTGTTTATGTCGTGCAAGATCATGGATCGACTAAAATTAGACCAAAGGTCCTTAGTTCGAGTCATGCATGCGAGATCATAGACGTGCAATCATGAGAGGTTTCAGACTGGGAAAAATTGGTCGTCCAGTGCTTCTAGTTTTTCAGTGATAATCTAGCCTAGATCGACTCGTGAGTTTTACTATGAAAATACTACAATCTCCACAAATCCTTGTACTGAAAATGTAATTTTTCTTCCTTCCTTACTTACGCCTGTTACTCCAAGTGAAGGAGCATAAACGGCTCACTAGCATTCTCCATCCAACCCTGTCCTGGGCAATCCATTCCAGCTCCTTCCAATTGTTATTCATTCTTTTCATGTCTATTTCTATTTCCCAACGTAATGTGTTCTTTGGCCTTCCTCTTTTCTGCTTCCCTTCAGGATTCCAAGTAAGGGTTTGTCTCGTGATGCAGTTTGATGATTTGCGTAACGTATCTCCGATCCACTTTAATCGTCTTTTCCTAATTTCTTCGTCCTCTGGGATCTGGTTTGTTTTTTCCCACAGTTGATTGTTGCTAATAGTGTCTGGTCAACGGATCCGAGATATTTTGTGTAGACAACTGTTATTAAACACTTGTATCTTCTGAATGACACCTTTTGTAGTTCTTCAAATTTCTACCTCATACAATAGAACTGTCTTGACATTTGTATTGAAAATCTTGACCTTGGTGTAGGTTGACAGTTGTATTGAGTTTCAAATGTTTTTTCAGTTGAAGATATGCTGTTCTTGCTTTATCGATCCGCGCTTTCACATCTGCATCAGATCCATCGTGCTCATCAATGATGCTGCCTAAATATGTAAAGGTTAACTATACACATAGACTTCATCAATAATTATGTAATAACCTTATAGATCGTAACTTATTCATAATAGAAACGATTTATACAATCATCCAATCAATAAGTTTAAAAGGAAATCAAAGAAAGAACGGGGTGGAAATTTCGAGGAACAAAAAATTTTTTTGATTTTTTTTTCTGAAGGGAAAATGTTTCAGACAACAAATCACGTCCAATTAATGAATGTTTAATAGTTTGAATGCCGGAGGGGGGGGTAGTTGGAAAGTATCTAAAAAGAAACTCATTAAAACTAAGGATAAAGTCACGAAATTATCGATGGAGATTTTAGTTCACTTTGAATAACAATAATATTTAAGTGTTATTTAGTTCATTTTACGTGTGAAGTAATCATGACAATTAGGATTTTATATTGTTTAAACATTCTCATCATAAAAAAAGGTGAATATACTGAATGAAATTAGTTACTTCTTTCCTCCCTTCCTTCCTTCCCTTCTTATTTCCTTCCTTCCTTCCTTCCTTCCTTCCTTCCTTCCCTTCTTATTTCCTTCCTTCCTTCCTTCCTTCCTTCCTTCCTTCCTTCCTTCCTTCCTTCCTTCCTTCCTTCCTTCCTTACTTCCTTCCTTCCTTCCTTCCTTCCTTCCTTCCTTCCTTCCTTCCTTCCTTCCTTCCTTCCTTACTTCCTTCCTTCCTTCCTTCCTTCCTTCCTTCCTTCCTTCCTTCCTTCCTTCCTTCCTCCCTTCCTTCCTTCCTTCCTTCCTTCCTTCCTTCCTTCCTTCCTTCCTTCATTCCTTCCTTCCTTCCTTCCTTCCTTCCTTCCTTCCTTCCTTCCTTCCTTCCTTCCTTCCTTCCTTCCTTCCTTCCTTCCTCCCTTCCTTCCTTCCTTCCTTCCTTCCTTCCTTCCTTCCTTCCTTCCTTCCTTCCTTCCTTCCTTCCTTCCTTCCTTCCTTCCTTCCTTCCTTCCTTCCTTCCTTCCTTCCTTCCTTCCTTCCTTCCTTCCTTCCTTCCTTCCTTCCTTCCTTCCTTCCTTCCATCCTGACTTACTTACTTACTTACTTACTTCAACACTTACTTACTTACTTACTTACTTACTTACTTACTTACTTACTTACTTACTTACTTACTTACTTACTTACTTACTTCAACACTTACTTACTTACTTACTTACTTACTTACTTACTTACTTACTTACTTACTTACTTACTTACTTACTTACTTACTTACTTACTTACTTACTTACTTACTTACTTACTTACTTACTTACTTACTTACTTACTTACTTACTTACTTACTTACTTACTTACTTACTTACTTACTTACTTACTTACTTACTTACTTACTTACTTACTTACTTACTTACTTACTTACTTACTTACTTACTTACTTACTTACTTACTTACTTACTTACTTACTTACTTACTTACTTACTTACTTACTTACTTACTTACTTACTTACTTACTTACTTACTTACTTACTTACTTACTTACTTCAACACTTACTTACTTACTTACTTACTTACTTACTTACTTACTTACTTACTTACTTACTTACTTACTTACTTACTTACTTACTTACTTACTTACTTACTTACTTACTTACTTACTTACTTACTTACTTACTTACTTACTTACTTACTTCAACACTTACTTACTTACTTACTTACTTCAACACTTACTTACTTACTTACTTACTTACTTACTTACTTACTTACTTACTTACTTACTTACTTACTTACTTACTTACTTACTTACTTACTTACTTACTTACTTACTTACTTACTTACTTACTTACTTACTTACTTACTTACTTACTTACTTACTTACTTACTTACTTACTTACTTACTTACTTACTTACTTACTTACTTACTTACTTACTTACTTACTTACTTACTTACTTACTTACTTACTTACTTACTTACTTACTTACTTACTTACTTACTTACTTACTTACTTACTTACTTACTTACTTACTTACTTACTTACTTACTTACTTACTTACTTACTTACTTACTTACTTACTTACTTACTTACTTACTTACTTACTTACTTACTTACTTACTTACTTACTTACTTACTTACTTACTTACTTACTTACTTACTTACTTACTTACTTACTTACTTACTTACTTACTTACTTACTTACTTACTTACTTACTTACTTACTTACTTACTTACTTACTTACTTACTTACTTACTTACTTACTTACTTACTTACTTACTTACTTACTTACTTACTTACTTACTTACTTACTTACTTACTTACTTACTTACTTACTTACTTACTTACTTACTTACTTACTTACTTACTTACTTACTTACTTACTTACTTACTTACTTACTTACTTACTTACTTACTTACTTACTTACTTACTTACTTACTTACTTACTTACTTACTTACTTACTTACTTACTTACTTACTTACTTACTTACTTACTTACTTACTTACTTACTTACTTACTTACTTACTTACTTACTTACTTACTTACTTACTTACTTACTTACTTACTTACTTACTTACTTACTTACTTACTTACTTACTTACTTACTTACTTACTTACTTACTTACTTACTTACTTACTTACTTACTTACTTACTTACTTACTTACTTACTTACTTACTTACTTACTTACTTACTTACTTACTTACTTACTTACTTACTTACTTACTTACTTACTTACTTACTTACTTACTTACTTACTTACTTACTTACTTACTTACTTACTTACTTACTTACTTACTTACTTACTTACTTACTTACTTACTTACTTACTTACTTACTTACTTACTTACTTACTTACTTACTTACTTACTTACTTACTTACTTACTTACTTACTTACTTACTTACTTACTTACTTACTTACTTACTTACTTACTTACTTACTTACTTACTTACTTACTTACTTACTTACTTACTTACTTACTTACTTACTTACTTACTTACTTACTTACTTACTTACTTACTTACTTACTTACTTACTTACTTACTTACTTACTTACTTACTTACTTACTTACTTACTTACTTACTTACTTACTTACTTACTTACTTACTTACTTACTTACTTACTTACTTACTTACTTACTTACTTACTTACTTACTTACTTACTTACTTACTTACTTACTTACTTACTTACTTACTTACTTACTTACTTACTTACTTACTTACTTACTTACTTACTTACTTACTTACTTACTTACTTACTTACTTACTTACTTACTTACTTACTTACTTACTTACTTACTTACTTACTTACTTACTTACTTACTTACTTACTTACTTACTTACTTACTTACTTACTTACTTACTTACTTACTTACTTACTTACTTACTTACTTACTTACTTACTTACTTACTTACTTACTTACTTACTTACTTACTTACTTACTTACTTACTTACTTACTTACTTACTTACTTACTTACTTACTTACTTACTTACTTACTTACTTACTTACTTACTTACTTACTTACTTACTTACTTACTTACTTACTTACTTACTTACTTACTTACTTACTTACTTACTTACTTACTTACTTACTTCAACACTTACTTACTTACTTACTTACTTACTTACTTACTTACTTACTTACTTACTTACTTACTTACTTACTTACTTACTTACTTACTTACTTACTTACTTACTTACTTACTTACTTACTTACTTACTTACTTACTTACTTACTTACTTACTTACTTACTTACTTACTTACTTACTTACTTACTTACTTACTTACTTACTTACTTACTTACTTACTTACTTACTTACTTACTTACTTACTTACTTACTTACTTACTTACTTACTTACTTACTTACTTACTTACTTACTTACTTACTTACTTACTTACTTACTTACTTACTTACTTACTTACTTACTTACTTACTTACTTACTTACTTACTTACTTACTTACTTACTTACTTACTTACTTACTTACTTACTTACTTACTTACTTACTTACTTACTTACTTACTTACTTACTTACTTACTTACTTACTTACTTACTTACTTACTTACTTACTTACTTACTTACTTACTTACTTACTTACTTACTTACTTACTTACTTACTTACTTACTTACTTACTTACTTACTTACTTACTTACTTACTTACTTACTTACTTACTTACTTACTTACTTACTTACTTACTTACTTACTTACTTACTTACTTACTTACTTACTTACTTACTTACTGACTTACTTACTTACTTACTTACTTACTTACTTACTTACTTACTTACTTACTTACTTACTTACTTACTTACTTACTTACTTACTTACTTACTTACTTACTTACTTACTTACTTACTTACTTACTTACTTACTTACTTACTTACTTACTTACTTACTTACTTACTTACTTACTTACTTACTTACTTACTTACTTACTTACTTACTTACTTACTTACTTACTTACTTACTTACTTACTTACTTACTTACTTACTTACTTACTTACTTACTTACTTACTTACTTACTTACTTACTTACTTACTTACTTACTTACTTACTTACTTACTTACTTACTTACTTCAACACTTACTTACTTACTTACTTACTTACTTACTTACTTCAACACTTACTTACTTACTTACTTACTTACTTACTTACTTACTTCAACACTTACTTACTTACTTACTTACTTACTTACTTACTTACTTACTTACTTACTTACTTACTTACTTACTTACTTACTTACTTACTTACTTACTTACTTACTTACTTACTTACTTACTTACTTACTTACTTACTTACTTACTTACTTACTTACTTACTTACTTACTTACTTACTTACTTACTTACTTACTTACTTACTTACTTACTTACTTACTTACTTACTTACTTACTTACTTACTTACTTACTTACTTACTTACTTACTTACTTACTTACTTACTTACTTACTTACTTACTTACTTACTTACTTACTTACTTACTTACTTACTTACTTACTTACTTACTTACTTACTTACTTACTTACTTACTTACTTACTTACTTACTTACTTACTTACTTACTTACTTACTTACTTACTTACTTACTTACTTACTTACTTACTTACTTACTTACTTACTTACTTACTTACTTACTTACTTACTTACTTACTTACTTACTTACTTACTTACTTACTTACTTACTTACTTACTTACTTACTTACTTACTTACTTACTTACTTACTTACTTACTTACTTACTTACTTACTTACTTACTTACTTACTTACTTACTTACTTACTTACTTACTTACTTACTTACTTACTTACTTACTTACTTACTTACTTACTTACTTACTTACTTACTTACTTACTTACTTACTTACTTACTTACTTACTTACTTACTTACTTACTTACTTACTTACTTACTTACTTACTTACTTACTTACTTACTTACTTACTTACTTACTTACTTACTTACTTACTTACTTACTTACTTACTTACTTACTTACTTACTTACTTACTTACTTACTTACTTACTTACTTACTTACTTACTTACTTACTTACTTACTTACTTACTTACTTACTTACTTACTTACTTACTTACTTACTTACTTACTTACTTACTTACTTACTTACTTACTTACTTACTTACTTACTTACTTACTTACTTACTTACTTACTTACTTACTTACTTACTTACTTACTTACTTACTTACTTACTTACTTACTTACTTACTTACTTACTTACTTACTTACTTACTTACTTACTTACTTACTTACTTACTTACTTACTTACTTACTTACTTACTTACTTACTTACTTACTTACTTACTTACTTACTTACTTACTTACTTACTTACTTACTTACTTACTTACTTACTTACTTACTTACTTACTTACTTACTTACTTACTTACTTACTTACTTACTTACTTACTTACTTACTTACTTACTTACTTACTTACTTACTTACTTACTTACTTACTTACTTACTTACTTACTTACTTACTTACTTACTTACTTACTTACTTACTTACTTACTTACTTACTTACTTACTTACTTACTTACTTACTTACTTACTTACTTACTTACTTACTTACTTACTTACTTACTTACTTACTTACTTACTTACTTACTTACTTACTTACTTACTTACTTACTTACTTACTTACTTACTTACTTACTTACTTACTTACTTACTTACTTACTTACTTACTTACTTACTTACTTACTTACTTACTTACTTACTTACTTACTTACTTACTTACTTACTTACTTACTTACTTACTTACTTACTTACTTACTTACTTACTTACTTACTTACTTACTTACTTACTTACTTACTTACTTACTTACTTACTTACTTACTTACTTACTTCAACACTTACTTACTTACTTACTTACTTACTTACTTACTTACTTCAACACTTACTTACTTACTTCAACACTTACTTACTTACTTACTTACTTCAACACTTACTTACTTACTTACTTACTTACTTACTTACTTACTTCAACACTTACTTACTTACTTACTTACTTACTTACTTACTTACTTACTTACTTACTTACTTACTTACTTACTTACTTACTTACTTCAACACTTACTTACTTACTTACTTACTTACTTACTTACTTACTTACTTACTTACCTACTTACTTACTTACTTACTTACTTACTTACGCCTGTTACACCTAATGAAACATAGTCTGCCGACCGGCATTCTACTACCCACTCTGTTCTACTCTGCCTTCCTTTCTAATTCTACCCAATTCTTGTTCATTCTTCTCAATTATATCTTCATTACTCGGTGTAATGTATTCCTTGGTCTTTCTCTTCTCTTTTGGTTTTGAGGATTTTGTGTGAAGGCTTGCCTTTTGACATACTTCGGTGCTTTCCGCAATGTTTTTCTTGTCCACTTCCAACACTTCACTCTCATTTCTTCCTCTACTGGATTCTAGTTTGTACTCTCACACAATAGGTTGTTGGTAATAGTTTCTGGCCAATAGGTCCGAAGTATTTTGTGTAGACAGCTGGTAATAAACATTTTTCTTCTGGATGATTGCTTTCGTAGTACTCCAAGTCATCATAATAAAAGATTGTTACATTCTTTTTGATAAATTTTCTTCAGGTTCTACAATTCATACATCCAAATTCTTAATCCTAAACAATGGCCAGATTTAAAGGAAATTACATCGTTTAAAGTTAAAGCATATGAATTTTGGATTTTTAAACATAATAGTGTGTTCGAGTCCTAGAGTGAATATCAACTCTGAGATACAGGTACATCTAGCTGACGAGTCCCAAATAGGACAATTCGCGTATCCTTGACTGCACTGTTAGCCATTATCCATCTTTACATAGAATGTTTATGTATAAAGTCAATATCGAAGCAATCTGCATAGTTTTCACATATACCAACAAATGATTGATCAATTGCAGTCCTAAACAACAATGGGCAGACTTAAGCAAAGTAACACTAAAGGAATCTAAAAAAAAAAATAGAATAAAATTGTTACTATTTGAGATGACTTACATGAAATATTCACTTGAATCAACTTATAGGTTCAGTGAAATTGTTAAGATCCCATGATCCGCCATAAATATACGATCAAATAGGAGAAAGTGAAAGTATAAAATAGTACAATCACACATTCATTCAATTGTGTTATGTAAGACTATAATGTATAAAACATAATAAAGTAGGATCCATATTCATTCGGATCATGGATCTTAACAATTTCATTGAATATAAGATTTTATATTTCAGTGACTGATAGATTTGTTTTATCTTCATAGTTTTAATTAAATGATTCCTTTTATGAAGACTGTTGTGATTTGTTTTGTAAAGAATGATGAATAGTGGCTAGCAGTGGAATCCATAAAGCACGTTTCGCCCTATTTTGGGACTCGTCTCAGAGTTGATGTTCACTCTGGGACTCAAACCCAATACGATTCGTCTCAAACACAATCGCGTTATCCACTCAGCTACTGAGTCCTGATAGCCACAGACTGATCAATTACAGTCTTAAACCTCAATGGGAAGATACAAGCCAAACAATATCAAGTGAATCTATTATAAGTTTGTTTTATTTTTAGGCGGTAAATACAAAATGTTAATTTACAAATGACTTATATCGTTATCCAGCATCGATTTAAGAAGTGATTTAAGTCAGTGTATTGATAAGCTGAATTATTTAGTACGTCTGATCATCCTTCATGAATTAATAAATGGTGACAGTGATGATTTAATTACGGGTAACTTCTGAGGACTATTTATGGACTAATATTAGTTATACATTTTCTTATTGTATAACTATTCAGTAACTAGATTATGTATATCGATATTCCTCTTTTTTGATGGAGTTTTGTTCTCTGACCTGGATGGTTTAGCCGTGAGGCTTTCATCGTTCTTCTGATCGACATCATCAGCACAAACTTCAGATAGAAGTGAAGTGTTCGAATTTCTTCATATGTGTTTCACAGCTTGTTCCTCACTTATATCAATACACGTAGACAACTGCGAACACTCATTCGTTTGGAAAAATGTGGAAATCTTGAACAGAGGAAATTCCAAAAAACGCCGAAGAATATTTAGAAGCCTGGCACTCAGGTCAATCAGCAATCAACAAGCACATTGAAATCGATCCAATTTATCAACCAATCAGGAAAATTATGCACAAATATAGGAACAAAAATCAAACCAATGGGAGATACAACCAAAACAAAGAAGTAAACAATGACAAATTTCAGGTCAATAAGAATCAATCAACGTCGAGGTGTACAGAACAAGCTGTGAAACGCATATGGAGAAATTCGAACACTTCACTTCTATCTGAAGTTTGTGCTAATGATGTCGATCAGAAGAACGATGAAAGCCCCACGGCTAAACCATCCAGTTCAGAGAACAAAACTCCATCCAAATCATCCACCTGAGCTACAAATCTTCTCCATCATCTATGTTCCTCCTATTATAAGCTTCAGTTTGACTTATAGACTATTATGATACGATCTACTGTTCTTAAATTATGTTCACTTTATTGATTACAGTCTCCCACAATCACAGACACTTCTTGACTTCATCTTGTATAAATGTTATTTCGTATTTTATAACGGGATGTGGTCTGTTTAGTTGGTATATAAACTTAGTATGTTTGAAATAAATGATCAGTATAGTGGAAGCTGTTATTGTTATTCTGGAATCAACTGGGCTAGGCGAACAAAAGACCAATAAGGACTTTAGGCTGCTCATATCGGCTGAACGTCATTGGTTTGGCACAGTGATAAGATTGCATAAGTCGTATTACAACTGACGTACAAATCACGTGGTAACTAGCCGGATTTAAAGTCGCAACACACAGTATCTCTGCCATATAAAAAAAATAAAAGTTTAATGTTCACCACATTATTTACTTGTAGAAAAGGCAAGACTCAATTATTAGGATTTAAAGGGAATTCGTGTGTTTCCATTACTGAATTACACGTTGTTTATTTTGGCACACAATTGAGCCATTGAGTGATTAATATTAGCCATAATCATTAACTAGTACAGCTTGACATAGCAAATCAATTCATATGAGCGAACGTTTCTCGTCAGAGATGAACGACCTATACTTCGCAGATTCATCGAGTATTTCGTTGGGCTACATTTGAAGAAAAAGCTATCAATTCATTTTTTTTTCTGTCATTAATCTGAGTTTTTAAGTTTCCTTTTATCCGTCCCTTAACACTTTACTTATGGAATCATACTCTTTAATCATCGAGTTGGAAATGCATACTATGAATATGCTATTGAATTGTACACAATGAGCAAAATAATGTTCCAACTAGTTAGTTGATTGTAGGATTTATTACAAATCGCATAATATAACCTAGTTATGGATTCCTTCGTCATGGTTAATAATCCTATAATTTCAATAGTTGAGATCATCAGTCAATTGATACTAGATCACCATGGAAAACGTGGAAATACAGGAAAGCCGTTTTTTTCATATTGTGGAACTCCTCAGCAGTGCAAATCCTCTATCCCGCTTCACGAGATTCGAACACAGAACATATCGGTCTCGTACGCGAATGCTTAACCAGTAGACCACTGAGCCGGACGGCAACCAACAGTGTAATGTATAACTTCAACCAATCCACGAAATTGAGAGACCACATTCACCACTGTCTTCAATAAGTTACTATCTCACAAGAGACCCAGTTGAACTCGACTGGTCACTGCTTCTCTTTAGAACTCCAGGAAATACCTCTTGAAATTGAAATTATTACAACATCCACAAGAACCCCTTCTGATAATTATCCTATAAAAATCATGGAAAATTGAGTTGTTCTTCTTGTAAAATATCCAAACACACTGAATGTTTTGAGAAACTTACAGAAAAACTAAAAAAATACCTTCTATTTCTTAATACAGACTTTGGTGTTTGTCAAATGAGAGAGGGGTGTTATTTCTTAATATAAACACTCTATTTCTCTATCAACTAGATGGATTCCTTGGAATGAAAGTGTAAAGATTTTACAGTACAGTTTTTAAAAATTAGACTCAATGAATGGTTGACTTGATAAAATTATCTCAAAGATCCCATATCAGTAACTCACAGTCTATTCATTGTGGAATTATATAATCGGTCTAGATGATTTATAACTTTCTAAATAAAAAAAAATTGGTCTATATTTGAACAACAGAAGGTCTCATCATAACCTCGGTGATATACTCACATGGTATTGTTTGTTTGTATCTTCTCATTGTTGTTTTAGGATTACATTTGATCAGTCTGTTGCTGGCATATGGGACGACTCTCAAATAGGACGAAACACGCCTCCTGAATCCCACTACTAATAACTATCCATCTTTGTTTACAAAGCTCTATGATATACCTATCAAGTTACATTAGTTCACATTTAATCAGTAATTTTTCGATCTTATCTACTTATTTACTTACATTACTTACGCCTGTTACTCCTAGTGGAAAATCGGCCGCTAACCAACATTCTCCAACCCATTCTGTCCCACTCTACCTTTCTTTCTACTTCTATCCAATTCTTGTTCATTCTTCTCATGTCTGTCTCTATTTCTCGGTGTAATGTAGTCCTTTGTCTTCCTCTTCTCTTTTGACTTTGGGGATTCTACGTGAAGGCTTTCCTGATTGTGTGTCTTATCCACTTCCAACACTTCTTCCTGATTTGTTCCTCCACTGGAATCTGATTTGTTCTCTCATCTTATCTTTTATTATCAGTGTAATACAAATCTACAAATTATCAATATAAAGTAACATAGTTAAACATTATCCAACTATTTATGTTTCCAACCCGAAGGAAAGAATAATCAGTTTTAATTAAATGATTACTTTATTGAAATTCTTGGATAATTCAATATAAATGATTCTCTTGTTTCCTTCTTCTTGTTCTTCTTCTTCTTCTCCTTCTTTACATTCCATCTGAATAGTGATTAGATAAATAACTACACACAAAAAAAGACAATATGGCTGATTATTTTTGTCAGAACAAAAGGAAATGGATTGCATCAAGTTGACATTATTAATGTAATAACATAAATGATAATGCATCACTGACATATAGACTTAATGTATGTATAGAATAGACATTGAGGATTAATAATGAAGATGAACGAATTATGTAATTGTGGGTAATACACTAAATTAACTATTTAATTAAGATAATTTCAATGAAATTCTATGTAAGTATTAACTTAATTACTTACTTACGCCTGTTACACCTAATGGAGCATAGACCGCTGACCAGCATTCTCCAACCCACTCTGTCCTGGGCCTTCTTTTCTAGTTCCGCCTGGAGTCCCTCTGAGGGCTACTGCCAGTCTCAAGCCCGGATAAAGGAGGAGGGTTGGGCATGGGGTTAGCGACTCCAACCCGTAGAAAACTAACTTGCTGGAAATAAGCTAACCAGAAACCAGGAACTACTAACTAGTTTGTAGCATTTACTGGCACTCTGAAGTATATTGGAAAAAATCAAACTGAGTAGCCATGATAACTGTTTTCTCCATTACTTGTTACTTTCATATATATATATATATATATATATATATATTCAGGGAGGGGTTCTGTAGATATTATAGTAATTTATTAGTTGAATTCATTAGTCGATTTTAGCTAGATCACCATGGAAAACCTCGAAGCGTTAGATGGCCGTTTCATCCTAGTATGGGAATTCTCAGTAATGAGCATACACGATCTCGGCTTGCGAGATTTGAACACAGGATCTATGGGTCTCGCGTGCGAACGCCTGACCCCTAGACTACTGAGTCGACATCCAATGGTGTTAATGTCTAACTTCAACTAATCTACAAAATTGAACGATACATCCACCATTTTCTTCAATAAGTTACTATGTCACAACAGACCCGGTTGAACTCTACTGGTCACTAAGAATTCAGTATCCACTAAGCTTTATTCATAAATTTCATTCAGTTAGGTACCCTTTAAAGAATTGTTATTCTGAATCGATTTAGATTAATCCATGAATTTCAGTATTGAATAAAGATGATCTTAAACATAAAAAAAACAATTCGAACCCAGGACCAACCAGTCTCGCACGTGAGCTCTTAACCTCTAGATCGTTCCAGGTTTTCTATGATGGTCTAGCTTTGATTGACTCATGATCTCAACTATCAAGATTACTATAATATCCAGAAAACTCCTCTCTGATTATAACCATCATATGCTCACTAGTAACGGTTTCTAAGATGTATTTAGAGAAGTTCCAATGAGAAGCCGTGACCAGTGGAGTGAGTCTGTTGTGAGATAGTAACCCACTGAAGTTAGACATTAACACCTTTGAATGCCGGCTAAGTGATCCAGATGTTAAGTGAAACTGATAGATCCTGTATTCGAATCTTGCGAGGCGGGTTTGCGGATTCGCACTGCTGAGGATTCCCATACTAGAATGAAACGACCGTTCAGTGCTTCCAGATTTTCCATGGTGGTCTAGCTTCAATAGATTCATGAATTCTAATATTAAACAGTTGATAAATTAGAAGCTCAACAATCACCATGTTTGAACTAACTCGTTTACTGAAATAAGTCACTTTTATTTGAGAAGCCTCTAAATATCAATCATAGTCACAGAAATACTGTCGAAATATAATTTTAGTGCTTCCAAACTTTTTGATATTACTGATGAAATAAAGTATTCATTACTACTTTACGAAGCACAGTATTCCAAAACCGTAAATGAGTAATATCATGCCTGATATAATATTAAGTGATTAAGGGTTATATGCAATATGATATTCTGGTTAGCGATTTTTTAAGAACGTTGTTTTCTACAGGATGAGGTTGTTGACCACATTCCCAAACCTTTTACTTTACCCGGGTTTCGAACCGTCAATAACCGGAAAATCATCGAATTGCATCATGAGGCAAGTGTTAACTTGAAATCCTGAAGGAAAACAAAAAAGAGGAAGACCAAAGAACACATGGTGCCAAGAATTGGAAGCAGACATGAAAAGGACGAATAGCAACTGGAAACAACTAGAAAAGATTACGCAGGACAGGGTTGGATGGAGAATGTTGATGGTTGGCCTATGCTTTTTCATGAGGTTTATCAGCTGTAAGTAAGTAATTAAGTAATGTGTATGATACTGTAGTGGTATTGTGCCCTAACCATACAATCATCAAAGCTGGACACAAGACATTTCGGGAAACAAATGTTCAACATTTAACGCGGAGAATGACCCAACGATGGTGAAGGCGAGAACAAGGAATTGAAGGAAATTCGAACTAGTGGGACGGTATGACTCGGCCTTGCAGGAGTGTTCGATCTGTACCACTTGTTTTTACTCATATTATGAACGTGGAAAAATACCTACGAGACAACTATTACCCACAAAAGTTTATTGACAAATATAAAAAGCCATAAGAAAACAATACTGACGTAATTATAGTCAATAAAAAACCAATAATTATAAATCTTAACTTCAAAGGTGATGATGTTGCAGACGCAATCAACAGGAGACTGGATACTGCGCTAGCCAGAACTTATCCGGCAGCCAAACTATTATTTTAATAACTAAATCAAAGGTTGACATGCACCACTTTCATGTTGCCGCCAACTGTATTTATAAGTTCATGTTTACCTGCTAAAGCGGCTACATTGGCTGAACAGAAAGGAGGGCATATTCTAGATTTTTTGGAACATGTTCCAAAAAGCCTTAGAACAAGAAAAAGACTCTAAACAGTGCAATTACCAAAAATATACTGGATACAGGACATCAGGTCAATAACTTGCAATCTTTCAAGGTGATTAGTAAGCAGCCGAATTTCAGTCTTCTGATGTTTTCTGAACCAAATGCTATCAGACGCCAAAAAACCTGAACTATGTGTTCAAACGGAGATGGTTATTAATCTTTCCTTGCCTTGATGACAAATATTCCTTCGTTGAATCTTAGGCATTTTTTTTCAAACTCTTCCCTGCATTTATTACAACATCATTGAGTTTTATCTCAACTATCTTTCAAATTAATAATCTTATTTTATCAACTGAACTCTACTCATTTTATTCCTATCAATGTTTACTCATTATGTAATCACTTGTTTCTAGCCCACTTTTGAACTGTTGTCACAATCAATGTTGTAGAATGTTCTTTTACATAAGGTATATACATTTATAATATTCAAACTATTACATTTCACAATTGATTGATCACTGGGTGGTGATCAATCTCATGCTTGTCTAGTCCTTATTAGTGCAGATCGAATGCTATCGATCATGTTGCAATGTGGCCACCAGTCTAGGTGACTCGACACTGCGGGCACTATGTATTGAGATTAGATGGTGGTTGGAGGTAGTCAACAGGAAACCCTGGACCCGGGTTTCGTGCTACTTGGCACTCGTCAGCAAGGTGTACCTGTAATCTTGAGGGAACTGGTGCTCCCTGGCGGATTCGATCTCGTGTCACCCAGCTTCACAGTCAGAGACGTTACCACTGAGCTATCCGAGCCGTGACTAACCTCCTGTAGGACTGAGATGTAATCACAATTAATTGATCACTGGGTGGTGATCAATCTCATGCTTGTCTAGTCCTTATTAGTGCAGATCGAATGCTATCGATCACGGCACGGATAGCCCAGTGGTAACGTCTCTGACTGTGAAGCTGGGTGACACGAGATCGAATCGGCCAGGGAGCACCAGTTCCCTCAAGATTACAGGTACACCTTGCTGACGAGTGCCAAGTAGCACGAAACTCGGGTCCAGGGTTTCCTGTTGACTACCTCCAACCACCATCTAATCTATTACATTTATTTACACCCTTGTTATACCATACTAATATATCTTCAATATAACTTCCAACCAAACCCTCACATATAAGTCATTTAAATGCATTATATAATTATGATTCTTAAACATCACAGGTTGTAAGCAGTTGACGAGAACTAGACGAAATCAGAATGAATTCATGCTATTCTACTAGAATCTTTGGTTCTTGCTCTTTTCAAAATGATAAAGGGAACTATGTGTGTGTCATATTAAATATGTTGTTCTATCTCTAGCTTGATTGTACAGGGGCATCACTCTTCTCTCAATACCGGGAAAAGTCTTCAACAGGGTGAAGGACTGCGTAGACGCCCAACTTCGTGACCAACAGGCAGGATTCCGTAAGGATAAATCGTGTACAGACCAAATCGCAACTCTACGGATCATTGTAAAACAATCAATTGAATGGAATTCATCACTCTACATCAACTTCATTGACTACGAAAAGGCATTTGATAGCGTGAACAGAACAACACTATGGAAACTTCATCATCATATATTGGTAATGATTACCCTACTATGAGTCAGTGTGGACAATGATATGACTTCCATGTAAGATCAAGAGATTAGGCAGTTACATCATAATAAATCTACAATTTTAAGATTACGTCTATTATGAGTGGTACTAATATCATAATATATCATAATTCTACATTATTGAACCCAACATGATATGAACACGCAAACTTCTGATCTGGAGTCAGTAACGGTTGTCTAATACTACTACTATTTTCAAAGATTATAATGTTGATATTAGTTGAAAAAAAAAGGAAAACATCTTTAAATACATACAAAACATTCAAAAAAAAATTTGTTTAGTATTATTATCATGTCAGAAGGTCTTCATTTAGAAGAATTATGACGCCTCATAATGAAAGCCGAATTCCTTCGGAAGTTACGAGGCCGATGCCCCTTCTGACAACCAGAGCAACCATTTATTTAGGTACATGGAATGTTCGTACAATGTGGGACAGCGGGAGAGCCTTCCAAATTGCTGCAGAAATGAGAAGATACAACCTAGAGGTACTTGGGATCAGTGAAACACATTGGACGCAAGTTGAACAACAACGATCAACTACAGGAGAGCTCCTGTTATACTCCGGCCATGAAGAAGAAAATGCTCCACATACATAAGTAGTTGCATTGATGCTGTCCAAACAAGCACAAAATGCACTTATAGGATGGGAATTATTATCATAATTGAATTTCTTATTTATTGGACAGTTTTTTTTGTTTGTTTTAACTTAGTTGTCATGCCCTCATTTAGTTGTTATGACATAATCAATGAGGCTTTCATTGATTTTTTTTTTGAATAATATAAAACCTGTACTTTATTGGAAATCGATAATTTGTGAAAATGTTTCCAATAAATAAATAATAATATATTTTACAGATTGAAATCATGAGTCAGTTCAAGCTAGACCACCATTGAAAACCTGGAAGCACTGAACGGCCGTTTCGTCCTAGTATGAGACGCCTCAGCAGTGCGCATCCACAACCCCGCACCGCGCGGGGCTCGAACCCAGGACCTGCTTTTTTCGCGCGCGAGCACTTAACCAATAGACCACTGAGCCGACATCCAACGGTGTTAATGTCTAACTTCAACCAATCCACGAAGTTGTGCCACCGTACACCATTGTCTTAAGTGAGTTCCTATCTCACAACAGACCTGGTTGAACTCCACTGGTAACAGCTTCTCACTAGAACTTCGGGAGTTTTTCCTGAAGTCAGTCACTAGAGAGCAGTTGATTATTATCAGAATGGGTTTTGTGGAGATTTTAGAAATCTGTGATTTCAATCTGTGAAATTTCTAAAAATCTCCACAAAACCCATTCTGATAATAATATATTTGTCATATCCCAATGAGTAGAAAATTAGATTTTCCGACGTTTCGTGACTTAGTGTAAGTCACTTCTTCAGAGTAAATAAATAAACAAATTAAAATTAATCTAAGTTTAAATAGTACAACGGAACAATGCAAACATAATATTGGATCAATCAAAAAACAGGTCTGAACAAGTTGATGTCATGTCATTCCGGTCAAGGAGATTCATAAGTGATAAGTATGTAAATTTGTGTGTGTATGTATATGTGCATTGTTTAAGAATGAAAACTTGTGTGACCTTTATGGTAAGAAAGGATAGAGTTTAAATTTGTAATATGATAGTGTGAAATTGTAAATACGATCAGACAGAATGGTTAGGATAGATGATCCAAGTAGGATGTATAGTAAGACCTTCCTTTCTATTGAGAGAAGTAGGATTAAGCATTATATGGAACGCCTCAGCTACCCTCCTTTCTTTGTAGTTGGAAAAGCCTTTTTAAAATCGATTTGGTGGTTGTTGAAAATGGCATGAACTACTATTGCCGATTTAATTTGAAGTTGGTTCAATTCTACAGGATTGTTAGGAAGTTTCTTTGTGTACTTAATATGTTCTTTGGCTCTAGTCAAGATTTCGCGGGATGACTCTTCAATATAATAGGCATCACAATTAATACAACCTAATTTGTAGACACAGTTCTGTGTGGACATGAAAGGGATTTTTTCTTTCAGGCGAACTAAAGTATTACGTAGTGTGTTCGTTGTTTTGTAATATACTTTAATTCTGTATTGTTTTAAGATCCTTTGGAGTTCTTCTGTTGTGCCATGACGGTATGGTAGAACTACAGTACCAATCCATGGCATTTCATTCGAATTATTATTATTATAACGCACTAAACTGTCTTAATTTAATATACTTCTGATAATCTTCATAGGAAAATTATTAAATTCTAAGATACTAATTAAATTCTTTAGTTTTTGTTTATCTTCTTCTGATGTGATGATCTTGTCAGCTCTTCTAAAAAAGTTTTAAGGCTAACGAGATCTTTGCACTGAAAGGATGTGCTGAATGGAAGTCAATATAACGATTTGAATGCGTCGGCTTTCGGTAGATGGATAGATTTAGACTTCCATTTGGATTTCTTTTTACTAAGCAATCCAAGAATGGTAGCCCACCATGTTCATGCACATTTTCATTCGTGAATTTGATATGCGATGAAAGCGTATTTATTCGTTTTGAAAAAGATCTTAGATGAGTGTTTTTTATCACAACAAATGTATCATCTATACATCTAAGCCGAATTCATGGTATAATGTTGTGGGCGAAGATATTTGATTCTATGTATGCCATAAAAAGGTTGGCTTCAACAATGCACACATACATACACACACAAATTTACATACATATCACATTATTACTATTATTATTAATGGCTTTATTCAATATTATAGTTTTGGTACAATATAGAATTCTCAGCACAGGTTATTTCAACATATTAATTACGCAACAACAAAAAAAACAGTAACGAATACAAAAAAAGACAAATGTTTTTTTTAAAAAAAGCTTCGCCTGTAACTCTTCTAGAGTTACTGCCGGTCCCAAGCCCGGGTAAAGGAGGAGGGCTGGACATGGAGTTAACGTCCCCATCCCGTAGAAAACTAACTCGCTAAAAAAACGCTTACCAGAAAAAATAATCCAAACTATTTTAACTCTGCCCTGGGAGTTAGAAGGTCTTCATTTAGAAGAATTATGACGCTTCATGGTGGAAGCCGAGTTCCTTCGGAAGCCACGAGGCCGATGCCCCTCCTAACAACCACAGCAAAAATTTTTATAGGTACATGGGAAGTACGGACAATGTGGGAAACCGGGAAGACCAGTCAAATAGCAATGGAAATGAGGAGATACAACTTAGCAGTACTGGGAATCAGCGAAACTCACTGGACCCAAGTTGGACAGAAAAAGCTAGCTACGGGAGAGATGCTGCTATACTCCGGTCACGAAGAGGACAATGCTCCACACACTCAGGGAGTCGCTCTGATGCTGTCCAAATTAGCACGAAATGCACTTGTAGGATGGGAATCTCACGGATCCAGAATCAGCAAAGCATCATTCAAAACAAAGAATAACGGGATGACAATGAATATTATCCAATGTTATGCACCCACCAATGATAGCATCGACGACATTAAAGATCAATTCTACGAGCGGCTGCAGTCAATCATAGTGAAGTGCCCAAGAAACTACCTCACCATTCTAATGGGAGATCTAAATGCCCAAGTCGGAATAGACAACACCGGATATGAAGATATCATGGGACGACATGGACTGGGAGAGAGGAACGAAAATGGAGAAAGATTTGCAAATCTATGTGCATTCAACAAATTGGTCATAGGCGGCACAATATTTCCACACAATCGTATACACAAGGCTACATGGATCTCACTGGACCACACTACAGAGAACCAAATAGATCATATTTACATCAACAAAAATTCCGAAGGACAATGGAAGATGTGAGAACCAGGTGAGGTGCTGACGTAGCTTCAGATCACCACCTAGTTGTAGCCAATTTGAAACTGAAGCTAAAAAAGAACTGGACAAGTGGACAAACAGCAATACAAAGGTTCAATACAGCCTTCCTTCGAGATACTGACAAACTCAATGAATTCAAGATAGCTCTCAACAACAGGTTCCAAGCCTTACAAGATCTACTGAAGGAAGAAGAAACTAGTATAGAGGACAACTGGAAAGGCATCAAGGAAGCATTAACTTCAACGTGTCAAGAAGTTCTGGGTCTAAAGAAATACCATCATAAGGAACGGATCTCTATAGGAACACTGGACAAGATCAAAGAAAGGAAGAACTAGAAGGCAGCAATTAACAACAGCCGAACACGAGCAGAGAAAGTCCAAGCACAAGCTGAATACATAGAAGCAAACAAACAAAAGAAGAGGAGCATTAGAGCCGACAAGAAGAAATACGTGGAAGAACTAGCACTGACGGCAGAAAAAGCTGCTAGAGAAGGAAATATGAAACAGCTTCACGATACAACGAAGAAACTAGCAGGGAAATACAGTAAACCAGAGAGACCGGTCAAAGACAAAAAGGCAGGCCAATCACTGAAATTCAACAACAGCGAAGCAGATGGGTAGAATACTTCGAGGAACTCCTGAATAGGCCGGCTCCAATGAATCCACCGAACATCGAAGCAGCACACACAGATCTTCCTATAGATGTCAACCCACCAACGACGGAAGAAATTAGAATGGCCGTCAGACAAATCAAGAACGGGAAAGCAGCAGGATCCGACAACATACTAGCTGAAGCACTGAAATCAGACATCGAAACAACCACAAGCATGCTTTATCTTCTATTCAAAAAGATTTGGGAGGATGAACATGTGCCAATGGACTGGAAAGAAGGACACCTCGTCTAGATTCCAAAGAAAGGAGATCTGAGCAAATGTGAAAACTACAGAGGCATTACACTACTGTCAATACCAGGGAAAGTCTTCAACAGATTGTTGCTGAACCGGATGAAGGATGCAGTAGACGCCCAACTTCGAGATCAAGAAGCTGGATTCCGTAAGGATCGGTCGTGCACAGACCAAATTACAACACTACGGATCATCGTCGAACAATCAGTTGACTGGAACTCATCACTATACATCAACTTCATTGATTATAAAAAGGCATTTGACTGTGGATAGGAGGACATTATGGAAACTTCTTCTTGAGAAAATTGTCAATATTATCCGGAACTCATACGACGGACTACAGTGCAAAGTAGTGCATGAAGGACAGCTGACAGATGCATTCCATGTAAGGACTGGAGTCAGACAAGGCTGTTTACTCTCTCCCTTCCTCTTTCTTCTGGTGGTCGACTAGGTTATGAAGACCTCGACATCTGAAGGAAAACACGGAATACAATGGACAGCTCAGAATCAATTAGAAGATTTGGACTTCGCAGATGACCTAGCTCTCCTATCTCATACACACGAACAGATGCAGACAAAGACAGCCAGTGTGGCAGAAGTCTCTGCATCAGTAGGCCTCAGCATACACAAGGAGAAAACCAAAGTCCTCAAATTTAAAGCAGAGAACAGCAATCCAATCACTCTTGATGGCGAAACTCTGGAAGATGTAGAATCCTTCACATACCTGGGAAGCATCATCGATGAACAAGGAGGATCCGATGCAGATGTAAAGGCGAGGATCGGCAAAGCAAGGGTCGCATTCCTACAATTGAAGAACATATGGAACTCAAAACAACTTTCAACCAATATTAAAGTCAGAATCTTCAGTACGAACGTCAAGGCAATTCTACTGTATGGAGCTGAAACTTGGAGAACTACAACAACCACAATCAAGAAAGTACAAGTATTTATAAATAGCTGTCTACGCAAGATACTCAACATCCATTGGCCGGATACCATCAGCAATAGCCTTCTGTGGGAGAGAACAAACCAACTTCCAGCTGTAGAAGGAATTAGAAAAAGACGATGGAAGTAGTGGATAGGACATACATTACGCAAATCGTCGAACTGCATCACGAGGCCAGCCCTAACTTGGAATCCTGAAGGGAAGCGAAAAAGAGGAAGGCCAAAGAACACATTACGTTGGGAAATAGAAATAGACATGAAAAGAATGAATAACAATTGGAAGGAGCTGGAAAGGACTGCCCAGGACAGGGTTGGATGCAGAATGTTGGTGAGCGGCCCATGCTCCTTCACTTGGAGTAACAGGCGTAAGTAAGTAAGTAACTACCTAACAACAAGCATAGTTATCATTTCTAGAGTTGAATAACAAAAAAAGACTGACTATGAAAATCTCTATAAAATCTGACCAAAATAGACTAAACTGAAAATAAACATCAGGTTTTAATTCTGATTAATTTCTATTTTAGTATTGAATTTCAACCATTTATCACAAAAAGTGGATTATTTTAAACAAAAAAACATTTATAATCAGAGTGAGGTTTTTGTGTTGAGATCATGAAGCTAGACTACAATCGAAAACCAGGAAGCACTCAACGGCTATTTCGCTCTATTATGAGACTCCTCAGCAATGTGTACCTATGATCCCATCCCTCGAGATTCCATAGGTATTATACCGGCTTAGGCTCGAATCTTGAAGAGGGGGATCGTGGATGTATATTGCTGAAGAGTCCTATATTAAGATAAAATGGCTGTGCAATGCTTTCAGGTTTTCTATGGTGATCTAACTTCAATTGACTGATGAATTCAATCATTAAAAACATTTATAGTGTTATCATTATTGTACATTGAACTAAATGAATAAAAATGATATATGTATTCAGTAGATTTTATGAGTTTTCTTCCTTTTTTTTCGTTTGGTTATGATTTTTATCGGTTTCAGTTATTACTATGGCATACAGTAATTATAACTGTATCTATATAGATCGAGTAATTGAATTCCCTTTTACAATTTCATCCCAGTCAGTATAATATATATGTGCTTATTAATGGATTTTGAGATAGTGGAGAAGATTTGTAGCTCAAGTGGATGACTTTCATGGAGTTTTGTTCTTTGAGCTGGATGGTTTGGTTGTATCCTAATGGGCAGTTGATTAGAGGTCTATATCTTCACACTTGTTGGTAGAGCATGCTGTCAAAGATACTCATGAAGAAAATATAGTTGTTCTCGAGTGAAAGCCTCACTTTTGACGAAATTCTCCCATTTTCAAACAACGAAAAGCGTATTACGCTTTGTAGCTCAGGTGGATGATTTTGATGGATTGTATAAGAAATAGAATTCATTTTTGTAGATTAATGATTCTGACATTTTGTATAGTTTTATATCAATTTTCATGTTTGTTTGTTTGGTTGTTTGTGTTTTTAGTATGCAATTACTACAAGAATATAATAATCGACATCAATGGTGTCCCATTTGAACATCTTGGCTACTTATCCCAACCATCTAAATATTTCAACAAGTTATCTTGTTTTCTTATTTGTTTTAATAGATCATTATATCGATTAATTGCATAACCTCTATTCAGGTGTACAACTTTTTGTTGTACAAGTTATAAAAAGAGCTCAATCAGAGACATGGTGGTTGCTGACGATATGTAATGAAAAGAATATACATCATTGAAATGTCAATGAACTGGACTGCTAATATCTAACTGGTGATCACTCAGTATTTATCATCAGAAGGTTCTAACCAGAGACATCGTAGTTACTCGCAATATACAGTGAAAAGAATATACATTATTCAGATGTCGATGAACTTGACTGGTAACATCTAATTAATGATCACTTAGTGTTTATCCTCAGGATCAAACCAAGAAATAAGAAACGGAAACTTGTTGAAATACTTTGTATTGAAAATTCTATATTGTACCATGAATATCATATTCAATAAAGCTAATAATAATAAATAAGGAAGATTAGTTCAGTGAAAAGTTCTCTTTTCGGCCGAATTCATTTTCAAAGCTGTACAATCGCATATATATATGTACGTATTTACCTGTTCATTTGGAGCTAGGTATATAGACCGTTCAATGCGTTCTTTATCTAAAAGAATTTAAGAAAATTATCCAGTGTGGCTAAGAACAGGAAGAAACGGCTCAAGAACAAAAAGTCTCAGATAACTCAAGCTGCTAAATATATAAAGTACAATTTATGATTAATAAGTCATAAAGTGGGTAAAAGAATATACTAATACTATTACTACAACTACAACCACAACTACAACCACAACTACAACTACAACTACTACCACTACTACAACTACTACCACTACTACAACTACTACCACTACTACTACTACTACTACTACTACTAATACTACTACTACTACTACTACTACTACTACTACTACTACTACTACTACTACTACTGTGGTGTAGGTTACTTATATCCACACAAGTAGTATATAACGGTGGTCAGGCATAGAATACATTTTAGTAGAAGGTCGGTAAAGAAAGAAAGGGAACGGAGCGTAGTTGGTATTAAAACGCATGAACAATGAAATCTGAAACATTTGGATTGATATTTGCAACAGGAACTGTCCAGTTTTAGATAATGGATTGATATTATGCAAATTAGCTAGTTACTATATGATTCTCAGATTTTATTAAAATGCTGTGTAATTCTGTGTCAAATACATTCGAATGTCTCCACTTGTGTTTTTGTTCACTACACAACAACAACAACTAGTACTACTACTAATAGTAATAATAATAATTGAATGCCAGTATACATAACTTATACCATATATAGTGGTTAGGCGTTTACACGCGAGACCGATAGATCCTGGGTTCGGATCTCGCGTGTCGGGATCGTGAATGCGCACTGCTGAGGAGTCCTATGATAGGACGAAATGGCTGTCCAGCGCTCGCAGGTTTTCAATTGTGGTCTAACACCAGTAAATGATCTCAATCAAATGCATTCTAGGAGAAAATCACAGGACATCTTAGCAAAATCTGAGAACCATACGGTAAATAATTCATTTGCAAAATGTCAATCAGTCGTCTCAGACTTTACTGTTCCTTCATTTCCACAGCAACCATTTATTGTTCTCGTTCAGTTTTCTTCGATCTTTTTAACCTTCTACTCCCAGGTATTTCACATAGGATTGATGATACATACTACTTATATATGTCAAAATCAGTAGCACTCACCACAATACAATCAAATAATCCACTAAATTATGTAATTTTCCTCCATAAATACATAAATTATCAATAAATGGTAATTAGTTAGTGTTTATTATTTAAAGTCTAACTATTAATTACAAGGAGGATATATGCAGATGAAAGCGCAATAATTGGTCAAGTAAGGAACGCACTTCTACAACGGAAGAACATATGGAACTCAAAACAACTGTCTTCAAACCAACATCAAAGTCAAAATCTACTATGACAACATGAAGATAATTGTACTGTATTGAGCTGAAACGTGAAGAACTACTACAACCATCATCAAAAAGGTGCAAGTATTTCTAATCTATTGTCAACGTATGATGCTCAATGTTCGTCGACTGGATAATATCAGCAACAACCTACTGTGGACGAGAAAAAACCAGGTTTCAACTGAAAAGGAAATTAGGAAAAGACGTTGAAAGTGGATAAGGCACAAATTACGCAAATCATCAAACTGTATCATGAGGTAAGCTCTAACTTGTCATCCTGGAGGGAAATGGAAAAGTAGAAGACTAAAGAACATATTACATTGGAACTTGGAAGCAGACATGAAAAGGAGGAAACCACTAGAAATGATTGTCCAGGACATTATTGGATGAAAAAATGCTGGTAGTTTGGTTTATACTCTTCCACAAGTGGTAGCACTCATACGTAATTACGTAAGTAAGTAACTATAAATCAATATAAATGGAATAATAAGAAATCATTGTATATAAGATGATATAATTTGATCAGCTTAGCAACTGATATCTATTGATCATTCCTTTTTGTATCTAGTTGTATTCATATTGATGAACATTTCTATAGTTTCTAATCATTAAACTCTTCGTGACAATTATCATTAAAGAAAATAGAAGAAAAAAAAATCAGTTTTTCTTCCTTTCCTTATCAACAGATAACGTGATCATATAAGTTTAATGATGTTTTTAAGCGGAGAAAAACCACCATAAAATGTTTTTTACATCAGTTTTCCATCTGAATAGATTAGGAATAGAATCCATTTATTTTCACGCTTAATCATTCGTGTAAACAGAATTAATATACAAATGCATTTCATCTTGTCCTAACAATAAAATAGGTTTATGATTTGTTTGTTTTTTTGAGTCATAACTCCGCCTTGAGCCCCTTCTTGGGCTACTGTCGTTTCCAAGCTCGGATAAAGGATGAGGGTTAGGCATGGAGTTAACGATCCTATCCCGTAGAAAACTGACTCACTGAAAAACGCTAGCCAGAAAAAAGTAACCAATCTTATGTTTGTTTAATCATTTGAGGGATTGATTGAATCCTATTAACCACATTTTGATATGATCACAAGTTTAAGCAGTCGTGTCAGCTATAACGAAGCCGATATACACAGTTTCTTTAAGATTGCCACCAACCCCTATTGATATCTAGACCTATTCTACATGATTTCTTATCTCTTAAACTGTAGTGCTCAAATAGCAACTTCATTAATACGAATCAATCAGCTGTAAATATTTCAGAAACGTAACATTGGTCAGTACCCAGTGGACAATAAATGTAAAACTCTCGGTTCTATAGGTGGTCAGTTGTGGGCTGGATAGCTCAATTCTATTGACTAACATCATTCGATTCATTATCTCAATCGAAAACTTAATGATCTCCACAAACCAATACTAATAATTACCATGTGCTCACTAGTGATTAGCTTCGTGAGGAAATTCTCATAGTTCTAGTGAGAAGTTATGACCACTGGAGTCTGACCCATGTTGGGTAGAGACAGGTATCTACCTCAATAGAATGGTAGATGATCGTGCAATTTCACAGATTTGTAGAAGTTAGACATTAACACTGTTGGATACCGGTCTAGTGATCTAGTGGTTAAGTGTTCGTGTAGGAGACCGAAGGTCCTGAGTTCGAATCCCATGAGTGAAATCGTGGATGCGCACTGCTGAGAAATCCCGTAATAAAACAGGACGGCCATCCAGTGCTTCCAAGTTTTCAATGACGATCTAATATCGATCAGTTCATGATCTCAATCAATGTTTAACAATCACCATAATCCCATACTAAGTGGCAGGAAATATTGAAATCAACTTGGTTTATTATATGGATAAAATGTTGGAAAATTTTTACCATAAGATGTTTGTATGTATGATTAAAGAATAAATCTGTTTTTATCATATGACTGATAGATGTAGTTGATGAGAAGAATTTATTCGAATATTCTCTATCTTTACAGATGTCAAGAATGAGATTACATAATTGACATGTTTAGAGAGGAAGTGAAAGTTTATCTGATAATCTGATTGTTTTATTGAACTATTAAATCTATGAATTTTAATTTGTTTGTTTTGTTGTTGTTGTCAAAACTTAATCCCACGAGCGGGATCGTGGATGCGCACTGCTGAGGAGTCCCACAATAGGACGAAACGGCCGTCCAGTGCTTCCAGGTTTTCAATTGTGATGGTCTAACATTAATCGGTTCATGATCTCAATCAAAGACAAGATAGTTAGTTATGTAATTGTAGTGTCAATCTTATATGGGTTATTATAGACTCCAGATATAGAACAGTTTATTCATTCTTCTTCAGTTACATTTTGATCTTTTCAATTATTCGCTTATCAATCTTGACGGTTTTCATATGAATGCATGTGTGTGTGTGTGTGTGCACCGTTTACCTCATTCACCATGTATCTATAGCTTATTTTTGTCTGATTATAAATATTGAGTCACGCTTGATCAAGTTGAGTTGGCTCACTAATTTTTTCTTCCTCGCTTCGCTTTTCCACTTTTCATTCTAGATATCTGTATGAATAAACGAGTGTTTGAAATAAATCCATACAGCGTAACCCATATTTGGCTTCTTATTACCACCGTCACACAGACGGGGCTAAGTAAGAGGTAATATATGGAGTTAAATGGAAGATTTATAGTCATAGCACATTCATATATGCATTAAAATCGGGGTCATATCAATGCGCCACAGAATAAGAACTCATTTATAAAATAGAGGATCAGTAAACAAACACTGAAAAGAAGGAATCCTTCTATATCTATTCTATAGTGTAGAAGTTCTGTATGGTAGAATAAAACGATTTTAGAATATACGGGTACAATCAGAAACGTACTTACGCTTGTTACTCTTCGTCAAGGAGCATAGGCCATCCAACAGCATTCTCCATTCAACTCTGCACTAGACAATTCTTTCCAATTCTTTCAAGTCGCTAATCATTCTGTTTCCAATTTTCGGTGCGTTGCGTTATTTGACCTTTCTCTTTTCCTTTTTTCTTCAGGATTCCAAGTTAGTATTTTCCTCGTGATGCCGTTTGTTGATTTCCTAAATGTGTGTCCCAACCACCACCTCCATTGTCTTTTCCTAATTTCCTCGTTAGCTACAAGTTGATTTGTTATCTTCCCCAGTAGGTTGTTGTTGATGATATTCGGCCAACGGACATAGAGTATCTTGAGTAGACAGCTATTTATAAATACTTGTATCTTCTTGATGTTGGTTGTAGTAGTTCTTCACGTCTCACCTCAATACAGTACAAATATCTTCATGTTGTTATTGAAGATTGTGACTTTGATGTTGGTTTGAAGACAGTTGTTTTGAGTTTCACATGTTCTTCAATTATAGGAATGGTATCCTTGTTTTGCCAATCTTTACCTTTACATATGCATTGGATCCTCGTTGTTCATCGATGATGCTGACCATGTCATCTACGCAAAAGATTCTATCTGTTCCAGAGTTCCCCCATCACGTGTGATTGGGTTGGTGTTCTCTGTGTCGTATTTGAGGATCTTGGTTTTTCCTTTGTGTATGTTGAGGCGCACTGATACAGAGGCTTCTGTTACATTTGTCTTCGTCATCTGCATTTGTTAGTGTGTATGGGATAGATGGGCCATGTCATTTTCATTACATTCCGTGCTTCCCCTCAGATGTGGAGTTCTTCATAATCCAGTCAACAACCAGAAGAAAAAGGTAGGGGGGGGAATAGGCAACCTACAATATTTATATCTTACAGCCATATGTTTATAATGTTCATTTGCCAATTGTTTAATCTTATCATCACTTCCATTTAGAGATGAGTCTTTCATTTAATTTACCGGTAATCATCACTCTAAAATACAATTTACATTAATGATGACATATATGATGATACAATTTTCCTCTGTCATTAAAAATGTAACCAATTTGTTTCATATATCATCAAATATCTTTTTTTTTCTATATGGTTATCATGATGCTTGATCACTTGTAATCGTTTCCATTTTCCACTTTTCATGAATTACCATTTAGTGACTAGGTATCATCAATGAGAATTCCTATTACGTAATAGTTATCAGTGAAACTCCATACATCATAATTTTGTCTAAAAATAAGTGAATAACATATTATTCTTTCTTTCTTTCTTTTCATTATTATTATTATTAATGCATATTTAGTTATGAGGCATTTTGATATGTTTGATACTCCATCGCAAAATCATCCTATTGCTCTATTCTTTACAATAAATCAATATCTATGTATACATATACACGTAAACTGTATGAAGTGATCAGTAAATTCATAGATGCATACTACTTTTTATCTTCTTGTTTAAGTAGTCAATTGTGTATTGAGGTGGGGTTGTGCAGACAGAGGGTTAGTGTATAGCATGTTGTGTATGTTGGACATCACTCATCATAATACTATTCAATTTCTTTATAATTATGGGGTTGTGGAGATTATTGCGTTATTGAATGAGATTATGAATCGATTGATGTTAGACCATCATTTAAAACCTGGAAGCACTGGATGGTTGTTTTGTCCTATTGTGGTACTCCTCAGCAGTGCACATCCATGATCCCGCCACGCGAAATTTGAACACAGGACCTATCAATCTTGCACACGAGCGCTTAGCCACTAAATCATTGAGCCGTCATCCAACAGTGTTAATGTCTAACTTGAACTTATTCAAGAAATTGAACCAAGCATCCACCATTGTCATCAGAGAGTTACTATTTCACAACAGACTCGGTTGAACTCCACTGGTCACTGCTTCTCACTAGAACTCCAAAATATAATTCTTGAAGGCAGTCACTAGTGAGCATATGTTCATTGGTATCAGAAGGGGTTTGTGAAGATTGTAGAAATTTCATTTCCACAATTGTTCATTGTTCAGGTCAGCTTAAAATGGATTTTGTTTTTCCAATTTTTTTCTCATCATATAAATTGATCGTTGTCAAAAATATCAGAATATGACCAGATGAAAAATTAATTGATTTAAATTGGTTATTTAAGTAAAGTATTAACAGGCAAATTCATCATTTCACTAAAGTAAATGATTTGAAAGCTTTTATTTATTGTCTTGACAGAACCTTATCCTAACCACGATGGGAGGTGTTCACTAACTCTTTGGTTCAGTTGCCTGGTTGTGCGCCTAATATAGCTTTCTCCACAGGAGCAGCTGAATTCGTAGATACACATAGAAGTGGCATAACCAGGTAACTTATTCTTTAGTTGGGGAAACACCATAGATCGGGTCGAATACGATAGACAGAGGTTGGCTGCATTAGGCGCTCTCTTCACTGCTCTAGTCAGTCTATCATGTAGTAAATCACCAACTACATATCCATTGAATCGCAGCTTCACGAAGAGAGGTTTCTTACTAGCCGTTGATGTCGTTATTTTTTTATTTGTTACACGCAAGTGTTTCTTCAGAAGCTCTAATTCCTTGTTAATTGTATCAACTGAACATATCTTAATAGCTCTATTTGTCAGATATTTAACTAAGTTTTTCTTATAATGAAGAGGTACAAAGCTTAAGGAATGTGTGTATTGGCTTAATGAAGAACATTTTCTATACACACTTCTACTGATAGAACCATTTTCTTTTCTATTTAACAAAACATCAAAGAAATGTAGTTTATTATCAAGTTTCTCTTCACATGTAAATTTGATGGCTGGATGTTTATTGTTGTGTAGTTCTAAGAGTTCTTTTCCAACGTTCTGATCGATAATAATGAAAGTGTCATCAACGTAACGACAGTAGAAATTAAGCTTATTGATAACATCTTTGACAGATTTGTTTCGCAAGTATAAGACCTAGAGGTGAACCTATCGCTATATCATCAATTTGTCTATATTGTTTATTATTAAAAATAAAATGGACATTCATTGTACATTTCAAAGATAATTCTTTGAGACTAAACTCAGCAATTCCAATATTGATTTGTTTTTCATGTAATTGTTGGCATACAAAGTTAATAGTTTCAGTTAAAGGTATATTGATGAACAGAAAATGCATAAAGATAGTTATAGCAATTCACACACAATATCATGAATATAGATATCAGAAAACTTTATATTTGAAAGAAAATACTTTACTTTAATGTTATGACTTTGTCTTCATTCATTGTTATTGTTAGAATCGCTTATTACTTATACTTGCAAAATGAGGAATCATTGCAATTCCTATAATGCAAAGTAAGAACATCAAAACTGGTGGAGACTTTTTTTTATCCAAAACACGACGACGACGACCCTGACCCTAGTCGAAAACAAACTCATTTGTATATTGATTCGTACACTCGTTTTGCTTATTAATTAAGATAAAATCACATATATCATTGTTCATTTAATACAAGAATATGGTATGTTATACTGAATAGAATATTACACTGGAAAACAAAATAAATAGTACACTGAGTAATCATTGTATTGAATTAGAAAACGTCAGTGATATTCAGTAAGAATACCAATGATTAGAAGAATGTATTGTTTCCTTTTCATCATATCATATGAGCAGGACATGGCACACATGACATTGATCACCACACAGTGATCAATCAATTGTAAATACTTCTCAGTCCTATAGGATGTCAGTCGCGGCCTGAAGTTGGATGACAAGGGATCGAAACCGTTAGGAAGCACTAGTTCCCTCAAGATTACAGGTACACCTTGCTGACGAGTGGCAAATAGCACGAAACCCGGTTCCAAGGTTTCTTGTTGACTACCACCAAATACCATCTTATCTCAGCATAGTGCACTCAATGTCAGGTCACCTAGACTGGTGGCCACATTGCAACTTGATCGATAAGAAGGACTTGACAAACATGATATTGATCACCACTCAGTGATCAATCAATTGTCGATTCCATCATATCACTTTTTTCAGTTAAAACTTGATATATTGGCAGTAAACTTTTAAAAAAAGGTCACTTTATTAGTAATTACATTGTTAATATTCATTCTGGTATCTCAAACTGATCTCTAATATCATTCTTAGATTACTTCGTTCAGTAGGTGTTTCAATCTATTTATCTAGAAAAAAGTAAATAAATTTAGTGTGATGTTGCTATAAAGAAAACTAATCATAAGCCCTTAAAGTTACATTGTCTTTCCCAGACAACTATAATCATTTAAGTTTCATTATTTTTTGTCAGTATGTTTTTATCATTGCAAAGCAAGGACAACATTCCTACACTTGAACAATATATGGAACTCAAAACAACTGTCAACCAATATCAAAGTCATAAACTTCAATAAGAACTTCAATACAGATTTACTGTAAGGAACTGAAAAATCGTCCAACTACTACAACTATCATCAAAATAGTAGAAGTAATTATAAACAAATTTCTACTCAAGATACTCAATATCCGTTGGCCGGATACCATCAACAACAGTTTTCTGTGTGAGAAGACAAACCAGCTTTCAGCTGAAGAGTTAATTCGAAAAAGAGTGAATAGAACACACATTACAAAAATCACGAGGCAATCGTGAACTTGTAATCCTGAAGGGAAGCGGAAAAGAGGAAGGCCAAATAATATACTGCACCAAGAATTGGAAGCAGACATGAATCGGATGAATAGCAACTCGGAAGAATTGGAAACGTTTTCCCAGAACATGTTTGGCTGGACAATGCTGTGAGGGCCAACAGGCTTAAGTAAGTATGTTTTCATCATTAAGATATGTTATCGTATTACTCATAAAGTGTTACAAAGTAATAATGGTAATGTTTAGCCATTGAGCCCCTATTCACTTGTTTATATTTTTAAATTAAATCAATTTATCATACTGCATAACTTTTCCATTGTCTGTAGTAAATAACTGCTTCACATCCGATATGATTGAACGTCGCTTTTCACAAGTCATTAGACGTCCAGAAAACACATCTTGAAGTTAGTTACTAGGGAGGACATATGTAAGTAGTGGAGAAGATTAGTAGCTTAGGTGGATGATTTTGATGGAGTTTGTTCTCTGAGCTGGATGGTTCGGTAGTGGAGCTTTCAACGTTCTTCTGAACGATACCACCAACATAGACTTCAGGTAGAAGTGAAGTATTTGAATTTCTCCAATTCTTAAGGTTTTCAAATGTTCTGACGTAAGTTTCTTCTTTAGCTTCATCTTCTAGTCCTCTATGAGGTGTTGTTATTTGCTGATCCTGTAATATGCATCCGTTATCACTAGGTGTACCATTTTTCTTCTACTTTGCTCAGCTATTCTCCATCCCAATCGGCAGTTGATTGGAAGTCTATATTTTACACTGGTTGGTAGAACATGCTGACGAAGATACTCGTGGAGAAAGTACAGTTGTTCTCAAGAAATTCAAACATTTCACTTCTACATGAAGTTTGTGCTGCTGCTGATGCCATTCAGAAGAACAATGAAATCTCCACGACCAAACCATCCAGCTCAGAGAACAATACTTCATCAAAAACATATGTAAATATATAATCCAAATTAGTATTAACCTCAAAGAAAAACAAATATATCAGTGAAACTTAATTAGTATATTAACTACTTAATGTTACTAATGGATACGTAAATTAGTTAAGTAAAATAATTAAAACAAAAACAAAAACAACAATCCCATCTGTTATTCTTCTCACAATTAAGTGGTTTAATTGCCAAATCTTCAATCATTTCTCGGCATAATTTGTTCTTTAGTCTTTCTCATCTCGTCTTCCTTTGGCCTTGAGGATTTCAAGTGAGACCTTGCCTTGTGACGAATTTGGGTGCTTACCTCAATATATGTTCTATCCACTTCCAGCGCTTCAACCTGGTTTCTTGCTCCACTGGGATCTGGTTTGATCTTTCTCACAGTTGGTTGTTGCCGATAATGTCTGGTCAACGGATCCGAAGTATTTTGTGTAGACAACTGTTAATAAACACTTGTATCTTCTGGAAGATGGTTGTGGTAGTTCTTCAAGTTTCCATTCGATACAATAGAACTGTTTTGACATTTGTATTGAAACTTCTGACTTTGATGTTGGCTTATGCACAGTTGTTTTGAGTTCCAGATATTCTTCAGTTGTAGATAAATCTAATATGACTCCATGTTGAAATAAATTAAGCTTAGAAAATGATTGAAAAAGGAATTATTACATGGAAGATATATGAGTGATAGAAGTAATTAGTTTCATCAAGATGTTGACTAAAATAATTAATCTTAAACAGAATTGCTACATGTTAACACTTTTCAGATAAAAATCAGAACTTGACAAGTTTAGATCATATCTGTATAGATCATAAGACACAGTGGAGCAATTCTTCTAGACTATCAATATCCAAGTCATAGAAGAAGTAACAAAATGTCTACAAAGAAAAGGCATAAATCAAAATGTTTCATGCCGATAGTTTCTTCTTTTTTGTTTCTTTATCGTATAAATTTAAAGTAAAATGTAACAAAATGTAAGTTTGATAAACATTTAAAGTTACGTGAGAATAGAACATGTTACATTAAGAATCAATGATATTCGGTAATAAAACGAAACTTTAACTGAACATACTCATATAAGTTATAAAACATAAAAAATTTGAAATGAACAATAGTCATAAACTTGGTGACGATTAATCGATAATGTATATAGATTGTAAGATGAAGATATATATATATCCATCAGTATAGGATTGTGGATAATATTTATTAAGATCCCCTCCTTCTTTGTTTTCAATGATGCTTTGATGATTCTGGAGCCGTGAGATTCCCATCCTAAAAGTGCATTTCGTGCTACTTCGGACAGCATCAGAGCGACTCCCTAAGTGTGTGGAGCATAGTACTCTTCGTGACCGGAGTATAGCAGCATCTCTCCCGTAGCTAGCCTTTTCTGTCCAACTTGGGTCCAGTGGGTTTCGCTGATTCCCAGTATTGCTAAGTTGTATCTCCTCATTTCCATTGCTATTTGACTGGTCTTCCCGGTTTCCCACATTGTCCGTACTTCCCATGTACCTATAAAAATTTTTGCTGTGGTTGTTAGGAGGGGCATCGGCCTCGTGGCTTCCGAAGGAACTCGGCTTCCACCATGAAGCGTCATAATTCTCCTAAATGAAGACCTTGTAACTCTCAGGGCAGAGTTAAAATAGTTTGAATTATTTTTTCTGGTAAGCGTTTTTTTAACAAGTTAGTTTTCTACGGGATGGGGACGCTTATCCCCATGCCCAACCCTCCTCCTTTACCCGGACTTGGGACCGGCAGTAACTCTAGAAGAGCTACAGGCGGAGTTGGTTTCGTAATAACTCATACAAATTACACTGCACTCTCAGTTGTAACGTGGCAGCATAGTTGATCTATAAGCCACTAGTCTAGGTGATTCGACATCGCCTGTACTATATTACGATGAATAAGTGGTTGGAGTTATTCTACAGGAAACCATGGATCTAAACTTCGTGTTATTTAGAACACGTCAGAAGTTCATTCGAAGTTCGGAAAGCTCGGCGTTAACACCTCTGACTGTGAAGCTGGAAAACATGGAACTGAATTTGTCAAGAGGCATCAGTTCCCTTAAGACTGTGGGGACATTTGCTGATGGCCACCAAGTAACGCGAAACCTAGATCCAGGGGGCGAGAATATAATTTATCGACGAGTCAGTCAGAGGCGTCTGAAGGATTTCAAGGTCACTGCTCCAATTTTAGTACCTTATGCACACGTACGGTTGGTTTACAAAGGGTTTTAGAAAAGACGTGATAATTAAGCGGCTATAACAAATGGAAATATTAAAAAGTTCTTTTATTTGTGATTGTGGTAATCAAATGACTGCTGGACCGTGTTCAGACTACCGTGATAACGTTGCCTTTCGATATGTGTTAGAGGAAGAACTCTGCTAGAATAGGAACTTTTTTCGCTCGATTTTTTTATTGTCGATCTTTCCTAACGCCACTCCTTCTTGCGGGAAAGCAGCATCGCTGTCATGCTGGTTGTCTTAAAAAAACACCTTACTACCGTCACACCTCTGTACAGTCAACAGTACGACTTCGCCCTCAAACCTTCGGTCTGCTGCTTCTAGTCTTACCGCCCTTCAACCGATTTTTCTGACATGGTACGATCTTGAGGAACGATTTTTCCAGCCAGTATAGGTCGACTGCTTCATCACGATAGGAAAGCCCGGCCATCACGTCAAAGTAGCAACAGTGGTGGACAAATATAAAATCCATATGATCATTTATCAACTCATTTGATGTAAGACAGTGAGATAGTGGATAAGATTTGTAGCTCAGGTGGATGATTTTGATGGAGTTTTGTTCTCTGAACTGAATGGTTTGTTAGTGGAGCTTTCATAGTTGTTCTGAACGATGTCATCAGAACAAACTCCAGGTAAAAGTGAACTGTGTCAACAATCAATAAACACATTGAAATCAATGTAATTTATGAACTAATCAAAAAAATCATGAACAAATATACGATGAAATCAATTGGAGATAAAATCAAAATAATGAATTAAACACTCAAAATTGAAGTCTATAAGACAACCTGTAAACCATATGTGAAGAAATTCGAATGCATCACTTCTATTTAAAGTTTGTGCTGATATTATCATTTAGAATAACAATAAAAGCTCCAATATCAAACCATCCAATTTTAGAGAACAAAACTTTATCATAAATGATAATAAAACAGTATTGTCTCTAACTAGATTGAAATTTCCTACTAGAAAAAAAATTATATAAATATATAAAATAATATTTATATCTATCTACTGATTTCACAATTTTTAATCCTTGTGTTTAACATATCATACCTCCTCCTCTTGAGATTTAGATGGTAGTTGGAGGTAGTCAACAGGAAACCCTACCTCTAACTACCATCTAAATATCAATACATAGTGCCCGCATTGTTGAGTCACCTAGACCGGTCACCACATTGCAACACGATCGATAGCATTCGATCTGCACTAAATAAGGACTAGACAAGCATGAGATTGATCACCACCCAGTGATCAACCTCCCCCTCCTCCCCCTCCGCATTAAAACAATGTTACTATACTCAAATAAAAAGAATAAAAACAAAAAGAAAAAATAATAATAACAATAATAATCGTAAAATTTAAATAGAAATTCTTTCTTGTTTTATTTATTGAAATGAATTTAATAGAACAATTAATGTTATATTCACTTACTAATATTATCATTATTAATTATCTGAAGGAATAATAATAATCATAATAGTAATAGTAATAATAGTAATAATAATAATAATAATGTTATGAAAATGGCACACAGCTCCGAAAACAAAAATATATTCATATAATATTAATGTCTATGATAGTTTCAATGTATGTTAGGGGAGGATGAGTTGTTGATTGTTTGCACACACACACACACAGACGCACACATATATTTATATATGTGTATGTATGTGCGTGTATATGCGTAAGGTTATACATTTAATTAAATTTATTTATTTTTGTTCTTCATTAATTAGTAGTCATGATTACAAAGGAATACATAATAGTAAGTTTTAATTAGTTTCTATAATTCATTATGATTTTTTTGTATACAGATCGATTTGTGTTCATAAATAAATCGATAAATCAATAAACCAATAAATAAATAAATAAACAATTATTTATGCATATAGATATATATATGTATACACATATATGCATGTAATTAATAAACATGTCCTATACTTTATTATAATTATGATTATAATGATTAATAATAATAATAACACATAGTTATTTGAAATAAACAAGAATTAGAAATTATGTTATTGAATGATGGAGGGAGAGAGCAGAAGGGAGAGTATAAGGTAATAGAGAGTAGAGAAGAGTAGAGTAGAGATGAGTAAAGTAGAGTAGAGAGAAATAAGTAAACACACTAATAGGATGGAATGATTAGTGAAATAAAAAGGATGAAAAAAAAGTGTTATTATTATTATTTTATGTTTATTCAATTTATATAAAGCGAAAGGAGAGACGGAGGAAAAAGAAGAATACTCACCATAACCTCACAATAATAATAATAATAATAATAATAATGAGAACAAGATACAAGAAGTCATAATACATTTTACATAGTTTATTTGTAGAATTCAAAGAAGTCACCATTCAAAACCTATTTCATTATAGATATTCAACTAATGACTATAGATTAAATGATACAATCAAATGTAAAAGGAAAATTATAGATTATTATTATTATTATTATTAAAAACAAATAACAATCTAAAAAAAGAAAAGATAAGTCTCATTCAACTTACAATTGTGTTACTACTATACAAATTGATGTTTTATATAAATATGGAGGAAAATGATACAATGAAGAAAAGAAAAGAAAAGAAAAACAACAACAACAAACAACAACTCGAACAAAAACAATTAGAGACACTTAGATTAGAGAATAACAATGAACGTCTATGAAAACATACACCATAATGTACTACTACTATACAAAAAAGTTGAGAATAATCAATGAACAAATTGTAGAAAAAAAACAACAGAGAATCATTAAAACAAACTAGTTTATTTTAGTGAAAAAGAGAAAGAAAGAAAGAAAGAAGAAAGAAAAGAAAAGAGAAAAACAGGCAAAAGAGAATAATGAAAAGAGAACAATCATAGTGAAATGAGCAATAAGATAAATTGTAAAAAATAAATGTGTATTTTCTTTCTTTCTTTCTTTCTTTATTTTTTCTCAAAGAAAATCTATATGGATTTTTCATTGTCATATTGTTTTATTTTTCAGTCTTTTTTTAATCTAGAATTAAAGTAATTTAATGAGTCCATTGAAGGTGTATGACAAGAAATAAGATCTGATTAATGATATAATAAAATTGAATGATAAAATATATAAGTGTCACTATATGATGAATTGTCATATGTTGTTATTGTTTCTCTTTTTTTCTTTTTGTTTGTTTATTTTAACAAATAAACAATCATTGACATCTATGTCTACATAGTAACAAATAAGGAATGTAAACATGTATTGTCTAATTTTCTTTTATTAGAATAGAACATATACTTATTCATTGAATAAGAACTATAGAAAATGAATTGAATAAAGTCAATCATCATTTAGATTATGAGAAGTGATAAAATGTGAAATCAATGAAATATCAACACAATTATAATAATATTGTATATAATCCTTTTATGGACTAGAAATAACAAAAGTAATATTGTATACTTGTGTGTGTGTGTGTGTGTGTTTGAGTATGGGTATTGTAAACACAATACTACATAATGAAGATGTATACATTCAATTGACTAATAGTTTGAATGTTCATGAAAATAGATGATTACTAATAGAAGGCGAGAACATGTAGAAGAAGAAGAAGAAGAAGAAGAAGAAGAAGAAGAAGAAGGTGATGGAGGAAGAACTAATAATTGACGTTTTATTGATAATACTACTGTATACAAAGAAATAATTCACTCTATACATCTATTATATGCATACGAAGACTAGGCAATAATACATATAGGAAAATAAACAGTCATAATATCAGTAGTAATAATAATAATAATGATAATAATATAAAAACAATTACCAACTGATTACACAAATCATTTGCACAAAAGGAGGATAAATTAATTGAATATAAATGTACATATAACACTATCAAACTTTTTTTTTTAAAGAAGTTTACACACAGTTTACAAACACACACACATTCACACAGAGCGAGACTTTAAACAGTGCTATTTCTGTGTTCAGCACTTATAATATAAATATTTCACAAATAAATATTGCATATCAGCATATAACCATGAAAGGGTATTCGGAAGTCAATTGATAATACCATATATATATATATCGTCCATGTGTATTACATGTGTATAAAAATATGCTTATACAATTATTTTGTCCATCAAATATAGATGTGTCCATTTATTCATTCATTAAGATAAATTATTACTCAAGTACAAATTATCCCATCATTATGTACTAGTACGGATGGAATGTGGTTGTATTTGAAGGCTAAACAAATGATTAAATAAGAAAAAAATCTATAATCATGAAGATAATAATAACAAATATATATATATAATAATCCCGCGATCGAGATCATGCATGTGCACTGTTGAGGAGTCCCACAGTGGGACGAAACGGCCGTCCAGTACATCCAGGTTTTCAATTGTGATGGTCTAACATCAATCAGTTTATGACCTCAATCAAAAACTTAACAATCTCTATAACCCTATACTGATATTAATAATATTTGTGCTAAACAAAAATTGGACTTAGAAAAATGAACAAACGATTAAATTTTATTAATAAACTGGGATCAACTTGAGAATTGTTAAAATTATGAAATAAGAAAACATTAGTACCGGCTTACGATTCCCGATTATTACGTTTATCAACATTGCCATTAGTGAACATTCATGATCTCACAAAGAATCAAACTTAAGTAATTCAGGTCATACATTAAAAGTATGATAAATTAAAGTCGGTAAATTGGTTAACATTTCCAACCAATATCGAGTGGAGATGATAATCATTCATTACGATTGTTGAATGGGATGATTATTATAATCTCGATACTAGTGACGTTCATCACTAATCAGATTTTACTTGAAACCATTTAAATTGGTCTAGATTTTAAATAATAATTCAATTTTATTATCTTGGAATTAATACTCACTATATACGCTGCAATACACCTTTGAATTATGTAACCACTTACCAAATACACTTCGGAGAAATCATGTCATATCAATATTATCTATCTTATTGATATTAATCAGCCTTTTGGGTTTAGTAAAAAGTAATCTAGGGCGTATAAAAAAGTTCTCACCTTAAATCTATCCTGTCAATGCTATTCTATTATCCGGCATGGTGAGCTTGAAATTGTACTTCTTATTATTTACTTTATTTTCTTTGTTTTCTGTTACCTTCCATTTGTCTAGTAGAACTTTTAATTTCTGATGTATAAACATTTTTAACAAGTATGTATATCTGTGTAGATCACTGACGTATGATGATCTGTGTCGAATGATTGGGGGCCTACTCAAGGTAGACGGATATACTATGAACAATCAGGTAACGTCGAATTGACATCTCACGGTTAGTACCTAACGTCCATAACCCCCTCATTGTACCCAGATATTATGGCTGGTTTGATGACCGTGCAACAAAATGCGACATTATTACATAAATATATTAGTAAGAGTGGGTGCAACGAAAAAAGTTAGACCTCTGTTGCATGGGCCAGTTCATAACGTGAAATTAATTAATGCACGTCGGTTGTTCTTGACCACGATGAGGATCGGTGAACTGCTGGATATTCAGTGTCGCGACTGATGTATGAGTTGACTAGAGCCCAGTGACATTTCACTAGCCCTACATGACTTACTTACTTACGCCTGCTACTCCTAATGGAGCATGGGCCGCTTACCAGAATTCTCCAACTCACTCTGTCCTCGGCCTTCTTTTCTAGTTCCATATAATTCTTGTTCATTCTTCTCATGTCTATCTCCATTCCCCGGAGTAATGTGTTCTTTAGTCTACCTTTTCTCCTCCTTTGGCCTTGACGATTCCATGTGAGGGCTTGCCTTGTGATTCGGTTGCGTGCATTCCTCAGTGTGTATCCTATCCACTTCCAGCACATCTTCTTGATTTCTTCCTCCGCTGGGATCTGGTTTGTTCTCTCCCATAGTAGGTTGTTGATGACAGTGTCTAATCAACGGAAACGAAGTATTTTGCATGAGCAACTCTTAATAACCACTTGTATCTTCTGGATGATGGTTGTGGTCGTTCTCCAAGTTTCCGCCCTTTACAACAGAACCATCTTGACATTTGTATTGAAAATTCTGACCTTGGTGTTGGTTGACGATTGTTTCGATTTCCAGATGTTCTTCAGTTGTAAATATGCTGCTCTTGCTTTGCCGATCCGCGCCTTCACATCTGCATCAGATCCATCGTGCTCATCAATCATGCTACCCAAATATGTAAAGGTTTTTACATCTTCCAAATCTTCTTAGTCCATTGTGACTGGATTGGTGCAATGCTGTGTTGTATCGGAGAATCTTGCTTTTCCCTTTGTGTATATTGAGCCCTAATACTGTTGAGGCTGCTACTACACTGGTCGTTTTCTCCTGCATTTGTTGTTGCGTTTGAGATAGAAGGGCCAGATCATCAGCGAAGTCTAGATCGTCTAACTGCATTCTAGATATCCTCTGTATACCGTGCTTCTTTTCAGATGTTGACGTCTTCATGATCTAGCCCTACATGAGTGATCAGATTATTGAAAATCGATTACATAAATACATTAAATAATTTAGATTATCTTCAATCTTATATTATACAAACAGTTCATTGTGGTTTATTAATTCAGTCAAAAAAAATTTTTAATCACATACTCATACACGGTTATCAATTAATAGAAGCTTAAATGAAAAAAAACTTACGGAAATCAACTATAAAAATGCCAAAAGCAACAAAAAAACTGTGACCAGTTTTGGTATAATCATCAGTCTATTTCCTTTTTACTAGTTGTTGAACCTAATTGACTCATTGAAGCTGAAGGTGTAGAGTTTTTGATGCTTTGTATGATAGGAGATTGTTGATCTGATGTTGAATGCATATTAGTTGGTACATGTTGTTTCAATCGTGTTGATTTAGAAAGACATAAGGCCGATGTTTCGTCGAACTCATCATTATCAAGTATCTCTCTCGGTGATCTACAAGTTTCTGATGGAGCTGATGGTACTGCAACTAATACAGGTTTTGGTAGACGACGTCCTCTTCTTTTAGCATATACTGGTCGTCCTGGTCTATACAGTCTAGGATATGAATCATCTGTTTTGATTGTATCATTTGAACAGAAAGCATCATTTAAATTTCCTTCTTCTAATTCAACTTTTGCAATATCCAATTCAAGTTGTTTAATAGTAGTAGTATTTCCACAATCAAGAGAATTTACACTCTCAGGTGGAGGAGGTCCACTAGCACCAAATACAGCACTACTTAATGGATCTTCTGTACTACCATGTATAACATTTGAGCTGGTTGTATTCGAACTGCCAGATCCACCTAAACCAGGTTCAGTATGACGACGATTCACTTTACGTCGTTTGCGTTTTTTCAACATAGTTGCCTTGAAATAAAAGTATAATACTGTTAATCAGATTATCATCATCGTAGGTTAACAAAAGTTTTCAAATAATACAATAATATATGTACATACTGTTCACATTTATAAATTTAATAAATCATAAAATGTAGCTCGCTAAACATCTAATGTCACCAGTGATAGCTGTCTTATCACATATAATTTATCTAAAGTCAGGATAAGATAAACATTTGATGATTTTGATTATTACACTGAGGAAGTCTAGGTAAGTCTACTGGACGAAACATTGGCGAGATATTATTTAAATTAAAATTGCTGAAATCAAACTGTAATAGTGAAAAATGTACGATCTAATTGACAATGAGATGGTGGAGAACTGACACAGGAAAACTGGAAACTCAAGTATACAGGAAACCGACCCATACAGATCAAATTCTCAACTACAACAGCAACAACCCAAGAGCTCACAAAATCAACTGCGTACACACATTGTTCAAGAGGGCAAGGACACACTGCAACACACTGGCAGCACGAAGAAATGAAGAGAAATACCTGAAGGACATATTTCAAAAGAACGGCTACCCAATCAACTTCATCAAAAAGCACCAACGGCACACAGCATCAGAATCCAAATCAAGCACAAAAATCAACAAAAGGATCACCCTACCGTACATACAAGGAATATCAGAAACCACAACGAGACTGCTGAAAACCTTCGGGATAGGTGTGGCACACAATCCAACAAAATCATTACAATCAATCCTATGCAAACCAAAAGATGAAATAACAAAGGAAAACAAATCAAACATCATCTACAAAATTGGTTGTACCAACTGCGAAAAACACTACATCGGACAAAGCGGACGCCCCCTCCACCTACGCTTACATGAACATCAATTAGCAGTCAAACACCATGATATCTCTTTACTTATATCAATGCACGTGGATAACTACGGACATTCATTCGATTGGGAAAATGTAGAAATCTTAGACAGAGGAAACTCCAAAAACACCAGAGAATTTTTAGAAGCCTGGCACTCAAGTCAATCAGCAATCAACAAACATATTGAAATCAATCCAATTTATCAACCAATCAGGAAAATCATGCATATATATAAGAACAAAAATCAAAACAATGGGAGACACAACCAAAACAAAGAAGTGAACAATGATAAATTTAAGGTCAACAAGAACCAATCAACATCGAGGTGCACAGAACAAGCTGTGAAACACATATGGAGAAATTGGAACACTTCTATATGAAGTTTGTACTGATGATGTCGTTCAGAAGAACGATGAAAGCTTCACGACCAAACCATCCAGCTCAGAGAACAAAACTCCATCAAAATAATTGACAATAAACTGATGCACATAAAGAATATATGTCTAGTTAATTTCTTTTTATTAATAATTCTTTTTAATAATTAAAACAAAAAAAAGGTATTTTGTTTACTTTTAAGGCTGAACGTAAAACTATAATTTGACCAGGTGGTTGAATCCATGGTTCACCATCAACTTGTACTGGAATATCACATTTCACTGTAATTCTTATCTGTAAAATATAATGATAAATAAAGATCAAAGTTATCGTGTTTTCAAAAGATTCATTATCTATTTGAGGACAATTGTAGAGATTAGTTCATTGTGAATATGTTGATTACTATTGATGATTAAAAAAAAACATTAGTTGTATGTTTTAAGTTAGTCCAGGATTACGTAACCAATTCTTCCTAGAATCTCGATTGACTATTTACACAACTAATCAATTTTAATAATTACTTTACATTTATAAATAAATAGTAAGAAGCAAAGAAAGCTCGGGTTTGAGCTACGATCAACAATCAAACTACTTTTTACTCAGAAATTGTTATATCCCGATAAGAATAATGGATGGTAACTTTTGGAATCCATTTATTGATCGACACTATGCGTTTATTTTTATCGTATAATTGTTAATTAACTAAACTATTCACAATTATGTTCCTCTGATCATAAGCTTTATTTTAACTTATGAATTGTTATTATAAGATTTTCCATTCTTAAATTATTCCCTGTCTATTAATAACTACCTCCCACATTCACGGCCACATTTGGCTAAATCTTGTACAGATGTTGTTTCCTATGTTATGGTACGATGTGGTCTGTTTGGTTGGTATATAAACCCAGTATGTTTGGAATACATGCTTCATATCGCAGAGGTTGAGATTGATGTTCTGGACTTCACAGTCGGGGCTAGGCAGGAAGCAGGACCGATAAAGACTATGGATTGCTCGTACGGGCTTTATGCGTCATTGGTCCGGTCGATAGATTACTGTTCTCTAATTAGCGTTATCATTAAGTTATATATAAATAAGGACACAGAGCATAAGTTTTAACAGAAATACGAAGCTTTTTCTATTACTAGTAGGTATTATTGTAAAGCGAAAGACTTTTATAGGTGGTACTCGCCAAGTTTTATTATTTAGATAGAAAAATTATTGAAAATTAAGGAGCACTGAAATAGTCTTGATAATACTTTATATAGATTAATTCAATAAATAAATCGAATCATCTTAATCTTTCATCAGTTACCTATTCATACAGTACAATATACTCATTATATGTGAATAAGCCTATAATAAATTGTGCAGATAAACCTTTGATATGATAAACAAGTTACACGCAAATATATAAGATAAAAATGAATACTCTTACATGACCACCTTGTGCTAAACGGATACCTGTACGTAAACCAGAAAATATTTGTCCCATATGTACCACACCAGTAACACCAACAATTTCAAGTTGACCATCAAAATGTGTTGGAGTTGTAAATGCATCATCTTTTTCAACACCCCATGGATTTGCACCAGCACCCCATGATAAAATATTTAAAATAATTACACCTTCTAATGGTGGTAAATCCAATTGACGACCATCTACTTCAACGATAATATTTTGATGTAAATCTTTACATTTTGTACGATTAACCATTTTACGTAAACCCATTTTTAAGTAAACACTTTTATTATGAATTCTGATAATTAGTTTGAGTTAAGAGAAATAAAAAGGGAAGAAGAAAAGGAATGATGTAACCAAAATATTGATAAGAACACAAAACAATTGTATACATTTCGTTGAGTAAATGCTATATATATACTTATGCCTATTACCGTTTGTGGAGCATAAGCCGTTATAGCAACTCACGTGCAATTGAGTCGGTTCCCATTAAATTCGGTTAGGTCATTTTGTTAACTCATTAACGAATTGAGTCATCCGTACAACAACAACAACAACTTATCTAAATCATTGTATCTTTATTACTATCGCGAATGTATGAACAGGTATGCTTGAGCATTGCTTACTGCCTGCCTACGCATGTATTCACGCTGTTAGGCTTACTACTAACCGCTTAATTGATTCGGTGATTCATTCATTTCACTATGTATATATATATATATATATATGTCCATGATATTCATGTTCATTGATCTCTCTCGCTTAATTGTACTCGATTATTCGTACTCATATTCGCTGACTCATTCACTCACTCGCTCGCTCGCTTGCCTACTTACCTTTCGGCACAACTCTTCTGTGCTTGTTCAACGCACCTGTAATTTTGGATATCTGTGTGTGGTCCCATAAGAAACGTAATCAACACTTTGTATTGGCCTTCTGATTAATGTATCGTTGGGGCGTTATCTAGTGACGGTTGTCAAGATGAACTGTATACGAAGTTTAAGGATTATATTGAATCACGACCACCATACCGTGCATGCATCTACACACACTTGAATAAGTTTAAAAAATTGATGCAATTAACAAACTACTTATTTATATAGTAGTATGTATTTTATAATTCGACTAAAATACATTTATGTATATTAATCTTACTTCTAACTAATGTGAAGTCGTCAGATTGCTTAGAATCAGCAGGACTTTAAAAAAAAGTTTTTTCTCAAATAGAATAAGAGTGATTAATATAAGTTCACCTTGTGGTATAATGATCATCAGTTTAGAACAGAAACGTGAACGAATATTAAATGAACTGTTGAATACAATGTGGAAAACAGATCTCATCTCCATTTACAATTTTATTTTTCAGTACAAATTGTAGTTATTATTTGGTAGTTTGGTACTGATTGAATTCTATTAATTAAGTTAGTCAATTTAGTCACTTTCATTCAAGTGACTAGATATGATGAATTCAGTTAGCTTAGTGTTATAACTATCATTGTTGTGTCTGTGGAATGTTTAAGTGACTTTTGCTTGATAGTGAAACCTCAGAAAGTTTCGAAAGGAAATTTATAGAGTTCTAGCGAGAAGCCATAACTAGTGGAGTGAATGCGTGTCGGGTGTAAGTTATCTACCGAAAACAATGGAAGACGATCGCGCAACAATGTAGATTGGTTGTTCATCTACATTAACATCGTTGGATACCATCTCATTGGTCTTGGGGTTAAGCGTTTGCGCACGAGACCAAAGGTCCTGGATCAGCATCCTGTGCGCACTGCTTAAAAGTTCCCTACTAGGACAAAACAGCCCTTCAGTGCTTTTAGGTCTTCAATAATGATCTAAAATTCATCGGTTCATGATTTTAATGAAATTCATCAATCTTACAACCTCATACAGAAGGTTTAGATAACTCTATTTATTAATGTATCATAATAAAATGATATAATCAACTTAGAAAAAAAAAAGATAAATTTGACTTATACCTGCTATTAAATTTTGCTGGATTCTCTTCACGTGCCATATGAAAATCTAAATTTAAATCAGCATCTATACCTAAACCGAAATAATTATTCATGACAAATATACGACTAGAATCTTCATTTGTATTTGATGAATTAGCTTCAATTTGTAATTGTTTCTTTTGTGCATCTTTTTCAGCTTGATCTGGTTTAATTACAACAGTCCAACGATCTAAGCGAATATTTTCTGCTTCAACAACATCTCTATTTACAATAGTAATAATAATAATAATAACAACGGAAAGACAAAAATAAATAGAATGAGGTAAGGGGGGGGGGTAATTTTTGAGAAAAATAGAAATCTATTAAGATAGTTGGTGACAAATTCATACATTTCATGAATGGGGAAATTCTTTTGGTTACCATACATGATAATATAACTACCTCTACTATTCCAAAAAAAAATTGTCTTGATCATTTCATTTGACTACACTCATATGGTTGGGCCACGTATTACGTATGCCTGAACACCGATTACCACGACGTGCAATGCTAACCGGGGTAGGGGATGGTTGGAAGAAAGTTAGGGGCGGCCAAACCAAAACGTGGCATCAGTGCCTGAAGTCACTAACTTCTAGTCTGAGCCATGTTGGTAGATGCAGACTACTTGGTTGGGATCCGCGTGACTATCGTAACCAATGGTTGGAGACTCTTGGTGACATGGCTCAGAATCGATCACAATGGCGTCGGTGTATACACTCCCTGTCTTCCCTTAAACTAAGAGACTAAAATCACTTCATTCTTTCTGTCTACGAACTAATTCTTTCTTCCTATACTATATCCTTACTGCAACCTTTGACCTAACCACTCCTATGAATCCGCTGTTCATCTTGCTGTGCTAATGAGGTATGGCAACCTGGACCGATGCACATATGTGCCTGGTCCTACGTTGTAGCTGACTGACTGACTGACACTCATATGGTGTACCATTTAAAACTCATGAATGTTTGTGTTAAGTTCTAAGCTGCTTATAACTGTCTGACTGATAAATGGGTTTTATAATGTAAATGATTTTGTTATCAATTGATAAACATGAATAAATATGTTAATTCTTGTTTAGTTTCATTTACATTGTTATTATTTTCATCCAACCAGTCGGATATTTGTATATTTAGCTGGGCATTGAAAGATAGTTTGTCAACTGAGACATCGTAAAATGAACTTGGAGTAAGTTTTTCCTTTAATCTCTCTTATTCTTCTCATGTTTTATTGTTATCGTGTAAAGTTTATCATCTGACTTACTATATAAAGAGGCTGCATGCTTTCGGGATTACACGATATTTACTCTTACGATATGTCGACTCTTTTATATTACCCATTATTCTTCACTGTTCTCCATTATCCTCTTCCGAGCTTTTGAGTAAAGAATTCGCTGTATTATGAAGAGTGCCGAAGGTAGTTGCAGGGTGTTCGGTGAATCTTTTGGAGTCATTTATAACATAGTTGTGGACAGACATCTAAAATCTAGCAAACTCCTAACAGGTGTTTTCAAATATTAGCCATCCACTTCATTCATATATTTCACCTCGTCTATCTTCTTGTAGAAGGAGACGTCAATACATTGGAATCTATACATTCAGGCAAAGGCATAAAAGCTCTACAATACCTAATCTAACAAATATACTCTGTGACGAACAGGCTGTTAGAGCTGGCCTAGTCAATAACATGTATTCTTAAACATGTTTCAAGGTAAAAGTGTTGAAAAGATTCAGATCTCTTCTTCTTTCTTTTTGTCATTGTGAAAGAAACTTGTTGAAATACCTCGTGCGGAGAATTTTATGTTGACTAAAGTCATTAGTAATAATAATACTAACTTATTTAATTTTCAACCATTTTCGATGGTTGATTGTAATTTTCAAAAGGAAAAATGTTTGGTAGATGAATAATTCATTGCAAATCTAATGACTATTTTCAAAAGTGATCACAGTCACACATATCTTAATTCGATATCCACAACTCACACTTGATAAAATGAATAACACTAATGAAGCAATCAAATCACATGGACATGGCTGAGTTTCTAATAAAATAACTCAAAAAAGCTTATAATGAAAGCAATAAATATGATTTTACCTGAATCAATCCTATATAGAATAGATACAACAAGTAATTAATAAACAGCTACTCAGGTCGGAATCATTCATCTAAACAGGATAATATTTCATACTACTAATAAGTAGTTAACTTTTTTATTGCCAAGTTTTAGGAATTCAACGGATAGATGCCACCCTAATTGAGAGACTCTCAATTTAATGGGGATACAAGCAACCGATATCAAGTCCACCTAAACACCAATAGTTTTTAAGGTGATTTCGGGAGATTTGCTGGCCAAGATGAGAAGAAGCTTTTAATTAAAGAGTAGATATTGGCAGAGAAGTAAAAAATATTCAAGATAAATATTTGTCATTTAGTCATACATGTTACTAAACTAAACCCTATATTATTTAAAAAATTCAGACTTTTTTGTCGCATTTCGCTTACTTCAGTATTGTTAAAGGTTCTTCACCACCAGTATAACCGGAACCCCAGCGTAAAACTCGTGCCAAGTCATTACCAGTACCCAGTGGTAGAATTGCCATTGGTGGTGTAGGACATGCAGCATCTTGACCAACGTTATCTAAACATGAAAGCGCCCATCCAACTGTACCATCACCACCACATACAAGTATTTTAAATTGTTTTAGATGACGAAAACAATGTAAACCTGGTAGGGGACCACCATAGTCCAAATTGAAAACTTGATGAGGATTTAACAGTTTCCGAAATGAGGTGATTAAATCGGCACCCTTTCAAGAAAAAATTCCAGGAGAATAGCATATTATACTAAGTGACAATAAACATTTTTCATAGTTTATGTCGAGGAGTGATCAAAGTTAGACCCACTATCTTAAGATCTCGATAGAAGCATAATTTTTAACAGTTTTATACTAGGACGTGACAGCTTTTCAGCGTTCCCCGGTTATTAGTGGTTACCTGACGAAGATCATTTCGTGACATAAACTAAGGAATTCACTAATTATGAGTTAAGAACGACAACGCTCTATTACACAACGAACTAATATTTTTTCTAAGGTACTTATTACCGATTCTTTTTACAAATATTAAGATACAAATATTTTACTCAATTAATTTCATGGTAAAATGTAACAAGTCAGAGAACACAGTTTTTTTCTTCTCAAAAAAATAACAAGGCTCTTGGTGGGATAGAAAGTGGTTTTAAATGACGTTGTAATACTTTGAACTGAATTTATTGTGATAATTATTTGTTGTAATTCATCTTGTATAAGCTATTCATTATCTGAACTCAATGGCTACGTGGATAATGTGGTAACATTTGAATCGAACGTTACTCCGTTTGAGTTCTGAAATGATCATCAACTCTGGGATATAGGTTGATCCATCTGACGAGTTGAAAATAGAATGAAATGGGCTTCCTGGATTCCACGGCTAGTCATATTACATATATTTTCATAATTATTTACTGTTCTTATATATGTGATATCATCCTAATTAATATTCATAATGGGTGTACGAATCAATATATAAATGAGTGTATTTTCGACTAGAGTCGTCGTCATGTTTTGGGGTTAATAAGTCATCACATATACCAGTCTTTGTGTTCTTACTTTCGTGTCGTGGGAATTGCAGAGGTCCCTCGTTTCGATTATAAATGATAAGCGTTTCTGACACAATAATCTTACTTACTTACTTACTTACTTACACCTGTTACTCCTCGTGAAGGAGCATAGGTCGCTCACCAGCATTCTCCATCCAACCCTGTCCTGGGCAATACTTTCCAGCTCCTTCCAGTTGTAATTCATACTTTTCATATCTGCTTCTATTATCCGACGTAATGTGTTCTTTGGCCTTCCTCTTTTCCGCTTCCCTTCAGGATTCCAAGTTAGGGCTTGCCTCGTGATGCAGTTTGACGATTTGCGTAATGTATGTCCTATCCATTTCCATCGTCTTTTCCTAATTTCTTCTTCAGCTGGAAGTTGGTTTGTTCTCTCCCACAGAAGGCTATTGCTGATGGTATCCGGCCAATGGATGTTGAGTATCTTGCGTAGACAGCTATTTATAAATACCGTCACGGTTTTACTCTTGTGATTTGTTGCATGGTAACAATAATCACCGACGACCAAATATAAAAAGTAGCATTCAAACGACAAGAAAATTTAGATATTAACACCATTGGATGCCAGCTCAGTGGTGCAGTAGGTTAAAAGTTCGCGCGCGAGACCAAAGGCACTGGGTTCGAATCCTGCGAGCGGGATCGTGGGTACGCACTGCTGAGGAGTCCCACAATAGGACGAGACGGCCGTCCAGTGGTTCCAGGTTTTCAATGGTCGTCTAACATCAATCGGTTCATGATCTCAATCAAAAACTTAACAATCTCTACAACCCCTAAACTGATAATTCAGCATTCAATTGACAAGTTATAACAGGAATGTACTTTCTGAAGAGATATATTAAATATTTGTAAACCAAAATGATTACAAACTTAATTCTTGAATGTAGGAATGAATGAATGAATAAATAAATAAACTAATCATTTTAACTTACTTGACATCCACCTGATTTAACATTGACTAATACTAATAATGGTTTAATATCATCTGGTAATTTACTTGGTTTAAGTCTAGGCAATATCATAACTAAAATTGGACGATCTTCAAATGTACTTTGTTTTAATAAATGATATGCTTCATCAGCACGTTCTGCATTTAAATAAACTAATACTAAACTGCCAAAATCATAATATATCACTTCTATAAATAAAATTAAAGAAATAATAAGAAGATAGATTATTTATATCAGTTATAGAAATTAATAATAATGTAATGATTAGATTAAATCAAATTACATGGAATCATGGTTACGTTCTTTAAACGTAAATTAAATTCAGAACATTTATTCGTCCCATATGACATTTGACAGTTCTTTAACCAACGAATGAGTGAACATCTACCAGTTTGATTTTTAAAGGGCAAGATAAAAACAATTCACAGTTCTATCTTGGCACATCTCATTGATAACGGTCATGTTGTAGATAAATCGAAATCATTTCGAGTAATCTATCGTATACCTCCATCATTTCCCAACGGAGTTCGTTGCCGCCTCCTACATATAGCTGAAGCCATAGAACTTCGTACATATAACCCCAATTTATGTGTACAGAAGAAATACGTAACCCCCCTATCCCTTCCATGGCCAGTTATAACTTGACTAACAATTTTTTATCAGATGGATTTTTTTGTGTGGAGATTGTAGTAATTTCAATGGTTAAGATCATGAGTCAGTTGAGGCTAGACCACCATGGAAAACCTGGAGGCACTAGACGGCCGTTTCGTTCTATTGCTGGACTCCTCAGCAGTGCGCATCCACGACCTCGCCCCCTGCGAGAATCGAACCCAGGACCTACTGGTTTCGCGCCCGATCACTTAACCACTAGACCACTGAGCCGGCATCCAACGGTGTTAATGTTTAACTTCAACTAATCCACGAAATTGAGCGACACATTCACTATTGTCTTCAGTGAGTTACTATCTCACAACAGACCTGGTTGAACTCCACTGGTCACTACTTCTCACTAGAACTCCAGGATATACCTCGTGAAGCCAGTCACTAGTGAGCATATGTTGATTAATATCAGATGGGTTTTTTAAAAATTTTATTATTATCATCATTTATTTTATTCTATTTGTGTTATCATTAACCTTATTTCCACATCTAGTATTTGTTTGTAATTTTCCGCCTCTTTCCGTTTGTATTCTTCACTATCTAATTATTTACACACATCTTATTACGTAATGATGTTAATGTTTTGGTGTTGACTATTCCTAGTCTATTTACTAACGTTTGTTTGACCTTCTATTTCCAACGTTTGACTATTGATAAGACTTTTGTGATCGTATTTCATTATTCTTACTACTATCAGTTCACCTGTCTTCCTACTATCAACTTGTACTTTTATCTATTATGTGTAGAGACTTATTCTATTTCATTGTGATGATTGACCCATATTGCCTTGATTGGTTTACATTTTCGTATAAATATTCATGTATATTAGAGTAAATTTCGATAGAACAATGAGAAGACGGAGTTGATCTGAAAAATATATAGCGCTAATACATCACATTTTTCAGATCAACTCCGTCTTCTCATCGCTCTATCGAAATTTATAAAAGGGACTAATTGCTTTATATTAGAGAAAAGCCTGATGACAATCTAATTGAAGATTTTCTAGTATTTGTTCATGGGGAAAGAAATAGTTTGCGCAGTCAGTCACCGTCCACATAGTAATTTATTTAGCCACGATATTACAAAAGTCTGTCTCATAGTAGTAAACTAACTTGTTACCATCACAAGGTTGTAATAATTATCTTAGTGGATCAAGCATATAAATAAGTTGAAAGACAATTTCTTTCTATCCAATCTTGAAACTATCATGGAATCAAAGGTAATCAAACTAATAAGGTTTAACCTCATCTCCTATGTATATCAGAAGCTAGATGAATTTGAACTAACAATCCTTATCTCTAAATTCAAAAAGGAATTCGTGAAATTTCCACCAATTTCTAAGCCGGATAAGACCTATTGTATACTTTCCATCCAATTTTTTTTCTTAAATCTTTCCTTACTACTTATATATTTAAACTAATTATTCATAGACATTTCTCATTGTGTAATTTTTAATGATAATTATTTTGATAAATTTATTTATTCAACACTAAGTATATTTCCTATGTCAGTATATATGTTTATGTTATTATACTGTTTAGTATTCTTATAGTTATTACTACATGTATCATTATTTATTACGTGATCCTTGCTCCAACGTTATCATTGAATCGTAAGCTGATTTGATTCATGTTTCTCGTATATGCATTAGAATTCATTATTAAGTAATTAATTGCAAATAGTGCCGTTCTCATAGAATGATTTTGTTCAAAAAATTACATAATGGGAATCTTTATCACTAAATGTTATGACTTAGTAGTCAACATCCCAATATCATTGGTGATCATTTCAATTCTACTAGAAAAGAACTATCCATATATGTTTTTTTTATTTATTTGAAAAATAAGTAGTAAAGTACGTGAATGATTTTCATTTAAGTTTTATACCGTGAATTAATTTTGTGTCACTAGGATCCTCGTGAATCTACATATCGAGAAGATTTACCTATATAATCATTATCGAAGTACATTCCAGAAATATTTCACTGAATGCTGTTTTCTGATGCTTTTAATCTTTCAAAATGTAACCAAATACACAATGAATTTATCTTATTTTGTGAATCATGTCTTTTTGTTGGCCCGATATCTGACTCCAGTTTGATTTTATGAATGTTATTGAAGTACACATGTTGCCTATCGTTGTATATAATCATCAACTTAACTCGCGTTAGTGTATAACAGAATTAAATAAGTCAAATACGAAAATAGATTTCCGCATACATATATTTTGTACACTCACTGATTTTGACAGGTCATCCCGATTACTGCTTATACTTTTACTACCTCTACTACTATGGGATTTGAATCGACAATTGTATCTCTATGCTAATGTGGTATGGCAACTTGAATTGATGTACGTACGTACAGGGTTCTACGTTGTTACTAATTGGCTGACTGATTGATCACCAACGGGCTATTAGATACGCATTACTTAGGAGTGCTAAACTATGGTGACACAGCTTTGCAGTGTTTTCTGATTTTCAAAGGTTGTTTGAACTAAGATTAGTTCATTAGTTATACTAAAATATTTGACTAACTGTTGCCAATAAGTATCAAAAATCTAAATTAAATAGAACTCACCAATAAAATCCCATTTATTCTCTATACCAAGTCGTTCAAGTAGAATACGTTCGTATAAACGTTGACTTAAACCTTTTTTTAAATTTCCAACAAATAATGTAACAACAGGACCTTTAGATTCTTCAATTGGTTGTAAATAAAAACGTGTTAAACGTAACGCACGAACAGATTCACGTTTAACACGTTCTAATATTGTCCACAATCGTTCACCTGATGACATTACACGTTCAACAAGTCCACGATCAAGATTTGTTTCAACTAGTTGAAATCTACCAGAATCTAAATGCTAAAATAAATAAATTGAGAATATATATATGATTATCTTGTGAATGATTATGATATTTCATTTAACGATATAAAACTAATTTCCTTTGATGAGATCATGAACCGATTGATGTTAGACCACCATTGAGAACCTGGAGGCACTGGAAGGCCGTTTCGTTCTATTGTGGGACTCCTCAGCAGTGCGCACCCACGGTCCCGCTCGCGCGATTCGAACCCACGGTTTTCAGTCTCGCGCGCGAACGCTTAATCTATTGAACCACTGAGCCGGCATTCAATGATGTATTGATTGTTTGAATCTGATTTTTAGGACTGCAATTAATCGGTGTCTTATTGGGCATATGTCAATTCTGTGCAAATTGCCTTCAGTCACAAGCATTATAAGCGAAGATGATGGTGGCTAGCAGTGGAATCAAGGACGAGCGTTTCGTCCTGTTTGAGTTTCATCAATGGGGTGCACTTACATCTCAAAATTGAATCCAGGAAGCCTATTTCATTCTATTTTGGACTTTTCAGATGGATGAACCTATATCCTGGAGTTGATATTTACTTCGGAACTCAAACGCATTAACGTTAGATTCGAATGCCACCACATTATCCACCTAGATACTGAGTCCAGATAGCCGCTAGCTTGTGTAGCATGGACATTTATGGTAGAATAAAGGTGGTTTCAAGTGACGTTGTAATACTTTGAACTGAATTTATTGTGATAATTATTTGTTGTAATTCATCTTGTATAAGCTATTCACTATCTGAACTCAATGGCTACGTGGATAATGTGGTAACATTTGAATCGAACGTTACTCCGTTTGAGTTCTGAAATGATCATCAACTCTGGGATATAGGTTGATCCATCTGACGAGTTGAAAATAGAATGAAATGGGCTTCCTGGATTCCACGGCTAGCCATAATACATCCCTGCTTATAATGGTGGAGTTATTTGGAGTGAAATAATTTAATCCTTGTTGTTAGATATTTTATGTCATGGTTATAAGTAAGTGAACTGAACGGAAATTCATATTGATAAACTGTTAACAATACTTTTTATTCTTCATTACATTTATATTATAAATCAATTATGAAATATTCGGCATGAGAGAATGATGGTTTAATCTTAGACACAAACAAACAAACAAAAAATGATCGAATCACTGATTTTTTTTCTTAGGCACAACTATTATCATTCAATGTTGGATGATTAGAGGGAATAGATAGAGAATCTTGTACTTTGATTTCATGAATAATACCAATAATAAACAAGGTGAACAATCAACATTTAGACTAGTACTGATGAGAACCACTTAACACAAAGCCATTATCGTTGCCCGAATAGACAACTGGTTATATATATTAGGCTGTGATATTTGATAGTATCGATTTCAATCTCATAGGAAGAATGGATTTTCCAAAGATAACAGTTACATTTTGCTTACATGTACCCTGTAGTACTAAATATAGGTTTATTTCTGATTGCTGTCAAGTACCGCTTGATATACTAACTTTGTAGTGTCAATCAGTTTCGAGCACTTACACGTTCACTATTTGAACCATTTAGACCATCTATAAATCCATATAAGTTGGACTATTAATTACCAAATAAACCTTCTTTTTTTATGTGTTTGGGAGGGTTTTGACTTTAACAGAGAATAGAAAGGGTGAGAGAAGTGAACCAGAGTTTCTCAGACAGAGTCGTCACCAATATGGTATTCCTTTTTAATAAATAAAGCACTTGCAGATAAATAGTTTAGTTATATCATAAACAAGCATCTCTTTACCTTATTATGTTACTAAATAGTGAGTTTTCTTACCTCGAGTCCAAATCGTTTCTGTGCTTGTAAAATAACATCATGAACTGTGGTATCACGTGTCACTGAGATTTGTATTGGTAACAACTCAACATCTGTGAATTGACTATCGGAAGAAAAAATAGGTATATAAATTAATTAACAGAAATTCTAATAAATAGAGTGATCATTGAGTATAATATTGACAAAACGATGTAGTATACATTGTTTGTTCATTATTGAACATTCAATATTTATCACTCAAATTCACTTGGTGTTGTTTAACCTGCATCTTCCCATTGTTAATTAAGACTACAATAGATCACTCTCATGTCGGCATATGTGCATCCTGTGCGGATTGCCTCGATATTGCCTTAAGTCACAAGCTTTTTAAACAAAGATGGGTAGTGGCTAGCAGTGGAATCCAGTTTGTCGCACGTTTCGTTCTATTTGGGACTCGTCATCTGGACGTACCTGCATCCCATATGCCAACATGAGACTGACCAATTGCAGTCCTAAATAACAATCGGAAGATACAAGTAAAACAATACGAAGTGAATTTAAACTTCACCCCATAGCACAAGTAGGTGGCCGCCAAGACTCAGTAGCTAGGTGGATAACGCGATGGCGTCTGAGGCGAAGGGCACTGGGTTCGAGTTCCGGAGTGGACATCAACTCTGGGATGCGGGTACATCTGGCTGACGAGTCACAAATAGGGCGAAACGCGCGTCCTGGATTTCACTGCTAACCACTATCCATCTTTGCTTTAAAAAATGTATCACTCAGTTCATGAAAACAAAACAAAACTGTAAGTCATATTAAAAACAATCAATATCATATTGTTTAATATTCAGTCATCACTATACATCATCAGTGTGTTCACTAGATTACATATGAAATTTATGTTATGTAATTTGATCTAAGTAAAGGGACTTTTATTATGATTAGTGGTATTCGTTATTAAACACATGTGCTTTAGTGACCGAATAGTAAAAAAAATTGTTTAGTCTTTCTTGACTGAAATGTGTTTCCTTCTTGTATAAAATAAGTTTTAAAAGCTTATTAATTAATTAACAATCAACAATTAGATATGCTTTTTTCAAAGTTGAATTCATGAGTCAATCACTAGTGAAAACCTGCAAGCACTGGACGGCCATTTTCAATGGTGGTCTAGCTTTGATTGATTCGTGAATTTAACTTTAAAAATATTACAATCTCCACAAATCTCCTAAATTGCTAATAATCATGTACTAACTAGTGACTAACTTCAAGATGGATTTCCTGGAGTTCTAATGAGAAGCCGTGGCCAGTGAAGTCCAATCCGTGTCGGGTGTGAGACAGTAATCCACTTCAGATAGTGGATGAAGGGTTGCAGAAGATCAGAGATTGATCGAAATTGGAGATTAACACCGTTGAGTCCCGATTCTCTAGTCTGGAGGTTAAGCGTTTGTGCTCGAGATCGAAGGTCCGGGTTCCAAGTCTCGCACGCGGGATCGTGGATGCGCACTGCCGAGGAGTCCCATACGAGCACGAAACGGTTGTCTAGTGCTTCCAGGTTTTTAATAATGATTTAGCTTACGGTGACTCATAAATTTAACTTTGAAAATACTACAATTTCCAGAAATCCGCTAGATTTATGATAAGATATGTATTTATAGTCATCTGTTGATTATCTTCGATTCGGAGCTCGAGTTAGTTTTGCGAATGAAACGTTGAAGTTATTTTTTGATTCAAAAATGTAATTTCCGTTTTAATATAATTGATTTGTTTATATCTTGAAAAACTGATGAGTACAAGCTAAAACAACCGCCTAAATCTATGGGTAATGTTCAAGAGTACAGGAGTAAGTTAGGAAAAAGTTAGGGAGGTTCAAATCAAGACAGCATCAGTTCTTCATATTCTTGACTGTTCGTTTGGGTCATGTTGGTAGATAAATATTACTTGTTTGAGGTTCATGCTGTAGCCGCGATTGGTGGCTGGGGAATTAGAGTGTTATAGTTTGTCATCATTCACGGTGACGCAGATTCATGTACTCCTCATCATTTTCTCGGTCAAACTGATTTTAATCGGATATTTATTGAAAAGTAATAAGTACTGAAAACTTTTTTCATCCATTTATAGGATCCTTTGAAATCATCTTCAAAAAATGATGTATAACAGAAGGAACGGACTCTTACTTACTCCTGTTATCCCACATGGAGAAGCATAGGCTGCCCCCCAGCATTCTCCACATAACTCTGTCATGAACAATTCTTTCCGGTTGTTTTCAATTGCTCATTCTGGTCAAATTATTTTGATATTACTCAAGTAATTTTATACTTAATGTGTTTGATCAGATTGTAGGAGTGAAACGCACATATGTGTGAAGTATGCAATGTAATTGTATTTTATTGTGTGATATTCTTACCTTCTGCCTCTTGAGTAAGTCATTTGCGTTGAATTGAAAATTTTGGGTCATACAAACTGTTCTCAGTTAACTCATACAATTAAGTCAAGTTCTATATCATCAATTACCATATAAACATGCAATAAGACGGATATGATTTGGAGACTTTCCTAACGAAAACAAAACTACATTTTAGAACAAATTCGATGAGGAATCACCTGACACTGAAACAAGCTGGTATAGAAAGGTCAATCACTATTTGGAATCAGGTAATTTGTGATTATTATGGTCTCAGTGTCATATAAAGTGAGTATTATTGAATAGTAAAAATATAGTTAGGTATTTATATAATGAATAACAAACTAACTCTAATGTTCCAGGAAATGTTTGAATATATTCACGATCTTGATTACGATCACGAGAACGTATTATAATCTGTGGCCTTCGAGTTTCAAACTGTAGTTGAGATTTAAAACATCCAGAGCTATGCAATCTGTGCTCACTTCCATCTGAGTTAGGTAACAATAATAATAATAATAATAATAATAATAATAATAATAATAATGTGTAGTTAACAAGTAAATAAAATCGAAAATTATCCATTAATTTCATCAACATGTAAAAAATTTAATAAACAGAAAAATTGTTGGGTTTATGCCAACAGAACTTTGTTAACTGTACTGGTTGTTTAGTTTATTTCTGAGACTCTACTTTCAATGTGTAATTTACAATAAGAACAAATTTAAGGATATACAAATAAAACCATGAACTAATCTAAGTTAGACAACCATTGAATACCTGTAGACAATGAAAGGTCGTAGTATTCTGGTATGGGACATCTTTGCAGTGAGCATCCATGAACCAACCACATTAAATCGAACCGAAGACCTTCGGTCTCATATGCGAACTCTCAACGTCTAGACCACCAAGCCATAGTTCATCGATGTGCAATTTGAACTCCAGGATATTTACTAATAGTTTAGAAATCCTCAAAACAAAGAAAGTAATTGAGTGAATAACTGTTTTTAATTACTTCATTACCATTGTGCTGTACAGAGGCACAAATAAAGTAGGGTTTGAGGATAAGGGTTTATAATATCTGGTTTCTATATATTGTGACCTCGTAGGCCATTCGTAAATAAAAAGGACAAATGAACTTCTATTAGAAATATAAGTTTGCGATCTATGAAATGTCTTCATTTCACGATCACGACGGTGTACATTAAGAATTTATGTAGTTCATCATATCAGGAAGACCAAAGAATACATTACACCAAGAAATAGAGATAGACATGAGAAGAGTTAACAACAATTGGATAGAACTAGAAAGGAAGGCCCAGGACAGAGTGGGTTGAAGAGTGATGGTCGGTGGCCTATGATCTGTTGAGGGCAACAAGCCTAAGTAAGTAAGCAAGTAGTTTGAAAGTAAGGTTCTCGAAAGTTCACGTAAAAAGATAAAATCATTGTTTGTTTTCCTACAAATTCGAGAAATACTAAATTTTTTGAATTTCAATAAACAAACTAGCATTAAAGATACTTAAAGGTTACCGGCTACCATGGGACTGCATCTCCTGACGTTGCTCCACTGTCTTATGGATTAGACTTTTACGCCGAAGGCTCCGGTTGTGACCCCCTAAGAAAACCACCTTCTTTGGTCTGGGTACCTAGGCAGTCTCACAACCCACACACAAATCAAGTGATTTGTGTGGCGCATATGTATTCGGTGCCCGATTGTACCAACATTTATGCGTTCAAATAAATAAATAAAATATTATTGAAATAAAGTTTCTAAATAGGTGAATTTATGCTTTTGTTCTGACAATAAATGGAATTATTTTCACAAAATAGAATGTAAAATATACACAAATATATATATAGGTGTTAATTAGTCCTACCTTTTTCATTCACCTCTACGAGATAGTAATCTCTTGCTTCATCCGGAGGTAACTGAAAGGCTTTCAAGGAAAGTTCAATCACTTTGAGCACAGATACACTACGACCAAGACTGAGGTATCGGCACTGTTTCTTACGAAAGCGACCCCAGCCATCATAGACTCGTACATAATCTGTTGACAAGAGTGAAAACAAAAAAATTCTTCTGTCAGTTAACACACAACAAACTACATATATTATGATGGGTAGATCAACTCCAAAATATCTAATGTAGTCGTAATAAATGTAAATCAAACATTGATGAAATGAAAAACTTAAAGCAATCAGTCCCTTTTATAAATTTCGATAGTGTAATAAGAAGAACTCCGCCTGTAGCTCTTCTAGAGTTACTGCCGTTCCCAAGTTCGGGTAAAGGAGGAGGGTTGGGCATGGGGTTAGCGTCCCCATCCCGTAGAAAACTAACTCGCTAAAAAAACGCTTGCCAGAAAAAATAATTCAAACCATTTTAACTCTGCCCTGAGAGTTACAAGGTCTTCATTTAGAAGAATTATGACGCTTCATGGTGAAAGCCGAGTTCCTTCGGAAGCCACGAGGCCGATGCCCCTTCTAACAACCAGAGCAAAAATTTTTATAGGTACATGGAACGTTCGAACAATGTGGGAAACCGGGAAGACCAGTCAAATAGCAACGGAAATGAGGAGATACAACTTGGCAGTACTGGGAATCAGCGAAACCCACTGGACCCAAGCTGGACAGAAAAGGCTAGCTACGGGAGAGATGCTGCTATACTCCGGTCACGAAGAGGAAAATGCTCCACACACTCTGGGAGTTGCTCTAATGCTGTCCAAAGTAACACGAAATGCACTTGTAGGATGGGAATCTCACGGATCCAGAATCACCAAAGCATCATTCAAAACAAAGAAGGAGGGGATCACAATGAATATTTTTCAATGTTATGCACCCACCAATGATAGCAACGACGACATTAAAGATCAATTCTACGAGCGGCTGCAGTCAATCATAGAGAAATGCTCAAGAAAGGACCTCACCATTCTGATGGGAGATCTAAATGCCAAGGTCGGAATAGACAACACTGGATATGAAGATATTATGGGACGACATGGACTGGGAGAAAGAAACGAAAATGGAGAAAGATTTGCAAATTTGTGTGCATTCAACAAATTAGTCATAGGAGGCACAATATTTCCACACAAGCGTATACACAAGGCTACATGGATCTCACCGGACCACACTACAGAGAACCAGATAGATCATATATGCATCAACAAAAAATTCCGAAGGACAATGGAAGATGTGAGAACCAGGAGAGGTGCTGACGTAGCTTCAGATCACCACCTAGTTGTAGCCAATTTAAAATTGAAGCTAAAAAAGAACTGGACAAGTGGACAAACAGCACTACAAAGGTTCAATAGAGCCCTCCTTCGAGATACTGTCAAACTCAATGAATTCAAGATAGCTCTCAACAACAGGTTCCAAGCCTTTCAAGATCTACTGAAGGAAGAAGAAACTACCATGGAGGACAACTGGAAAGGCATCAAAGAAACATTGACTTCAACGTGTCAAGAGGTTCTGGGTCTAAAGAAACACCATCATAAGGAATGGATCTCTATAGAAACACTGGATAAGATCAAAGAAAGGAAGAACAAGAAGACAGCAATTAACAACAGCCGAACACGAGTAGAGAAAGTCCAAGCACAAGCTGAATACATAGAAGCAAACAAGCAAGTGAAGAGAAGCATTAGAGCCGACAAGAAGAAATACGTTGAAGAACTAGCAACGACGGCAGAAAAAGCTGCTAGAGAAGGAAACATGAAACAGCTTTACGATACAACGAAGAAATTATCAGGGAAATACAGTAAACCAGAGAGGCCGGTCAAAGACAAAGAAGGCAAGCCAATCACTGAAATTCAACAACAGCGAAACAGATGGGTAGAATACTTCGAGGAACTCCTGAATAGGCCGGCTCCAATGAATCCACCGAACATCGAAGCAGCACACACAGATCTTCCTATAGAGGTCAACCCACCAACTACGGAAGAAATTAGAATGGCCGTCAGACAAATCAAGAACGGGAAAGCAGCAGGACCCGACAACATACCAGCTGAAGCACTGAAATCAGACGTCGAAGTAACCACAAGCATGCTTTATCTTCTATTCAAAAAGATTTGGGAGGAGGAACATGTGCCAATGGACTGGAAAGAAGGACACCTTGTCAAGATTCCAAAGAAAGGAGATCTGAGCAAATTTGAAAACTACAGAGGCATTACACTACTGTCAATACCAGGGAAAGTCTTCAACAGTGTTGCTGAACCGGATGAAGGATGCATTAGACGCCCAACTTCGAGATCAACAAGCTGGATTCCGTAAGGATCGGTCATGCACAGACCAAATTGCAACACTACGGATCATCGTCGAACAATCAGTTGAGTGGAACTCGTCACTATACATCAACTTCATTGATTATGAAAAGGCATTCGACAGTGTAGATAGGAGGACATTATGGAAACTTCTTCGACACTACGGAGTTCCTGAGAAGATTGTCAATATTATCCGGAACTCATACGACGGACTACAGTGCAAAGTAGTGCATGGAGGACAGCTGACGGATGCATTCCAAGTAAGGACCGGAGTCAGACAAGGCTGTTTACTCTCTCCCTTCCTCTTTCTTCTGGTGGTCGACTGGATTATGAAGACCTCAACATCTGAAGGAAAACACGGAATACAATGGACAGCTCAGAATCAATTAGACGATCTGGACTTCGCAGATGACCTAGCCCTCCTATCACGTACACACGAACAGATGCAGATGAAGACAGCCAGTGTAGCAGCAGTCTCTGCATCAGTAGGCCTCAGTATACACAAAGGGAAAACCAAGGTCCTCAAATTCAAAGCGGAGAACAGCAATCCAATCACCCTTGATGGCGAAACTCTGGAAGATGTAGAATCCTTCACATACCTGGGAAGCATCATCGATGAACAAGGAGGTTCGGATGCAGACGTAAAGGCGAGGATTGGCAAAGCAAGGGCCGCATTCCTACAATTGAAGAACATATGGAACTCAAAACAACTTTCAACCAATATCAAAGTGAGAATCTTCAATACGAACGTCAAGGCAGTTCTACTGTATGGAGCTGAAACTTGGAGAACTACAACAACCACAATCAAGAAAGTACAAGTATTTATAAATAGCTGTCTACGCAAGATACTGAACATCCATTGGCCGGATACCATCAGCAATAGCCTTCTGTGGGAGAGAACAAACCAACTTCCAGCTGAAGAAGAAATTAGGAAAAGACGATGGAAATGGATAGGACATACATTACGCAAATCGTCAAACTGCATCACGAGGCAAGCTCTAACTTGGAATCCTGAAGGGAAGCGGAAAAGAGGAAGGCCAAAGAACACATTACGTCGGATAATAGAAGCAGATATGAAAAGTATGAATTACAACTGGAAGGAGCTGGAAAGGATTGCCCAGGAAAGGGTTGGATGGAGAATGCTGGTGAGCGACCTATGCTCCTTCACGAGGAGTAACAGGTGTAAGTAAGTAAGTAAGTAATAAGAAGACAAAGATGATCAGAACTATGTGATGATATGTTAGCGCAATACATTTCGAACAATCTGATCACATAAATACTTGTTAAGAACATTTATATGTAAAAAAATAAAAGGTCAACTAGACTGGAAGTGGGGTAAGATAAGACAAGGATAACAATAAGAATAAGAATAATAATGTAAACACAATTTGAAACCTAATCACTCTGGATAATAAATCAATATTACCAGGTTAGGTTTAAGATGAGAACAGACTGTTTTTGAATACATAAAGGGGGTTTGAATTTTCGTATGGCTAAAGATTCAATAAACCTTAGTATACTCCCTTTTACACTTTTGTACAACACCACAAAAGCCGAGTTAAGATCAATCTTATGGCACGTTTCGATTATAGGTTTAGCAATAGAGGATGATGGATGTGTATCCTCTACACTTATTGGGTCACTTGGTTCTATTTGTTTCTGCAACCATCAGATTGTTCGAAATGTATTGCGCTAATATTATCATCATCACATAGTTCTGATAATCTTCGTCTTATTACATCATCGAAATAAATCACGGCTTTACGAAAATCTCAATCATAATGTTTTTGCTATTTATTTACTATTTAAGTAGCACAAACATATATGCAAAACATATATACAATTTAACGTACCATCAAAGTCTCTATCTGTTTTATCCTTCGTTGATTTCCTTTCAATTCCAGATTCTTCTGGACTATCACCATTGCTTGAGAATTCATCTGTGAGAGCTTGAACTTTAAAATTTGATAAAAAATGAAATCATTACGTCAGAGACAGTCTAGCAAAAATTAACTCGAAACATAAAATCAATAAACAAATTACTACTTTGAAGGGATTAAGTGTAGAAAAACATTGATTGAGCAACTATCCCACATAATTCAGATGTAGGATACTTAAGCAAATAGGGTGGGGATGCCAATCATATATACATTCTACAATAAAGGTAAGAGCTTTATGCAACAAGGGCTATTATCTGTCACCGATGAGTTTGGCCATCACTTGAGCTGAAAACCAAACCTCATAGGGCGAACTAATTTATCGATACGTAACGTGCTTTAAGGATGTTACAATAAGACTTCATCTACTATTTAGTTCTTCTGGACCTGGTATTTTAGATTTCGAACTAAATATATATCAAGATATGCATAACTGTTAGGTTTTAATAATGTAATACTACTTTTATCTACCATTTGACTGATGGAAGATCTTTCAGTTGTATGTTACTTTTTCTATTGAACAAAATCAAAGTTGAAGCCTAACCAGTACTTCACAAATAATAATCGATCACGATGAAAAAATTTTATAACCACTGCTAGTTTTTATTATTCTAAGGAATAATGAGTGTCCTCAAAACTTGTATATAACTTGGAAACAAAGATATGTGCGTACTTCTCTGAATAACTTAACTACGGAACTAAAGATTAGAACCCTAGTTAAAAACACTTTATTAACAATATTTAATAGAGTGTGGGCATCGAATTTCTACATCATAGATAATGTATTACTACTAAATATACGGTGACTTACGTTTTAAAACCTATCTTGACACAGCTAAAAAATCAATAATACTTTATCAGCCAAAGGAAATCTCGACAATTGACACTTATAATAGTGTATTGGTATTCTTTGAGTTGCTTAGTACAATCATTGGGTGTTCCTAGTTGGTAGAGTGAGTTATCTAGTCAATTCCGATAACGAAAGAAATTTTAACCTTCTGTGTAGTAGATTGACTTTTAATTCTCGTTTAGGATGGAGCATTTGTTAACTGGAGTCACATATCTTTCCTGTTATCTCAATAAAAACTTAGAATGATTTATTGTATGGACTACTGAATTATAGTGTTATTGTTTTGATTGAGTGCAAAAACAAAACTACATAAAATTAAAAATACAGTATAGCTGTAATTTGTTTATTTATTTTAACACATAGATATTGGTACAAGGAGGCACCAAATACATATGCACCACACAAATCTCATTTGATATGTGTGGTGGCTGTGATACTGCCCGGGTGCCCAAACCGAAGCAGGCGGTTTACTTGGGGGCCACACCCGTAGCCTTCAACCTGGAAGTCTGATCCACAAGACAGTGGGGCAACGTCAGGAGATGCAGTCCCATGGTAGCTGGTGACCAACGATTGGTTCATACGCCATTTGTTCCTTCAGGATACTGTAGCCCATATTCATTATTGGTTTGGAATGAGGGTTTTCCAACTCCCCTAGGTGAACTCTCCATGTCTACCAACCCGGTTAAAGCGCCGGACATTTGCTTTTCATCCTCTCAATTTCGTAAACAATTGTAGTGCCGCGAGAAGGCAGTGAGTAGGACTTCCCTGGCAGAGGCTATATACGCGTGGCCATGTGAGATCATTTCGAGAGGAAGAGCGGACTCTCTCCACTCTCGGCCGTACCAGAGCATTTGGGGGCGCTGTAATTTAGTCCATAAAATATTTAATTTTCTGAATACCTTACATGTTAATAATGGAAATCTACCATTTTCCGATGGAAACAACTCTGTAATTAAGTAGTCTAGTCAGTGATTTGTAGAAAATAATGTATAAAAATAGAATTTGGCTATCTTCATTAAACGTACCTCCCATTAGTGTTTCTGGTTGAGGTCTACACATACCAATAATTTGTTCAACCAATAAACTTGTACGAGGCACTGATACACAATATGGTGGAAGCATGATATTTCTCAGTACACCGAAATCACATTCTAGCGGTATATTTCTATAGCATGAATAATGCGCCTAAATAAAAATTAAAAAATAATTTAAATGTATGATTAAGAATGTTACCTTTGAAACAATATCGAAGAATAAAAAGCTATCACATTTATGATATAAGTTTAAGTTGTAATCGACAATACAAATAAATAAACTTCTTAGGCAATTGAAATAATCGGCTGGAAACCATGGACCTGGATTTCTCGTGAGTTGTCTATTGTCAGTAAGGCATACTGGTTATCTTTAGGTAATCGATATTTCCTATAGGATCCAAACCGATCTCAAGAATAGCTAAAAAGCGCCAAGAATCAATCAATTGATAACACTTAATATCTTGAAATAAAGTTTGTAATATAGTTCGAAAGTTTCTTCACTGAGTTGAATTAAACTTGAAATTTAACTGGCAATGTTAGAAAATATATTATAGTATAACCAACTTTCTAAACCACGTACAGGCATACATTAAAAGTAGATTGTTAAGTACTTTAAGCAAAGAAAAAAAATAAGCAATCCCACTCACTGTAACACCACACCATTCACATCGTAAACCAGTTAAACATTCAGCAGACCAACATGTTTTACGACATGACGCACATTTTGAGTTTACTGGTAAATTGCCTTCACGCCAATGATGTGATTGTTGTACATGTGAAGATATTAATGAAGATTTGACAGGAGGTATGGAAGTATCTGTTGCTGATTTTGTTGTACACAATACTTGTTCTTCACTAGTTCCTAAAGTTGTTTGCGGAGATGCTGACAATGATGATGATAATGTTTTCACAGCTTCTAATAATGCTAGTTCACCAATTTCTGGAGTGCATTGTGTTGATGTTTTAGGCGTATTCGTTGAAGAAGAATGAGAAATCAATGTTACTGACGTATTAGTACTACTAGTAGTAAACATAGTACTGGGAATTGTATTACTGATAGCTGAAGTAGCAGTAGTATTAGTAGTAGTAGTGTTAATATTATTGATACATTTATTAGTTAATTCATTATCAGTCAAATCAATGAGCAGTGAATCATTAGGGTCATTTGATGAGTACGATTTCGAAAAATTCTTCAGTAAACGTGACATCATATAGGAGTTTCTTGTTTCAACTGTATCAGGTATGCATGTTGGAGACTATAATTAAAACAAGAAAACTTTGAAACTTTAAAGGATATTTATGTTTTTCGATGAATTATTCTGAAAGTTTTGAATTTGGTTTTCAAACAACAAGAAAATAGAAATCATAACTATACTATTGAAGGTCCGAACGGTCCAAATAGCCATTAGTTTAAGATGTTAGGTTGGCTCAGAATCGGTCATAATGACGTAGATGCACTCCTTGTTTTTCTTCTCTTAGAACCTTGGTTTTAAAGCTATAGTTAGTCAGTCGTACATAATGTAAAATCTGGTACATGTGTACATTGGTTCAAGTTTTTAAAGTCTATTAGCACGGCGAGATAAAATTGCCAGGGCGAATTTCAGAGCAGTATAGGTGTCCAAGATACGATTCGAGAACAAAATATGAATCGGTCAACAAAATCGTGGGGAATTTCAAAACCTAAGATCTAAACAAAGACAAAGGATCAGTTCACTGAAAATGATTTTAAGCCATGTCACCAAAGTCTCTAACCATTAGTCACTATAATTGCGTGCACTCCGGCAAGGCAGTTTGCACATAATTACATGAATCAGTTCAATAGTCAGTATACTCACGGACTGATACCACATCTTTGTTTGGTCTCCCCAGCTTTCTTCCAATCATCAACTACATCAACCATCATCGCGCATCAAAGTAGTCTTTGAATAGACATGAGTAGTACAAATTCCAGATATCTCGATCGATACGGTTTCACTATCTCGTCAATCAATTTGCTATCCTCATTTAGTTTTCTGAGTCTAACATCAGAAACTCTAGCTCGATGGTCCCAAAATATACAATGCTTCAAAAACACCTATGGGGATGCTTTCTAATCCAGAAATCTATAATTTCTTCTCGGATCATGTTGTCTATGCCTGATCTCTTCTCTTATTGCTTCTATGCTACTCTAACATTTGTCTTTTTAACATCATTTGGCTGTGCTGATACGATGTAGGAACTTTGACAGATACGGATATGTACCAGGTTCCACATCATCTGTGACTTACTAATTGACTGACTCAACTACAGACTAGTTAAAAAGTGTCAAAGTAAACAACATAACTAACGCAAATTAATCATGAAAGATAGAATGAAAAGAAAAAAGAAACAAAAATCAATACACAGTCATTCACCTTGGTCATTGAAGTCAATGTAGAAGTAGCACATTGTTTACAATCTGCTGCTACAAAATCCAAACATTCATAATGTGAATAATATTCACAAACTAGAATGTAAAAAAAAGGAGAACACTAATTGGTGAGTATAGTAAACATAAATCTTTAAAGAAAAAGCCCATGCTAAATTGACTAATAATAATAATAGTAACGGTAATAGTAATGATAATGTGATATAATCCCATTGCACTTTTGAGAGATATTCAACATTTTCTGCTGTTTTAATGAGTATATCATGTGTATTCAGTAATATTTTAACTGAGATTTTTTTTACCTAAATTCATCATTTCCTGTGATAATTCCATCTTTTTATCCGACTGGTTGAAATGTATTTCATTTTCTATGCCCCGTAACAGGGCTTTTATCTCATAGAATTAATTGTAGACTGAAGGCGTTGCAAATTGTTATTTTTCAGTAAGTACAATGCATTAATTTGGTTGTAAGAACAAAGGTTGGTGCACCAACCTTTGTTCTTACTCTCTTTAAAATAATAAAGGGAACTATGTGTATGAAATTTCTGAAAAAGCGTCTCCCTGCACAGTCATTCAAGTCACTGAATCGCCTAGTGACAATACGCTGCAGAATATCGAGAGAAATTACCCGACTTAAGTTTTTTGATGAATGTCTCAAGTCATGCCGTTTCCCACGTCAATTCTTAAAATGTTTGCGCTCATGTAAACTTCCACCTTCTCTTAAAAACCTTCGACGCATCACAAAATCTCACATAGAATCTACAAAGTTACTGGTTGAACGTTTGAGGACAGAAACCAATGCCTTTGATGAATTAGTTAACGGTATGAGTATCGTATGTCGCATAAAATTTATCAATTTTATCCAAGCATTGCAAAACAAAATAAGCAAGAACTTCCTCGTAACTTTGTCCAAGACTCTATCAAAGGAACAACTTTGTTTTGGCTTCCCAGAAAACCCTGAAAATTCCCTCTACAATCTGTCAACAGTGAAGTTAAATCAGATAGAAACAGAAGCCTTGTCTCTTGGATTTAAATTTCATATCCCCAAAACACATGCCGACTGCACCAACCTTTGTTCTTACTCTCTTTAAAATAATAAAGGGAACTATGTGTATGTAATTTGGTTGTTTATGAAATCTTTTGAGCATAATTGATCTATTTTGTTCTTCTAAATCAAATTTATGGTCATAAAAATGACTCAAGAGCCTTTAATTAAGAAAATAAACTGTATAGCTATATCTATGAATATTCAGTAATGATATAAGTGAATATAAGATTGATAAACAGTTTATTAAATGATAAATATTGAAGTGAAATATATCTCAACAAGATTATCTAGTTTGATTTTGAGTTCCATACAAATGGTTTAGGCTAACAGTCAAGAAATTGTTACATTCAGAAGTTGTTTCTATGCAACAGTCTCATTAAAAATTTACAAATTCAAACATCAAAATGAATAAAGTAGGGAAATTTAAAATTTACAAATGGATAACCTTAGCGTATTATTGTGTCAACAACAAAAAACTATGAGGAATTATATTTTACTACATTGAATTGTGTTATATGTATATATCATTTGATCTGTCAGTTATAAACTATCAGACCTAGCAAAGATGTACACGGATACAAGTTGCTATATTTCACATTAGTACAATATAAGAAGATCATTCAACTGAAAAAAAGTAGAAAAAATCCAAAAATAGCAGTAATCTTAGGGAAGTTCATGTGTTGTTCAACTCTGCTTGGGATTTTTTCCTAAATTCCTTTTTACTTGAAATCACAATGATAAGGTTGTAAGTCAAAAGCACGATATTCAGAGAATGGATCTCTTTTCCAACCATTTATTATCAAGCTGTAAATGTGTGAGGAGGATATATGGACAATGAATAGACAAGATGATATAATAGAAAAGTTATAATACTAGATTATGTAATATGAATAATAACTACAAAGAATTGTGTGTTTGAATGGGTATGTACAAATAAGAAAGCTTGCAAAATTAATAAGTTGGACACAGTGAGATGATTAAAATGTTTTCGATTGAGATCATGAACTGATTGATGTTAGACCACTATTGAAAACCTGGAAGCACTGGATGGCCGTTTCGTCCTATTTTAGGGCTCCAGAACAGTACGCATCCACGATCCCACTCGCGAGATCCCAGGTTTTCAATGGTTGTCGAATATCAATCAGTTCATGATCTCAATCAAAAATTTAATAATCTTCACAACTCTATATTAATTAAAGATATTCGAGGAATTTGATGAAATGAAGTAATATCAGCAACAATTACAAATAAATATGAGAAATAATAAAAGAGAAGGACATTTTTAGATGCAAAACCAGTGAAATAAAATAATAACAATAATAATATAAGAATATGGCACAGACAATGATTAGACGTGAACTAGTAGATCTATATAGAAACAACCAGACGAAGGATCTTATCATTTATAGATACAGAAAACAAATTTCTGTTATTGAATATTACTTAGAGCTTCGTTCAACGAAATACTCTTAACTTCCATCACATTACTCATATTTCCTTATAGAATTAATAATAATTAACATTTTACTTATATATACAACTACACAGATTGATAATGAATTCGTTGAAAAGTGATCACTTCATAGCTCAGGTGAATGAGATACACCTGAACTACAAATCTTCTCCATCATCTCAATGATCAATTCATTGAATTCGGTGTTGTTGTTGTTTTTTCTATCTGAAAAGTGGATTATTACCTACATTACATTTAACTTGATATTGAAATATTGGCAAAAGAGAGAGAGAGAGAAAAAGAAAACAAAAAAACGACTAAGTATGAATGCCAAAAATGGAAAAGTGAAAGTATTAGCAATAATAATTATATTACTAAAAGTTCATTATAGTTCAGACTGAATTTAGATAGATTATTCCATTCGATCTTGTACTAGAGATAGTAAACTATAGATCATTTAGTTGAAGTCTACTATTGTATAATTAAATAATAAAATAACATTTTTATTGCTTAAATCAAATAGTGGTATTTTAATGATTGAGTAGGCGTTCAATTTAGTTTTTAATTAATGAATTCAATCTTTCTCTTTCTTTAAATTTTCTGTTTTTCAAAATAGGTTCATTTATTTTTGTTTATTTCTTACATTTTTATCATGGATACTATAACTAATTTTGACTGCGTTTGTTGATAATAGTTTGATAATTTTGACCAATTAACAATCGATTAAACACTGAACAGGGATCAATGTTGTATATGCCAAATCTTTTGTAGTGCTGATCGAGCTCAATCAATTAAAAAAGCCTTGACATACATGATTTTGGGCACTAGTCAGTGATCAGTCAATTTTATGTATATATCTCAGTTCACAGGAGGTCAGTCGATATTCGAATAGCTAAATGGTGACGTCTTTGACTATTAGGCTCAGTGTCATCAGATTGAATCCGCCAAGGAGCGCCAATCTCTTCCCCCCCCCCCCAAAGATTATAGTTACATCATAGCATGAAACCTAGGTCAATCTGGTTTCCATGTCTACTACATCAATCGCCTTACTTGAATCGATTTCCATATATGCTAGATTCCACAATGTTTATGACTGACTGAGATATTTCTGTATTTGGAAGCAAAAATATGAATGTTTATTTGTACAGAATGTTTACATGCAGAACTATGAAAATTTTAGTTAAACTAATGTAGTTCCATGTTCATCTATCTTACAGAAATGTGAATATTCACAGGTTTTCTTGATGTAGAAAACAGTGTGTTGAATGTATAATTAAGATTAATCACGAGATTTCTTAAATAACAGGAAAATGTAAACCTTTCCAATAGATTATTAGGCAATTTATGTGTATGACAAATAGATTAAAATCCTTCCAATGTGTATAATCACTTAGACATAAACGGAACAAAATCATTTTTACCCATCTAATGTTTTGTAACCGAATTGTAGTAATCACTTTTTTGAATGAAGACAATATTTTGATTGGCGTCGAAAACCCTATTCATGAAAATTATGGCTGGAATACAAAAAACTATACAGATGTCAATTAAATCACAAACCCCTAATCATTTTTATATTGACTTGGATTATTAATAATATTAGATTGCAGCTAGGAGTGGAATCCAGATGGCATGTTTTCTACTATTTGGGACTAGTCGGCTGGGTTTTTGTATATATCCCATTGTTAATGTTGACACTAGGAGTCGAACACTTTATGTTTTACATTAAACGTCAATGTTTTAAAACTGAATTCGAGTTCCAATATGATCATCAGCATTAGGTTCCAGCTACATCATGCTGACAAATTACAAATAGTATAGCATGCATGCTATGGATACCATCTTCAATCATAATCTAACTTCATTAAAAGAACTTATGATTTAATGATCACATCGAGACAATCCGCTCGGGGTGACAAATGTCCACAGAGACTGATCACTTATAATTGTTAACATTAACCATGACTGTGAAATAAACATTTTAGAAATAGTAAATAGCAGTGACTCAATAATCAAGCCATATTAACTCATACCAATATATATAAATATACAACTATATACAATTATAATATCAATTTTTAATCAATAACAGCTCTATCCGCAAAAATAGCGAGAAAAAAAAAAGAATGTAAACGAAAAAAATGACTAGTAGAGAAAGATGTATATATATGTATATTTTGCTAGGAGACAAAATGAACGAGTAACAGAATGGAAGAATATAGTAGTTATGTTTTATTTTGACCCACACTTTTCATTTAATAGACTATCCTTTAGTAAACATACTACTTAACTAACTAACTAACTAACTAACTAACTACAGCTGTTCAGTTGTTTTCTATGACTATAAATATTACAATATTCATATGTATATCAAATGGATATGAGATTTTGCTGTACTTCTACTTCTATATATCGGAAGACAAGACAAATGCGTATACAGATATATATATACATAGACATAGACATATTCAAAAGGCCAATGGATAAATAGATTTATATTTTTATATATGGCAATAAAATGGAATTCTGAAAATTTCCTTTTTCTTTTAGTACTTCTTTTTTTATGATTAAGAGGACAAGTGTGACATTGCATGTTTGTTGATCACAATGAAGTTAGCAATAATATATATATATATATATATATATATACAGAAAGCAATAAAACAAAAACACTGAATAAATACATCCATGTAGATAGGTAGGTAGATAAAGAGAGGTAGAAAGGGAATTCGATTATTAAGAGTTAATAGACTATACACTCAATCAATATGTCTTCACCTGACGAAAGACGTATATATATATATTATGGGAGTGAATATAAAAGAGGGAAGCATTCGTATACCACCACATGACAGGATTATATTGATTATCGATAAAATTAGAAGTGATTTTATAAGTAGATTCAAAACAGTACAGATTAGATCTTTGGATCAGTAAATAAGAATTGGGCCGCTTAAAATGACAATATAAACAGTCGTTGTAGTAGTCAAGGTGTAGTAGTAGTAGTAGTAGTAGTAGTAGTAGTAGTAGTAGTAGTAGTAGTAGTAGTAGTAGTAGTAGTAGTAGTAGTAGTAGCAGGAGGAGGAGGAAGAGGATAGACAGACTAAATTAAAAAATTGTGTCATTAAACTAAAAGTCACTTCGTTTAAATTCGTGACCTTGACTCATGGGAAGGAAACACAAACTAAAAGTCCTATCTCCCTCCCTCCCTCCCTCACTACCTACCTACTTATCTACATAAGGTAAACAATTAATCATGAATAGATTTTTCTCTCACAAAATTTTGTTTCTATAAATAGAATTTCTTTCAGGCAAAGAAACCAAAAGAAGGAAACAAAAAGACCAACAACAAAAAAAAACGAGAAATAATCTAGGCCAAAAAATAAATGGAGCAAAAGAATAAATAAATTAATTAATTAATTAAAAATAACACTCGCTAGTTACGTCTTTGAAATGTGTAAAAAAATATTCCTTTTATTTCTCTGTCCTATTTTCACTTTTATATAAAAGTCCTTTATAACAATAACGGTCACTTATCATTGTCATCATTGGGATATTGAAGAACAAATAAAGAGGAATTTAGAAATGTGTACTTTTGTCCATTAAAAACTCTTAAACGATGGTGAATAATGATAGGGATTGTAATGATTTTCTAAATGGTTGACAAGTATCGGTTTGTACAAACTAATCTTCATAAACACTTTCAATCATGCCAATGTATACTTACGCCTATTATCCCTCGCAAAGGAGTATAGGTCGACCACCAGTACTCTCTATCCAAACTTGTCCTGGGCAATCCTTTCCAGTTCTTCCCAGCTGCTATTCATCATTTTCATATCTGCTTCCATTTTCTGACGTAGTGTGTTCTTCGGTCTTCCTCTTTTTCGCTTACCTTCAGGATTTCAATTTAGCACTTGGGTTTAACTCTTGGTGGGGTCATTGGTACGCACTACTGAAAAACCCCATACTAGAGCTCAACAGCTGTACATAGCTTCCTGGTTTTTAATGCTACCCAAACTGAGATAAACTTGTGGTGCATACAACCTACAAGTGAAACCAATCTCTACAGAACCTCTTTAACTAATATAAAATGTAACAATCTTTGAACCGATGTACATTTATGTTATTTTCTACATTATTCAGTTTGATATTTCATCCTCTTAAACATTTTTAATTACAATAAAGCGAAACAGATAACCTCCTTACAAATGAAGTAATATTGGCTCTCATTGAACTGTTTTCAAAATCAAAGCAATAACAATGAAACTTGTTAAATGAAATGAATACATCAATTGATTCCAAGGTTCTTTATTAACCATATAAGCTAAAAATTACTAATAGAGTAAAAATATTACGAAAACTTAGGTCAATGTAGTTAAGATTGAGGTTCGAAACAGGGCAGATGATCATAATAACAAGAAAATCAAAGAAACTCATGATATTCAGTATAGTATTTACGATTGGTGAGGATTTATACGTGACAGTTCTACCGCCCGAATGCTCATTACTAACTTCATAGCCGCTTACTATAATCTCAATCTACTTCTGCACTTCAACTCGAACAAAACCGAATAGGCCCAAAACGTGAGTAAGAGCTTTAATCCAAGGTTAATTATGCGAAGAAAATCGGGTGTACTTATGGTTTTATGTGACTCTGACCTCCTAAATAATTCTGGCCTTCCAATGCTTCCAGGTTTTCCATGGTGGTCTAGCTTTAATTGACTCATGAATTCAACTATTAAATTCTGCAAACATTATATATATATATAATCTAAACGTAGCACACTATCTTTCGTTTTTATAAATGTTTATTAAAAGCCCCTATTCAATCTTGACTAGATAAAACATTTTCTCCATGACTCTAGAGACTTTGTAATAAGATGTTCGTGAACTCCCAACAATATATTCAACATAACGTTAGATAAAGAAGAGGGATGAAGAATGTTAATAGATGACTGGTAGAGATGGGTTTGATTTGTAGGTTGCATTCCCCGAAGGTTGATTTCAGAAGGGATACCGGTGAAAACTATTGAGAACTGGACAGTTGTTTCTTATTACTATGGGACTCAGAAGTGGTGATTAAATTGTTCTAAGTTGCAATTATACCGCTGTATGAAAGCCCAATAACTTCAGTGGTAAAGTTTTCGCTCTGATATATGAAGGCAATGGGTTTTTCTACCGAAGGGGTAGTGGATACATACTTCTGGAGAATTCATACTAGAGTGAAGTAGCTATTCGATGCTTTCTGTTTTTTGGTGGTTCCCTAACTGAAATTTTATATCAGTAAACTAATGAGAAGAAAACGGTGATTGGAAGAAAAGATAGCAAACGGCAAAAGAAAATTAACTTTAAAGAGAAAAGCGATGTTTATTTGACGTTAATTAAATTATTATACACGGAATCTTCAGCATTCAGTCTATTGGTTTAGATGTATTACTGCAGTTTTGTTTCTACCCATAATTTAGTCTCATGAGTTTATATAAAGTTAGCAAACAGTGCAATTCATCTTTTTTTTTCTTCAGCTTAAACATGAGCAGTGAATTTTGTTCAGTTAAACATGATCAATTCAAAGACCTCAGACTAATATGAGCTGCAATAACGTCTAAATATCAAATCGCGTTTGACAGGTTATTTCATTTAAAGTTAGTATAGTGACTATCTACTATGGGAACATTTGTTGCTGAATTACTATCCGCTTTCTAAATTATCAGACTAATACTCTTGAGCCTGAAAAGTAGAGAAAAGTCGAGAAGTGATAATAGAAGCTTTACTTTAAGGTTAATTTCTATACAGAAAACAAATTTATTCATAGATTTGTGGGTTGCCTTGACCTTTTAAACGCATCTGAAAATACACGGAATTTTATAGTGACATACGTAATTACCCAATCAAAGTATGATACATAATCCTCTTTTTTTTACTAGATGTCTCCAAAGACATGACTACTCAATGTTAATGGAACAAAATGTTTCAACTGTTTTCGGGCTTCTGAAATTTATATCGAGAAATTCGTTGGGACTTTCAGGATATTGTAAAAGGACAACTCTAAACACAAGATTGAACGTAGAACCTTCCGGTCTAACGACAAACATGATATCAAGCATAGATTTGTTAATAAACATGTATTTATACAAACTTTTGAAAATAACAGTAGTTTTTCTAAAAGTACAAGAAATACTGAGAAAAGATTTACAACCTAAATGGATTCTTTATTATCAGTGTTCACTGTGAGTTAGATAGATGTAAAATCTTCGTTCTCATCCTAGATAACATTATAATCAGTTAAACCGTATAGCTTAAGGGATATAATACTACTGAAATACAGAATTATGTTTTTTAGTAAAATGGGAATCGAATTTACCTATTAACCATTATAGATATTTTAACAGAAATACTTAAAAAAGCCCCTGAATAATTTCTATTTTAAAATGAATTGAATATGAGAGATTAGTAAAACATAGTTTCAGTTTATTGTAATGATAAGAAAATAATTGCTATTTGATAGTTATCTAATCATATATTACTACATATTATTATTGAGTAAATTGGCACTACTGATGAATGACTATAGATGCTTAAGTAAAACGGGTTTTCAATGGTGGTCTAACATCAATCGATTCATGATCTGAATCAGAAAATAATAAAAAACCAATAATGTCCACAACCCTTTACTGATAATTACCATGCGCTCACTATTGACTAGCTTCGTGAGGGAATTGTCGGAGTTCTAATGAGAAGTCGTGATCAGTGGAGCTAATCCGTGTCGGGTAGAGACAGGTATCTACCTCAGTACAATGAAAGATGGTTGCACAATTTCATGGATTGGTTGAAGTTAGACATTGACACCGTTGGATGCCAGCTCAGTGGTCCAGTAGGTTAAGAGTTGTATTTTACATCCGATGTATTGAGATGTACTACATTAAAGAACAGATATGGATAACTTCTGATGTTCGAAATAAAATCTCTAATGAAAAGTGAACTATTATATACAACACTTACCAATGAAACAAAACAAAAAAAGTTCGAAAATGCTAGATACCATACACTTATTAAACACTGAAAAACGGACGAATGAAAGCTCATATTTAGTTCAATTTGAATTTAGTGGTTATATAGGGTTATTGTAATAACCTTTCACTAGCTAGGGAAATCTAAACAGCAATCCGATAACAAACTCAATCGTTAAGACATTGAGTGATTTAAACTCAAGTACACTTTAGCTCAAGTTGTACTAAATCCCTAATAATTCTTGAATTAACCCCCAATTATTAAGAAAACCAGAAAAAAATCGACGATGATATAGTGGAAAATATGTGTGAATTTATTGGATTTTTTGATATCCTTGATAATCAGTCATTCAGGATAAGAGCTCTAAGGAGCCTGATTCATAGTGATGCAAGCAGTGCGACGATTTAAAATGGTAGCTATTGAAACACTGATCCTATTGACTGATTCGAATAAAAAATAGTGTCAAGTTTCATGATTTATGTCAATATGTTTCTAGATAAATATGAACAGTGATTTGATGGATTTATAAAACTTTAATAATGTTACTATACATTCAATCTACCTATCAGTAAATTAATTAATTCTCATAGTTTATGATTAATTTAATAAAACAAACAATAGGTGGTGGAGAAGATTTGTAGTTCAGGTGGATGATTTTGATGAAGTTTTGTTCACTGAAGTTTGTGCTGATGATGTTGTTCAGAAGAATGATGAAAGCTCCATGACCAAACCATCCAGCTCAAAGAACAAAACTCCATCAAAAAAAACAAACAATAGGTATATATCGACGAACATATAAATAATTAAGCTGCTGAGAGAAAAAATAATTATTCTAAAACAATATCATCAAGAATTTTTAGAGATTCAATATTATTTTAAATTTTCATTGAGGAAGCAAAGAGTCACGGCCATTTTTAATCGTTTCAGTGTTGTTACTCACATCTCCTACATTTAATCTGAGCATTAACCACGTAATGATTTCAAGATAATCATTATTAATTACTTGACGACATTTATAATCAAATATGGATTAGTAATTTATGCAAACTGTCTATCTGTATAGGTTGTATTTCACAATTTTGATCGAGTTATTCTACTATTCTGACAATAGCTAATAGTGAAATCTATCACACAAGTTTCATTCTATTTATGATTTGTCAGCTGGATGTATTGGATGAATGATAAAGTTGGTTTTCTCTCTCTCTCTCTCTCTCTCTCATCTTCACTACCATTTCAATAAATATTAGAAATAAAATTAAAACATACTTTCACATTTTAATGCCAATAAATCATCAACACGTTTACGGCAAACATTACAAAATTTCCTTTTAAAATGACCAATTTCTGACCAACAATGAGGCACAGGATCCTTTTACCAACAAAAAAAAGAAAAGAAAAGAAAAAGACAAACGTATAAAGGTAAAAACGATATTTTAGGAAAAAAAGTTTTTTTCTTCGACAAGTTCATAAGAAAAGAAAGCTTGAACTGGTGAAAATACTGATAATCATAGGATTCTTTTATTTCTCCTTACTAACTTCATTTTTTATTTCAGATAAAGATACTGTGATGTGTGCTACTTATATTGACATAAGTAGTATATGATGTTAGTCGTGAACAAAAAGTTTGGCGGCAGAGAGACAAGAGGATCGAACAGTAAAGAATGGAAACAGGATGCAGTTTGTATGAAAATGCAAGAACAGTGAAGTCTGAGTCATTTTGAGACCATTGATGGACAATTCCCAAATTAAGCATTTACTTCATGATTGTTAGATTTTATTAACAGGACCTGTAACTTTGTGTTAAATACATTCGATTGTCTCCACCCGTGTTCTGTTCACTACAATACGTTTATTGGTTATTCAAATTAGGTATATAGATAATCCATATTGTTACAATTAACAATAAACTGGTGAATAGATAACTAAATGATCAATATATTTAAAAGGGTATACAGGAGAAAGGGAAAAACAATCAATCATCTCAAAAATGTTGACGATGTTTTAGATAGAGGAATTTCTAAAAGTCTTTGTGTTCATTACAGATTACTTACTAAGGATAACTTTGTGCACTGAGACCATAATTTATGGACGACCTTTGACTGACGATAGACTGACCTTGAGAGTGTTTACCTGATAACCAGGACCAAATGAGGGTTATATACCAGTGTGAGGAATTAGAATTATGATTTACAGTTGATAATTAAGGTTGGGAAATAGATTTCGAGTTTTCATCACGAACTGACATAAGCTATAATGCCAAAACTCTGTTTATTCAAATGGATGAATGGATTTTGCGTCAAAATCCGAAGCCTGTTATCTCATACATGATTGATTCATCCATAAATTATAGTCTCGCCCTTTTGTGATTACAAGAGTGTAATGACTGATACGGTGTATATTCCGATGAAAATATTGTACACTAAAATATGATCATATTTGATTATGCACTTTGCCTTCACCATATAATTCACATTATTAGTATCTTTTCAAACAGCAGAGTTATTTTTCCAAATGTAGTTTCCAGATTGTATCAACTTAATCATGGATGTAGGTTGTTGTGTATTATGTTACCATATTCACAATATGCATACTTATTATTCTAGCCACTATATATTTGTAATTTTATGAGATAACCTTAGTGATTTCCAACATATTTTATCAAATATTATTATATGAAATCATAATTTTCTTGATCATTCTAGTTCACATTTATCTTAAGCATTCTAAATTAATTTCGTCTAATTATTGATGTTGAACGAATCTATTTGTTAGAAATTACTTGATTAGCGATGATTAACAAACTGCCTTAGAAAATTGGTTGGAGCTGAAAGTATAGCGTAGAATGTCAACGGAATGGTTTTAATGAGTAATTGTTAGCAATGAGATCTGAAAGTCTTGGATATGGTCCCTGGTGGGGATATGGATGAGCGTTGTTAAGGCGTTTCATACTCGATCGGACCATCTGTTTGGTGCGTCCTCGTTTTGAATGATTGTCAAACCAAAGCTTGTTAGTGATGTAAGCTATAAAACTACTTACAAAAAGAAATGAGCAAACGCATTCTTAAGCTTTTGACAATGTTTTTATAAGATTTAGTATCAGAGTTAAATAGTGTCTAGTAGTGGAATCTAGGATGTTCATTTAATCCCAGATGAGACTCGTCAGATTGATACAACCGCATCAGTGTTGCTATTCACACAAAGGATTTCATTTCAAACACCAATAACTTATCCACTGCATTATAAACACAAACAAATGAGGTTTAGTTGAAAAAATATTAGGACCTAGGTAATTTTGTCAATGTTTGTTAAAAGAAAATAAGCATCTTAATTTTGATATAAGTAGTAAAGTGTCAATAGTGAACCGCATAATGAACCGTATAATATGACTAGAGTTTCAACGTTACCATATTCGAATTCTGTTTGAGTATATTGATACACCTAATTTTAGACTTTCTCAATTACCATGCCATTAAACTATAATGCAAAATCTCTTCTCATCTAGTCACAAGGTACACCTAACCCGGCATAATATGAATAAAGTAACATTAGCATCTATATTTTTGTAATACAGTGAACCCTGAAACAAATAACTATTCCTGGTATGCTGATTACATGTCTATTGTGTGTACTAATCAACAAAATTTCCTGATCGATGGTTGGAAACATTAAGGGATAGGGCATTAAATCGGTTATAACAGTCCAGATGCATTCGTTCTTTATCTTCTCTTGACCTTTGAGTTCTAAAAATATCTTAAACTTTTAACTCCATGAATTCATTTTATTTTTTTCAAATCAAATTGTTTTAACCGATTTTTTTATACTACTACTGATATTGTTACTGTTTCTGCAACTCTGAGAATTAATGGGATAGTATGGAGATCTGAATCAATGCACATGTACACCAAGTTCTACTTTGCTTACGGTTGACTTATTGCACTGTATTTCAAGTAAACCCTTTTGATTATAACATATTATTTTTATTCAAGATTCTTGTCAATATTCTTCAATAATTAGTTTTTTTTTAAAGCTAATGAATACATGAATACTATGATCCAAAATGCAACTGATGAGCAAATAACCACAGCAACTAACAGTGGCAGATAACGGGAAAAAACAACGGATATGTATTCTGATCTAGTAAATCTTCGGTTTCTATTTAGTTTAATTAAAGAGACTAGTTGATAAAAAAAAAGTATTCTCAACCTGTGATAGCTAATTAAAAACCGAGTGTTTTAACAATTCAGTCACTTTCACCGGTTGAAATCATGAGTCAGTTGAAGCTAGACCACCATTGAAAACCTGGAAGCACTGGATGGCCGTTTCGTCCTGGTATGGGACTCCTCAGCAGTGCGCATCCACGATCCCGCACCACGCAATGGTGTACGGTGGCGCAACTTCGTGGATTGGTTGAAGTTAGACATTAACACCGTTGGATGCCGGCTCAGTGGTCTAGTGGTTAAGTGCTCGCGCGCGAAGCCAGTAGGTCCTGGGTTCGAGCCCCGCGTGGTGCGGGATCGTGGATGCGCACTGCTGAGGAGTCACATACCAGGACGAAACGGCCGTCCAGTGCTTCCAGGTTTTCAATGGTGGTCTAGCTTCAACTGACTCATGATTTCAACCTGTGAAAATTTCTAAAACTCTCCACAAAACCCATTCTGAGAATTCAGTCACTGTTCTAAATTAAATTAATGTATTGATAATGGTAACATTATCTATACCAACGAGTTACTAACTGTTATGTTTCATATCATACATTCAGCAAAACAAAAACAAAACAAAAAATAAATGAATCTTAAAACCATGAGCCTGTTTATTAAAATCTCCATAATTTCTGCATACGAAAAAAAAACAGGAAAATTTAGAAAATTAATACAAATAAATGATTACTAACCTTGGTTAAAAATGGTGCAATACAAGTACAAGCTGTCACAACTGCACGCATACACTTTTCATGGGCTAGAAAATTACAAACTGTTCGTTTTTTTTTTTTGGAAAAAGAGGAACAGAGAAAAATAATTACGACCACTATCACTACTACTAATATTACTACTACTACCATTATTATTAACATTAATATTGTATTCCTAAAGATAATAAACATCAAGCACATTGAGTCGTATACTTTTTATATATATTCAATTAACTAACTAACAGAATGTTTTCGACAGTAGGAAAGTTAAAATGATAATATCTGTTATACAATAAGATGATTTAATTAAAGAAAATATTATTGTTATTAGATTAAATCAAGTGTTCATCATATTTCCTTAATTTGAGACGAACTTTGAATAAATAATCAAGTCATTTGAAAGTATGCTTCTTCTTGGAAACCTAAGCTCTTCACTATTGAAATGTGAGATAATTAAATCATCTACATATATCAATCATTAAGTAAGTATAGGTTAAATAGGATATAATACAGCTTCAATAACAATTGAAATGAGTTATTTTTGGAATCATTAACCGATCTGAGTTATTAAACCATTCAAAAATTGAAACCACTAGTTAATTGCTTCATCCTGTTATGGGAGTACTCAGCAGTCCTCATCCATTACCAAGCGACTGGAGATCAAACCTAGAATCTTCATTCACACCGAAGAACCCTTATCACTATTGAATCCTGACTAGATCGCCTTGTGATCCCTATAATATTCAATAATCTCCACAATCACCAATACTGGAGTTTTTTATTGGCCAGGCAGTGCTTAATAACACTCCAAACAGAACACTGTCCAGTGATTATCAGTATTTTATGTCAATTGTCAGTATGTCACATAAAATATCAAAATGTCGAAACAATTCAAAAGTGAGAGGATGACAATTTTACTGTATACTCATTGTTGAAGATAAAAGTTGTACTTTAGATTAGAGATGAAAGAAGTTTCATCCTTAAACTAATGTACCCAACTATATATTTGGTACTTCTTAGTTTACCATGTCGGCCATGAGACTTAAATATTCTGAATTTGTTACCTGTCCGGGTTGTGGTTGATAAAATTCTCAAACTAGGATGAGACAGTTATCTAGTTGAGTATGATTGTCAATGGTCCTTCAAACTCAACGCTTTTATGGCGAAAAGTTTCTCATGATTGAACTAATCTCCATAATCAATAAATGTAAATAAATTTCAAAATATTAGTGACAGTAAAAGATTGAGATGAATTTCTAAATGACATCCACAGTATGAAAAGGACATTTACATATCAACAACTGGTTACCCTAGCTAGATTAAAATAACTTAGATATCTGATATTCATGTGACCCATTTCGCATGAAACGTAGGTTTGAAGCAGTTATAAATTCGAATTGTTTTGATTACTAGAGACATTTCGGTAGATGAAGATTAAGACTGTGAACATGATCTTCTCCATGACATTATAATCAATAGCTGAGAATTGATCAAACTATTATCAATTCAAGATTTCTGAAGAGTCTAAAAGTTTCAAAATAATCTAATAGTGACATTGAAAAGACAAGTAATCAAAACAAATATTTGTTTTCCTTGATTTATTGTTAATATCGAACTCCATGAAATCATTAAATAAACTCAAGAACTTCGTAATAAACATCTGTTTACATCGGTAATTAGAGAGTAAACTACAGTTGCGTTGTGAAGTAACTAACAATAGTAAATCAAATAAGACTAATGAACTCATTTCATAGTGAAAAATAATAATAATAAACTAGACTAATAAAAAAAGATGGAAGCTATCATACAATCGACTGACCTTCACAAACCATTCCAGTTGTTCCTAATATTCCCCATAAAAGATCTGAACAATGATGACATGTAGCAGGTTTATGTAGATTCTTTTTCACAAATGAATGACCTTGAAACCAACCTTTTAAGGTGGAATTACTTCTAAATGATTAGAAAACAAGTAAACATAAAAATTAATGTACTTGGTATTGTTTGCTTTTATTAATGGTAAGTGATTTTGACCAAATACTTATTAGATACATGAAGAAGATCATTATCTTAAGTTTTTAGTTGAGTATATCGGTGATTTGGAAGAGGTGATATGTTTCTATTGATTACCAGTATACAACGTACAAGAAATGTCGAACAAATATGATTCAATTAAGAGTACCGTTTTTCTTGAAGTGAAATCTATCAACATCCTTTATAAACATGTTACAAAACAAAGGGAATAATACTGGGTCCATAGTCCTACTGTTTATACTGAACATATAGATAGATATCATCGACGTAAAACCTGGTACAGTTGTGCGTTGACTCAACTTTCTCATACTTGAAATCGGGAACCAATGTAATTCTCACAACTTAATGTAAGAACGTAGAAAACTTATTGATTCTTCAAAACATATTATCATTAGATCAAAATATTGTTATTTATATATCGATTTTCACACATAATAACAGAACACTGAATGAAGTTCATCTGAATCGATACAGAAAATAAAATAATCACACTGATTACAAAGATTGTATCTGTCACACTAGACGTAATTCACACTCTCACATGGCCACGCGTATATAGCCTCTGCCAGGAAAGTCCTACTCACTGCCTTCTCGCGACACAACTGTTGTTTAAGAAAATGAGAGGACGAAAAGCGAATGTCCGGCGCTTTAACCGAGCCGGTGAGTCCACCTGGGGGAGTTGAAAACCCTGATTCCAAACCAATGGTGCACATGGGCTCCACTATCCTGAAGGAACAAATGGCGTATGGACCTATTGTTTGTCACCGGATACTATGGGACTGCATCTTCTTACATTGCTTCATTGCCTTGTGGATCAGACCTTCAGGTCGAAGGCTCCGAGTGTAGCCCCTTAAGAAAACCACTTGCTTCGCTTTAGGCACCCGGGCAGTATCACACATATCAAATGACATCTGTTTGGCCCATATGTATTCGGTGCCTCCTTGTACCAATATCAATGTGTTAAAATAAATAAAAATGAAAAGTAACACATTGTGTTATTGAATAAAAATAAAGAGAATTCTATGCGATGATAAGTTTTTTCTTTTCAATGAAATCATTTGCCTCAGTTGGACATTCTTATTTATAGTTGCTTGATAAATGTATAAGTCGATAAAAAAGATAAAAATAATTGCAGCATTATGTGAGCTGAGATTTCATGATTATTATTATTACTCAATTGTTATCATGGCCTTCACGTTTTTTTCTTCATTTTCCTTCAGATTTGTCAAGTGAATAGTTATCTTTCATAATTCTCACCCGTAAATTATGTTCATTCTCGTATTCTTCTGTAACCGTCTGATAATGACGCAACCCCTTTTGATATATGAAATGTCAAATTACTTTTTTATCTTTCTATAAATTTATATATTTATCAAACAACTAAAAACCAGCCTCCAGCTGAAGAGGAAATTAGGAAAGGACGTTGGAAATGGATAGGACATACATTACGCAAATCATCAAATTGCATCACGAGGCAAGCCCTAACTTGGAATCCTGAAGGGAAGCGGAAAAGAGGAAGGCTAAAAAACACATTATGTCGGGAAATAGAAGCAGATATGAAAAGGATGAATAACAACTGGGAAGAGCTGAAAAGGATTTCGCAAGACAGGGTTGGATGGCGAGTGCTGGTGTTCGGCCTATGCTCCTCCACGAGGAGTAACAGGCGTAAGTAAGTAAGTATAATTACCCATAGTTCCCTTAATCATCTAGCACTCTTCAACTATAAATACGAATATATGGTTTAAGTAAATGATTTCGTCGTAAAGAAAAATTCCCCGTCGCGCAAAATTCCCTTTATTTTTATTCATATTTAATTGACTCAAAAAAATGATCCGAAGTAATATCACTTTTATCCTGTCATATCAAATAAGTTTAAAAACTATCCGTCCGTTTTGATCATATAATGAAGTTCGTTAAGAAAAAAAGATTAGTTTATACTGAGAGAGTTTCTTTGTGGTTGGTGCAATTAAACACTCATCTTTTTGGTAAATAGCCGAGTTTCTTTTTACTTTACTGCTTTCTGAATGATTCTCTATTCAAAAAAGGTTAACTCTTGATGAATGACATATACATCCATTCAGTAGATCGAATACTAAAAAACGAGAGGAGTTTTGAGAAGATTGTGGTAATTTAATAATTGAATTCATGAGTCAGTTGAAGCTAGACCATCGTGGAAAACCTGAAAGTACTGGACGGCCGTTTCATCTCAGTATGGAACTACTAATTAGCGCGCATCCACGATCCCGTCTCGTGAGATTCGAACCCAGGACATATCAGTCTTGCTGGCGAACACTTAACCTCTAGACCACTGAGCCGGCATCCAACGGTGTCAATGCCTAACTTCAACCAATCCACGAAGTTACGCCATCATTACTATCTCACAACAGACCCGGTTGATCTCCACTGATCACTGCTTCTCACTAGAACTCCAGAAAATAACTCTTAGAGACAGTCACTAGTGAGTAGATGATGATAATAATCAGAAAGGAGTTTTGTGGAGATTATAATAATTTAATAATTGAACGGTGGATGAAGGCGCAATTTCACCGATTGGTTGAAGTTAAACATTAACATTGTTGAATGCCAACTCAGTAGTCTAAATACTCAAATCTCGATAGATTTGATGTGGTTTGATGGAAAAGATTACATTAATATTACATGCCATTAAATTTAATGATCATAACACTAAAGGTAGATAATACTAATGATTAGTGACAGTTATTATTTTTATTGATTTCTGATCATTTATTTTTTATGGTAAAATCTTTTCTCTTCCTGTGTTGTTTATTATAAGTACAGGTTCTCTAAACTATATGAATAAAAGACAAATAAATTACTCTGAGATCTACTTTATTTTGAGTATCTCTTAATAGAAATAAAATAAAATAATCTTCACCATTTAACATATTATGAAGATAAAATTAATCCCAATTATTAAGTTGCTATTTTTGTAAATATTCTCTTTATGCCTAGATTATTGTACATACAATTCAAATAGAATTAATTAGGTGAATTCTTTTATAAAAAGAAATATAATAAAACAAATTATTGTAATTCATTAGTGAATTGACAATATTCAAGATTTGATGATGCTTTGTAATTTCAAATGCTCTGGTACGGCCGAGAGTGGGGAGAGTCAACTCTCTGTCTCAGTCCAAAATGTTCTCACATGACCACGTGCATACAACCACTGCCAGGGAGGCCCTACTCACTGCCTTCTCATCGCACGGGTGATGAAGGAGCTCTAGAAACAGGTGGAAACTTTCACGCACCTGGTCAGCATCATTGACGAACGAGAAGGATCTGAATCAAATGCGGACGCGATGATTGGCAAAGGGAGGGCAGCATCTCTACAGTCGAACAACCTGTGGAACTCAAAACAACTGTTAATCAATGTCAAAGTCAGAATTTTCTATACGAACGTCAAGACAGTCCTACTGTACAGAGCTGAAACTTGGAGAACTACCACAACCACCATCAAAAATGTATAGTTATTTATCAATATTTGTCAACACAAGATACTCAGTGTCCGTTGACCGGATACCATCAACAACAGCCCAATGTGGGAGGGAACAGACCAGCTTCCATCTGAAGAGGAAATTAGAAAAAGTCTGGTTAGGTGAGGGGTGGGACATGCATTGTGGAAACCACCAAAGTGCATCACGAGGTGAAATATGACTCGGAATTTCGAGGGAAAACGGAAGAAAGGAAGACTAAGGAAACAATTGCTCCGGGAATCGGAGGCAGATATCAAAAGGATGAATAGTGACTGAAATGGACTTCCTAGGATACGAGGGGCAACAGGAGTAAGAAAGTAAGTAATATAATGTTTATTGAATTACTTTGATTACTTTCCGACTCAAGTCCAAATAAAAATCTTTAACCATGTCACAAGTTTTAGATAAATTACGTGATGTAATCAGGAGTTTCTGATAAACGATTGAAAGTAAAAATTTAACAAGTTTATGAAACCAAAAGTGATGAAGATGTAGTGTTTGGCGATGAAACATTCCCAACCAGTAATCTGAGCTCAGTAAAGAATATTCAGCTATCATTTTTGTCGATCAAAATTTTTTAGAAAAGTAATTTAATCTGTAAGATGTGGCTAAAACTAACAGTAAACACTTTCACGTAATTTATTATTGCGCTCAGTTGACCTCGCAACACTCATGATTCAATCCAAGTTTAGTTTACTTAAGTGAATATAATGGCGAAACAATACAAAACGGGGCTGGAAATTAGTCGTTAAATAACTTCAAATTTAAAATATTATTAGAAATGAAGAATAAAATCAAGCTTACTTATAACTTGATGTTTGTTTAACATCCTCTTCCGAAGCTGATCCGCTTGATGCTACTAAATCTGCTTCAGTCTCTGATGTAAAACTATCCATTGTGATATAGTTTCATTGTGTAATTCACAAGCGCAGCAAGCATAATACTTGGTTGGAAATATAATAACCAATGATGAACAGTATTTCTTGTTATTATCAAAATAAAAGGTAGTATTTTTGTCGGTTTCAAAACAATGATTACTATAATCCAATCTTACAGTGCTATTAGCCTCAAATTTGGATCGAGATAATGTTACATTTAAAAGGCTTATTAGAACATGTCATAATATTGGGTTTGGTTGAAGCATATCTGGTTTATAAAAAATATCTGTGAAATAAATAAATTACAAGCCTATTATAAAACAAGTTGCTAAAAAAGCGTGTAAGAAAATAACATCTGAAGCAGGATATACATAAATGATATCTAGAGTCAATCATTTGATGAATCAAGCCCCATATGTCAATATATTTTCTTAGCCTCACTAAATGATAGTCTTTTCATGTTTGAAAACTTATCCGATACACAACATTCGACTACTCGGTGGTTGTAGTACTAAAAAGCTCTATGTTGGAGAAACGTCTAGTCAAGTGCACTTAATTTAGAAATATCTTTATCTTCTACAATCCCCAAGTACGACAGAATAAGCTATCGATAAATGCAGTCATCTTAGAATTTCTTGCTTCCACAGCATACTAATTTTAAGATTGATAAGTAGTAAAACTGGCTGTCAGTCACATTCGTGTATGCGAGCTATTTTATGAGATAAAAAGTTGAACTGAACATGTAGTCGAGAATTGCAGATAGTGTGTAGTGAAGTGATCAGAATATAAATTACTCAGTATCAACATTTGTTTATCTTCAAAGATCCGGAACAAAGTAATGTCTGATCATGACAGCCGTTACTATGCTTGATCACATGTTTTCAAAAGTGTTGCGTCTTAGATGTTTTAAAATCTTTGTAATTCTTATCAATCACCGTTCAACCCTTACCCTAAATATTCATTTAAAGCAAATTCTGTACTAAAATTTGAATATTTCGTGATATTCATTATAAATAAAAGGTATCTGATAGATCACCTTATAAGTTTATAATTGTTCAGTAGCACTTTACAGTTTAGGGAGGTAGGTATTCAAAAATAATTTGTTCGAGTTTCTGTAAAGGTTCAAAAAACAGATGAAATCTTAAACAACAGGATAGTTACTCAATAATCCATCAATATAATGACTTCATAATAACTTTTTATCAATTTCAAACTTAAATATCTCCTAAAAGAGAATAATTGATACTAGTTACATCTTAGCACGACCATTTTTGAATGAAGAAAATATAAATCATCCTATTTCAGTGACTAATCTACTTAGCAATTATGACCATGATCAATGAACCTTCGTATCAGGAGACTCCTGTGTATGATACTGTCTGAAATAAGATCAAATTAGAAAAGGTAAAATCACATAAGTAAACAACTCATTCTTCGCGATCTTTGGGTAAGGAACACATTACGTGATAAACTACGACTTTGGTAGTTTCATGCTTAAAATCTAAAAAACTGATTCTGAGTGTCACAAGGATAGTATCAACTATCAGCGATTTTCAGCCAAAGGAATTTGATTTTTAATACATCAAAATATAATCTACTTACATACAATGAGCTTTAATTCCTCACTTTCATATTGTCATTAGCTTAATTCAGTAGTCAGTGAAATAAGTCGCAGTGTTCATGTTATAGAAGTTTGAAGTAATTTGGACAGGCGATTTCAGAAAATTAAACTGACTATGAAGATAAGAAGAATGCAACTCATGAAAGCATTTACAAGTATATCGAGACGATAAACGTTTTGACTGATAATAATTCAATCCAAATCTTAGCTTCCCCAGCTGCTATGTTTGTTCTTGGAAATAAAATTTTTTATCATTTTTTACCAGTCGATTCAACTTGCAAAGCTAAGCTTATTTCTACTCACCAGTACAGAACAACAAAATTATAACCACTATATGGTAGTACTCTGTTAACGCCCATGAATTAACATCTTTACCCTTACACACAAATTATCAGATATGAAAACATTATTGTTAGATGTCAGAGAAGAATAAGTTAAATCACATTACTAAACAGACTAAAAACCGTTAAAAACTGATGAGGTTTTAGTTTTATGAAGAACCATGTTTACAAATATTAACTTCAAACTTCGAACACAGCTGTGCACACAATGCTGTTTATGGGTCTATTGAAATCCCATTATCAGGAAATCAGTACGTAGGAAGTAGCTAATCTCGCATTCTAAAGTCAAAGTTTTGGAAATATGAGTCACTTTTAAACTAGGTACAAAGTAACTGATCGCTGTAAGTTATGAATCAAAAGATGTATATCAAATATTTTTAGCAAACTAGCAAATGCATTTTAAATATATGTGTTTATCAACTCAACGACTAGGAATTAGACATATCTATTATTAGAGTTAATGTCACATAAACATATCATCAGTGGAGTACTGTTGGTAAAACTGTTTTTAGTACTTCAATTATACACTTTGATGTATTATAATGTTATTTATCAGTTTTTTAAAGATTTTTTGCATTTTGTTTCATGCCTTATGTTACCAGAATTTTTTTATTTACAGTAAACTTTGAAATGCTACGCATACATGGATCACTGCTATATCTGGAATTTTTTGAACCTACGTATTTGTTTCCAAGTTCTTCGAATACTCAAAGCTATATATTTAGTGCATATTAACACTGGTATTATACACATAGAACGCATAATCTGTGGCTAAGGCCAAAATAAGTAGCAACAGCTCATTTGAATCATTTATCCATGTACATCTAAATGTTGATTTTAGTTTTAATCACTACTTTTCGGTCTCTGATCTTATTCTTTATGGGCCATGCATTTCCATATATGTCTCTCTGTTTCTTCTTAGTCCATCAGCCAGCTAATATCTATCATATGTGCTTATTTTAGATTATATATATTTGAACCGGTCCCTACGCTGTCTATGATTGACTAGTTAGGTGAAAATAAAACCATTTAGAATTTATCTCTGGAATATAAAAATATATTCTGATGACATAACTCAGGTGGTTTATAATAAAAAAGATACATCTGTGTTTTTTCAGTGGATAAGAAAGTTGGTTTTCCGAAATTTTATGACTGTGTTAGTGACAAACTGGGCTCATTTACGGTAAATAGCATCAAAAATCAGTATATCTCCCAAACAGATGTAATGTCAATATCGTAAGGATTATATAATTTACAAGTTGTGAGGGACTATAGTTTTAGATATTGGAGGGTGTAATACCGTGTTTGGACGGCAATCTAATGTGACTATTTTTGCTACCATGGTACATGACAGAACTTGTAGGGTAGTTGAGGGTAATCTCAGTCTCTGTGAGTACATCGCTGTTACCTTGATTGAAAGCAGCCTCGTTTATCTGGCTTTTGCCTTTTTGATACATCAACCTTGTTAGTTTCAACATACAAATAGATGAAGGTACATGGCTAAGAGCATACGCCTTTTTTCAGTACCCCATTATTAACATGAGTAAATATCATATTCGTTCATCTATCCATGCAACCAGGCGCATTGATTCATCAAGACGATGACTAGGTTTTTTATATCAACAATCTCTAAGGCAAAAACATATAATCCAAGGCATATAGCATAAGCGTTGTTAGTTTTAGTTATATCAAACATATTAATATAACAACAAAAGGAAATTTCCTTTTGTGGGTAGTGGAGCCTTTAGTAATGTGATATATTGCCGACATGAAACTCTTTGATACCATCGTTTCAAGTATTAAACGAAAATTTTGATTGCTTTTATAACAGTTTTCATTCCTTTTAACACTAGTCGTATGCGGAAATTCTCCAATTGCTAATGAAAATCGATCATTCATTCCCTATAACTCACGATAAACTATATGAATTGTCCGCCAACTTAGTAAACACCAGTACTTCACCTTACATTTTCAAGAATGTCATAACTTTCCCAAAGATTTCATTTTAAGAGAACAGGAACTGGTTAATAGAACATTTATCTTTACTCTTGGACCGATGCTAGTTTACAAATACATGAGGTAAGAACTGACAAAATTGGCAAAAGTGGCACTTTCTTAACTTTCTTATTAGTTGCAGAGGTGATTTTGTGAAGGAAAAAGCTCCTTCAGGAAATAATGCCAAGTTGTATGGTTAACAGTTCGTCTTTTAAAAATACTACCAAATAATCCCGTGAAACCAATTATATTAGCGATAAGGAATCTTCGTTAAGCAAAAGTATTCATCGTCTTCTTGGTGCATGGATTTAATTCAAAAGTTTCAGGAGATAAAATGTTTTTAAATATACAATAACGATTACCGATAAAGTTTCAAAGCGGCTTTAAATCCACCGCCATCTGTCATGAATCCAACACTTGATTAAAGTTATCATTTAAAACTGTCAACGTAGTTCACGGTCATACTTTTCTTTGTCGACGTTTGGGCGTCGGACATTAAGTTATAATGTATTCTGTATGAACACACTGCGTAAATAACATAGTCTTTTGGAAGAATAATTACCACAACTTCTATTGTCTATCCAGTCTTCAGTTTTCATTAGTTAAGATATGAGGTCAGTCGACCTACATCGATTCTCGCAGCCTGTAGTACTGAGAAGATCTAATCTCACTTCTCATGCATCAAAAGGTGTTAATATTACGTGTTCTGGTAGGGAATTCCACAATTTACTACTCCGTATTAGCGCTTGAAGTCACTAACTTCTAGTCTGAGCCATGTTGGTAGATGCAGACTACTTGGTTGGGGTCCGCATGACTATCGTAACCAATGGTTGGAGATTATGGGTGACATGGCTCAGAATCGATCACAATGGCTTCGATGTATACACTCTCTGTCTACCCTTAAACCAAGAGATTAAAATCGCTTCATATCTTTCTTTCTACGAACTAATTCTTTCTTTCTGCACTGTGTCTTTATATGCAGTCTTTCCTCTGTATATTACCACCATTGAATTAACTACTTCTACGAATTCGGTATTCATCTTGTTGTGTCAATGAGGTATGGCAACTTGGACCGATGCATCTATGTGCCTGCTCCTACGTTTTAGTTGACTGACTGACTGATCGTAGGAGAAACGTCAATCCAAATGTAAACGATTTGATCTCGGTTATTAAACGTTCGTTGAATTTCCTTTTGGATGATCACTTTCAAATGAGAAGAAAATATGAGACATACTAATATTAAAATCATCGTTCGACATGCCATAGGTCGGTATTAAATCACTGCGTAACTTTCGACAATGTAACAGAATTAGTTTGAGGCATCTGTCTTCTTAAGATAGGCCAGTGAGACTTTTCACCATTTTGGCCCATCAATGTCAACCTCCTTCCAATGTATTTGCTCCACACCTGGAGCAAGGATTTGCTGCATAGATCCCATGTTCCAAATGCGGCCTCTAAAATGTTCGGTCTAATACCTTAAACACTTTTTCATCCAAATAATTACATGACTTCGAGACCTTTGGAAGCGCAAGAATTACAGTTGCTCGTGGTTCTAAGATTGTTAATTATTATGACTCAAAGATCTTTATAGTACATTAATTTAGTTAACACAGCTCCACATATTATGTAGTGGTATGAATCGTCCCATTTATTTATTTGGATCACCACACTCGTTAGAGCTAATTATCAATAGCCACCTATCCGTCCAACTAATGAATTCAGGTCATCCTATTGAAGATGCCACAGGTATGTGGAGTTTGACAACGTTTTAACCAGTAACACCTTTTACTATGAATCAAACCTACCAAGTGAAACCAAAAGTCAAAAGCGAGGAGCTTCTAAAATATATTTGATAGGCTATCAATATATAGGGGATCGACTGATCTAGATTGGCTAGCGATTGCAGCTGATGTTGAGCACGACGTTCCCACTAGTGATTTGATGCGCCTTGCATTAAAACTAATGTGGTCAGCATCCAATGATGAAGAGTTACAGAGCTATTTATTTTGGGGGTTTATTTACCGCTACACTATATTATCATGCTATATGACATTATTTATGGTTTCCAAATCTTTATATCATGTGCGAAGGGTAGAACAGGAGACTTTGCTAATGCTGCAGTCTTTAATGTAGTAATTTACTCAGGTAGGTTGACTTCAAAAAAATGATTGGTCATAGAAGCGGAGGGTACATTTTCCTACGTTAGATTATTAATGTTAATATCACCTCAATGTTCAGTATAAAGGTTCCCGAGCTTTATGGAGGTTGCGTTGCGACAAGTAGATGGTGGTCGAGTAAAGTCCAGAGATATTTATAGCGATAATTATTGTGGCTAATTCGTAACTAGTAAGTCAAAGGCATCAATCAAAGTCATCGCTACCGCGCTCGTTTCAAAAAGGGCAGTGATTTTTGTACTTGTTGTGATTATACTTTCTTTGGGTACTTATTGCACCAAAAAGCATTCTTGGTCTACCTTAACCAAAAGTAATTTGGTTAAAGTCTGAAATTTTTCGCTAAATTTTGTCCTGGGTACCTTTTTTTACTCCTTGACTAACACTTGTGTTCGCATTGTGATCAATTTGTGTTTTTAAACCTTTTAAATCGAATTACAACGGTTGGTAAGACTCATAAATGTGGGCAACCAAATTGTTTGCTCCCCGTTGAGGAAAGAATGCAGTGTGACGACTGTAAAAAGTGGTACCACAAAATGTGTACACGACTAAGTCCGACGGCTTACAAAAGATGCTCGAAGCCTAACTCGCATTGGCTTTGTATGTTCTGCTGTACGGATAAAAAAGAGGCTATTGGTCAACTGGCTTTGGCCTGCGAGAAACACTGATAACAAGAGCACTGACGGTGAAGAATGTGTCAGTGTAGTAAGTACTGCTACTGGACCCGTTAAACACCTGATTGTGGTTGAAGGGAACGTGAAATCTCCGTTAACATTAACGAGGAATGATACTGACATCGGCAGTCATACACCCCTAGTCGAAATAGAAGTTCTAGATAAAACTGTCACCGTTCCACATAGACCAGGTGTAGCTGTCCTGAGTGGTGACAAATGGACTTCAGTAAGGAGAAAAAGTAATGGGAAGTAAAAGGCTGTGGGCAATGTATGTCCATGAGGATCTCAGCCTAGCTGATCGTATTAAGAGACGAGCTGCAGAAGCGGAAATAAATGAGCGTCACCGAAACGGGGTACGAAACCTCGTTCCTAAGGGTTTTCAAACTGTAAAAGTTCGGAGCAAAACGATTCCAAGCCACTCTGGGTGGCAAGGGAAAGCTCTCCACAGACTTAAAAGTGTGCTACATAAATGCTTGTAGCCTACTAAATAAAATGGCGGAGCTCAAGTCAGTGGTGGATAAAGAAAAACCGGAAGTTATTGCTGTCTAGGAAAACTGGTTAACGTCAGAAGTATTAAAAACAGGAATCCAGTTGACTGGCTTCACAACCAGTAGGGCTGATAGATTAAACCGACGGGGAGGCGGGGTTATTCTGTACACGAAAAGTACCCTAACCATAAGATTAGCTGAGACAGTAGCACATGTTTCAGGGATATGTGAACTGGTTAGATGTAAGTTGAAATGCCGAAGGCAAGATATTGAAGTAGTTGTAGTTTATCGCAGTCCAGAATGTGTAGCAGATGATTTTATCCTAAGTAAACTTAAGTCCTTGTGTAACAACGGTAAAAGCCTTGTCGTAGGCGACTTTAATGCACCATATATAAACTGGGTTAACTTAGAAGTAGGGTCATCGATATCGTCGTTCGACTCCAAATTGTTAGAAACCTCGATTGTATTAGCATTATTCCAACACATTAGAGATCCCACAAGATACGACGTAAGAAACTCTTCTCTTTTAGATTTAGTCTTCACACACAGTGATGACGTTGGTCAAACGGCTTTTCTCCCACCACTTGGGAGAAGTGACCATGCAGCCATCTTACTCAAATTCATGGCTGAGATTGCCTGTCAAACAGTTTCGCCGGCCCGTCCTAACATATGGAAGGCAGATATGCAGCATCGGCTGAAAATTGGGAAATTGACTCAAAGGCATCAGTACAAGAGGCATGGAATCCATTCAGGCAGTTATGCTATCGGGTAACTCAACCATACATACCCTGAACGGTCCCAAAGAAAAACAAGCACGGACATCCCTGGATGGGGCGGGATATTCGGCGTTTACTAAGACGAAAGAAGAAATGCTGGGACGTTGCCATCCGCTTTGGCACAGCAGGTGCGATGGAACGCTACAGATCGATAAGAAACGAGTGTATAACGAAAATTCGTGAAGCTCAAATAAAATATGAAATGCAGCTGGCACAATCTGCACTCAAGCAGCCCAAGAGAATGTTCTCGTACATAAACTACAAAACAATGATGCATCATTGGGTTCCCAACCTAATTAAAGTAGGAGGTGAATCTGATATGATAGAAGATCAGGAAAAAGCAGAGGCTATGGTTGACTATTTTGGGACAGTTTTCACTCAGGAACCTCCTCTAGAGAAGGAACCAGACCAAAATAAAGAGTCAGCAAACCAACTGCTCATTGTGGACTTTGACCAAAACGATGTGCTTAAGGCTTTTAGAACCCTAAACATAGAGAAGTCAACAGGACCAGATGAACTACACCCCAAAATCTCGAGACATATTGCCCAATATATCGCGGCCCCACTGACTGTGATATTCAAAATGTCACTTGACCAAGGTGTGTTACCTATGGACTGGAAGAACGCAATCATCACTCCCATACATAAAACAGGTCCACGACAACCTCCATCGAATTACAGATCCGTAAGTCTCATCAGTGTTGTAATTAAAATACTGAAAAGAATAATCAAACGGACCATAATGACATTTATGGAAACCAATAACTTGCTGAACATAGAACAACATGGTTTTAGAAAGGGTCTATCCTGTACAACGAACCTCCTTATAGCTAGGTAGCTCTAGATTAATGCACTAGACAACGGAAACTCAGTAGATGTTGTCTACATAGACTTCAGTAAGGCTTTTGACAAGGTGCCAACTAATAGGCTGCTAGTGAAGTTGTCAAACGTTGGTATTGCCGGACCTCTTTTAAAATGGATTAAGGATTTCCTAGTAGGTCGTAGGCAGAAAGTAAGAATAAATTCCAAGTGCTCCATCTGGAAACCAGTACTTAGTGGAGTACCCCAAGGTTCCGTCCTAGGTCCTTTACTTTTTATAATGTACGTTAATGATCTTACAAGTATAGTACAGTCTCCAATGTTATTATACGCTGACGATGTAAAACTTTGGCGAGTAATAACTGGAGACAAAGACACATTTACTCTTCAGGTGAACTTAAATAATATGATGAACTGGTCTAAAGAGTGGCTGATGCCTATCAACTCGGAAAAGTGTGTCTACATGCACTTGGGGGATTCAAAGATTGATACGTACAACATAGGGGATGTGTCATTACCCGTAGTCCGGTCTCATAAGGATGTAGGGGTGGCGGTGAGCAATGATCTTAAGACGACGGCCCATTGCCGGGAGGTCGCAGCCAAGGAGTTTCGAACCCTCTGGGCTTTAAAAAGGACATTCACTAAGTTAGATACTACCATGTTCACCACAGTATACACATCCCTAGAGAGAACTAAGCTAGAGAACTGCGCTCAGGCTGCAAGCTCCTGTTTAAAAGGTGACTCGGACATACTAAAAAAAGTACAGAGGGCAGCTACGCGTGCAATTCTGGAACTCCGGGGTTTATCATATAAAGAGCGGCTTGAAAAACTAGACCTCTTTACTATGTCCTATCGCAGACTAAGGGGAGATCTAATTTTGATGTACAGAATACTGAGAAATAATTTCGGACCTAACATATTCTCTCCTTCCCACTAGATCGGGACACCTTAGAGGACATAGCAGGCGAGTAGAAAAGCCAAGAACGAACAAAATACCCGTGGCATACAGGTTCTCACACCGAGTCATCAATATTTGGAACCTGCTGCCCGAAGCAGTGGTGTCAGCACCTTCAATTAACTCTTTCAAGAGAAGACTGGACACTCACAGAAGCATGCTAGAAAAGGAGTAACATAGGCCATAGGCCTTCTATCCTTACTACACAAATTTGAATCTGAATTATTTTGTGCTTCTTGTTAGTGTTCACGGATAAATTTCGGAGGTATTAGTGACGACGCAGAACGAAGCCATATGTTCCATATATGTTTTTGGATATATATCATGAGAGCACTGAAAAAGAAAGAGACAATGGAAAGGGGGAGAAGCAGAACAGGCAGTGTCTATGACTAGTGATGTTTAGTCATTTGTGATGAAACAATTAAGGCATGACTACTTAGACTTATTCCCGTCTATTGGGTTGATTTCTAAGCAAGTATATTTCATGAAGTTAAAGAAGATCAACCAAAACATAGTGATGAGTGAATGAAAGAGTGTATAAATGGAGGTGATACAAGAAGGCTAGACGTTTAGGATTATGTGTATTTTTAAAATGTAGTATGGAGAGCACAGTGCTTAAATACACAAATGGCTTTTTTCATCGAAATTATTATAACTTGTTCTTATTATTGTAAGTCTTGCAGTGTTGAGTGGGCTCTTTATTTACCATAATTGTCTGTTTTTCTCGGTAGGGAGTGAAACGAATTCAAGGCTACAAACATGAGTCAAAGAGGTATTGCATAGCAAATTAGCATCAATACCACTGGTTCGTAACATCTCATTGAACCATAAGAAGCTGTTATTTAACAGGATGTTCTGCCGCACGGATATGTGTAGATTGAGTTTATCTCCCCATCATCATAGCTGCGTGTCAGTAACGCCATCTTCCCTCCACTTGTGTTGTCATCACTCTTACGTTTATAGTATGTATGAATAGTCCTTCAATCTTACTGTATGTCGAAAACTTTGTTGGAATATACTGTCTCTGTTAGTTTCATGTTACATGCAATTCAAACAGATAAATCTTTAGACATCCAACAAGTATATCACACTGGTATGAAGTTAACTGACGGTATAGGTTATAAGATACTGGCCAGATTATGTGTGGCTTGGAGATTATAAGGATGCGTTGCTGATTAAATGGTGAAAAAGAATAGTTTAGGAATGTAAAATTTATGAGTAAGACGATAAGGAAGAAAACGAAGCATTCTAATTCTAATAAAAAAATTTAAACTGATAGAAGATCAGCTAGGAGAAACGTTTAGTGACCCCATATCTCACTACAGCTAGATCGTATGGTGATTGTTGTTGATATGTACCTTCCGGCTACCCTCGTATATAACGACTGACTCAGATCACGTTAGTGAATAGCGGAATTAAACAAGTCAAATATAGAAATAAAGTTTGAATTCGTATATTTAGTACATTCGTTCATTTAAACAGACAGTCAGGGAAACAAAGCTAGGGACGAGAATAGGAGAAAGTAGAGCGAAACGAATGGTGCATAGTAGAGAAGGTGAGTGGGTCAAATCTGTTTGATCAAGCGTGACGGCATATTTATATCCAGACAAAAAGTATGTTATAGATGCATAATGAATGAGATATGTAATTAACAGTCACTCAAATAAAGATGTTAGTAAACGAATAAGTGGTAGGGCTAAAATTTGGCTTGAAAAGAGTAAATAAATTAGTCTGTCTGTAAGCTAGAATAATCTATGTGAGCCTGGAATAGTGTCAGCCAGTACAAACGCACAATAAATTAAAATATTATGAACTACATATGATCGGCCATAGTTGAGCGACATATATAGGGTCAGAGAGTTATCTGCCTACTTGGAATAGAAACCAACAAGAGACACGGGAATTCTTGGAAAAAAATTATATTACTTTAATTGCTATACTAATAGACCTAATCTCAAAGTTGTAGATGTGTCATGATGTGAAAACTTATCTACAAGATCGTACGTGGAAGACACACTGATGTCTACACGGACCCGTCCTGTCTTAAACATCGGCAACATAACTCCTAACACTTCTATAGAACACATTCGGGCTAGTTGGAGAGTAACATTTTCTATGCAAAATGCAATTTATTTTATATAAAACGGTCACGCCTGTATGGCCAGACCACGCCATTAACATTCCTCGTCCCTGTGTTCACCATTACCGACCCCCTCTAAGTGTTACATGTTGAATGCCAAGCTTCTCAGTAACTATATGTTCGGCTTCGCGTTTGGTGTGTTGAGGGACCAGTACCACTGCAATGGTGTCACAGTTACTGATAGGTGTTGGTAGCCTGTCCCACGATAAACTATATCGCACTGCAAAATATTACAACACATTAGTTTTGGTGTTTTTCAATTAGTAGCGTACATGTGTTAGACCTGCACTTTTCAGAGCATATAGTGACAAACGTATTCTGATGCCTTTTCCCATATCTAAGATGTTTCTTGAGCTCTTTAGTTATCCATGGTGTATAGCTATTAGGTCGACGTGATTCTTAGCAGGGTATAAAAGAAGACATAACTAGGATAAGTGTACCTTTAAATATGGACCATGCTTCTTCATTTGATGAGTTGGCATTAATTGACCACTACTCTGCTGTAGTACATTCCTGTATGGCTATTATGTTTGCTACTCACACCTTTGGGTGAGGTCTGATCTACTCATATGACATGTCACAAACCTCAAACATGAATGGTAAAACAGCATGACAGCTGTTAGCTAACGGTGGTTTGTTCTCTCCCACATTGCGCTGTTGTTGATGGTATCCGGTCAACGGACACTGAGTATCTTGTGTAGACAAATATTGATAAATAACTATACATTTTTGATGATGGTTGTGGTAGTTCTCCAAGTTTCAGCTCTGTACAATAGGACTGTCTTGACATTCGTATAGAAAACTCTGACTTTGATTGATTAACAGTTGTTTTGAGTTCCATATGTTGTTCGACTGTAGAGATGCTGCCCTCACTTTGCGAATCATCGCGTCCGCATTTGATTCAGATCCTCCTCGTTCGTCAATGATGCTGACCAGGTGCGTGAAAGTTTCCACCTGTTTTTAAAGCTCCTTTATCAAACGTGACTGGTTTGGTGCTCTTTGAGGTGTATTTGAGGATCTTGGTTTTTACCTTGTGCACGTTGATGTACACTGATGCAGAGGCTTCCGCCACACTGGTTTTCTTGACCTTCATTTGTTCGTATGTATGAGATGGAAGGCTTTGGTCATCTGCACAGCTCAAATCGTCCATTTTTTTGCAGACTGTCCATCTTATCCCATGCTTCCTCTCAGATGTGGAGGTTTTCAAATTCAGTCAACCACCAGAATTAAAAGAAAGGCGAGAGAGAGAGCAACTAGCCGTGCATGATCCCGGTCCTTAGTTGGAATGCGTCTGTGAGCTTTCTTCCAATAATCAACACCTGTGGGGTACACCAGAAAGCCTGTGATCATCAGCTTAAACCCTGATTGTGTAGACTGTTATTTTCTGGAAAGCAAGCTTGTAAGTCAGTCCTTGAAACCTATTAACACATTGACTTAATAAGTTGTATGAATAATAAAGAACTTTTGGGATTCATTCCCTTGACTGGTGAAGTTTACTTTCTCGTCCTCTCAAATAGCGTCCATTACTCTGAAAACATTTGTTCTAGACAGATTCCAGGTGCGCAATGGAATCGATTGCACTCTGGCAGGCCGCGTGATGCAAAATTGTGTTAATTAGAAGTATTTGAAATATTATACGAACTAGGAATCCCAGAAACAACGAACTTTAGACCAAGAAAAATCAGGTGAGCGTATTATATTCGGAATCGAAATTCAAACAGGCAGGAAGTACAAAGGAATCATTAATTCATATAAACACCACAAAGGAATAAACACAAAAACGAACGGAAACCAACTTTTCATCTCGTGGAATGACAAGGACAAGTAAAAACAGAGATGAGATTCAGACTGCTCACACGAAGAACCTTGTACAAGTATGGTTGTTAGGTTTGTCTTGATTTGGGTACCTGTTATATCAAACACTACGTGGGAGTTACACTATTGCCTACACTAGGTCGTTCCATCCTGACTTTCAGGCATATGGTGTTTAAGACTGTTGCAAAATACACATAGGCTAAAGTGTTGTATATGGAGCAGTCTATAACCGGTCTAGTAAATCTGTCCGTTGAGGTAAATATATGAGTAGAAGAATTAGATGTTGGGACGAGACCCGTGATATCCAAGTGCACGTTTTTATTCCATCTGTCTGGTGTTGGAAACCTCCCAATTGTACTGGATGTGTGCCGTTCGACTTTCCTGAGTAGGCAATGAATTCACATTCTTGCCCACCTGATATTTAATTCCATATGGGGCCCGACAAATCTATGCTATAAGTATTTCCCCCGAATCCAGAGTGTAACAGTGAGTAGAGGTGTTAAAATACCTGTTTTCTACACTTCTCAAGTAATAGTACACTTATATATGTAGTAGAATAATAGACCTATCACAAAATTGTGGGTTTGTCATGTTAGGCCTACCTGATCTAGTTGATCTTAAGTGGAAGCCGCATTATCGTCGATATGAATTTGTCCTATTGTGACAGTCGGCAATGTGGTGTTTGGTGCTTTTAAAGAACACATTTGGGTTGCGGATAGGCAAGTGACCAAGCCTGCAAGACCGAGCGATACCTTACAGATGAGTTGTTCTGCACACATTATCTCCAACCGTTTTTCTATGTTAAATGTTGAATGTGGCCAAGAAGGACCTGACACACATGACATTGATCACCACCCAGCGATCAATCATTTGTGAATGCGAATCTTATCAGTTATCGTATGTTTGGCTTGAAGGATAGTGTGGCTGAGAACCAATAGCACTGCAAGCTTAAGTTAAAACTTTCTGAAGAGAAACTCAAATTCCTAGGTCTCCAGTGTCTATTACCACGCCAATTTCACATGGGTTACTGTAGCTTCCAGAGAGGTCGATTTATTTGTCATTTTCGAGTAACATTTTAAAATCTTTAATTATTCTGTTATTAATCTTGACTATCTTTATATGAGCGTATGTGTGTGCATTGTTTACCCCATACATCACATGTCCGTAGCTCATAATTATCGGACTATAAATATTGAGTGAGACTATATCAAAACAAGTTGACTCACTTGCCTTCTCTCCGCCTCTTATTCTGAATATCTGTCTGGATAAACCAATACCTCTGACGCAGCATGTATTTGGCTTCATATTACCACAGTCACACAAATGGGGTTAACTAAGGCGTAATCCCCCAATCTTAGTTCTTGCTCTTTTTAAGTCAATAAAGAGTGTGTATGTAACTTATGAAGTTAAAAAGATTTACGTTTACAGTATTTATACGTTCATCCATATCGGAGTCAGATCAGAGGGCTATAAAAGATCTTTACCCATTGGAGTGTAAATTTCCAAGAGATGACCTAATTATTTTTAGCTTCCTAGACACTTTTAGACATCCTTTTAAATACTTACTTAAGCTCACTCTCGACACAGGTTCAAGCAGTAACGCACAGAAATTGAGGACATGATTTAAGTGAATAGAGAATAAGCACACATTCTACTCTTCACAAGTGATCGAAGTCTGGAAATCTCTACTGGCTGAATCGATCTAGGTGACTTCTGAGGAGTCCTTCAAGAGGAAGGTGAACATATTCTAAGGAAATTAGAACGGTATTTCACTACAATTTACTAATACTTCTCTTTTTATCATTAAATATACCCAGGTTTTTAACGGGAAGCATTGTTGACCCATTGAAACTAGACAAAGTATTCCGTTAAGCGAAAGCTAATTCTGCTTCCTCTACAATCATTTGAATCCCTTGTACTATACCAAGGAGGCCGAGGAGCTCTCCACCATGGTTCAGTAGGGAGGTTCGCATCCTCCTCCACAAGAGAAGAATGTGGGATAGATTTAAGTTACTAGGGACTGATGAAACTAAATATCAGTATCGAAAAGCTCAGAATACCTGTGCCTCGACCCTCCGGATGTCTAGAAAGTTGTACGAAGAGAAAATTGTTTAGGAATACGTAGAATTTGCTAAACGCTTGTATTCCTATCTAAACAGAAGGACGAAAAGAAGAGGAAATATTCCTGCACTGTGGGGAGACAGTACTGCGGCATCATTAGTGCAGGACGACTTTGATAAGGCTCAAGTATTCTCAAACTACTTTAGCGATTTATATGCCATAGAAACACCCTTTTCGTCAGTCCATACAGATCTCCCCACACAAACACTGGACAGCGTGACTATTAGGGAACTCGATGTCTTTGGTCTGACAAAGTTCCGCACAACTGGCTTTTATATATTAAGAAATGTCAGGATTTGACGCAGTCTATTGATGTGGATAAAATGACTTCCTAGTTGAGCGCCAACAAGGAGTACGAGTGAACTCAAAATTGTCCAGCTGAGCCAGTGTTATTCCTCTTGTGTGTAAATGACCTTCCTCGTCTAACATCATCATCGTTCTTGCCATATGCTGACGATGTCAAGATATGGAGAACGATTCGAAATAAGGGTGATAGCTTAGAATTCCAAAATGACCTGGAGAAATTATCTGAATGGTCTCAAACCTAGCAGTTGCCGACAAGTACTTCCAAGTGTATTGTGATGCATATCGGTCATCAAGGTACAGATACATACACGATGAATAACGCTGAGCTACCTGTCGTCCAGACACATAATGACTTAGGAGTCATCGTTATTCAAGACCTAAAGACTACTGCACACTGCCGTGCAATAGCCGCCTAAAGTTTTAGAACCTTATGGTCAATACGTAGGGCTTTTAGTCATGTCGACGCTAAAACGTTTTTGACTTTGTATACAGTGTTCGTACGTCCTAAACTTGAGTACTGCATACAAGCGGCTAGCCTCTGCTTAAAAAAGACAGTGAGCTTCTGAAAAAGGTTCAGAGAACGGTAACTAAGCTGATTCCCGGAATAGCGAAGCTTCCGCATGAATTTCGACTGGCTAAGCAGAACCTTTTCCTGTTGTCATATCGCAGAACTAGAGGCGACTTGATTACAGTCTACAAATTGCTTAGTGATAAATTTGCACATAATATGCCCTAACTTTTCTTGTCTTCCAAAACAGAGAATTTACGAGGACACTCCGAAAAAATTTCACAAGCCGAGAACAAATTACTTGTCAGTTGACTATCGACTTTCTCATCGAATCATCAACGAGTGGAATTCACTACCTCAGCACGTGGTTGAGGCTCCATCCGTCGACTCTTTCAAAAGAAAGTTGGTTCAACTGAGGGGCCGCCATTGCAAGCACTGCACAGGCCATCAAGCCTCCTGTCATTTTCAAACTGAAACTGAAGATAATCCGGTAGCAGTTCCCGTTTCCCTTCAGAGGCCTCATGCGATGTTTCTATACTTTTTCAAACTGAAATTCAAAAATTCTATCTTATGTGCTTTTATAACCCACTAAATAAACGAAAAATGCCTCCCAAACGCTTGAAACTAGTCAAATATTGAACATTGCAAGACAGATGGTTACTCGCACACCACATTCTCTTCTTTAAGTTGTTGGTGCTGAAGTTGAACTTGGTGGCTACCCACTTCTTATTATCACCATATTATGTCGTCTTTATTCAGTAGTTTGACAAAAGCTGGTGTTGGTTTGTTAGCTGCAAGCAGTATACTCCCACTTGTTCTTTACAATGGTAATAAAAATTTTCAAAACACATCAATCTTTCAGTTGATGGTGGACATCGTGCCGTAATATTCGACCGATTTAAAGGTGTTAGGCCTGATGTAAGAGGGGAAGGGACACACTTTATTATTCCATGGGTTCAGAAGCCTATTATTTTTGATATTCGGTCGCGACCAAGAAACGTGCCTGTAATGACTGGTTCAAAAGGTTAGTAGTGTTGAGAAATATCATTGGCAAAGTGTATATGAAGTAAAGAAGTTTTGTTGAGAATGAATTTGCACTTAAGTGATGTTATGTTAGGAAGAGCTTTTCTCACAACTTCAATCGGTTATTTCTTAGATTTTATATTATTAAGAGACTTCCCCCCGTTCTCGTTTTTCCTCGATCCTTGTTTGTTTTTCGGTCGTGTCATTTGTCATGCATCATTAGTCCTTTTTGTGTATCTAAACAATAAATGGGCTTTCGCTTGTGATGGTAATCTTAATTCACTTGTTTAGTCGACTAAATTCACCATTAGATACAGAAGACTAGTGTCTAGAAAGCAATACACTGGTGTTATTTTAAGATTAGTGAGTATTATACAAACTAATGTCGCACAAACAGATTACTTTGGATTCCAGACGTATAACTAGCTTCAGAAATGGTCGGTTATGGTTTCGGAAACCTCTTTGTCACTTAACTTTTTCATCTGTTCTACTGACTAATTGGAAGCAATGCTATTTATGATCTCCAAACATACCTCAACCAAATAGTTCACATATTGGCTCACGAAAGAGGTCACTAATTTAATGTATTAAAGCCATTTATTGCTTTAGCTTCCAGGTTTCTAAAAAATCTGCTCTTATACCAGCGAGCATCAACCTTGAAGGTAAACAGTGGATGTACATATTATCTGTTCCTACCAGCTCTCCTGATAAGTGTCCTAGTATCACTAAGCGGTTCCTTATGGGGTGAAGGTAACTGTCCTAACCATGGTTTATATCTTGACAGGTACAAAGCATGTAAATATGTATCAGTTCCAAGATTTCAAATAAATTGGGCATCAGGCAGGAAGCTAACAATAAATGTATATTTTGTTACATCCCAATGAATAGATAAATTGTATTTCCGACGTTTTGTGGCTTAATGTAAGTCACTTCATAAGAAATGCCAATCAAGTTGACAAAAGTTTTTCTTCGTACTATTTAAACTTGTGTCAATTTAGTTCGGTTATTTATTTTCTCTGAAGAGATGATTCACATTAAGCCACGAAACGTCAGAAATACAACTCTTCTACTCATTATGATGTAACTAAGAATGTATCTAGTATGAAATAACTAAGTGTCGTAATGGAAAAGCATGTTTTTTTGAAACTACATGAAAACCTCTGGAGCCAATCCATCTGGACCAACTGCTCTTCTCAGTTTCAGATTAGCTATAGCCTTTGGAACTTCAGATAGAGTCGGGGGACCTACCTCAATGTTCCATTCAGACTGTTTGGGAATGGTGGGTAATTGTAGAGAGCCGGCTAAACTGTTCTCTAAAGTCTTGAGCCTATCGTTTTAAACGTCTTAAATGAGAGCAGATAATAGTGTCGTCTTTTTCCAAGGTAGTCTCATACTTGATTATTTAGTTCCAGTTTCTTTCACTAGTCTGAAGAGCTGTCTTGTGTTACCTACAGCCGCTGCCTTTTCCATCTCTTCTGCTTTCGTTGCCCATCACTGCTCACGATCGTTCCTAAACCTTGGGCTTAACCTAGATCTGGTTTGTTGTCGCTCTTCATCGTGTTCAGAGCCTGATGGGATGAGTTTACGAGAATCCATCAGTGCAATAGACTTAGAAGAAATCCATTGGTTTTTTGTAACCTTTTGGTTTAAATTACTAACAGATGTCACTGCTGTTTCCACAGCTGTTTGTATATCTTTCCAAGCAACATCTGGGTCAGCCTCGTTTTCAGAACTACCTAAGCGTGACCTCAGTTTTTCCTGGAATCTACTTTCGGTTTTCTTGTCACTCACTTCAATTCTAATGGGTCTTCTTGGTGCGGCTTTTCTGCGTCTAGTGAGGTGAGAGCAAATGCGTGCCCGTATCAGAGTATGATCGGAGTTCAAACAGGTATCAGTTGATGAGGTTGTTAATCTTCATCGACTGAGATGGTTGGACCACGTGTTACGTATGCCCGAACACCGATTACCACGACGTGCAGTGCTAACCGGTGCTGGAGATGGTTGGAGGAAAGTTAGGGGCGGCCAAACCAAAACGTGGTATCAGTGCTTGTAGTCACTAACTTCTAGCCTGAGCCATGTTGGTAGATGCAGACTACTTGGTTGGGGTCCGCGTGACTATCGTAACCAATGGTTGGAGACTATGGGTGACATGGCTCAGAATCGATCACAATGGCTTCGGTGTATACGCTCTCTGTCTTCCCTTAAACTATAAGATTAAAATCGTTTCTTATCTTTCTTCGAATTAATTCTTTCTTTCTGTACTATGTCTTTGTAAGAAATCTTTCTTTTATATATTACCACCATTGAATTAACTACTTCTACGAATTCGGTGTTCATCTTGTTGTGTTAATGAGGTATGGCAACTTGGACCGACGCATATATTTGGTTGGTCCTACGTTGTAGCTGACTGACTAATAGTTAGCAGTACGACTTTACCCCCTGACCTTGGGTTTGCGGCTTTTAGTCTTAGCGCTCTTCAACCGACCTTTCCGGCATGGTAGGACCTTGAGGAACGATTGTTCCAGGCAGCATAGCTCGATTGGTTCATTACGATGGGCAGGCCCGGCCTCCACGTCAAGGTAGCAACAATGGTCGGGCATACCCACTGTAGCACACATGTTCACCTAGCCGAGTTGCCACACTTTACAAAACAACTAGGGCAACCCAACCAAATGAGAAAGAAGTCAATATAGTGGTGGAAAACTAAAGAGAATATGTAGTTTGAGGAAAAAAGACTATCACTGAATTTAAGTGTTAAAGAATACACTTTATCCGTGTAACTTTGAAAGAGCAGGTTGCTAGTCTGGACCTGATTTATGTATCTCAGTTTGTAAATTTCAGACAATGTACAAGAAATAGGACAAGCTCATTAAACATACTGGGAAATTAGTTATTTTTCACTGCACGGCTTTTATTTATATTCCTGCAGTAAGACCATAAGGAATGTTTCTTATAGATTATGAAGATTGTTGAACCTGATATCAAGGTATTAGGCATAGTCGCAATTGTACTTTTGTAACAAACTCAATCATATGAATAAAAACTAATTGTCAATTAACTTCACTCGGCCACAAAACATTCGTTAAGAGTTCACTTCATCCAAAACTCTAGCAGTCATTCTCACCAAACTTCATCATATGGTTTGTAGTAAAGTACTTCGTCAACTGGATCTGTTGCATTACTCTTCATTTTACGTTTGCGCGGGGAAATACACTTGATAACCATGCCGCACAGATTTCTTCAATAACAGCAATTATAGTATCTTCAATTTATGCGTCATTCATTTCCATGGGTCATATTTGTGTTTTTGTTGCTATCCACATAGATCTACAAACAGTGAATATAACCTTGCGCATATTGTTTCGCCCTGAGCCATCTACTCTACCAAAGATTTATCAGAACCTAGGTTTTGACTACGAGGAACGTGTTCTTCCTTCCATTACCACTGAGGTGCTCAAAGCAGTGGTTGCTCAGTTTGATGCAAGTGAGCTTATAACGCAGAGAGAATTGGTCAGTCAGAGAGTGAATGAAGATCTTACCCAACGAGCTTCATCATTTGGTATATTGTTAGACGATATTGCCCTGGTAAATGTCACTGTATTTATTTAGTAAATAATTTCTTTTGTTTCTATTTGTCATTTTCCGACCTAGCATCTCGTTATGGTTTTATACTCTCTTATTATATACTCAGATTGTCCTTATTGTTTCAAATAACACTGGTTCAAGTGATTTTCAAGGCACCGCTTTGCTCACCGTTAGGTGTTATACTGATTAGACAGTGTCGCGTCTGAAGTTGGTTACAGTTTTGCCACACTTCCAAAACAGGGCTGTTACAAAGCCCATCAGTCATCATCGAATATTTATGGTTCCCATTTGCCACATCTCACATCAGCAAATCTAGAGAGGAAGTTAACGAGATTAAAAGCAAAGTGGAGGAAATAATATTAAATGAAGCAAGAACTTAGGCATGAAAAATACCGTTGAAAAGGAACAAATAAGATCAAAGGATTTAACGTTTTTAGGAAAGAATAGTTGAAGCTGTGCCACTTCAACGGATTCCACCCCATATCACTTATTACGAGTATTAAGCAGACCCTAGCTAAAGAGCCTGTATGCGTTTTGATAACAATATGAGGTATTACATCTACGAAATCTGTGTAAGTAAAGAAGGATTGTTAAACTAATAAGCTAACGTTAGATTAAGAATATAAAATATAAGTAAGGTGTTTTTGTCATTATTATTATTGTTTAATAATGCTTCGTGTGTTATTTATTCTCACAGACACAAATCTCTTTCGGTCGAGAATTCTCAGAAGCAGTAGAAGCCAAACAAGTTGCTCAACAAGAAGCTGAACGTGCACGATATTTAGTAGAAAAGGTAAAATGTTCTCCAGGAGTTGATGAGCAGTTTAAAAACTTTCATTATTTAATTAATTACTACTAAAAGCGAATCCTATCAGACGGTCATTTTAAAACAGTGAAAATTATCGGTCACATTTGTGCAGTCGCTTTATACGCTCTGACAAATTACCTCAGATAGATATTCTTTTCAAATTATCATGCTCGTACGAACGATGTAAAACTTTGCTCATCAATACATCAATTCAAGTTGGTGAGCTCTCCTAAAATGAATCTAAACGAAAGCTACTTGCTTGATAATATAATATGTACTATACTTCATGTTGGGTGATCAACCCAAACTAACCGTTGCATTGATTGAAAGTCAGATATTTAACCGTGTACTCTGTCTCTAAGTTAAGTATGTGGAACAACGTATAAGTTTTAGCGCAATACAACCTATTAGTATGTTGTCGATAGTCAATAAAGATATCGTTTATATGATAATTACACTTCTTTACTTCGTGATCCCTCTATATTGTAGTTTTGTTATGTTGTCATTCCTCAAGATATTTTATTCTTTCTTGATTCACAAAGGCTGAACAACACAAACTGGCTGCCATTATATCTGCCGAAGGAGACTCAGAAGCGGCAACATTACTTTCCAAATCTTTTGGATCTTCAGGTGAAGGTCTTATTGAATTAAGGCGAATCGAAGCTGCTGAAGATATTGCTTATCAACTTTCGAAAAATCGAAATATCACTTATATCCCTGATGGTCAACATACACTCCTTAACTTGCCTGCTGCACAATAAAGTCTATTTGTTTATCGTGTTCTTTTTATGTAAATGTATAAGATACTTAAATCACCTGAGTTGAGTATTACCGATTGTGCACGATTCAATTGTCTCAGAATTTTAGCTTTTGTACCATAAATCTTTACCTAGTTAATATTCATTTATTCTCTTGTTTATCTATTTAAAGGCTACTATCAGTGTGTGTGATCGTTCAAATTATTTAATTACTATGTTTAATGAATAGACTAAAAACCCAGTGTTATTATACTGATATAGTTCTGTATGCTTTGGGGAAACGTGGCACCAACAATTTGTCTATTTGTCTGAGAACTGGTAGGTTGGTTTGTAGTGTGGATCAGTGTTTTGCGTAATTTTAAAAAGTCAATACCACATTGGTATTAATATTTTAAGAGTGAATCTCATCAGTACCAAGTATATTATTCTTACCAATTCAAGGATCGATTCTGTGACATTTTATATTCAACAAACCCCCAGTATTTTACTTATTTAAACACGTAAACATTGGTACAATGAGGCACCAAATAGATACGTGCCACATAACTCGATTTATGTGAGGGGTGGAGTACTGCCCAGGAGCCCAAAGCGGAGCAGCTTGTTTTCTTAGGGGGCCACATACCGAGTCTTTGACCTTATGATCTAATCCACAAGACAATAGAGCAACGTCAGGAGATGCAGTCCCATGGTGGCCGGTGATCAATAATAGGTACACACGTTAATTTTTTCCTCAGGATCCATGTACACCGTTGGTTTGGAGTCAGGGTTTTCCAACTCTGCTAGGTCGATCTTCGTATCCACCGACCCGGGTAAAGCACCGGATATTCGCTTTTCGTCCTGTCAATTTCATAACCAACACCAGTGCGATGAGAAGGCAGTGAGTAAGACTTTCCTGACTGGTTGTATGCACGTGGACATGTGAGAGCATTTTGAGAGGGGGGGATGACTCTCCCCACTCTCGACCGTACCAGGGCAGTATATAAGTGCTAAAATAATCATTTCGTCCATGTCCTCTTTATATAGTGATTTCAGGGATTGTAACGGAAATCACTGGATATTCGTACGAGGTTCTAAAGTAATAATGACCAACTAACTTGGGCTATAGAGATTACGTTTGAAGCTTGAACATTGCCATATATATTCGGGTTTTGACAACCAGTTACTTGAACATTAAGTTGTTCTTTAATTGTAGAACAATGGATCCCTTCCACAGATGTAAGGAGTTGGTCCGAGAAATGTAATACTCATGACATTACGAACAATCTGATCACATATCCGTTAAGGTCTTTTTGTACGAAAATTAAAGGAAGTCAAAGTAATACAAGTAACAATTGAACTTTAATTTTCAAATAAATATCTTCAAGAGTGTGGTTAGGTTTTTCGAGGTATAGTGAGTGAATACGTGGGACAAGTCCATGAAGTCACTGACAAGTGGAGTGAGCCATGTTGATAGGTGCAGATCACCTGGTTGGGATCCGCAAGATGATAGCAACCGATGGTTAGAGACCCTGAAGTACATGGCTTAAGATCGTTTGCAATGACGTAGGTGCATCAACTCTTTGTGTTCTCCCAAATTCTAATCTGAATCCTCCTTGTCTTTCTTCTCTTGCCAAATTTATTTATCTGAATTATACTCTTTAAATAACATCTTCAAACCCTAATGTTTCCGACTACTGCTTATACTCTAACCCCCCCTCCACTACTGGATTTGAATCGACAACTGCATCTCTGTGCTAATGTGGTGTGGCAACTTGAACTGATATACGTACGTACGGAGTTCTACGTTGTTACTGACTGACTGAATGAATATATCAGATTTTTCAGATTAACTTCATATTCATTTTACTTATTTCTCTTAGAATGTGGACAGTAAAGTGAAGGGTAGAATTACTAAAAAGTATTTGTTTTCATTACCAGTAATGATAGTAGCTAAAAAAGGGTTATACAATGTACCGTACGTCAATTTTAGAGTATTTTGGAACTAACAAATTTTGTACAATCTAATCCACTTTTACTTTTCTGACCGGTTTATGTAATAAATCCATGAACTGTTCTGGTTTTTTATTAAGAGTAACAAACAGTAATGTCAAGGGTTTCTGTAGTTACTTACTCTTATCTATTGTATTGTCTATCGTTTTGCAATGTGAAATGTGCATATTTTTTTTTAAAAGAAAAAGAATCAATAATTATACATGACCATTAGTCTGTGTATAGTACGGGCTCAATGATGTTTCGTTTCACTTTTTATATATAAAACTTCAAGACTACTATAATTCATAGTGTATTTCATTTATTTATCTTCCATTTTATTCTGTAGTATTGTCATCGGTGGTAGTGCGATTATTCTTGGTCTAGTAGTTATTTCGAATTCTTTTTCATTTACTTCATCCAGAATATTACTTAACATACCAGCTAAAGCATCTTCAATTAACCATTGAATAGCCGGATTCCTAAAATGATTAGAACATGATTTAAAAAAAATATTAATTATTTTATTGGTAGGGAGGGGAGCGAGAGAAAAAGGTTGTGAAGCTTCTGTAGAACATGTAAGTACCTTTTTTAAATTAGTTGGGAAATCATTTAAAATCAGGGAACATTGAATTGGTGGCTTGAGACTTTAACATCTAACTACAAGTTCATTCACAAAAAAAATACATGGAACCACTGAATTTCGACTCAGTGGTGTGACATTCATCTCACATTTAATCTAATGTAGGCTGATAAATACTGAGCTAGGAAGAAATGATTACTATTCACAAGCTGTTAGTTTATAATAAGTGATTGGATGTTAAGTAAATTATATTCCGACTGTAGACGTCATCTTAACACTGGTTAGGCTTGTTTATCGTGATGATCCAGTCGAGTTAAATCAGTTCATCGAAGTCGCATCACACTATATAGGTTGGCTAGAGAGTATTAAGACTAAAGGCATCAAATGTAAGGTCAGGGCTATGTTGTACTCGAAGTGGAATGTCATGTCAGCATAAAGCCTCCTACGGACAATTAACATCTCCAACCACATTACATTTCCAAAGACCGGAAAAGAGGTTGGGAATGACACGTACTAAGGACAGTACTCTTCATCTTAGAGGAAGTGAATTCTGGAAATTGAGAAGCTAGTTCAACATAGATTCACAGAAATGTTGTGTAACTGGCTACAAGCATTTGTCTCTCGGCAACTGCGTTCAAGTTCTCAGGTCAAGAAGACTTCTAGTTACCCAGCTTGCTCTGTAGGTCCCCCATAAAAAATCTCTACGACAAAGAGGTGGCTGTCCAAATGTGGTCTAACATTGATTGGTTCATAATTTTAATGAAACTTAGCAACTTCCACAAATATATACAGACAAATCTGGTAATACTTAGGCTTATCTTATTTTTACAATAGACATGATATGCACAGATTGTTTGATGTTTAATCGTTACGGGAAATCGATCGTGTTTACTGACGCTTACTTCCATTTTAGGCAGGGGGAAGAATAAATATACAACTTACTGTATGCACATACTGTCAGCAGTTTCTTTATTTATACTTTTCATATCTTGTCTATTAGTTTTCTCTTGAACTATTTCAGGTATCCAATGATTTAAGTGATTTGTTGTTTTGTTTATGTCATTTATATAATTAATTGATAATTCGTTAGGTTTATAACAATTATCTGATTTAATTTGTATCCATAATGGGACTGGATCATCATCGTCATCATCATCAACGATGATTTCATTGTTGTTCAATGATGATGATGATGATGCATGAATGATATTCTCAGATGGAATAACAATATTTTGTATAATTTGTACAAATTCATTATTAAATATTAAACTATCTATTAAAGATGTTATCAAATCAGTGAATAATTGTTGATGTAAGTTCCAAATATGATCTTGTATTTTAGTTGAACTGATTGCTTTAGCAGCTGAATGATTAGAATTAAAAAATTGTGCACTAAAGAAAAGAGAAAAGTAATTTGAAAGAGGAATATCTGTTTATTCGATAGATTTTATGTAGGTAATTGGTAAAATAATCCACTTTTTTAGTATTAACATCAGTGTTGATAATATAGGCTATCACGATGGTATCAGAAAGGGATTTGGGAACTATAGTCAACTAGATAGTGACACGCCCCCAAATGCTCTGGTACGGCCGAGAGTGGGGAGAGTCCACTCTCCCTCTCGAAATGCTCTCACATGACCATGCGTATATAGCCTCCGCCAGGGAAGTCCTACTCACTGCCTTCTCGTGGCGGGGGTGTTGTTTACGAAACTGAGAGGACGAAAAGCGAATGTCCGGCGCTTTTACCGGGTTGGTGGACATGGAGAGTTCAGCTAGGGGAGTTGGAAAACCCTGATTCCAAACCAATGGTGCACATGGGCTCCAGAATCCTGAAGAAACAAATGGCGTATGAACCAATCGTTGGTCACCAGCTACCATGGGACTGCATCTCCTTACGTCTCTCCACTGCCTTGTGAGTCAGACTTTCAGGTCGAAGGCTCCGGGTATACCCCCCTAAGAAAACCCAGCTGCTTCGGTTTGAGCAGCCGGGCAGTATCATAACCCCCACACATATCAAATGAGATTTGTGTGGTGCATATGTATTTGGTGCCTCCTTGTACCAATATTTATTTGTTAAAATAAATAAAAGATAGTGACATAAAGATGTAACGTATAAAACACATAACTATAATATTTCAAATGAAATTTTGTACATGTACTACCCACGTGAACATGAATAAGACTTGCTGTTTTCAAGCAATAATACTGAGTAGCTCTATAATGTGCATCTGTTATGATTACGTGTATCGTTTTTCTTCCACTTTGCTCAGCTATTCTCCATCCCAATGAGCAGTTGATTGGAGGTCTCTATCTTACACTTGTTGGTAGGACATGCTGGCGAAGACATTCGTAGAGAAAATACAATTGTTCTCGAATGGAAGCCTACCTTTTGGCGAAACTCTCCTATTCGTTGTTCGAAAACGGGAGTGAGTAGTTCGCTTAGCTAGTTAGGTAGATTTACACATGTACTGTAAAAAGAGAGAATTCAGGTGTGCTAAAACAGTGCTTTCATAAAATATGAAAAACACTAAATACATTCACATCTTCCATCAGTTGTCCTTCTCGTATTTCATGATTCTCCCAATTCCTCCATGTTTCTCTCCCTGTTCACTTTATATCGATCTTCGACGGGGAGGCATTCTACTTCTGACTGCTGCTACATATTACTTATATCTGTCAGCATAAGCAAAATACACAACAGTACTACTATATGGTCTGAATAATTTTATTAGACAAGTTGTTCTGCCGTAAAGACCAATCAGCGCAAGTCATTTTTTAATGGTAATCGTAAATTGGTACATATGGGAATTTTAGATAAAGGAGTCTTGTGGAAATTGTTTTCTAAAGTTGTAAATGATATTTGTCATCAATTGGTTTCAGTTGGGATAATGCTGAGAACCAGTGGGTGCTTGGCAGATGTCGGGCTTTTCGGCAACCTACAACTACAACCTCACCAAGGATCAGACTAAAGAATTCTAAGTCTTGTGACAAGTACCTAACTGTTAGAAAACATTGTTAGCAACCGTTTCAGTCCAATGGTTACAAATTTCCATTAAAAAAATTTAGAAACTCGTTCAGCCCTAAGTAACTGGTAAGCTGACTATCATAGTTAGACTAAACGATTATTGTGGCGATCGTTTTCAATTTGTAGGTGTTACAAATTAATCAGTTAGTTCTCTATTGAGTACCAAGGTTTCGATCCCTGGTAAGGTCATTATTGCACACTATTAAGGAGTTCCTTACTAAGACTACACAGTTGTCTATTTCTTTTTGGTTTTCAATGGTACCTCGATTGAAGTCAATTCGTGACGATTGTCATTCACAAATTGATTAATAATCATAGAACAAATGTTTTCTTATATCACTGCCGTTTAGTAAAAGAATTTTGTGAGGTTAGCAGTCATATTTATTGTCACCTTCGAAGTGCAAAGTACTTCTACAAGACTGGCAGGATTCCAATCCTGTACTCACCCTGGACGGTGAACAGATAGAAGTAGTCGAGAAGTTCGTGTATCTGGGTAGCTGCATAAGTGCTGGTGGGGGTGTGAGTGATGAGATCAATGCACGAATAGTGGAAGCCAGAGCGGCTTATGCCAATCTGGGCCACCTTTGGCGCCTTCGTGATGTTAGTCTGGCTGTAAAAGGTCGGATCTACAACGCGTCGGTGAGAGCAGTTCTGCTCTATGCTTGTGAAACCTGGTCTCTTCGAGTTGAGGACGTTAGACGACTCTCTGTGTCCGATCATCGCTGTCTCCGAAGGATTGCTGATATTCAGTGGCAACACCATGTCAGTAATGCAGAGGTTCGGCATCGTGTGTTCGGGCACAGAGATGATAATTCAATTGGTGTCACCATCTTGAAACACCGACTTCGGTGGCTTGGACATGTTCTCCGAATGTCGTTCCAGAGAATTCCACGTCGCGCATTATTTGCCGACTCTGGGACTGGTTCGAAGAAGCGGAGAGGTGGTTAGTGCATAACATGGTGTCGTGGTATGAAAGAAAGCTGCAAAGGGCTGGCTTCTATCGGTCCTTCACGACTCCCTGGTTGGGGTCTGAGAGATGGTGCTACACAGTGGCTAGAGACGTTATCAGATATGGCTCAGAATAGAAGCCAGTGGCGATCCTGCTGTAACCGTCTTTTACTTTCTTCATAAAAAGTGGTTGTGTCTCCCTTACCTGAAAGATTTCTTCTGATTGTACCTTTTCGTTCCCTCATTACTACCACACTACCTTACACCAATCTCTTCGTTATTGTTCTCTTTTTCTTTTGCGCTCCTTAGTTTTTTTTGGTACTTCTCTTCGAATTTTCATTGTTTTGTGTGGCGCATATATATTGGCGCTCTCTTGTACCAATATTTATGTGTTCAAATAAATAAATAAATATACTCTAGTCCTAGAGTTGCCAGTTGATGTCTCTACAATTAGAGCGTATCTCTTACTTTTATTAACAGAGTGTTGAGACCCTAAGCTCTTGGGTTTGAATCTTGGTAGGGTCGTGAATGAGTACTTCTTGAGAAGCTCCATACTAGGATGGAATGACTGTCCAATACTTCCTTGTCAAAATATGATTTATATTACATTAATTTCCACAAATTACCTATATTAAAAATATTTTACTTACTAGTCAATGAATGATGTTTTCCCTTCATCGTTTACACCATAGATTTTTGCAGCTTCATCATTGATTATTTCCGCACTGATTGTGAGGTAAACGTAAACTGGTTTGGTGTGAATTGGTTTTGGCCATTTTTGACAAAACTCATCTATATCAATCTCATCTGATTCTGATGATATGGCTTCTGGTTTCGCTTTCTTTTTTCTTAAGTCATTATCTGTTACTGTAAATTCAACTTTCAATCTATCTATTTCTGATTGCCAAGCCTTTAATTCTTCACAATATTTGTTCTCTTCATGTTCATCGATTAACTAAATGATAAAAAAAATGTAATAATAGTCGTTGTCATGATGAACATGTAACTTATTCGTCTAGGAGTTGAGAGCGCCCTTAGAATCAATGCTTGAATAGTATTTTAACCTCTACACATTAATCAGAGCAATAAGTATATGTTATTGACTCTGATCTCTGCTGACTGCCCTATCTTTCAGCGTCGTGTAAACCACTGTATATACTGTTTGGTTTACTAGTTGATAAACATTGTTACAGTATTCTTCGAGTTTAGAACTTTATTGGTTAACTTATTGAACAAGTGTAATTTAACATTTTTTTATGTATGACGATTAAATAGTTATCGTGGTACTTGGTATTGTGGTTTGTGCTATTGATATCGACAGATATAAGTAGTATGTATCACCAATCGAAAGTAGAATGTCTGGAGGCAGAAGGTTAAGAAGATCGAAGAGAAAAGAATGAGAACAGTGAGTGATTGGTGTGAAAACGAAGGAACAACCAAGTCTGAGACATTTAGCAAATGAAGTGTTTACTATATTGTTCTTAGATTCTACTAAGATGTTCTGTGCTGTTGTATTAAAATACATTTGGTTGTCCCCATTTGTATGCTCTTGTTCATTACAGTATGACTGTTCACAATAATAGTTTAATGTTCATCTGCATAAACAGTTAGTTTATGTGTAAAATGACATAAAATATCTTCCAAATATTAATAATGATATATACAAGCTTATAAAAAATGGTTTTACTTTAGCAATTCGTTCATTGTCATTCAAATGACAGTAAAATGCAGTGACAACAAGAAGTTTTTTGTAACGACAAAAACATATATGTGTACATTAAAAGAATCTGACGGCATATGTAGCTAAGGAGAAGAGGTATAAGAGCACTACAATGTTATACAACTCATGAAGTATCTAATGGTATAAGCAGACAGATAACCACCATCAACATGGAGTATGATATAGATGGGTTTTGCAGAAGTTATTGCGCCAGATTAGCACGATGAAATGAAAATAACAAAGATCGAAATAATGTAGTATTTCTACGTTTACTTATACCTGTTAGACCTAATGGAGAAGCATAGGTTGACGACCAAGATATACCAACTGAGTTTGTCCTCCATTCTCCTTTCAAGTTGTTACCAATTTTTATTTATTCCTTAGATGTCTGCTTCCGATTATCGGCGCAGTGTGTTCATTGGTCTTCCTCTTTTCCGTTTCCCTTCAGGATTCAAAGTTAGGCTTTACCTTGTGATGGACTTTGGTGATTTCCACAATTTATGTTCCACTCACCACATAAACCGTCTTCTTCTAACTTCCTCTTCAGATGGAAGCTGGTTTGTTCTCTCCCATGGACATTACGTATCTTGTGTAGATAAATGCTGATAAATGACTAATTTTTGATGATGATTGTGGTTGTTCTCGAAGTTTCAGCTCTATACAGTAGAACTGTCTTGACGTTCGTATTGGAGATTCTGACTATCGACATTGGTTGACAGTTGTTTTGAGTTCCATATTTTCTTCGGTTGTAGGAATGCTGTCCTTGATTTGCCAGTCCTTGCATTTACGTCTGTATCCATATCCTCCTTGTTCATCGATGATGCTACCCAGGTACGTGAAAGTCTCCACCGGTACCAGAGTTTCTCCATCAAGTGTGATTGATTTGGTTTGTGTTCTCCATGTTGCATTTGTGGATGTTACTTTTCCCTTGTCTATGTTGATGTCTACTGATGTAGAGGCTGCTGCTACTACATTGTCTGTCTCCAATTGCAATTGTTGGTGTGCATGGAATGGAAGAGCTAGGTGATCTTCGAAGTCCAAGTCGTCTAGTTGTATGCAAGCTGACATAGTATTCCGTACCTCCACTCAGATGTCGAGGTCTTCATAATCCAGTCAATCACCAGAAGAAAGAGAAAGGTTGAGAGCAAGCAGCCTTGTCTGACACTGGTCTCCACTTGGAGTGGATCAGTGAGCTGTCCTCCGTACACAACATGAAAGTTTAGTCCGTCGTAAGAATTCCATATGATGATGTCAATCTCTTTCTCTACTCACTCCAAAATGTTAAAGGAGATTCCAAATCGTTTTTATCCACACTGTTAAGTACTTTCTCATAATCAGGCGAGCTGATGCCTGTTGACGAGCTCCATTCAATTGATTGTTCAACAGTGAACCGTAGTGTCGCGATTTGTTCAGCAAGCTATCGATACTTAAGGAATCCAGTCGTTATTATTATAATTAGCAGTAATTCATTAGCAGTAACTAAACTTAGGGATGTGATATGAAAAGACGGAGTGGTAGAGATGAAGGGATATTGGGATTAAAGATTGCGAGGCTGATATTTTCAGGGTTTTGCGTTAAAATGTATTGATGTGGCACTAAATATTATACTGAACGTTATAGATACATTATAAAGAATTTATTTGAATGTGTTTACTTTCCTGCATCAAATCAACTACTCTTTACATTGTACTTACTACTTATTATTTATTTCACATAAAGTAGTATGCATAGTGAAAGAATTCAGATAGAAGTCTATCTAAAGTTTGTGCTGATGATGTCGTTCAGAAAAACGATGAAAGCTCCACGACCAAACCATCCAGCTCAGAGAACAAAACTCCACCGAAATCATCCACCTGAGCTACAAATCTCCACCATCTCATAGTGAAAGAATAGAACTATGCATATTATCTGGCTGTTGTTTAAAGTATTCGTTGAAATTAATGATATCACTTATCGATGCATTTAAAGATGTACAGTAGAGATGTGTAATAAATATTAATTATCTTTTTATGGATTATGTTATATGTATATTCATTTCATATAGAAGTGAAGTTGAGACATTGTATTAGATCATAATTCCATGTTAGTCTGTTAATCGAAATGAGACAAACAATCTACAGATCATCAACATAATATTCGATTAACTGAATTTTAAAGTTAATCGATTAACAAGATCTGAGAATTATTCAAGCTGTTTTCGACCCGGACGTGGTTGTAGAGACCAGATATTCACACTACGTCAGGTCCTAGAACATGACACATATTCAGATGCCCCATAATCGTAGTATTTCTCGACCTTAAGGCAGCATTCGACTTTGTTGATCGTGAGGTTCTGTGGCAGTGTTTGTCACTGAAAGGAGTACCAAAGAAGGACATTAACTTTATAAAGGCTATCTACTCGGACACAACTGGTTGAATGAGAGCTTATGGCGAACTGTCATCAGAATTGATTACCTCAAGTGGTGTCTGTCAAGGATGTCCACTCTCTCCATTCCTGTTTAACTTTGTCGTTGACGTGCTTTTAGAAATGACACTTTCCTCATCTAGATTTCCAGGGGTTGAACTTCTACCGGGAGATTCACTTGTTGACTTAGAATATGCCGATGATACAGTTCTATTTGGTGAAGACGCTGACAAGATGCAGAGTCTTCTTACCACTCTAAGCAACAATGCAAGCATGTTCAGCATGCGATTCCTTTCCTCGAAATGTAAAAGGTTGCTTTAGCATTGGGTGGCGTCGACACCCGAACTAATGATAGAGAGTGAAGTAGTTGAGAGTATCGACTGCTTCACTTATCTTGGAAGTCTCATCAGAGGATATTCGTAGGTTACCAGTATTCGATCATAGGTTTCATAGAAACATTGCTCGTATATCCTGGAACCAACGAGTAAGTAATGTAGTTGTAAGGAAACGGGTGATAGGTATGGCAAGTCAATTGATGAAGTAGTGAAACTTCATCAGTTGAGATAGCTGGGACACGTGTTACGTATGTCCAACCACCGACTGCCCCGATGTGCGATGTTTCATGGGGTAGGAGTGGGTTGGAAGGAAGCTAAGGGAGGCCAGACCGAAACATGGCACAAATCCATGGAGTCACTGACAAGTGGGCAGAGTGCGTCATGTTGGTAGGTGTGGACTACCTGGTTGCAATCCGTGAGACGATAGTAACCGATGGTTATAGACCTTCAATGACATGGACCAAAATCGTTTGCAATGGCGCTGGTGCATCCACTCTTTGTGTTCTCCCAAATTCTAATCTTTTAAATTCTTCATGTCCCTTATTTTCTTTCCAAATTTATTTCACTGTATTAGACTCATTGAATAACATCTTCAAATCCTAATGTTTTCAATTACTGCTTATACTCTTACTACCTCTACCACTATGGGATTTGAATTGACAACTGCATCTCTGTGTTAATGTGGTGTGGCAACTCGAACTGATGTACGTACGTACGTACAAAATTCTACGTTGTTACTGACTGACTGACAATAAAATTATATGCTCAATCATTACATTTCATTAAAATAAATTTATTTTAAGCTAAATTATGAGCTTGGTCGGTGCACAAGTAAATGATTGCAAAATTTTTATCCGTGATCCGTAGAATTCTTCTACACATGAGCTTTGAACGGTAAAGTAGAGGAGCGTAGTGAGAAAAGAAGCTTCACTTCAAGGTTAATTTATGAACAGAAAATAGCATCATTTATCAGTGTACGGATGGTCTTAACCTTCTGGAAACTTCTGACAGAGTGATAAATTTATTATCGAAATAGTATGGAATATAATCCATCCATATACTAGATTGTTCTGGGAATTTTCAATCAAATATTAATTAGATATGATGTTTCAGTCTTTTCTTGGCTTCTGTAGACTTTATAGAGGAATACTCAAGAGATCTCAACAAAAATCATAGGGAATATCAAATATTATAGGATTGTAGAAATGAATCGCTGACAGGTGTTAACTAATATGAAGTCTATGCCCACAATTTCTTGATAGTTCCTCCAAAAATCTTAGATTAAAGAATATGGAATATGGAAAATCTATATAGATTGCACTGGTTATTTAGTTTACCATGTTCAATAGTCCTTTGTTAATCGTCATTTAACATTTTCAATACCTAAACTATTTTTATTGATACAATGTAAATATGTTAGATGTTCGGAGGTAGTTAACCGCCGATTCTAAATCTAGGTACCATACAGGTCAGGGTTGCCTGTTGAGTATGAACCGATGTTAGCTGGCTTCACATTTTTAAACATAACCAATAAACTATTGTAGCCGAGATTGACCTTCTGTAGTACTGTGATATTTACAATTGAGTGATCATTGAATAATGACCAATCTTACGTTTTTTTGGTCTTTAATTGCTCACATCAAATCCTACCACTGTAAAAAAGAGAATCATAACAGTCATAAAAGAAAGTTGAAAGATACGTAAAGAATTTCGACTTTTTTTGTCACCACTCACTTCACAAATTAGATTTATCTCAGTAAAACGTGGTAATCCACTAGCTGTAAAAGTAATCAGTTCTTGAATTGTTTGACCTGGCTTAATTCTCCCTGTTCTTGGACTAATGTTAACAATCTAAACGTCATAATAGGAATATAAAAGGTGATGAAAATAAATTGTCAACAAGCATTCTTATACTTTTCTATACATAAGAGACTAATAATAGGTGAAATTAGTATAATTAAGCTCAAATTTGAAGTAACTCTGTAGTTGATGTTGTTTTTCATGGATACTTTTCATCAAGAAGGTGTTGGGGTGATCGAGAAAATTGCTTGCAAAAGACAAGCAAGAATCAGGAAACACTAAGAAGCGTTTCCTTCAATCAGCGTTCACTTGAAGTTTTGGCCAAAAATATCAAGGAAGTGAAACGTCACATGCAGAGGTTATGATTGGCTGATTGCTACACTGCTACTATGTTTAGTAGCATTCCAGAATCTTCTAGCAACCCAAGGACATCTAAAAATATTGTAAAAACCCTATATTTTCTGTGTTAAAATGAACCTTGGAGTAAACTACTTCTCGCATACTTTGTCTCTTCTCTCTCATGTTCAGGTCGCCGTATAGTTCTAGCTTGAAGGTTACAGAATAGCTTAGGAGACGAATATAGCGTTTAGTCAGCAAGACTTATCAAAAGGATTTGAATGATCAAACTAAACTAAGAGATAAGAAGTTAATAATCATTATTATTTGATAAAATTCTTGATTTTACGAAATCGTTATTCAATGGACTGCGAATATTAGAATACATGAACCAGGAAACATAAATCGATCATGACTGGAAATATGCCATAATGAAAGGTGCAATTCGAGTGCATGGGCATTTGTCTCACTTTAGTATAATAGTTTTTAGTAATGTTAACCCACAACTCTTCCAGAGATCACATCTTGGGCATTTAAATCTCATAGCCAAGATCGTTCAAAAGTATCTAATATGAGGCACTGTTACCAAGTAAGAGAAAGGCAGCGCGACCTCACAAAGTAACTTTAAAATTGTCAAAGGATGGTGATTCAATTTTAGCAGTTAGGTTGATTGATATATAAGCTGAAGTCTTAGAGCTGAATACAACCAAATATGAATAATCATAATCGCTAATCTTTCCAATTTATATGAAAGAACTGATATAATCTTGTAATAATATATGGAGGAAACAATTTGACTAATACATCGTCGAAAATATTGACCTCAATAATCATCCGGTAAAACCGGGCTGCTTTTGTACACACACTTGATCACATAGATCAAATATTCCCTCATTGTTAAATCTTCGAGATTAGGAAAACTTTAGAACGTTCAACAATAGTGACATTTCTTGATATGAGTCTTAGCATTATTTGTTAATCTTTATTCTTCAAATTTATTTCTACTTTTTGGAAAATATTCGCTAATGTTTAATCTTTCTCACCAATACTGATACTGCCATCACTTTGACTGTTACTAATCCCATTCATTTTGAAGTGTCGGTTATTATGTTAAGCCGATATTACCTTATTCTAGCTTTCGGACAGCCCATTCTATTCATTCCACTTGAGTCACATTCTGACCTTGTTATTCATTCGCTTATCAATCTTGACTGTTTTTATATGAGCTCGTAGGTGTGTGTACATTTCTTATCCCATTACTCATCTCATGTCTGTAAATTACTTTTGTGTAACTATAAGTATTGATTAACACTTGGTTAAATGGGAGTTGGTTTACCAGTCATCTCCACTCTGCATCGTATCTCTTCTCTCTATTCCATTCGCTTCAGATACAAAATAGTATGTATTCACAAGTCCATTCTTGTTATTCGACATATTTGAATCTGTTATTGACTAACGCGATTTAAGTCGATGATTATATACGAGGATAGGCGACACATATATATTTCAACAACAATCATCATTACGATCAATTTGGAGTCAGATCCCGGGCCACTAAACACTCTCTGTTTTCTCTTAAACTATGAGATTAAAATCGCTTCATATCTTTCATTCTACCAACTAATTCTTTCTTCCTATACTATGTCCTTATATGCAATCTTTCTTTTATAAATTACCACCACTGAATTGACTACTTCTATGAATCCGGTGTACATCTTGTTATGCTAATGAGATATGCCAACTTGGACCAATGCACAAATTTGCCTGGATGATAAACTAATTTTGAATGAGCTATTAACATCAGTAAAAAAAACAATTCACTTACCTCCATATCATTTGGAAATTCCGTAAACCATCGAAATCGATAAACTGATCGATTATTAACAGGTAATCGATGAATATCAGAGCTAAATCTATTTGTCATATGAATTAAACGTCTACAACGTGTTCCAATAATAATACGATGTAATTCAATTAAATGATGTGATAAACTGACCCATGAATCAATTGGAGTTTTAATTCGACGTGCAAGTGGAGGAAAATTTCGAAAAGTCAAATCATCCTCATCCATACTATCATTGTTAGATTTAATGATTGACTGTGGTTTTCTATCCAAAGAGATTATATGATTCTGTAAAATAAGGCAAATATTATACTGTAAACTCATTTTGCTTTTGACTAGGATCTCAGGTGTTATTCATTTAAAAAGGATAAGACAAAATTTGCAGGAAGCTTATTTAGTTTGTCGTAATATGCTAAAAATATCTGTGATCTGTTCAGCAAATGTTCAAGCAGCTGTTAAACATAAGATTTGTGATGAAACTAGACAAAATCTGTTAAGATAATTACAAAGTATTGAAGACGTCAACATCTCGGGGCAAGTACGAGATACAGTGGACAGCTCGGATGTAGTTGGACGATCTAGACTTCTCAGATGATCTAACCCTCCTGTCGCAATCGCAACAACAAATGCAGAAGAAGATGACCAGTGTAGCAGCAGCTTCAGCAGCAGTAGGTCTCAACATACACAAACGGAAAAGCAGGATTCTCGAATACAACACAAGATTCACCAATCAAATCACACTTGACGAAGAGATTTTGGAAGATGTAAAAACTTTCACATATCATTGATGAACACGGTGAATCTGATGCAAATGTGAAGGCGCGGATCGGTAAAGCAAGAGCAGCACATTTACAACTGAATAACATTTGAAACTCAAAACAATTGTCAACCAACACCAAAGTCAGAATTTTCAATACAAATGTCAAGATAGTTCTGTTGTAAAGGGCGGAAACTTGGAGAACGACCACAACCATCATCCAGAAGATACAAGTGTTTATTAACAGTTGCTCATGCAAAATACTTCGTTTCCGTTGGTTAGACATCAATAACAACAACCTACTGTAAGAGGGAACAAATCTCATCCCAGCGGACGAAGAAATCAGGAAGAAGTGTTGGAAGTCGATAGGATACATATTAAGGAAAGCATCCGACTACGTCACAAGGTAAGCCCTCACGTAAAATCCTCAAGGCCAAATGAGGAGAGGAAGATCAAAGGATACATTTCGCAGAGAAATGGAGACAGACATGAGAATAATGAACAAGAATTGGAGAGAATTAGAAAGGAAGGCTGAGGAGAGAGTGGGTTGGAGAATGCTGGTCGGCGGCCTGTTCTGCACTGGGAGTAACATATGTGAAGTAAGTAAGGTAATTAAGGTAACATATAGATAAAAAAATTTATAAATGAAATTGAGCGTTTAAATTATAGTGGTCAAGATTGCAAAGATAATATGTCAGGACGATCAATCCAAACACTCAGTCGTGATTATTTGAAATCTTCTGGCCCTTAATTTTATCACTACTATGGAACACCTCCTTTTCTTATCAAATTTAGTTCTCTGAGATTTCTCTCTGATCTTAAAGCGTAGAATAGTTATGCAGGAGCGATGTAGTAAAGTGAAACAGTGGAGGCAAGTAAAAAGTTTAATTTCTAACTCTGTGGATGTTCTCGGAACAGTTTACAAGGAGACAAGATACATGTTTTATTAAAAATGGAGAGTTGTTCGCAAAGGATAAATAGTGTTTTGTAATATCAGTGTACCCACTTACTTCTCAGACTGAGTAAATAAAGTAAGTGAGCATGTTATATCCATTTATCCAGTTATATTTCACAGCGATAGGGGTACTTGGGAAATTTGAAGAGATTTTAAGTAAACAATTATCATTATTATACCTATACTCAACACGGTAGGAATGTAAAATACGAACTTAAGTTAATTTGTTATTGTAGCGTAAATTTTCACACTTTATTGATCAATCATGTAACAATAGACCATGTAGCACATGATTCTAAGTTAGTTTCGCATATTCAGTCCTTATAGGATATGTAAAAAGTATGAACTCCGTCTGGAGTCCCTCCGGGGGCTACTGCCGGTCCCAAGCCCGGATAAAGGAGAAGCATTGGGCATGGGGTTAACGACCCCATCTCGTAGAAAACTAACTCGCTAAAAAAACGCTAACCAGAAAAAATTATTCAAACCATTCAAGCTCTGCCCTGGAAGTCAGAACGTCTTCATTTAGAAGAGTTATGACGCCTCATAATGAAAGCCAAGTTCCTTCGGAAGTCACGAGGCCGATGCCCCTTCTGACAACCAGAGCAACCATTTATTTAGGCACATTAAATACTCGTACAATGTGGGACACCGGGAGAGTCTTCCAAATTGCTGCAGAAATGAGGAGATACAACCTAGAGGTGCTTGGGACCAGTGAAACACATTGAACGCAGGTTAGACAATAACGGCTAGCTTTAGGGGAGCTTTTGTTATACTCCGGCCATGAGAAAAATGTACAAGAATTGGATGGAGTTAGAAAAGAAGGCCCAGGACAGAGTGGGTTGGAGAATGCTGGTCGGCGGCCTGTGCTCCATTAGGAGTAACAGGCGTAAGTAAGTAAAAAAGTATGAATTCATTGTTTAAATGGTTTATGGCTACCAGTGTGATCCAGGACGCGTGTCTTGTGCTATCTGAGACTCGTTAGCTTAATACCTGTGAATCCCAATCACGATATTCACAACCAAAGTGGAAATCAGTCCATTTTTATTCAAACATCTAATGCGTTATCCACTGGACTACTGAATACAAATTAACACTCTCTCGTTCTAAAGTTATGATATTTAATCATGATAAGAAAAATGGCTGTACAGTAACAATCTACACATGGATATATATTCACCAACAAAGGCTGATTGAAATTAAGTCAATCTTCTCAATACTGGACATAGGGTGGTGAATACCTGTATAGTTGCATCATAGAGTTGAGTTGTTGTTCAGGTCATAATGTTAGTTGTGAATGATAAGCATTGGGATAACTTATCTCTTTGTGATTGTGCAGTAAATAATATTGATTGGCTATCTGTCACCAACACATTGATGTTTTGATGTTATAATTACCAAGGTTTTTCGAACTATATATCGTTTACATGTTAAAAGGCGTAACCTTTAGAATTTTACTTTATTATTTTACAAGACTAGAACCAAAAACAATGAATAACCAATTTGATGGAAGTCAATAGAATAATACACCTACATAATTATAGATAGTTAAGTCAACTACAATAATGAAATAAGCAATCAAATATTACTAGTATAGGGGTTGTGGAGATTATTAAGTTTTTGATTGAGATCATGAACCGATTAACGTTAGACCATCACAATTGAAAACCTGGAAGCACTGGACAGCCGTTTCGTCCTATCACCATTGGATGCCGGCTCGGTGGTCCAGTTGGTTAAGCGTTCGCGTGCGAGACCGAAGGCCCTGGGTTCGAATCCCGCTTGCGGGATCGTGGATGCGCACTGCTGAGGAGTCCCACAATAGGACGAAATGGCTGTCCAGTGCTTCCAGGTTTTCAATTGTGATGGTCTAACATTAATCGGTTCATGATCTCAATCAGATATTAATCATCTATTTAGGGTCTGGAACGAATATACATACCGGTCAGGTTTATCGTTATCTACGTTAACATAGTAATAAGGGGAATTATCAAAAGAAAAGGCAAAAAAAATGGTAAAATAGTATTAAATGTATTAAAGACCTAAACTTTAAGAGAACAGTTGAAAAGAAACTGAGAATTTTTTAAGAACAAAACCGCAAGGATGTTTCCTATCGGACAATTTGGAGCTAGAGGAATATTGCAACTGAGCCGTTGGAAACAATTTTACGCTAAGTCATCTAAAGCTTTCAAACACTAATTACAAGTGGGTTGAAAGTAGACTGAGTGAGTCATATTGGTAGGTGTAGACTACCTAGTTGAAATCCGCAAGATGATAGTAACCGATGGTTAGAGACCATGAATGACATGACTCGAAATAGTTTGCAGTGACGCATTTGCATTCACTCTTTGTGTCCTCCCAAATTCTAATCTTCTGAATTGTTCATATCCCTTTCTTTTTTCTTTGGATTATACTCCTTGAATAACATCTTCAAACCCTAATCTATCCGATCACTTCTTATACTTTTACTACATCTAGCACTATGAGACTTGAATGGAGAATTGCATTTCTGTGCTAATGTGGTATGGGAGCTCGAACTGGTGTACGTACGTACGAAGTTCTACGTTGTTACTGGCTGACTGACTGACTGACAAGTGGGTATGGACACCGAGTAAAACGTCTAAACTTACGTGCATAGCTCAGATCAGCAATTATTGACTTCATGAATTCATGACATACTCTCATCTTACTGCTAGTAATTGTTTTAAAAAAAAAGTTTATTCCATGCTAGACATCACTGCATATTATAGATAGTTAGGGATGATTCGCATATATGATACCTACATATGGTACCCATATTAATTAATTTACTTTTACTATTCAATAGTCTATATCTAACATTAGTATTTGGCAAGAATCATTTGTATACTACTTATAAGTATTATCAATCAGAGTGCACAAAAAAAAACACACACACTCGTGAAGCTTAGAATTGCATACCTACTTTAAGTTGTTATGAAAAATAGCACATTGAAAATTTATATAAACAAACTATTTATGTGTATAATTACTTCAATAGCAGTTGGAATTCGAACATGCTGTGGATTTGCTATTATTTCTTTAGGTCCCAATTGTTTTGGATCATATCCAATTGCTACTAATTCTAATAGAATAGTATCAGAATAGACTGATTGATTAGTGACTGATGGTAGTTCAGCATCCACAATATGAATATAACAATAAGCCTGAAAATTATATACAATTCATGATATTAAATATGATTAGAAAATAATCACATAAGTATTTATAAGAAGTTCACAGAAAGCTGAAGACTTTAATTTCATGCAGTGGTTAGTATAGATTATCAAGATCTGTAGTGACCTACTTTTATCAAGAGGATGCGATTGGTTTTAATGGAAACAATTATTATTATAACCTATCGTACCAGGGATTGTTTTACTGTACTTGTTCGTTTAACTGTACTAAAGTCATTCTTCCTTCCGTTGATTGTGACCTTGCATGCACTTACGTTTGCTCAGTGATTCCGCTTGTACTTCTTTGGTACGATCTCGGTATTCTTTCGATATCACGAGATCGCCAACAAATACATCTCGACTACAGCCATCAACTGCCTTCTGAAAATTTTGGTCTACGGGGGATCTTACTGGCTAACTGGCACGTAGTCTTCCTGTAGTGGTGACCATAGTCAACCGCGACTCGACGTCACACTACAGATCTATCCCTAATTTTGATGAGTAGGGTGAATTTAGAGATTCCTATAGATTGTCATCAGTAATCTAACATTGAAATCAGCGATACTGATCACGATTAAAATCGTTTATACGGTGTTGAGTGTTTGAGATATGTGTCCATCGATCTATTAATCTAGTCTATCAATCCTGTATTAAGTCAATATTATCTAGTATCAACATCAATATTCATTGGTCGAATCAATAACGATAAGAACCAATAGATTAGAATAACGTATTTCCTAAAAGTTTTATAAATGTGTGATGTTATTTTAAGTGTGCTAAGAATGTGCTAGAAAGTTCATACTTAGAGATCATTGTATGTAACAATGCATATTCTCATCCCTTTAATTATATACTAAAGAGTTTACTTCTAGCTCAAAAGACTTATCATCATTATCATAATGACCACAGATGCCTTAGAAATATTGCTGGCGTCTGCTGGGATCACCGGGTAAGTAATATTGAGGCTAAACGCAGGGTATTAGGGAATGATGGTAAATCAGTTGATGAGGTTGTAAATCCTCATCGACTGAGATGTTTGGGCCACGTGTTACGTATGCCTGAACACCGATTACCATGAAGTGCAATGCTAACCGGTGTTGGAGATGGTTGAAAGGAAGTTAGGGGCGGCCAAACCAAAATGTGGTATCAGTGCTTGAAGTCACTAACTTCTAGTCTGAGCCATGTTGGTAGATGCAGACTACTTGGTTGGGGTCCTCGTGACTATCGTAACCAATGATTGGAGACCCTGGGTGACATGGCTCAGAATCCATCACAATGGTGTCGGTGTATACACTCTCTGTCTTGCCTTAAACTAAGAGATTAAAATCACTTCGTATCTTTCTTTCTACTAACTAATTCTTTCTTCCTATACTATATCCTTATTGCAATCTTCTATATATTACCACCTTTGACCTAACCACTCCTATGAATCCGGTGTTCATCTTGCTGTGCTAATGAAGTATGGCAACCTGGACCGATGCACATATGTGTCTGGTCCTACGTTGTAGCTGACTGACTGATTTACTGATGATTTGCATTTATTCCTTATGTCAGACAATTTTGCCTGTAGAATAATAGACTTAATTTAGTGTTTCACTGTTTTCTCATATATAGTAAGTCTTGTAGAGTGTCGGTTACTATATTAAGTCCACGTAGCTTTTTCTAGCTTCCAGACAGGCCGATCTATTCATTCTTCTTGAATCATATTTTGACCTTGTCAATTATTCGCCTATCAACTCTGTTTTTATATGACTGTATATGTGTGCATTTCTTATCTGGCGAGACTATGATTTATGCACGAACCAATCATGTAGAAGATAACAGGTCTCGGATTTTGACGCGAAATTCACTCATACATTCGGATAAATAGAGTGTTGGCATTATAGCTGATATCAGATCGTGATGAAAACCCTAAATCTAATTTCTAACCTTAATCTTACTTACTTACTTACTTACGCCTGTTACTCCCAATGGAGCATAGGCCGCTGACCAGCATTCTCCAACCCACTCTATCCTGGGCCTTCTTTTCTAGTTCCATCCAATTCTTGTTCATTTTTCTCATGTCTATCTCCATTTCCCGGCGTAATGTGTTCTTTGGTCTTCCTCTTTTCCTTTGACCATCAGTATTCCATGTGAGAGCTTGTCTTGTGACACAGTTGGGTGCTTTCCTCAATGTGTGTCCTATACACTTCCAGCGCTTCTTCCTGATCGTCTGCGAAGTCTAGATCATCCAACTGCATCTTAGATGTCCATTGTATCCCGCGCTTTCCTTCGGACGTTGACGTTTTCATGATCCAGTCGATCACCAGGAGAAAGAGAAAGGGTGAGAGTAAGCAACCTTGCCTAACACCGGTCTTCACTTCGAACGACTTTGTCAACTGTCCTCCATGCACGATTTTGCAGTGTAATCCATCATATGAGTTCTGTATGATATTGACTATCTTCTGAGGCACGCCGTAGTGTCGAAGAAGTTTCCATAGTGTTGTTCTGTCCACGCTATCAAATGCCTTTTCGTAGTCAATGAAGTTGATGTAGAGTGATGAATTCCATTCAATTGATTGTTCCACAATGATCCGTAGAGTTGCGATTTGGTCTGTACACGATCTATCCTTACGGAATCCTGCCTGTCGGTCACGAAGTTGGGCGTCTACGCAGTCCTTCATCCTGTTTAACAATACCCTGTTGAAGACTTTGCCCGGTATTGAGAGAAGAGTGATGCCCCTGTAGTTATCACACTTGCTGAGATCGCCTTTCTTCGGTATTTTGATCAGTAGTCCTTCTTTCCAGTCTGTTGGTACTTGTTCCTCATCCCAAATCTTATTGAAGAGAATGTGTAGTATCCGTGCAGTTGCCGCTACGTCTGCTTTTAGTGCCTCTGCTGGGATGTTGTCCGGTCCTGCTGCTTTGCCACTCTTGATTTGTCTGATGGCCATGCTGATTTCTTCAATTGTTGGTGGGCCAACATTGATTGGGAGGTCCGTGGGTGCTGCCTCGATGTTGGGTGGGTTCAGTGGAGCTGGTCGATTCAACAGTTCTTTGAAGTGTTCTACCCACCTGTTTTGTTGCTCTTCAATGTTGGTGATTACCTCGCCTTCCTTGCTTTTCACTGGTCGTTCTGGTTTGCGGCGATTTCCAGAGAGTTTCTTTGTCGTGTCATACAATTGTCTCATGTTTCCTTCTCTTGCAGCCTTTTCCGCCGTCGTTGCTAAATCTTCCACATATTTACGTTTGTCGGTTCTGATGCTCCTCTTCACTTGTTTGTTTATTTCCGTGTATTCAGCTTGTGCCTTGGCTTTTTCTGCTCTTGTTCGGCTGGTATTGATCGCTGCCTTCTTGTTCCTCCTTTCTTGAATCTTATCCAGTGTACCAACAGTGATCCATTCCTTGTGGTGGTGCTTCTTGTGACCCAGGACCTCATGACATGTTGAAGTGATTGCCTCTTTGATCCCCTTCCAGTTGCTCTCCACAGTAGTTCCTTCTCCATTGAGTAGATCATGAAAGGCCTGGAACTTGTTGCTGAGGACTCTCTTGAATTTGTTGAGTTTGTTAGTATCCTGGAGAAAGGCCGTATTGAACTTTTGTGATACTGTCTGCCCCGTTGTCCAGTGCTTCTTGAGTTTCAATTTCATCTTGGCGACCAGTAAGTGATGATCTGATGCTATATCAGCTCCTCTCTTGGTTCTCACGTCCTCTATAGTCCTCCTGAACGTTTTGTTGATGCAAATATGGTCGATTTGGTTTTGTGTAGAGTTATCCGGTGAAGTCCATGTGGTTTTGTGTATGCGTTTATGTGGGAATATGGTGCCGCCTATGACCAGCTTATTGAAGGCACATAGGTTTGCAAATCTCTCACCATTTTCGTTTCTTTCTCCCAGTCCGTGTCGTCCCATGATGTCTTCATATCCAGTGTTGTCCGTTCCAACCTTGGCGTTGAAATCTCCCATCAGAATGGTCAGGTCCTTTGTTGGGCACTTCTCGACTATTGACTGCAGCCTATTGTAGAATTGATCTTTAGCGTCTTCATTGTAGTCGTTGGTAGGCGCATAGCATTGGATGATGTTCATTGAAATGCCCTCTTTCTTTGTTTTAAACGAGGCTTTGATGATCCTTGGTCCATGAGATTCCCATCCTATAAGCGCATTTTGCGCTTGTTTGGACAGCATCAATGCAACTCCTTGTGTATGTGGTGCATTTTCTTCTTCATGGCCGGAGTATAACAGGAGCTCTCCTGTAGTTAGTCGTTGTTGTCCAACTTGTGTCCAATGTGTTTCACTGATCCCAAGTACCTCTAGGTTGTATCTTCTCATTTCTGCAGCAATTTGGAAGGCTCTTCCGGTGTCCCACATTGTACGAACATTCCATGTACCTAAATAAATGGTCGCTCTGGTTGTCAGAAGGGGCATCGGCCTCATAACTTCCGAAGGGATTCGGCTTTCATCATGAGGCGTCATAATTCTTCTAAATGAAGATCTTCTGACTCCCAGGGCAGAGTTTAAAAGGTTTGAATAATTTTTTCTGGTTAGCGTTTTTTTAGCGAGTTAGTTTTCTACGGGATGGGGACGCTAACCCCATGCCCAACCCTCCTCCTTTATCCGGGCTTGGGACCGGCAGTAGCCCCCGGAGGGACTCCAGGCGGAGTTTCTAACCTTAATCATCAACTAAAAATCATAATTCTTATTCGTTACACAGGTTTATAACCCTGGTTATTAGGTGAACATTCTCAGTCTCTCAAATGTCGTCCATAAATTATAATTTCACCTGAGTTGGCACACACACCTTATCAGAATGTAATTCTCAAGTGTTGTAGGTGCTAATTCGATATAAATTAGATTGAAACAATTATCTGTAGAAGATTTAATGAACTAAGGTAAAGTTATTGGAGGTAGTCGATAGGAAACACCAGTTGACCTAGATTTTATGTTATTTTTGGAATACATCATTAATGTACCATCTAGCGATTTCCATCCCGTATAGCTCATCTTCACAGTCAAAGAGGCTACCACCACAACACAGAGAACAGTAACCAAACCAATCACACTTGATGGAGAAACTCATGAACAGGTGGAAAGTTTCAGTACGTGACTTCGTCAGCATAGTCGATGAACAAGGATGATCTTATAGCAGCTCACGTGCGATTGAGTTTGTTCACATTTAATTCGGTTAAGCCCTTTTGTTAACTTTTATTTAACGGATAGAGTCATTCGTACAATATCAACTAATCTATACGATTGTACCTTTATTATCGTTGCACTTGTATGAATATGTATGCTTGAGCATTGCATATCGCCTACTCATATATATTCACTCTGATAGCCTTACTATGTTAGTCGCTTAATTGATTAGATGATTCATTCATTTCCCTATATATATATACATGTACATTTTAATCCTGTTCATTGAACTGCTCGCACACTCGTTCATTCGACTCGCAAACTCACTCGCTTAAATTCCGGCACTAATCTATCATGTTTGCTTAGTGTACCTGTAATTTTGGTTATCTGTGCATGGTACAATAATAGACTTAATTAACACTTCGTGTTCACCTTCTGATTAATACACCGTTGAGATGTTATCTAGTGAACCGTATACGAAGTTTAAGGATAATATTGAATACCGACCATCACACAAACAATATTACGAAACACTGTGTTAAACAGTTAAAGACAAAGACTGAATAAATATATTTCAATGTTCATGAATTCTCTAATGGCTATCGATGAGAAAACATATAACAGCTAAATAATTAACTCTTTGCCGAGGTTTCTTTTTTGGCATTGGGAGCTGCAGAAATTGTTGAATTTAAAAACTTATATCATTGACTGACTTTGATTAAACTATTTTTGAAAACTACGAGGTACTGAGTTTCTGTTTGTAGTGTGGAACTATTTAGCATTTCATAAACACAACCTCATCAGAGGGTCAAATTCAGAAGTTTCAGGCTTCAAGGCAATAGCTCAATAGTTATATAAGTCAATCATTGATGGTAAACTACAATATTTATATTCTGACCGTTGCTACAACCTTGAAGTGCTGGTCGGGCTTTCCTATCGTGATGAACCGATCAAGCTATACTGGCCGCAACAATCGTTCCTCAAGATCCTACCATACCATACAGGTCGGTTGAAAAACGGTAAAACTGAAAGCAGCAAACCCAAGGTCGGACGGCGAAGTCGTACTACTGACTGTACAGAGGTGTGACAGCAGTAAGGTGTTTCCTTCAAACAACCCGCATGACAACGATGCTGCCTTCCCATAAGGATGAGTAAGGTTAGAAAGGGTCGATCCTAAAAATGGACACTTCGCCTTAATCCTACGGATATCCGTCTCCGGCAGTAAGGTTTCAACAAGTACGGAGCTAACATGAAAATTACTCATAAAAGGGTCATGTGTGACCGACCTCAAGCAGTTGTCCCTTAGGCACTGTGGTCACGTTCTCAGACTACTAAGACCACCTCTAATCCAGTTTCGTTTTCAAGTACTTCCAGAAGAACCTTTACACGGTGTGGGCAACCGTGATGTGATAACCACTCTCATACCTCTAACCGCACTCATGACCACTAACTGACAATATTTACATGGGTGTATATGGAGTATCCTAACAAAGGATAACTTGATTTTAAACAAATATATTTAAATAAATAATAACTTACTGTATATGTTTTTGCTTCTATAGGACGAAATCTCCAATCTAATCTATATAATCCATTTGATTGAATTAATCCTTGATTTTGTATACAATATAATATAGGTAAATTATATTCAATTAATTTTTCATTGATTTCTGATTTTTTCAATTCTTGATTGATTATTGATTTATTGATAAACCATTGAAGTGGTGTAAGATGAAATTTGATTGTTTTAGTACTAGGATTTTTTAATTTCATTTGATATAAATAACCTAAACGATAATCTCCTAATCCAATCGGTGTTGGATTCAATATATATTTACGATTCATTAATTGTAAATAAGGTTGATGTAATGGTAAAGTAACACCAATCATATTTAACTAATTAGAAATGATGAAGAAGAAGAAAAAGTATATATATATATATGTATAAAAGATAATTAAGAAAATAAAAGAAAAGTTTTCACAGATTGAACTCATGAGTCAGTTGAAGCTAGACCACCATTGAGAACCTGGAAGCACTGGACGGCCGTTTCGTCCTAGTATGGGACTCCTCAGCAGTGCGCATCCACGACCCCGCACCACCCAGGACTCGAACCCAGGACTTCTACTAGCACTTAACCAATAGACCACTGAGCCGGCATCCAACGGTGTTAATGTCTAACTTCAACCAATCCACGAAGTTGCGCTACCGTACACCATTGTCTTCAGTGAGTTCCTATCTCACAACAGACCTGGTTGAAGTTAGACATTAACACCGTTGGATGCCGGCTCAGTGGTCTAATGGTTAAGTGCTCGCGCGCGAAGCCAGTAGGTCCTGGGTTCGAGCCCCGGGTGGTGCGGGGTCGTGGATGCGCACTGCTGAGGAGTCCCATACTAGGACGAAACGGCCGTCCAGTGCTTCCAGGTTTTCAATAGTGGTCTAGCTTCAACTGACTCATGAGTTCAATCTGTGAAAATTTCTAAAAATCTCCACAAAACACTTTCTGATAAAAGAAAAATTGACGATTGTATATATTACCCAAATTAAAACTATGAATATTCGGATTTTGTCTGCACCATGACGTTGATTATAGTCTGAATACTTCTTCCGAACATAACTTCAGCAGGGGATTTTCCATCTAGGACAATAGGGTTGGGTGTAGTTCTATAAACTGTTAAAAGTTTTGTAATTATCTAACTTGCCCCCCTCATCTCCACCTTTCAGTAGTGTTTTCTTTTAATGTGTCAACAAAGAACTCTGCCTGTCCGTTTGATTGAAGGAAATAGGAAAGAGAGCGTATATGTGCAATTCCATTAATGCTGAGGAAGTGCTTGAATGATTTCGAAGTGAATTGTTAGTCATTGTCGGTCATCAAAATCTCTGGAACTCCGAAATAGCTAAAGAATTCAGATAAATTACCGATTGTTTGACTTGTTGTGAAATTTGACATAGCATAAATTTCTGGCCATTTTGTGAGTGCATTCAATATGACTAAAAATACTTTTATGCAATTAGTTCCGTGTATGAATTTAAATAAAGCCAGAACAAATGATGATGCAGAATAATATAATCACAATTGATTGATCACTGGGTGGTGATTTATGTCATGTGTGTCAAGTTCTTATTTAGTGCAGATCGAATGCTATCGACAATGTTGCAATGTGGCCACTAGTCTAGGTGACTCTACATTACATGCACTATATATTGAGGTTAGGTGGTGGTTAGAAGTAGTCGACAGGAAACCCTGGACCCAGGTTTCGTGCTACATAGCACTCGTCAGCAAGGTGTACCTGTAATCTTGAGGGACCTGGTTCTCCCTGGCGGATTCAATCCCGTGTCACCCAGCTTCACAGTTAGAGACGTTACCACTGAGCTATCTGGGCCGCGACTGACCTCCTGTAGGACTGAGATGTAATCACAATTGATTGATCACTCGGTGGTGATCAATGTCATGTGCGTCAAGTCCTTATTTAGTGCAGGTACAGGTACACCTTGCTGACGAGTACCATGTAGCACGAAACCCGTGTCCAGGGTTTCCTATCGACTATCTCCAACCACCATCTAAGCAGAATAATATAAATTCATTATATTTCGTGGTTTCTCGTTAGCTGCTTACAACCAAATTTGTATTAGAATTTTACATGGAAATAAGAAATAGTATGGAACAATTGACATAAGTGAGTGTAAAGGATTGGAATGACAAAGGTTACCAATGACAACTATATATATATATCTATGGAATTAAAACAGTGATAAGATAGGTTACGTAATAATTGAATAGAGTTTGAAAAGTTAACATAATTTAAGAGGGTAAGTGAGTGGAAATGGAAAGTTGGTTTAAGAATTCGGTAATATGGGGGGGGGAGGAATATAACACAAACTAAATGTTTTAAAAATAAATAAATAAAATAACACAAATAACCAAAAAACAATAAAAATAAAATAAAAATGGATTACCAGGGTAACAATAAGTTTACTACTGTCTCTTTTTGAATACATAAATCAGATTTAAGTTTTTTTATCGAGATCGGAGAGCAATCACATTTCTTTGTCTGCTGATCATTTTAAGAGCGTGCGGAATGTCGATGGTATGTCGAGGGTCAAGTAAATACCAAGGGATTGCACTATTGAGAGCCCTAGTCACTTGCAGCCTCAATTTCTTTGAAACATGCTTAGAAATGCGAACATATACTCTTCTCTCGACTCTTCCAATGTATGTGCTTTGGCACGTACATGTAAATTGGTAAATGCAGTTAGAGCTACTGAGAAAAGAGTAATTGTCGACTTTAGTTTATTAGAAGCTGACGAGAAACTAGGAAATGTAATGAATGCATATTATTCTGCATCAATATTTGTTCTTGCTTTATTTAGATTGTATATATATTACCATTTGTTGCAGGGGGGGCGGGGTGGAAGATCCAGAAAATTCCTTGAAAATAAATAGCCAAGAAAGGTTTTGTAAACGCTAAGAAGCATCCTAGAATAATATAAAAACTTTAGATTTTCTATACAAGAACGAATTTTCAGAGTAAAGTTTACTTATTTATGCCTGTTACACCTTATGGAGGAGCATAGGTCACCCACAAGCACTTTCCATCTAATCCAGTCTTAGGCAATCAACTGCAAGTTTTTCCAGTTGTTATGCATCCTTCTCATCATATCTGCTTGGAATAAAATGTTTCTTACATATTTCCTGCCTTTTCTCTTGTGTTCATCAAGTCACTGTGTAGATCTAACCTGGGGAGTTACTAGATTAGCTTTGAAACCAAATCTAGCGTTCATCAATTAGAAAACTTATCACTATTAGAAAATAATAGATGTCAGATTTGACAGTATTCAAGTTTACTGATCATTGATATCAGAAACAAAACGTAAATCATTTAATGTTTCGATATATGGTCAATTAACCTACAAGCTGATTTAAGCTGATCTAATTAGTCAGATCAGTTTTAACAGCCTCTGTTTCAAATGATAATCAAGAACAAATTTTCTAGCAGTATAGCATGAATTCATTTTATTTCGTCTGCTTCTCGTCAGTTGCTTATAACCTCAGATATTTAAGAACTAAATTATTGAGATTTAGATGGAGGTTGGAGGTAGTCAACAGTGTCGAGTCACCTAGACTGTTGGCCACATTGCAACATGATCGATAGCATTCGATCTGCACTAATAAGGACTAGACAAGCATGACATTGATCACCACCCAGTGATCAATCAATTGTGAAGAACTAAATTATTCACCTTAATTTCTCGACCACCATTAATTTTCCAAACGATTGGCAATTGATGACAACCAGATAAATTATGATTATAGGTGATCATAACTTCAGAATATTCTCCAGATTTTAATAAACATCGTCTTGGTTGAATATCAATTAATGAATGATTTTCAATATGTAACTAAACAGAATGAAGAGAAAGTAAACATTATTTATTGAATGTTTATGCAGAATTTTGAATTATTAAAGTTTTTTTAGCGAGTTAGTTTTCTACGGGATGGGGTCGCTAATCCCATGCCCAACCCATCTCATTTATCTGGGCTTGGAACCGACAGTAACTATAGAAGAGCTATAGGTGACCTAATATTCGATCATAGGTGCCTTCGAAACATTGCTCGTATATCCTGGGACCACCGAGTAGGTAATGCAGTTGTAAGGAAACGGGTTATAGGTAAGTATGGCAAGTCAGTTGATGAAGTAGTGGAACTTCATCAGTTGAGATGGCTGGGACACGAGTTACGTATGCCCAACGACCGACTGCCCCGATGTGCGATGTTTCATGGTGTAGGAGTAGGTTGGAAGAAAGCTAAGGGCGGCCAGACCAAAACATGGCATAAATCCATAAAGTCACTGACAAGTGGACAGATTGTGTCATGTTGATAGGTGTGGACTACCTGGTTGGGATCCGTGAGACGATAACGACCGATGGTTATGGACCTTGAATGACATGACTCAAAATCGTTTGCAATGGCGCTGGTGTATTTACTCTTTGTGTTCTCCCGAATTCTTCTTTTCTCTTTCCAAACTTATTTCACTGGATTATACTCCTTGATTAACATCTTCAAACCCTAATGTTTCCGATCACTGCTTATAATCTTACTACCTCTACCACTATAGGATTTGAATCGACAATTGTATCTCTGTGCTAACGTGGTATGGAAACTCGAACTGTTGTATGTACGCACAAAGTTTTACGTTGTTATTGACTAACTGACTGGTAGATAGCCTATGCTCCTCCACGAAGAGTAACAGGCGTAAGCAAGCAAGTAATATACCAGTTCTGAAAAGATATATTTGATTAAGGAGAGAAGAAGCTTATATAAATAAATGAATAAATAAATCAGACCTAAGATGGATCATATAAAGTTCTGGTGGTTGATATTAACCCTATAGAATCAGCCTTTGTAGAATGATAATCGTTTAATATTGCAGAATAGATGCGATTGAAATATTAGAAGTACTAGATAGCCGTTTCGTATTAGTATGGGATTCCTTAGCAGTGTACATTCATCACCCCACACATGGGATTTGGACTCAGAACCTTCAGTCTTGTGAGTGAACGCCTAACCTTCAAACTATTGAGCCGGCATCCAATGGTGTGATTGTCTAACTTCAGTCAATCCATGATTCTGCTCAACCCTTCATTCATTATCTGAAGTGGATAACTGATTCACACTGAACACGGATATTACTACAATCTCTACGAAACCCCAGACTAATAATTCAGAGATTTATTCAAATTTACATGTAACAATGAGTTGTATTTAAAAGTAGATGTTCAATTCATTTTTTCACAGCAAAACATTTGATAACTAAAAAGTAGGTTAAAATTACAAGTCAATCCAATCTTCATAGATGAGACTATACTATCTTTACAAATACAAATGTTACACATAATATAAGTGAGTTAAGATTGAATGATTAACCTACTTGTTGAAGTTCGGCTTCCTCATAATGTCCACTTTCTGCCCAAGTGGGTTGTTCAATACGTAAATCTTCCGGAAACATGAAAGCGAAATCTACTTCTATCAAACCTGAGTTTTCCACCAAAAAGCATAGTAGTGCCTTAGAATTGTTGACCTCAGCATTTTTAGCTATAACTGATGTTCCAATGAATAAATCAAATTCTGGTCCACGACAATCTAATGATTTGGGATGATCACGATAAAGTGGACGACTATTGATTGTATCCTTTAATTCATATTCTGTTGGATCAGATTCTAAACTAATATTCAAACTATAAAGTAATGAAAATAGAATAAACATGAAATAAACCCGTGATTAGTCAGTTCAAATAGTAATAAAATGTTAATAAATTAACCATGGCGAGAAGCCATAACTAGTGAGGTTCAACCGGGTCTGTTGTGAGATAGTAACTCATTGAAGACGATGGTGGACGGTGGCTCAATTTCGTGAATTAGTTGGAGTTAGACATTAACACCGTTGGACGCCGGCTCAGTGGTCTATAGGTTAAAGACCGATAGATCCTGGGTTCGAATCTCGTAAGGCGGGGTCATGGGTGCGCACTGTTGAGGATTTTCACAATAGAACGAAACGGCCATCCAGTGCTTCCAGGTTTCCCATGGTGGTCTAGCTTCAATTGACTCATTTTAAGTTGAGAATTTTTGTTATAGGACCCCTGGTGATAGTTATTACTTTATAAATAAAGAAATTAACTCACATTTCTGACAATTTTTGAAAGATCAAGTTTCTCCTGCAGTTTTAACGTCTCATATCAATCATCTGGGCGATTACTATCTCTAACATAATATAAGGATTAGTCGTTGGGCTACCTAGAATACATAGATCGTGATTGTATTGAGACTTTATTCAATCACTCATTATTTGGAATGATAAAGAACTATATCAAAATGGAGCAGATGTGTTAGGTAAAGTCGTATTGATAAGTTCAGGTGTCCAAGTAAGGGATTGTGGGATGATTGTAATTCATGTTTGTGCGCTTTGGATAACTTCTCTAAACTGCTCACAAAGTTCAAAAATTTATTTACTACTATCTTCTCCTAAACTCCGCCTTCAACCTTTCTAGCGCTACCGTAGGTCTGAAGCTCAGATAAAAGAGAAGGGTTGCGCATGGGGTCAACTATTGACCTCGTAGAAAACAAGTCTTTTAAAAACTGCTCACCCGATTAAATTATTTTAACCATTTAGACTCTGTCTTGGGAGTTGAAGGATCTTCATTCAGGACAATTATGACGCCTCATGATGAAAGCCTATATTTTTCGGAAGTCAAGAGGCCCACACCCTTTCTAACAACCCGAGAAATAGGTGATATAGATACATGCAATGTCTAGAAATTGTAGAGACTGTGAGGACCAGTCAGATAACTGCAGAAATGAGGAGGTTTGTGGATTCAGTGAAACCTATTAAACCGAAGCCGAACAGAAAATGATAGATTCGAGAGAGATGATACTGTACTCAGATCATGAAGAAGAAAAAGCTCCACACATAGAGAGTTGCTCTGATGCTGTCCAAAGAAGCACGTAAAGCACTTTTAGGATGGGAAACTCATCGACCTAGAACCATCATAAAGAATTCTTACGACGGACTAAACTGTCATGTCGTGCACGGAGGACAGCTAACTGATCCACTCCAAGTGGAGACCAGTGTCAGACAAGGCTGCTTGCTCTCAACCTTTCTCTTTCTTCTGGTGATTGACTGGATTATGAAGACCTCAACATCTGAGTGGAGGTACGGAATACCATGTCAGCTTGCATACAACTAGACGACTTGGACTTCGAAGATCACCTAACTCTTCCATTCCATGCACACCAACAATTGCAATTGGAGACAGACAATGTGGTAGCAGCAGCCTCTACATCAGTAGACATCAACATAGACAACGGAAAAAGTAACATCCACAAATAAAACATGGAGAACACAAACCAAAACAATCACACTTGATGAGACTTTCACGTACCTGGGTAGCATAATCGATGAACAAGGAGGATATGGATGCAGACATAAATGCAAGGATTGGCAAATCAAGGACAGCATTCTTACAACCGAAGAAAATATGAAACTCAAATTAACTGTCAACCAATATCGATAGTCAGAATCTCCAATACGAACGTCAAGACAGTCCTACTGCACGGAGCTGATACGTGTAAGCTACAATCATCAAAACAGTACAGATATTTCTAAACAATTGTCTATGCGAAATACTCAATGTCCGTTGGCCGGATATCATCAACAGCCTACTGTGGGAGAGAACAAACCAGCTTCCATCTGAAGAGTTAGGAAGTGAATACGACATATATTATGGAACTCATCAGTTTCAAGACTTTACTTGGAATCCTGAAGAAAAACGGAAAAGAGGATGACCAAGGAACAAACTGCTCCAGGAATCGGAGGCAGACATCAAAAAAATGAATATTAATCCAATTAGCATTCAAATTCTGAATCTGACTCCTCTTAGTTTTATCTTAGTAACTTCATCCAGCTGTACTACTATTTTTTAAAACATATTTTGACTTATTTATCACTTGACTCACTGCCTAATAAATTTCAGTCATAACAATTGACTTATTTTGTATTAAAGTTAATGAATTATCTCATAAAAAAAGTTTGATCCTCTCTTCCAGCATCTCATTCACTAATAAATAAAATTTATTTATTTAAGCACATAAATATTGGTACAACGGGGCACCAAACAGATATGCGCCACAACCGGAGCCCTCGACTTAAAGATCTAATCCACAAGGCAGTGGAGTGACGTCAAGAGATGCAATCCCATGGTAGCCGGTGACCAACGATTGGTTCATACGCCATTTGTTTATTGAGGATACTGCAGCCCATATGCACCATTGGTTTGGAATCAGGGTTGTCCAACTCCTTTAGGTTAACCCTACGTGTCCACCAACCCGGTTAATGCGTCGGGCATTTGCTTTTCGTCCTCTCAATTTCGTGAACAACAGTGGTAACACGAGTAGGCAGTGAGTAGAAATTTCTTGACAGTGGTTGTATGCACGTGGTCATGTGAGAGCATTTCGATAGGGAGGGCTGACTTTTCTGACTTTCGGCTATACCAGGTATTTGGAGGCATCAATAAAATACTCATCATGATAAAATTTATATTAATGAACAGTAAATACAAACCTGTCTATATCCAAACTTCGCCATAGTTCCACTGGACTAGTATTATTTAAACTTCCTGAACCATGAATATCAGTAATTTGTAGAGTAGGATAAACTGATTCAACAAATATTGTTGTAGCTAATATTTCTTCAGTTAGATATTTATGTGTATTATCTATAGTAAGTTCAGAATAAACATTGTAAGATACATAGAATTACTAGTAAGGGTTTATAACTTTTCGTTATTGATATTGTGGACTGTAATTTAATAGCTCCTGATTGTTGACATGAATCACATGAGCAGATTACCTAGATATATAACGTTACGTGATGTTAGATTAACAGTGATCTCTAGGTGATACATTTTTTCCTGTTTGATACTAATCAACTAGATCCATTTGAATCCGGTGCTGATACACACATATTTGATTAACCCCTTTTTTACTAAAAAAGATGAAAGTAGTGAATGATTGTTTGTTTCATAGACTTTACTTTCATACTGAATTCAGTCAGTCAGTCAGTAACAACGAAGAACTTCGTACGTACGTAAATCAGTTCGAGTTGCCACACCACATTAGCACAGAGATGCAGTTGTCGATTCAAATCCCGTAGTGGTAGAGGTAGCAAGAGTATAAGCTTAGGGTTCGGAGATGTTATTTAAAGAGTATAATCCAGTGAAATAAATTTGGAAAGAGGAAAAAGAAAGGGACATGAAGAATTCAGAAGATTAGAATTTGGGAGAACACAAAGAGTGGATGCACCTGCGCCATTGCAAACGATTTTGAGCCATGTCATTCAGGGTCTCTAACCATCGGTTGCTATCATCTCGTGGTCCCCAAACAGGTAGTCCACACCTACCAACATGACGCACTCTGCCCACTTGTCAGTGACTTCATGGATTTGTGCCATGTTTTAGTTTGGCCGCCTCTAGCTTTCTTCCGACCTACTCCTATATCACTGAACATAGCACGCCGAGGTAGTCGGTGGTTGGACATACGTAACACGTGTCCCAGCCATCTCAACTGATGAAGTTTCACTTCATACTGAATTATTGGTTCCTCGATCGAATTAAAGTTACACTCAGTTATAATACACTGATTTTATGGATATAGGAAACGCTCATCTTGGAACGGTAGCACATCACATGGTCGGTAGTTAAGGAATGTAATGAATGCATTTAGAGTGATCAACCAGAGGGAGTGATGCTAATTGATATACCTTAACTTGACATTTGTTTTCCATGAATTAATGTTTAATCTTCATCTACTTCTCCATTGCAGAAACAAACTGAACATTTCTACATCAATTAAATGATAAATAACAAAGTAAAGAACTTCACTCACACAGTTTGTTTACCTTCTTAACATGCTAACAAAATTACCTTCAATATTCTAGACTTGTCATTTAATGCATTTGTAAAACTCTGATAAAGTTATAATTTTTGATTGAGATCATGAATCGATTGATGTTAGACCAGCATTTAAAACCTGGAAGCACTAAACGGCCGTTTCACCATATGATGGGATTCCTCAACAGTGCGCATCCACGATCCCGCCTCGCGGGGTTCGAACCCAGTGGATAATAATAATCTCCACATCGAAAATTCTAGTTTCTAACTACATTTGCATTAAATAAACCGAATACTTTATCGGTAGACAATTCATTTTCTTAAAATTCTAAATTGTAATTACTTACTTACGCCTGTTACTCCTCGTGAAGGAGCATAAGCCGCTCACTAGAAATTGTAGTACTAATTGGAAATAATTAGATTTATTAGCCTGTATTCAACTGAAGTGAACACAACGAAATAAAACAAAAATTCGTCGTATCCTACTTTTCTTGTTTAAATTAAATTTGTAAATGTAATTCTAATCAATGAAATACCAAACTACTGTCGACTAAATAAGCAAAGATGGTTAGTGGCTAGTAACGGAATCCAGGATGTGCGTTTCGTCCTATTTACGACTTGTCAGCTGAATAAACCTGCATCTCAGAGTTGTTGTTTAGTCTGGGACTCGAACCCAGTAACGTTCACTTCAAACGTCATCACGTTATCCACTTAGCTTGCCACGTGAATGTGCAATGGGGTGAAGTTGACTCAATCACCATTATTATTTTGTTATCATTATCATCATTATTATTGGAAACTGAATAAGTATCTGAACCTTTAAATATTATAAACAAAAGTAATGATTCAGTAGTATAATCCATTTTAAACACAATTTAATTGTATTTATATTCAAACAAACCTGATTTATTGTTTATTCCATCAATCATTTTATTGGTATTTTTCTTATTACTAATAATTTCATTAGTAGTATACAAACGATAGAATAAATGAAAACAAAAGCTTCCTTTTGATTTTGGGCAAATATTGATTGTAATTGATTTAGTTGAATGACCACTAATCAGATTATCACTAGTGTTTACCGTAATAAATTCATCCAACTTTAAATTCTGATTACTCTCATGATACAATGGCTTAATTATTGTACAGAAATGAGTTGATATCTGTAAGAGAAAAATTTTTTATAAAGAAGTAAAGCATAAAGGTTTATGAAGATTGTTGAGTGTTATGGAGATTACAAACTAAACCTAAGTTAGATAACGATTCAAAAAACAAACAAACAGAAAGCACTGGATGCCGTTTGAATAGACTGAAGGCAAAGTGTTCATCGTAAAACATGAAGTACTTGATTTTGATCTTTGGTAGGATTGTGGATATGCACTACTATGAAGTATTAAACTACAACAAAACAACTGTGTAATGCTTCTTGTTTTTCAATAGCTGTTCAACTTACATTGGTTCGTGATCTAAATAAAAGAAAAGTAATTCATTTCAAGAGATTCGTAAATGGGAATAGGGGACGAGCGGCTTTGAATGAAGTCGTAATTGTATTATTTACATGAGTTGTGATCTCTGAGGAATTCATGAATATATATATGGCAGGTAGATAATCTTAAGACAGAAACTTGGAGAAATACGAAAGCTATCATTCAGAAAATAAAAGTGTTTACTAACAGTTTCCCAGGCAAAATACTTCAGATCCGTTGGTCAGACAACATCAGCAACAACCTACTGTAGGAGAGAAAAAACCAAATCCCAGTGGATGAAGAAATCATGAAGAAGTGTTGGAAGTCGATGGGATACACACTGAAGGAAGCGTCCGACTGCGTCACAAGGTAAGCCCTCACATGGAGTCCTCAAGGCCAAATGAGGAGAAGAGCAAAACCAAAGAACACATTACGCCTAGAAATGGAGACATACATGAGAAGAATGAACATGAATTGGAGGGAATAAGAAAGGAAGGCCGAGGAGAGAGTGGGTTGAAGAATGCTGGTCGGTGGTCTATGCTCCACTGGGAGTAACAGACGTAAGTAAGTAAGTAAGTAAATAAATGAAGTAGATAATCCTAATGATATTACTTACTATACTACGATTATGAAAATTGATCTTATAACTTGCTGATGTATTTACTAATAATGGATGACATGTAATTGTCTCTGGATCAATCGATAATTGGGCATTTCCCGACATAGTGATGACACGTAATTCTTTTTGTTTTATTTCATATGAATATTCATTAAATTTTTGTTTATTAGAATAGTTAATGGATTGATTATATCTCCAATATCTAAGACGTGGTTTAAATACACAATTAGTAACTTGTGTTGGATGAAATGTCCACAATTGTGACTGAAACCAAAAAAAAAGAAATAGGTATTAAACAAAATAGATAATTGAGATATCATAGTGATAGAATTTATAGGTTGAAGTTAGGGTGATTACTATTTCATTTAGTATGAATCAAAACAAGTTAAATGAAGAAGTATTCCTTTTTAATTCAGCCAGCTACAACATTGGACCAGGCACATATATACATCGGTCCAAGTTGCCATACCTCATTAGCACAACAAGATGAACACCGGATTCATAGAAGTAGTTAATTCAATTGTGATCGATTCTGAGCCATGTCACCAAGAGTCTCCAATCATTGATTACGATGGTCACATGGACCCTAACCGTGTAGTCTACATCTACCAACGTGACTCAGACTAGAAGTTAGTGACTTCAAACACTGATGCCATGTTTTGGTTTGGCCGCCCCTAACTTTCTTTTGAATTGGTTCTTTACCAAGGCTCTACATTAACTAGCGTATCTTAGTTGGTGTTTTCTTTAGCGGGTTAGTTTTTTACGAGTTGTACTCGCTAACTCCATGCTCAACCCTCCTCTCTTATCTGGGCTTGGGACCCGCAGTAGCCCCAATCAGATGGTGATGAGTCAGTTTAATAATATAATAATCAATTAGTTACATAATGGTTGAAAGAGTAAAATTAAAACTAAGGTGAAATTTTACAATCAGTTAATTATTACAAGCTGTTACATAAGAATAGGAATAGGAAATGAAATTATTATCTATGAAAGTACTTGGTAAGTCGGGTGTAGTGAAAATTAGATTAGATTAATAAGAAAAGGGAAAGAAAGGTTTCGAAACATGTAATAGTATCTAAGTAGAAGGTTAGGGTAGATTCAAAGGTAGTGTAAGCTATTTCTGTATACTAAGGCTAGGTTTTTCGATGTGTATTCCTATGGCTTCTGTTATGCTTAAGCGTTGGATTCTGTAACTATAGGGTAAAATCAGTGAGATTGTATGAATAATTTCAAACGCTAAACTTTTAATCTATACGATGACCAGTATCGACTAGATGCATTAAGATAGAGCTTAGTGTTATTTTCTATTGTCCTTTGGTCAACCATCAGTGATGATATTCAGAAATACGATGATGTATTTATTTAGTTGTGCGCTAAATGTAACAAGCTCCGTCAGAGTATTTCAATAAACAATTGAATAGTGTGGTTATTCCAATTCTTTACAAATAAAAGAGAGATATGATTATCTTTTATGAAATGAGTTCCCTTGATAAGTTTTGATCTTAACTTCACAAAAGATTACTCCTGGAGTTCTGGTGAGAAGTCGTGACAAGTAGAGTTCAACCGTGTCTGAGGCACTTAGTCACTGAAGACAATGATGGGTGGTCGCGCAGTATCATGGATTGGTTGAAGTGAGACATTAACACTGTTTTATGTCGGATCAATGGTCTAGAGGTTAGGTGTTTGAGCGCAAGATCGAAGGTTTTTAGGTTCGAGTCCCGTGTGCGGGTCTGTAGACGCGCACTGCTGAGAAGTTCTATACTTCCACATCTCCATAAACAAAAGAGAATACTGAAGATGAATAAAATGAGCAAAGTTACATGACTTTTGAAAGGAAACGATTAATAAATGAATAAATTATAAGATGTCATTGAAGAAAGTTAAATCAGTAGTATTTACATACTTGTATTTCATTTGGTAATAGAAATCCTTTATTCGGATGAACTTCTAATTCAGTTTTGTCATCAGAAATAATTTCCCAACAAAATCTTTAAAAAAAAGAAAATAATTCCATTACAAGTAATACTAAGATGGTTATGTATTACGATAAGATAGTAATTCTAAACTTTCTTAGTCAATTATAAGCAAAGATTTATAGTGGCCAACAGTAGAATCTGGGATGCACGTTTCGTCAACAGGATATACCTGCATCTCAGAGTTGATGTTTAACTCTGGGACTCGAACCCAGTACCGTTCACTTCAAACGCCATCACGTTATTCATTTAGCTACTATCCATCTTTGCTTATGATGCATGTGAATGAAGGCAATATTGAGGCAATACGCACAGTATGCACATATGACAATAAGAGACTGATCAACTACAGTCCTAAACATCAATAAGAAGATTCAAATAAACAATACCAAGTGAATTCTGAGTCAATATTTGGCATTCTATTATTTATTATTATTTAAACACATAAACATTGGTACAAGGAGGCACCAAGTAGATTTGTGTGAGGGCTGTGATACTGTCCGGGTGCCCAAACTGGAGCAGGTGATTTTCTTAGGGGGCCACAGTCCGAGCCTTCGACCTGAAGGTCTGATCCACAAGGCAGTGGAGCATCGTGAGGAGATGCAGTCTCATGGTAGCCGGTGACCAACGATTGGTTCATACGCCATTTGTTTCAGCAGGATACTGGAGCCTATGTGCACCATTGGTTTAGAATCCGGTTAAAGCGCCGGACATTCGCTTTTCTCCCTCTCAATTTCGTAAACAACAGTAGTGCCACGAGAAGGCAGTGAGTAGGACTTCCCTGGCAGAGGCTGTATACGCGTGGCCGTGTGAGAGTATTTCGAGAGGGAGGGCGAGCCCACACCATTCTCGGCCATACCAGGGCATTTGGTATTCTAATCTTTTATAAATATCACAAAACCTATCAGTTTCATTATTCAAGCAATGAAAGACATATTGATTCTTCTATCTGGTAATACAAGGAAAGAAGTCTTCTTTTCGTTACTTTTTCTCTCTATCTTTCTCTTCAAATGCTCCCAATCATTCTGAATTTATTAATTTAGTTCTTCTTCAACACTTAAAATGTCTTTATAAACTACATGTAGTGTCGGTTACTATGTTAACTCCACATAACTAATTCTAACTTTTGGACAAGTCAATCTATTCATTCCACTTAAGTCACATTTTGACCTTGTTAATTACTCACATATCAACCTTGACTGTTTTTATATGAGTGTATATGTGTGTACCCTTCTTATCCTACTGATCACATGTCTGTAACCTATTTTTCTCTGGCTATAAATATCAATTAATGCTTGGCTAAATCGAGTCGGCTCATACGCCTCCACTGGGTAACATTTCACTTCACTCTCTTTTCTTCGCTGCATTTACTCGAACGTTTGTCTTAATCAACAATTGTACGAAATATGCGTATTCAAAACTTCCTTCTCGTATTTGACTTAATTCAATCCCATTATTCACCAACGTGAGTTAAGTCAATGATTATATACGAGGATTGACGACATGTATATCTCAATAGCAATCATTCGTACGATCTAACTGGAGTCAGATATAAGGTCACTAAATATACAAAATTCAAAATAATCTGCATGAATCTTTAACACTCATGATAGATTCAATTGATAAACTTAGAAAATGAATAACTAATAATATCGGTAACATATGGAACTCAAAACAACTTTCAACCAATTTCAAAGTCAGAATCTTCAAAAGGAATATCAAGACAGTTCTACTGTACAGAGCCGAAACTTGGAGAACTACAACAACTATCATCAAGAAGGTACAAGTATTTATAAATAGCTGTCTACGCAAGATATTCAACATTCATTGGCCGGATACCATCAGTAACAGCCTACTGTGGAAAAGAACAAACCAACTTCCAGCTGAAAACGAAATTAGGACAAGACGATGGAAATGGTAGGACATACACTACGCAAATCATCAAACTGCATTACGAGGTAATCCCTAAATTGGAATCGTGAAGGAAAGTGGAAAAGAGGAAGGCCAAAGAACACATTACGTAGGAAAATAGAAACCGATATGAAAAGGATGAATAACAACTGGAAGGAGCTGGAAAGGATTGGCCAGGACAGGGTTGGATGGAGAATGCTGGTGAGCCGTCTATGCTCCTTCACTTGGAGTAACAGCCGTAAGTAAGTAAGTAAGTAACATTCATCAAAACTTACTCTATTTTATAAGGTGAGACATTTGTAATATTGAATTTCTTCTGTGTATATGCACCTACATGAGTAGGTACAAAATACAATTCACCATCGTTTTCTAAAATGATATTCGCTGTAGTAAAATTGATTTCAATTGGGATTCTCTGAAACAGGTAAATGTAAAAGTTAATTTTAATGCATAAAACAAGTATATAAATTTGATGATGATGACGAGACTATATAATTTATGGACGAAACAATCAGGTTTAAGATAACAGGTCACGGATTTTATGGCAAAATTCACTCATCCATTAGGTTAAATAGAGTTATGGCATGATAGCTGATATGGCAGTTTGTTGTTTTTGAAGCGATGATAAGTGATACGTAATATTTCATCGATTATAAGCAACTGTATAGATCTTTACCAATCGTGAACTAATATATCGATTCTTTAGTTTTTATACACTGAATCCCGGAATGAACATCAACTCTGAGATTCAGATACATCCAGTTGACTAGTCCCAACTAGAATGAAATGTGCATCCTAGATTCCACCGCTAACCACCATTCATCAGTTTTTCTCATTAAGAACAATGTCTGAAAGAAAAGCTGTTACAAGAATTACTTCAATGTCGTAGTCATCGACGACAAAAGTCTGATAACTGAGACAGTCTCTCTCTTTTGTTATATATATATAATATAAGATAATTACCCATTCATGTTTTGGTTGTTGGTTCATTGACACAATCTCAAGTCCTTTGAGTATCATTTTATCTTCTCTGCTTGCCATCTTTTTTTTTATTTCAGCATAGGATAGATTAGTTTCACATTGAAACACAATCACTTTGTATGAATTAGGCGGAATTAAAGTTATTGAAGGGATAAGTTGAATATTCAATATATTCCTTAACATTTAAAACAAATAACCAAACAAAAGCAAAATCATGATGATTGGTAGATTATAAGAAATTCACATATTGATTGATGTACAAATGAATAATGAGGAAGAAATTGTCATTTAATAGTGAAATTCATCAGTCTATTGAAGCTAGACCATCATGGAAAACCTGGAAGCACTGGACGGCTGTTTCATCCTATTGTGGAACTCCTCAGCAGTGCGCATCTACGATCCCACCCCCCTCGAGATTCCAACCCAGGATCTATTGCTCTTGTGTACTTTCGCTTAACCTCTAGACCACTGAGCTGGCATGAACAATACGACGAAACGGCCGTCCAGGGCTTCCAAGTTTTCCATGATGGTTAAGATTTGATTAATTCATGATCTCAACCATTATAATTGATAATACTTAAAATGTTTAGATATGATTTTATTGTGATTAAAGGATTTACTAACTTGACTTTTTGTATTGAAATCTATACAAACCATTAGAAATATTCAATTGAATAGTAAATACTTTACTGTATATGAATATTTTAACGTCTTAGTGAAATACATCAATCTAATATGTTGATCATATTGAGAGGGAAATATAAACTCATCGATACTATTAGGTATGCATGAACTAAATCATTGAATAAACCTTGGTAATATAAACCATTTAATTTTGTGGATAACGCGATGGAGTTTGAAGTGAACGGTACTGAGTTCGAGTCCCAGAGTGAACATCAACTCTGAGATGCAGGTACATCCAGCTGACGAGTCCCAAACAGGACGAAACGCGCGTCCTGGATTCCACTGCTAGCCACTATCCATCTTTGCTCATTTAATTTTTGTTGTTAAACAATATTATTGCAAGTTACCGCGGCTGCTGGCACCGGACATGCCTTCTAATTGGTCCTCGTTAAAGGATTTAAATTGTACTCAATCGAATTACGGAACCTTAAATGAGTCCTGTATCCGTATTTTTCGTCACTACCTCCCCGTGCTGGGAGTGGGTAATTTTTACGCCTGCTACCGTTCTTATTATATTATTGCAAATAGTACTCCTGTAGATGTAAATTTTGTGCTAACTCAAGGTAATATCTTAACTTTTTAACGTTGGTATTTGAAGCTGTTCAGTAATGAAGGCTGAATAACTGTATTTCCTCATTGGTATACATCATGCATGATCATGTGTACCATCAGTACATAAACAATGATAAATCTATCGCATGATTTCTTAATTTTTCCGTCCTTTTCGCTTTCTTCTCTACAATTGTAGATAATTATAAATATCTTGTTACATGACTGAAGTAGTTCTTTAACGTACTATTCTATTCCAAAACACGATAAACTTGTTCTTCTCTGTTGATAATAACCGACAGACTGACTGACTGACTAACTACTATGTAGTAACATAAAAAGTATGAATAGAAAATTGAATTTCTGACATTTCTCAGTCCATTCATCATTTCAAACGTCGTAGTTATGCTACTTTCTTAATGTATATATATATATATATATATATATATTCTTCTTATACTGCCTACTAAAGACACCTCAATGCTTACTGGATTGATTGCACTTATAGAGTATACTCTGATAAGAATCTTGTACTGTAAAATGCAATCACCTTTGATTATTCAGTTAACTTGGCTTCATAATAACAAAATCCTTATAATAACTTCTTGTATCAAGTTGATCATGCCTGTAAATTAGTGCACTATTCTGTAATTCTTTTGATAAAATACATATATGAATAGTAATTGATTTAGATGAAAGAATTGAATGGCTCTAGTTTTAACTTATGGTAACATTATAAATGTGTATTACTGAGATGTCATTTACCATTACTCTCTACATTGTATTTCATTAGTGATAAAATAGATTAACTTAATGATTGTTTACTACTCAATACTACTTTAATTCCAGTGGAATCAATAATTAGATCTCCATTCAAAGTGTATAGTCAGTCAGTCTTGAGTGCTGTTAGAGGTATGAGGGCAGTTATCACTGCCCAGTTACCCACACTGTGGAAGGGTTCTTCTGGAGGTACCTGAAAAAGAAATTGGATTAGAGGTGGTCTTAGTGACTTGGGAGCGTGACCACAGTGCCCAAGGGACAACTGCTTGAGGCTGGTCACACATGACCTTTTTATGAGTCATTTTTGTGTTAGTTCCATAATTGTTGAAACCTTACTGCCGGAGACGGATATCCGTGGGATAAGGCGAGGTGTGCATTTTTAGAGTCAACCCTTTCTAACTTCACCCCTCTTCGTGGGAAGGCAGCGTCGCTGTCATGCGGGTTGTTTGAAGGAAACACATTACTGCCACCACACTTCTGTACAGTAAGCAGTAGGACTTCGCCATCGGACCTTGGGTTTGTTGCTTTTAATCTTACTGTTCTTCAACCGACCTGTCTGACATGGTAGGACCGTGAGGAACGATTGTTCCATTCAGTATAGCTCGATTGGTTCATGACGATAGGCAAGCCCGACCACCACGTCAAGGTAGCAACAACGGTCCGGATAAAGTGTAAAGAAACTTACTTATTTTTATTTTCAAATTTATTCAATCAAATTAAAATACTGTTATTGTTGCTTAGGGAGAGAGAGAGGGAGGAAGGAAGGGGAAAGGAGGGAGGGAGGGAGAGCTTACTCGTCGAAATTTTCATAATTCAAACATTTCTTAAGATTTTTATGTTGTAATAATAATGGATATTCACTTTTATTATATAATGAGATTGAATCAAATTTATTTTCACAATATTCAATTGGATCAAATATAATTGTCGATTTATTTATTTCATAATAAGGTGTAAATGATTGTTTATCACCAGGGAATGTATGACCTGTAAATTAGAAAAAGGAAAACAATAGAGACAACAATAAGAAAAAACAACAGGTGAATCAGGGGAATTTATTACAATCGCTATGCTTTATAGTAATTATTTAGATGGTAGTTGGAGGTAGTCAACAGGAAACCGTGGACCCGGGTTTCGTGCTACTTGGCACTCGTCAGCAAGGTGTACCTGTAATCTTGAGGGAACTGGTGCTCCCCGGCGGATTTATTGGTTTAGCTGATAATGAAAGCATCAGTAGGTAACATCATAAGTTGAAATTAGATAGAAAGTTAATGTGTGATGTGTGCTACTGATGTCGATAGATATAAGTAGTATATACCATCAATCAGTCAGTCAGTCAACAACGTAGAACTTCGTACGTACATCAGTTCGAGTTGCCACACCACATTACCACAGAGATACCATTGTCAATTAAGATCCTATAGTTATATAGGTAGTAAGAGTATAAGCAGTAATTGAAAAGATTAGGATTTGAAGATGTCATTCAAGGAGTATAATACAATGAAATAAATTTGGAAAGAAAATAAGGGACATGAAAAATTTAGGAGATTAGAATTTGGGAGATCACAAAGAGTGGATGCACCTGCGCCATTACAAACGATTTTGAGCCATTTCTTTCATCATTAGTTGAAAGTGAAATACCTGGTGGCAGAGAGGGTTAAGAAGATTAAAGAAAAGTGAACGAGAACAAAGAATGATTGTTGTGTTATTGAAGGAACAACAAAATTTGAGATGATTGATTGACATTTTGCAAATGAAGTGTTTACTGTATGGTTCTTAAATTTTACTAAGATATTCTGTAATTTTGTATTCAAATACATTTGGTTGTCCCCATTTATATTCTCATTCACTATAATTGATAATTATGGAAAAATAAACGGGTGCTTTGATTTGAAATACAATCTTTTCGGCATTACAAACTATCGCGTAATGCTATATTTGAATCGAAGATCAAGATCTTCAAGTATTGTGGTTTGAAAGATAATATTAAGTTAATGAGTCAAAGTTCGATGATCAGGATGTTTGCATCAAGTGTTATCAGTGAGTTACATTCTCATTTCATGTTCACTCTAATGGCTTGTACACAATTAAGATTTCCCCCCAAATGCCCTGGTACGTCCGACAGTTGGAGAGTCAGTTCTCCTTCTCGAAATTCTCTCACATGACCACCGGTATATAGCCTCTGCCAGGGAAGTCCTACTCATTGCCTTCTCGTGGCGGGGGTGTTGTTCACGAAACTGAGAGGACGAAAAGCGAATGTCCGGTGCTTTAACCGGGTTGGTAAACATGGATAGTCTACATAGAGGAGTTGAAAAACTCTCATTCCAAACCAATGGTGCACATTGGCTCTAGTATCCTGAAAGAAAAAATGGCGTATGAGTCTATTGTTGGTCACCGGCTACCATGGGACTGCATCTCCTGACGTTGCTCCACTGCCTTGTGGATTAGACCTTTTAGGTCGAGGGCTCCGGGTGTGGCCCCTAAGAAAACCACCTACTTTGGTTTGGGCAACCGGGTAATATCCAGCGCTTACATAAGTCGAATGATTTATGTGGCGCATATCTGTTGGGTGCCTCCTTGTACCAATATTTATGTGTTTAAATAAATTAATTAATGGTTGAATTCATGAGTTGATATAAGCTAGACCACCATGGGATCACTGGACGGTTGGGGAGCCATTCATCGATCGATGGGAGTTAGACATCAACACCATTGAATGCCGATTCAGTGGCCTAGTGGCTAAGCGCTTACGCGCGAGACTGACAGGTCCTGGGTTCGAATCTCACTAGGCGTGATCGTGAATGAGCACTGCTGTGGAGTAACCAGGTTTTCTATGGTAGTCTTGCTTCAATTGACTAATGAATTCAACAATTAAATTACTATAATACCCATAATAACTCTTCTCTGGTTAGAATCATCATATGCTCACTAGTGACCGTCTCCAAGAGGTATTTCCTGGTGTTCTAGTGAAAAGCCGTGACCCATGGAGTTCAGCCAAGTCTGTTGTGAGTTAGTAACTCACTGATGACAACAGTAGACAGTGGTTCAACTTTGTGGATTGGTTGAAGCTAGATATTAACACCTTTAGATGCCGGTTGGTTCAATAGTCTAGAGCCTAGGCGTTCACGCGCCAAATCACAGATGCTGGGATCGAGTCCAGCGTGCAGGATCGTGGATAAACACTGCTGAGAAGTCCCATATAGGATGAAACGATCATCCATTGCTTTTAAGTTTTCCATGATAGTCTAGCTTACATTGACTCATGAATTCAACTATTAATATGTATATATATATATATATATATATATATATATATATATATATATTTGCTGAATAAAAGTTCATTTCAGTGTATATAATTGAGAGACCAATAAGAAGAATTAATAAAATTCCGATGAATTAAATTAGTTTTCATATTTTATAGAGTCTAACTAACTTAAGTAACTTGGTTAGTTGCATTCCTAAAACACTAAAAATGTTTATATTTACATTTATGGTTGAATATATTCTTGGTAACTCTGCCGGTCCCAAGCCCGGATAAAGGAGGAGGGTTGGGCATGGGGTCAAAGGAAAAGAGGAAGACCAAAGAACACATTACGCCGAGAAATGGAGATAGACATGAGAAGAATGAACAAGAATTGGATGGAACTAGAAAAGAAGGCCCAGGACAGAGTGTGTTGGAGAATGCTGGTCAGCGGCCTATTCTCCATTGGGAGTAACAGGCGAAAGTAAGTAAGTAAGTAATATTCTTGGTACTAACGTTGAGTTTGACATTGTATTAATGAACATGTAATGTACTCATCAGTAATGGGAATCAATCTAAATTCTATCAGCTCAAGCATAAAAGACTTATTGTAGATCAAACATGCATATTCAAGAATAATAGCAAGGTCTATAATGTTATATCCTAATGAAGATTTAATTACGGGTAACTTCTTATTGTATAACTATTCAGTAATTAGATTATGTATATTCATATTCCTCTTATTATAAGCTTCATTTTGACTTACAGACTATTATGATACGATCTACTGTTTATTAAGTTATGTTCACTTGATTGATTACAGTCTCATCACAATCACTCCCACAGCAACGTTTTGATTTGATCTTGTATAAATGTTATTTCCTATTTAATGGTTTGATGCCGTCTGTTTAGTTGGTATATAAACCAAGTATGTTTTGAAATAAAGGATACATATAGTAGTAGAAGCTGTTATTGGCATTCTGTCCTCAACTGGACGAATTGAGCGAGCAAAGGACCCATAATGAAGCTATGCTGCTCATACCGGTCGAACGTTATTGGTTAGTACATTACAAGAGTGAATAAATCGTATATTGATCGGCGAATAAATTACGTAATAAAAAGCCGGACACAACACACAACGCATTTTATCATACAATAAATTATGTCATATTGAACATACAAAACCAAAGCTTTTCAAGTATATACAATACTTCAAAACTATATAGTTAGTATAGATTTAAGTTTGATTATGATGAATATATAGAAACCTTTGTAATTCACTGAATGATATACGACTTGGATCATTTAGAATAGTTATAAAAAGAACTTAGTATGAAACATTTCCCGGCCATTAGCAGGACATAGATTGAATTGAAGCATGCTCAATGCACCATTGCTTTGCTGCACGCTGATTGGCTAATTCTTATCCAATCAGCACTAGTCGATACTATAAATATACTAACGTTCTTCCTATTGTACTTCTTACTTCCATCTAACCTTGTTATTTGGAATATAATCACTTTTCCTGTTCAACTGTATTCTGGTTTGGAGAACTTGTCGAGTGAATTGATATCCGAGAATATAAAGCAATAAGAATAACTGGATTGTATTAAAAGAGAGAATTATAACACCAGCTTTCTTCGTATAACTTACATTTAACTAAGTGAAATAGTATCATTCGAACAACCTAGAGGACTATGTATATTATGAACTAATCATATGTATATTTTATATATCAATAAACAATCTGACTTAACATACCATAACAATTGACCAATAAACAATGAGGTGGTTTTATCTTTTCTGAATTAATCAAACTATTATCTCTTTGATTTTTGTACATAGCAAATCCTTCGAATTCTTGATAGTAGTACTGGCATATATTAGCCTAAAAGAAAACATAATAATTAAACATTAAACGTTCTCTTAATTGTAATTTCTATTACAGTAAAACAAATGAGGGATGGAATTCAATTCAAAAAGAAGAAGTAAATTCGAGTAATAGTAGGTGGGCGTTGTCTATGTAAAATACTTCGGATCCGTTGGTCAGACACTATCAGCAACAATCCACTGTGGGAAAGAACAAACCGAATCCTAGTGGAAGAAGAAATCAGGAAGAAGTGTTGGAAGTCGATAGGACACATATTGAAGAAAGCAGCCTGCTGCGTCACAAGGCAAGCTCTCATATGGAATCTTCAAGGCTAAAGGAGAAGAGGAAGACCAAAGAACACATTATACCGAGAAATGAAGATAGACATGAGAAGAATGAACAAGAATTGGATCGAAATAGAAAGGAAGGCCTAGGACAGAGTTGACTGAAGAATGCTGGTCGGAGGTCTATGCTCTATTGAGAGTAACAGGTGTAAGTAAGTAAGTAACAGTAGGTACAAACTAATATTGAAATTAAAGACTACGAGCACGATAAACTATGAATACATCTACTCTATTGAAACTTGAACGATGTCAATCAAATTTGTTAAATCTAATTCATCTAGATAGTCTACACTACCTTGTATTGTTTAGAACAATCTTTAATGGATTAATTGCATGTTTTACTTCTATTGCCCTTAGTTTACTTACAGCTAAGTTTACGCTAGAGAACATTAAAGCGGTAGTTCACCATCCATAATATGTATTCTAATCAACTTAAAAACTTGTAATTTCATTTCGTCATTGCATAATTGAATAACGTAATAACATTAGTGAAATAAATTTGTTTCAGCATCTTTAAATTCTAACTCCGCCTGGAGTCTCTCTGTATCTACTTCCGGTCCCAAGCCCAGATAAAGAAGGAAGGTAGAGGATGAGATTAGCGACCCAACCCCGTAGAAAACTAACTCGCTAAAAAATGCTAACCATGAAAAATAATTCAAACGATTCAAACTTTTCCCTGGGAGTTAGAAGATCTTCATTTAGAAGAGTTGTGACGCCTCATGATGAAAGCCGTGTTCCTTCAGAAGTCACGAGGTAGATGCCCCTTCTGACAACCATAGCAACCATTAATTTACGTACATGGAATTCTCGTAAAGTGTGGGAGACTGAGAGAGTCATAAAAATTGCTGCACAAATGAGGATATGCAACCTGGAACTGCTTGGAATCAGTGAAATAAATTGGATGCAGGTTGGGTAACAAAGACTAGCTTCAGAGGAGCTACTGGTATACTCTGGTCATGAAGAAGAAAATGCTCCACATACACAATGAGTTACACTGATTCTATTATCTTCAAATTTTACATGTAGTCAAGAATAATGAGAAAAACTATTAGAAAGATTCACTTGATATTATTTACTAAGATCTTCCCATTGATATTTAAGACCGCGATTGATCAGTCTTTTATTGGCGGCCTATGTGCATCCTGTGCGTATTGCTTCGATATTGCCGTAATTCACAAGCTTTATAAGCAAAGACTGATAGTGGCTAGCAGTGGAATCCAGTTTGACGCATGTTTCGTCATATTTAGGACTCGTTGGAATGATTTCAGTATGGAATAAAAGATTTTGAAATACTTCTATTTGTTCAAAAGCAATTGAATTGAGTAATATACCTAGATTAATAGTAAAATATAAAACATTATGCATTTTTTTGTTTGAGATCATGAACTGATTGATGTTAGACCGCTATTGAAAACATTGAAGCACTGAATGGCCGTTTCGTCCTATTGTGTGACTCCTCACCAGTGCGCATCCACGATCCCGCCCCCCCCCGCAGGATTCCAACTCAGGGCTTTCAGTCTTGCGCGCGAACGCTTAGTCTATTGAAACGGTCGTCCAGTGCTTTCAGGTATTCACTGATGGTCTAACATCATTCAGTTCATGATCTCAATCAAAAACGTAACAACCTCTATAACCACTATACTGATTTTATATATTATTAAACATTAATAACTTACTGGTGTAAACAGCATAGTGAATTCTGTTGAACTATTTGGTGCAAGTTCTTTGGATATTGGTTCAATTCTAAAACTGTTTATTTTCGTTTCATATTCATTATAATCATTGACTTGATGATTGAACTTGATTTGTTTATTTGATGACCAATGAATTAGCATTACATGATTGGTAAAGTTTTGTACAATTAATGTATTTCGTATAGCTAAATGTTCAAGATTTAATTGTAAACCTTGATTGATTGATTTGTTTAATTGTTCTGCACATAATAATGCCTTAGATAATAAATTTGAATTTGAAGTGAAATCCCAAGTTGTATAATTTAAGGATAATAGCGGTGGATTAATCTATGTTTAGGGAAAGAAAATAACCGCGAAGAAAAGGAGTTAAACAGTAAGACAATGTTGTGATAATCTTATATATTAGAAGAATATGTCCATCCTCTTAACTATTTAAATAACAAGATAGGAGTTGTGGCAATTGTTAAGTTTTTGATTGAGATCATGAACTGATTGATGTTAGACCACCACAATTGAAAACCTGGAAGTACTGGATGGTCATTTCGTCCTATTGTACGACTCCTCAGTAGTGCATTATCCACGATCCCACTCGCGAGATTTCAACTCATTAGGACGAAATGGCCGTTCAATTCTTTCAGGTTTTCAACGGTGGTCTAACATCAATCTCTTCATGATCTCAATCAAATACTTAAATAACACTTTTGAATTGGTTCATACTATTTGAAAATTTTCATGGTTGATTTTGAGCTTAGATAAGAGCTCAGCAACTTGCAGTACATAGTCTGCATGTAGATGTTAAATAATCATTTAGAATGGTTGCCTACTTTTTAAACTTGTTACGTATAGTATGGTATTTTAAAACTGACAAACATACATGTTCAGTTTAATCTAATATGTTCACAGTAATCATGATCGTAAATTAGTTTTTTTTTAAAAATAAAGTTCAACATTGTAAGAATAGCTTATTAAGAGCACTTACAATTGATTGATCACTGAGTGATGATCAATGTCATATATTTCAAGTCCTTCTTAGCGCAGATCAACCTGGATAGCTCAGTAGTAACGTCTTTAACTGTGAAGTCGAGTGACACAGGATCAAATCCGTCAGAAAGCATCAGTTCCTTCAAGATTACAGGTACACCTTACTGATGAGTGCCAAGTAGCACAAAATCTAGGTCCACAGTTTCCTGTTGACTAACTTCAACCACCATTTTAATAAGAGCACACATATATGCAATCAATTAACCTCAAAATCAATTATTTTTTTTTCAATATTACTCACCATGATTTCTGATGTTTGCATCATTTCAGAATAAATCTCATAGCCATTTTGATGATTATCATCATCTTTTTGAAATACCTATAAAACAATGAGAAACGTCAACTTGTAGATATCATTTAGAATAATACCACCATTAAAGGGATTAGACTGACTAAAATATTATTATCATTATAGACACTTTAACACCCTGTTAAAGATTGGATACTCCTATTATTTCGAATCCCGCAGGGAGCGAGTTCGTGGATGCGCACTGCTGAGGAGTCCCATACTGGAACGAGACGGCCGTCCAGTGCTTCCAGGTTTTCAATGTTGGTCTAGCTTCAACTGACCCATGATTTCAACCTGTGAAACATATAATTGTAAAAGGTTATAAAACTTCTTTCTTCATTCAACATTTATATTTTTCATGCACAGTTCCCTTTTATTATCATAAAAAGAGTAAGAATGAAGATTGGTGTAGCTCTCGATATTCTGTAGCGTATTGACACCAGGCGAATCAGTGACTTGAATGATTGTACAGGGAGACACAGAATATTGACATCTGCACCAATCTTCATTCTTGCTCTATTTATATTTTTGTATTAAAGTTGTCTAAGGCATACACGAAGATATGCTGAATCCTTGATCATGCGAAAATTCATACCATATATATATACATAACAACAGTCTGTTCTCACGCTCAACCCACGCTGGTAATATATAATTCAATCATCCATTATACTAAGTTTCATATTGCTTTATCGAATCTTTCTCTTCATTAACTTCTTGTCTTCTTACCTTCTATTTGTATTATTGACCTTTTATTTTTTCAGATATAAACTTTCTTAAAAAGTATATATGTATCAGAAGGGGTTTTGTGTATATTACAGTGATTTTAATAGTTGAGATGATGAATCGATTGAAGCTAGATTACCATGGAAAACCTGGACAGCCGTTTTGTCCTAGTGTGGGACTCCTCAGCAGTGCGCATCCACGATACCACCTCATGAGATTCAAACTCAAGACCTATCAGTCTCGCGTGCGAGTGTTTAACCTCCGGACCACCAAGCCTGCATCCGACGTTGTTAATGTCTAACTTCAACCAATCTACAAAATTGAGTCAAACGTCCATGTATACATGTGATCAGATTGTTCAAAATGTATTGTGCTAATACATCATATAACTTTGATAATCTCATGATTATTACATTATCCAAATTAAGGATTATGTTTCAGGCAGTTGGAAGATTAAAAGTTAAGTGACACATTGCCTTAATTATGCTATAAAAGATAAATATCCGGGATATAATATTGTGGAAATACTGTATAAATATAAACAATGGATTATGTTCAAAACACCATCGAGTGAATGATACTGAATTATCATGGACTATAAAATATATTACAGGAAAGATGTCGATAGTGAATGAGAAGTAATCAACTATTGATGAAGATATATGAATGATGAAGATTTTCTCGATGTTAACACTGTAGTAGAATTTTATACTAGTTTTTTACTGGTTTGGATTATTCCATTGTGTTAGTATATCCAACTGACGAGTCCCAACTGGGACAAAACGTACATCTTGGATTCTGCTTCAAGCCATATTTTATCCATTATGTATAAGATGTAGTATGATTATTTCCCTTGAGAAGTCTAGAAAATAATCTGAATTATTGATGATGATTGTTTTGATCTTAATCGATCAACATAGAGTTTAGAGAACAGAACCATGAGGCTGATATTGACATCATACTTTCAAATCTAACTTCAGTACCGTACATTCAGGGGTCGATAATGCATGTGCTACATACCCGTCCTACCTAATATTTATTTCAACTAATCTGCTTTGATATAGTAATCGCGTTAGGCAAGCTAAACCATCACATCAAGATTAAATTGGACAGTGTTATGGTACAATTGAAATCAGGTTGTACTGGACAAACATATCAGTAGTAAAACAGTTTTCACTACTAGGATTAGATGACTTCGTCCCATATCACGAATATATTGAGTTTGAAAATGTATATCATTGAATACCAACCAGGTGTTTAATGTTCAAACACAGTCAGTGGTCATGAGTGCGGTTAGAGGTATGAGGGCAGTTATCACATTTCTATTGCCCACACCGTGGAAAAGTTCTTCTGAAGGTACCTGAAAATGAAAGTGGGTTAAGGGTGTTATTAGTAACCTGCGAGCGTGACTGCAGTGCCCAAAGGACAACTGCTTCAGGTCGGTCACAAACGACCTATTTGTGAGTAATTTTCTTGTTAGCTCCTTACTTGTTGAAACCTTACTGCCGGAGACGGATATCCGTGGGATTAAGGTAAGGTGTGCATCTTTAGGATCGACCCTTTCTAACCTCACCTCTCCTTATGGGAAGGCTGCATCGCTGTCATGCGGGTTGTTTGAAGGAAACACATTACTGCCACCACACTTCCTTACAGTCAGCAGTACTTCTTCAACCGACCTGTCTGACATGGTAGGACCTTGAGAAACGATTGTTACAGTCAGTATAGTTCAATCGCTTCATCACGATAGGCAAGCCTGACCACCACATCAAGGTAGCAACAACGGTTGGGAGTTTAAACACACGTCACAAGACATGAAAATCCTGAGTTGAATATCTACTGAAGTCGTAAATGTTTAATATATGAGTTCGTCCATATGACAAAACACTTTTCCAATACTGCCTAGTCTTCAATAGTACCCCATTTTTAGGTCAATATATGACAAACATCATCTAAAGATTAAATCACTTTACACAAGAACACTTAAATGATATTAGTTCCATGTTAACTTAATAAATTTATGCTTTCGATTGACCATGAAATCAATTAGAAATAGGCTTATAATAATTAAATTAAACAAACTTACATCTATTTGATTGTTCAATTGTTGATTATATAATTCCATATTCATTAAATGTTTTGGTTTTAAATGAGGTGGTCTTTCAATTAAATCATGACAAGTACCAAGTAAATGCAAAAATTGTGGTTCCTTTGAAATTTATTCATTGTAAATTGCACACACACACACACACACACACACAAAAGAAAAACAACAATTCAGGTAACAGCGTTAATTCACAAATGATATGGCAAGTTCTGAAATATGGTATCTAACTGGAAATGGTTCAGTGATCATCTTTTAGTAAAGATTAGTAAGTTAAACCCACCTGTAGCTATCCTATAGTTACTGCCGGTCCTAAACCCACCCAAAGGAGAAGGGAGGGGCATGAAGTTGGTAACCACATCCCGTAGAAAAAAATCTTGCTAGAAAAAACGTCAACCAGATTAAACAAATTAAAGAAACAGTTCAGAATCAATTATAAGATTTGGACTTTGCAGATCATCTTGCTCTGCCATTCTATACACACCAACAAATGCAATCGGGGACAACTAGTGTAGCAGAAGCATCTGCATCAATAGGCCTTAACATAAACAAATGAAACACGGAGAACAACCCAGTCACACTTGATGGAGAAACCCTGGAAGATGTAGAATCCCTCACGTACCTGGAAAGCATCATCGATGAACAAGGAGGATATGAACGCAGACGTAAAGGTGAGGATTAGCAAAGCAAGGGCCACATTCCTACAATTGAAGAACATATGGAACTCCAAACAACTTTCAACCAATATCAAAGTCAGAATTTTCAATACGAACGCCAAGACAGTCCTACTGTAAGGGTGCTGAAACTTGGAAAACTACAACAACCATCATCAAAAATGTACAGTTATTTTTCAACATTTGTCTACATAAGATACTCAACGTCCGTTGACCGGATACTATCAGCAACACCCTTCTGTGGGAGAGAACAAACCAACCTCCATCTGAAGGCGAAATTAGGAAAAAAACTATTGAAATGGACAGGACATACATTACGTAAATCATCAAACTGCATCACGAGGTAAGCTCTAACTTGTAATCCTGAAGAGAAGCAGGAAAGTGTAAGGCCAAAGAACACATTACGTCGGGAAATAGAATCAGATATGAAAAGGATGAATAATAACTGGAAAGAACTGGAAAGTATTGCCCAGGCAGGGTAGAACTGAGGGTGCTGATGGAGTAAAAGGTGTAAGTAAGTAAGTTGAATGGTTTGTACATGTGAAATATAAAAAAATCCAGCGGCCTTGAAGAATATTTTACATTGGTTACATCGGCTGGAATTATGAAACTTTAAATTAACACAATAAGAGGATAAAATGTCAAGTGAAGGAATACGATGGTATAAAAGTTTCTAGATGTATCAGACCAGTAGAGCAATTAAAAAGCCGATTTAACTAGTACTTGAACTTCTATGTAGAGTCACTATCCTAATGGCCTTTAGATCTATTGACAGTAGATGTTTAAAAATGTTTGTTTTTCGAAAGAAAAACGAAATGTATGGATTAATAGGTTAGTGATTATCTTATTATACTTCAGTTAATCAAGATCAATGATTATAATAGAGACAGTGATCATGAGACTTATGCGATAAATACCCATTAAAAATTTGTGGTGTACATAGTGGTAATGATTGAATACCTTAGATTCTATGTATTTAATTCATGAATCGATTAAAGCTAGACAATCATGGAAAACCTGGAAGCACTTGACGTTCTAGTATGGGACTCCTTAGTAGTGTGCATCCACAATCCCGCACATAGGATTTGAACCTAGGGCCGTCAGTCTTGCGCGATAACGTTTATCCTTCAGATTTGTTACTCAAAGTCGATCACATTGACCAACGAAAACTTGTGACTTAAAGCAATATCGGGGCAATCCACATAAGATGCACATAAACCAACAATAGACTGATCGATTCCAGTCATAAATATCGGTGGAATGATATAAACATCCAATACAAAATGAATTTAAACTTCACCCCATTGCACAAGCAAGCGGCTCTCTGGACTCAGTAGCTTAGTAGATAATACGATGACAATTGAAGATAACGTCACTGGGTCCGAGTGTCGCAGTGAACATCAACTCTAGGATAAATAAACATAAAACTGCCGAGTCCTAAATGCGACGAAACGTGAGTCTTTAATTCCGCTGCTAGTCACTATCTGTCTTTGCTTAAAATGTAAAGTAAGCTATGAAAAAAAGCAGTAATAAAATAGCAACTTAGTACTCTAGGAATATTACTGATTCACGCATAAATTTACTAACCGAACCAAGAAGTAAACCGACGCAGCTAGTTTTCTTAGTGGGTCACACCCGGGGCCTTTGACCTAAAGTCTGATCCACAAGGCCGTGGAGCAACGTCAGGAGATGCAGTCCCATGATAGCTGGTGATCAACGATTGGTTCATACGCCATTTGTTCTCTCAAGACCCTGGATCCAATGTGCACGAATGATTTTGAATCAGGGTTGTCCAACTCCCCTAGGTGAATCTTCCATATAAACCAACCCATTTAAAACGCCGTACATTCACTTTTTGACTTCTCATTTTTGTAAACAACAGTAGTGCCGCGAGAAGGCAGTGAGTAGGACTTCCTTGTCAGTGGTTATATGCAAGTGGCCATATGAGAGCATTTGGAAAGGAAGAGCTGACTCTCCTCGCTATCGGCTGTACCAGGGCATTTGAGTGTACTAATAGACACACTTAATATCGTTGAGCATTTATCGGTCCTTAGAATCAATATTCCACTGTTAAACATTATGGGCGCCTCATAACCAAATAAAAACAATAATAATAATAATAATAATAAAAGTACATACTTGATTACAGACTAACAAAGTAAATCGACGATAAAAATGACCTGCTACTTGTGGACAAAAGCCAATAATCAATTGTAGTGTTTCTTTTGATTTAATAATACCATTTGATAAACCTTTTATTATTGGAAATACTGTAGATACAATAGTACATGATTGATCATTTTTATTTGTATAAATTTTTGATTGACCAGTTAATAATTCATAAACTGTTGAACAGTCTGAATAATTTATTATATTCACTAATTGATGTTGCAATTCACCAATTTGTGTTATTGGGAATGTACAGTAGTTTGTTGAAAGTTGTATATTTACATCTGAAGTAAAGATTGAATTAAATTTGTTGTTATAATGTAAATATACAAAATATAAACTTTTATATTGTTTAATCATTGAGTAATAACCAATATGATGTTTGTCTAATTGGTCAAGTTGTAATGTATCTAAGTAGATTGACATTATGTTGTTGCTAGACTTAATTAATAGAGTACTATAAACCAAGATTTCGAGCTAGTTAACACTTATTACTAAGTCATATCACCAATTTTGGGGGGAACTGATGCTACCTTCAGGTACACTTTCCTAATGCGTGTTAACTAGTATGAAACTTGTGTTTAGGGTTAACTGTCATCGGAACCAATGAAAATGTTATCTTCTGATTTCAAAACCGAAGAGTCCTTGAATAGATAAAAACAATGATAATTTTCGCTTGAAATTACTAGATTATAATATCTGCAAGTCAACAACAGAAATGTAAAATTAATTAATTCTTTGTCTATCTATCTATTTATCTATCATATATATCCATTAAACAAATAATTTTAATTGAGGTCATGAATCGATCAACGTTAGACTATCATTGAAAACTTGGAAGCACTGAGCGGACATTTCGTCCTAGTATGGGGATAAGTGGGCAGCATCATTGATGAACAGGGTGGATCTGATGCAGATATGAAGGCGCGGATCGGCAAAGCAAGAGCAGCATATTTACAACTGAAGAACATCTGGAACTCAAAGCAACTGTCAACCAACACCAAGGTCAGGATTTTCAATACAAATGTCAAGACAATTCTACTGTATAGGGCAGAAACCTGGAGAACTACGAAAGCCATCATCCAGAAAATACAGGTGTTTCTTAACAATTGTCTACGCAAGATACTTCAGATCCATTGGCCGGCCACTACTGTGGGAGAGAACAAACCAGATCCCAGTGGAGGAGGAAATCAGGAAGAAGCGCTGGAAGTGGATAGGACACACATTGAGGAAAGCACCCAACTGCGTCACAAGACAAGCCCTCACATGGAATCCTGAAGGCCAATGGAAAAGAGGAAGACCAAAGAACACATTACGCCGAGAAATGGAGATAGACATGAGAAAAATGAACAAGAATTGGATGGAACTAGAAAAGAAGGCCCAGGACAGAGTGTGTTGGAGAATGCTAGTCAGCGGCCTATGCTCCATTGGGAGTAACAGGCGTAAGTTAAGTTAAGTTAATGGGGATAAGTGAGAACTTCGGACGGGCTATTGATCATTGGTTATATACGGTAACTGAGTTAACATACTTGCTTTTAGTAGGGACAGCAAAGACGTAAGAACATAATTCTGTCCTATGTTGTGCGTTTTGTAGTTTCATTTGTTGTTGTCAAACTATATTTCCATGTTCAGTTTTTTTATCACAACGGTGTTGGCTCTTGCCAAATTTCTTCGCTTGAAAAGAAGATATGAATTTTGACAACCTGGATTGACATGTTTATGTAAAGTTGTTTGTTGTTGCTAGTTAACCGACTTTATAGATATAATTGAGAAAGTTACTGAATAAGTAAGCTAAGTTTTCCGAAGCATCTATAAATATTTTGCATTGCGTTATATTATATCATACATACACAAAACACATTCTGTTCTTTAGTTCAGTTAACTTTTGACTATACATGGTGTTTGTATGAACTAACGATTTTCTTGTACTTGATAACTGCTTGGTTTCGAATTCCAAATACAATACGTTTTTCGTGCTCATCTAGTTCTTCTTGGTTAAATTGCGTTATTTCTGGGACTACTAATTCGTACACTAATTCAAATACTCATAATCATCACATTATATCAGTTATGAGCCTTTGATTAATGCTTGTATACTTTGCTAGGATTATTTATCAATTATTATAAGTTAATTCCTGAAATTACAGTAAAAAGACTTAGGACAGAGTTGTGTACTACTGGCGAGTAATGAATGAAAGTTTTATTGAATTGACTTTATTATTTAGTGAGCTTGTAGTGTCGGTTATTATGTTAAGCTCATATAACTTATTCTAGTCCAATTTATCCATTCTATTTGAGTCATATTTTCATCTTGTTAATTATTCATTTACCGATTCTGGCTGTTTTTATATAAGCGCATATGTGTGTCCACTTCTTAATCTAATTATCAAATGTCTGTAGCTTATTTTTGTGTGACTATAAATATTGACTAACGCTTAATTGAATAGAGGTGGCTCACACGCCTTCACTGCGCGTCGTTCTGCTTCCCTCTCTTCTCTCTGCTTCGTCCCTCTGGTTGTCTGCTCAAATCAGTGAGTGTACAAAATATATGTATTCAAACATCCATTCTCGTATTCAACTTATTTAATTCCTTTATTCACCAAAGCGATCTAAGTCAATTATTGCATACGAGGATTGACGATATATATATATTTCGACAGGAATCAAACATACGATATAACTGGAGTCAGATCCCGGGTCACTAAAAGTTCTAAAATCTTCAGCAATAAAATAAATACTTTATGTCCATTTGTAAATTGACAATTACACTAAATTCAATGTACAAAATACTAAAGGTTCATGAAACAATAAAAATAATTATTATTAACCTGACCTTTAGATTTACCTTTACATTTTGTCATTGTTTCTCCATAACTGTTCAATGAACAAGTTTTGAAATAGCCCACATCATAAGCTTTTGTCATTCTTGGAGTGTAGGTGAACTTCACTATGGACATATAGAAATCATAAATGAAACAATCACTAGCGTATATATATATAACGAAACATTATTGTATATAATGCAACCTAATTATCAGCAGAGTAAAATTGTAGCTAGCTTCAACTTTATACTGATTGATTGGTTAATATTATTCGGTTCGGTTTTGTTTAGCTTTTTTGTACTGACCAGTGTTCTGATCAAGAAACCAGTAGCTTGTCTTACTCTATGTATCAATGTAATTTAATTGACACTAATTATTTGAAGGTGGTCAAAATGAAGCATCCCATGTATTGTGCTAATTGAGGTTCGTTAGTAAAGCCTATCTGAAACCCAAAAAAAATAAGACCTTATATCATAGCTAGCTCTACATCAGGGTAAACACTTTATCCAGATTATGGATAAAGCTTAATCACGAACTTCAAACCATTTACTATCGGTTATACAAAAATAAATGTCACGTATTTGATATTATTTAATTAATTATTCAACCTATGTAGAATTTTAACAAGATATTTACGAATTATACACTTAATAATTAATTCATCTAATGTAACTCTTTCACAACTTATATTGATTTGTGGTCCTGATTGTCCAGGAATTGTGACTACTGATACGAACGAACAAGAAACCGTAATTTCATCAAAGTCAGTGTTCCGGCTAAATGGCTTGATTTTTATCGAACTATCAATCCGAATTGTGGCTTGAAATTCGAAGTGCGGATTGTAGAAATTTGTAATATGAAGTAATCGTAAAAAATGGCACTATAGTCAGACATACAAACTAACCGAAGCGTTAGTAGCCATTTGTAAATAAACCAAGAAAAAGAAGGGCTCAACTTTTCGTAAATAAACTTGACAATGCATATATATATTACATATAACTTGGTACCTCTTTCCTAAACGACATTGATACCAGGGTATTCTGGACGATGTACTCGAGTGATAAATATCAACGAATCAACAAATTTATCACGAAAGAGTATAGTTATAGGAAGAAAGAACGATACACTTAATTGTACATAGATGTCACCTAGATCGATGACCACATTGCAGCTTCGCCGACAGGAGTTGACATTCACCAGAGACTACACAAACATGACGTCAGTCACAATCCAATGATACGTTGACGTAAATGCTTCAATCTTATATGTGGTAAATAGCAACTAAAATATCTCAGTAGTAATTTCTATATCGTTCTAAACAGGAGTTTCAAAGTTCAGTCTTCCCAAACAATCTCCTTTGCTAATTCAATCCCATTAATCCGATGAATAGACTTATCGTATGACATATTTCAAATAATGACGTGCTACGAATGTTATGGTTTTCAAGGTTACTAAAAATTATAACGAACAAGCATGCGAACTTCAAATTTAGAAAGAAAAGTTGTCCGTTTGTATCTTATCCTGTATTTAAGTAAACCACATCGAACTTGGAGACTTTTGGCGATTCGAGGAGTGGCTATATAAAAGAAAATGGTATATTATAACCATTAACACTTGTTTAATCGCATTGCACTTCTTCGTTGACTCCAAGTGACGCTCGTATTTCCACAGTGTTTGAGTGGAAAAGAAGTGTTGGAACTGTATAAATAATAGTAAAATTTTCATTAGTTATTTTATTTTTTTTCAACTTCTTATAATCAGTGTTTCTGTTATTAATGTCAGTTAATGAATCATTGCCAGAGACTGTGGCTCTTTAAACAAAGTATCTAATCAGTAAAAATCCCTTTATATCTAAGGGAACTATTGAGTTATACTCAGTTTCTTAGCACTACGTGTCTGTCAATTGCCTTATTCTTAAAACCGACGGTAAGATCTCTTTTGCACAGAGCACACATATCTATCATAGTAGCTAAAGGGGTTTTAAAGTCGTTTTTAATAGTTATTAAGTTTCTTCGTTTCCTCACTCACGGTGTTTATTTGATAGTTTCATGATAATTGGTTGCCCATTGTATAAAAATTGACGTTAGAAAACTAAATACAGTTCTAAACTTAAGTTTTGATTCATCAATAAAAAAATAATATCAAACGGCCAGTCTGCTTCTAGTTCATACTATTCATTTTTCGGTATTAAACGTCGAAAAAACCCTTGGTTCGAACGGAAACTAAAAGGTTTCAAGCACTCACAATGCTGAGCTATGTTCCATCCTTGTGATAAGTAGCTTACTGCTGGAGAAATTGTTGGATATAACTTACCAATTTAAATCAAACTCGATGAAATTGCAGTGCCAGTGAAATTCCACTGGGCCCTAGCCAATATATTCTGCAGTTGGGTCGTTGATTATCGAGTAAATCATCGATCCTCGTCAAGGTCAAGGACAACCAACGCGCATCAGTTAATCGTATGTCATGGACTGGCCCATGCGGCAGGAGTCTTAATTTCGCTTGTATCTACTTTATCTAATATATTTCTGTAATAACGTCCTCTGTGTTGTACAGCCCTCAAAGCATCTACAGTACCTTGATGTGTCTATGGGGTAGTCTACGTAAGGTGCTGACCACAAGGTGTGACTTCGACGTTACCTAGTTTGTCACACCATTCACGTTTAACTTCAGTAGGCCTCCAAACATTTCGACATGGATCATCTACGTTCGTGTTCTACACTGGTGAGCAAGACTTCGAATAACGCAGCCTATCATTATAATCTTTATTATTGTGTTCTATACTTATTCTTTCTCACTTTTATCATCTCATATGTTAATCTATTACTGTGAACTTTCGTTGATTCATATCAATGTTGATTGGTATTTAAACTTAAATAATTAGTTCAGTCGATAGAACTAACTAATCAACTACGATCATAATGGGCTATCGTGGTTCTTTAACAAGCATCAGCAGCATGAAAATGCTCCTGTGTAATATGTCTGTTAAAATATCAACTAGTGAGTATAGCCAAAAGGCAACACGAACGTGCATCTGTTTGTAGCTTACTCACTGGTATAAGCAAAACAAGATTAACTGTCGACCATAAATTCATCTTTCTGCTTAACCACTATCAACTAGAATGCTTTACTTTTTTGATGGCCGCCTGCCTAATTTCCAATTGCTGAGTTTCATAGCCATACAGCAGGTACGAATGCTAGAAGTTTACGGTGAGTTTGAACTACAAATTTTCTGCAATCTTAGATCTCGTTTAGACTGCTCGTCAGGTAATGCTACGTATTCGGCTTAAATTAATTCTGGACTTATACAAATTCAGTCTACAACGCCGTGTTAATCCAAGAATTTATTCAAAAGTACCTCATATAGAATCCAGATTCGAACAGCTGTCTACTTCATATCTTCTTACTTAGAAACGAGAGTAACCCAGGCAAGTTTCATGATTTCATTAGATCATTTTGCACTATATTTATGATGCATGATAACATTTCGTAGTCGCTTTGACGTAAAGTAGTTATATATTCTGTCACTGCCGTCAACTTGCAGTCGAAATCATTTACATTTATGACTCGTTAGTAGACATACTGTGTTAAAACTTATTGCACGTACACGAGCAATCTTATTCCGTGTCCTAAGCGGACAATATGTCACTTAACGCTAGGTAATAAGCTCTTTGTACTATCCTTTCACGAAATGTCCGCGTTACCTGAACCATCTAAACCTTAGTCACATTGGTGGCCACCATTTTAATTCCTAATAATAATAATAATAATGATTTAGACTCAAATAACAGTTTGTTGCATGAGGCAAGCAAGTTTACAGGCAAGATAAAACTGATACAAATGATACAATATACACTGTATTAAATTACATAGCTGGGTTGATAATTTATAAGATATGAATGTAGATAGTTTCAATCAGTATCACAGATGGCGCGCTTCACGAGAGTTGCGTTGCGAATGTGCGACTGATGGTCAAGGATAGGTCCATTGAAGGTGGGAGCTTCTAGGAATCGCAACCTTATGTCCCTTTGGAGTGTCTAAGGCTTTGAGGATGGTGCAGGATAAAATCTTTCGTTCCGTATCACAAGGGGGCTGAAAGAGGTAGCAAGTAAAAGAAAGGACGAGAGACAGAGTAGCCAATATTCATGAAGGAATGTTTAAGGTATGATCACTCAGTCTGATTTTCTTTTATTAAGGTATTTGTTAAGAAAGGGCATTTTAATAAGCTAAAGAAAATAAGTGTTAAGGTGTGAGTGGACATACAACTGACAAAAGGAGGCAATTCGGAAAGGAGCTGAGAGTATGGGATTATGTGTAATTATAAAATAAAATATAGTGCTAGAAACAGTATTGTGATATACAATTGGCTATCTTCCTTTTTCTATCGAAGCTATTAGAGTCCCTTTCGTTTTTTTGTATTATTTTTTAAGGTATTATAGGGGCATTTTAATAAGCTGAAAGAGGGGGAAAGTAAAAGATGTTTAGCATATGTCGACAAAAAATGGGTTACAGCGGATTATCATAGAAAAATATACCTTACGTTGTACCTTCAACTGTGTTTATCGGCAACCTAACGCATCAATAGATGAAATAGCAGTATTATCGGAGGTATTCACACTAGCATCATCCCTCTCATTCACAGGCAAGCTCATTTGTGTTGACTTCAATATGCACGAGATTTCTTGGCTGCCAGTCAAAGCGCCTAGACGTTATGAATCATTTATTGAATGTCTAGAGCTTGGACAATGGACTCAGTATGTCAATAGCCCTACCAGACATCAAAACATCTTGGACTTAGTCTTTACCGGTGGCCTCATCCCCAATACTTTGTATATTGGAAAAAAGTTCCCAGGTAGTGATCATAACACTGTCATATGCAGCCTTAATGTTAAAAACCACAACCGGTAGAAGTAAAACCGTAACACTTCGTAGAAACTATCGCAAGGTTGATTGGAATAACTTCCACAATTACCTAAGAAGCACTGATTGGAGAACTTTCTTTACCTCAAGAAATACCGACACATTAACCAATATATTTTATCACAACATCAAAAGTATCATCAACAACATCGCACCTTTGGAATACTGTAAACCTACGTTCTCCAAAGATCTCTATATACCGGTCAGTACAAGAAGACGTCTTCAAAGACACTGTACTCGATTCCACAACTTAAATGACTTTTCCTCTTTAATAACGATGACAGAAATACTTGTCCGAACAGAGGCAATAAGTAAACAAAAAGCAGTAGCACAGGAAAAACGTGCAGTTGAACTTAATAATAACTCCTCTGCACTCACCATACTACTCCAAAATAAACTTAAACGCTCTAAATCGAGAGGAAGTATATTCATTAAAAGCAAACAAGTATACGAAGATCCCAAACTTGTCATAGAATTATTTAGTGAACATTTCTGTCTCTCACTAACTAACGAAAAACCATTTAATGATTCAGAACCAATCCCAGTAACTCCCTGTGAAATTACTAATGTAGAATTCAGTGTACAAAATATCTCCAAAGCAATCAGTACATTGAAACACTCCTACACTGATGGACCAGATGGTATTCCATCTAGCATGCTAAAACGTGGAGGTGATGATATGTGTGTTTTGCTTCTCAAACTATTCGCGATATCACTCTCTTCAGCGTGTTACCCTACTGCCTGGAAAACTACACATATTATTCCCTAAATTAAAACAGGACCTGAAGCAAACGTTGAAAATTACCGGCCTATAAACATAACTTCAGTGGTATCCAGAGTGATGGAAAAAGTAGTTAAGGCGGCAGTAGTCCAACATCTACTAACTAATAATCTCATCTCGACCTCCCAGCATAGATTTCTTAGGTCCAGATCATGCGATACATGCCTAGTAGACTACCTGAATGATATAACTCTGAAACGAGACAGCGGACTCTTTGTATCAGTCCTATTCCTAGACATTAAGAAAGCCTTTGATAAGGTCTTACACAAAAGACTACTCGTCAAACTAAAGTCCTTCGGAATACACAACCCACTGTACTCATGATTTGCTTCGTTCTTAACAGAACATAAACAGATGGTAAAGTACAATGAATGTCTCTCGTCCCCTAGACCAATCACCAGTGGAGCCATCCAGGGAAGCGTATTAGGTCCACTTTTGTTTCTTATGTATATAAACGATATATGTAACACCATAGAATTTGGAAAACCATACTTATATTGCTGATGATCTCAAAATAGTATACAGCTATAAGCCTGAAACACTAAGCGAAAGTGTATCCCAGATCCAAAAGGACCTCAATAACTTAACTATATGGAGTGAAAAATGGCAATTACCATTTAACCTCAACAAGTGCGGGATCATGCACTTTGGAAAGCATCCCTATAAACCGCAACTTCACTTAAATGAATGTAGAGTCCAAACACTCGAATCAGTACACGATTTAGGAATTAATTACACAGGAAGCCTGAACTTTGAAGAACTTGCCTCCTCTATTATTTCTAAATGTAGCCGTCTAATTGGTTTTATAATGAAAAACTTTTTCACAACAGAGGGTAAACTTACTCTCTACAAAATATGTGTATGACCCTCCCTTGAATACTGCTCTTTTGTCTTCTCTAATATGAATATCACAGACAAGATAAGAGTAGAAGATGTTCAGAGACGTTTCACACGTCAACTACTAGGATGTAACTGGAATCTCGATTACACAGATAAATGTAAGCACCTCTCTTTAGAACCTTTATGGCACCGTAGGCTAAAGAACAATTTAATATTTCTCTACAAAGCGATATATGGGCTTGTAGAATTATGGTCTACTACGATATTATTACTGCTCTTATAATAGACCTAATCCTAAACTTGTAGATTTGTCATGATATAACTGCCTAATCTATAAGATCTTACGTGGAAGTCACACCATCGACTACACCAACTCACTGTAGCGTATCAATTACCAATACATAATGTAGAACGAGGTTAGGCTAGAGAAAGAACAATATATTTAATATGAATGAGATATAGGATAACATCCAGCAGAGACCACGCCTGCATGGCCGAGCCATGCCACTCGATCAACCCCAGTCCATTCAATTGGTTGTTCGCGCCTTCTCCATTGTTAGGTATTTCTCCGCGTTAAATATTGAATATCTATTTTCTGAGTAGTCTCGTGTTCACAGCTTTGTGGATTGTGTGGCTATTGTCCAATGCCACTACACTACTCTCCCACCAGAATCAACGTGATGTTGGTTCGATACCAAATTGGATGGGATCGTCGCGCGCCGGAGGTTACCAAGGATAATAAGAATCCTCCGGGTATTGGTAAGCTGAAAGATAAATCAAAAAGAAAGCGGCAGCATCTGGTCGGGAAATACATGTAATAATTTTAAAATATCTGCCTTCATGCTTAAAACGCTTGAAATGAAAATTCGGTTGAAGATTATTTGAACTATAAAAAATGAGATTATAATAATAATAATAATAAAACGATGCGTGTTAATAAATTAACTTATAGGCAGTAATTATTTTGTGTTTAGAAATATTAAAATAATGAATATTGTAGAAATGTTAATATTGGTATTAGTTTTGGTTTAAATTATGAAATCGGATAACGATTATGCCGGTAAGTTGTCCATAAGAGTTGATTTCCAATTGCATCTGTATCAGTAGGCTAACTGAAGGAACAAAAGTATTACCATGGTAAAGAATTCCAACTAGTGTTCCAGTTAGTTTGATACGGTTTATTTAGTTACGGGGAGATTTTCTCAACCTCATTTTTACTTGACCGTGATAGAATTTGGTAATACTACTAATACACATGAATGGTTATCAAAATAAAATTTAAATACGTGAGTGATGATTATATGAATTTTGGACAGATAGCTAGGAACAAATCGTTAAACATGAGCGTATTCGTAAGAGACATGCTCTAGACTCAATGTTCTGATCTGTGGCAGACTATTTACTTGTATTTATACTTGCCGGCTGATTGGACATACAAGTTAGTTGCAAGTATGCAGTTTATCATAAGGCGGAACACGATTTAATTGAGATATAGTGGTTACAAGTTATTAAAATCAGTTAGACCTGTGTCATATTACGAAGTGATGTGGTGCTGCAAGATGTATTTAGCTAAATAAGTTTTTACAAGATGATTAATAGTGATTGATGCTCATGTGATTATCAGGGAGAACATAAGTTGTAACCAAGGGGAGTACACTCCCAACTCATGTCTATGATAATGGCTTGAACCTTAGTCAGTGTTGGGGTAAATTCGACATTGATGTTTTCAGTTTGCAGGAGATTTGCTCGACTGCTTATACTGATTATTTGCATGCATGATTGTGTCGCTAAACCATCAATTAGACTGACAAGGTTTTGAGATATTTACTGAATGAGCAACTGATAGAGAAACATACTGTAATCATCTGTGATGGATGAAGATACCAAGAAAACAACACCATTTAATGGTAATTATAAGTCAATTTGTTGACCGATTTCGTTAATAGTTTCATTAATTTTATCAGTCATATTACGTGATTGTCAAGTTATGACAATGCTTTATGACGATATCCTGAAACTATTAAATTTAACTAGTTATAGTGTTGATTAAGGATTAGTCAGTGGAAAAATAGGTATTGTTGCTTTAGGTGATTCAAAATCATCAGAAATTTATAACGTTAAAGAATCCGAGACGCCTAATTTAATTATAAATTTCAATTCAGAAATATTCGTTTAGTGTTCATTCTAGTAGGCTACTGAGTTTTGATTTTAAACGTTTGTTTAGCCAACAGCTACTTGGGGATTTAGTTATTTCACTAGTGCAGTTGATAGTACCTAAATTTTTAATCTTATTATCTAAACTATGTTCGCATTTTAGGCTGCTAATATGATAAACCAATCCATAAACCCAAATACGATTAGCAACAACGACTATGATGGGTTTATTGATAAATGTTAAAGGCGATCCAGATGATTTCTAAATTTATAAGATATGGAGATATAGTGTAACGTATGTATGGGCCAGGTTAACATGCAGGTCGTTGACGTTGAACATGACCAGAAAATAATTTTAAAGTTTAGACTGCTTGTGAAACTTCAGGCAGGAATATGATGCGTTATAAACATTCCATAAGAAGTTACTGCATTTAGCCTAGGGACACTTACAAATATATAGCAAAAGGAACCGGAAAACATATACATGTTAAGTAAAAAAAAATCATCCAGTAAAATAGTTGAACTCGCCTGGATTATTTTTGAAAATTAGATTATTCAGTGGACGACATATATAACGCCATTCGTGAGGAGTAGTAATGATCCAAAAGCATCCAGAATAAAACATACAGTATGGCAATCACTTCCAGGGTGCTTGATGCTGTTGAGGTCTTTGGGATTCGCTCTGATCAGAACAACTGAATGAATCCAGATAATTGTGTGTGCCATCTAAAATGAACTTATGATTGCAGAAAACTTATAGCTGGAACTCACCGTATGTTTTTGGAGTAGTCATCCTCGTTGTTTGGCAATGGAACTCGAGAATATGAAATTAGGCAGGCAGTGGTCGGAAGAAAAGATATTACAGGATAGTGCATCGTTTAAAACAGGATGAGGTGTTAAGTGAAGGAACACTGAGAATTAGATCCAGATAACTATTTAGTCCTTGATCGCATTGTTAGTCAATGTATATTTACGCTATTTACAGGTCATATTTGCTAGAGCTTGATGTTTAAACAAGACTATGTCGCTGAAGCATGTAAATGCTATTACAGCTTGTTAACAAATCATCAAAGCTAATTAGTTAATATAGACGACCAGTTTTTATTATCGATTGAGCTAGTTTGTCATGAGGACTAATCAATATAACATTACGATAATGCATGTGAGCATTAATCAGAGGACTATTAGAATACAGGGTTAACATAAATATAAAATCGATCGAGAAAGTTGAAGTGGAAATAAGGATTAATAATAATAGGTTGCGTTTCTTTAGTTGGGCTCACCAATGTAGAATTATGGTCTACTATGATATTAGTACTGCTCTAATAATAGACCTAATCCTAAACTTGTAGATTTGTCATGATATAACTGCCTAATCTATAAGATCTTACGTGGAAGTCACACCATCGACTACACCAACTCACTGTAGCGTATCAATTACCAATACATAATGTAGAACGAGGTTAGGCTAGAGAAAGAACAATATATTTAATATGAATGAGATATAGGATAACATCCAGCAGAGACCACGCCTGCATGGCCGAGCCATGCCACTCGATCAACCCCAGTCCATTCAATTGGTTGTTCGCGCCTTCTCCATTGTTAGGTATTTCTCCGCGTTAAATATTGAATATCTATTTTCTGAGTAGTCTCGTGTTCACAGCTTTGTGGATTGTGTGGCTATTGTCCAATGCCACTACAGGCTCTCCTTTCTAACCTCCTGCCCGACTATCACCCACGACCCAGCCTATAGACTTAGAAACAACGCATATACACTACTTACCGTAAAACGCCAAAAACAAATGCGTTGTAAGTTTTTTACAGTACGGTATAGTTTATTGTGGAACAGGCTGCCAATTCCTATCCGGAACTGTGATACGTTTACCAGATTCAAAAAGCTAATAACCCTATTTCTAGACTCCAAAGAGCTTCAACATTTGCTTGAACTCCCGCCCACCAATGAGGCACTTTATTACGGACCGCCTAGTATCTCAAAAGAATAAGATTATAACAAGTTCGACTGTTAATATTATATGAATATAACCAAATCACAGAATATATGGCTTATCCTTTCCTATTATTCATTATCTATTAATAATGGCCTTATGATCCTAACCCTCACTTTCAGTTCCCAAATCTCTACAGGTTAAATGTACATTATTCTTCCTAAAAGTCATGCCTTTTTTTCTACTGCAAGTAGACAGATAGCTCAATCTTATGGATGCTGATCTACTAAGGCCGATCATACAAAGCTAAAATTTGGCCACAAAGTCTTGTGAGTTTCTCAATGTTTTATTTGTCTTACCCTGAAATCTTTTTCTTTTTTTTCTACAATTTTATACCCTCTCATATCTTTTGATTTGCTATTAGTCCTTACTTCTTTAAACCATTAGTTATTTTCATAGCAGTGTGATGTACTATATGGACATCTAACCCATAAAACAGAATTGTTAAATATCTGATTTGCTTGTAACGTGGACCTAGTAGAGACAGTGTATTCCAACTATGGGCTTTGATTAAAGCAGTATTCATACTTACCATAAACGTAAGAAAGCCTATCACAAATTGAGGGAGGGTGGCGTTACTGACCAGCAAACATGATGGTGGGGAGATAACTTCAATCCACCCATGTCTGTAGGGCAGAACATTTTGTTTAATTACGGCTCCTTATGGTTTAGTGGGATGTCACGGACTTACGGTATTGATGCTGATTTATCACGTAAAATACCTCTTTAAATCGCGTTACTAACGTTGAATTTGTTTCACTTCCTACTCAGAAATCCTATTACAAGCAAAGTAGACAATTCGCTAATATACGAAGCCTACTCAAGACCCTATAATACCTAAAAAAATAATACAAAAAAACGAAAGGGACTCTAATAGCTTCGATAGAAAAAGGAAGATAGCCAATTGTATATCACAATACTGTTTCTAGCACTATATTTTATTTTATAATTACACATAATCCCATACTCTCAGCTCCTTTCCGAAATGCCTCCTTTTGTCAGTTGTATGTCCACTCACACCTTAACACTTATTTTCTTTAGCTTATTAAAATGCCCTTTCTTAACAAATACCTTAATAAAAGAAAATCAGACTGAGTGATCATACCTTAAACATTCCTTCATGAATATTGGCTACTCTGTCTCTCGTCCTTTCTTTTACTTGCTACCTCTTTCAGCCCCCTTGTGATACGGAACGAAAGATTTTATCCTGCACCATCCTCAAAGCCTTAGACACTCCAAAGGGACATAAGGTTGCGATTCCTAGAAGCTCCCACCTTCAATGGACCTATCCTTGACCATCAGTCGCACATTCGCAACGCAACTCTCGTGAAGCGCGCCATCTGTGATACTGATTGAAACTATCTACATTCATATCTTATAAATTATCAACCCAGCTATGTAATTTAATACAGTGTATATTGTATCATTTGTATCAGTTTTATCTTGCCTGTAAACTGGCATGCCTCATGTAACAAACTGTTATTTGAGAATAAATTATTATTATTATATCAACTGGGTAATAATAATCAGATCTGATTAAACCTGAGAGTTTATTAAACCGTTTCAGTGAGGTCTACTTTACGGGTATTGCTAACAAGAAGTGTCATATTAGTGTACGATATTTTATGTCGTGACCACACTACAAAATAATAATAATTTATTCTCAAATAACAGTTTGTTACATGAGGCATGCCAGTTTACAGGCAAGATAAAACTGATACAAATGATACAATATACACTGTATTAAATTACATAGCTGGGTTGATAATTTATAAGATATGAATGTAGATAGTTTCAATCAGTATCACAGATGGCGCGCTTCACGAGAGTTGCGTTGCGAATGTGCGACTGATGGTCAAGGATAGGTCCATTGAAGGTGGGAGCTTCTAGGAATCGCAACCTTATGTCCCTTTGGAGTGTCTAAGGCTTTGAGGATGGTGCAGGATAAAATCTTTCGTTCCGTATCACAAGGGGGCTGAAAGAGGTAGCAAGTAAAAGAAAGGACGAGAGACAGAGTAGCCAATATTCATGAAGGAATGTTTAAGGTATGATCACTCAGTCTGATTTTCTTTTATTAAGGTATTTGTTAAGAAAGGGCATTTTAATAAGCTAAAGAAAATAAGTGTTAAGGTGTGAGTGGACATACAACTGACAAAAGGAGGCAATTCGGAAAGGAGCTGAGAGTATGGGATTATGTGTAATTATAAAATAAAATATAGTGCTAGAAACAGTATTGTGATATACAATTGGCTATCTTCCTTTTTCTATCGAAGCTATTAGAGTCCCTTTCGTTTTTTTGTATTATTTTTTTAGGTATTATAGGGTCTTGAGTAGGCTTCGTATATTAGCGAATTGTCTACTTTGCTTGTAATAGGATTTCTGAGTAGGAAGTGAAACAAATTCAACGTTAGTAACGCGATTTAAAGAGGTATTTTACGTGATAAATCAGCATCAATACCGTAAGTCCGTGACATCCCACTAAACCATAAGGAGCCGTAATTAAACAAAATGTTCTGCCCTACAGACATGGGTGGATTGAAGTTATCTCCCCACCATCATGTTTGCTGGTCAGTAACGCCACCCTCCCTCAATTTGTGATAGGCTTTCTTACGTTTATGGTAAGTATGAATACTGCTTTAATCAAAGCCCATAGTTGGAATACACTGTCTCTACTAGGTCCACGTTACAAGCAAATCAGATATTTAACAATTCTGTTTTATGGGTTAGATGTCCATATAGTACATCACACTGCTATGAAAATAACTAATGGTTTAAAGAAGTAAGGACTAATAGCAAATCAAAAGATATGAGAGGGTATAAAATTGTAGAAAAAAAAGAAAAAGATTTCAGGGTAAGACAAATAAAACATTGAGAAACTCACAAGACTTTGTGGCCAAATTTTAGCTTTGTATGATCGGCCTTAGTAGATCAGCATCCATAAGATTGAGCTATCTGTCTACTTGCAGTAGAAAAAAAGGCATGACTTTTAGGAAGAATAATGTACATTTAACCTGTAGAGATTTGGGAACTGAAAGTGAGGGTTAGGATCATAAGGCCATTATTAATAGATAATGAATAATAGGAAAGGATAAGCCATATATTCTGTGATTTGGTTATATTCATATAATATTAACAGTCGAACTTGTTATAATCTTATTCTTTTGAGATACTAGGCGGTCCGTAATAAAGTGCCTCATTGGTGGGCGGGAGTTCAAGCAAATGTTGAAGCTCTTTGGAGTCTAGAAATAGGGTTATTAGCTTTTTGAATCTGGTAAACGTATCACAGTTCCGGATAGGAATTGGCAGCCTGTTCCACAATAAACTATACCGTACTGTAAAAAACTTACAACGCATTTGTTTTTGGCGTTTTACGGTAAGTAGTGTATATGCGTTGTTTCTAAGTCTATAGGCTGGGTCGTGGGTGATAGTCGGGCAGGAGGTTAGAAAGGAGAGCCCATATATCGCTTTGTAGAGAAATATTAAATTGTTCTTTAGCCTACGGTGCCATAAAGGTTCTAAAGAGAGGTGCTTACATTTATCTGTGTAATCGAGATTCCAGTTACATCCTAGTAGTTGACGTGTGAAACGTCTCTGAACATCTTCTACTCTTATCTTGTCTGTGATATTCATATTAGAGAAGACAAAAGAGCAGTATTCAAGGGAGGGTCATACACATATTTTGTAGAGAGTAAGTTTACCCTCTGTTGTGAAAAAGTTTTTCATTATAAAACCAATTAGACGGCTACATTTAGAAATAATAGAGGAGGCAAGTTCTTCAAAGTTCAGGCTTCCTGTGTAATTAATTCCTAAATCGTGTACTGATTCGAGTGTTTGGACTCTACATTCATTTAAGTGAAGTTGCGGTTTATAGGGATGCTTTCCAAAGTGCATGATCCCGCACTTGTTGAGGTTAAATGGTAATTGCCATTTTTCACTCCATATAGTTAAGTTATTGAGGTCCTTTTGGATCTGGGATACACTTTCGCTTAGTGTTTCAGGCTTATAGCTGTATACTATTTTGAGATCATCAGCAATATAAGTATGGTTTTCCAAATTCTATGGTGTTACATATATCGTTTATATACATAAGAAACAAAAGTGGACCTAATACGCTTCCCTGGATGGCTCCACTGGTGATTGGTCTAGGGGACGAGAGACATTCATTGTACTTTACCATCTGTTTATGTTCTGTTAAGAACGAAGCAAATCATGAGTACAGTGGGTTGTGTATTCCGAAGGACTTTAGTTTGACGAGTAGTCTTTTGTGTAAGACCGGTATACACTCCCTGTCTTCCCTTAAACTAAGAGACTAAAATCACTTCATTCTTTCTGTCTACGAACTAATTCTTTCTTCCTATACTATATCCTTATTGCAACCTTTGACCTAACCACTCCTATGAATCCGGTGTTCATCTTGCTGTGCTAATGAGGTATGGCAACCTGGACCGATGCACATATGTGCCTGGTCCTACGTTGTAGCTGACTGACTGACTTATCAAAGGCTTTCTTAATGTCTAGGAATAGGACTGATACAAAGAGTCCGCTGTCTCGTTTCAGAGTTATATCATTCAGGTAGTCTACTAGGCATGTATCGCATGATCTGGACCTAAGAAATCTATGCTGGGAGGTCGAGATGAGATTATTAGTTAGTAGATGTTGGACTACTGCCGCCTTAACTACTTTTTCCATCACTCTGGATACCACTGAAGTTATGTTTATAGGCCGGTAATTTTCAACGTTTGCTTCAGGTCCTGTTTTAATTTAGGGAATAATATGTGTAGTTTTCCAGGCAGTAGGGTAACACGCTGAAGAGAGTGATATCGCGAATAGTTTGAGAAGCAAAACACACATATCATCACCTCCACGTTTTAGCATGCTAGATGGAATACCATCTGGTCCATCAGTGTAGGAGTGTTTCAATGTACTGATTGCTTTGGAGATATTTTGTACACTGAATTCTACATTAGTAATTTCACAGGGAGTTACTGGGATTGGTTCTGAATCATTAAATGGTTTTTCGTTAGTTAGTGAGAGACAGAAATGTTCACTAAATAATTCTATGACAAGTTTGGGATCTTCGTATACTTGTTTGCTTTTAATGAATATACTCCCTCTCGATTTAGAACGTTTAAGTTTATTTTGGAGTAGTATGGTGAGTGCAGAGGAGTTATTATTAAGTTCAACTGCACGTTTTTCCTGTGCTACTGCTTTTTGTTTACTTATTGCCTCTGTTCGGACAAGTATTTCTGTCATCGTTATTAAAGAGGAAAAGTCATTTAAGTTGTGGAATCGAGTACAGTGTCTTTGAAGACGTCTTCTTGTACTGACCGGTATATAGAGATCTTTGGAGAACGTAGGTTTACAGTATTCCAAAGGTGCGATGTTGTTGATGATACTTTTGATGTTGTGATAAAATATATTGGTTAATGTGTCGGTATTTCTTGAGGTAAAGAAAGTTCTCCAATCAGTGCTTCTTAGGTAATTGTGGAAGTTATTCCAATCAACCTTGCGATAGTTTCTACGAAGTGTTACGGTTTTACTTCTACCGGTTGTGGTTTTTAACATTAAGGCTGCATATGACAGTGTTATGATCACTACCTGGGAACTTTTTTCCAATATACAAAGTATTGGGGATGAGGCCACCGGTAAAGACTAAGTCCAAGATGTTTTGATGTCTGGTAGGGCTATTGACATACTGAGTCCATTGTCCAAGCTCTAGACATTCAATAAATGATTCATAACGTCTAGGCGCTTTGACTGGCAGCCAAGAAATCTCGTGCATATTGAAGTCAACACAAATGAGCTTGCCTGTGAATGAGAGGGATGATGCTAGTGTGAATACCTCCGATAATACTGCTATTTCATCTATTGATGCGTTAGGTTGACGATAAACACAGCCGAGCAGTAAGGTAACGGAATTTGACGGCTTTAATACAATCCACACCGAATCCTTCAGTTTGTTTAGTTCAGGCATTTCACATAGTAGTTAGTTTAGGCTAGGGTGAGCGTAAATAAGGCATCCTCCGCCTCGTCCATTCAATCTGTCGCTTCTGTATAGGAAGTAGTTATCAAGAGATATACTTTGGTCGGAAATATTACTGTTAGTCCATGCTTCAGATATCATAATAAGTGATGGTTGATATATGGATACAAACAGGGCTAAATCCGTCTTTTTGTTGCAGATCGATCGAGCGTTGATAAGACATATATTAAGCAAGTGGCCTACTAAGTTAGAATGGGTGAGGGTATCTCGGATAAAGTCGTCGTAACCCTCGCGGGTGTGAGATGAGTTTGTAGTGAGGGATTGGATGTTCTTCATTAGCTCGGTATTTTGATAGCTAGACTTAGTGGGAGATGTATCAAATTAGCTAGTGAAGTTGATTGGGGAGTTTACCTAGGAGGAAAGGGTGGGAGTACTCTCTGATGGAAACTACGGAGGAAACAAATTTATGGTTTGCATGTGGTTTGAAATAACCTGGGCTATATTCTTCAACAGAGGTGTCACTAGGGGTCTTATTCCAAAAAAATCTTGTACAGGCCTACTGTCAAGTGTATGGTTATTTACAAAATAGTCTTAATGGTTAGACTCGTAGCCCCTGTTATGGCTATTTAGGTCAGCGTGAGAGGGGTCTGTTACGCGTAACTGGGAGGAGTTGCGACTGTTGTTATACATGGGAGCCGTTGTTATGTGATGGGTCGGTACTAAAGGGTATGAGAAGTTTTCTTTTTGAGAGTAATTACAGTTGCGATCCTGGGGAATGTAGGTAGGGTGTGGAGTGAGAAACCTATTATTCTTATCTATGGTTTTAGGCTTCAGGGGGTGATTTGGGTGGCCAGTTCTCTGGTAGTTTTCGTTAGTCTGTGTGTAAGAAAGCTTGCTACGCTGAAGCCCACCACCCATTTTGCAACTTAGAGGTGTTGAAGGCAAGTTATGCGATAGCAGCGGGGAGAACCTGTTCACTGTTCTTGGGATACCTCTAGAGCAGTTAGGTTCAATCTTACGTGTTTCCCTATTCGGCATCATGAGTTTTGTCTTCCCACTCTTTATTTTCAGAGCTGGAGTCTTTCGTTGTCTCTGTGAGATGAACTTACGTTCATTCAAGTCTACTTGTAGGATATCTTTAGGAGGACAAATTTTCAAGTGTATAGGTTTAGTTGGATGTGTGTTGTTACACGACTCACATTTTAGTACATTACTGAACGAACAGCTGGGACTAGTCATGTCGTTATGGTTTTTCGTGTCAGTTGGGGTCCGTATCTTATCCAAAGGTTTCTGATCTGTTGACTCATCTAGATCAACAGAGTGGTCAGCCGTATGTGCAGTGGTGTCATGCTTATTGTTCGTGTGTTTTAAACTATTTGCTGTGTTGCAAACTGTCTCTGGCTGATTATTAACTGTAACACTCCCATTCAATTCTATCGCTTCGCGTCTCCTTACACGACGTTGACAGGGCGTAAGGTCTGGAGTGACTTTAATATTCTTGTATAGAATTAGTGAGCTAATATTTTTGCTCAACTCAATAAACTGCTTAGCATCGTTACAACAGCCAAACATAAACAAAAGGGGGCAAGTCGATCTGTCTGACTTTGCAGTTAACGTTCGGCATACCGCATGCTCTAAGGCAAATATCCCTTAGATACGTGTGTGCGGTCGGGGAGGTTATACACAACTACATTGAAGGAGGACATCACTCTCTTCGTCACTTCTTCAGCCACAAACTCCAAAATACACTCAGCTTTAGTGAGTTGCTCAAGATTTTTGTCTGTATCAAGGCCCCATATATGAGTGAGGGGTGCTAATTGCTCAAGTTTGCCGTTAATTTCGGATAGAGAGTTTTGTAGCTGTCGGATGTCATTACTATATCTATCAGTATTTTGGTGTGTATGAGGTGGACCATTGGACTCTTTAGTTTTTGAAATTTTAGATTTAGGCCTTGATAGCACATACTGTCCAGTAGACTGTGCTGATTTTTCGATGTACGTAGGTATAGTGTCTTGTATGTGAACCAGTCTTACCGTTGGCATACTGCATGTAGAGATAGAGGGGTTGCGACATAGAGAATTTGGTGACGATAGAAACATTTGTGTACAATACACATAGTTTCAGTAGTTAAAGGTTCGACATTGTCAAGCACTGAGTCGTCAGTTGTAGGGGTTACAGATTTGGACCTTTAATTTTGCTTATAAAATGGTGAAATTTCTCTTTTACTGGAGTTATTGGACATGATATGAAAATAAGTGAGCACAGTGCTCGTTAAATTAAATATAATATCTGAGTATTAGTTGTTATTAAGTATAAACCTGGTTAATACTAGGATTAGAGACTGTGAGTATATAATAAATTACAGATCTATTTACGACATAAGTCCGCAATAGGTACAATACGAACTGTAATTGTCCGTCGAATAAAAATAAGTTTTTTCCTTATTTTTCGGGGTAAAATGTACCTGATGTACAGGAGAGGATGATAATCACAGTATAATACACCCTACAAAAGAGCAAGTCGAAGAATTCCTAAACCACGTGAAAAAATGTTACCACTTTTAAAGTTTGCGCTTAAATACGGTGGGTCGAAACATTTAGCCCTACTCCAAGAACAGATTCAGATTTGTATAGTAAGGACAGAAGGCCTATGGCCTATGTTATTCCTTTTCTAGTATGCTTCTGTGAGTGTCCAGTCTTCTATTGAAAGAGTCAATTGATGGTGCGGACACCACTGCTTCAGGCAGCAGGTTCCAAGTATTGATGACGCGGTGTGAAAACCTGTATGCCACGAGTATTTTGTTCGTTCTTGGCTTTTCTATTCGCCTGCTATGTCCTCTGAGGTGTCCCGATCTAGTGGGAAGAAAGAGAGAGAATAAGTTAGGTCCAAAATCATTTCTCAGTATTCTGTACATCAAAATTAGATCTCCCCTTAGTCTGCGATAGGACAGAGAAAAGAGGTTCAGTTTTTCAAGCCGCTCTTTACATGATAAACCGCGGAGTTCCAGAATTGCACGCGTAGCTGCCCTCTGTACTTTTTCTAGTATGTCTGAGTCACTTTTTAAACAGGGGCTTGGAGCCTGAACACAGTTCTCTAACTTAGTTCTCACTAAGGATGTGTATAATGTGGTGAACATGGTAGTATCAAGCTTAGTGAATGTCCTTTTTAAAGCCCAGAGGGTTCGAAACTTCTTAACTGCGACCTCGCGGCAATGGGCCGTCGTCTTAAGATCATTGCTCACCGCCACCCCTACATCCTTATGAGACCGGACTACGGGTAATGACACATCCCCTATGTTGTACGTATTGTAGCGGTAAATAAATCCCCAAAATAAATAGCACTAAGTTTTCGACATTGGATGCTGACCATATGTTTTAGTGGACTCACCTAGCTGAAGGCGCTCGGTCAGGCATCCGCACCAGATCACGTGTGGTAACGCCTTGCTCAACATCAACCGCAATCGCTAGCCAGATTAGATCAGAGAATTCCGATATATTGGTAATCGCCAAATATACTCTTCCGATCTCCTCGACTCTGTCTTTTGATTTCTCTGGGCGGGAACGAAATATATTAGAAGGTGTTACTGGTAGAAGCGTTGTCAAACACTGAATACCTGTGACATCATCAGTATTAACCTTTGAATCCCTCAAGTGCATGTAGACACACTTTTCCGAGTTGATAGGCATTAGCCACTCTTTAGACCAGTTTATCATATTATTTGAGTCCGCCTGAAGAGTAAATGCGTCTTTGTCTCCAGTTATTACTCGCCAAATTTTTACATCGTCAGCGTATAATAACATTGGAGACTGTACTATACTTGTAAGATCATTAACGTACATTATAAAAAGTAAAGGACCTAGGACGGAACCTTGGGGTACTCCACTAAGTACTGGTCTCCAGATGGAGCACTTGGAATTTATTCTTACTTTTTGCCTACGACCTACTAGGAAATCCTTAATCCATTTTAAAAGAGGTCCGGCAATACCAACGTTTGACAACTTCACTAGCAGCCTATTAGTTGGCACCTTGTCAAAAGCCTTACTGAAATCTATGTAGACAACATCCACTGGGTTTCCTTTGTCTAGCGCATTAATCCAGAACTCCCTTGCTATAAGGAGGTTTGTTGCATAAGGTAGACCCTTTCTAAAACCATGTTGTGCCATGTTCAGCAAGTAATTGGTTTCCATCAATGCCGTTATGGTTCGTTTGATTATTCTTTCCAGTATTTTAATTACAACACTGGTGAGGCTTACGGGTCTGTAATTTGATGGAACTTGTCGTAGACCTGTTTTATGTATGGGAGTGACGATTGTGTCCTTCCAGTCCATAGGTAACACACCTTGGTCAAGTGACATTTTGAATATCACAGTCAGTGGGGCCGCGATATATTGGGCAATATGTCTCGAGATTTTGGGGTGTAGTTCATCTGGTCCTGTTGACTTCTCCATGTTTAGGGTGCTAAGAGCCTTAAGCACATCGTTTTGGTCGAAGTCCACGGTGAGCAGCTGGTTTGTTGACTCTGTAATTGGGTCTGGTTCTTTCTCTAGAGGAGGTTCCTGAGTGAAAGCTGCCCCAAAGTAGTCAGCCATAACCTCAGCTTTTTCCTGATCTTCCTCTATCATTTCAGATTCACTTCCTACTTTAATTAGGTTGGGAATCCAGTGATGAGTCCTTGTTCTGTAGTTTATGTACGAGAATATCCTCTTGGGCTGCTTGAGTGCAGATTGTGCCAGCTGCATTTCATATTTTCTTTGCGCTTCCCGAATTTTAGTTATACACTCGTTTCTTATCGATCTGTAGCGTTCCATCGTACCTGCTGTGCCAAGGCGGATGGCAACGTCCCAGCATTTCTTCTTTCGTCTTAGTAAACGCCGAATATCTCGCCCTATCCAGGGATGTCCGTGCTTTTTTTCTTTGGGACAGTCCAGGGTATGTATGGTTGAGTTACCCGATAGCATAACTGCCTGAATGGATTCCATGCCTCTTGTACTGATGCCTTTGAGTCAATTTCCCAGTTTTCAGCCGATGCTGCATATCTGCCTTCCATATGTTAGGACGGGCCGGCGCAACTGTTTGACAGCAATCTCAGCCATGAATTTGAATAAGATGACTGCATGGTCACTTCTCCCAAGTGGTGGGAGAAAAGCCGTTTGACCAACGTCATCACCGTGTGTGAAGACTAAATCTAAAAGAGAGGAAGAGTTTCTTAAGTCGTATCTTGTGGGATCTCTAATGTGTTGGAATAATGCTAATCCAATCGAGGTTTCTAACAATTTGGAGTCGAACGACGATATTGGTGACCCTACTTCTAAGTTAACCCAGTTTATATATGGTGCATTAAAGTCGCCTACTGCAAGGCTTTTACCGTTGTTAAACCAGGACTTAAGTTTACTTAGGAAAAAATCATCTGCTACACATTCTGGACTGCGATAAACTACAACTACTTCAATATCTTGCCGTCGGCATTTCAACTTACATCTCACCAGTTCACATATCCCTGAAACATGTGCTACTGTCTCAGCTAATCTTATGGTTAGGGTACTTTTCGTGTACAGAATAACCCCGCCTCCCCGTCGGTTTAATCTATCAGCCCTACTGGTTATGAAACCAGTCAACTGGATTTCACTATCTAATACTTCTGACGTTAACCAAGTTTCCGAGACAGCGATAACGTCCGGTTTTTCTTTATCCACCACTGACTTCAGCTCCGCCATTTTATTTAGTAGGCTGCGAGCATTTGTGTAGCACACTTTTAAGTCTGTGGAGAGCTTTCCCTTGCCACCCAGAGTGGCTTGGGGATCGTTTTGCTCCGAACGTTTACAATCTGAAAACCCTTAAGAACGAGGTTTCTTTCACCGTTTCGGCGACGCTCATTTATTTCCGCTTCTGCAGCTCTTCTCTTAATACGATCAGCTAGGCTGAGGTCCTCACGGACATATATTTCGGATTCAACCAGTTTACGTGAATTACTTAGAATCAGGTTCCTTTCTTCCACCTTGTTGAATGTAAACTTTAGGAGGCGGTTTTTCTGAGGACTTTCGGAATCCACCTTTTTTCCTATTCTATAAAGCTTACAAATACTAACTCCTGAAACTGTATCTGGTAGTAGTTTACTTAATGATGTCTTAATATGATTGAGATCATGTTCAAATCTTGCCTTTGGTTCAGTATCTGAAGATTCTCTTATCTTATGAAAAATGACTGATCTGTCAGAGAGATCTGTCTTTTCACGCGGTGAGGATTTTTCTTCTGATAAAGTCCCTTCCAATGTCTTGCTGACCAGCTGCGTTTTGCCTACAGCCTTTTTCTTCTTACCGAAGTCCATTTGTCACCACTCAGAACAGCCACACCTGGACTATGTGGAACGGTGACAGTTTTATCCGGATCTTCTATTTCGACTAGAGGTGTATGACTGCCGATGTCAATATCAAGCGACACTTCATTTCTCGTTAATGTCAACGGAGATTTCACGTTCCCGTCAACCGCAGTCAGGTGTTTAATGGGTCCAGTAGCAGCACTTACTACACTGACACATTCTTCATCGTCAGTGCTCCTGTTATCAGTGCTTCCGCCATCGTTTTTCTTGCAGGCCAAAGCCAATAGGCCCATAGCGTCCTGTATTAGTACCTTTTATCCGTACAGCAGAACATACAAAGCCAATGCGAGTTAGGCTTCGAACATCTTTTGTAAGCCGTCGGACTTAGTCGTGTACACATTTTGTGATAACACTTTTTACAGTCACACTGCATTCTTTCCTCAACGGAGAACAAACAATTTGGTTGCGAACATTTGTGAGTCTTACCAACCATTGTAATTCGATTTAAAAGGTTTTAAAACAAAAAATGATAACAATGTGGACACAAATGTTAGTTAAGGACTAAAAACAGGTACTCAGGGCAAAATGTAGCAAAAAATTTCAAACTATAACCAAAGAACTCTTAGTTAAAGTAGACCGAGAATGCTTTCTAGTGCAATAAGTACCAAAAGCAAGTATAATCACAACAAGTACAAAATTCACTGCCCTTTTTGAAATTGATATGAAACAGATATGACCTAAGAAAATTTTCTCAGCAGGACAACGTGGACTAAGGTATATTCCTCCGGTAATTATTAACCCGTGTCTAGACTTAGTTTTACAGAAAAAACCACCCGTTCTGCCCACATTGGTGTCGAAAGCATTTGCTCTGAAGAAACAACTACTCGAAAACCGTGAATTTCGTGGTTTGTCTTGCCATTCTACTTTCTAGTTTATAGCTCAGAAAGAGTATTCTCCCACTTGGCTAAATCCTCAAATAATACGAATATTCGAGTTTAGTATAAAACTTCTTTACTTTTAACTTTGTGCACTTGATTCAAAATCTTTCTTGTTTGGTTCTTGCCTTCAACCCACTTTCCGAGTCTCATTACTTTAGCAGTATGTCCTCTTTAAGCCTTCTGGCAGTACGTTTATGATGGCAGATTTCACCAACTCCAGAGTGTGTATATGCCATTCAGGAGGCTCGTTTTCTTATAACTCCTCTATGGTCCATATAACTAAACTAAGGACGAATCTAAGTTTTTTGAAAGTTGTGTTCACCGGTTTTGGTCAGGTTGTCATTTCCCGTCTGATGACGACTAGGAGATTTTCTTAAGTTGTTTTTAGATAGAGGTAGTTAGTTACGTGCTAACTGCTCACAAATACTTTCTATGAGATCAACGTTTTTCTAACCATTCTAAGGTTAAGTCCAGCCTTACTTCGGAACCTTGATGGTGTATTTTGTGTTTCCAAACGAGCCTACCAAAGACGCACCAATCTCATGGGTGCTGTTTATGCCCTTCCCTTCCTCTTTGTTCCCACATTATTGTGTGTTTCCCACCACTTGTGATAGTTACATAGGGACCACTTGAGACGGTGACAGTTTTATCCGGGACTTCAGGTGCTACTTTTTTTGTTTCAAAGAAATCTTCCGTTTTGCATGTTCCTTATTCAATTATTTGTACGTCCTGTTACAGCACTTACTACACCAACACATTATTTGCTGTCGGTACTCATGTTACCATTACAACTACCATCATCATTTTCGCTGGCAAACGTCAGAAGGATGATTTTCTGTTGGTCGAGTAATATCCTGCTCGAACATCAAAATATACGGAGCCGGTATTAATTAGACTTCGAGTACATATCTTATGGAACTGCTTATTTCACTCAGCATATTGCATTGCTTGCTTCAAAAGGGATAAGCAATTTGGCTGTCCACATTTGTGAGCAGGGTTAACCATTTTCTGAAAATCAACCGATAAGCGTGACAACAAAATGGATTTGAAAAAAATCACAAATCTTATCTGAAATAGAACAAGTCAAGGTCAGCCAAGTATGCTTTCGATGTATGAATTACATGTCAGTTATAAATCACTGCTCTTTTTTAAAATGTCACTCAAATACGCCAGTTAAAATAAAGGACGTACGGTTTGATATATTTAAATTGTCAAAACCAACACGTTTACGTAGGTCTTGAAATATCACTGCCTTTTCTTGTAGTACGGAACAAAGTTCCAGATTGTTTGACATAGTTGTTTGTTGTGATTAAGTAAGATAACAATAACGAAAGCGGATATCGTCCGTATTTTCATTATTATTATTATTATTATTTTCATTATTATTATATATTATATTATATATATATAGTGATAATATCATTTTTCCAAATCCTCTCAATCCTTTTACATTGGGTTGCAGTAATTTTAAATTGGATGGCCAAATGTTCTTTCTTCCGTGGAAGGAAAATATGATAAGTGTAAAAATTGATTCCATAAGATGTTTTTCCCGTTTAAATCCCATCGTATGCAAAAAGTGCTAAAACCTGACTCCCTTTAGCCTTGTGTATTTTGCTGTATGGGTAGGATGCTACAGATATAGGAGGCTATGAACCTCTTGGTTTTGGCCTGTAGGAAGAAGGATGGTGGTTGCCCCGGTAACACGAGTACTGACAAAGAAGGATGTGTCGGTGTAGTATATGCTGTTACGGGACGTGCCAAACACCCAACTGTGACTGGCGGAAAGCAAAATTTCCTAGGAAACTGGCGAAAAGCGAAATGTCATTTGATAATAGTTGTCATGATTCTACAGTAGAAATTTAGGACCTGGATGAAACCGTCACCGTTTCTACTAGCCGTGATGTAGCGTTTCAGCGTGATGAGATTTTGACGATCGTACAGAGACAAATCGAAAGCAAAAACGCACGGGTAGTATTCACTTGCTTGTCGAGCCATCAGTGAACTTTCATTCTGAGTCACAATATACACTACCAAAGTTGCAAAGTAAGATAAAACTCCACCCTAAATTGGCTGGGAAAAACCTAACCTCATCGAATATTATATTAAAGAATTTGTTAGAATCAAACGACCTTCATCTCAAAATTAAACACGCGCATGATTTGTAAGAGGTCGAGGTATTTATTCAGGACGGTCACGAAGTTAAACCATGGGTTCTCGCGCACACGTTACATGAGGATTTTGAATGTCGTTATTTACCAGCTATTAACAACATTTTTTCCGTCACACGTCAATTTTCGTAATCTTCGTGCTTATTAAGAAGGTTTTATTCCTGTTAATTGGTAGTTCGGTGTATTTGTTGCTCACAACCTGGGTGAATGTTTATTTAGCCTAATGCGATTATTTGTAACAATTAAAACTCAAGCAAATGAAATTCACGATTTTTGAGGTCAAAAACAGGCCACAACTTATTTACACAATGCAACATTTCAGCGAAACTTCTAAGCTGATGCATTACTACAAGTTGTCGTCACGAAACGAGTACTTATAAAGCAAAAACTCAGTTGTTTTTAATTTCCACAAACAGTTACTCGTTAGGACTATCGGTATATCTTTGTATGAAACGAAGAAGACGCAAAAAAATTGGGCGAATGTTCGTTGATGCATCATTATTACTGGCACAATAAGCGCAACAACTGATGGAGATAAATGAGTTCACAAGTCGGATATGTAGTTAAGTTAAAAATACTACTACAAAGAACTTCTTACAGTCAACAGTTCCCGTCAGGTTTCCACACTTTGTTGTATTCCTATTAATATCTTCTATCGTGAAGATGTAGTGACCTACTTTTATCAAGAGAACGCGATTAGTGTAATGGAAACAGTTATTTTTATAGCCAGTTTTACCAGAGGTTGTTTCACCGTACTTGTTTTTTTTAAATGTGCCAAAACACATACATTCTTCCGTTGGTTGTGACCTTGCACGAATTCGGTTACGCTCAGTAACAATACTTGTAATCTGGCACGATATCGGTATTTTTTCTATACCACGAGATCGCCAACAAATACATATCGACTACAGCCACCAACGGCCTTCTGCTATTTGGTCTACGGAGGACCTTGTCGGTTAACTGGCACGTAGTTTTTACTGTAGTGGTGTTCATAGTCAACCGTGACTCGATGCCACACTACAAAGAATATTACACAAAGACGAGAGTAAGGGAAACTAAAGTCTTACCTACTTATTGATGATTCCCAAGTAAGAATTGGTTTTGTTGAGTCTGTATATACTGTTTGCTTCGTCTGGGTAGTGAAATTGCTGTTATAATGTAAGATTTGAGTGTTATCTATCTTCCATCGACTGCAATATCTAAGAATATCATCAACTATACAGTTTATATGTCGCATTTGATCGAGCTTATTTAATAATAATATATTTATGTATGAGCAGGTACACGCCAGTTTTACAGGCCTGATCTACAAATTACAACATTTGTCGGCACACAACATGCTTCCCAACTTATTAAGTTTATGGTTGATATAAAGTAGTCTCGTAGAGCACCTGTTGTAAACCATGACCTTGAGGGGACACGTACGTCAAGTTTGTTCCAGATGTCAAAAGTTTCATAGCCGTGCCCTCAGAGCAAGACTCTGAAGAAAAAAAAGAAAGAGAAACAGAGGAGCAGATAGGTACTTGGATATGAACGCCAAACGTTGCTTAACATTGTGTAAGAGAAAGGACAGAGGTATAATAAATTAGAATAAATTCATATTATATCTTGTTCGAGTGAAATGAAGTCAGAGGCTCCATATTAGAGAACGTAGTAATAAAGAACAATGAGTTGTGTCGTTGAACGAGTTGTAATAAGCTCACATGAAGGAAAGGAAATCAAGGCTGGTACATGGAAAGCGGTTTATTAGAAGGGTGTGCATATAGAGGGTGAAGTGTTAAGAATGCTAATGACTATATCTTTTGTTGTTTAACTTTTTTTGTTTATCCGATGCCAGCCACACAATCCTAGTGTAAAAGTCCGATTTAGCATGTTATAGGTTGTCTTAGTAGAATATCTAGTTCAGCATAATATTGGAAACGTAAGTCTGAGTGGTGAGCGTAGGAAGACAATCTATATCACAGATTGATTGACTTATTCTCAATCATAAAGAGCCTGATACATACAAAATGTTGTACCCCACAAACACAGGTGGATTGAAGTCATCGCCCTCACCGTCAATGCTTGCTGGTCAGCAACTCCACCATCCCTCCTTTTGTGGTGTTAGGTTTATTTAAGCTTACTTTCGGAAATGTGTCATACCTCACACAATCCTCTGTGTTTCATAACCTGTTGGAAAACACTATTTCTATAAGTACCACTTTGAGAAGGGTATAATGTAGGATAGTTGTTTATTAAAGCAGGCGGATAAGTATAGAAGTATATGAGTTGTAGATAAGGTAACGAGCGGAGAAATAATAATAATTGCTAGTCAACACAGTGTACAGAAGAGTAAAATGCTAACAAAGAATAAACAAGAGGAAAAATCCACTACATTGGTACTGATGTTATTTTGTGTTGTCCTGGCCAGTTGATGTGTAACAGGCTCCATAGATGCAAGACCACTGGTATTAGGCAGTCGATTGTGCGGTTCTCTTGACGTTTTAGGGTTGGAAAATAAGAACGAGCAGTATACAACGATAGGTCTAACAATAATTTGTAAAGAAGGATTTTAGGTTTATATTGGTAGAAATTACGGAGAATGAAGCCAAGCAATTTCCGCATTTTAGATGCTTCGGCTGAGATGTGTTCAGAGAAATTAAGACTGTGTGAGTAAAGTACCCCTAGGTCAGTTACTGATACCAGTATGGGCAGTGTATGGATGTTAAGTGTCAGTTTTATTTTAAGAGATGTGTCTTCTATACATAACCAACCGCATTTCTCTTTGTTTAGCTCTAACCTCCAGAGTTTCCACCAGTCGTCTACCATGTTGAGTTTATGTTGGGTTGTTGGATTGTAAGAGTTCGTTTTATATATGATAGTAGCATATGACGGCAAGGACACATGTATGTCAAAATTTGTACACGATCCAGCTTACATCTGCTCGCAATACTTTTTACTTTTAGGTAGACAGGACGGGACGACCTCGACGAAAATCATCTGCAAAATGTCCCCAAACCAGACAAAGTTTCTCCGAAATAAGGAAGATTGGGAAGTTACGAAGCAACAATCGATCCAACGTGTGCACTACATGACAGAGAGGGGTAAATCAATGTTCTTACCAATGATTTTGTGGTTTCGCTGCAACAAAAGACCACTGAAACAAGACAACACTTGATATTAGTGCATCTCAACAAACCCGCAGAAACTGAAATACGGGCGTTCAAGGTCGTTGCAACGCAACAGCGGGCGACTTTGAAAGGATCTAACATTTTACCATGCTTTTTTATTCGTAGCACCTTATCATATAACTATAACGAAGTTCAGTTCGAAAAATTGATAAGAATAGGCGGGAGGACCGATAAAAGTGTTGAAGCCTGAACATGCATATACCCCAAGATAATCATAAGGTATGAAAAAAGACGAGATCTTTCGCTAAGTAGCGTCGTAGTCACGACATTACCGATATTGGGGCAATATTTGGTATGTTCCTAGAATAAAGAATGAAAAGGAAGATGGCACTCGCTGAACTAGAAACTCGTCTGCAGAGTGGCAAGGGAAAACCCCCACCTACAGTGGTTTCGAATTGTCAGGTTTTGAAAGTGGATGCTACCAATGCCTATGTTGATAGGTCGTTCTCCCTAGGAGTTTTATATGAAAATTCTCGTAGTCTAAGAAATAAATTTCACGATCTAGGGGAATTAGTGGACAACTTAATGCCACTCAGAGTAGTTGTGACAGAAACTTAATTAGTCCACGATTTCGACATTACTCCAGAATTATCCGGATACTACTACCTAGGAAGTTATAGACATAGATATAGGAAAAGAAATGGCGTCCTTTTACACATAGCCAATAACACAATATCCGCCTTTTTGCTTGCGAATCCCATCACAGTGCAACGTGTGAAGTCATTAGCTGTGAGTTCACTATGGGATGTTTTACACTTAATGAGTATCAATTGGAATGCTTTTTCAGTTTCAGTTTGGGAAGGACAGGAGGCTTGATGGCCTATGTTAGTCCTGGCAATAGTGGTCTCTCAGTTGATCCAACTTTCTTTTGAAAGAGTCGACGGATGGAGCCTCAACCACGTACTGAGGTAGTGAATTCCACTCGTTGATGATTCGATGGGAAAGTCGATAGTCAGCTGACAAGTAATTTGTTCTGGGCTTGTTAACTTTTTTCGGAATGTCCTCGTGAATTCTCTGTTTTGGAAGACGGGAAAAATGAGGGCATATTAGATGCAAATTTATCACTAAGCAATTTGTAGACTGTAATCAAGTCGCCTCTAGTTCTGCGATATGACAACAGGAAAAGGTTCAGCTTGGCCAGTCGAGATTCATACGGAAGCTTAGCTATTCCGGGAATCAGCTTAGTTGCCGTTCTCTGAACCTTTTCCAGAAGCTCACTGTCTTTTTTAGGTAGGGGCTGGCCGCTAGTATGCAGTACTCAGGTTTAGGACGAAAGAACACTGTATACAAAGTCAAAAACGTCTTAGCGTCGACATGACTAAAAACTCTACGTAAGGTTCTAAAACCTTTGACGGCTATTGCACGGCAGTGTGCAGAAGTCTTTAAGTCTTCACTAACGATGACTCCTAAGTCATTATATGTCTGGACGACAGGTAGCTCAGTGTTATTCATCGTGTATGTATCTGTGCCTTGATGACCGATATGCGTCACAACACACTTGGAAGTATTTATCGGCAACTGCCATGTTTGAGACCATTCAGATAACTTCTTCAGGTCATTTTGAAGTTCTAAGCTATCACTCTTACATCGTATTGTTCTCCATATCTTGACATCGTCAGCATAAAGCAAGACCGATGATGATGTTAGAAGAGGAAGGTCATTTACACACAAGAGGAATAGCACTGGCCCCAAAACTGTACCCTGGGGCACTCCACTAAGCACAGTTTCCCAGCTAGATAACTTTGAGTTCACCCCTACTCTTTGTTGACGCCCAACTAAGAAGTCTTTTATCCACATCAATAAATTGCTACCAACCCCGACTTTTCTTAACTTATATAACAGCCGGTTGTGCGGAACTTTGTCAAAAGCTTTACTGAAATCAGTGAAGGCCACGTTTACTGGTAGCTTTTGGTCCTTAAGAGCGCACCAGCTTTCACGAGCCACTAATAAGTTGGTGAGACAAAAATAACCTGTTCTGAAGCCGTGCTGCTTCTCCGAGAGGATCCGGATTTTATCGAGATACTTTAAAAGCTCCTTCCGAATAATCTTTTTTAAGATTTTAACAACCACACTAGTTAGGCTAACGGGGCGGTAGTTCTCAGGTTTGTGTTTCGTACCTGTTTGGAAGACAGGACTTACTATGGCATTTTTCCAGTCTTTCGGTAAACGACCCTGCGTAACGGATAGGTTATAGCATATATTTAAAGGGCTTGCAACGAAGTTAGATAATTCCTTCAGTAGCCTAGGATGTAATTCATCGGGCCCCGCGGATTTACCTATGTCAGGCTTATTTAGCAGACCAAAGACATCGAGTTCTTTAATGGTCACGCTATCCATTGCATGTATGGGGATCTGTATATGCTGACGGGAAGGGCGCTTCTATGGTATATACGTTGCTAAAGTAGTTCGAGAACGCTTGAGCCTTACCAAAGTCGTCCTCCACTAATGATGAAGCAGTACTGTCACCCCATAGAGCAGGAATATTCTCTTTTCTCCTTGTCCTTTGGTTTATATAGGAATACAAGCGTTTAGGACATTCTATGGGTTCCTTAACAATGTTTTCTTCGTACAACTTTCTAGACTTGCGGAGGGTCGAGGTACAAGAATTCCGAGCTTTTCGATACTGAGATTTTGTCTCATCGGTCCATAGTAATCTAAATCTATCTCACATTTTCCTTCTCTTACGGAGAAGAATGAGGACATCCAGACTGAACCATGGTGAGGAGTTTCTCGAACCCCTTGGTATAGTCCAAGGGATGTGGGGTGTGGTAACTTTTAAGTATGAATTTCGAAATGCGTTCCAGGCCGTTTCAATGGAGGACTCTGGGTTTACTGTTCGATCTATTAATGATGCTGAGTGCATGATGTCTGGTATGTTTGCTTTCCAGACGTTGGGTCTGGACTGGACTGACGCGTGCTCATGACTGGCAGTTATATGGAAGTCAAAAGTTAAAACTGCGTGATCACTTTTACCTAGGGGTGGCATATGATGGAGGTTCGCATCCTCATAGTGAGTCAGTATAAGATCTAATAAGGATAATTCAGTGTCCGGATCGTACCTTGTCGCTTCTTTCACATGTTGCACTAAGGCACATGTGATAACCCCATCAACTAGTTCCTGCTCGAAGGAATTCTCCGATAATTAGTTCGCAGATTTTCCCAGTCTACCATAGGTACATTGAAGTCGCCTAGGATTAGACATCGACCACTTTGGGACCAAGTATTGAGACTGCTTAACAGGATCTCATCTACCTCACAGCTTGGACTGCGATAGACCAAACCAATCAGCAGCTCTTGTCCCTTGCATTTCAAGCGGCAACTAACTAATTCACACGTCCCACTCTCATGGGATACACCATCGATAATCGCAAATGGGATAGCATTCCTAACGAATAGAGCTACTCCCCTCCTTTGCGCTTTTGTGTTCTGTCGGCTCTTACTAACGTAAAACCCTCGAAATCAAGTTTCATACTATCTATAGCCTGTGTCAGCCAGGTTTCTGTAACTGCGATTATGTCTGGCTTTGTAGAGTCAATCTGTACACCTAGTTCCGATCGCTTATTAAGTAAGCTTCGTGCATTGGTGTAACAGATCCGAAGCCTGTGTAAGTGCCTTCGTGCTTCACCCAGAGTGGCTTCGGCTCTGTCGAAGTCTTACAACCTGAAAGTTTACAATTTTTATGTCCTTTTCGCCAGCGTCTAACCTAAGTTGTAGTTCTTTCTCGGCTTCTCGTCTTTTAACACGGTCTGCAAACGGTAAGTCTTTTCGGATAAAGACTCCTGAACCCTTTAATTTGTATCCATTCTGTAAAATTAGGTCACGTTCGTTCGAAGAGCTGAATACTACTTGAAGCAGTCTGGAATGATTTGGTTTCGAGTCCGCTAGACTCCCTAGTCTGTACACCTTTAGCAAGGTGACCCCGGTCATATTTTGAGGCATGAGTTGATTAAGCAGCTGCCTAATCAGTACAATGTCATGCTCGAATTTTGCGAGAATTTTTTGAAATAAAAGACTTTAGGGATGTATAATATGACATTTGGACGGAAGCCAGGTGTTTATCTATTGAGGGTTTTATCCATATGTAGCAAAAATATGAGCTAATTACGAGAATTTGTGTGCAAAAAGATAAATTCTGGCTAATGGAATTGTAGTGTGTGCTACTTATATCGACATAAGTAGTATATAACGCTAGTCAGGAATAAAATGTCTGGCAGCAAAAGGTTGATAAGATCAAGAAGGGAAGAACAGGAACAGAAAACAATTGGTACAGAAATGCAGGAACAATGAAATCTGAGACAATTAATAAACATTTTGCAAATGAAGTATTTGAAGTGTGAATTTTTTATTTTACTAAGTAGCTCTGTAATTTTGTGCTATATATAATCGACTGTCTTCACTTGTTTTCTCTTTCACTACAAAATGTTAGTAGAATTAACTAATTGTAAAATTCAGGTCTGAAAAGTCACAGGTTTATTACATGGTAGTGAACGAAAAATTGATATAGTTAAACAGTTGTTATGACTTGTAACCGCCAATTAGGGAGCAGCGAATTATCGATCGGACCAAGGGCGCGTAAAACACGTGTGACCAATCTAGAGTCTTGATTGGTCCTGCTTTCCACCTAGCCCAGCCAGTTAAGTCCAGAACACCAATCCGAGCATCTGCAATATGAATCATGTATTTCAAACATACTCTGTTTATATACCAATCAAACAGACCACAACGTACCATAAAATAGAAAACAACATTTTGTACAAGATTTGGCCAAATGTGGCCGTGAATGTGGGAGGTAGTTATTAATAGACAGGGAATAATTCAAGAATGGAAAATCGTATAATAACAGTTCACAGGTTAAAATAAAGCTCATAGTAAGAGAGACATGAATATGAATAGTTTAGTTAATTGAGAATTATACAACAAAAATATACGCACACTATTGGTCCATAAATAGATCCCAAAAAATGACCACTCATTATGCTTATTGGGACACAACAACAATTTGAAATATTGTGCAAAATTTAACAGTTATCTTTTTACATATTTCACAAAACGTTTGAATCTCTTGTCATTTAGTTTTGCCATCTGTCTTTAATTCATCTTATCATTCTGTTATGACTTTAAGTTGGGTCGATTTTTACCCTGTGCTAATTGTTGTGTCCTTGACTGAAAACAACTAGAGAGCAGCGTATTTATCGATCGATCCAATGACACGTAAACACGTACGGACGGCCTAGAGTCTCGATTGTTCTCGCTTCCCTATCTAGCTCAGTCAGTTGAGTCCAGAACACAAGTCACAACCTCTGAGATATGAATCATTATATTTCAGACATACTCTATTTATATACTAATCAAACAGACCACATCGTACCATAAAAATAGAAAACAACATTTGTACAATATTTAACGGATGAAATAAATAATGGCCAATAGGAAATGTCATCACTAGGCTTAACATGATAATGATTGGCACATTATTCTGCATTCATAACATATTCATTCACTATTCTGATGGAAATCTATCTAATTCCTGTTTAATAATAATCATGTATGTACAAATCAAATAATGAAGACGAACATTTCCCTAGAAACATACAACTTCTCAGAGCATACAGTGGATAAGTGAATAAATAAGAATAATAAATTCGGAATAAAATATCGTGATAACAAAGAAATCATTGATAAGAAGTATGAAAGTTATAATAGATTACATAATATATTGAAAAGGATAATAAAGTGAATAATGAATATAGTCGCTAACATCCATAAGATTATATACGAACTATCAATCACATGTTGAAGTATAAAAAACATATTGCCTAGTTGAATACTCAATGTTTTATTAACTTGAATTACTTGAACAGTAGTCGTATTGGGTACGCGTTCTGATAACTTGTTGTTTATAATTTTCTGTGTGAGATTTGTAGGTTTAGTTCTTCTGATCGAGGATTTTGCTGTACCGATGATATCTTGAACCGGAGTAGTTAGAATATCGTTCTGAACAGTACAATTTTCACTATTCTAGAAAAAGAAACAATGTGACCATATGATTTACATTTCAAAGGAGTCATCGCTAATAAACAATATACGACTTGGTATGGTGGTAAATGTGGTTTCGAAAACATGGATTCTTCTAAACTTGAATTATTACTCGAGCAGCAGATGAAACTTATTTAGACGTTGACAGATACAAAGCTTACGTCTAATACTCAACCAAGTAATCCTAATCCTACTATTACCGCACCATTAGTTGATGGTATCGCTAACAGTATCTCCGAGTTTCATTACGATCCGGAATCCAATGTCACGTTTGATATGTGGTTTCGACGTTACTAAGACTTATTCAGATTTCACTTTGCTAACCAGGATGATGCTACCACAGTAGAAGTCCTCGGCAGAGATCCTGATGGGAAGGAATTTGTGGACAATCCACAGTCTGATGTGATCAAGAACCACACCATCTCAGACCAAATCTCAGAAGCTACCAGCGTACGAGGCTGGATGCCCGGTGTTTGCTCGAGACTACAGAGCGAATCACGGTCCTTGGATCGAAGCACGTGTGGTTGGAAGAATAGGCCAAGTTATGTACGAGGTAAAGGTGGGAAGTGACACGTGGACTAGACACGGAAACCAACTACGGAAGCGGATAGCCCCAGACCGCCCATCAACAGGAGTAAATCTTCCCCCTTGACATCCTGCTTGATACCTTCAACTTATCAGCAGCCTCACCACGAGAAGAAGCTCAACAACAAGCCGATCTCTGTTTCAGAATGTGGCCTCTCCAAAAGCGGCGAGCAACAGTCAAGATCCAAGTTGACCGCATGAAAAAACGCTATTAAAAAGGGAAGGATTGTTCGGGACGACAGATCTCCAAAACTCATGTTTTGTAATTTTATCTTTGTGGAGCTTGTATGCAGATGTATGTTTGGGCATTTATTACCACCCACGCACATAGTCGATTGACGAACTTATCGATTAAATGTTTAGAAAACTTCCATGGCAATATCGATTACATATATATTTGTATATATACGTCTTGAATTGTCTTTGTTGTGATCGCTCGTTTCTGGCTGTTTGCAAAATATACTTCTCATTCCAAGCTTGGACGTCTCCCTCTAGTTAGCGGGGCTGGGACACATCAATAGCTAGCGCACTGATCTTTGGTCACGAGTCTTGCATCTCGTTTGCAGATTAAGCGAACTCATGGCAGCTTCAAACCTAACAATAAAGTGAATAATAAATAGAGCCGCTAACATCCATAAGATTATATACGAACTATCAATCACATGTTGAAGTATAAAAAACATATTGCCTAGTTGAATACTCAATGTTTTATTAACTTGAATTACTTGAACAGTAGTCGTATTGGGTACGCGTTCTGATAACTTGTTGTTTATAATTTTCTGTGTGAGATTTGTAGGTTTAGTTCTTCTGATCGAGGATTTTGCTGTACTGATGATATTTTGAATCGGATTAGTTCGAATATCGTTCTGAACAGTGCAATTTTCACTATTCTAGAAAATGAAACAATGTAGCCATATGATTTACATTTCAAAGGAGTCATCGCTAATAAACAATATACGACTTTGTTTGGTTGTAAATGTGAATTATTTTCTTTTTTTGGTTAGCGTTTTTTTATCGAGTTTGATAAAACTAGAAAGTAAGGCCCAGGACAAAGTGGTTTGGGTAATGCTGGTCGGCGGTCTATGCCTCATTGGCAGTAACATGTGAAAGTAAATAATGTTTGTAATCTGTGAGGAAACGTAGCGTGCCCACTACATGTTCTCTATTGAATCCCTGTTTAAGTACTACTTTAGTGAAGATTTCTAGAAGGCTTTTTATTTCACTGGACAGTAAGTGGAATTTGAATAGATGATATGCTATTATGTCTGTTAACTGTAGAATATGTTTCTAGACTGACCGCTGAACAAACAGAGAATCGGAGATTGAAAATGATTGTAAATATAACTTGATTGCGGTGTATGTGCTGAGAATGTGGTCTAGAAACGTGACGGAAGTTGCTGGATCGATAGAAAGGCAATCAACGTGTCAAAGTCATTAGTGCTGGTCGGGCTTACAATAGATCGAGTCAGAGACACCAATCTATAGAGTAGATAACAGATCAATTTAGAAGTAGCATTCTGATTAGTGACTCGTCACATGATATTAGTCAGCAGGTTTCAAGATTTCACAGTATGCTTACAAACATTTTGAAGCACCTAAACGTCGTCAACATCTTTATCTGCACTACATGGTTCGCTGAAATCAACTGGATGGAGTACACGACGACTATGAGGTTTACCCAAAGTTGATAAGTCGTGTCTTTCTCTCCGTCCACTTTTATGTGTGTACAGTTCTTCCTAGATTTATCCGTCAATTTTTTAATCACACGAATTGTGTGCACGCCAATCATTTTCTACTGATATTTCTAAGCTAGTCAGTAAATATTACAAAATATGGTTGTTTTGTGGAAATATAAATGATCTCTATGATGAAATTGAGTGAAAAGTTATACCAATTTAGCCTTAAAAAGAAGAAAGTTACACAGATTCCTTGTTTTAAAAGATATTGAAGTGAAACAACGAAGATTTTCTATAAACACTGATACAAAGTATAGACACATAAAATTTTAATAGAGTCAGTAAGTTATTCGTATTTTCAATAGAACCAATTATAGGCTAACAATGTGACGAAACTAATTTCAAAGAATAACATAATACTTAATGGTACAATAGAGTAAAAGTCGAATCTCTTACCTGTATTTGACACTCTCCTTTCTTCCACATTCTCGCATAACTATCATGAGTATTAGTACACTTTCTTGTTCTTGGACACCAATAACATTTTGTAACGAATGCACCTGGTTTGAGACATTCACCGCATGATGTTTGATCAGAGCAAACTTGAACATGAAAAAAAAATAAGATGTGTTGATAAGGGATTTTTCTTTGTGAACACTTATTACAATAGTGTCAATATAAACTACATGGACTATTTACGAGACCTTGCAGTTCTTTGTCAATAGGTGTTTAATGCAACTTTAATTCTTATAATGTTTTATATGTGAATTATGTTATTTGTTTTTTATGGATTTTTTGATTTTCTTTTTTTTTCTCGTTTTTTATTATTATTTTTTAATTTCATTTTATCTCTTCAATAGTTGAGCTCATGAGTCAATCGAAGATAGACTGCCTAAGAAAACCTGAAAGTACTGGACGGCCGTTTCTTCCCATTGTGGGACTCCTCAGATGTGCGTATCCGTGATCCTGTCTCGTGAGTACCTATCAGTCTCGTGCGCGGACGCTTAATTGTTAGACCACTGAGCCGGTAGGCATCCAATGGTGTTAATGTCTAACTTCAACTAATCCACGAAATTGATCGACAAATCTACTATTGTCTCTAGTGAGCTACCGTCTCACAAAAGACCTGGTTGAACTCTACTGGTCACTGCTGCTCACTAGAACTCCAGGATATACATTTTGAAACCAGTCACCAGTGAGAATATGTTGATTAGTATCTAATTTCTGTTTGTTTTTAAATATTCTTATATTGAGTTTAATTAATATCATCATTGTTTTATTCGCCTATATAACCTAAATATTATATTCATTCACAATATGTAGTTTAATAGTAAACTGTTTATACGATTTTACATGAGATAGAGTATTGTGCTACTGAATGAATAAGAAGACTGTCCGGTGAATAAAATCTCTTTTTCACCAATTTCATTTACTTATAATGTACGATCATGCAATCGTCTAGTGAAAAAGTGGTAAGTTGTGAATAGTTTTCCATTAAATAGCTCAAAGTGGGAGTTTAATCTTCGCACAATTTCGAATTACAGGGCGACTAAATTGTTTTCATTAGACATTTTGAATGTCCACTTTTCAGAATTTTTGCTGCAGTATCACTTTCAAACTAGATGTTTATGGAGAGAGTCTTCTTTGCTGCTGTGGACACTCTTTCACGTTGTTGTTTTGACTTCAGATTTTTTTCAATGAATCAAGGTGGATAGTCAGTATTGATCAGTATCTACCTTAGTTTATCAATTTTGATATCGATCGTATCTTCGGTACAGATACGTTTAACCCATATACAGAGAGAATGGATTAGGTTTCTGTTTTCTTCCAGTGTAATCCAAATTTGAAAATTCATGTATTAACCATTTCATATTGGCTTTCTCTATTTTGATCTTTGCAGAGAACCGTCAGATCGTTTAACCAAAACATTTAAGAAGTGGAAATCTGAATACGACTTTGATTCAGTCGTGAACTTAATTAGTTAATGACAGTTAATAAATACATCCACGATGTCGTTGACATTGATATTTTTGTCACAAACGTGTCGTCTTAGTAATCCTTGTATAGACAGAAGCTGTCAAGTGATGACCTTAGTATAGTGTTTTGGAGATTAGCTATAAAACGGTCAGCTAAAAGTGGCTCGAGCAGTGATCTTATCGCTTTGCCGTCAGTTTGTCTATAGAACTCATTGTCGAATTTAAATTGAACGTCAAGAGTGCATTGGAGTAGTATTTCCTTTAAATAATGTACACCGATATCGAGTCTGTTGTTTTCAATATAAGCACATAGTAGGCAGTTTATTTCCGTTGGAGGTACATTTGTAAAACTAGAGGGTATATCTAGTGACGTCGTTTTCTTTCCGGTTACGTTAACACTTGATAGTGCATCAAACAAATCACCAGTGGTGTATCTATCTAGTTGATTTCTGACTGATCGAAGAATTCCAGCTAGCTATTTGGTGATGGCATGATATGGCGAGTTACTCATATCTAGTACAGGACGTAGAGGGATATCTTTCTTATGTACATTAGGTAGGCCATATAGTCGTGGAATAATGAATCCAGTTGGTCTAGGTTTTTCATTAAAGTTTCTATTGGTAATTGATTTGTTGTTTACTTCCTAAGAGATTTTTGTTAATTTCTGTTCACTTTGACTTGAAGCAACTTTTTAGACTTTTTCTTTTAGGAATTTGTTGGTATCAGAGAGAATACAAAATACTCTCAAAACATAGTTATTTCGATTCACGATGACAATCACGGCACCTTTATCTGGGTGACCCAGCACTATATCAGTGTTTCTCAATAGATCCAATAGTTGAGATTTATATTCTTAGAAATAGTCGTTTAGTATTTGACCCTGTATTGGTATATCGATTGTGACAGTTTACAATGATTGTTTTAAGTTGTTCGACTTCTTTGTTAAATACAGGGATAAAGCCATTTGTTTTATGGTAAATGAGGCTTTCGAAGTGAATTTGTGTGTTATGCTCATTGAAACTTGTGGAAGTGTCATATAATTTTGGACCTAGCGACAATACTTACTGACATACTTACGCCTATTATCCGGCATGAAAGAGTATAGGTGGCCCACTAGCATTCTCCAACCAACTTTGTACTGAAAAATCCTTTCCAGTTCCTATTCATCGTTTTCATACCTGCTTCCAATTCTCGGCGCCGTGTGTTCACTGACCTACCTCTTTGTCGTTTTGCTTCATGATTCCAAGTTAACGTTTGCCTCGTGATGCAGTTTAGTGATTTCCGTAATGTGTGTCCTATCCACTTCCAACGTCTTTTCTTAATTTCCTCTTCAGGTGGAAGCTGGTTTGTTCTGTACAACAGTAAACTGTTGCTGATGGTATCCAGTCAACGGACATTGAGTATCTTGTGTAGACAATTGTCTATAAATACTTGTACTGTTTTGATAATGGTTGTGGTAGTTCTGCACGTTTCCGCTCCGTACAGTAATAGATCTGTCTTGTGATTAAATTGTGGATAAAGTGATATTACTAAAATCTGTTTGTCCAATCTCTGACTCACTACCACAACAACAAATTTGTAATTTTTATTCATTATTATTATTATTATTATTGTTTAAGCATCATTAATTAGGCGTTCACGTGCGAGACCAAACGTCTTGGGTTCAAAAACTGTGTGCGGGACCGTGTACACACAGTGCTGAGGAGTCCCATAATACGCCGAAATGGTGGTCCAGTGCTTTTAGGTTTTCAATGGCGGTCTAACATTGATTCATTCATGGTATCAATCTAAACTCATTAATCTCCACAACCCAATACTTATAAGACAATTACTGACATTATTAAAATCTTAAATTTTCCAAACCTAATTTGAATACCTAATTAAAGTATGTTTCTGTCTTATTTGATACAATATTTATGTGACTGTAAAAATATGGATGGAATAAAAACAAGGTTAAATAGAGTGATCACAGTTAATTATAAACAGTATTATTGATAATTGACATTTATGTACCAATAAGGTTTTCGGATCGTGTACAGTTAGATGCCTGGTACGGTCGAGAGTGGGGAGAGTCCGTTCTCCCTCTTGAAATGCTCTCACATGGCCACGCGTATATAGCCTCTGCCAGGGAAGTCATACTCATTGCCTTGTTGTGGCGGGGGTGTTGTTTACGAAATTGAGAGGATGAAAAGCGAATGTCCGGTGCTTTAACCGGATTCCAAACCAATGGTGCATATGGACTCCAGTATCCTGAGGGAACAAATCGCGTATGAACCAATTGTTGGTCACCGGATACTATGGGACTGCATCTCCTCACGATGCTCCACTGCCTTGTGGATCAGACCTTCAGGTCGAAGGCTCGGAGTGTGGCTCCCTAAGAAAACCACCTGTTTCGGTCTGGGCACTCGAGCAGTATCACAGCCTTCACACAAATCGAATGATTTATGTGGCGCATATCTACTTGGTGCCTCCTTGTACTAATGTTTATGTGTTTAAATAATAAAAATAATAACATGCAAAACTACTTTTCATAGTAATAATAATTATAATTATCATTATTATTATTATTATTATTATTATTATTACCATCAGTAACAGTAGTATGGTTTGTGCTACTGATGTTAGCAGATATAAGTAGTATGTATCACCAATCGAGAGTGGAATGCTTGGAGACAGAAAGTTGAGGAAATCGAGAAGAGAAGGAGAACAGAGAATAATTGGTATGGAAACGAAGGAACAACAAATTTTGATATAATTGATGAATTATTTGCAAATGAAGTATTTACTGTATGGTTCTCAGATTTGACCAAGAAATTCTGTAATCCATTGCTGTTCTCATTCCCTACAGTAGTGGTATTAGGGTTATTATAATAATAATAGATTTCAGTATTATGTTTATCACGATATGAAACCCTCGGCACACAATAGTTCAACAAATTTCTTTTACCAAAATGATTCCAATAGTCGATGATTACATACATGTGTATATGAAGTAAGTGAATGAGCTGTCTAGAATTAAACGTTATTTTAATAAGGCAAAAGTCTGTACAACTTTTAATTAGAAACATGTTTGAGAATACAGACTATTGTCTAGGTCAACTCTTACAACCTGTTCTACACGTAGTGTCTTTACAACATAAAGTATTGTAGAAGTTTCATACTTTAGCTTGCGTGCATGGATTCTAATGTATTGACATCTCGTTCTTCTACTAGAAGATATACATGGAGAAAGACATAAATGAAGTTGACGTTTGGTATCTGACAACACCTACTAGCAGTTTTCAAGATTTTAGATGACCATCCACAACTATATATTATTAATGACCTTAAAAGAATCGCGATACACCTTGCTAACTGCCTTTAGCCCTTTTCACAATACAGAAAAATCTTATCTCAAAAGCCCGAGAAAGGATAATGGAGAACAGTAAAGTATAATGGGTAATATTGAAGAATCGACAAATCGTTAAGGTAAATGTCAAATAATCCCAAAATTATGCAGCCTTTTTATGTAGTAAGTCATACGGAAAATTTTCTTCGATAACAATAAAATATGAGAAGATCTTTGACGTTGTTTTTACTACATAATCTCTTATGCTACAAAGTCTATGTGATTCCAACAAGGTGCTTAAGTACTATTCATGTATCAGGTTGAGATTAACAGTTTGATATTTAAATGGATTAATTGTGAAACAAGAATTCATTTATTGTAACGGGATATGAAGAAGAAGAAGAAGAAGAAGAAGAACAAATCAGAACTAAACCATGGAGCACGTTCACGAGTTACATACCTCCCTACATCAATGATGCAAACTTAATCTTAATAGACATTTAAACGAATGTAAGAAAATCAATTAGATTTTGTTCACCTAATGATAAAAACGAAGCGATAATCATATAATTAAAAATCAATAATTCGTTTTAACTCCACCTACTTGGATCTGGTATAAATTCCATTAAGGTGTTCGACTTTATCAAGAATGCAGGAACTTTTATCGCAGTGTTTTTGTAATGAGGTGAATAGGCATAATCTATAAAAAAAAAAGTCAAAGAAGCACAATCATATGAATATGAATATGAATTACTACAGTATAAAGAAGGAATTCACAAGGAAATGTAAATCACTTTAAAACTTACAGTTGAATATTCAATTGTGAAGGATTCATAAATAAATTTTCATAGTTTGATTATATTTTTGCATATCATCACTAGGTATTTCTAGTAACTATCATTTGTGCATCAAACAAATTGGTGGTAGGCGGTATAGGACAGACTTGAATGTAGAGTGCTTATGGGTGGCCTATGCTCTCCAAAGAGGAGTAACAGACGTGCGTAAGTAAGTAAAGTAATCATAGTCAAGTCTTTCATTTAGTGTAAAATACCATCTAATATAATAAGACACAAATAAAATTAGATAGAACTAAAGTATAAGAGTGATCTTGATTAATTTAAGAATGATCCTATGAAATATCATCTAACTCAGTCAGTCAGCTACAACGTAGGACAAGGCACATATGTGCATCGGTCCAAGTTGCCATACCTCATTAACACAACAAGATGGACACCGGGTTCATAAAAGTAGTTAATTCAGAGGTGGTAATATATAAAAGAAAGATTGCAATAAGGATATAGAACAGGAAGAAAGAACTAATACGTAGGAAGAAAGATATGAAACGATTTTAATCTCATAGTTTAAGGGAAGATAGAGAGTGTATACACCTACGCCTTTGTGACCAATTCTGAGCCATGTCACACAGAGTCTCAAACCATTGGTTACGACAGTCACACGGACCACAACCAAGTAGTCTAGTAGTATCTACCAACATGACTCAGACTACCATTAGTGACTTCAAGCACTGATGCCACGTCTTGGTTTGGCCGCCCACCCTAACTTTCTTCCCACCATCTCCAACACCGGTTAGCATTGTACGTTGTGGTAATCAGTATTCGGGCATACGTAACACGTGGTCCAACCATCTCAGTCGATGAGGATTTACAACCTCATCAACTGATTTACCATCATTCCCCAATAGCCTTTGTCGAATCTCACTATTACTTACCCGGTGATCCCAGCAGACGCCAGCAATATTTCTAAGGCATCTGTGATCAAATACTAGTAACTTACGAGTATCGAAACTGATCAATTACAGTCCTAAAACAACAACTAAACATTACCATGTAAATTTTATTCTCCAATCCTTCGAAAATGATTTCTAGCTTTTATTACTTACTGACTTACTTAAGCCTCTTACTCCTCGTGAAGGAGCATAATCCACCCACCAGTATTCCCCATCCAATCTTGTCCTGGGCAATACGTTCCAGCTCTTTCAAGTTGTAATTCATTCTTTTCATATCTGATTCTATTTCCCGACGTAATGTGTTCTTTGACCTTCCACTTTCCCGCTTCCCTTCAGGATTCCAAGTTAGAGCTTACCTCGTGATGCAGTTTGATGATCTGTGTAATGTATATCCTATCCATTTCCATCGTTTTTCCCTAATTTCCTTTTCAGTTGGAAATTGGTTTGTTCTCTCCCAAACTGGGCTGTTACTGATGGTATCCGGCCAATGGATGTTGAGTATCTTGCGTAGACAGCTATTTATAAATACTTGCACCTTCTTGATGATGGTTGTTGTAGTTCTCCAAGTTTCAGCTCTGTACAGTAGAACTGCCTTGACGTTCGTATTGAAGATCTTCACTTTGATGTTGTATACATATATAAATATAAAGATTTCGAAGAACCTTTTTCAGATTTCATCTACTTAGAGTTCTCTAATGTATTAAACATAAAGGATTGAATAAAATTATCATCAATATTCCATTGATTCTCTTATATGAAATTCAACCTACTTTGAATTTTCGTTGGATAATATATAGTACTTCCAGGCATAGATTCTTCTGTTTCATTAAATGTTCCATTCGGTATCTGATAAATAGAAATATATAAATAATGAATTAAAAGAAATGGATTAATAACTGAATATTTTAACACAAATGAATGATTAGTGACATAGTAAAATTAGTTTAAACCATTAAAATAGAAAATAATGCGTTGTACAACGGTTAATTGGAAATATGTTTAACCCTGACCGTATAGAACATTTCATTTTCATGGTTGGATTCATGAATCGATTTAAGCTAGACCCCCATGGTAAACCTAGAAGCATTTGTCGGCCATTTCGTCCTAATATAGAACTCCTCAGCAATGCACGTCCACCATCCTGTTTCGCGAGATTCGAACCTAGGACCTATCAGTCTCCCTCGCGTTCGCTTAACCTTGATACTATTGAGCCAGCATCCAACGGTGTTGATGTCTAACTTGAACCATTCCACGAAGTTGCATCACCGTCCATTATTGTCTTCTCACAACAGACTCGGTTGAACTCTACTAATCACAGCTTCACACTAAAACTCCAAGAACTCCTACACAAAGCTAGTCATTATTGAGTACGCGAGACCGAAGACCTTTGGGTTCCAATCTCGCCGAGTGGGATCGTGGATGCACACTGATGAGGGGTCCCATACGAAGATGAAACAGCCGCTCAATGTTTTCATGTTTTCAATGATGGTCTAACGTCAATTAGTTCATGGTGTCAATCAAAAACTTAACCTCATACTGATAAAAATTGTTTCATAAAAATCAAAACAAAAAAAGAAAAAAAAAGAAATTATGAATAAGACAAATTTGTATGCCAATTAAGTTAGATTCACCTTAGTTACATAATACAGTAACTATGACCTAATTAATCATTAATAAACAAAGATGAACTCAGTTTTTATTATAAAGAATTTATATTCATTAATACATCCCACATATTATTGTTTAATGTTTATGTATTATGAGTATAATATGATTGATTAAGACCTTAATTCATTAAACTAGGCTTCATGATTTTAATGACAGTTCATAAATGTCATTAGATGTTAATTAACTTTAAGTAATAAAAAGCGAAAAACAATAAATGAACATTGATGACATTCATTATGGAACTAGAAAAGAAGGTCCAGGACAGAGTGAGTTGAAGAATTCTGGTCGGCAGCCTATGCTTCATTAGGAGTAACAGGCGTAGGTAAGTAAGTATGCAAGTGACATTCAATATAAGTTTGCCAAAACAACAAAAAAAAAGTTTTTTGTTTTTTTCTTTTATTTATTTTACCTGTTTACAGTTTATTATTTTTGTTTGTTTTATCATTTTTTTATTATTCTGTTGTTTATAGTGATCAAAAGGACAATGATTTTCATCTTATTACTTCGTGGATTGGTTGTGGTCTAGTGGTTAAGTGCTTGCGCGTGAAACCAGTAGGTCCTGAGTTTGAATCTCGTAGGGAGCAAGATCGTGAATGCGCACTGCTGAGGAAGAGTCCTATACTAAGACGAAACGGACGTCCAGTGCTTTCAGGTTTTCCATGGTAGTCTAGTTTCAATTGACTGATGATTTCAACCAGTGAAACTTATTACTTCACTACATCAGAAGCCTCTATCAAAATGATTATATACAATCAGAAGAATTGGCTCAATAGGAATGTAAGTGAAAAACTTATGTACATCAGAGGTTATTGGTAACCAACATTTTAACCCTAACTTTTGAGTACAAACATACTATGCTCGTGGTTGCGCATTGTTGAGGAATCACATACTAGAACGAAATAACAATACAGTGCTTCCAGGTTTTCCGCGGTGGTCTAGCTTCAATCAACTCATGAATTTAACCAATAAATTATTATAATATCCATAAAACGTCTATCTGATTATACTATGCTTAGTTACTCATTTTCCATGTTCTTTCCATGTTCCTTTTCTATATCATATGATCTATCATTTTAGTTTTATTCTATTCTTCCTACTAACTTATAATTATATTCATAACTATTAATCAATAATTATTATTATTCTTCTAAGCAATGATGGATAATGGTTAGCAGTGGAATCCAGTTTGACTCGCGTTTCGTCCTACCTGGAACTCGTCAACTGGACGTACCTGCATCTCAGAGTTGATGTACATTGTGCAACTCAAACCCAGTATCGTTTACTTCAAACTCTGTCTACTTAGCTACTGAGTCCTGATAGCCACTTGCTTGTGTATTAGGACTGAACTTTCAAATTCACTTGATATTGTTAACTTGAATCTTTCCACTGTTATTTAGGACTGCTTTTGACCAGTTTTTCGTTAGCATATATGCATCCTGTGCGGGCTGCCTCGATATTACCTTAAGTCACAATCATTATAAGCAAAGATGGATGGTGGATAGCGGTGGAAGAGTCAAATTAACAATACCAAGTGAAGTTAATATTACTGAACGTTTAGCAGAGGTATTTCCCGGAGTTCTAGTGAGAAGCCGTAATTCATGGAGGTCAACCAGCTCTATTGTGAGATAGTAACTTACTGAAGACAAAGATGGACAGTGGCTCAATTTCGTGCATTAATTGAAGTTAGACATTAACACTGTTGAATACTGGCTCACTGGTCTACAGTTTAAGCTTTCGCGCACGAGACCGATAGGTCTTGAGTTCGAATCCCGATAGCGGGAACGTGGATGCGCACTGCTGAGGATTTCCACACTAGGACCAAACGGTCGTTCAGTGTTTCTAGGTTTTCCATGATCACTCATAAATTCAATTATTAAATTACTAAAATCCCCATTCTGATAACTCTCTGTCACACATCAATGTTATTCTCAAGCTTAAATTTTGCAGAAAATTATGGTAAATGATTCTTATTAAAGGAAATAGAATATTTCAATAATTGGTCAACTTACTGTTTCAAAGAAAATTGATATGTTCCCATTAACATGTATTGTGCATGTTATTTGTGCTGAAAATTATAAAAAAAAATTTGATATATCACTACTTATAACTCTGCTTCGGTTTGGGCACCCCGGCAGTATCACAGTCCTTACACAAAGCAAATGAGATTTCTGTGGTGCATATGTAATATGATGCCCCCTTGTACCAATATCTGTGTGTTCAAAATAGATAAATCTATAACTACTAATAACTGTTATATCCTAACGAAGATTAAATTATGGGTAGTTTTGGGATCTGTTTATGGTCTGTATATTTTTATTGTCAGTCAGTAACAATGAAGAACTTTGTACGTACGTACATCAGTTCGAGTTGTCACACCACATTAGCACAGAGATTCAGTTGTCGATTCAAATCCCGTAGTGCTAGAGGTAATAAAAGTATAAGCAGTAATCGGAAACAGTAGGGCTTGAAGATGTTATTCAAGAAGTATAATACAGTGAAATAAATTCTTATTGCATCACTGTTCAGTAACTAGATTATATATAGATTCCTTTTATTATAAGCTTCCATTTGACCCGTTGACTCCTATTATACGATTTACTATTCTTTAGTCATTTCCAATTCATTAGTTACAATATCTCACATACATAGTCACTTTTTGTCTTGATCCTATCACAATTGTTATATTATATTATAGTATGATATATTCAGGTTTGCTTGTCTACAATCAAAGTATAACTGAATTATATGATTCATATAATAGAAGCTGATAATCACTATTTTGGATTCAACAGGTAGAGTATGAGTAAGAGCATGACCAATAAAGACTCTAGGCTTCTTATATCCTTAGTTAACAAATCATTAATTTGGCACAATGTTAAAATCAGAATGGGTTTTGTGGAGATTTTAAAAATTTCACAGACTGAAATCATGAGTTAGTTGAAGCTAGACCACCATGGAAAACCTGCAAGCACTGGACGGCCGTTTCGTCCTAGTATGGGACTCCTCAGCAGTGCGCATCCACGACCCTGCACCCCGCGGGATTCGAACCCAAGACCTACTGGCTTCGCGCGCGAGCACTTAACCACTAGACCTCTGAGCCGGCATCCAACGGTGTTAATGTCTAACCTCAACCAATCCACGAAGTTACGCCACCGCACACCATTGTCTTCAGTGAGTTGATATCTCATAACAGACCTGGTTGAACTCCACTGGTAACGGCTTCTCACTAGAACTTCGGGAGTTTTTCCTGAAGTCAATCACTAGTGAGCAGTTGATTATTATTATCAGAATGGGTTTTGTGGAGATTTTAGAAATTTCACAGATTGAAATCATGAGTCAGTTGAAGCTAGACATTAACACCGTTGGATGCCGGCTCAGTGGTCTAGTGGTTAAGTGCTCGCGCGCGAAGCCAGTAGGTCCTGGGTTCGAGCCCCGCGTGGTGCGGGATCGTGGATGCGCACTGCTGAGGAGTCCCATACTAGGACGAAACGGCCGTCCAGTGCTTTCAGGTTTTCAATGGTGGTCTAGCTTCAACTGACTCATGATTTCAATTTGTGACAATGTTAAAAGTTTATTAGTTGTGTTCTCATTATCATTACTAGGTTATATGTCATAACAATAATCGGAAATCATCAGTTCATTATATAGTTAATATCTTCTCAATCCATTCATTATTTTCATGGATATTCTATTTGAATCTTTCAAGTCATATTAATAATAATAGAGCATTCCAAGCATTCAAATCAATATGATACTTATTTAGCCTATAACTGAAGTGAATATATAATAGAAATATTTTCTAGAATATTTTAGTAAACTATTTTGGCGTACGATTATCCGGTCATATAGACTAGTAACCAAATTATAAAACTGATTGATAGAATTCAGTCGGCAAATATGGACTAGACAAAAATGAGACCTGAAGTGTTACTCAGGTAGTCATTATTCAGTGTAAAATATTTCAGTTATATAATGGGTTTATTCAATACAGAAAAATATATCAGAAGAGATTTTGTGGAGATTTTAGAAATTTCACTGGTTGAAATCATGAGTCAATTGAAGCTAGACCACCATGGAAAACCTGGAAGCACTGGATGGCTGTTTCTTCCTATAGTGAGACTCCTCCTCAGCAGTGCTCATCCACGAACCCGCCTTGCGAGATCCGAACCCAGGACCTATCAGTATCGCGTCAGTCACTTAACCAACTAGATCACTGATCCGGCATCCAACAGTGTTAATGTCCAACTTCAATTCATCCACGAAATTGAGCGACACATCCACCATTGTGATCGGTGAGTTACTATCTCACAAGTGACTCGATTGAAATATATAGATATTAGTCAATACATTAAACAGTCAAATTGGTTATCATTTATTCAAATTGTCATTATCTTCAACATTTCGGACAAGCCTGCTAAGAAGTGTCAAGTAGGTTGAAACTTTCACATCATACTCATAACACACATAAACACACACACCATATATATATATATATAAAGTGTACCCAAGAATATTACATACCACGTTCTTTCATTTCTTTTCCATGTGCATTGTAAATGTTAAGATTAGGCCATCTTACCGTTAGAAACTTATCTATAAATGCAATAAAAGTGAATGGGATTATTAGTAATTCATTTCAGAAATAAATTAATATTAGAAGGGGTTTTATGGATATTATAGTAATTTTAATAGTTGAGATCATGAGTCAATTGTTGTGAGATAGTAACTCACTGAAGACAATGGTGGATGTGTCGCTTAATTTCGTGGATTGTTTGAAGTTGGACATGAACACTGTTGGATGATGGCCGACTTAGTGGTCTAGTGGTTAATCGTTCATGCCCTCGACTGACATGTCCTGGATTCGAATCTCACGAGGCAGGAACGTGGAGTTCCCATGCTAGCACGAAACGGTTATCCAATGCTTCCAGGTTTCACATGGTAGTCTAGCTTCGATTGATTCATGATCTCAACTATTAAGAAGATTAACTTTACAACTTTATTCATAAATTTAATCGTTCCTATGGATATGACTGTTCGACACCAAAAAAACGTACATTTTACCCCAATTACGTATAAAAATATATAAAGTTTTCCATTAAATAATAATTATATCCAATGACTTCTGTCTTCTCTTAAACTAAGAGATTAAAATTGCTTCATAACTTTCTTTCTACGAACTAATTCTTTCTCCCTGTACTATGTCTTTATATGCAAACTTTCTTTTATATATTACCACCATTGAATTAACTACTTCTATGAATCCGGTGTCCATCTTGTTGTGTTAATGAGGTATGGGAACTTGAACCGATGCATATATGTGCCTGGGCCTACGTTGTAGCGGACTGACTGACTGACTGATATCCGATGACTAAAGTTATTCTAAGCTAATTAAACTTTCAATAGTAGAATCACTCACCATTATGAATAATATCCACTTGACCCGTTTTCCAAACTCCATAAAATACTTTAATGCTTCCAGATAATTTTCCAAGATTTGACTCCACAATATTTATAATACCTTGAATTAGTGTAAAACAAAATAAATAAATAATTCCTAATGTTTAATAAATGAGTTGTATGTGTTAGAAATAGATAATCCATGTCGGGTAGAGACAGGTATCTACCTCCATACAATCGAAGATGGTCGCGTAATTTTGTGGATTGATTAAAGTTAGACATTAACACCATTGGACGCTGGCTCAGTGATCTAGTTGTTTAGCCCTTGCGCTCAAGGCTGAAGGCTCTAGAGGTTCGTATCCCGCGAGCGAGATTGTGGATACGCACTGTTGAGAAGTCCCACAATAGAATGAAACAACCGTTCAATACTTCCTGGTTTACAATGATGGTTTAACAAAATGTTGTATGTGCTAGAAATAGTTCAGTGGAAGCTATCATAATGTTTCGTAATTTTAATGAAGCACAAGAATTTAAGACTGACTCGATTGATTAAGAATAGACTGATAGTTGAATGAATCAGTTCTTCAATTCATACAACTTTTTTTCAGTCTAGTTCAATCCTTTATTCATAAAGGTCAATAAGAATCACCATCGATAACCTGCAAGCACTGGATGGACATTTGATCTTAACATGGGACTCCACAGCTCATTCAAGCAGTTACTTACTGATAACAATGGAAGATGGTTGTTCAAAGTCATGCACTGATTCGAGTTAAACATTAACACTGTTTGATTTCGGTTCACTAGTTTAGAGTTAAAATTCTCACGTTCCAAAATAGAGGTCCTGAGTTCAATTCCCATATGTGTGATCATAAATGCTCACTGTTTTAAAGTCCCATTCTAGGATGAGACAGTCATTCAATGCTTCCATGTTTTCAATGCTAGTCTAATATTGAACTGAAAATGATTCAACTATCTAAGAGTTATATTAGTTTTTATGTAGTAATGAAAAACTATTCATTTTAAAATTTACACCAACTACATTCACTTGATATTGTTTTGCTTGAATCTTCTCATTTAGATTTAAGACTGCAATTGATCAATCTCTTATTGGCATATGTGCATACTGTGCGTATGCCTCGATATTGCCTTAATTCCCAAGCTTTATAAGCAAAGGTGGATAGTGATTGATATGTTGGTACATCCAGCTGACGAGTCTCAAATAGGACGAAACGTGCTTATTAGATTCCACTGTTAGCCAATATCCATCTTTGTTTACACCAACTATGTTTGGCAACTGGTTACAAATAAATTCAATAGTTTAGTTTACCACTAGCACCATTGTTTTTTTGGTTGTTTTTTTTTTGTTTTTTGATGTTAACTAGAACTATTTTCACTATGAAATACCATGATAATCATGTTAAATAATAATAATAATGAAGGTATTTCTTTAACTTTATAAGTTGACAAGTCATCTGGTGACACGTTTTATTAATTAAGCAAATTTCATTTGGTTAGATCCGTTTGAATGCTTAAGACATTTTAATTTATAAAACTTTTCATTGAATATTTAAGAAGGCTTACTTGTAAGTAGTAATTAACAATGAATACTAGGTGAATATAAGGCCTTCTATAACTCTTCTAAAGTTACTGCCAATCTTAAACCCAGGTAAAGGAGGAGGAGGAGGAGGAGGAGGAGGGTCGGGTATGAGAGTCGGTAATCTCATAGCATAAAAGAATGGTGGATAAGATTTGTAACTCAATTGGATGATTTTAATGAAGTTTTGTTCTATGAGCTGGATAGAATGATGAAAGCTCCACGACCAAACCATTCAGCCCATATGTTTATGTGATAATTTATATTATGAAAGGACTTTTAGTTAAGAAGGTTTTACAATTCGTTGTTACAATAAATAAGTCTAAACGAATATGATCTATTCTCTGTATAAAACGATTACTAAGGGAATACAAGGCTCATATAGAAAAAAAAAGAAATAAAGTATAGCCTTATGCATTGAGATCGTATTTAGTATCATATATAATTGCATAGTGTCTATACACATTGCAACAATCAAGTGTGATCACCAAAACTTAAAACTCATAATGTATAATTAGCTCATCAACTGAGTAGCGATAATGATAAAATGACTTATATGTAATTCACTAGTCGAATTCATGAGTCAATTGAAGCTAGATCACTATGGAAAACCTGGAAGCAGTGAACCGCCATTTCATCCTAGTATCAGACTCTTCAGCATTCTACAACCATTAATCCGCCCCGCGAGTTTCGAACCCAGGACCTATCAGTCCTTATAAATGACTAGATTGGGAATACAATTTCAAGACTACAAGAGCATTTTCTATTTAGTAACAGAATATTGTCATCATTCCCTAAAGAGATTTCATAATCCACTGACTGATAAGTACAATCTCAATTTAAAATATATTATAATTTCAATTGTTGAAATCATGTGTCAATTGATGCTAGACCACCATGGAAAACCTGAAAGCACTGGGTTGCCGTTTCGTCCTATTATAGGACTTGTCAATAGTGTACATCCATGACCACACTTCACGAGAGTCGAACTCAGTACCTAACAGTCTAGCGCGTGAACGCTTAACCATTAAACCATTGAGCCAGCTGGCATTCAACAGTGTTCATGTCTAACTTTAACCAATTCACAAAATTGCGTCACCGTATGATTTCATAATAAGAAAAAATATAATTCAAACTCTTTACAGACTATACATATAAGTATCAGTCTTAATGTATAAATAGAAAAGAGATGGATCTTCGTTACATTCAATGAAATTCAATTTATAGAATCCATTTCATTAACTAAACATGAAATAAATTCAATGAATAAACAGTTAACACAATGATAATGAAACAAAACATATACCCCACCCCACCCCACCCCACCCCACCCAATCCCACCTCAACCCTCAAACCCACCCCCCCCCAAAAAAAATAAACTGATGTTACTAACCGTTTGATAATATTCTAACTGTTTTATAATATTCACCATAAAATTTAATTGGAAACATGGTATCTAAATGCTGTATTGAATTCATCATTAATATAAAGCACAATTCACCAATGGTATATCGGATGTTAATAGAATTTTTTCACTATTCATTAATTCAATTGAATTCAATTGATTGAATTGGTTCACTTGTAGATAATGAGAATGTTTTAACTAAAAAAAATTTTTTTTTATAGGAAAAAAATATTATCGATTATTTATTGATTATTGATTACTTGTTTAAAGGAATCATTTTCAAAGGTATAATTCATTGATAGCCCAGTAACTAATTGATTTATTGAACAGTTTATCATTATTGATGATGATAATAATAATGATCCGATAAAATAGGAGCAAATGATAAAATATGATTGTAGATGAATGATAATAGATCTATAAGAAAATATATAAACAAATATCAATTGAATTATAATCAGAGAAGGATTTTTGAGGATAATACAAGAATTTATTAGATGAATTCATGAATTAATTGAAGATAGATCAGCGTGCAAAAAGGTGGAAACACCGGATGACCATTTCGTCCTAGTATAGGATTCCTCAATGGTGTGTATCCATGATCCCGCCTCATGAGATTCGAACCCAGGACATATCAATCGCTGGCGTGAACGCTTAACCAATAGACCACTAAGCCAGCATTCAACAGTGTTCATGTCTAACTAACGCAATTGAGAGACACATCCACTATTGTCTTCAGTGAGTTATTATCTCACAACAGATCTGGTTGAATTCCACTGATCATGGCTTCACACTACAACTCCTGGAAATACGTTGTGGAGACCATCACTAATGAGCATATGATGATTAAAACGAGAGAAGGTTAAATATTAACACCGTTGGATACCGGCTCTATATGCTAGTGATTGAGCGCTCGTAGACGAGACCGACAGGTTTTGGATTCAAATCTCACGAGTTGGGATTGTGAATGTGCACTGTTGAGTTGTCTCCTACTCGAACGAAACAACCGCTCAATGTTTCCAGATTTGCCATCATAGTTCAATTTCAATTGACTTATGAATTCAACTATTAAATTAATAAATTTATTTTGATTAAAATATACTACTTACTTAACATTCAATTTATTTGTCATGATTATAAGAGTAAAAGAAAAGAAATACTATTTAGTGTCAATAATAATAATAATAATAATAGTTGAATATTATAATTTATGTATGAATGAACATTGTGTTTTGTTTGGATCATTGAACTCACCAATTAGAATAAAGTAATTTCAATAGACTTATCTAAGAAGATGGTATCTGTAATAGTATTTGTTGATATTTATGATAAATTATTATCGATAGTCATATTAGTTGAACCGTCTATAACTAATGACCTTGATCGAAATGGATCCATCAAATCATTGAGGTATCCATGATACATTTGATACAATATACAATAAATATATACATATCAGTATTCATCTGATAAGTTATCTATGATTATTTGAATTAGATTTAACAATTAAATATGATAAAAGAAAATGGTTCATTTCTATTTGAAAGTTTATGATTATTGAATCTTGTCCTAACTTTATAGTATTTGATAACTTACACAAATATTCATCGTTGTTTACTCTCACCCGTTCACTTTCTCCTGGTGATCAACTGGATCATGAAGACGTCAACATCTGAAGGGAAACACGAGATACAGTGTACATCTAGGATGCAGTTGGACGATCTAGACTTCGTAGATGATCTGGCTCTCCTATCGCAATCGCAACAACAAATGCAGGAGAAAATCACCAATGTAGCAGCAGTCTCAACAGTATTAGGTCTCAATATACACAAATGGAAAAGTGAAATTCTCCGATACAACACAGCATGCACCAATCCAATCACAATTGACGGAGAAGATTTGAAAGATGTAAAAACATTTACATATTTGGGCAGCATCATTGATGAACAGAGTGGGTCTGATGCAGATGTGAAGGCGCGGATCGGCAAAGCAAGAGCAGCATATTTACAACTGAAGAACATCTGGAACTCAAAGCAACTGTCATCCAACACCAAGGTCAGGATTTCCAATACAAAAGTCAAAGCAGTTCTACTGTATGGGACAGAAACCTGGAGAACTACGAAAACAATCATCCAGAAGATGCAGGTGTTTATTAGCAGTTGTCCACGCAAAATACTTCGAATCCGTTGACTGTACACTATTAGCAATAACCAACTGTTGGAAAAAACAAACCAGATCCCAGAAGAGGAAGAAATCAGGAAGAAGTGTTGGAAGTGGATAGGACACACATTGAGGAAAACACCGAAATGCGTCACAAGACAAGCCCTCACATGGAATCCCCAAGGCCAATGGAAAAGAGGAAGATTACAGAGCACGTTACGCCGAGAAATGAAGACAGACATGAGAAAAATAAACGAAAATTGCATAGAACTAGAATGGAAGGCCCAGGACAGATTGGGTTGGAGAATGATGGTCAGCCGCCTCTGCTCAATTGAGAGTAACAGGCGAAAGTAAGTAAATATAAATATTACTACTACTACTACTACTACTACTACTACTACTACTACTACTACTACTACTACTACTACTACTACTACTACTACTACTACTACTACTACTACTACTACTACTACTACTACTACTACTACTACTACTACTACTACTACTACTACTACTACTACTACTACTACTACTACTACTACTACTACTACTACTACTACTACTACTACTACTACTACTACTACTACTACTACTACTACTACTACTACTACTACTACTACTACTACTACTACTACTACTACTACTACTACTACTACTACTACTACTAATTCTCTAAGAAATTTAGCAATGATATTTTTAGTGAAATGAAAATAAAACTTGACAATCTCTAACAACTTACTCGAGTTGTTTCTCCACATCGATTTATATTCAAAGCACATTGATCAATGGTATAATCCTTCAAATCAAATTCGAAAAATAAACTGAAAAAGAATTCAAGAAAATAAATTATTTGCAAATTATCATACTACTTATTATCTATTTGAAAATGATTTATGTTGGAAACTAATTTCAACTGATAAACTGATGAACAGAATGATAATATGACCCAAGTTTATTGAAGTTATCAATATATTACACTGGATAACAAACAATTCAATGATCTAAAGTGAATAACATATTTGTAAGGTAATCTAAAATGTTCTAGAATCGATCTATGACAACGTCATGAGTTTGTGTTGCTGAAGATTTCATGCACAGACGAAACGGCATTTCGTTACTGATTACTTTGTAATCTATGAGGAAAAAGAACTATCTTTAAACTGTACAGTTTCTGTAAGCTTTTTCATTCAACTGTAACACATACTAGTATGGTGTATACTGCTTATGCTGACAGATATAAGTAGTATGTAGCAGCAATAGCAAGTAGAATGTTTGCCAGCTGAAGATTGAGATAAAGGAAAGAGAAAAGGAAACAGAGAGGAATAGGAATAAAAACTGAATTGGAAGAATGAAGAAGTATGTACAGGATAACTGAAGGAAGATGTGTAAACAATGTATTTAATATATGACTTTCGTATTTTACGAAAGCACATGGTCGATAGCATTCGATGTGCACTAAATAAGGACTTGACACACATGACATTGATCATCACCTAGTGATCAGTCAATTGTGATTACGAAAGCACTATATAGTTCTGCACTAATCAGTAAATTAAATTACTCCAACTAAGTACTCGTTTACTACACTAGTACATTACTAAGAAAGTCAGATAGTTTAAGGCAATCATGTTTAGTTAGCCACATTTCATAACAAACTCCAGTCTGTGTTTAAAACAATTAGTCCCTTTGATAAATTTCGTTAATGCAATACATCACACCTTACATACTTGTTAAGAACATTTATATATGAAAAATTAAAAGGTCAATTAGACAGGTTAAAGGTAACCCTTAACAAAGAGAGAAAATATTAAAGTACACAAAAACACATGTGCTTATCACTCTTGATAATAAATCAGTATTACCAGGGTAGGTTAAGTGTAAGGACAAATTGTTTTTCAACACATAAAGGAGGTTTCAATTTCCATATAGCCAAGGCTTCAATAAACCTTAGTATACGTTCTTGAAGGCATTTGTATAACACTACAAATAGTGACTTGATGTCAACCTTATAATCAGTCTCAATCAAATGTTTCACAATGGAGGATGATGTCTGTCTATCGTGTGATCTTATTTGACCATTGAAATCCATTTGTTTCTGCAATCATTTTGCTATGTGTTCCCATATAAATGTTCTTAACAAGTATATTAGGTGTGATCAGATTGTTCTCGATGTATTGCGTAAATATATCACATAATTCTGATAAACTTCGTCCAGCCTGTATGTTAAAAAACACTATGTACTTACAACAAATCCACTATAATAATACCCAGCTAATCTTAATATTTAGAGTGGTATATTTCGTATCGTTGTTCTATACTATCTTGTTGGTTTCGTATGTTCCATTTTGTCTAGTTTAACCTTTAATTTTCTTATATAAATATCATAAAACGTAAATGCATGATTCAGTCAGTCAGTAACAACGTAGAACTTTGTACGTATGTATGTACAACAATTGTCGATTCAAATACCACAGTGATAGAAGTAGTAAAAGCATAAATAGTCATCGAAAACACTAGGGTTCGAACATGTTATTCAAAGAGTATAATCCAGTGAAATACATTTGGAAAGAGAAAAAAAGAAGGGGATATGAAGAATTCAGAAGATTCGAATTTGGGAGAACTCAAAGAGTGGATGCACCTGCTCCATTGCAAACGATTTTCAGCCATGTCATTCAAGGTCTATAACCATCGGTCGCTATCATCTAGCTGATTCCAACCAGGTAGTCTACACCTACCAACATGGCTCACTCAGTTCACTTGTAAGTGATTTCATGGATTTGTGCCAATGTTTTGGTCTGACTGTCCCTAGATTTCTTCCAACCTACTCCTACACCATAAAACATCATTCGTCTGAGCAGTGTGTGGTTGCCCATACTTAACACATGTCCTAGTCATCTCAACTGATAAAGTTTCATTACTTCATTAATTGATTTGCCATCCTTACCTAGTACTCGTTTCCTAACAACTGCATTAATTACTCGGTAGTCCCAGGATATACCAGTAATGCTTCGAAGACAACTGTGATCAAATACTGGTAACCTACGAATATCCTCTCCTCTTGCCGGTCATATATTACAGCCGTTGCCATCAAGGCATACGACAATCTAAATACCCTTATAACATCAAATTTACATTTTGACTTTGTTTATTCACAATATTTATTTATTCATTTCGTGTATTTCAAACTTCAAAAAAACAAAAGTTTATCTTTCTAGATGGAGTTTTGTTCGCTGAGCTGGATGGTTTTGGTTCCATCTGAAGTTTGTACTAATGATATCATTCAGAAGAATGATGAAAGCTCCACGAGCAAACTATCCAGATCAGAGAACGAAACCCCATCAAAATCATCCACCTGAGCTACAAATCTTCTCTACCATCTGAATTTATCTTCTAATTCAATCAAACTTGAATGTACCCCATATATATAACATACATGTGATGTAAAACAAATTCCTTATATTATAAAACTCATATTATATCCATCAGTATTATATACATACATGATTAGATTTGCTTTGAAAATGATTCTTCTCTGTATACATTAACTTCTCTAGGCTCAGTAAATGAAACTTTATCAAAATATACATTATTTCACTATAGTTTTATTTCCTATGAATCTAGGCTATTTAAGCTTCTGATCTCAGTCAATTATTATAACGGATAAATATAGATAAATAAGGGGATAGTTAGATAGATAGATAGATAGATAGATAGATAGATAGATAGATAGATAGATAGATAGATAGATAGATAGATAGATAGATAGATAGATAGATAGATAGATAGATAGATAGATAGATAGATAGATAGATAGATAGATAGATAGATAGATAGATAGATAGATAGATAGATAGATAGATAGATAGATAGATAGATAGATAGATAGATAGATAGATAGATAGATAGATAGATAGATAGATAGATAGATAGATAGATAGATAGATAGATAGATAGATAGATAGATAGATAGATAGATAGATAGATAGATAGATAGATAGATAGATAGATAGATAGATAGATAGATAGATAGATAGATAGATAGATAGATAGATAGATAGATAGATAGATAGATAGATAGATAGATAGATAGATAGATAGATAGATAGATAGATAGATAGATAGATAGATAGATAGATAGATAGATAGATAGATAGATAGATAGATAGATAGATAGATAGATAGATAGATAGATAGATAGATAGATAGATAGATAGATAGATAGATAGATAGATAGATAGATAGATAGATAGATAGATAGATAGATAGATAGATAGATAGATAGATAGATAGATAGATAGATAGATAGATAGATAGATAGATAGATAGATAGATAGATAGATAGATAGATAGATAGATAGATAGATAGATAGATAGATAGATAGATAGATAGATAGATAGATAGATAGATAGATAGATAGATAGATAGATAGATAGATAGATAGATAGATAGATAGATAGATAGATAGATAGATAGATAGATAGATAGATAGATAGATAGATAGATAGATAGATAGATAGATAGATAGATAGATAGATAGATAGATAGATAGATAGATAGATAGATAGATAGATAGATAGATAGATAGATAGATAGATAGATAGATAGATAGATAGATAGATAGATAGATAGATAGATAGATAGATAGATAGATAGATAGATAGATAGATAGATAGATAGATAGACATAAACAATACAGGGTTAACGACAAATACGGATCATCCAATATGGATTGAAATTGATATTGGCATCGATATCATGTAATTGATTAAGAAAATTAAGAAAAAATAAAATTACCCTCAATAGTAATAAAAGACTAAATATAAGAATGATAAAACAATCTGACAAAATGAAGGGGGTAAGGTCGTGGATGCACACTGTTGAGGAGTGCCAAAATAGGATGAAACGGCCGTTCAGTGTTCGGACAAAATGAAGGAAACTAAATTATCTGACATAAGTATAATACAGTATGAATTACGTTCAATCTATAATGACCAATTTTTCGAACCTGAAGTCTATAATCATTATTTAAAGTTATGATGGATTTATCAATTAGATCTTAATTGGTTGTTTAAAACTTGAATTAAAATCAGTCAGTCAGTCAGCTATAGTGTAGGACCAGGCACATATATACATCGGTCCAAGTTGCCATACCGCATTAGCACAACAAGATGAATACCAAACTCATAGAAGTAGTAAATTCAATGGTGGTGATATATAAAAGTAAGATTGCATATAAGGATATAGTACATGAAGAAAGATTTAGTACGTAGAAAGAAATATATGAAGCGATTTTAATCTCACGGTGTAAAGGGAAACAAAGAGTATATACATCTACAGTATTGTGATCGATTGTCAGCCATGTCACCCACAGTCTCCAACTATTGGTTACGGTAGTCATGTGGATCACAACCAAGTAGTCTGCATCTACCAATATGGCCAACATGACCAGAAGTTAGTGACTTCATAGACTGATGTCACGTTTTGGTTTTGCCGCCTCTAATGTTCTTCCAACCATCTCCAACACTAGTCAGCATTGCACGTCGTGGTAATCGTTGTTCAGACATACGTAACACGTGGCCCAAACAACTCGGTCGATAGAAACTCACAACCTCATATATTTACCAATTATTTCTTTATTTGAACACATTAATATCGATACAGTGAGGTACTGAATACATATGCGCTACACAAGTCACTTGATTTGTGTGCAACCTGTGACACTGCCCGGGTGACCAGACCTAAGAAGGTGGTTTTCTTAGGTGACCACAAACCAAGCCTTCGACATAAAGGTCTGATCCACAAGGCAGTGGAACGACGTCAGGAGATGCAATCCCATGGTAGCCAGTGACCAACGATTGGTTCATACGTCATTTGTTCCCTCAGGATCCTATAGTGCGTGTGCACCATTGGTTTGGAATCAGGGTTTTGCGACTCCTATAGGTGGACTCTCTGTGACCACCAACCCTGTGTCAGCGCCGGACATTCGATTTTCGTCCTCTCAATTTGATGAACAACAGTAGTGCCGCAAGGAGGTAATGAATAGGACTTTTGTGGTAGTGGTTGTATGCACGTAACCATGTGAGAGCATTTCGAGATGGAGAGTTGACACTTCGCACTCTTGACCGTATCAGGGCATTTGGGGCCACCATCGGTCTTGTTCTCATGATATCTCTTTTCATTGCAAAATGTGTTTGATGCATATTTTAGTCCCTTTTTTGAGGACAAAAGAGGAGGAACGTACACGAACTGTCCTAGTGATGTTTCCTTTTGTCAAAAGCTTTGCTGAAATCAATGAAGGCTTCGTCTACAGGTAACGTTGAAGAACATTTTTGGACAGTTTGACATACAATCTTCAATAGTTTCATCCGTCCCCATTTAGAGTATGGAAACATAGTACTCCCTCCTCACTCCAAAAGGACAAGGTCACTTTGGAGCGTATCCAACGGCGAGCCACGAAATCAGTTCGAGGACTCAAATCTAAACCTTACGAAGAACGCCTCCATTCACTGGACCTTTACCCATTAGAGTATAGGCGTCTTAGAGGTGATTTATTAATGGCTTATGGTATTCTTAACACTTCTGGACATCCTCTTAAACACCTACTTAAGCTTAGTTCGACTAATAACCTAAGGGGTAATACCCAGAAACTGGAAACACAACATAGCAAGACGGAATGTAGACACAACTTCTACTCCTTAAGAGTTGTCAAAAGCTGGAATTCGCTGCCGGCCGAGCTAGTTCAAGCGACGTCTCAGGAGTCCTTCATGAGGCAACCTGACCTAATCTTAAGAACCAAGAACAGCATCACACTATGATTTACCAATTTCTTTTCCTCTTTTATTGTTAACATACCTAGGTTCCTGCTTGGAGGATTTGGTGATCCCCTGCTACTAGACACGGAAGCCTGTTAAGCGAAAGCTTCTTCTATTCCGTCCACAACCATTTGAACCATTTGAACAGGTAACTTTTGGTCTTCAAGAGTGCACCAGCCTTCAAGAGCCACTAATGTGTTAATGAGACAAGAGTAACCAATTCAGAAACCATACTGCTTCTCCGAAAGAATCCGGTTTTCATCGAGAAACTTTAAAAGCTCCTTCCGAATAATCTTTTCTAAGATTTTAACAACCTCACTAGTTAGGTTAACGGGGCAGTAATTCTCAGGTTTGTGTTTCGTGCCTGTTTTGAAGACAGGACTTACTATGGCTTTTTCCAGTCTTTGGGTAAACGACCCTGCGTTGCTGATAGGTTAAATTATATACTTAAATGGTTGCTCTGATAAAGCAAATTTCAATCTCAGTAGTAAAGATAAGAGATCAATCGATCTCTATTAGTCCTTGCAATTTGTAGTACTGTGTAGATTTGATTTTGCTTTTAATTTATCAAAAAGTACTGACATTACTATCTAAATAGGACAGTGATATTGTTTCTCGTTGAATTAAATAACTGTTTTGATCGTAAATTACACATCAGAACTACTGTTTACACTTTATTTGCACCTACTCCAGTTAAAGTGATATTGTACTGAGTGTTTCGATTTTCCTTTTGTGTATTTATTGCATCGAAGCATACTCGGTCGACTTTTACTTGATTTATTTAGTTAAGGTTTGAGAATTCTTTTACATATCTTATTTGTGTCATCATTGTAGCTGATTTTCAAGATGGCCAGCTCCGCTCATGAATGTGGACAAACATATTGCTTATTCCCATGGAGAAAGGGATGCAATGTGTTGAGTGTAATAGTGGTTCCATAAGATGTGCACCCGAATACACCCCACTGCATATAAAAGGTGCTCAAAGCCGAACTCTCATTGGCTTCGTAGTTTTTGTTGCTCGAGCAAACCATTACTCATCCAGGTAACAATTAGCCTCCTGGTGTTGATGAGGGTTGTACTGGTAGTATTCGTACTGATGGCGAAGTTTACGTTGGTGTCGTAAGTGCTGTCACGGCGCGAGCCATACATCTAACTGTTCAACTCGCAAGTAAACCGTCTACCTCGGAACAATCAATGAGTGACACCTCATTAGATATTGGTGGGCATGTTGCTACAGCAGCAAACGGTGGCCCAGATAAAACAATCGCTGTCCCGAGTGGTCCTAATGTAGATGCTACGACTAACGGAATATGGATGACGCGGAAACGCAGAAGAGTAGGAGAGACAGCTCGAACTAATGACCGTTTAATTGATAAGTCCTTGGTGAACTCTCAGAACATTCCGCCAATATACCGTAGTCCGTGTTGTCTTGCTGAAGACTTCATCTTAAGACACATCTGTTCTTGAAATATGGCAGAATGTTGTCTCATCATTGGGGAATCAACGCACCGCATATCAACTGGATAGAGCTTACAGCTCCAGGTAGTGGTTTCGATAGCGACCTTTTATCTACCGTTATTCAGTGTGCACTTTTACAATGTCTCACTAAACCGACACATATTGATTTGCAACATGATCCGTCGCTGCTGGACCTCGCCCCCACCCACCACTGTGATGACGTCTAGTGAACACTAGTGAACAGTGATCACGTTGCACTTCACTTTAATTTTAGGAGACATGGTGTACGATTCGTGTCTGCTCCACCCCGTCCCAATATCCGGCGAGCCAATATTCCGGCAATCAGAAACTGTGCTATCTCGATTGATTGTTTGGTCGACGCGGATGAATCGATCGAAGATGAATGAAATAGGTTTAAGGCTACCATCGCTGTTTATCCCATTGTCAGCACGTAAGCTATCACATTGCCCTACATGGATTAATAAGCAAACCCGAAAACTGTTTAAGCGTAGGAAACAGTTCTGGGACTTATTCTTGTTGACAGGTCATGCGTCATTTAAGCGTGAGTGCCAAAATTCCGGAATATTTGTAAGAAAACTATAGCCAAATCCCGTACCACTTACGAACGACAGTTACTATATGATAGCCGTACTTGTCTGAAACGATTGTTTTCGTATGTTAAACGGCGAACGAAACGTAGTGATGATATTCCCCCGTTACTGTTACACGAAAATTCAGGATTACTGGCTTAATCAGATCGGGCAAAAGCTGAGAGTTTTTCAAACTATTTTAGCGAAGTCTTCTCTACGTTTATTGTAACAAGTACTTGTCCCACTCACACCGAGATACCAGCCATTGAATCTGTACAGGTGACTGAGGAAACAGTCCTTCCGTTGAAAACTAACCTCAAACTTTGTAACATACCGGGCTCTGACGGATTTATCCCCAGCTGCTGTCATCTCTTGCGGACATTATTTCAAAACCGCTTGCGACACTCTTCAACATGTCCCTTTCACTCGCTCAACTTCCTAGAGATCTGAAAGACGCTAAAGTCAGTCCTATATTCAACTACGGTTAGAGACAGATCGTATCTTACTAACGGCCTGTCAGTCTAACAAGCATTGTCGTCAAGTTACTTGAAAAGATTGCTAAGCCACATAGATTCATAAAATCTGTTAGCTCCTGAGCAACATGGATTTCGTAACAAGCGTTCATGCTTGACTAACTTACTTAATGCGAGAGAGGATTGTACAGCAGCCTTGGATAAAGGTCTGTCTGTCGATGTGATATTCATAGATTTTAGCAAAGCATTTGACAAGGTTTCACACGTGGGTCTTATGCAGAAGCTCACGAGCTTCGTAATAATAGGTAATGTACAGGAGTGGATAGGTAACTTCTTATGTGACCGCAGACAGAGAGTGAGAATCAACAGAACGTTATCTGATTGGAAGCCGGTCAAAAGTGGCGTACCCCAAAACACCATCTTAGGCCCTCTGTTCTCCCTTCTCTACGTTAATGAGTTACCGCTGTTGCTTATGTCGTCGACATTATTGTTTGCGGATGATGTAAAAATCTGGAGAACAATAAAAAGTGAAGCTGACCACCTGGATCTTCAAGCTAACTTGGACAATTTAGTTAGATGGGCTCGAGGTTGGTGCTTGGAAATCAATTCTAGGAAGAGTGTGCCAATGCACATCGGTCACGATAATAGTTACCAGTATACTATTGATGGTAAACCTCTCCCATGCGTTCAAGAACATAAAGACTTAGTAGTAGTAGTAATAAGTCATGACTTGAAAATAAATACGCATTGCAATGCAACCGCAGTCGAATGATCACTTCGCCGAGCATTCAAATATTTTGACGAGGAAACGTTTCGAATTTTATATCCCACCTACGTAAGACCACATTTAGAGTACTGTATCCAAGCAGCTAAACCGTGTCTGGTAAAGGATACTGACTCCCTTGAGCGTGTCCAGTGTGTGGGAACGAAATAAGTGAAGGATCTTTCTAGAATCCCTTACGATAAGCGTTTAAAACACCTAAACCTTCTCACCTTGTCGTATCGTAGGACAGGAGGTGACCATATACTGGCTTTTCGTATCTTTAATTATGATTTGGGTATTATTATGTCTTATCTTTTTGCTCCATCCAGAACTAATAATCTTCGAGGTCATAGCAAGAAGGTTCGTAAACCGCGATCTAATAAAGTTAAAGTGGGGTCCCGTTTTTCTTATCGAGTAGTCAATCATTGGAACGCCTTACCCGAACATGTGGTATCAGCCCCATCACTGAATACTTTCAAGGAGAAACTGGACCTTCACTGGGAAGCAGTGCGTCAGGATTAACAGAGGTTCACCAACCTACTATCTTTATTACTAAAGGCTGAAAACTGGTGGGGAAACTCGGTGATTCACTAGTCCGATTCAGATTTATGCGGTAGAGACAGAAGGCTAACGGCCTATGTCAGTCCTGCCTTACGAAGCTTCTGTGAGTCTCCAGTCTTCTCTTGAAATGGTTAGTTGAAGTTGTGGATACTACTGCTTCGATGAACAAGTTCCAAGAATTTAGAGGCGCCACATGTATTCGGAGTTAGACATCGCCTTTATACGTAACACCTTTATCATCGAAGTATGCCAACTCAATCAAATTGGAAGTGTGAAAACGAAGGGCCTTGAGGTTATTTTTGAAAGGTCATTGATATCTCGAGAAGCGTCAGATCTAAGCTGGATATCGACTATAGGAAATGAGTAGCACGACGTATCCACTCGTGATCTGATGTGGATGCTTGACCGAGTGCCTTAAGCTAAACATCAGGTGTTCCGAACCAACTAAATAATTGTCTGAGACGTAATAGTGTTTCAGATGTAGACGGTCTTCATACAGTACAGATTTCAGGCCATTTAGAGTATTTATCTACCTCTTCAAGCATAATTGACGTGTAGTCGGACCCAAGACTTGTTCGTCTCTTGTCATGGCTGGGATTATACTTTCGGTGGATCTTCTGCATTTTCGGCTCGTCTCAGTACATGTTCTTCCACTGCATCCAAAAATTCAATCTTCGAAAATATGGAGCGTCCACTCAACTTAGTGAACAAATCCTCTTGGATTGGGTAAAGGGAATAAATGGTCCTGTAGTGCTTTATTTAACCCAAACGAGAAGTCTCCACATACACGTAACCAAACATCAGATTTTCTTACAACGACTAGTGATCGATTATGCAGTAACTAGGTTCGCGTTGATGAACTTTGAAAAGTCCTTCGTATGCTGATTCGAAAGTTCGTTGATGCGAGTCTCGACGTACGAATAAGCGTGTACTTTATCGTAGGTCAGGTTAAAGGAAAACATCAGTTGATTGCGGTCGAATGGAAACAGGTTCAACTGAACGCATTGCGTTTGTAAGCGCAGGTCACTGTTTCAGAAGTGATGTCCTTGATACGTACTGCTTTTGGCCTTCGAGGGAAACGATCTACGCAGTACAAGAGGCAAGAGTATACATTTGAATCTGGTAAGGATCCTACCAAATCCGGGTGGACGTGGTCGAAACGAGCATCAGGAGTTTTGAAAGAGCCTAAGGGACATTTGCTGTGTCTGATAACCTTACATTTTTGGCAGCTTACACAGGAGCGTGCCCAATCCTTCACGTCTTTATTCATACCAGGCCAGCAAAACCGTTCTGCTATAAGCTTGATGGTTGTATGAACACTCGGATGAGAATATTTGTGCAACGTATTGAAGACGTTGCGTCCATAATGTTTCGGCACGATTGGGCGATCCCTACCTGTAGATGTGTCACGAAGTAAGGTTTCCTTACCTGTTCCCATCTGTTTGATGTGCAGCTTAAGAGTTGTTGACGATAACTCGTGCTGAAGATCAGTACCTTCTTTTTGAAGCGAGTTTTAGAAGATCGATTCCTTGGAAACTGTTCAAGACAGTTGTTCGAGACAAGGCGTCTGCGACTACATTGTTTGCTCCAGAAATGTGTTGAACGTTTGAAGTAAACTGCGAAATGTAGTAAAGTTTTCGAGACTAACGAGGTGAGTACTTGTCTGATGAGGAGCTTAAGGAGAAGCTAAGCGGTTTATGGTCAGTGAAAAGAGTAAATTTATGACCTTTGATATAGTGTTGAAAATGCCGTACAGCATAATACATAGCTAGGAGTTCCCCACCGAATGTGCTGCACCTCAATTCAGTGTCTGGCTGCCGTCTAGAGAAAAATGTCAATGGTTGCCAGGAGTGGTTAACCCAGTGTTATAAGACTCCTCCGACTGCCGAGTCGGATGCGTCTACTGCGAAATTAAGGGCGCTTCAGCGTCCTGATGAGCAAACATTATTGCTTGATCGATAAAATCCTTGATTGTGGAGAATGCTTTTCGTGCAGATTCGTCCAGCTTGATTGATTTCACATTTCCACGAATTCAGTAGGTTAGTGGTTTCATATGTAAGGCGCATTTCGGTATGAATCGTCTATAGAAACTTACAAGGCCGTTAAACGTGCGCAATCGCTTGATGGTGGTCGGTTCTGGGTAATCCAGAATGACCGCCACTTTGATTCTAAGGGGTCGGATACCTTGAGCATCTATGGTGTGTTCTAGGAAGTTTAATGAGTCAGTTCCGATGTTACATTTCTTAATGTTTACAGCAATGTTTTCGTGCTCACCACTTTCGTGCCTTAAGGTAACCCTCGTGCTATTGATAGAAGAAACCAGAGAAGTAGTGAATAGGTCTTTATGTCGATCTTCGCGCAGTCACAGTGGAGTGTGTGATTATCTGTTCAGACAAACAAAGGCTCTCAACATTCAATATAAGATAATATGGAATATAACGCTCATAAAAAATAAGGAAGTGAATGAATACTTGAACAATACTGTTTTGGCATATGCTTGGTTGTTTGAGGTCAACTCTTAACCAACCAACCTGAGCTGTTACAGTGTCATGTTTGTTTAGTCGGTCGAAAACAAGATCCAGATGCTGGAGATGCGATTATCTGTCCGGACGTGCGACTAGACAGTCGTCAACATACGCATGTACGAAACTGAAACTCTGAAAACCGTCGTCTATGAACCTTTGGAAAGTTTGAGCAGCGTTTTTTAGACCGAAATGCATTCGCAAAGATTCGTAAATCCGAAGGGAGTTATGATAGCTGTTTTCGGAATATCGTCAGTATCCATAGGGATTTGGTTATACGCTTTAACCAAGTCGATTATCGAAAAGACATTTGTATCTTTCAAGGTAGCTGTCAAATCGTGAATGTGAGGCAACGGGTAACGATCGGAAATGGATTTCGCATTCAATCGCCGATAGTCACCAGTTGGACACCAATCGTTGCTGTCCTTTTTAGGGACCATGTGCGACGGAGATGCATATGGGCTACTTGACGGTCGTATGATTCCTAAGTCTATCATGTGATCGAATTCGTTTTTCGTCAACCTTAGCTTTCCAGGAGCTAGTCGTCGTGCTTTAGAGAATACAGGTGGTCCTGTAGTCGTGATGTGATGTGTAACGTTGCTGGTCACACACGGTAGTTTCGGTTGCGTTTGTTGTATCCCAGGATACTTATCGAGTAGTGGTTGCTAGAATGGGTCTATCGTATGTTTAATTGTGACGGGATAATCTACAACCAGAAAAGGTAGTTACGCAAACGGATAAATTAGTGTTTCCGTCTACTAGCCTCCGCTTGCGCGTATCGATGATTAGATTATGGTGTTGTAGAAGGTCCATACCAATAATTGGCATAGAAACATCTGCAACAACGAAGATCCAGTGAATGGGTTTGCGTAAACCCACGTTAAGGTAAACGTACATTTTGCCATACGTAGCGATCGGTTTTCCGTTTGCCGCCTGTAAGTTTAGGGTCGATTCGTGTAGTCGGTCGTTAGGATATGCTGGGAGAACGCTAACTTCTGCGCCAGTGTCCACGAGGTAGCGAACTCTCGTTGTCACATCTGTGACGAATAACAGACGGCTTTGTTCGCCGGCTACGGTTGCCGTTAAGGTGTGTCGGCTTGGAAGTTTCCCAATCGCTTTTCGAACCAGTCGGTTTCGTGTTGGGAAAATTGCAGGGTTTTCTACAATTTCTGGAAAGCCTTCCATACTGGTTATGATACCAGTCGAGGTTATCGGTCTCTCGTGGTCTAGAGACAGATCGCATACGTGAAGTGCTTCTACGCGGGGTGTGTGGCCGTTCACGATCGTTACGAAACTTAAGATAACATGTGAGTGTATGACATAACTCTGTTATTTCATTCTGTGTCGTTTGAGGCTTTTCTTTGACTGAAAAAACCTCGGCATTAGATTTCGTAATTTCTAAAATGCGGTCGGCAGATGCAGCCAGCTCGTCCAAGGCGTTGTTTTGAAAGCACATCTTGCACATGTTGAGGAAGTTTGGATAAGAAAATTTGTTTGAATAGGCCACCATCGAAGGTGTTTTGGCCGATAATCTCTCTCATTCTTTGCAACATGTCTGTCGCAGAACGTGTTGCGGGTCGATGTTATTAAGTAGTTGGTGTAACGTTTGTCGATCAGTTAGGTCTTTACGTTTAATGATAGATTGTTTCACTGTTTCGTAGTGTTCAGAAACAGCACTAGCAAACATACTAGGTGTTACGTACCCGCTGAATTTGCGTGGTAATGCTTTGACTGCTGCGAGGAATTTCGCACGTGTGTCGTTCACACCGTGCTCGTAGAACTCGGTTTCTGCGTAGCAAAACCAGGCTTCGATGTTGTCTGGCCAGAAGGGCATCAGTTGGAACGAAGGTGGGGGTGTAGAATTATGGTCAACTATGATATTAGTATTGCTCTAATAATAGACCTAATCCTAAATTTGTAGATTTGTCATGATATAACTGCCTAATCTATAAGATCTTACGTGGAAGTCACACCATCGACTACACCAACTGATTGTATCGTATCAATTACCAATACATGATGTAGAACAAGGTTAGGCTAGAGAAAGAACAATATATTTAATATGAATAGAAGATATGAGGTAACATTCCGCAGAGACCACGCCTGCATGGCCGAGCCATGCCACTCGATCAACTCCAGTCCATTCAATTCATTGTTCGCGCCTTCTCCATTGTTAGGTATTTCCCCGAGTTAAATATTGAATATCTATTTCCTGAGTAGTCTCGTGTTCACAGCTTTGTGGATTGTGTGGCTATTGTCCAATGCCGCTACACTACTCTCCCACCATAATCAACTAATACACATGAATGGTTATCAAAATAAAATTTAAATACACGAGTGATAATTATATGGATTTTGGACAGAGAGCTAGGAAAAATCGTTAAACATGAGTGTGTTCGTAAGAGACATGCTCTAGACTCAATGTTCTGAGTTGCCATAGACTATTTATACATATTTATACTTGCCGGCTGATGGGCATACAAGTTAGTTGCACGTTTGCGGGCAGAATACGATTTAAGTGCGATATGGTGATTATAAGTTATTGAAATCAGTTAAGCCTATGTGTCATATTACTAACTGACGTGGTGCTGCAAGATGTATTTGGCTAAATAAGTTTTTATAAGATGATTAATAGTGAGTGATGCTCATGTGATTAACAGGGAGAACATAAGTAGTAACCAGGGGGAGTACACTCCCAACTCATGTCTATGATAATGGCTTGAACCTTAGTCAGTGTTGGGGTAAATTCGACATTGATGTTTTCAGTTTGCAGGAGATTTGCTCGACTGCTTATACTGATTATTTGCATGCATGATTGTGTCGCTAAACCATCAATTAGACTGACAAGGTTTTGAGATATTTACTGAATGAGCAACTGATAGAGAAACATACTGTAATCATCTGTGATGGATGAAGATACCAAGAAAACAACACCATTTAATGGTAATTATAAGTCAATTTGTTGACCGATTTCGTTAATAGTTTCATTAATTTTATCAGTCATATTACGTGATTGTCAAGTTATGACAATGCTTTATGCCGATATCCTGAAACTATTAAATTTAATTAGTTATAGTGTTGATTGAGGATTAGTCAGTGGAAAAATAGGTATTGTTGCTTTAGGTGATTCGAAATCATCAGAAATTTACAACGTTAAAGAATCCGAGACGCCTAATTTAATTATAAATTTCAATTCAGAAATATTCGTTTAGTGTTAATTCTAGTAGGCTACGGAGTTTTGATTTTAAACGTTTGTTTAGCCAACAGCTACTTGGGGATTTAGTTATTTTACTAGTGCAGTTGATAGTACCTAAATTTTTAATCTTATTATCTAAACTATGTCAGCATTTTAGGCTGCTAATATGATAAACCAATCCATAAACCCAAATACGATTAGCAACAACGACTATGATGGGTTTATTGATAAATGTTAAAGGCGATTCAGATGATTTCTAAATTTAGAAGACATGGAGATATAGTGTAACGTATGTATGGGCCAGGTTAACAAGCAGGTTGTTGACGTATATAAAAATTTAAAAATAATAAACATGACCAGAAAATAATTTTAAAGTTTAGACTGCTTGTGAAACTTCAGGCAGGAATATGATGCGTTATAAACATTCCATAAGAAGTTACTGCATTTAGCCTAGGGACACTTACAAATATATAGCAAGAGGAACCGGAAAACACATACATGTTAAGTAAAAGAAATCATAAATTAAAATAGTTGAACTCGCCTGGATTATTTTTGAAAATTAGATTATTCAGTGGACGACATATATAACACCATTCGTGAGGAGTAGTAATGATCCAAAAGCATCCAGAATAAAACATACAGTATGGCAATCACTTCCAGGGTGCTTGATGCTGTTGAGGTTTTTGACACTCGCTCGGATCAGAACAATCGAATGAATCCAGATAATTGTATGGTTGTCATTGAACGAATCATCTAAAAACGATTGCAGAAAACTTATAGCTGAAACTCACCGTATGTTTTTGGAGTAGTCATCCTCGTTGTTTGGCAATGGAACTCGAGAATATGAAATTAGGCAGGCAGTGGTCGGGAGAAAAGATATTAGAGGATAGTGCATCGTTTAAAACAGGATGAGGTGTTAAGTGAAGGAACACTGAGAATTAGATCCAGATAACTATTAAGTCCTTGATCACATTGTTAGTCAATGTATATTTACGCTATTTACAGGTCATATTTGCTAGAGCTTGATGTTTAAACAAGACTATGTCGCTGAAGCATGTCAATGCTATTACAGCTTGTTAACAAACCATCAAAGCTAATTAGTTAATATAGACGACCAGTTTTTATTATCGATTGAGCTAGTTTGTCATGAGGACTAATCAATATAACATTACAATGATGCATGTGAGCATTAATCAGAGGACTATTAGAATATAGGGTTAACATAAATATAAAATCGATCGAGAAAGTTGAAGTGGAAATAAGGATTAATAATAATAGGTTGCGTTTCTTTAGTTGGGCTCACCAATGTAGAATTATGGTCTACTACGATATTAGTACTGCTCTAATAATAGACCTAATCCTAAATTTGTAGATTCGTCATGATATAACTGCCTAATCTATAAGATCTTACGTGGAAGTCACACCATCGACTACACTGACTCACTGTATCGTATCAATTACCAATACATGATGTAGAACAAGGTTAGGCTAGAGAAAGAACAATATTGAATATCTATTTTCTGAGTAGTCTCGTGTTCACAGCTATTGTCCAGTGCCACTACAGGGTTACCTTGGGTGTCTGTTCAGTCATAGTGAAATATCAAGTACGAGAATGAACGAGCGAAAGAAATGTATATATCCAAAAATATCACAATGTATAAAAATTAAAATAAGGCGATGATATATAAAACCCCAAAAAGGTACAGACTATCAGTTTGCAATTTGGCGTACCAAATCACGTTAGGCTCACCAATGAAGATTCCACAGTTATTGGGATTTTGAAGCGTACCCACCAAGTGGCATCAAAAGACAAAAGCGAGGAGCCTCGAAGATATATTTGATAGGTCATCAATATATCGAGGATCGTCTGAGTCCTTCAAAACTAATGTGGCCAGCATCCATTGTCGAAAACTTACAGAGCTATTTATTTTGGGGATTTATTTGCCGCTACAGTACTGTATTTGGAATTCAAAATCAAGCATTAAACTAGTACAAAGGAATCATTAGTTCATTTAAACACCACAGGCACTCTTAGCATTATAATATGTAGGTTGAAATTGAGGTCAACCAAGCTTTATCCAAGTTTCTCTAGAAATTAATGTTATGTCAGACTCCGCATCAATAATCAGCTTAACTGATCTAGCCTCAAATAGTAAAAATTTGTCAACATGCCATAATAAATTATTCAGACCAGCTCCTCCACAAGCACAAGAAAAAGCGCCCAACGAGGATTCTCCAGTCAAATATCAAATTCAATCGATCAGGTTACAATGCAGACATCGATCTAAATGACTCGAGCTATGTTCCGACTTTAAGTAGTTGATTGATGGTAAATTATACTTCTACACTAGTTCACAGAACCAAGTACACATTTACAGGTAACATCCATGTTTCTCAGAAGCATTATCCTTACATCATATGAATGTTAATGTAGATAGGCTTTATTAGCATCACAAAAACACAACCCCTTAAACTTTCAATTGCATAATAAAGATGTGAAAACTAATGTTTACGATCTGAAAAGTTCCATAATAAACATAAACTTTTCTATGCATTGAAAATTTTTGTTCATCACCGAAAAGTAAATATGGTGTATTGTCATATTTAGACAGTTATTTCAACAGATAGAAAATAAACCAGATGAAAAACATTCCGTTCATTTGAGAAACTGGATAACAGTTAGTTACTGTTCAGTAGACAGAACAACAATTCACAAATTATTCTAATTTCATTGTGTTTTCTCGGAGTACCAAATAGCACTGTAGAAATGGATTTCATCAAGGAATAGATATTATTGACTATCATTAAAGCAGACTTATCAGTGAACATAGAGAAATGAGTTAAAAGTGATGGGTAATCGTTATGATTCAAAGCAACACTTAAGTATCAACATATGCTTACACTTAATTAATAGATCATTTCATATCTATGTTAAACGTTTCTATGGCTTATAAGGAGACAAAAACAGAATTTTAAATCTTAATCTATTACTAACTACCACTAATCGATTCATAGCCAAATTAATGATCATACGAAATACGTGCGATTTCAATGGACCTGTGATCATTAGTATTATTACTACATTTCCTCTTTTACTGATGTGTCGCATTCTCATTGTCTTATTCATAAGTGCTCATGATATCACTTTACTTATTCCTTACACCTCTATGACCTTTAATGAACAAAAGTAACAAAAGCACTTTATTCATCTTATTACATTCAAGTTATAATTCGTTATTAACTTGTTAAGTCTATTGTTATTATTATTCGTATTAAGTAATCTAGCAATATAGTCTTTCTATTACATCATCTTGGTTATTCCTTATTTATATTTCTTCATGGAATTAATACTTTAACATATGCTTGGTTGTTTGGGGTCAACTCTTAACCAACCAACCTGAGCTGTTACATTAGCTTCCCCATAGAATCGACTTCCGTAGGAACGTCGGTTCGATTAACCTATCTATCGAAAACACCCTAGTTCTATTTCTCATCCCAAGGGAAAATTATCAACTCGCTCACTATTTGACTTACAATCAGTTACGACTAGCGCTGTCAACGATAATCCATGGATGTCTCTTCATTTACTAGCTTGTCATCTTATTTTGTAGCACGTGATCTCTTCTACAACTATCGCTGTCGGTTTGCTGCGTGCTTTCAAGAGAAAGTGTGAGAATGTGGAATAAGAATATCTGAGGAAGTGTCGCGAGCTGGCTACCTAACACCATGTTGGCGAGGTACGATTTTTCCATGCTCAGACCGGCTATCAGGTGTTTACTCACCTACCTCTTGAGTCGCCCTCAAGTAAAAGGTAAAGAAGAATCTACTTCGAAGGTAATGGTGAAAACCAATCAAGCTTGAAGAACTGCTTCATTGCCTGCATAAAAATAATAAGATACAAAATGGAAATACATAAATATAATTGATAATTGTTCGGTTCCACGTAAGTGATTGGCCTCCAGAAAGGATTGATATTCTGGAAGGAAATAGACATAGTGTAGCCATCTGGGTTGCTTTTTGAATTCGTTGTATTTGCCAGTGCTAGTTGTATGAGTTTAATTAAAATCCTCAGCCATCGTTTCGGAATACCTAGCTTATGTGTCCAGTATTTAAAAAAATTATTTAACATAACACTTATATATCAAAGGTAAAAGGTCTGGTGAGTTGTAGGTGAGGCGGAATGAGGAAAAAAATTATTTTTAAGTAGATGCAGGGTCTGATTAGCTACGTGGTTAGATTTTATCCTGCAGCCGAAACTGTCAACATCCTTGACTGACTAATTAGATGTGCCCAGCGAACCGTTTTAGTCATTTCTAAAGATTTATCATCTTTACATTTCGATTCCGTAATGGATTTGTCAGTTAAACGATTTAACAACACATATGGTGGTTCATGATCTAGATAAGCCGGCTTTAGCATATCAATACTTACTGTTTCGGTGTTTCCATGTTTTTCTATCACGAAATATTTAAATTTTCTTGAGACGACTTTGAAAGGACCTTCAAATGGAGGACTGAGTGGTGCTTTTATTTTGTCACATCTTATCCAGACGTGCGTGCAATTGCTTAGGTCTTTAGGTATATATACGGCGCGCGATTGTTCACGAGTAATAATCGGCTTAAGTTTAGACATGTGGTCCCGTAGTTGATCTACATAATTTTCTAAATTAAGTTTTTGACTGTTAGTATTAGGGTTTGTGTGTGACGATTAATCTTTGATTGTTGGCATGCTGAACACTCTCTAACCCATTTGTGTACATCCTTCTGTAAATTCGGCCATACATATCTGGCATTGATTAGTTTTGTTGAAGCTTTTGCGCCAGGATGAGACAAAGAATGAAAGTTATTATATATCAACTTTCGCATACTTTTGGGAATGAAAGGTCGCGGCATTGCCTTGGTCGTGTCACAGTAGATTAGAATACCATCGACAGGTGATGGGAACTGTTTTAAATTAAGACTTGAATTGTTTGTTTTAAGCAGGTTTTGTAATTCTAGATCCTGCTCTTGTTCGTTCCTCAACGTCTCGAAGTTTACTGTAGACTGCTGTAGCACGTTCATTTCTAGTCTAGATAAATTATCTGCCGCCTGATTGTCCTGACCTTTGAAATGTCGGATATCGCTTGTGAACTGTGATATATAGTCAAGGTGTCAGACTTCTCGAGGTGAGTATTTATCAGCTCTCGCTTTTAGTGCATTCGTTAGTGGTTTGTGATCCACAAAGACTATGAATCTACTGCCTTCTAACATGTGTCGGAAGTGTTTAATGGTTAGGTAGATTGCAAGAAGTTCTCGCCCGAAGGTAGAATACCTTGTCTCTGCTGGAGCGAGTCTTTTTGAGAAGAAAGCAATTGGTTTCCAGGCGTTTTTAACCAGTTGGTTAAGGGTACCGCTTACTGCTTTATCTGAAGCATCCACCACCAAAGCAAGTGGGGAAAGGGAGTTCGGATACATCAACGTAGTTGCTTGAGCTAATTTATCTTTAAGCTGTTTAATAGCTTCGACGGCGTCAGAAGACAGTTTGAATTCTTTTGGTTTTCCTTTGAGTGAATCTGTCAAAGATTGCATTAATTGTGCACAACCTGGTATGAATCTGCGATAAAAGTTAATTAGACCTAGAAAACTTCTCAGTTGTGTTAGAGAACTAGGTATGGGGTATTGTTTGATGATGTCTACTTCTTTTTTTAATTCCTTCTGGGCTTATTGTGTGACCGAGAAATTCTAAAGTTTGAACACCGAAAACACGCTTACTTTGATGCATGTTTATTCCATGTTCATCCAGTCTTTTCAACACTGCTTGTACATGCTGTTCGTGTGATTGCAAATCGGGGCTAGCAATTAACAAGTCGTCTATATACCCCTGCGCAAATGGCATGTCTCGAAGTATGTTGTCTATGAATCATTGAAATGTCTGTGCCGCATTTCTCAGGCCGAATGGCATGCGTACAAACTCGAATAAGCCAAAGGGTGTTGTAATAGCTGTCTTGGGGATATCTTCATCAGCCACTGGGATATTGTGATATGCTCTGACTAAGTTAATTTTAGTGAATATGTTCATACCCTGTAAACCGTTTGTGAAATCTTGGATATGCTGTATTGGGTACCTATCTGGTACGGTTTGACGGTTGAGGGCTCTGTAATCCCCGTACGGTCGCCAGACACCTTCAATCTTCTTTGGGACAATATGCAAACGGGGTGCCCATTGACTATCAGAGGGACGGATAATACCCAGTTGCAGCATATAATCAAACTCGGCCCTAGCGATTTTCAGCTTATCTGGTGCTAGTCTCCTGGGTTTTGCGAAAACCGGTGCACCTTCGGTTTTGATAGTGTGACTCACTTATAGTTTGTCTTTGGAAGGCTGCGGGTTTGGTTTAGTTAAGTTTGGAAATTCCGCGAGTATATCTTGGAATTTCGCTGTTGTTACTGGGGGAGTTTGAATCAAGTTAAGAGAGTTGATGTGACTTTCTTTGCCTTTTGTGTAATACGAAGTTTCTTTTAGTGTTGATCGCCGTTTCTTGCTGTCAACTAGAAATTCGTATCTCTCTAGAAAGTCCATCCCCAGTATTGCCAGATCTAAGTCGGCTACCGTGAAAACCCAAGGGAATTGCCTCCTGAACCCCAAATCTAGGGTTAAATTTTTCTGCCCAAATGTCGCAATTTTAGTTTTATTTGCAGCTTGAAGTGTAATCGATGATGTTTGTCGACTAATCTCAGTTTTATTTTGAGGGATGATGTTAAGAGCAGCGCCAGTATCCACCAAGAAATTTAAGCCAGAGCTTCTGTCTCTAACATAAAACAAGCAACTGTTTAGGCGCTCCTCCTCAGTCGTCGCGACCTGGGGAGGGGTTGCTCGTTTCCCGCTGTCTTAGAATTATGCTTAGGCCAGGCGCATGGTTGCATGCACTTGGTTGAGTTGACACCAAACTTCCAGTGGTACCAACAAAACTGCCCAGATTGTCTAGACATTTGTGACCTGTTTTTTGACTTGGATCGTGGTCGTTGTGGTGACCTGCTCCTGTTTCTATGACCCATTTGCATTCTGGTGACAACCTCAGTGAGACTCTCAACACTCGCAATGAGTGCTTCTATGACGGGGTCTTTTGCTGATTCTACTTTTTGTGTGTGATTTATTGTGCCTGATCCAGTTGGAGGACCTCTTTCCATTATTCTGTCGGCTATACGCGCTAAATGAGATAATGAGGTTTCAGGATCTTGTGCATCCAAATAGTGTTGGACGTAGTATGGGAGAGCTTGTATCCATCCTTGTTTTAGGACTGCTTCACCCACTGTGTTATCACCCACTAAGACTTGGAGGTGACGTAAAAACTGTGACGGCGACCGACCACCTAGTATTTCACCTTGAAAAAGTCTTTGGATTCCTTGACTATCTGATAATGATAAACGGTTCATTATCTCTCGTCTCAAGATGGTGTATGGTTGTGGTGATGGTGGATCTAAAATCAAGTCACGGACTTCTATGGCGACTGAAGGAGGAAGGATAGAACACAAGTCTCTATAGCGAATCCCTTCAGATTTGATATTGTGTCTCGTGAAATAATGCTCTGGTTGAGCAAACCACAACTCAGGATCACTACGATCAAATTCTGGAAGTCGGGATTTCGTAGTCATAACAGTGTCTATCTCCACTGGTGACAAATCCTCCAGATTATGGGTTTCTATTGATTCTGGCATGAGGTATGTGACAAATATAACAATAAAGTTAGCACGAAAAATGGTTACTATAACACGAATAACTTAAGATAATACGTAATAAACTAGTCATATACTCAACTTAGTTTACGGATATTCAGGTCTACTTTTACTTACTTACTTACGTCTGTTACTCCTCGTGAAGGAGCATAGGCCGCAACCAGCATTCTCCAACCAACCCTGTCCTGGGCAATCCTTTCTAGCTCCGTCCAGTTGTAATTCATCGTTTTCATATCTGCTTCTATTATCCGACGCAATGTGTTCTTTGGCCTTCCTCTTTTTCGCTTCCCTTCAGGATTCCAAGTTAGGGCTTGCCTCGTGATGCAGTTCGACGATTTGCGTAATGTATGTCCTATCCACTACTTCCATCGTCTTTTTCTAATTCCTTCTACAGCTGGAAGTTGGTTTGTTCTCTCCCACAGAAGGCTATTGCTGATGGTATCCGGCCAATGGATGTTGAGTATCTTGCGTAGACAGTTATTTATAAATACTTGTACTTTCTTGATTGTGGTTGTCGTAATTCTCCAAGTTTCAGCTCCATACAGTAGAACTACCTTGACGTTCGTATTGAAGATTCTCACTTTGATATTGGCTGAAATTTGTTTTGAGTTCCATATGTTCTTCAATTGTAGGAATGCGACCCTTACTTTGCCGATCCTCGCCTTTACGTCTGCATCGGATTCTCCTTGTTCATCGATGATGCTTCCCAGGTATGTGAAGGACTCTACATCTTCCAGAGTTTCGCCATCAAGTGTGATTGGATTGCTGTTCTCCGCTTTGAATTTGAGGACCTTAGTTTTCCCTTTGTGTATGCTGAGGTCTACTGATACAGAGACTGCTGCTACACTGGCTGTCTTTATCTGAATTTGTTCGTGTGTATGAGTTAGAAGGGCCAGATCATCTGCGAAGTCCAAATCGTCTAATTTATTCTGAGTTGTCCATTGTATTCCGTGTTTTCCTTCAGATGTCGAGGTCTTTATAATCCAGTCGACCACCAGAAGAAAGAGGAAGAAGGGGAGTAGGAAGCCTTGTCTGACTCCGGTCCTTACTTGGAATGCATCTGTCAGCTGTCCTCCATGCACTACTTTGCACTGTAGTCCATCTGGTGAGTTCCGGATAATATTGACAATCTTCTCAGGAACTTAGGAGTGTCGAAGAAGTTTCCATAGTGTTCTCCTATCTACACTGTCAAATGCCTTTTCATAATCAATTAAGTTGATGTATAGTGATGAGTTCCACTCAACTGATTGTTCGACGATGATCCGTAGTGTCGCAGTTCGGTCTGTGCACGATCGATCCTTACGGAATCCAGCCTGTTGATCTCGAAGTTGGGCGTCTACTGAGTCTTTCATCCGGTTCAGCAATACTGTGTTAAAGACTTTCCCTGGTACTGACAGTAGTGTAATACCTCCATAGTTTTCACATTTGCTCAGATCTCCTTTCTTTGGTATCTTGATGAGTTGTCCTTCTTTCCAGTCCATCGGCACTTGTTCCTCCTCCCAAATCTTTTTGAATAGAAGATAAAGCATGCTTGTGGTTGCTCCGATGTCTCAGTTCAGTGCTTCAGCTGGTATGTTGTCGGGTCCTGCTGCTTTCCCGTTCTTGATTTGTCTGACGGCCATTCTAATTTCTTCCGTAGTTGGTGGATTGACATCTATAGGAAGATCTACGTGTGCTGCTTCGATGTCCGGTGGATTCATTGGAGCCGGCCTATTCAGGAGTTCCTCGAAGTATTCTACCCATCTGTTACGTTGTTGTTGAATTTCGTTGATTGGCTTGCCTTCTTTGTCTTTGACCGGTCTCTCTGGTTTACTGTATTTCCCTGCTAGTTTCTTCGTTGTATTGTGAAGCTGTTTCATATTTCCTTCTCTTGCAGCTTTTTCTGCTAGTTCTTCCACGTATTTCTTCTTGTCGGCTCTAATGCTCCTCTTCACTTGTTTGTTTGCTTCTATGTATTCAGCTTGTGCTTGGACTTTCTCTGCTCGTGTTCGGCTGTTGTTTATTGCTGCCTTCTTGTTCTTCCTTTCTTTGATCTTGTCCAGTGTTTCTGTAGAGAACCATTCCTTAGACCGAGAACCTCTTGACACGTTGAGGTTAATACTTCCTTGATGCCTTTCCAGTTGTCCTCCATAGTAGTTTCTTCTTCTTTCAGTAGATCTTGTAAGGCTTGGAAGCTGTTGTTGAGAGCTATCTTGAATTCATTGAGTTTGTCAGTATCTCGAAGGAAGGCTGTATTGAACCTTTGTATTGCTGTTTGTCCACCTGTCCAGTTCTTTTTTAGCTTCAGTTTTAAATTGGCTACAACTAGGTGGTGATCTGAAGCTACGTCAGCACCTCTCCTGGTTCTCACATCTTCCATTGTCCTTCGGAATATTTTGTTGATGCAAATATGATTTATTTGGTTCTCTGTAGTGTGGTCCGGTGAGATCCATGTATCTTTGTGTATACGCTTGTGTGGAAATATTGTGCCTCCTATGACCAATTTGTTGAATGCACACAGATTTGCAAATCTTTCTCCATTTTCGTTTCTCTCTCCCAGTTCATGTCGTCCCATAATATCTTCATATCCAGTGTTGTTTCGCATTTAGATCTCCCATCAGAATAGTTAGGTCATTCCTTGGGCAGCCGCTCGTAGAACTGATCTTTAATTTCGTCGTTGCTATCATTGGTGGGTGCATAACATTGGATAATATTCATTGTCATCCCGTTATTCTTTGTTTTGAATGATGCTTTGATGATTCTGGATCCGTGAGATTCCCATCCTACAAGTGCATTTCATGCTACTTTGGACAGCATAAGGGCGACTCTTTGAGGGTATGGAGCATTGTCCTCTTCGTGATCGGAGTATAGCAGCATCTCTCCCGTAGCTAGCCTTTTCAGTCCAGCTTGAGTCCAGTGAGTTTCGCTGATTCCCAGTACTGCTAAGTTGTTTCTCCTCATTTCCATTGATATTTGACTGGTCTTCCCGGTTTCCAACATTGTTCGAACGTTCCATGTACCTATAAAATTTTTTGTTCTGGTTGTTGGAAGGGGCATCGGCCTCGTGGCTTCCGAAGGAACTCGGCTTTCACCATGAAGCGTCATAATTCTTCTAAATGAAGACCTTCTAACTCCCAGGGCAGAGTTAAAATGGTTTGGATTATTTTTTCTGGTAAGCTTTTTTTTAGCGATTTAGTTTTCTACGGGATGGGGACGCTAACCCTATGCTCAAACCTCCTCCTTTACCCGGGTTTGGGACCGGCAGCAACCCTATAAGAGCTACAGGCGGAGTTGGTCTACTTTTACGATTAGGTAGAAAAAGATTTTAATAACAGAAATGAGTTTAAATTTGTGTTCAAAAAGAGCTTACAATCGAAATAAAGACCTATTCACATCTTCTCTGGTTTCTTCTATCAATATCACGTCGGGCTCACCACTTTCGTGCCTTAAGGTAACCCTCGTGATATTGATAGAAGAAACCAGAGAAGTAGTGAATAGGTCTTTGTTTCGATCTTCGCGCAGTCACAGTGGAGTGTGTGATTATCTGTTCAGACAAACAAAAACTCTCAACATTCAATATAAGATAATATGGAATATAACGCTCATAAAAAATAAGGAAGTGAATGAATACTTGAACAATACTGTTTTGGCATATGCTTGGTTGTTTGGTGTTAACTCTTAACCAACCAACCTGAGCTGTTACAATATCACTTTACTTATTCCTTGCACGTCTGTGACCTTTAATGAACAAAAGTAACAAAAGCACTTTAATCATCTTATCACATTCACGTTATAATTCGTTATTAACTTATAAGGTCTATTGTTGTCACTATTCGTATTAAGTAATCTAGCAATATAGTCTTTCTATTACATCATCTTGGTTATTCCTTATTTGCATTTCCCCATGGAATTAGTACTTTAACAAAATATATTTTCATATATACATATACATACGTTCTATTGTGGGACTCCTCCCCAGTGCGCACCTAGGATCTCACCCCTCGAGATTCGATCGCAGAACATATCAGACTCACTTGCAAACGCTCAACCTTTAACATATTCCTAAGTATTACAAAGTATCCCGATTGTTTACTTGATTTCAATCGGAACCAGATTTGATATCTTAGTTATAGATTATAAGTTAAATGTATGTAGTTCACTTTCTGACTTTATCTAACAATAATGAATAGAAATTGTGACTGGAATAAAGAACATCATAAATATTGAATATTATGTTGTTATACAAACACAGAACAGTCAAAATACTTGATCATCAACTATGGAATAAGAACAAATCACAATTGATTGATCACTGTATGGTGATCAATGTCATGCGTGTCAAGCACTTATTATTGATCCAGATCGAGTGCTATCGACCATGTTGCAATGTGGCCACCAGTTCCCTCAAGTTTACAGGTACACCTTGCTGACGAGTGCCAAGTAGCCCGAAACCCGGATGCAGGTTTTCCTGTCGAATACCTCCAACCACCACCTAATAAGAACAAGTTGATGAAAGTAAGAAGAACAAGAAGTAAGAATGAAACAAGTTGAAATAAAACATGATAATAATCGATCAATATGTACTATGTGTGAACGAGTTAATCAAGATCAGAAATGAACTTTTAACTTCTTAGTTTTTTCTTTTTCTTAAAGAGAAATCTCAATACTGTTGATAAGAGTCATTAGAAATACATTTGTATGCTACTTAGAACATTCAAAGTAATTAGTAAATGTTGGTTTGTGTTACCATAAATTGAACGCGCTTTTGTTATCATTTTCATAACAAAAAAACTGTCCATTTACACAGACTGTTTTCTAGCTGGTTAAGTACTGATGATAAATTTATTGAGCACATATTTACAACACATCGCTGTTCACTCCAGGACTCGAGCCCAGTATCGTTGTCTTCAAAAACTACCTGGCTACTGAGTCCAGATATCCACTCGCTTGTGCTGTGAGGTGAAGTTAAAAATTCACTTGTTATTGTTTACTTGAATCTTCTCGTTGATGTTTAGGACTGCAATTGGTCAGCCTCTTATTAGCATGTGTGAATACTGTGTGTATTGCGTCGATGGCGTTCGAGTCACGGGGTGAACATCAATTCAGAAATACAGATACATTCAGCTGACGAGTCTCAAATGGGAAGAATCCAACGTCAAACTGGATTCCACTGATAACCACTATCGATCTTTGCTAACAATAGAAATAATTTTTAGACTTGTTGGACAGAATAAGGACTGATTTCACAATTCTTCAATCGCCTCATTCAACTAAGAGTCTAAAAGAAAGTGTTCGGCAGTATTATAAGTTAATAATAAGAAATATTCTTGAAGTAATTAAAATAGCCCATTATGCCATTGAGTAAACATAATAAGGAGAATTGAGCGACGGAAATTCACCTTTCGACAAAATCACTTATTTAAGCTATACATTCGTTATATGGGAAATACATATCTATAGAAGGATGGAACAGATTGCGTCATAAAGTGATTCGAGACTGTAATTATCAGATGAGTTTACGTAGTAAACAAGTGGTAAGAGAAGAATATTAGGATGAAGAATAATCATCACTTTCTCCATTTTATTATGTTATTCTCTACAAAATATACTAAGAATGTAAAACACCGATTGAAGATCAACGTACTACAATGTGGGTTTATGGAGATTGAAGTAATTTCTTAGTTAAATTCAAGAATAGATCAAAACTTGAACATCATCGTAAACCTGGATGCACTGGTCAGTATGAGACCCTATATCATGTGATGACTACTGAATGGCTTCAAGATGGATTCCATGGAGTTCTAGTGAGAAGCTGTGATCAGGGCATTTCATCCATGTGTGTTGTAATGCACCTACCCTACTGAAGGCAATAGTGGACAGTCGCACAATACCGTGGATTAGTAGAAATTAGACATTAAAACCATTGGATGCCGGCCGACTCAATGGTCTACAGGTCAAATGTTCGCACGTGAGACCGATAAGGCTGGATTAGAATCTCACTGCTGATGAGTTCCGTACTGTGACGAGACGACCGATTGACGCTTCCAGGTTCTCAATGGTTGTCTAACTCAATCAAAAATATGACAATCTTCATAGCTCCACACTTAAAACCTTTCAACTGATCAAATTATTTACCATCATACAATAGTTATTCACCACTTTGATTTCAGTCAATACTCTTAATACGTCATTCTCTTGATTTTAAAGAAGGTGAAATCCAAATGATTCTATGAGTAAACGACCACTCAACTCACTCGAAATTAGATGGCGAATGGTCACAGTGTTCATTCATAGTTAGAGTGAGACTTTCTATGAATTGACAGCCAAATGAATTGTTTTCACGTCATTTTATATTTAGAAAAGTATCAATGTTTTGTAAAATGAGAAATTCACTCATTTCAGTTCCGTGAATGTATGTAGGTGAAGGTCAGTCACATAAGCACATCATTGGAATGCGATAAATTCTATTCTAATTAAGATTCATATTACGCCTACCATACAGCATACAGTAAAGAGAATACCATATTGTTTGATTGACGAGATGAAATGAAGTGGAAGACAACAACAAAGTATAATCAATGATGTTTCTGTAGACACTTGAGTTCAACAGAAATATGCTCATTAACTAAATGCTCAAATAATTTACACTGAGAATAGAAAATAGTCAATTTTACTTTGAAGATTGTATAGGAAGTAACACAAATGATAGTCGTTGGTGTTTTGTGGGTATTCAATCAGGTAAATCGGACAGAATTCGTAGTTTATCAAATCTTATTCTTAATTGCAAACTATTTGAAAGTAAGTGGTGTTTGTATAAACTAATTGCTCTTTTATACTTGGTCTTAAAATTGCTGACCAGAAAATATCATTTACATCATACGAATTCAGCATAGCGAAATATGCAAGATCATCATTTTGAAGAATTATGAATCCACATCGTGAATGCCGAATTTCTTCGGAGGTCACGAGGTCTATGTCCCAAATGTTGCTGAAATGAGAAGTTACAATATGGCAGTTCTCGAATTAAGTGAAGCACATTGAATGTATGCTGTGAAGAAAATAATTAGATTCGAGAAATTCGCTGTTGTACTCTGGTGATGAGTGAAAAAGTGAATAATACGTTCGGTTCTGTCATTGCTGTCCGTTGTGTATTCGCCGGTACACTAATATATTTTTGCATTCCCTGATATGCATTAAATGTTATCTTGGTGAATGGAATCATGTCATCGATATATAGTTTTTATTACTGAACATGAACTCTCTTCATACTCAATGGAATTCAATGAATACTGAATAAAATAATTTATAAACTTGAAATGTTTATTAAACCTAATCATCATATGAAAAACATCAAGTTTCAATCGACATGAATGTGGACTTATCCTATGAGGACAAATTGACAATGATTCTATGAGATTAGTTCACTATTCCAATCAACAGGATTTCCATGGACATCAATGACTGATCTAACATTAAGGTAAATTCTTATCAAGCCTTTGTGAATAAGTTATATGATTACATAAGCCTACTACTACTTACACTGATGATAGCACTAATAAGAAGAACCAATAGTCATGTGATAACAGACCACATATTAGTGGTACAATTTCATATACAAATGAAGATAATTGTAATGCTGATGAGCCGTTCATTCAACTACATATTGTAATACACGAGAATGCAAAATGTTATTTATTGTCGACAACATTTTGAAGTGCAGAATTCACCTTCACAATAAGAAGGATTACTCTTTGCAAATATAATCAAAACATAAATAGTCTTGGTTTCTTGCACTGAAATTACCATTCGTTTACGAAAGTGTAGACTGTTATTCATTCATTAATAATTAATTCATTATCACAATTGATTGATCACTGGGTGGTGATCAATGTCATGTGTGTCAAGTCCTTATAATTCATGCAGGTCGAATGCTATCGACCACGTTCCCATGTGGCCACCAGTCTAGGTGACTCGACACGGCGTGCACTATTGTGAGATTTGATAGTGGTTGGGTGACACGGGATCGAATACGTCGGGGAGCATCAGTTCCCTCAAGGTTACAGGTACACACAACTCACGAGTGCCAGGTAGCACGAAACCCGGATCCAGGGTTTCCTGTCGACTACCTTCAACCATCATCTAATTAAATCATTATATTTAGCTTAGACTAAATATACCTTGGACAAATATATTTGATGTGACTTTGTTCACAAGTTACAATTCCACAATCAACAATGATGGACTCATCAGATAGAGTTAATTTGATTGAAATAATATTCAAATGTAAAAAAGTAAATTTAGACATCCATTCAAAGCAGTTTGTGCCAATATTAATTTAATCAACCAAACAGAAACAATGAATCATTGACAATAAATTTATAGATGATTATTAAAAGAAACAAAATGTTTGTTCGTGAAACTATGAGCACACATTTTGAACTACAAGTTCACTAGTCACTTAGTGAAGTAAAGGAATACTAATGATATCCAAAAATGGTTATCATCAATAAGGGTGAAGAATTTTAACCAAAAGTGGAAATGGGTCAGCTGATATGCGTCAATAGCTAGCCAGAAGAATATTGCACAACGATGTGTTCATCTACCAACATGATGATTGGTTAACAATGATCGTATGATTTTATGAATTTTGATCGTCTAACTGATCACACTTTGAACCATCCAATTAGAAAGAACCAAATTAACACTTTAAAATCTATATAAACTCAACAAGATCTAACAAGAATTATTATCGTTTTGGACAATATGATGAGGTGAGTGTTGACTGAACAGTTGAGACAAATGAGCGTGTTATATGAATTTCAATGTGATCTAATGAGATAACGTTGTTTTGTTCATCTGAACTATTTCAGATATACTTTTTCATCTGGCCAGTTCATACTGCTCAGTTTGGTCATTGTAATAATTTCAACATTTTTTGATTGTCATGAAATTTGTGAGAATCGTGAACTAGAGAATTATAGCAAATTAATTTTTGGAAACGACTCACATGAATACGTAAGTAATCAGTCTGGTTATAATACACATGTTCAGTCTCACTATTACTACTATTTCCAGACAATCCGCCGTAACCAGCCTTCTCCAGTTGTAGATGAAGAGTTTGTAAATGTGGCTGCTGACGAGGTGAGTTGATCTCAGTTTGTAATGAAGGTATTAATTCATATGTTTGTATATTATCAGGAAATCCCTTCGAAATTCTCGTTTAAATTCTATGGCACAAACGTCAGTGTACTAAAGATGTATAGTTATGGTAAGAGAATGATTTTCTTCGAACAAATATTGTTACTGAGTTTTGCTTATTCACACGGTTCATACAATTCAGTTTAGTCTCCAATTTATTTCAAAGTGTTTCCTTCATTCACTGCAGATTGTCAATCAAATTACATATTTTCATTCAATAAACACAGGTACAATAGAAATGAAAGCAATAAATGGATCAAGAACGATTTACACTGACTTACTAAAGGGTGGGGTGCCTGAATATCAGATTTCGAATGGGAGTGAGTTATTTAATCATCCATTGATATTTTGTCTTCTTTTGTATTTCGCACTTTCTTTTTTGCGTAAACGATTCATTACTTAACTTGGTTATTTCATGAAAACTCAGCAGTACACAGTGATTATTTTGTTTCTATGATTCGGTAGCCTAAAATGTGTTCACAGCACGTATTACTGTTCAATGAAAACGTGGAATAAAACAGTGATTTACTTTCGAAATAGGCACTAATTGATTGAGCATAGATAACAGATCTAATGATGCAGTCACTTAAGTGAAAACCAACTGCTCTACTATCTGTTCAAACTACCACAAAACAGACATCTCACCACTGTGACACTTCGTGGTAGATTCAATGAATTGAATCTAACTACAGCTACAACAATAAGCAATGTTGTGTGGGAAATCAGTTTGCATTATTGAAGCACGTGAACTGTCATGTTATGTGCGATGTCCTCTAAATCGTTTCTGTCACTTACTTAGTTCTTAAACGTTTGGTGTCTCTCGTCACATTTTCTTGATTATCATATTCGTATGATCATGAAGTTAGAACTCATGCGCTTTCTTAAACATTTAATCAAAGAACAACCATTGACAACCTGCTAGTATAACATGATTGAATCTAACCAGAACACATAGAACATAAAAGTGAACTTAATTCACTCGCTCAGTTATCGGGATTAATGACATTGAAGTAGCATTTCCGCATAATAGCTAGGTAAATAGAGAAAACATTGGAATAACAGGATCTCGGAAATAATTTCGTATGTGCATCGTCGGTAGGATATCAAAGGTATCTTTGTTAACCAAAATATTTTAGAACCGAAGTTTTAGGACTAAAATATTCTTCTCAGTTGTCGACATTGAAATGTTCATCTCATCGTTGAAATAATAATAATAATAATAATAAGGATCCTTTAAACTCTCATTTACTTGAACTCGTTTATTTAAATGTTGAAAAGAAGATGATAGCTGGTGTCCAAACTCATTCTGTGTTGAAATGCATGTTTCTTTTTAAGGGACGGATATTCAGAATGCAGATGTATAAACACAACTTATTTTTCCTTTCATTATTTCAGAGGAATTATTAGCTGTCCGAAGCATTTTTCACCGAAACGTTGATGGTAAAAGTATGTATCCATTAAATGACTGTTTGAAAACATGTGACATATTAACACTTACACCATCATTCCTTGTAATTAGTCTCACGTTCTCCATTCGACACGAGTCACTGAATTCTTTTCAAAAATTGGCTGAAGTAATAAAGCGTGAACATTCTGAAAAATTAGACCGAAACTCTATATGGAATCCACGGATTGTTTGAACACATTGATTGAGACATAAAGAACAGTTGAAATCAGCACGAACATACTAGATTTGACGAGTAATAGATAAATTATTGTGGATAAATCAAGTCACAGTCTCATTCCACTTGTGGATAGACGAATATAGAGATTCATCTTCGTTGACATACTTTAAAGAAACATGATGAGAAGTCTGTTTATAAAAATAGGTACATCTGTGTGCACTGCAAAGCCATTTCTGTGAACATCTCATTCATTTAAACATTTACTCAATACACAGTCATTCTTATATATTGATATAGTATATTATTCTTTCAAATTATGAGATTGTTAAGACGATATATATAAGGCTATTCAATTCTCATCTTTAACAAATATTGTGATCAGAGTCATCTGATCGACTGATTTACCAATGTGTTACACAAACAATTAAATTGCCAAGTTCTCTTTGTAAACAAACAGTCCACGGCTCACGTCATGTGTACTTAAAGTCGATTGTTTCATGAGTAATTATAGATAATACTGCGTAAATGCGAATATATATCCACAAGTATCAGATCTCATTAGAAGCTTGAAGATTTATTGTTTCAATATGAAAATAAGCGTGTAGCATACCCACGACAAATTAGCGTCTGACATTCATCTTGAAACATGCATTCCTGTTTCGTTTACATAATCCTCTTACTTACTTATTTATCTACACCTCTACTCCTCGCGGAAAACACAGGTCGCTCGTCAGCAAATTCCATCTAAACCTGTCCTCAGCAATCCTTTCCACATCATTACAGTCGATATTCAGGCTTTTCATATGTGTTTATATTTCACAACGTAATGTGTTCTTTGGGATTCCACTCTTCCGTTTCCCATCAGGATTCCAAGTTAAGGCTTGCTTCATGATGCAGTCTGATGATTCACGTGATGTATGTCCTATCCATTTCCATCGTCGTTTCCTCATTTCCTCTTCAGCTGAAGGCTGGTTTGTTCTTTACCACAGAAGGCTGTGCTGATGGTATCCGGCCAATGGATGTTGAGTATCCTGCGTAGACAACTATTTATAATTACTTCAAACTTCTTGATGATAGTTGTAGTAGTTCTCGAAGTTTCAGCTGCGTACAGTAGAACTGCCTTGACGTTCTTATTGAAGATTGTGAATCTGATATTAACTGATGGACAGTTGTTTTGAGCTCAATATGTTGTTCAATTGGAGAAATGCTGTCCTTGCTCCGCCAACCCTCGCCTTTACGTCTGCATCTGAACTTCCTTGTTCATCGATGATGCTTCTCAGGTACATGAAAGATTCCACATCTTAGAGAGATTCTTCACGAAGCATGATTGACTGGTTGTCCTCGGTGTTGCATTTGACGATGTTGGATTTTTCCTTGTGTATGCTGAGATCTACTGATGCCGAGACTGCTGCTACACTGGCTGTCTTTATCTGAATTTGTTCGTGTGTATGAGTTAGAAGGGCCAGATCATCTGCGAAGTCCAAATCGTCTAATTTATTCTGAGTTGTCCATTGTATTCCGTGTTTTCCTTCAGATGTCGAGGTCTTTATAATCCAGTCGACCACCAGAAGAAAGAGGAAGAAGGGGAGTAGGCAGCCTTGTCTGACTCCGGTCCTTACTTGGAATGCATCTGTCAGCTGTCCTCCATGCACTACTTTGCACTGTAGTCCATCTGGTGAGTTCCGGATAATATTGACAATCTTCTCAGGAACTTAGGAGTGTCGAAGAAGTTTCCATAGTGTTCTCCTATCTACACTGTCAAATGCCTTTTCATAATCAATTAAGTTGATGTATAGTGATGAGTTCCACTCAACTGATTGTTCGACGATGATCCGTAGTGTCGCAGTTCGGTCTGTGCACGATCGATCCTTACGGAATCCAGCCTGTTGATCTCGAAGTTGGGCGTCTACTGAGTCTTTCATCCGGTTCAGCAATACTGTGTTAAAGACTTTCCCTGGTACTGACAGTAGTGTGATACCTCCATAGTTTTCACAATTGCTCACATCTCCTTTCTTTGGTATCTTGATGAGTTACCTTTCTTTTCAGTCCGTCGGTATTTCGTCGTCCACCCAATTCTTCTTCAAAAGAAGTTAGAGCATATTCGCAGTTACTTCAATATATGACTTCAATTGTTCAGCTGGTTTATTGTGTGGTCCTGCTGCTTTCCCGCTCTTGATTTGCCTGATAGTCATTCTGATTTCTTCGGTCGTTGGTGGGGTGACATCTATAGGTAGGTGGATTCAATATAGCTGGTCTATTCAACAGTTCCTCAATGTACTCTATCTATCTATTCCTCGATTCCTGAATCTTGATGATTGTCTTTTCTTTTTTGTCCGGTTTCTTTGGTTTAGTATATTTCCCTGCTAGTTTCTTCTTTGTATCGAATAGTTGTTTCATATTTCCTTCTCTTGCAGCTCTCTCCCCTGTCGTTGCTAGTTCTTCCTAGTATTTCTACTTGTCGGCTTTAATGCTCTTCTTCACTTGCTTGTTTGCTTCTGTGTACTCAATTTGTGTCTTGACTATCTCTGCTGGTGTTTGGCTGTTATTAGTTACTGTGTTCTTGTTCTTCCTTCCTTCAAACTTGTCTAGTGTTTTTATAGAGATGCTTGCTGCCGCCTCCTGACACCTCTTACCACGTTGACGCTAATGCTTCTTTGATACCATTCCAGTTGTCCTCCATCGTAGTTTCTTCTTCCTTCAGTGAATCCTGTAGGGCAAGGAACCTGTTGTTCGGAGATAGTTTCAATTCGTTGAATTTGTCCGTATCTCGAAGGAAGGCCGTATCATACTTTTTTAGTGCTATTTGTCCAGTTCTCCAGTTCTTCTTTAGCTTCAGGTTTAAATTGGCGACAACTAGGTGGTGTGGTGATCTGAAGCTCTGTCATCTCCTCTCCTGCTTCTCACTTCTTCAATTGTCCATGAGAGTTTTCGTTGATGCAGATATGATCTATCTGGTTCTCTGTGGTGTGATGCGGTGAGATCCATGTAGCTTTGTGTATACAATTGTGTGGAAATATTGTGCCAACTATGACCAATCTGTTGAATGCACACAGTTTGCAAATCTTTCTCCAGTTTCGTTTCTCTCTCCCAGTCAATGCATGTCGTCTCACGATATCTTCATATCGGGTGTTGTCTATTCCGACTTTCACATTTAGATCTCCCATTAGGATGATGAGGTTTTGTCTTGAGCAATTCGCTATGATTGATTGCAGCTTATCGTAGAACTGATCTTTATCGTCGTTGTTGCTATCATCGGTGGGTGAATATGATTGAAAAGCATTCATCGTGATCCCGTTCTTATTTGTGTTGAATGATGCTTTGGTGATTCTGGATCCGTGAGATTCCCATCCTACAAGTGCATTTCGTGCTTCGTCGGACTGCATTAGAGAAACTCCCTGAGTGTGTGAAGCGTTTTCCTGTTCGTGACTAGATTTACTCAACACTCCTTCTTTACCAGGCCTTGGGAGCGTAAGTAATTGTAGGAGAGCTAAAGGCCGAGTTGCATGGCGTCCAGCAGATTATATTTACTTCGAATTCAACTAAAGAAATCATTTGGGATAACACGGTAAATATCTGCCTAAATCTGATCACTGTGTGGGTAGACACATACAATGTCACATCTGACAATAACATGTTCATCATAAATTCCTGAAATTTTAAATAACGACGGTCTTCTTGTTGCAGATGTTGAATTGAAGGTGTTAAATCTCATACATCCGAGCGGGAAGATATCTCTTTATTATGAGAACGTAAGTCGCACAATTGTATATATTACAGTTGTTTTGTTTCAAGTAATTCAGATTATTACACTATTTAATGCAATTCAATACAGTCGAATGCATCAGGATACATTGAAGACGACAGAACGAGATCAACATTTGTTCATGTGCATACAGACTATATGAAACCATTAACAATCCTTTTGTGACACACTTTATTCTAGCACTTTTATAAAAGAGTGAATGATAAGGAGTCAACTGAAGAAATTCTGGTGTCTTAGCGCCGACTAAGTACAAACAGTGTACCTCAGGGTACTACTGTTATGAACAAGAACATGAGTGAGAGCAATCGAATATATCTGATAGGAAATTACAGAACTTGTAAATAAGATCTAACAATCATATAGTAAATGCCCAACTTGCAAAATGTCCACCAATTGTCTTAAAATTACTCAAACTTCATTGTCCTGGCATTTTCATACAAATTGCATTCTGTTTTCAATTTTTACTGCTCGATCCTCTTGTCTCTCTGGTACCAGACATTCTGTTCCTGCCTAACGTCATATACTTCTTATATGCATATAAGTAGACCACACCACACTACAAAGGAACAATTATATATTGTCAAGCTTCGTTACGTCTTCTGAAGATCAGAAGTTTGAAGAGTCCACTCTTGAATGTGTGTAACTGTTCTAATGTCACACTTTATTAATTCACCCATTCGGAATACAGGCAGCCAGGATGGGCTTTTAAGATGAAAAGTGTCATGTGTGTTGAACTGAATCAGTTTTTATTGTTTCGAGATAATCAGAACACATTATGGGAACCATTCGCCAGCGAAATGAAGTGAGCACATCAACACAACCAGACCACATGACTACACATTCACGTGCAGCAACATTTCAGTTATTCACAAGCACATTTCTATCAACCGACGTGGATATTCATCTCACAGTATATCACCTCATTCCATGATAGATAGATAGATCGTTCATCTAACTTCTCCGAAGTTGACAACTTAGGTGAGTCAGAATATGTTTGTAGACTAGAAGGAACATAGTTCTAAGGAAACTAAGACGATCAGCATGCTTACTGTGAGTATGATAATTTGTCTTTGTTTAAGATTATGTGAATGACGACACATTACTTCAATGGTTGGTTGATTTTGTGATAGGTGTTAGTGTGTTGACAGATCTTGACTCAGACATCCATTACATCTTTTCAGGTTCCTGAGGAAATCAGGGAAAACGAATTGGAATCTTACGTTAACGGTCAATTCCTGTGTCAAGAAGGAGGTAACAAATGTCATTTATATTCTGATTTACACTGAAATACATGAACAACCATCTGTTAGACTAATGTTACATTCTTTTTGTAACTTATTTTCTGTATATCAACACATGTCATGTCACATGAGATAAAGAGTCATTGGATATTTGGAGGAATATTTCGCATGTGTTTACCGATTGACTGATCCAGACAGGGATATATGAACGATCAAATTAGGTAGATGATACGGCCAATATTTTATTCACTCACTCAATCACTGTTCAATTCGTCAAACCTATATTTCTTATTCATATACTACTCAATACAAAAGGAAACATATTTTGTCAAACAGGACTCATAGTTGTTTTACACAATGCTGAAACTTCACGCTACGCTGAAATGGTCGTATGTTGTTGAAAGATGAAGCTGAGTTCCAAGGCAAGCGTTTAGTGTAAGTGATTAGGTTGGATGCAATCTTTAACCTTTGAGTATGAGAAAGTGCATTTAGCATTTGGTCAAGAGTTACCTGATGATCTGTTGCAATGTGTTGATGAGTCGTTTCACAGTAAACCTCAATGTTGATAATTTGTGAAATTATTTCTAACGAGTTAAACATATTTTTTAAAGATGTTGCACTGACACGCTTATAACACAAATCAGAAACTTAACGACATCATTTTTCATTTATTGGTTAGACGATGATCACTTTCGAAACCAAAATTGATTTAAAGCATATTTCGTGAAGACGCTGTTTGACCATCATTGTATTCATGATAAGATATTAAACTGTTTTTTATTTTGATTGCTACTTATACGAGCAAACACATTGTTATACATAAAATGGAAATCAATATTTTAAGTGTCTTTTTCTGTAAACCTTATTTGAACAAGCACCGATATCCGCTGTTATTACTGTTACTGGAAAGTGGATCAAAACTAAAACTTTGGTCGAGTATGAAGTTGCCGGGGGTATGTTCAACCTTATTTTATCAGAGTTGACTATTCTCACACTTGGTTGCACAATTTCTATTTCATAAAATTGAAGAGTTCATGTATAATTTTGGTCAGTTATGAAATGATATTTAACCATCAATCTCAACTCTCGTCACATCAAACGTCTATTCACTGTTGAATATTTAAAATGATTGGAGACACATTTTGAACCACGACAAATGTCATCACTTTGATGAAATTTACTTAGACAAAATGCCACAAAACGATAGATCTAATGATATAAGTCTGTCAGTTTATTTTGCATTGGCTTGACAGTGTCATTTATTTTTTTCATTTGGACCAAATGATAGTGAATTTCCACGAGGTGTCGGAATCGCGAAAACGCTATGGAATTTTAAATATGTTGAATGCAATAGCATAATTTCCAAAATCTTTACTTTATCCTACTCGACCGGTAAATTGAAGGTGTATACAAGTTACTTGTCAGATTTTAATTTATCACTGTCAGGAGATATTAATACAGTATCAAATATACTAACGATTTTCATGGAATGAATACGTTTTCTTTTTCGTGAGTACTTACAGTGAATAACCACGAACATTGTCCAGTTCATCATGTGTTAGACTGTTGAAATAACATTTCGACAACTGAGAGAATCATTCCATAATCTATTGTTCAGATCGACGTCAACATTCGTTGAATAAAGTATTATCTATTATGGATGAATTTTTCATGATCTAACTAGACTGACGTGCTATCTGAAAGCACACTGGATATATAGTATGGCCATATAGTTTGAAACTTTCCACCACAGTAGATTGAATGAAGTCTGTTCAAGAAAAACGTCAATGATGAATTGATAGACAATGTTACTTTCCTCTTTCAGTCATAAAACTGACATCATGAAATGAAATTCGACAAACATTAAGTGCAATACGCCTTACTCAATGGTGTGACAGCACAGACTGTACATTTCTGAAGGTCGAGAGTCAGTGAAATCCACGAAATTCGCTCGTCAAAACTCATCGTTCATTATTGAACGTAGTTTTGTTCAACATCAACATCATGTCGTGAAATGTGAATGACATTGAAAGTGCACTGAATTTCGCATTGCGCAATATGATGACAAACTCACAGTGAATGAAACAGTCACTCAACTGCGAAATTACCATAATATCATTGAGTTATAGTTACATGTTTTGTAGTTCACTGATGTTTTGCTTGATAAATTGAAATGCAGTCACCTTATTATTTTCACCAAAGATTGTCCGGAACACAAGTCGACTAAATCATGTAAAGGCGCAACAACACTGAACAAAACGTGTATGTGGTGTGAACATGCCAATATGTGCATTACCAGTAATGATAACGATACTCACAACTTCAAAGTCAATGTTTGCCGGAATAAAGTAAGTAATCGGTAGGCTTCACAGGTTGTATTCAGTATCAGCATATTTGTAAATCTATTTACTCGGAAGAACATTTTATTGCGTTGTTTAACACTGATGCCTGGAAACATATCAATTTCTCAGCTCATAGAATGTGAACAGATTTCCGATGTCCAATATGAAACCGTAAATCTACGGAAACTGTTGAAACATATCGATGAAAACAGTTTGAATGATCAAGCGTAATCTGTTGAAAATCATGTAGCATGATTGAGTGATTAGCGCAAGTTCCCAAAACTCTCATAGTTCAAGTTCAGTATAAGTATTTCTGATTCCTTGTTGAGAAATGTGTATCCTGTATGAACTGCATCAATAAAACAGACAGTTATACGTTTGTTGATTAATATTGAGATTGTGATAAGATATGACATCCAGGAAACAAATTTCATCACACAAATATTAGTCGTTTGTTGATTGTAGGATAATGTGTACTTATCACATTGACTGTCAAATCGGTAGCAGATATCTTAAATCATTACTCATTGATCACACAGTACAGAAGTAAATTATGTAACTATTAGTTGAATTCACTTGTGTCAACAATACTGAAAATACTGTATATTGAATGATGAAATATTTAATATTTGGTTATATTGCCACTACTTCATTCTTCTGAAGAGCTCGATTGTCGACGTTTCTGGAGAACCAGCACTTATCGAAGAAAAAGAAACAACTCCAACAGTAAATGAAGCTGACTTAAGAAATGAATTGGGGCAAACTACCGAAAACACTGAAACTCATTTGGTAAATGTTTGATATTGAGTAATTATTGTACTGTTTTGCTTTTTCAGAATGTGACTACAGATACGACAGAGGATGAAGAGCAAAAGAAGTCTCGCATTTACTCGTATATTATCGTACCGGTTGTTGTCACATTCATTGTCGTATGCAGTGGATGTGTCATAGGGTTATGGTTTTACAGAAAGAAGAGAAGTATGCCATGATTCGCACAAACGCCTTCTTATTTGTTGTTTTCATCAAGCTGACTCTGTTATTTTCCTTTTTCATTCTATTGAAAACACTTTCAATTATGTTAATCATTTCAATAAATTGCTGATTGTTTCATGGAAATACACACAACATTCATGAATGTTTGTAGAATATAAAATATTGTTTTCTGTATTTATGTGATTGTTTTCATTCGGTGAAAACTGATTAGTTTTACAAGAGTTTACTGCATTCCATTTGTGAATTAACAGTATCGTGTATACGTGATTATGTGACAATTGTAATCAACAATGAATCCGTTGTGAATGTCCAGTTTGATGAAGTCTCACCACTGAAAAATATCATTTGAAACTGTCGATGTTTGTTGTTTGAAACTGAAATGTCAGAATACCGCATCAACATTTAACGAGGCACCTCATTCCTCCGTTATTCGATCATTCAGTGAATGCTGATTATGAAATAAGTCTATGGGGTTCAGCTGATACTCAAGTAATACTGAGGAATGATATAGGTTCAATAAATTAGTAACAATCCTGTCGTAGCATTGCTAAATAAGATGAAAGATTTTTTTAAAAAAAAACACTGTAATGTAAATAATCGATCCTAATCTCATGGAAATATGGGAAAACATTCTACAAAGATTGTATTGGTTGTTGTAATGTTTTTGTTGATGTTAAGGACTGGAAAATAATCAGTATTTTCAGGTTATATATGCACCACGTGCGAGTAACTTCGTTATTGCTATTAGTTCGCAAATAATATAAGCGGAGTTGGATGGCGGCCATTAGTGGAATCCAGGACGCGTGTCTCTTCATCCCATTTGTGACTCGTCAGCTGGCTGCACCTGTATCACAGAGTTGGTGTGTCACTGTGGTACTCGGACTCAGTATTGTTTACTTCGAAAATCGTCGCGTCATCCCCTAAGCTACTCAGCATGGATAACCACTAACTTCTACACACAGCTCCAATACACCATAATTAGGTGAACACGGATTAATAAATGTTTGTCCTGTCGCAAACTGCATTCTCGGAACTCATATCTTCTTCATGATCCTGAATGCTTAAATTGTGACAAAATTGGATACATTATGTCGGTATATTAGACTTATGTTCATTATGCTATTGACGATACCAGTCGGCGTTATTAAAGTCCAATAAGATTGGAGCCTCTTAAGATCATATTTCGCTTTTATCCACGATTTTGAATGCGCTTTACATATGTGAGAGCAATTAAATATCTCTTTTTGTTCATTCAGTAATTCCATTGTTGACACAGGCACTATACCGTCAATCATTTCATTCGAACTTTGTATTTAGAGGGGCACTAACCTGACTTGGTCTCACTAGCTTTCAAATACGATTCTGATGCTTTGATTAAACCTTCATAGCCTCCTGTGGTAAGTGCTATGATGGGATAAGAATTCAGTCTTTTACATTGAATCCCCGTTTGTTGAGACACACACGCACCACAGTTGAAGCTGAAAATATTCCGAGTCACAGTGATTGTTCTAAAGTGTTCAGAAAAGCTGACTTCTGTGCGAAAATGTAGCCAGTGTAGCAGCAGTCTCGGCATCAGTAGATCTCAGCACACACAAGGAAAAATCCAACATCGTCAAATGCAACACCGAGGACAACCAGTCAATCATGCTTCGTGAAGAATCTCTCTAAGATGTGGAATCTTTCATGTACCTGAGAAGCATCATCGATGAATAAGGAGGTTCAGATGCAGACGTTAAGGCGAGGGTTGGCAGAGCAAGGACAGCATTTATACAATTGAACAACATATGGAGCTCAAACCAACTGTCCATCAGTTCTTATCAAATACCCAATCTTCAATAAGAACGTCAAGGCAGTTCTACTGTACGCAGCTGAAACTTCGAGAACTACTACAACTATCATCAAGAAGGTAGAAGTAATTATAAATAGTTGCCTAAACAGGATACTCAACATCCATTGGCCGGATACCATCAGCACAGCCTTCTGTGGTAAAGAACAAACCAGCCTTCAGCTGAAGAGGAAATTAGGAAACGACGATGGAAATGGATAGGACATGCATTACGTGAATCATCAAACGGCATCATGAGGCAAGCCTTAACTTGGAATCCTGATGGGAAACGGAAAAGCGGAAGTCCAAAGAACACATTACGTTGTGAAATATAAGCACATATGAAAAGGATGAATAACAACTGGAAAGATGTGGAAAGGATTGCTGACGACGGGGTTAGATGGAGTGTGCTGGTGAGCGACCCGTGCTTTCCACGGGAAGTAACAGGTGTAGATAATTTGCCGTTCATTGTGGCCAATCTAAATACTAATTCCCTCTTTTCGGTTCAAGTTGCTCTCCAGCCATGTTCCATGAAGTGATCTGTGATGTAGTCAGTGATGTAAAAGGCGTTGACATTTTTTCAATTGATTTCAATATTTTCGGTTCTCATAAAATATATCATGGTCGGTGACTTACTACTTTCTTACGTCGTATGCTTGAAAAAGTATTTGCCGTTAATTCAAATAATTGTTCATTTCATATTTCGTTGCTGTTCGCTTTTTATATCCGATTTTCTTTATCGTAAAATCTCACTTCTTCGAGACTTGAGATATGCATTATGGACTATGCATACATACTGTGAATGTACACAGAATAATCGATAACAGATTGTTACGGACAAATAGGCGGTAAAAATATTTGTGTACGGAATAGTGAACAGATAATATCAAGCATAAGTTTACTCTGACTGTCAAATACTCTCCAAACATTGATATTCTATGATGAAATTGTTGCTATCTTAACCGCTGAAATCCACTTCATGTGATCACTAGGGACTGGTATTTAGATGGATTCCATGGAGTTCCAGTGAGAAGCTGTGATCAGGGCATTTCATCCATGTGTGTTGTAATGCACTTACTCACTGAAGGCAATAGTGGACAGTCGCACATTACCGTGGATTAGTTGAAATTAGACATTAAAACCATTGGATGTCGGCCGACTCAATGGTCTACAGGTTAAGTGTTCGCACGTGAGACCAATGATGCTGGATTCGAATCTCGCTGCTGGTGAGTTCCGTATTGTGACGAGACGACCGATTGACGCTTCCAGGTTCTCAATGGTTGTCTAACATTCATCGATTCCTGAACTCAATCAAAAATATGACAATCTCCATAGCTCCACACTTTAAACGTTTGAACTGATCAAATTATTTACCATCATACAATAGTTATTCACCACTTTGATTTCAGTCAATACTCTTAATACGTCATTCTCTTGATTTTAAAGAAGGTGAAAACCAAATGATGCTATGAGTAAACGACCACTCAACTCACTAGAAGTTAGATGGCGAATGGTCATAGTGTTCATTCATAGTTAGAGTGAGATTTCCAATGAATTGAAGGCCAAATGAATTGTTTTCACTTCATTTTATATTTAGAAAAGTATCGATGTTTTGTAAAATGAGAAGTTCACTCATTTTACTTCCGTGAATGTATGTAGGTGAAGGTCAGTCACATAAGCACATCATTGGAATGCGATAAGTTCTATTCTAATTAGGATTCATATTAAGCCCACTATACAGCATAAAGTAAAGAGAATACCGTATTGTTTGATTAACGATATGAAATGAAGTGGTAGACAACAACAAAGTATAATCAATGTTGTTTCTGTAGACACTTGAGTTCAACAGAAATATGCTCATTAACTAGACGCTGAAATAATTTACACTGAGAATAGAAAATATTAAATTTTACTTTGAAGATTGTATAGGAAGTAACAGAAATGATAGACATTGGTGTTTTGTGGGTATTCAATCAAGTAAATCGCACAGAATTCTCAGTTTATCAAATCTTATTCTTAAATGCAAGCTATTTCAAAGCCTTTGCATTATCAGGCGAATTCAAGAAAATCGATCAAACGCAATACATCATCCTGTTGGAAAGTGTGCAGCTGTTTTCATAATTGGTCTACAGGGGCTGGTAATTAACTACCTACTGTCCTTTTACATAGAATACGATTAAAGTGATTTGATAAACAATCACTTTATAAACAATAATAATAACTCATTCATAAATTTGGATGCTCATTGTCTATGTAGTTTCAACTATTTATTCATTTATTCAATCCATCCATCAGAATCATCAAGTGGATGATAAGCTGTCATGTATGGACTATGGTTATGTTAATAGACTTTTCACTAGCCAATAGATGACCACTGATTAATGTTATTCCCATATTTCATAGTTCCGAACAATCTGTCGCTCAACATCATTCAATTATTTTTGAATTATCTTAAACGTCTCAATCTTTATAGGCAAAGATGGATGGCGGCTGGCATTGGGATTCAGTTTGACACACGTTTTATCCTATTAGGAACTCGTCAGCTGGATGTACCTGTATCTCAGATTGAGTGTTCACAATGGGACTTGCGTCAAACTCCATCGTATTATCCACTTAGCTACTAACATTGTTTGTCTTAATCTTCTCAATAAGAAACTGATCACTTGCAGTCTTAAACGTCGATGGGAAGACTCAAACGAACAATACAAAAGGAGTAATAATAATAAGACAATTGATTGAATAATGTACATTCAACCTGGAATATTGAAATGAACAATCTGTAATCCACTTATTTCAAGAAAAGATCACTGTGAGTTGGAACGGATAGATATTCGAAGGAGGAGATCATTGTTCAATATCACAGAAGTAGAGAAAAAACAGTTTCATTGTTTGCCAATAAGCATTTGCACAAAAAATCATTAAACAGTGTCTACGTTGATTCTTATGTATATCAGAGCAATTCAAATTGTTACATGTGTTTAGTTAGATAGTTAGTTATGAAACAAGTTTACTCATAAAACGGTTTATTCAGTCTTTAGAAATGGCTGCAAATGGATAGACGATTGGGTAATGAGAAATGAATTCTCAAGTGGATATTAACAAGAAATAGAAGTAATGAATTGTTCAAAGACGGAATTGTGTTCTGAAACAGTTGAATATCTTAATTAAGTTATCAACTTGAACGAAGTTTAGTTTTAGCTCACATCATGAATTGACTTTCAGTTAAATAACCATTGAAAATTATGAAGTATTAGACAGATGTTTGGTGGTGATATGGAACTCTTAACGAATGAACAACTATGACTTCAGCAGGAGTCGATCTTAAGACCAGTGATTTGATACTTTGTGATTTATATTCGTAAATTCAGTGTAATAGCGGTAATACGCAGTTGTCGTTCATTGCCAGAGATGACCATTGCCAAGGTCATGATGACGCACTCCTGACTTATTGCATATTTGGATGAAATAACAGTCCAATGTTGTTGAACTGAAATTAGCTTGTGATACAAACTAGTAAGTGAATAGTCATCACTAACTTTTCGAACTAAAGTTTTATAACTTATTGAAGAATAAAGCGTACCCTATAACTCGTTGTAAAAGAGAAGACTTTCTGATTAAAACTTCTCAATCTTAATAATCCATTATCTACAATAAAAACAAGCCAGAATTGTGACTGAATTCAAACTATTGTGCCCATTTACCAACAACTGGTGAGTTGCACATATACAAACCGGATATAGAAGTCATATCAGGCAATCCAGTGACCAAACAGCAGTATATAATTACCAATTGAAACATTAAAAACACTGAATTCAGTGAAAAGATCTCCTTCCAACCAACTTGTATGATGCAATTAAGAGTTCTATCTTCGAACATTTAGTCGACACGACCGACTTCACGAATCCACTTGTTGATTTTAAGACTGTTTATAGAATTTGTTCAAATCTATCAAGATTTATCCATGTTTAGGTTTTGCACTATTCATGAAATGAAGTGTGTCTTATCTTCATCTTATCATGTCCCTAGCCAATTATTGTTAATATTAATCGTAAAATATTTTTTAACTACCCTTCCAACCCTCAAGCGGGGCCGAGAATTCCAAAGAAGCCATTTAAACGAATACCTCTGATGTTCTATAGAAGATTTTATTCATGAAATTTCAATCTAAACGGGATATATCTCCAGAGATCCTTAAAAGCCAAATGTTGAGATTTCTGTAAACAGCATTTATTTGAAGAAACTCGAGATTGTGTTTTCCGTTGCATATTTGATTCTTGGATATTTCGGGTATAAACTGATACTTTGATTTCTCTCAAGGTGAATCGATCAGCTTACTTGCTCTCGTTCATCAGGGTACGTTGGTTAGAAAAACATATACTTTCCGAAGAATGTGAGTTTGTCAACGACACTTTAGCTAAACACGAGGTCAGGTTTGGTCACATGCTCTCCGCCGAAATGTTCATTAAAGAATTATCTTCCTAATCTCAAGATGAAGCATGTAGAGAACCTACGAATTCATGGATGTCAATCTGAAATGTTCATCCTGAAACGAAATGTTCACTGAAGTTAGATGTGTAAATCAATGAATGCCAACAAAGTGCTCTAAATGTTTATCGTTCGTCGACAATACTTGAAAGAATAGATACGCACCATGTTGGAATTTAATCAGTTCAAATACCTTAATTTCACAGAAGATCACTCGTGACCTAAATATCTCAATAATAAAATCTGAAAATATAAAGCTGAATGTTAATGAGAGCATCAGTACCAATAAAGATTACGAGTAGGCTTTCATGACGAGTGCTAGCCAGCATGAAACTTGGTGTTAAGTGTGTATCGGAAAGAATTCGCAGTTTCTCAAATCTTATTCTTAAATGCAAGCTATTTCAAGGCCTTTGCATTATCAGGCGAATTCAAGAAAATCGATCAAACGCAATACATCATCCTGTTGGAAAGTGTGCAGCTGTTTTCATAATTGGTCTACAGGGGCTGGTAATTAACTACCTACTGTCCTTTTACATAGAATACGATTAAAGTGATTTGATAAACAATCACTTTATAAACAATAATAATAACTCATTCATAAATTTGGATGCTCATTGTCTATGTAGTTTCAACTATTTATTCATTTATTCAATCCATCCATCAGAATCATCAAGTGGATGATAAGCTGTCATGTATGGACTATGGTTATGTTAATAGACTTTTCACTAGCCAATAGATGACCACTGATTAATGTTATTCCCATATTTCATAGTTCCGAACAATCTGTCGCTCAACATCATTCAATTATTTTTGAATTATCTTAAACGTCTCAATCTTTATAGGCAAAGATGGATGGCGGCTGGCATTGGGATTCAGTTTGACACACGTTTTATCCTATTAGGAACTCGTCAGCTGGATGTACCTGTATCTCAGATTGAGTGTTCACAATGGGACTTGCGTCAAACTCCATCGTATTATCCACTTAGCTACTAACATTGTTTGTCTTAATCTTCTCAATAAGAAACTGATCACTTGCAGTCTTAAACGTCGATGGGAAGACTCAAACGAACAATACAAAAGGAGTAATAATAATAAGACAATTGATTGAATAATGTACATTCAACCTGGAATATTGAAATGAACAATCTGTAATCCACTTATTTCAAGAAAAGATCACTGTGAGTTGGAACGGATAGATATTCGAAGGAGGAGATCATTGTTCAATATCACAGAAGTAGAGAAAAAACAGTTTCATTGTTTGCCAATAAGCATTTGCACTAAAAATCATTAAACAGTGTCTTTGTTGATTCTTATGTATGTCGGAGCAATTCAAATTGTTGGCCTTTGATAAGTATGGCGGTGTTCTAACATTTGGCGGAGGGTGAAGATATGATCAATACATCCTCGACCAGAACGAAACCCAGCCTGCTCCTCGCGAGTCAGTCTTTCTCGGGTTTTGAACAGCCTACGAAGAATGACGGAAGCCAATAGCTTGGACGCTATCGGAAGTAGACTTATCCCCCGATAGTTGTTACAGGAACGACGTGAACCCTTTTTAAAGATAGGGACAACTATCGACTCATTCCTTGACGTTGGCACACTCTCTAGTTCCCAAACCTTTGTAAACAACGTCGTCAATTCCTTAGTCAGAAAGTCACCACCATCTTTAAAAAGAGCCGGAGGTAAGTCATTTGGGCCAGGTAATTTGTAACGCTTCAAGATTTAGAGTTTCCTGCGGACTTCCTCCTCGTTTGGTGGATCAGTCGTCACCATCCATGGAGGGCAGGACAGTCTGACCAATGTTGCCGGAGCAGCAGGCCAGTTGAACTGCCCTTCGAAAAATTCTGTCCATGGTCCAAGACGTCGATGGATGCTAGTGATTGGCATCCCATCATCCTCGCAGATTGTTTCACTCACATCAGATTTCTTGCTGCCAGAGGCTCGGATGATCTGGAAGAGCTTCCGGTAGTTACGAGATGCAGCTGCTGCTTCAAGCTCGTTAGCACGCTTCGACCACCAGGCTTCTCGGTCCTTACGCAAGCTTTGCCCAATTTCCTTACGTAACATCCTTCGTTTATGGTCAAACTCACTGTCACCCGGAGTAGACCGACGGGCTTCAATGAGTTGTAAGGAACCAGAAGAAACCCAGTGCTTAAAAGCGGGATGTTTCGCGAACCCACAACTGACTGTACCCGCGATTTTCATGGCGTCATGCAATTGTAACCAATGCTCATCTATACTTTTCGGTGGAGTGGTAGCTAGCCTAGAGGCTAGCTCGGTTCGATACTTACTTGCAACAGAAGTTGCAACCAGCTTGCTAACATCAATCTTTTGGTGGTGGCCACTTCGTTGGCCACTGAAAAGTAAGGCAAGATTGGCGCAGACCAAGGCATGATCAGAGTCCAGATAGGTACTCCAAAAGGAGCGGCAGTCTTGTACACAACCACGCCAGCGGCAGCTGATCGCGATGTGATCAATCTGAGTCCAGGCTTGAGATGCAGAGGGAGGACGCCAGGTGGCACATCGGCGATGACTGTGCCGAAAGTTAGTGCTAGCCAGAAACAGGTTGTGGTCTGTGCAAAGTTGCAGTAGACGGTCCCCGTTATCTGACCTGCGACCAACGAGTCCCCATCGGCCACCTAAACGACTCTCTTCTGCGCCTAGACGCCCGACCTGAGCATTCAAGTCTCCGGCTAGTACTACAATATCTGTCGAACGCACTTTCTGGAGAAGAACTGATAACTGGTGGTAAAACTCATCCTTGATTGCATCCGGGCTGCAATCTGTCGGGGCATAGGCGGAGATGACGAAAAGACATCGTTTCTCACGCCGATTTCTTCTCACTTTGATGGAACTTTCTAATCTAACAGCACATAACCGACTGTTAATGGGGATCCAATCGACTAGTGCTGCCTCAGCTCTAGCGCTTAGTGCGACACCAACGCCAGCAAGACCAGACGAAGATGCCACAGGGTCCCCGGATAAGCGCACGTAAAACAAGCTTTTCGAATCGACAGATGGAGATCGAATTTGTAGTACTTCGCTAGAGTCTTGAATACGGGTCTCGGATAGACAGCAAACATCAATATTAAGACTTTCCAAAGACATAGCCAGCCCTATCTGTTGTCCGACCTGCATAAATGTGCGAACGTTAAAGGCAGCCAGTTTGAATGGTGGTTATAATAATATTATAGTCTTCAATCAAAACGGTGGCCAATAAAACAGAAGAACAAACGGCGTAGATAGTGTTCTATATTTTAAACAACGCGGTAGTAGAGTCGTATATCATTCATCGAAACGATTATCATCGTCTTTTTAACAAGTGATACAGCAAAACAACAGATATTGAATAAAAATGTGGTTACAAATAAGGTGTGACAAATTAGAGAAAAAATGTGGCTTTTAATTTTCATGTTACAAAAATCACTGAATATATGTCACCATATAACTCCCCCCCTAGGACATGCGTCGATGGTAGTATGCTCGACGTAAAACTCTAAATGTTTTGGAGGGAGGAGAAAATCGCACAACGAAAAGGGTAAACAAATGTTATTTTTTTCAAAAAAAATAATACGTGTATACATATTTAAGAACAAAATGTTTCTCTTGTAGTAAAGCGACTTTAATGTATATACAAATTTTAACAACAATAACGGAGTATAAATAATATTATTATCATTAGTAATAACGGTAATTAAATTGATAGTTTACCGAAAAGTGTAAATACATGTATAAATTGTGTAAACAATTAGTGATAATCTGAACGAGTTCAACGAAATTGAATATCTTTGCACAATTAGTAATAAACATCATATGAAACACATACATATGTAGAGAAAAACATAATGAATTTATCAATATTAGTAGTACACAAGAAAAAGTTTTGTTTAGAAAAAAATGCTCGCATAAAAAAGAAATGTTATTAATAACTCTGCTAATATGGATATTCAATCACATTACAGGTAATGACAGAATAAAGATTAAGTAATTAATTCAACATAACGTTTAGGAAAATGTACATGTCTTCCTGAACGAGTTGTTTTCGTAGAGGGTAAAGTGTCAGAACTAGGATTTAAATTTGTGGGAACTGTAACCTTAGAACCGTCTGTTTCACGAAATATTGATTTCGTCGGAGTTGGTGAATAATTATTTGGAAACACTGGGAGCTGCGTTGTGTGATCTCTGCCGTCTTTAGACGGCTTTCGGTTGTCATGTGTTTCAGACTCTATAGAAGCAGGTTTTATCCTGTCGATTGAAACTGTTTCTATTTTTACGTTCTTATCGATTGTGAAATATTTTGTTTGCCTCTCAAGTACTTCATATGGTCCTTCATAAGGATGTTGTAGAGGGCGTCTTACGGAGTCAACACGAACAAATACAAATTTACACGTATTTAGATGCTTGCTAACTTGCTCTTTTAAGATAACTGGCCGACGTGCAACAGGCTTAATGTTATTCATATGGCTCATTAGTCTTTCGCAAAAAGAAGTGGGATCCGTACATACGGGTTTGCCATTATGCGTCACTAACTGCCCCGGTAAGGTTAAATTAGCTCCATAGACAAGCTGTGCCGGAGTACATCGTAGGTCTTCTTTAATTGTGGAACGTACGCTTAGTAAAATAAGAGGTAGAGATTCACTCCATCTAGAAACATCAGGTTGTACCATCAATGAGCTTTTTAGTTGTCTGTGGGATCGTTCCACTAGTCCATTCGCTGCTGGATGGTATGCTGTTGTAGTGATGTGATGGATTCCTAAAATGCGGGTAAATTCGTTGAAGAGGCGAGATTGGAACTGTGAACCTCTGTCAGGAGTAACTGTAGAAGGTACACCAAAATTAGCGATCCATCTGTCGAGGAATACAGCAGCAACATTTTCCGCGGAGATATCTTTTATTGGGCATGCAATTGGCCATCTAGTGAAACGGTCCACTGCAGTAAAAATGTAAGTGAATCCATTAGATGGAGGCAGAGGACCAACTAAATCAACATGAACATGTTGAAAACGATGTTCGGGTAGACTAAATGCTGACGGTGTTGTAATCGTATGTCTATGTATTTTACTGCGCTGACATTGTAGACAAGTCCTGGTCCATTTTTTTATAGTTGCATTCATCTTTGGCCAAACAAATCTTTCGGCAATCAGTTTCACTGTAGCACAAATCCCTGGATGGGATAGTGAGTGGAGACAATCAAAAACTCTTTTTCTGTACACTATTGGCACAAAAGGTCTGTGAGTTCCAGTAGAAGTATCACAAATGATAGTAGAGTCAATGCGGTATAGGAACACTTTTTAAGGACAAACTCAGACTTTGTTTACAAGCATCAAGTTCAGGATCATCTGTCTGCAAACGTGCCATGTCTGATAAATCGATTCCTTTGGAGAAGGAAATTGCATCGACGTTGAAACGTGACAAAGTATCCGCAACAACATTTGACTCACCTTTTATAAACTGTATGTTGGTCGAAAATTGGGAAATATAATCCAATTGTCGCATTTATCTAGGGGAATAACAGTCACTTTTCGCGTTAAAGGCATAGGTTAAAGATTTGTGATCAGTGAGTATCACAAAGTCTCTGCCTTGCAGTAAATAGTTAAAATGTTTAACAGCTAGATAAATAGCCAATAGTTCTCTACCGAAAGTGCTATATCGAGTTTGGGTTGGTTCTAGCTTCTTTGAAAAGAAGGCAAGTAGTTTGACCTCATTATTAACTCGCTGTTGTAGTACTGCACCTACTGCTGCCTGTGATGCATCTGTACACAGGATTAGTGTTGCTTCCGGGTCAGGGCTTAAGTAGGTCAGCATGGTAGTAGAAGCGATTGCTGTTATGCACATTTTTATTAACCTTTCGACCGTTCGACTGAACACCAGGCGAAATAAAGTTGTATAATTTCTGATCGTACCCTCCACATTTACGGTTAATGGGTTAATGTTAGTGAACGGTGCACTTATCCTCTTTATCACATTGCGAACAAGGTGTACACGACAACATATGTTGATACCATAAAAAATATGGTGACAGAGCCAGGCAATGAGTCACGTCATTTTTCTCACCAAAACGTGTCAACCAAACCATGGTAGCGACAAATGTTTCTGGTCGTGCGCCTACTCGTCTTTTCCATGTTCTTGATAAAACTTCAGGGTAAAAATTCTTAGTAGATACTGGAGCTGAAGTTAGTGTCATTCCAGTTACCTTAGCCAATAAATCTATTGCTAAGAGTGGAAAATATACCCTAAGGGCAGCTAATAAAACCGAAATAAAGACATTTGTCGAACAATTTCTAACATTAGACTTGAGAATTAGACGTAATTTAACCTGGGTCATCATTATTGCGGATTTCCGTCACCCTATACTAGGTGCAGATTTTCTAAGTTTCTACAACCTACTAGTTGACGTTAAGAGAAGAAAACTTATTGATTCCTGAACGAACCTTCAAATCCAGGGAATTCAGTCGGACTACCACATACATAGTATTAAAATCGACACCCCAGGGAACGACATATTCGCCACCATTCTGTCTAAATTTCCCAAAATAATGAAACCAGACTACAGTGAAAACACTGTTCAACATTCTGTAGTACACCGGATCATCACAAAAGGTCAACCAACTTCGGCACGTCCACGCCGATTACCACCTGACAAACTGAATGTTGCAAAAGCTGAGTTTGATCATATGATGCAGCTAGGTATAATACGTCCGTCAAGTAGACCCTGGGCATCCCCACTCCACATGGTGCCCAAGCGAGACCAAGATTGGCGACCTTGTGGTGATCATAGATCATTGAACAACCTAAAACTTCATGCAATTGGTTCCCTTTATGAATTTAAATAGAGCAAGAACATTGATGCAGAATAGTATGAATTCATATTATTTCGAGGTTTCTCGTCAGCTGCTTACAAACCAAAATTGTGATAGAATTTTTACATGGAGATAGTGTGAAACAATTGAGTTTAAATAACGCGATTACAATAATAACTATATATATATGCTAGAAACAGGTCAGAGGTCAAAAGAGGGGGGTTAATCTAGGGTGGGTGGTGTAATAATCTAGTGAAGTTCATAAATTGTGTGATAATTGTAGAGATTAATGGAATTAAATAATGATAAGGTAGATTACGTAATAATAATTAAATAGTGTTTGGAAAGTTAAGATGATTTAAGAGGATCAGGTGACGGAAATGTGTGAATAAAGTTTATTTTAAGAATCAGGTAATAGGGGGGGTATAAATTATCTTAGAATAAGTAAATGAATAAAATAACCAAAACACAAAACAAACAAAAACAAAAAGATTACCAGGGTAGTGATAAGTTTATTAAAGTCTCTTTTTGGATGCATAAGTCCGGTTTCAGTTTCTTAATTGCAATGGCTTCAGCAAAGCGGAGAGTGGTAGTAGTTCTTTGTCTATTGATAATTTTAAACGCGCGCATAATATCGACGGTATGCCCGGTGTCAAGTAGATGCCGAGCTATTGCACTGTTAAAAGCTTTAGTCCCTCTCAGCGTCAAGTTCTTCGGAATATGCTCAGAAATGCGAACCTGTACTCTTCTCTCAGTTCTTCCAATGTATGTGCTACGGCACGTACATGTGAATTGGTAAATGCAGTTGGAGCAACTGAGGGGAGAGGACTTGTCGATTTTCGTTTGTTTCAGTGAGCAATATGTGTTCCATAACGTAGTCAGTTTGGCTGCCGGGTAGGTCACTTTTAAAGCGGAATTAATTCTGTGATTGGTAATTCCGGCGACTTCATCTCCTTTGAAGCGTAAGGATGGGAAGCAGGTTTTCTTTTCAACTGTATCATGCTTAATCGGAGGGTTTGTATTAGCATATTTGTGGATGAATTTATCCGGATATGCATTTTCACGTAGGCATTTGGTGATTGTAGTAATTTCTTCTTCGAGGCATTCTTTTGAGCAGATTTTTCGTGAGCGGTCAAAAAGGTTTCGCACAATACCCTTCTTATAACTCATTGGACAGAAGCTGTTAAAGTTGAGATAAACTCCGCTCCAAGTATTTTTGCGGTGAATGTGTCTTTGTAGTGTGCCGTCTGATGTTCGCCTAATTCCAATATCTAGGAAATGGAATTTATCATCAACTTCATGTTCCATGTTAAATTCTATATACCTAACATTACCGGATCGCTACCCAATCCCTCATTTACATGATTTTTCTCTCACTTTACATGGCAAGCAAATTTTTTCTAAAATCGATCTTGTGCGAGCGTACCACCAGATACCAGTAGCATCCGAGGACATTGCAAAAACAGCCATCATTACTCCATTTGGTTTGTTTGAATTCCTAAGAATGCCTTTCGGATTAAAGAACGCCGCACAAACATTTCAACGATTCATGGATGAGGTCACTAAAGGCCGAGATTTTGTTTTCGTGTATATTGATGATGTCTTAACAGCTAGCAGTCGCTCCATGAACACGCTGATCACCTACATCAATAATTCGAAAGATTTCAGAAATGTGGCATAGTGATTAACCCATCCAAATGTATTTTCGGAGTTGAGAGTTTAGAGTTTTTAGGTCACTTGATCGACAAACGTGGAATTAAACCTTTGAATACAAAAATAGAAGCCATCAAGAATTTTCCAGAACCAGACTCATGGAATAAACTTCGACGTTTCTTAGGGATGATCAATTTTTATCGTCGCTTTATCCCACATTGCTCAGCCCTCCTACAACCTTTGACGAAGGTGTTAAAAGGTAAAGTCAAAAAGTTCACATTACCCTCTCAAGCGAAAGATGCCTTTTCTGCAGCTAAAACAGCAATCGCTTCTACTACCATGCTGACCTACTTAAGCCCTGACCCGGAAGCAACACTAATCCTGTGTACAGATGCATCACAGGCAGCAGTAGGTGCAGTACTACAACAGCGAGTTAATAATGAGGTCAAACTACTTGCCTTCTTTTCAAAGAAGCTAGAACCAACCCAAACTCGATATAGCACTTTCGGTAGAGAACTATTGGCTATTTATCTAGCTGTTAAACATTTTAACTATTTACTGCAAGGCAGAGACTTTGTGATACTCACTGATCACAAATCTTTAACCTATGCCTTTAACGCGAAAAGTGACTGTTATTCCCCTAGATAAATGCGACAATTGGATTATATTTCCCAATTTTCGACCAACATACAGTTTATAAAAGGTGAGTCAAATGTTGTTGCGGATACTTTGTCACGTTTCAACGTCGATGCAATTTCCTTCTCCAAAGGAATCGATTTATCAGACATGGCACGTTTGCAGACAGATGATCCTGAACTTGATGCTTGTAAACAAAGTCTGAGTTTGTCCTTAAAAAGTGTTCCTATACCGCATTGACTCTACTATCATTTGTGATACTTCTACTGGAACTCACAGACCTTTTGTGCCAATAGTGTACAGAAAAAGAGTTTTTGATTGTCTCCACTCACTATCCCATCCAGGGATTTGTGCTACAGTGAAACTGATTGCCGAAAGATTTGTTTGGCCAAAGATGAATGCAACTATAAAAAAATGGACCAGGACTTGTCTACAATGTCAGCGCAGTAAAATACATAGACATACGATTACAACACCGTCAGCATTTAGTCTACCCGAACATCGTTTTCAACATGTTCATGTTGATTTAGTTGGTCCTCTGCCTCCATCTAATGGATTCACTTACATTTTTACTGCAGTGGACCGTTTCACTAGATGGCCAATTGCATGCCCAATAAAAGATATCTCCGCGGAAAATGTTGCTGCTGTATTCCTCGACAGATGGATCGCTAATTTTGGTGTACCTTCTACAGTTACTCCTGACAGAGGTTCACAGTTCCAATCTCGCCTCTTCAACGAATTTACCCGCATTTTAGGAATCCATCACATCACTACAACAGCATACCATCCAGCAGCGAATGGACTAGTGGAACGATCCCACAGACAACTAAAAAGCTCATTGATGGTACAACCTGATGTTTCTAGATGGAGTGAATCTCTACCTCTTATTTTACTAAGCGTACGTTCCACAATTAAAGAAGACCTACGATGTACTCCGGCACAGCTTGTCTATGGAGGTAATTTAACCTTACCGGGGCAGTTAGTGACGCATAATGGCAAACCCGTATGTACGGATCCCACTTCTTTTTGCGAAAGACTAATGAGCCATATGAATAACATTAAGCCTGTTGCACGTCGGCCAGTTATCTTAAAAGAGCAAGTTAGCAAGCATCTAAATACGTGTAAATTTGTATTTGTTCGTGTTGACTCCGTAAGACGCCCTCTACAACATCCTTATGAAGGACCATATGAAGTACTTGAGAGGCAAACAAAATATTTCACAATCGATAAGAACGTAAAAATAGAAACAGTTTCAATCGACAGGATAAAACCTGCTTCTATAGAGTCTGAAACACATGACAACCGAAAGCCGTCTAAAGACGGCAGAGATCACACAACGCAGCTCCCAGTGTTTCCAAATAATTATTCACCAACTCCGACGAAATCAATATTTCGTGAAACAGACGGTTCTAAGGTTACAGTTCCCACAAATTTAAATCCTAGTTCTGACACTTTACCCTCTACGAAAACAACTCGTTCAGGAAGACATGTACATTTTCCTAAACGTTATGTTGAATTAATTACTTAATCTTTATTCTGTCATTACCTGTAATGTGATTGAATATCCATATTAGCAGAGTTATTAATAACATTTCTTTTTTATGCGAGCATTTTTTTCTAAACAAAACTTTTTCTTGTGTACTACTAATATTGATAAATTCATTATGTTTTTCTCTACATATGTATGTGTTTCATATGATGTTTATTACTAATTGTGCAAAGATATTCAATTTCGTTGAACTCGTTCAGATTATCACTAATTGTTTACACAATTTATACATGTATTTACACTTTTCGGTAAACTATCAATTTAATTACCGTTATTACTAATGATAATAATATTATTTATACTCCGTTATTGTTGTTAAAATTTGTATATACATTAAAGTCGCTTTACTACAAGAGAAACATTTTGTTCTTAAATATGTATACACGTATTATTTTTTTTTGAAAAAAATAACATTTGTTTACCCTTTTCGTTGTGCGATTTTCTCCTCCCTCCAAAACATTTAGAGTTTTACGTCGAGCATACTACCATCGACGCATGTCCTAGGGGGGGAGTTATATGGTGACATATATTCAGTGATTTTTGTAACATGAAAAATAAAAGCCACATTTTTTCTCTAATTTGTCACACCTTATTTGTAACCACATTTTTATTCAATATCTGTTGTTTTGCTGTATCACTTGTTAAAAAGACGATGATAATCGTTTCGATGAATGATATACGACTCTACTACCGCGTTGTTTAAAATATAGAACACTATCTACGCCGTTTGTTCTTCTGTTTTATTGGCCACCGTTTTGATTGAAGACTATAATATTATTATAACCACATTAACTAAGCACATGTAACAATTTGAATTACTCTGATATACCAATGGTGCACATGGGCTCCAGTATCCTGTGGGAACAAATGGCGTATGAAGCAATCGTTGGTCACCGGCTACCATGGGATTGCATCTCCTTACGATGCTCCAGTGCCTTGTGGGTTAGACCTTTATGTCAAAGGCTCGGGGTGTGGCACCCTAAGATAAACACCTGCTTCGGTTTGGGCACCCGGACAGTATCACAGCTCACACACAAATGATGAACTCTTTATGTCTATGGAATTTACTTTTCTCGCTTCGAAAAACAATCAATTGAATCAAACTATTGTCATTACAAATATTGTCATTAATAATACTATTATTATTATTATTATTATTTTTCACATTATTCACTCTCTTTTATACTTATACAGCGGCTCGCCTTTGGCGGAAATTCGACTGTATCTAAACGTTCTCGAGTCACTGTCCTGTTGAAAGTTGTATGTTACCACCGAATTCGAGAACTGAATCAGTTTTTCTGAAACCACGTGCACCATTCAAACTGGCTGCCTTTAACGTTCGCACATTTATGCAGGTTGGACAACAGATAGGGCTGGCTATGTCTTTGGAAAGTCTTATTATCGATGTTTGTTGTCTATCCGAGACCCGTATTCAAGACTCTGGCGAAGTACTACAAATTCGATCTCCATCTGTCGATTCGAAAAGCTTGTTTTACGTGCGCTTATCCGGGGACCCTGTGGCATCTTCGTCTGGTCTTGCTGGCGTTGGTGTCGCACTAAGCGCTAGAGCTGAGGCAGCACTAGTCGATTGTAACCCCAATAACAGTCGGTTACGTGCTGTTAGATTAGAAAGTTCCATCAAAGTGAGAAGAAATCGGCGTGAGAAACGATGTCTTTTCGTCATCTCCGCCTATGCCCCGACAGATTGCAGCCCGGATGCAATCAAGGATGAGTTTTACCACCAGTTATCTGTTCTTCTCCAGAAAGTGCGTTCGACAGATATTGTAGTACTAGCCGGAGACTTGAATGCTCAGGTCGGGCGTCTAGGCGCAGAAGAGAGTCGTTTAGGTGGCCGATGGGGACTCGTTGGTCGCAGGTCAGATAACGGGGACCGTCTACTGCAACTTTGCACAGACCACAACCTGTTTCTGGCTAGCACTAACTTTCGGCACAGTCATCGCCGATGTGCCACCTGGCGTCCTCCCTCTGCATCTCAAGCCTGGACTCAGATTGATCACATCGCGATCAGCTGCCGCTGGCGTGGTTGTGTACAAGACTGCCGCTCCTTTTGGAGTGCCTATCTGGACTCTGACCATGCCTTGGTCTGCGCCAATCTTGCCTTACTTTTCAGTGGCCAACGAAGTGGCCACCACCAAAAGATTGATGTTAGCAAGCTGGTTGCAACTTCTGTTGCAAGTAAGTATCGAACCGAGCTAGCCTCTAGGCTAGCTACCACTCCACCGAAAAGTATAGATGAGCATTGGTTACAATTGCATGACGCCATGAAAATCGCGGGTACAGTCAGTTGTGGGTTCGCGAAACATCCCGCTTTTAAGCACTGGGTTTCTTCTGGTTCCTTACAACTCATTGAAGCCCGTCGGTCTACTCCGGGTGACAGTGCGTTTGACCATAAACGAAGGATGTTACGTAAGGAAATTGGGCAAAGCTTGCGTAAGGACCGACAAGCCTGGTGGTCGAAGCGTGCTAACGAGCTCGAAGCAGCAGCTGCATCTCGTAACTACCGGAAGCTCTTCCAGCTCATCCGAGCCTCTGGCAGCAAGAAATCTGATGTGAGTGAAACAATCTGCGAGGATGATGGGATGCCAATCACTAGCATCCATCGACGTCTTGGACCATGGACAGAATTTTTCGAAGGGCAGTTCAACTGGCCTGCTGCTCCGGCAACATTGGTCAGACTGTCCTGCCCTCCATGGACGGTGACGACTGATCCACCAAACGAGGAGGAAGTCCGCAGGAAATTCTAACTCTTGAAGCGTTACAAATCACCTGGCCCAGATGACTTACCTCCGGCTCTTTTTAAAGATGGTGGTGACTTTTTGACTAAGGAATTGACGACGTTGTTCACAAAGGTTTGGGAACTAGAGAGTGTGCCAACGTCATGGAATGAGTCGATAGTTGTTCTTATCTTTAAAAAGGGTTCACGTCGTTCCTGTAACAACTATCGGGGGATAAGTCTACTTCCGATTGCGTCCAAGCTATTGGCTTCCGTCATACTTCGTAGGTTGTTCAAAACCTGGGAAAGATTGACTCGCGAGGAGCAGGCTGGGTTTCGTTCTGTTCGAGGATGTATTGATCATATCTTCACACTCCGCCAAATGTTAGAACACCGCCATATTTATCATAGGCCAACAATCGTAGTGTTTCTTGACATCAGGGCTGCCTTCGATTCGTTGGACAGGACTGTTCTCTAGAATTGTCTATTGAAGAAGGGTGTGCCTGAGAAGTTTATTAACATCCTAAAAGCCCTATATAAAAACACCTCAGGCAGAGTGAAGGCATACAACCACCTTTCTCCATTGTTCCATTCGAGTAGTGGGGTTAGGCAGGGTTGCCCAATCTCACCATTCCTCTTCAACTTTGCCATCGATGACATTCTGGAAACAGCTCTGATGAATGTAAGTAATGGTGATGTGGATCTGTTACCTGGAGAAAGGCTTCTCGACCTTGAGTATGCGGAGGATATTGTCTGGCTGTGCGATAATGCCCAAGGCATGCAATCCGCACTTAATCAGTTGGCAATCAGTGTCCGTAGGTATGGTATGTGCTTTGCACCTTCGAAGTGCAATGTACTCCTACAAGACTGGCAGGATTCCAATCCTGTACTCACCCTGGATGGTGAGCAGATAGACGTAGTCGAGATTATCGTATATCTAGGTAGCTGCATAAGTGCTGGTGGGGGTGTGAGTGATGAGATCAATGCACGAATAGTGAAAGCCAGAGCGGCTTATGCCAATTTGGGCCACCTTTGGCGCGTTCGTGATGTTAGTCTGGCTGTAAAAGGTCGGATCTACAACGCGTCGGTGAGAGCAGTTTCGCTCTATGCTTGTGAAACTTGGCCTCTCCGAGTTGAGGATGTTAGACGACTCTCTGTGTTCGATCATCGCTGTCTCCGAAGGATTGCTGAAATTCAGTGGCAACACCATGTCAGTAATGCAGAGGCTCGGCATCGTGTGTTCGGGCACAGAGATGATAACTCAATTGGTGTTACCATTTTGAAACACCGACTTCGGTGGCTTGGACATGTTCTCCGAATATCGTCCCAGAGAATTCCACGTCGTGCATTATTTGCCGACTCTGGGACTGGTTGGAAGAAGCGGAGAGGTGGTCAGTGCATGACATGGTGTCGTGGCATGAAAGAAAGCTGCAAAGGACTGGCTTCTGTAGGTCCTTCACGACTCCCTAGTTGGGATCTGAGAGATGGTGCTACGCAGTGGCTAGAGACGTTAGCAGATATGGCTCAGAATAGAAGCCAGTGGCGAACCTGCTGTAACCTTCTTTTACTTACTTCATAAAAAGTGGCTGTGTCTCCCTTACCTGAAAGATTTCTTCCGATTGTACCTTTGCGTTCCCTGATTACTATTTCTCTTCAAATTCTCATTGCCTTGTGTGGCGCATATATATTGGCGCTCTACTGTACCAATATTCATGTGTTCAAATAAATAAATACAAGAATCAACATAGACACTGTTTAATGAGTTTTAGTGCAACTGCTTATTGGCAAACAATGAAACTGTTTTTTCTCTACTTCTGTGATATTGAACAATGATCTCCTCCTTCAAATATCCATTCGTTCCAACTCACAGTGATCTTTTCTTGAAATAAGTGGATTACAGATTGTTCATTTCAATATTCCAGGTTGAATGTACATTATTCAATCAATTGTCTTATTATTATTATTATTATTGTTCACTTTGTATTGTTCGTTTGAGTCTCCCCATCGATGTTGAAGACTGCAAGTGATCAGTTTCTTATTGAGAAGATTAAGGCAAACAATGTAGTTAGCTAAGTGGATAATACGATGGAGTTTGACGCAAGTCCCAGGGTGAACACTCAATCTGAGATACAGGTTCATCCAGCTGACGAGATCCAAATAGGATAAAACGTGTGTCAAACTGAATCCCAATGCCAGCCGCCATCCATCTTTGCCTATAAAGATTGAGACGTTTAAGATAATTCAAAAATAATTGAATGATGTTGAGCGACAGATTGTTCGGAACTATGAAATATGGGAATAACATTAATCAGTGGTCATCTATTGGCTAGTGAAAAGTCTGTTAACATAACTATAGTCCATACATGATGGCATATCATTCACTTTATGATTCTGATAGATGGATTGAATAAATGAATAAATAGTTGAAACTGCATAGACAATGAGCATCCAAATTTATGAATGAGTTATTATTATTGTTTATAAAGTGATTGTTTATCAAATCACTTTAATCGTATTCTATATAAAAGGACAGTAGGTAGTTAATGTCCAGCCCCTCTAGACCAATTATGAAAACAGCTGCACACTTTCCAACAGGATGATGTATTGCGTTTGATCGGTTTTCTTGAATTCGCCTGATAATGCAAAGGCCTTGAAATAGCTTGCATTTAAGAATAAGATTTGAGAAACTGCGAATTCTGTCCGATTTACCTGATTGAATACCCACAAAACACCAACGTCTATCATTTCTGTTACTTCTTATACAATCTTCAAAGTAAAATTTACTATTTTCTATTCTCAGTGTAAATTATTTGAGCGTTTAATTAATGAGCATATTTCTGTTGAACTCAAGTGTCTACAGAAACATCATTGATTATAGTTTGTTGTTGTCTTCCTCTTCATTTCATATCTTTTATCAAACAATATGGTATTCTCTTTACTGTATGCTGTATGGTGGGCGTAATATGAATCTTAATTAGAATAGAACTTATCGCATTCCAATGATGTGCTTATGTGACTGACCTTCACCTACATGCATTCACGGAACTGAAATGAGTGAATTTCTCATCTCACAAAACATTGATACTTTTCTAAATATAAAATGACGTGAAAACAATTCATTTGGCCATCAATTCATGGAAAATCTCACTCTAACTATGAATGAACACTATGACCATTCGCCATCTAACTTCTAGTGAGTTGAGTGGTCGTTTACTCATAGCATCATTTGGTTTTCACCTTCTTTAAAATCAAGAGAATGACATATTAAGAGTATTGACTGAAATCAAAGTGGTGAATAACAATTTCATGACGGTAAATAATTTGATCACTTCAAACGTTTTAAGTGTGGAGCTATGGAGATTGTCATATTTTTGATTGAGATCAGGAATCGATGAATGTTAGACAACCATTGAGAACCCGGAAGCGTCAATCGGTCGTCTCGTCACAGTACGGAACTCACCAGCAGTGAGATTCGAATCCAGCATCATCGGTCTCACGTGCGAACACTTAACCTGTAGACCATTGAGTCGGCCGGCATCCAATGGTTTTAATGTCTAATTTCAACTAATCCACGGTAATGTGCGACTGTCCACTATTGCCTTCAGTGAGTAAGTGCATTACAACACACATGGATGAAATGCCCTGATCACAGCTTCTCACTGGAACTCCATGGAATCCATCTAAAAACCAGTCCCTAGTCATCACATGAAGTGGATTTCAGCGGTTAAGATAGCAACAATTTCATCATAGAATATCAATGTTTGGAGAGTATTTGACAGTCAGAGGAAACTTATGCTTGATATTATCTGTTCACTATTCCGTACACAAATATTTTTACCGCCTATTTGTCTGTAACAGTCTGTTATCGATTATTCTGTGTACATTCACAGTATGTATGCATAGTCCATAGTACATATCTCAAGTCTCGAAGTAGTGAGATTTTACGATGAAGAAAATCGGATATAAAAAGCGAACAGCAACGAAAAGCACCTAGTAGTGTGCGTAATTGTGTGGGATATTTTGGGGATGGGTAAACTGTAAGTGAAACTTGTCGCTTCATATCTTGTCTATAACCATTGACATCAGCCTAATATCCAAGACGCTCAATACCAGATATATGAAATGAACAATTATTTGAATAAACGGCAAATGCTTTTTCAAGCAGACGACGTAGGGAAATAGTAAGTCACTGATCATGATATATTTTATGAGAACGATCTAAACCTGTCCTCAGCAATCCTTTTCACATCTTTCCAGTTGTTATTCATCCTTTTCATATGTGCCTATATTTCACAACGTTATGTGATTTTTGGACTTCCGATTTGACGTTTCCCTTCAGGATTCCAAGTTAGGGCTGGCCTCATGATGCAGTTTGATGATTCACGTGATGTATGTCCTATCCATTTCCATCGTCGTTTCCTCATTTCCTTTTCAGCTGGAGGCTGGTTTGTTCTCTGCCACAGAAGGTTGTTGCTGATGGTATCCGGCTAATGGATGTTGAGTATCCTGTGTAGGCAACTATTTATAATTACTTCTACCTTCTTGATGATAGTTGTAGTAGTTCTCGAAGTTTCAGCTGCGTACAGTAGAACTGCCTTGACGTTCTTATTGAAGATTGTGAATTTGCTATTAACTGATGGACAGTTGTTTTGAGCTCAATATGTTGTTCAATTGGAGAAATGCTGTCCTTGCTCTGCCAATCCTCGCCTTTACGTCTGCATCTGAACCTCCTTGTTCATCGATGATGCTTTTCAGGTACATGAAAGATTCCACATCTTAGAGAGATTCTTCACGAAGCATGATTGAGTGGTTGTCCTCGGTGTTGTATTTGACGATGTTGGATTTTTCCTTGTGTATGCTGAGATCTACTGATACTGAGATTGCTGCTACACTGGCTGTCTTTATCTGCATTTGTTCGTGTGTATGCGATAGGAGTTCTAGGTGATCTGCGAAGTCCAAATCGTCTAATTTATTCTGAGCTGTCCATTCCATGCCATCTTTTCCCTCAGCTGTCGAGGTCTTCATAATCCAGTCGACCACCAGAAGAATGAGGAAGGGAGAGAGTGAACAGCCTTGTCTGACTCCGGTCCTTACTTGGAATGCGTCTGTCAGCTGTCCTCCATGCACCACTTTGCACTGTAGTCCATCTGGTGAGTTCCGGATCATATTGATAATCTTCTCAGGAACTCAGGAGTGTCGTAGAAGTTTCCATAAAGTCCTCTTATCCAAACTATCAAATGCCTTTTCATAATCAATGAAGTTGATGTACAGTGACGAGTTTCACTCAACTGATTGTTCGACGATAATCCGTATTGTCGCAATTTGGTCTGTGCACGACCGATCCTTACGGAATTTTGCTTGTTGACCTTGTAGTTGGGCGTCTACTGCGTCTTTCGTTCGGTTCAGCAATACTCTGTTAAAGACTTTCTCTGGTACTGACAGTAGTGTAATACCTCCGTAGTTTTCACATTTGCTCACATCTCCTTTCTTTGGAATCTTGATGGGGTGTCCTACTTTTCAGTCCATCGACTTTTGTTCCTCCTCCCAAATCATTTTCAATAGAAGGCGAGGCATGTTTGTAGTTAGTTCGATATCTGACTTCAGTGCTTCAGCTGGTATATTGGCGGAGTTACAAATAATGGTAACCGTTGTTATATCTGATGGAGGTTTATCCGAATGAATCTGAAGACAGATCTCCTATAAGTCGGCTTCGCCGAACACTTTAGAACAATTAACGTGACTCGGAATATCTTCCGCTTCAACTGTGGTGCGTGTTTGCCTCAACAATTGGGGATTCAATGTAAAAGTCTGAATTCTTATCCCATCATAGTACTTAACACAGGAGGCCATGAAGGTTTAATCAAAGCATCAGAATCTTATTTGAAAGCTAGTGAGACCAAGTCAGGTTAGTGCCCCTCTAAATACAAATTTCGAATGAAATGATTGACGGTATAGTGCCTGTGTCAACAATGGAATTACGGAATGAACAAAAAGAGATATTTAATTGCTCTCACATATGTAAAGCGCATTCGAAATCGTGGATAAAAGCGAAATTTGATCTTAAGAGGCTCCAATCTTATTGGAATTTAATAACGCCGACTGATATCGTCAATAGCAAAATGAACATAAGTCTAATATACCGACATAATGTATCCAATTTTGTCACAATTTAAGCATTCAGGATCACGAAGAAGATATGAGTTCCGAGAATGCAGTTTGCGACAGGACAAACATTTATTAATCCGTGTTCACCTAATTATGGTGTATTGGAGCTGTGTGTAGAAGTTAGTGGTTATCCATGCTGAGTAGCTTAGGGGATGACGCGACGATTTTCGAAGTAAACAATACTGAGTCCGAGTACCACAGTGACACACTAACTCTGTGATACAGATGCAGCCAGCTGGCGAGTCACAAATGGGATGAAGAGACACGCGTCCTGGATTTCACTAATGGCCACCATCCAAATCCGCTTATATTATTTACGAATTAATAGCACAAACGAGGTTACTCGCACGCGATGCAAATATAACATGAAGAGACTGATCATTTTTCAGTCCTTAACATCAACAAAAACATTATAACAACCAATACATTCGTTGTAGAAAGTTTTCCCATATTTCCATGAGATTAGAATCGATTATTTACATTACAGTGTGATTTTTTTAAAAATCTTTCATCTTATTTTGCAATGCTACGACAGGACTGTTACTAATTTATTGAACCTATATCATTCCTCAGTATTACTTGAGTATCAGCTGAACCCCATAGACTTATTTCATAATCAGCATTCACTGAATAATCGAATAACGGAGGAATGAGGTGCCTCGTTAAATGTTGATGCGGTATTCTGACATTTCAGTTTCAAACAACAAACATCGACAGTTTCAAATGATATTTTTCAGTGGTGAGACTTCATCAAACTGGACATTCACAACGGATTCATTGTTGATTACAATTGTCACATAATCACGCACACATGATACTGTTAATTCACAAATGGAATGCTGTAAACTCTTGTAAAACTAATCAGTTTTCACCGAATGAAAACAATCACGTAAATACAGAAAACCATATTTTATATTCTACAAACATTCATGAAGGTTGTGTGTATTTCCATGAAACAATCAGCAATTTATTGAAATGATTAACATAATTGAAAGTGTTTTCAATAGTATGAAAAAGGAAAATAACAGAGTCAGCTTGATGAAAACAACAAATAAGAAGGCGTTTGTGCGAATCATGGCATACTTCTCTTCTTTCTGTAAAACCATAACCCTATGACACATCCACTGCATACGACAATGAATGTGACAACAACCGGTACGATAATATACGAGTAAATGCGAGACTTCTTTTGCTCTTCATCCTCTGTCGTATCTGTAGTCACATTCTGAAAAAGCAAAACAGTACAATAACTACTCAATATCGAATATTTACGAAATTAGTTTCAGTGTTTTCAGTAGTCTGCCTCAATTCATTTCTTAAGTCAGCTTCATTTACTGTTGGAGTTGTTTCTTCTTTTTCTTCGATAAGTTCTGGTTCTCTAGAGACGTCGACAATCGAGCTCCTCAGAAGAGTGAAATAGTGGCAATATAACCAAATATTAAATATTTCATCATTCAATATACAGTATTTTCAGTATTGTTGACACAAGTGAATTCAACTAATAGTTACATAATTTACTTCTGTACTGTGTGATCAATGAGTAATGATTTAAGATATCTGCTACCGATTTGACAGTCAATGTGATAAGTACACATTATCCTACAATCAACAAACGACTAATATTTGTGTGATGAAATTTGTTTCCTGGATGTCATATCTTATCACAATCTCAATATTAATCAACAAACGTATAACTGTCGGTTTTACTGATGCAGTTCATACAGGATACACATTTCTCAACAAGGAATCAGAAATACTTATACTGAACTTGAACATTGAGAGTTTTGGGAACTTGCACTTAACACTCAATCATGCTACACAATTTTCAACACATTATGCTTGATCATTCAAACTGTTTTTATCGGTATGTTTCAACGGTTTCCGTAAATTTATGGTTTCATATGGGACAGCGGAAATCTGTTCACATTCTATGAGCTGAGAAATTGATGTTTCCAGACATTAGTGTTAAACAATGCAGTGAAATGTTCTTCCGAGTAAATAGATTTACAAATATGCTGATACTGAATACAACCTGTGAAGCCTACCGATTACTTACTTTATTCCGGCAAACATTGACTTTGAAGTTGTGAGTATCGTTATCATTACTGGTAATGCACATATTGGCATGTTCACACCACATACACGGTGTGTTCAAGATTTTTGCGTCTCGACATGCTTTAATCGACTTGTGGTTCGGACAATCTTTGGTGAAAACAATAAGGTGATCGCATTACAAGTTATCGAAGAAAACATTGGTGAATTAAAAAAAAACATGTAACTATAACTCAATGATATTATGGTAATTTCGCAGTTGAGTGACTATTTCATTCACTGTGAGTTTGTCATCATATTGCGCAATGCGAAATTCAGTGCACTTTCAATGTTATTCACATTTCACGACATGATGTTGATGTTGAACAAAACTACGTTCAATAATGAACGATGAGTTTTGACGAGCAAATTTCGTGGATTTCATTGACTGTGAACTTTCAGGAATGTACATACTGTGCTGTCAAGCGTTCAGCAAAGCGTATAGCACTTGATGTTTGTGGAATTTCAGTCCATGATGTCAGTTAATTGACTGAAAGTTGGGTTGTATACCACGCCTAAATATGAAAAGTGGTCAATTAAGTTGAAAACTCACTCAAACAGACTACTTGGAAATCGGTGCAAGAAAGTCAGTTGTTTAAAGACAGAAAATACATTTTCAATAATGTGAATTCAATCGAGCAAAAAAAGGTAAGTAACATTGTTTATCAATTCATCGTCGACGTTTTTCTTGAACAGACTTCAGTCAATCTGCTGTGGTGGGAAGTTTCAAACTATATGGCCATACTATATATCCTGTGTGCTTTCAGATAGCACGTCAGTCTAGTTAGATCATGAAAAATTCATCCATAATGGATAATACTTTATTCAACGAATGTTGACGTCGATCTGAACAATAGATTATGGAATGATTCTCTCAGTTGTCGAAATGTTATTTCAACAGTCTGACACATGATGAACTGAACAGTGATTGTGGTTATTCACTGTAAGTACTCACGAAAAAGAAAACGTATTCATTCCATGAAAATCGTTAGTATATTTGATACTGTATTAATATCTCCTGACAGTGATAAATTAAAATCTGACAAGTAACTTGTATACACCTTCAATTTACCGGTCGAGTAGGATAAAGTAAAGATTTTGGAAATTATGCTATTGCATTCAACATATTTAAAATTCCATAGCGTTTCCACGATACCGACACCTCGTGGAAATTCACTATCATTTGGTCCAAATGAAAAAAATAAATGACACTGTCAAGTCAATGCAAAATAAACTGACAGATTTATATCATCAGATATATCGTTTTGTGGCATTTTGTCTAAGTAAATTTCATCAAAGTGATGACATTTGTCGTGGTTCAAAATGTGTCTCTAATCATTTTAAATATTCAACAGTGAATAGACGTTTGATGTGACGAGAGTTGAGATTGATGGTTAAATATCATTTCATAACTGACCAAAATTATACATGAACTCTTCAATTTTATGAAATAGAAATTGTGCAACCAAGTGTGAGAATAGTCAACTCTGATAAAATAAGGTTGAACATACCCCCGGCAACTTCATACTCGACCAAAGTTTTAGTTTTGATCCACTTTCCAGTAACAGTAATAACAGCGGATATCGGTGCTTGTTCAAATAAGGTTTACAGAAAAAGACACTTAAAATATTGATTTCCATTTTATGTATAACAATGTGTTTGCTCGTATAAGGAGCAATCAAAATAAGAAACAGTTTAATATCTTATCATGAATACAATGATGGTCAAACAGCGTCTTCACGAAATATGCTTTAAATCAATTTTGGTTTCGAAAGTGATCATCGTCTAACCAGTAAATGAAAAACGATGTCGTTAAGTTTCTGATTTGTGTTATAAGCGTGTCAGTGCAACATCTTTAAAAAATATGTTTAACTCGTTAGAAATAATTTCACAAATTATCAACATCGATGTTTAACGTGGAACGATTCTGAAATACATTTCAACAGATCATCAGGTAGCTCTTGACCAAATGCTAAATACATTTTCTCGCAACCACTCATTAAAGACTTCATCCAACCTAATCACTTACACTAAACGCTTGCCATGGAACTCAGCTTCATCTTTCAACCACCATTTAAGCGTAGCGTGTGGTTTCAGCATTGTGTAAAACAACTATGAGTCCTGTTTGGCGAAATATGCTTCCTTTTGTATTGAGTAGTATAAGAATAAGGACTACAGGTTTGACGAATTGAACAGTGAGTGAGTGAGTGAATAAAATAATGGCTGTATCATCTACCTAATTTCGTCGTTCATATATCCCTATCTGGTTCAGTCAATCGGTAAACACATGCGAAATATTCCTCCAAATATCCAATGACTCTTTATCTCATGTGACATGACATGTGTTGATATACAGAAAATAAGTTACAAAAAGAAAGTAACATTAGTCTAACAGATGGTTGTTCATGTATTTCAGTGTAAATCAGAATATAAATGACAGTTGTTACCTCCTAATTGACACAGGAATTGACCGTAAATGCCCGAATACAAATCATTTTCCCCCATTTCCTCAGAAACCTGAAAAGATGTAATGCATGTATCAGTCAAGATCTGTCAACAAACTAACACCTATCACAAAATCAACCAACCATTGAAGTAATGTGTCGTCATTCACATAATTTTATACAAAGACAAATTATCATACTCACAGTAAGCATGCTGATCGTCTCAGTTTCCTTAGAACTATGTTCCATCTAGTCTACAAACATATTCTGACTCACCTAAGTTGTCAACTTCAGAGAAGTTAGATGAACGATCTATCTATCTATCATGGAATGAGGTGATATACTGTGAGATGAATATCCACGTCGGTTGATAGAAATGTGCTTGCGAATAACTGAAATGTTGCTGCACGTGAATGTGTAGTCATGTGGTGTGGTTGTGTTGATGTGCTCACTTCATTTCGCTGGCGAATGGTTCCCATAATGTGTTCTGATTACCTCGAAACAATAAAAACTGATTAAGTTCAACACACATGACACTTTTCATCTTAAAAGCCCATCCTGGCTGCCTGTATTCCGAATGGGTGAATTAATAAATTCTGACATTAGAACAGTTACACACATTCAAGAGTGGACTCTTCAAACATCTGATCTTCAGAAGACGTAACGAAGCTTGACAATATATAATTGTTCCTTTGTAGTGTGGTGTGGTCTACTTATATGCATATAAGAAGTATATGACGTTAGGCAGGAACAGAATGTCTGGTACCAGAGAGACAAGAGGATCGAGCAGTAAAAATTGAAAACAGAATGCAATTTGTATGAAAATGCCAGGACAATGAAGTTTGAGTAATTTTAAGACAATTGGTGGACATTTTGCAAGTTGGGCATTTACTATATGATTGTTAGATCTTATTTACAAGTTCTGTAATTTCCTATCAGATATATTCGATTGCTCTCACTCATGTTCTTGTTCATAACAGTAGTACCCTGAGGTACACTGTTTGTACTTAGTCGGCGCTAAGACACCAGAATTTCTTCAGTTGACTCCTTATCATTCACTCTTTTATAAAAGTGCTAGAATAAAGTGTGTCACAAAAGGATTGTTAATGGTTTCATATAGTCTGTATGCACATGAACAAATGTTGATCTCGTTCTGTCGTCTTCAATGTATCCTGATGCATTCGACTGTATTGAATTGCATTAAATAGTGTAATAATCTGAAGGACTTGATACAAATCAACTGTACTATTCAATTGTGCGACTTACTTTCTCATAATAAAAAGATATCTTCCCGCTCGGATGTATGAGATTTAACACATTCAATTCCAAATCTGCAACTAGAAAACTGTCCTTATTTAAAATTTCAGGAATTTATGATGAACATGTTATTGTCAGATGTGACATTGTATGTGTCTACCCACACAGTGATCAGATTTAGGCAGATATTTACCGTGTTATCCCAAATGATTTCTTTATTTGAATTCGAAATAAACATAGTCTGCTGAACGCCATGCAAGTCCGCCTGTAGCTCCCCTACAATTACTTGCGCTCTCGAGATCGGGTGAATAAGTAGTGTTGAGCATGAGGTCAACAATCCCATACGGTAGAGAAAAGTCTTGTTAAAAACGCCAACCAGATTATACAAAGTTAACCATTTAAACTCTGCCTAAAGAGCTGAAGGAAGAATTAGGACGCCTCAGCATGAAAACCGAGATTTATCGGTAGTCACAAGACCGATTTCCACTGTAACAACCAGAGCAACATTCAATATAATTACATGGAATGTCCGAACAATGTGGGATACAGGGAGGACTAATCAAGTAGCCACTGAGATAGGGAGAAACACCTTGACGGTGCTCAGAATAAGTGAAACCTATTGTAGGAAATTTAGTCACGAACAGGAAAACGCTTCACACACTCAGGGAGTTGCTCTAATGCAGTCCAACGAAACGCGAAGTGCACTTGTAGGATGGGAATCTCACGGATCCAGAATCACCAAAGCATCATTCAACACAAATAAGAACGGGATCACGATGAATGCTTTTCAATCATATTCACCCACCGATGATAGCAACAACGACGATAAAGATCAGTTCTACGATAAGCTGCAATCAATCTTAGCGAACTGCTCAAGACAAAACCTCATCATCCTAATGGGAGATCTAAATGCGAAAGTCGGAATAGACAACACCCGATATGAAGATATCGTAAGACGACATGGACTAATCAAGTAGCTACTGAGATAGGGAGAAACACCTTGACGGTGCTCAGAATAAGTGAAACATATTGGAGGAAATCTAGTCACGAACAGGAAAACACTTCGCACACTCATGGGAGGGAGCTGCAAGTGAAGGAAATATGAAACAACTATTCGATACAACGAAGAAACTAGCAGGGAAATATACTAAACCAAAGAGACCGGACAAAGAAGAAAAGACAATCATCAAGATTCAGGAATCGAGGAATAGATAGGTAGAGTACTTTGTGGAACTGTTGAATAGACCAGCTATATTGAATCCACCTACCTAAAGATGTCACTTCACCATCGATCAATGAAACCAGAATGTCTATCAGACAAATCAAGAGCGGTAAGTCAGCAGGACCAGACAATATACCAGCTGAACAATTGAAGTCATACATTGAAGTAACTGCGAATATGCTCCAACTTCTATTGAAGAAGAATTGGGTGGACGACGAAATACCGACGGACTGAAAAGAAAGGTAACTCATCAAGATACCAAAAAAAGGAGATGTGAGCAAATGTGAAAACTACGGAGGTATTACACTACTGTCAGTACCAGAGAAAGTCTTTAACAGAGTATTGCTGAACCGAACGAAAGACGCAGTAGACGCCCAACTACAAGGTCAACAAGCAAAATTCCGTAAGGATCGGTCGTGCACAGACCAAATTGCGACAATACGGATTATCGTCGAACAATCAGTTGAGTGAAACTCGTCACTGTACATCAACTTCATTGATTATGAAAAGGCATTTGATAGTTTGGATAAGAGGACTTTATGGAAACTTCTACGACACTCCTGAGTTCCTGAGAAGATTATCAATATGATCCGGAACTCACCAGATGGACTACAGTGCAAAGTGGTGCATGGAGGACAGCTGACAGACGCATTCCAAGTAAGGACCGGAGTCAGACAAGGCTGTTCACTCTCTCCCTTCCTCATTCTTCTGGTGGTCGACTGGATTATGAAGACCTCGACAGCTGAGGGAAAAGATGGCATGGAATGGACAGCTCAGAATAAATTAGACGATTTGGACTTCGCAGATCACCTAGAACTCCTATCGCATACACACGAACAAATGCAGATAAAGACAGCCAGTGTAGCAGCAATCTCAGTATCAGTAGATCTCAGCATACACAAGGAAAAATCCAACATCGTCAAATACAACACCGAGGACAACCACTCAATCATGCTTCGTGAAGAATCTCTCTAAGATGTGGAATCTTTCATGTACCTGAAAAGCATCATCGATGAACAAGGAGGTTCAGATGCAGACGTAAAGGCGAGGGTTGGCAGAGCAAGGACAGCATTTCTCCAATTGAACAACATATTGAGCTCAAAACAACTGTCCATCAGTTAATAGCAAATTCACAATCTTCAATACGAACGTCAAGGCAGTTCTACTGTACGCAGCTGAAACTTCGAGAACTACTACAACTATCATCAAGAAGGTAGAAGTAATTATAAATAGTTGCCTACACAGGATACTCAACATCCATTAGCCGGATACCATCAGCAACAACCTTCTGTGGCAGAGAACAAACCAGCCTCCAGCTGAAAAGGAAATGAGGAAACGACGATGGAAATGGATAGGACATGCATTACGTGAATCATCAGACTGCATCATGAGGCCAGCCTTAACTTGGAATCCTGATGGGAAACGAAAGAGCGGAATCCCAAAGAACACATTACGTTGTGAAATATAAGCACATATGAAAAGCCTGAATATCGACTGTAATGATGTGGAAAGGATTGCTGAGGACAGGTTTAGATGGAATTTGCTGACGAGCGACCTGTGTTTTCCGCGAGGAGTAGAGGTGTAGATAAATAAGTAAGTAAGAGGATTATGTAAACGAAACAGGAATGCATGTTTCAAGATGAATGTCAGACGCTTATTTGTCGAGGGTATGCTACACGCTTATTTTCATATTGAAACAATAAATCTTCAAGCTTCTAATGAGATCTGATACTTGTGGATATATATTCGCATTGACGCAATATTATCTATAATCACTCATGAAATAATCGACTTAAAGTACACATGACGTGAGCCGTGGACTGTTTGTTTACAAAGAGAACTTGGCAATTTAATTGTTTGTGTAACACATTGGTAAATCAGTCGATCAGATGACTCTGATCACAATATTTGTTAAAGATGAGAATTGAATAGCCTTATATATATCGTATTAACAATCTCATAATTTGAAAGAATAATATACTATATCAATATATAAGAATGACTGTGTATTGAGTAAATGTTTAAATGAACGGGATGTTCACAGAATTGGCTTTGCAATGCACACAGATGTACCTATTTTTATACACAGACTTCTCATCATGTTTCTTTAAAGCATGTCAACGAAGATGAATCACTGTATTTGTCTGTCCACAAGTGGAATGAAACTGTGACTAGATTTATCCACAATAATCTATCTATTACTCGTCAAATGTAGTATGTTCGTGCTGGTTTCAACTGTTCTTCAGGTCTCAATCAATGTGTTCAAACAATCTGTGGATTCCATATAGAGTTTCCGTCTAATTTTTCAGAATGTTCACGTTTTATTACTTCAGCCAATTTTTTGAAAAGAATTCAGTTAATCGTGCCGAATGGAAAACGTGAGAGTAATTACAAGGAATGATGGTGTAAGTGTTAATATGTCACATGTTTTCAAATATTCATTTAATGGATACATACTTTTACCATCAACGTTTCGGTGAAAAATCATTCGGACAGCTAATAATTCCTCTGAAATAATGAAAGGAAAAATAAGTTGTGTTTATACATCTGCATTCTGAATATCCGCTCCTTTTAAAAAAACATGCATTTCAACACAGAATGAGTTTGGACACCAGCTATCATCTTCTTTTCAACATTTAAATAAACGAGTTCAAGTAAATGAGAGTTTGAAGGATCCTTATCATCATTATTATTATTATTTCAACGACGAGATGAACATTTCAATGTCGACAATTGAGAAGAATATTTTACTTCTGAAACGTCGGTCCTAACACATTTTGCTTAACTAAGATACCGTTGATATCCTACCGACAATGCACATACGAAATTATTTTCCGAGATCCTGTTATTCCAATGAATCAGTTTTTTCTCTGTTTACCTAGCTATTATGCGGAAACGCTACTCCAATGTCATCAATCCTGATAACCGAGCGAATGAATTAAGTTAATTTTTATGTTCTATGTGTTCTGGTTCGAATCAATCATGTTCTTTTAGCAGGTTGTCAATGGTTGTTCGTTGACTAGATGTTTGAGAAAGCGTGTAGTGACTCACATTTATCACGAGAACACGACTGGTTTAATAGAAACAATTATTATTATAACCAACTTTACCAGTGCTTGTTTTAATGTGCTTTTGTTTGACTGTGCTAATGACAGCTATTTTGTGCTTCCATTCTTATACTTACACTTTTGATTGTACCTTCGCGCTAATTCGGTTACGTTCTGTAACCAAGTTTGTATCCTGACACGATCTCGGTATCCTTTCGATGCCACGAGATCGCCAGTGAATATATCTCGACTTGGTCCATTAACTGTCTTCTAATATTTGGCTTGTCGATGATTTTGTGGATCTATTTGGTTACATTCAACCTTCGTCCTCTGATTTATTTGGCACGTGTTTTTTGGTAGCGGTGTTCGTAGTCAACTGTGACTCGATGCCACGCTACAAGCGCATGAGTTCTAACTTCATGATCATACGAATATGATAATCAAGAAAATGTGACGAGAGACAGTAAATGTTTAAGATATAAATAAGTGACAGAAAAGATTTGGTGGACATCGCACATAACATGACAGTTCACGTGCTTCAATAATGCAAACCGATTTCCCACACAACATGGCTTATTGTTGTAGCTGTAGTTAGATTCAATTCATTGAATCTACCACGAAGTGTCATAGTGGTGAGATGTCTGTTTTGTGGTAGGTTGAACAGACAGTAGAGCAGGTGGTTTTCACTTGAGTGACTGCATCATTAGATCTGTTATCTATGCTCAATCAATTTGTGCCTATTTCGAAAGTAAATTGCTGTTTTATTCCACGTTTTCATTGGACAATAATACGTGTTGTGAACACATTTTAGGCTACCGAATCACAGAAACAAAATAATCACTGTGTACTGCTGAGTTTTCATGAAATAACCAAGTTAAGTAATGAATCGTTTACGCAAAGAAGAAAGTGAGAAATAAACAACAAGACAAAATATCAATGGATGATTAAATAACTCACTCCCATTCGAAATCTGATATTCAGGCACCCCACCCTTTAGTAAGTCAGTGTAAATCGTTCTTGATCCATTTATTGCTTTCATTTCTATTGTACCTGTGTTTATTGAATGAAAATATGTAATTTGATTGACAATCTGCAGTGAATGAACGAAACACTTTGAAATAAACTGGAGACTAAAATGAATTGTATGAACCGTGTGAATAAGCAAAACTCAGTAACAATTTTTGTTCGAAGAAAATCATTCTCTTACCATAACTGTGCATCTTTAGTTCACTGACGTTTGTGCCATAGAATTTAAACGGGAATTTCAGAGGGATTTCCTGAAAATATACAGACATATGAATTAATACCTTCATTACAAACTGAGATCAACTCACCTCGTCAGCAGCCAATTTTACAGACATTTCGTCTACAACTGGAGAAGGCTGATTACGGCGGATTGTCTGGAAATAGTAATAATAATGAGACTGAATATGTGTATGAGAACCTGACCGATTACTTACGTATTCATGTGAGTCGTTTCCAAAAATTAATTTGCTATATTTCAATAGTCTAGGATTCTCACAAATTTCATGACAATCAAAAAATGTTGAAATTATTACGATGACCGAATTGAACAGTATGAACTGGCCAGATGGAAAAGTATATCTGAAATAGTTCAGATGAACAAAACAACGTTGTCTCATTAGATCACATTGAAATTCATATAACACGCTCATTTGTCTCAACTGTACAGTCAACACTCACCTCATCATATTGTCCAAAACGATAATAATTCTTCTTAGATCTTGTTGAGTTTATATAGATTTTAAAGTGTTAATTTGTTTCTTTCTAATTGGATGATTCAAAGTGTGATCAGTTAGACGATCAAAATTCATAAAGCCATACGATCATTGTTAACCAATCATCATGTTGGTAGATGAACACGTCGTTATGCAGTATTCTTCTAGCTAGCTATTGACGCATTTAAGCTGACACTTTTCTACTGTCGGTTGAAATTCTTCACCCCTATTGATGATAACCATTTTTGGATATCAGTAGTATTACTTTACTTCACTAAGTGATTATGAACTTTTGCTTCAAAATGTGTGCTCATATATTCACGAACAAACATTCTGTTGCTTTCAATAATCATCTATGAATTTATTGTCAATGATGCATTGTTTCTATATATATTTCTAAATATATTTAGTCTATGCTAAACATAATGAATTAATTAAATGGTGATTGGAGGTAGTCGACAGGAAACCATGGATCCGGGTTTCGTGCTACTTGGCACTCGTCAGCAAGGTGTACCTGTAATCTTGAGGGAACTGATGCTCCTTGACGTACTCGATCCCGTGTCACCCAACCACTATCAAATCTCACAATAGTGCACGCAGTGTCGAGTCATCTAGACTGGTGGCCACATGTGAACGTGGTTGATAGCATTCGACCTGCACCAATTATAAGGACTTGACACCACCCAGTGATCAATCAATTGTGATAATGAATTAATTATTAATGAATGAATAATAGTCTACACTTTCGTAAACGAATGGTAATTTCAGTAAAAGAAACCAAGACTATTTATGTTTTGATTATGTTTGCAAAGAGTAATCCTTCTTATTGTGAAGGTGAATTCTGCACTTCAAAATGTTGTCGACAATAAATAACATTTTACATCCTCGTGTATTACAATATGTAGTTGAATGAACGGCTCATCAGCATTACAATTATCTTCATTTGTATATGAAATTGTACCACTAATATGTGGTCTGTTATCACACGACTATTGGTTCTTCTTATTAGTACTATCATCAGTGTAAATAGTAAAAGGGTTATGTAGTCATATAACTTATTCACTAAGGCTTGATAAGAATTTACCTGAGTGTTAGATCAGTCATTGATATCCATGGAAATCCTGTGGATTGGAATAGTGAACTAATCTCATAGAATCATTGTCAATTTCTCCTCATAGGATAAGTCCACATTCATGTCGATTGAAACTTGATGTTTTTCATATGATGATTAGGTTTAATAAACATTTCAAGTTTATAAATTATTTTATTCAGTATTCATTGAATTCCATTGAGTATGAAGGGAGTTCATGTTCAGTAATAAAAACTGTATATCGATGACATGATTCCATTCACTAAGATAACATTTAATGCATATCAGGGAATGCAAAAATATATTAGTGTACCGGCAAATACACAAGGGTCAGTAATGACAGAGCTGAAGGTATTATTCACTTTTTCACTCATCACCAGAATACAACAGCGAATTTCTCGAATCTAATTATTTTCTGCACAGCATACATTCAATGTGCTTCACTTATTTCGAGAACTGCCATATTGTATCTTCTCATTTCAGCAACATTTGGGACATAGACCTCGTGACTTCCGAAGAATGTCGGCATTCACGAAGTGGATTCATAATTCTTCAAAATGATGATCTTGCATATTTCGCTATGCTGAATTCGTATGATGTAAATGATATTTCCTGGTCAGCAATTTTAAGACCAAGTATAAAAGAGCAATAGTTTATACAAACACCACTGACTTTCAAATAGTTTGCAATTAAGAATAAGATTTGATAAACTACGAATTCTGTCCGATTTACCTGATTGAATACCCACAAAACACCAACGTCTATCATTTCTGTTACTTCCTATACAATCTTCAAAGTAAAATTTACTATTTTCTATTCTCTGTGTAAATTATTTGAGCATTTAGTTAATGAGCATATTTCTGTTGAACTCAAGTGTCTACAGAAACATCATTGATTATAGTTTGTTGTTGTCTACCACTTCATTTCATCTCGTCAATCAAACAATATGGTATTCTCTTTACTGTATGCTGTATGGTGGGCGTAATATGAATCTTAATTAGAATAGAACTTATCGCATTCCAATGATGTGCTTATGCGACTGACCTTCACCTACATACATTCACAGAACTGAAATGAGTGAATTTCTCATCTCACAAAACATTGATACTTTTCTAAATATAAAATGACGTGAAAACAATTCATTTGGCCATCAATTCATTGAAAATCTCACTCTAACTATGAATGAACACTATGACCATTCGCCATCTAACTTCTAGTGAGTTGAGTGGTCGTTTACTCATAGCATCATTTGGTTTTCACCTTCTTTAAAATCAAGAGAATGACATATTAAGAGTATTGACTGAAATCAAAGTGGTGAATAACTATTTTATGACGGTAAATAATTTGATCACTTCAAACGTTTTAAGTGTGGAGCTATGGAGATTGTCATATTTTTGATTGAGATCAGGAATCGATGAATGTTAGACAACCATTGAGAACCCGGAAGCGTCAATCGGTCGTCTCGTCACAGTACGGAACTCACCAGCAGTGAGATTCGAATCCAGCATCATCGGTCTCACGTGCGAACACTTGACCTGTAGACCATTGAGTCGGCCGGCATCCAATGTCTAATTTCAACTAATCCACGGTATTGTGCGACTGTCCACTATTGCCTTCAGTGAGTAAGTGCATTACAACACACATGGATGAAATGCCCTGATCACAGCTTCTCACTGGAACTCCATGGAATCCATCTTGAAGCCAGTCAGTAGTCATCACATGATATGGGCTCTCATACTGACCGGTGCATCCAGGTTTACGATGATGTTCAAGTTTTGATCTATTCTTGAATTTAACTAATATATTACTTCAACCTCCATAAACCCACATTGTAGTACGTTGATCTTTATTCGGTGTTTTAAATTCTTAGTATATTTTGTAGAGAATAACATAATAAAATGGAGAAAGTGATGATTATTATTCATCCTTATATTCTCCTCTTACCACTTGTTTACTACGTAAACTCATCTGATAATTACAGTCTCGAATCACTTTATTACGCAATCTATTCCATCCTTCTATAGATATGTATTTCCCATATAACGAATGTATAGCTTAAATAAGTGATTTCGTCGGAAGGTAAATTTCCGTCGCTCAATTCTCCTTATTATTTTTACTCAATAGCAAATACAGTACTGTAACGGTAAATAAATCCCCAAAATAAATAGCTCTGTAAGTTTTCGACATTGGATGCTGGCCACATTAGTTTTAATGGACTCACCTAGCTGAAGGCGCTCGGTCATGCATTCGCACCAGATCACGAGTGGGAACGCCGTGCTCAACATCTAATACAATCGCTAGCCAGATTAGATCAGACGATCCTCGATATATTGATGACCTATCAAATATATCTTCGAACCTCCTCTCTTTTGTCTTTTGATTCCGCTTGGTGGGTACGCTTCATATTTGTAGGTGTTACTGGTTAAAACGTTGTCAAAATCCGAATACCTGTGGAATCTTCATTGGTGAGCCTAACGTGATTTGCTACGCCAAATTGCAAACTGATAGTCTGTACCTTTTTGGGGTTTTATATATCATCGCCTTATTTTAATTTTTATACATTGTGATATTTTTTCCGTGTTTTTGGATATATACATTTCTTTCACTCGTTCATTCTCGTACTTGATATTTCACTATGACTGAACAGATACCCAAAGTACCCCCACCTTCGTTCCAACTGATGCCCTTCTGGCCAGACAACATCGAAGCTTGGTTTTGCTACGCAGAAACCGACTTCTACGAGCACGGTGTGAACGACTCACGTGCGAAATTCCTCGCAGCAGTCAAAGCACTACCACGCAAATTCAGCGGGTACGTAACACCTAGCATGTTCGCTACTGATGTTTCTGAAACCTACGAATTAGTGAAACGATCAATCCTTAAACGCGGAGACCTAACTGATCGACAAACGTTACACCAACTTCCTAATAACTTCGACGCGCAACACGTTCTGCGACAGACATATTGCAAGGAATGAAAGAGATTATCGGTCAAAAATCCTTCCATGGTGGCCCATTCAAACAAATTTTCTTATCCAAACTTCCTCAACAGGTGCAAGCTGTGCTGTCTCCCGAAAATTGGAGGGTTTCCTGCAATTTTCTCAACTCCAAACCGACCGACACGAAAAACAGCTCGGGAAACTTCCAAGCCGGTACGCGTTAACGGCAACCGTAGCCGGAGAACATAGCCGTCTGTTGTACGTCACAGATGTGACAACGAGAGTTCGCTACCTCGTCGACGCTGGAGCAGTATTTAGCGTTCTCCCAGCGAATTCTAATGACCGGCTTCACGAATCGGCTTTAAAATTACAGGTGGCAAACGGAAAACCGATCGCCACGTATGGCGAAATGTAAGTTTACCTCGACGTGGGTTTACGCAAAGCCATTCACTGGATCTTCGTTGTTGCAGATGTTTCTATGCCAATTATTGGTAGGGATCTTCTACAACTTACTTACTTACTTACTTACTTACGCCTGTTACTCCCAATGGAGCATAGACCAACAACCAGCATTCTCCAACCCACTCTGTCCTGGGCCTTCTTTTCTAGTTCCATCCAATTCTTGTTCATTTTTCTCATGTCTATCTCCATTTCTCGGCGTAATGTGTTCTTTGGTCTTCCTCTTCTCCTTTGGCCTTGAGGATTCCATGTGAGGGCTTGTCTTGTGACGCAGTTGAGTCCTTTCCTCAATGTGTGTCCTATCCATTTCCAGCGCTTCTTCCTGATTTCTTCCTCCACTGGGATCTGGTTTGTTCTCTCCCACAGTACGTTGTTGCTAATAGTGTCCGGCCAATGGATCTGAAATATTTTGCGTAAACAACTGTTAATAAACACCTGTATTTTCTGGATGATGGCTTATTTCTTTCTCAGCTTTCTGCCCCATACAGTAGAACTGTCTTGACATTTGTATTGAAAATCCTGACCTTGATGTTGGTTGACAGTTGCTTTGAGTTCCAGATGTTCTTCAGTTGTAAATATGCTGCTCTTGCTTTGCCGATCCGCGCCTTCACATCTGCATCAGATCCACCCTGTTCATCAATAATTCTGCCCAAATATGTAAAGGTTTTAACATCTACCAAATCTTCTCCGTCAATTGTGATTGGATTGGTGCATGCTGTGTTGTATCGGAGAATCCTGCTTTTCCCTTTGTGTATATTGAGACCTATTGCTGCTGAGGCTGCTGCCACACTGTTCGTCTTCTCCTGCATCTGTTGTTGCGTTTGGGATAGAAGGGCCAGATCGTCTGCGAAGTCTAGATCATCCAACTGCATCTTAGATGTCCATTGTAACCCGCGCTTCCCTTCAGACGTTGACGTCTTCATGATCCAGTCGATCACCAGGAGAAAGAGAAAGGGTGAGAGTAAGCAACCTTGCCTAACACCGGTCTTCACTTCGAATGGCTTTGTCAACTGTCCTCCATGCACAATTTTGCAGTGTAATCCATCATATGAGTTCCGTATGATATTGACTATCTTCTGAGGCACGCCGTAGTGTCGAAGAAGTTTCCATAGTGTTGTTCTGTCCACGCTATCAAATGATTTTTTGTAGTCAATGAAGTTGATGTAGAGTGGTGAATTCCATTCAATTGATTGTTCCACAATTATCCGTAGAGTTGCGATTTGGTCTGTACACGATCTATCTTTACGGAATCCTGTCTGTTGGTCTCGAAGTTGGGCGTCTACGCAGTCCTTCATCCTGTTTAACAATACCCTGTTGAAGACTTTTCTTGGTATTGAGAGAAGAGTGATGCCCCTGTAGTTATCACACTTGCTGAGATCGCCTTTCTTCGGTATTTTGATTAGAAGTCCTTCTTTCCAGTCTGTTGGTACTTGTTCCTCATCCCAAATGTTGCTGAAAAGAATGTGGAGTATCCTTGCAGTTGCCGCTACGTCTGCTTTTAGTGCCTCTGCTGAGATTTTGTCCGGTCCTGCTGCTTTGCCACTCTTGATTTGTCTGATGGCCATGATTATCTCTTCAATTGTTGGTGGGCCAACATTGATTGGGAGGTCCGTGGGTGCTGCTTCGATGTTGGGTGGGTTCAGTGGAGCTTATCGATTCAAGAGTTCTTTGAAGTGTTCTATCCACCTGTTTTGTTGCTCTTCAATGTGGGTGATTACCTTGCCTTCCTTGCTTTTCACGGGTCTTTCTGGTTTGCGGCGATTTCCAGAGAGTTTCTTTGTCGTGTCATACAATTGTCTCATGTTTCCTTCTCTTGCAGCCTTTTCCGCCGTCGTTGCTAAATCTTCCACATATTTACGTTTGTCGGTTCTGATGCTCCTCTTCACTTGTTTGTTTATTTGCGTGTATTCAGCTTGTGCCTTAGCTTTTTCTGCTCTTGTTCGGCTGGTATTGATCGCTGCCTTCTTGTTTCTTCTTTCTTGAATCTTATCCAGTGTATCAACAGTGATCCATTCCTTGTGATGGTGCTTCTTGTGACCCAGGACCTCATGACATGTTGAAGTGATTGCCTCTTTGATTCCCTTCCAGTTGCTCTTCACAGTAGTTCCTTCTCCATTGAGTAGATCATGAAAGGCCTGGAATCTATTACTGAGGACTATCTTGAATTCGTTGAGTTTGTTAGTATCCTGGAGAAAGGCCGTATTGAACTTTGTGATACTGTCTGCCCCGCTGTCCAGTGTTTCTTGAGTTTCAATTTCATCTTGGCGACCAGTAAGTGATGATCTGATGCTATATCAGCTCCTCTCTTGGTTCTCACGTCCTCTATAGTCCTCCTGAACGTTTTGTTGATGCAAATATGGTCGATTTGGTTTTGTGTAGAATGATCCGGTGAAGTCCATGTGGTTTTGTGTATGCGTTTATGTGGGAATACGGTGCCGCCTATGACCAGCTTATTGAAGGCACATAGATTTGCAAATCTCTCACCATTTTCGTTTCTTTCTCCCGGTCCTTGTCGTCCCATGATGTCTTCATATCCAGTGTTGTCCGTTCCAACCTTGGCATTGAAATCTCCCATCAGAATGGTCAGGTCCTTTGTTGGGCACTTCTCGATGATTGACTGCTGCCTATTGTAGAATTGATCTTTAGCGTCTTCATTGTAATCGTTGGTAGGCGCATAGCATTGTATGATGTTCATTAAAATACCCTCTTTCTTTGTTTTAAACGAGGCTTTGATGATCCTTGGTCCATGAGATTCCCATCCTATAAGTGCATTTTGCGCTTGTTTGGACAGCATCAATGCAACTCCTTGTGTATGTGGTGCATTTTCTTCTTCATGGCCGGAGTATAACAGGAGCTCTCCTGTAGTTAGTCGTTGTTGTCCAACTTGTGTCCAATGTGTTTCACTGATCCCAAGTACCTCTAGGTTGTATCTTCTCATTTCTACAGCAATTTGGAAGGCTCTTCCTGTGTTCAACATTGTACGAACATTCCATGTACCTAAATAAATGGTTGGTCTGGTTGTCAGAAGGGGCATCGGCCTCATAACTTCCGAAGGGATTCGGCTTTCATCATGAGGCGTCATAATTCTTCTAAATGAAGATCTTCTGACTCCCAGGGCAGAGTTTAAAAGGTTTGAATAATTTTTTCTGGTTAGCGTTTTTTTAGCGAGTTAGTTTTCTACGGGATGGGGACGCTAACCCCATGCCCAACCCTACTACTTTATCCGGGCTTGGGACCGGCAGTAGCCCCCGGAGGGACTCCAGGCGGAGTTATCTTCTACAACACCATAGTCTAATCATCGACACGCGCAAATGGAGGCTAGTAGACGGAAATACTAAGTTATCTGTTTGCGTAACTTCTTTTTCGGGTTGCAGACTATCTCCGGTCACAATTAAGCACACGATAGACCTCTTCTATCAACCACTACTCCATAAGTATTCTAGCATTTATCAAACGCAACAGAAATTACCGTGTGTAACCAGCAACGTTACACATCACATCACGACTACAGGACCACCTGTATTCTCTAAAACACGCCGTCTAGCCTCCGAACAGTTAAGGTTGAAGAGAAACGCGTTCGAACACGCGATAGACTTAGGTATCATACGACCGTCAAGTAGCCCATATGCATTTCCGTTGCACATGGTCCCTAAAATGGAAAGCAACGATTGAAGTCCAACTAGTGACTATCGGAGATTGAATGCAAAAACCACTAACGATCGTTACCCGTTGCCTCACGTTCACGATTTGACAGCTACCTTGAAAGATACAAATGTCTTTTCAAAAATTGACTTGGTTAAAGCGTATAACCAAATCCCCATGGCTACTGACGACATACCGAAAACAGCTATCATAACTCCCTTCGGACTCTACGAATTTCTGCAAATGCCTTTCGGTCTAAGAAACGCTGCACAAACCTTCCAAAGGTTCATAGACGACGGTTTTCTGGGTTTCGATTTCGTACATGCGTATGTTGACGACTGTCTAATCGCAAGTCCGGACAGAGAATCGCATCTCCAGCATCTGGATCTTCTTTTCTACCGACTACAAAAACATGACACTACTGTAAACATTAAGAAATGTCAGATCGGAACTGACTCATTAGACTTCCTAGGACACACCATAGATTCTCAAGGTCTCCGAATTCTTGGAACCAAAGTGGCGGTCATTCGGGATTACCCAGAACCGACCAATATCAAGCAATTGCGCACGTTTAACGGCCTTGTAAGTTTCTATAGACGATTCATACCGAAATGCGCTTTACTTATGAAACCACTAACCTACCAAATTCGTGAAAATGTGAAATCAATCAAGCTGGACGAAACCGCACGAAAAGCATTCTCTACAGTTAAGGATTTTATCGCTTAAGCAATAATGCTTGCTCATCAGGACACTGAAGCGCTCTTAATATCGCAGTAGACGCATCCGACTCGGCAGTCGGAGGAGTCTTATAACACTATGTTAACCACTCCTGGCAACCATTGACATTTTTTTCTAGACGGTTGCCAGACACTGAATTGAGGTGCAGCACATTCGTTGGGGAACTTCTAGCAATGTATTATGCTGTACGGCATTTTCAACACTATATCAAAGGCCATAAATTTACTCTTTTCACTGACCATAAACCGCTTAGCTTCTCTTTAAGCTCCTCATCAGCCAAGTACTCCACAACTGGACTACATTTCGCAGTTTACTTCAAACGTTCAACACATTTCTGGAGCAAACAATGTAGTCGCAGACAACTTGTCTCGAACAACTGCCTTGAACAGTTTCCAAGGAATCGACCTTCTTAAACTCGCCGAGCTTCAAAAATAAGGTACTGATCTTCAGCACGAGTTATCGTCAACAACCCTTAAGCTGTGCATCAAACAGATGAGAACAGGTAAGGAAACCTTACTTTGTGACACATCTACAGGTAGGGATCGCCCAATCGTGCCGAAACATTATGGACGCAACGCCTTCAATACGTTACACAAATATTCTCATCCGGGTGTTCATACAACCATCAAGCTTATAGCAGAACGGTTTTGCTGGCCTGGTATGAATAAAGACGTGAAGGATTGGGCACGCTCCTGTGTAAGCTGCCAAAAATGTAAGGTTATCAGACACAACAAATGTTCCTTAGGCTCTTTCAAAACTCCTGATGCTCGTTTCGACCACGTCAACCCGGATTTGGTAGGATCCTTACCAGATTCAAATAGATACTCTTGCCTCTTGTACTGCGTAGATCGTTTCAATCGAGGGCCAGAAGCAGTACCTATCAAAGACATCACTGCTAAAACAGTGACCTGCGCTTACAAACGCAATGCGTTCAGATAAACCTGTTTCCATTCGACCGCAATCAACTGATGTTTTTGTTTAACCTGACTTACGTTATAGTACACGCTTATTCGTACGTCGAGACTCGCATCAACGAACTTTCTCGTTTGGGTTAAATAAATCATTACAGGACCATTTATACCCTTTACCCAATCCAAGAGGATTTGTTCACTAAGCTGAGTGGATGCTCCATATTTTCGAAGATTGAATTTTTGGATGCAGTGGAAGAACATGTACTGAGACGAGCCGAAAATGCAGAAGATCCACCGAAAGTATAATCCCAGCCATGACAAGAGACGAACACGTCTTGGGTCCGACTACACGTCAATTATGCTTGAAGAGGTAGATAAATACTCTAAATGGCCTGAAACCTGTACTGTACGAAGACCGTTTACATCTGAAACACTATTACGTCTCAGACAACTATTTAGTTGGTTCGGAACACCTGATGTTTTGGTTTAAGATAACGGGACGCAATTTACGTCGTCAGAGTTTGAGCTCTGTAAACAAAATGGAATCGAACATGATAAAACCCTTCTGTTTCAACCTCAGTTAAATCACCTACATACCGCGGGAATTTGTACGACCCTCCCGGACTCCCATAGCGTACAGGCATCAGCTTCGTGACTTCCGAAGGAACCCGGCTTCACCATGAGGAGTAATAACTCTTTTAAATGAAGTCCTTCTAAATCTCACGGCAGAGTTTAAATGTTTTTCACTTATTTTTTCTGGTTAATGCTTTTAGGTCAGTTATTTTCCTACGGGATGGGACCACCAACCCCATACTCAACGCTGCTCCTTTATCCGGGCTTGGGACCAGAAGTAGCCTTAGAGGGGCTACAAGCGGAGGTATCTCAATCAAGCGGGCAGGCGGAAAAATATGTTGATATTCTTAAGTGATCTCCCTTAAAGATTGGAGGAGATGATAACATAGAAGAGGCTCTGCAGTAATTTCTAGTTTCTCATAGAATTAGATCTAGTTCAAACTGTCAAGACGGAAAACCACCAACCGAAATAATATTGCACCACCACCACCATCAGAAGTTGAAACGGGAAGAAATGATTCGAAATCATTAGCTGGCCTGAGGTCATCAGAGGAACGGAAGCAAATGAAACTTCTTTGAAATATACCCAAAGGTAAAAGACATACAATGAAACTTCGTGAGGGAGGCGATGTGTGAGCGAGAATGATAATGATCGGTTGGTTGCCAAGTTAAATTTGAAGATAGTCTGACAGACGTAAGATGAGTTGCATATTAGCCTACCCTTAATATTGTTGATTGATTGTTGACTGTTGTTGGTTTATGTCAGACTATTGTCGCTTTTCGGTGTGGACATATATTTACGTTCTAGTCCGTGTTCTTGATCTGAATTGTATTGAAGTCCTGTAGAATAGACACTGGGAGGGAGTCTAGTGCAGATATTCGTCTGAGGCAAATTAACATCTCATTGGTGTGGACAAAGAAACTTCCAACGTCTCAGAAGACATATCAGGCCAGTACAAAAGCCGAGAACGAACAGAACACACGTGCCATACATATTTCACAGCGTTACGAATTAATAGTGGTAAACAAATCCTCAAAATAAATAGTTCTGTAAATCTTTGACATTTGATGCCGACCTCATTAGTCTCGCTGGACTCACCTATCTGAAGGCACTCGGTCAAGCATCCACATCAGATCACGAGTGGATACGTCGTGCTACTCATTTCCTATAGTCGATATCCAGCTTAGATCTGACGCTTCTCAAGGCCCTTCGTTTTCACACTTCCAATTTGATTGAGTTGGCATACTTCGATGATAAAGGTGTTACGTATAAAAGCGATGTCTAACTCTGAATACATGTGACACCTCTAAATTCTTGGAACTTGTTCATCAAAGCAGTTATATGTACAACTTCAATTGACCATTTCAAGAGAAGACTGGAGACTCACAGAAGCTTCGTAAGGCAGGACTGACATAGGCCACTAGCCTTCTGTCCCTACCAGATAAATCTGAATCGGACTGGTGAATCACCTAGTTTCCCCACCAGTCTTCAGCCTTTAGTAATAAAGATAGTAGGTTGGTGAACCTCTGTTAATCCTGACAGATTGCCTTCCAGTAAAGGTTCAGCTCCTCCTTGAAAGTATTCACTGATGGAGCTGATACCACTTGTTCGGGTTATGCGTCCTAATCATTGACTACTCGATGAGAAAAGCGGGACCTCACTTTAACTTTATTAGATCGCGGTTTACGAAACTTCTTGCTATGACCTCGAAGATTATTAGTGCTGGAGTGAGCAAAAAGATCGGACATAATAACACCCAAACCATAATTAAGGTTACGAAATGCCAGTATATGGTCACCTCGTGTCCTACGATACGACAAGAAGAAAAGATTTAGGTGTTTTAAACGCTCATCATAAGGGAGTCTAGAAAGATCCTTCACTAATTTCGTTTCCACACACTGGATACGCTCAAGTGAGTTAGTAGCCTTTACCAGAGATGGGTTAGCTGCTTCGATACGGTACTCTAAATGTGGTCTTACGTAGGTGGGATATAAAATTTGAAACGTTTCCTAGTCAAAATATTTGAACGCTCGGCGAAGTGACCATAACGCACGAAAACCCTTGACAGCGTCTGCGTTGCAATGCATAGTTATTTTCAAGTCATGACTTATTACTACTACTAAGTCTTTATGTTCTTGAACGCATGGGAGAGGTTTGCCATCAATAGTATAATGGTAACTATTACCGTGACCGATTTGCATTGGCACACTCTTCCTAGAATTGATTTCCAAACCTCAACCTTGGGCCCATCTAACTAAATCGTCGCACTTTTTATTGTTCTCCAGATTTTTACGTCATCCGCAAACAATAATGTCGACGACCTAAGCAACGGTGGTAACTCATTAACGTAGAGAAGAAAGAGCAGAGGGTCTAAGATGGTGCCTTGGGGTACACCACTTTTGACCGGCTTCCAATCGGACAGCGTCCCATTGACAGACACTCTCTGTCTGCGGTCACATTAGAAGTTTCCTATCCACTCCTGTACAGTGCCTATGATTCCGAATCTCGTGAGCTTCTGCATAAGACCCACGTGTGAAACCTTGTCAAATGCTTTGCTAGAATCTATGAATATCACATCGACAGAGAGACGTTTATCTAAGGCTGCTGTTCAATCCTCTCTCACAATAAGTTAGTCAAGCATGAACGCTTGTTACGAAATCCATGTTTCTCAGGAGCTGACAGATTGTGTTAATCTATGTGGATTAGCAACCTAACCCGAATTGTCTTTTCAAGTCGCGAGCGGTTTTGAAATAATGTCCTCAAGAGATGACAGCAACCGTAGACGTAACCCGTCAGGGCTCGGTATGGTACAAAGTTTAAGGTTAGTTATCAACGGAAGGGCAGATTCCTCAATCACCTGTACAGATTCAATGGCTGGTATCTCGGTGTGAGTGGGATAAGTATTTGTTACAATAAACGTAGAGATGACTTCGCTAAAATAGTTTGAACAAGTCTCAGCTGTTGCCCGATCTGAATGATTTAGTAAATCTGAATTTTCGTGTAACAGTAACGGGAGAATACCATCACTACGTTTCATGCGCCGTTAAACATACGAAAACAATCGTTTCGGACAAGTACGCCTATCATATACTAACTGTCGTTCGTAAGTGGTATGGGATTCGGCTATAGTTTTCTTACAGATATTCCGGAATTTTTGGTACTCACGCTTAAACGACGCATGACCTGTCAACAAGAATAAGTCACAGAAGTGTTGCCTACGCTTTATCAGCTACCGGGTTTCCTTATTAATCCATGGAGGGCAATGTGATAGCTTACGTGCTGACCATGGGATAAACGGCGACGTTACGGACTCTAATGTAGCCTTAAACTTATTCCATTCATCTTCGATCGATCCATCCGCGTCGACCGAACAATCAATCGAGATAGCACAGTTTCTGATTGCGGGAATATTCGCTCACCGGATATTGGGACGGGGTGGAGCAGATACGAATCGTACACCATGTCTCCTAAAATTAAAGTGAAGTGCAACGTGATCACTGTTCACTAGTGTTCACTAGACATCATCACAGTGGTGGGTGGGGGCGAGGTCCAGCAGCGACGGATCATGTTGCAAATCAATATGTGTCGTTTTGGTGATACATTGTACAAGTGCACACTGAATAACGGTAGATAAAAGGTCGCTATCGAAACCACTACCTGGAGGTGTAAGCTCTATCCAGTTGATGTGCGGTGCGCTGAAGTCCCCAATGATGAGACATTATTCTGCCATACTCCAAGAACGGGTGTGTCTTAAGATAAAGTCGTCAGCAAGACAGAACGGACTACGGTATATTCCCCCTTATAATCACTAACCCAGTTCTGGATTTAATCTTACAACATGCTACCTCACATTATGCTTCCCCCTTGCGACTTAAAACTCTATCACTTCTAATAAGAATATAGCCTGCCATGATGGAAGAACACTCTATATCTACGGTGAACCAAGTTCCTGTAACAACAATTATATCAGGACTTAATTCATCCACCATCACATTTAGCTCGGACGTTTTATTTCTAAGACTACGAGCGTTCGTGTAACACACACTTAAGGTGTTTTGGTAATCATTCGTTCTACACATACAGGCCTCGGAAGCATTTGGCATCCAAGACCTGACTACCCGAAAACCCTAATCGCAAGATTAGTTTCGCCATTTATCTTGCGAGTTCTCAACTCCGTAAAAGCATTCTTCCACTTGATTCGATTCTCAAGCGGCCAATCTGGTCAGATACGAATACTTGAATCACGAACTTTTTGTGCGTTTTTCAATAATACATCTCTTTCTTCAAAATTCTCTAGAATTGGCTACAAGATTCTTCTTGATTGGATCTCGCCTCCAACCCATTTACCGAGTCTTATTGCTTTCGTGATATGTACCCCTGGAACCTCTTCAGGTAATACATGTCTTACCAGGGATTCCATCAATTGCAGATCATGTGCGTGTCTCTTAGCAAGGTCATTGTCTTTCGACTCCTCTAGATTCCAAATAATTTAACTAGGAAGGGGTTTATCTTCCTTTGAAATCACGTTTAAAGCTGTCGATCGTGACGTCAGACAATGTATATTAACTACTGGTATCTTACGATTAGTTTTTATTGTAGCAGAGTCATGGGAGTCGAGCGAGTGACTCACAACAATGTTTGACGAGGCTTTACGTTGGGAGTTTGACGGAATGGTCTGAGAGTTCACCAAGGACTTATCAAGTAAGCGGTCATTAGTTCGAGCTGTCTCTCCCACCCTTCTGCGTTTCCGCGTCATCCATATTCCATCAGTCGTAGCATCTACATTAGAACCACTCGGGACAGCGATTGTTTTATCTGAGCCACCGTTTGCTGCTGTAGCAACATGCCCACCAATATCTAATGAGCTGTCACTCATTGACTGTTCCGGTATAGGTGGTTTAATTGCGAGTTGAACAGTTAGATGTCTGGCTCGCGCCGTGACAGCACTTACGACACTAACGCAAGCATCGCCATCAGTACCAATACTACCAGTACAACCCTCATCAACACCAGGAGGTTAATTGTTACCTGGATGAGTAATGGTTTTCTCGAGCAACAAAAACTACGAAGCCAATGAGAGTTCGGCTTTGAGCACCTTTTATATGCAGTGGGGCTTATTCGGGTGCACATCTTATGGAATCACTATTACATTAAATACATTGCATCCCTTCATCCACGGGAAATAAGCAGTATGAATGTCCACACTTATAAGTAGACCTAGCCATCTTGAAAATCAGCTACAATGGTGACACAAATAAGATATGTGAAAGAATTCTCAAACCTTAACTAAATAAATCAAGTAAAAGTCGACCAAGTATGCTTTGATGCAATAAATACACAAAAGAAAAATCTTAACACTCAATACAATATCACTTTAACTGGAGTAGATGCAAATAAAGTATAAACAGTAGTTGTGATGTGTAATTTACGATCAAAACAGTAAATTAACTCAACAAGAATCAATATTCTAGCAGAATTGCATGAATTCATTTTATTTAGTAGGTTCTCGTCAGCTGCTTACAACCTGTGATATTTAAAAATCATAATTGCATAATGGATTTAAATTGCTTACAGAATATTGTAAAAATATACCTAATGTGAAGGAATATTCTACAACATTAATTGTGAAAACAATTCAAAAATCGGTTAGAAACAAATGATTACATAATGAATAAACATTGATAGGAATATAGTGGTTAGAGTTCAGTTGAAAGATTATTAATTTGAAAGATAGTTGAAAAAATAAATTAGAACCAATGATGTAATAAATACATGAGAAAAAAGAGGAAAAAAAAAGAAAACAAAATTTTAAGGTTCAGTGAAGGAATATTTGTCACCAGGGTAAGGAAAGATTAACCACCGTCTCCTTTTGAATACATAGGTCAGGTTTTTGTCGCCTGATGGTAATGGCTTCAGCAAACTTCAGAAGACTGGAGTTAGGCTGCTTATTAATCACCTTAAAGGATTGTGAGGTATCTACCTGATGTCCTGTATCAAGGAGATGTTTGGTGATCGCACTGTTCAGAGTCTTTCTTTCCCTTGTTCTAAGACTTTTTGGAACATGTTCAAAGAATCTAAGATATGCTCTCCTTTCAGTTCGGTCGATGTAGCTGCTTTGGCAGGTACACGTAAATTTATAAATAGAGTTGGCGGTAACATGAAAGGGTTGCTTGTCGATCTTTGATTGGGTTATTGAACATGTTGTTTTATAGAGAATTAAAAGTTTAGCAGCCGGATAAGTTCTGGCTAGCGCTGTATTCAGTCTCTTGTTGATAATTTGTGCGACGTCATCACCTTTAAAGTTAGGATTTATATATACTGGTTTTTTATTGACCATAGTTATTTCCGTCTTCTTTTCCTTGGGCCTTTTATATTTGTCAATAAATTTTTGTGGATAAAAGTTGTCTTTTAGGCATTTTTCTACGTTCATTAATTCTTCTTCCAGTTTGTTGGTGGTGCATATCTTTTCTGCCCTGTAAAATAGTGTTTTAACCAACGCTTTCTTGTAACTAATTGGACAAAAACTATTGAAATTCAGGTAGAGGCCATTCCAATTACTTTTTCTATAAATTGAACGTTGAACTGTCCCGTCTACCCTGCGTTTTATGGCAATATCAAGAATGGCAACCTGCTAGAATCTTTGTTCTTGCTCTTTTCAAGATGATAAAGGGAACTATGTGTATGAAATTTCTCAAAAAACGCCTCCCTGATCAGTTATTTAAGTCACTGAATCACCTTGTGACAGTACGCTGCAGAATATCAAGAGAAGTTACAAGGGTCAAGTTTTATGGAGAATGTCTCACGTCGGGCTGTTTCCCACGTCAGTTTGTAAAATCCTTACGTTCATGTAAACTTCCACCATCGCTTAAAAATCTAAGACGCATTATCAAATCTCACATTGAATCGACAAAATTACTCATTACACGACTAAGGAGTGAGGTCAGTGCTTTTGGTAAAGCCGTTAATGATCTAAACATCGTATGTCGAATAAAATTCATGAACTTTATTCGTGATCTTCAAATCAAGGTTTGCAAGGATTTCCATAAATCTCTATCGAAAACTCTGATAAGAGAACAACTATGTTTTGGGTTTCCGGAAAACCCTTCGAAGTTTATCTATAACTTATCAAATACGAAGCTTAATAGTATAAAAACAGAAGCCTTATCACTGGGACTCAAATTTCATATACCAAAACCAAATACTGACAGGATTGATACAGAAGCTCAATTCGAAAATCTGTTTGACCAGTTAAAAGATTTGCAGTCAATGAATGAGGAGAAGAAAGGATGGTTCAAATCAAAGTTAGTTGATATTGCCAACCAATACTTCGTGTCATCAACACCAAAGTCGAATATTCTATCCAAAGAACATCTAATAGCCCTCAGAAACATCAAACAAAATAATGAGGTGATGATTTTACAACCGGATAAAGGTTCAGGTGTTGTCTTATTGAATACAGCTGATTATGTCACTAAGATTAAGTCAATCCTCGACGACCAACTGAGGTTCAAAGCAGATAAATTCAAAAAAGATTTGACTGATTCAACAGAAAAACGAATCACAGGCATGCTTAGAGAACTAAAAAAGAAAATGATTGATAATTCTAGTTACAACAATCTAAAACCACGTGGTTCACGTCTACCTCATATGTATGGCTTACCAAAAGTTCACAAACATGACGTTCCTCTTAGACCTATCTTATCAATGATAAACTCACCATATCATAAAGTCGCACGCTGGTTAGCAGAAAAACTAGAACCGGTTCGTCGTAGATTAGCAACATATACGTTAAGAGATTCATTCCAGTTTGCTGAAAGACTAAATCATACGAATGTTAACGACAAGTTCATGGTCTCTTTTGATGTAACGTCCTTGTTCACCAATATACCACTTTTTGAAACTATTGATATAATTTGTCAGAATGAAGATCTCCTACCTTCACCAGCCCCAGAATTCAAAAAACTACTACTAATATGTACAACAGATGTTCAATTCCCATTTAGCAACACCATATATCGTCAAGTCGATGGCGTAGCAATGGGTAGTCCACTAGGTCCAATTATGGCAGATATTTTTATGGGGTACCTTGAGAACACGATACTTAAACAGGCAATTAGTGAGACAACGGAATACTCAAGATATGTGGACGACACATTTATTATCTGTAATAATAAACAACATGCAATCCGCCTGCTCAAACTCTTCAATAACGCTCATAATAACATACATTTTACTATGGAGCACGAACAGAACGATATGTTCCACTTTCTTGATGTTGCCATAAAACGCAGGGTAGACGGGACAGTTCAACGTTCAATTTATAGAAAAAGTAATTGGAATGGCCTCTACCTGAATTTCAATAGTTTTTGTCCAATTAGTTACAAGAAAGCGTTGGTTAAAACACTATTTTACAGGGCAGAAAAGATATGCACCACCAACAAACTGGAAGAAGAATTAATGAACGTAGAAAAATGCCTAAAAGACAACTTTTATCCACAAAAATTTATTGACAAATATAAAAGGCCCAAGGAAAAGAAGACGGAAATAACTATGGTCAATAAAAAACCAGTATATATAAATCCTAACTTTAAAGGTGATGACGTCGCACAAATTATCAACAAGAGACTGAATACAGCGCTAGCCAGAACTTATCCGGCTGCTAAACTTTTAATTCTCTATAAAACAACATGTTCAATAACCCAATCAAAGATCGACAAGCAACCCTTTCATGTTACCGCCAACTCTATTTATAAATTTACGTGTACCTGCCAAAGCAGCTACATCGACCGAACTGAAAGGAGAGCATATCTTAGATTCTTTGAACATGTTCCAAAAAGTCTTAGAACAAGGGAAAGAAAGACTCTGAACAGTGCGATCACCAAACATCTCCTTGATACAGGACATCAGGTAGATACCTCACAATCCTTTAAGGTGATTAATAAGCAGCCTAACTCCAGTCTTCTGAAGTTTGCTGAAGCCATTACCATCAGGCGACAAAAACCTGACCTATGTATTCAAAAGGAGACGGTGGTTAATCTTTCCTTACCCTGGTGACAAATATTCCTTCACTGAACCTTAAAATTTTGTTTTCTTTTTTTTTCCTCTTTTTTCTCATGTATTTATTACATCATTGGTTCTAATTTATTTTTTCAACTATCTTTCAAATTAATAATCTTTCAACTGAACTCTAACCACTATATTCCTATCAATGTTTATTCATTATGTAATCATTTGTTTCTAACCGATTTTTGAATTGTTTTCACAATTAATGTTGTAGAATATTCCTTCACATTAGGTATATTTTTACAATATTCTGTAAGCAATTTAAATCCATTATGCAATTATGATTTTTAAATATCACAGGTTGTAAGCAGCTGACGAGAACCTACTAAATAAAATGAATTCATGCTATTCTGCTATAATCTTTATTCTTGCTCTTTTCAAAATGATATAGGGAACTATGTGTATGAGAAACGAAATTGTGGTGCGTGCTACCTATATTGATATAAGTAGTATATAACGTGAGTCAAAAGAACGTAATGGCTGGCAGCAGAAGATGGAGAAGATCAAGAAAAGAAGAGCGAGAAAACAATGGAATTTGTAAGAAATCGCATGAGCAATGAAATGCGAGACAATGGATTGATGTTTGCAACAGCAACAGCCCGGTTTGATATGATAGAATGATATTTTGCAAATTAACGATTTACTATATGGTTTTTCTATTTTACCAAGTAATTCTGTAGTTTGTCCTAAATACAATTTGGCTGTCCTCACCTGTGTTCTTCTTCACTACATTTGGTGTCGCTGCCTCCACTGAGGATGAAGATCCCATGGCCGAAGGAGTTTGAGGACGGAGATGTGCTGAGCTTCCTGAAGGAGTTTGAGGCCGTTGGGGGAGCTGGTGGGAGTGAAGGAGCCGAAGGCGAAGTTGGTGGTGCTGGGGACGCTGCTGAGAGGCAGGGCGAAGGCGGTGTATGACAGCCTGGACGGTGCTGGCGGGAAGACTACATGGGAGGCAGTCACGGAGCGGTTGGCGGCGGAGTTTGACAGCCCAGTGGACAGAGAGGACGCGCTGCAGAAGTTCCGGTTGGCGAGGTTGCCGGTCGATGGGGACCCACTGGTGCTGGCTGTGGAGCTTACCAGATTGTTACGCCGTGCGCTGCCGAGTCTGGATGAGGAGTCGGAGGCACAGTTGTTGGCGTCACAGTTTATCGAGAGTGTGCCTGCCACCGTCTCCCAACAGCTGAAACTGGTGAACGCAGCGCAACCGATGGATATCAGTGAACTGGCGAAGGTGACTCGTCAGCTGATGACACGAACAGTAGCTCCGGTCGGGTGCGGAAAGCAGGAGATGAGTAATGTCGAGAAGAAGATTGAGGAGCTGGAGCGCGAGATTGCAGCAATACGAGTGAACAATAAAAGGAACGATAAATGTTACGCTTGTGGAGGGACAGGACATTGGAAGATAAACTGTCCAACAAGACGAAGACGCATATATGTTAGACGTTACAACGAGTGTTCTTTCTATCCTAGGAATCTGGGGATTGTTGCGTTAGTAGACAGAGGGGCAGTATATACGAGAGTGAACATAAATGAGCGAGATTTAGTTTGTCTGATCGATACAGGTGCAGCAGTATCGGTAATAGGCAAAGAGCAATGTAAGAGAATCAAGCCGTGTACATTAGCTGTCCACACGATAGGGGGCCATATGTTAGAGGTGTTTGGTGTATCTAACAGTATCGTAAAAGTGGGGGATGCGGAGATAAATTTTCCGTTCGTCGTAACCACAAGCTTATCGAGACCGATATTAGGAGCAGATTTCCTAAGAGAAGTAAAAGTGATAGTTGACTTAAGAAGCGGTAAGGTGGTCACGAAATATGGTTCATTGACAATACACGAAAGTAGCGAAGTGGCTGAAATAAGAGTTGCAGCGGATGTCTCGTCAAAGAAACCAAACATTCACGAGTTATGCAAAAAGTATGCGAAACTATTCACTGGAGATGGGGAGCCGTATGGATTTTGTGACAGAGTAAAGCACGAAATACCGATAAAGAACAGTCGAGTAAATATATTTGCAACACGTCGTGTCCCGGTGCATTTAGAGGCCGAGGTAAATCGTCAGGTCCAGGAAATGTTAAAAGAAGGTATAATTGAGGAAGCGGACAGCCCATATAGCTCGCCGGTACTCTTGGTAAAGAAACCAAATGGAAAGTATAGATTTTGTGTCCACTTCAGAGAATTGAATAATATAACAGACCTGAAGCCTTGTGCAATGCCAACAGTGGTGGAAACATTAGATCGGCTACAGAATGCCACGGTGTTTACAGTGCTGGATTTACGGTCAGGTTATTGGCAACTGCCTATAAAATAGAGTGATCGGAGCAAGACAGCGTTTACTGTACGGGATAAACAATATCAATTTAAACGAATGCCGTTCGGGTTGGCGGGTGCGCCGTTCACGTTCAGAAGATTAATGACACTACTGCTCAAGAATCTAGATAATGTCGAGGTATATGGCGACGACGTAGTTGTGTACAGTCAAACAGAAACAGATCACATCAAACATGTGGAAGCGGTCTTAAAGCGAATTGACAGATTTGGACTTCGGATTAATAACGACAAGTCGCAGATAGCGAAAAGTAGCGTCACATTGTTGGGACATAAAGTGGGAAATGGAGAAATAAAACCATTGCCGGAGAAAATTCTTACCATAAAAAATATTGCAGTACCTAATTCGAAAAGGAAGTTGAGACAGTTTCTGGGAAGAGCGGCGTTCTACAGTCGGTTTGTCAAAAATTTCAACGAAATAGCAGCACCCTTATATAAGTTATTGAGCAGCACCAAGTTTACGTGGACTGAGACTGCTGAACAAACGTTCAACCGAATCAAAAACATGCTAGACGATCGCCAGATGACGCTTAGACTGCCTGAACCGGGAAGACTGTTTACAGTGGCCACAGACGCGAGTGATCATGGTATAGGTGCTGTGTTGAGTCAGGCTGATAGATTGGTGGAATACGCGAGTCGCGTCCTCACACCTGCTGAACAGAAGTATTCAACCATCGAAAAGGAGTGTTTAGCGATCGTGTGGGCAATGGAAAAATGGAGACCATACCTTTTAGGCAGACGATTTCACATTGAGACGGACCATAAACCCCTGCAGTGGTTGAAAACAGCAAGAGACCCCCGAGGGAAGTTGGCGCGATGGATGATACGCCTGCAAGAATACGATTTCAGTATCGGCCATGTTCCAGGGAAAGAAAACGTAATGGCAGATTACTTGTCAAGACCAGATATGGAAGCCGACCTGCCATTAACAGCATACGCGGTGAATAGTTTAGAGGGAGACCCATTAGAACTCGTCCGGCAGCAGAAAGCTGACCCTAACCTTCGAGAGGTAATCAGAGTGATAAAAGAGGGAGCAGACGTAGATAAACGAACAATGGACAAGGAGGTAATAACGCTGCTTCGGCAAAAGGACCGACTGAGAGTGAACTCATATGGAGTGCTGACCTGGCAGGGCGATGATGAAAATTGGGTGGCGGTGATCCCGAAAGACTGGCGGCGTAAAGTGATACACGAGTGTCACCAGGTAGCACATACAGGCATCGCAAGAACGACGGACTTACTACGACAAAGTGCATACTGGCCGAGCATGAGGGACAATGTGGCTGAATACGTGTTAACCTGCCAGCAGTGTCAGCTAACGAAAAGCGATCGATACACACAACCGCCATTACAGTCAATTCCAGTAACCGCAGTCGGTGATCTATGGTCGGTTGATGTGATGGGACCGTTTCCACAGACGGCGAGCGGTAACCAGTATCTGTTAGTGATGACGGAACATGCCACACGTTGGGTAGATGCCGTACCCATTGCAGACCAGCGGGCAAGGACAGTGACCGAGGTGGTAATCCGGCATATTGTAGCGTGTCACGGAATACCGAAGATGATATTAACTGACCAGGGTCCCTGTTTTGAAAGTGACGAGTTTAAAGCCCGTTTAAAGCAGTTTGTCATCAAGAGAATACGAACTACATCGTATCATCCTCAGACAAACGAGCTTACAGAGAGAAACAATCGGACGTTAAAGGAATGGTTAGCATCAAAAGGAGGAAATTGGGAGAAAGAGTTACCATTGATTTTGCTGGCACATCGTTCCTCAACACAAGGAACAACCAAGAAGTCACCTTTCTTGCTCATGTATGGCAGACAACCACGACTTCCAATGCATAATAAGACCTGGCCACAACAACAGAAGTGGACGACAACAAGGTTAAGAAAAGAGGCAATAAGGAACGTGGAAAAGAAACAAGTATCAGACACAAAGAAGGCAGAACAACAGAGGAGAACGTGGAAACCCTTTGCAGTGGGGGACCTAGTAAAGTGTAGAGAACGAAAAAGTAACATAGCAGGGGGAGCAGGGTCGGGGAAGCTGGCCCCAAAATGGGAAGGACCGTATGTAATCACGGAGAGACGCGGCTCGGTCTACACGATCCGGAGAGAAGACAAGCAGAAGCGCGTAAATGCTAGTCAACTACAGAGATGGTTTCAAGATCATCATGGGTGTGAATCAGGAAAAGCACCAAAGAACACAGCGGTACGGAGATCAGAAAGACTACGACAGCAACTTGTTAAAAGGGGGGACGAGTGTGGTGCGTGCTACTTATATTGATATAAGTAGTATATAACGTGAGTCAAAAGAACGTAATGGCTGGCAGCAGAAGATGGAGAAGATCAAGAAAAGAAGAGCGAGAAAACAATGGAATTTGTAAGAAATCGCATGAGCAATGAAATGCGAGACAATGGATTGATGTTTGCAACAGCAACAGCCCGGTTTGATATGATAGAATGATATTTTGCAAATTAACGATTTACTATATGGTTTTTCTATTTTACCAAGTAATTCTGTAGTTTGTCCTAAATACAATTTGGCTGTCCTCACCTGTGTTCTTCTTCACTACAATATCACTGTCCTATTTAGATAGCAACAACGTTACCTGTAAACGTAGCCTTCATTGATTTCAGCAAACCTTTGAACAAAATTCCGAACAACCGTCGAATATATAAGTTAAGAAATGTCGGGATTGGAGGCAATCTATTTGTGTGGATAAAAGACTTCTTAGTTGGAAGTCAACAAAGAATACGGGTGAACTCAAGGTTATCTAGCTAGGGAACTGTGCTTAGTGGAGTGCCCCAGGGTACGGTTTTGGGGCCAGTGCTATTGATCTTGTAGGTAAATGACCTTCTTTGTCTCCTATCATCATGAGTCTTGCTATATGCTGACGATGTCAAGATATGGAGAACAATACGATGTAAGAGTGATAGCTTAGGACTTCAAAATGACCTGAAGAAATTATGTGAATGGTCTCAAACATGGCAGTTGCCGATAAATACTTCTAAGTGTGTTGTGATGCCCACGGACCTCCCAATCAATGTTGTCCCACCAACAATTGAAGAGATAATCATGGCCATCAGACAAATCAAGAGTGGCAAAGCAGCAGGACCGGACAACATCCCCCCAGGGGCACTTAAAGCAGACGTAGCGGCAACTGCAAGGATACTCCACATTCTTTTCAGCAACATTTGGGATGAGGAACAAGTACCAACAGACTGGAAAGAAGGACTTCTAATCAAAATACCGAAGAAAGGCGATCTCAGCAAGTGTGATAACTACAGGGGCATCACTCTTCTCTCAATACCAAGAAAAGTCTTCAACAGGGTATTGTTAAACAGGATGAAGGACTGCGTAGACGCCCAACTTCGAGACCAACAGACAGGATTCCGTAAAGATAGATCGTGTACAGACCAAATCGCAACTCTACGGATAATTGTGGAACAATCAATTGAATGGAATTCACCACTCTACATCAACTTCATTGACTACAAAAAATCATTTGATAGCGTGGACAGAACAACACTATGGAAACTTCTTCGACACTACGGCGTGCCTCAGAAGATAGTCAATATCATACGGAACTCATATGATGGATTACACTGCAAAATTGTGCATGGAGGACAGTTGACAAAGCCATTCGAAGTGAAGACCGGTGTTAGGCAAGGTTGCTTACTCTCACCCTTTCTCTTTCTCCTGGTGATCGACTGGATCATGAAGACGTCAACGTCTGAAGGGAAGCGCGGGATACAATGGACATCTAAGATGCAGTTGGATGATCTAGACTTCGCAGACGATCTGGCCCTTCTATCCCAAACGCAACAACAGATGCAGGAGAAGACGAACAGTGTGGCAGCAGCCTCAGCAGCAATAGGTCTCAATATACACAAAGGGAAAAGCAGGATTCTCCGATACAACACAGCATGCACCAATCCAATCACAATTGACGGAGAAGATTTGGAAGATGTAAAAACCTTTACGTATTTGGGCAGGACTCCAAAATAACCTGAAGAAATTATGTGAATGGTCTCAAACCTGGCAGTTGCCGATAAATACTTCCAAGTGTGTTGTGATGCATATCGGTCATCAAGGTACAGATACATACACGATGAATAACACTGAGCTACCTGTCGTCCAGATATATAATGACTCAAGAGTTATCGTTACCCAAGACCTAAAGACTACTGCACACTGCTGTGCAATAGCCGTCAAAGGTTTTAGAACCTTATGGTCAATACGTAGGGCTTTTAGTCATGTCGATGCTAAGACGTTTTTGACTTTGTATACAGTGTTCGTGCGTCCTAAACTTGGGTACTGAATACAAGCGGCCAGCCCCTGCTTAAAATAAGACAGTGAGCTTCTGGAAAAGGTTCAGAGAATGGCAACTAAGCTGATTCTCGGAATAGCTAGGCTTCCGTATGAAGCTCGACTTGCCAAGCTGAACCTTTTCCCGTTGTCATATCGCAGAACTAGAGGCGACTTGATTACAGTTTTCAAATTGCTTAGTGCTAAATTTGCACCTGATATGCCCTCATTTTCCCTGTCTTCCAAAACAGAGAATTTAAGAGGACACTCCAAAAACGTTCATAAGCAGAGAACAAATTACTTGTCAGCTGACTATCGACTTTCCCACCGAATCATCAACGAGTGGAATTCATTACCTCAGCACGTGGTTAGAGCTCCATCCATCGACTCTTTTAAAGGTAAGTTAAATCAACTGAGAGACCATCATTGCCAGGACTAACACAGACCATCAAGCCTCCTGTCCTTCCCAAACGGAAACTGGAACATTGAGAGTTGTGTCGGGAAAGAAAGAAAGGCTGTAGTTTAAATTGCACGTTACTTTCGACGTAATGGTGTTTTGCATTATGAGAGTGATTAACAAAAGTTATTCGCGACTGAAATTAACACTCCCTTCAATCATTAAGTGAACTGCCATCTATATTTCAGTATTTCGACGAAGCTATATAGACTGTGTGGTTGCGTCACAGGATATAGCTGTACCATTCAGATTGCAGCGTTAAAGCCTGTACGGTGTCTGGTTCCTCTGCTAGACGGGGTTGAGCTGTACTGTTTGGATTTTTACGTGAATGGTGTCCAGAGTCTCTACTATCTCATGAAAGTGTACCACAAGCAGCTGTCCTTTCACCTCTTCTTTTCTCTTTTTTTCTGCCATCTTCCACAGAAAACACTTTTGTGAAATATGCGGATGATCTCACTGTATGTATGCCTATCTCTTCCTCTTTACATCCCATAGAAATGAATGAGTTTCTGTCTTGTATTGATTGTTGGTCTGTTGATAATGGTCTTATACTGAATTAGTCTAAATGTCAAGCTGTTAACTTTAGCATGAGACATGAACGTCATCTAGACATCATTTTGAAATCCCATAATGCTTGTGCCATTGGAGACTCTTTGATAAACAGTGTCGAAGGTCAATTATCTTGGTGTCACCTTTTCCTCCGATCTCTCTTGGTCTTCTCACGTTTTATTATTATCGAAGAAGGTTTCCCGTCTGACTTACTACATAAAGAGATTGCATGCTGTTGTGGATGCAGAGGAATCGACTAGTAATTATCATGTTAAGTCCAATGGTGTCCTTGGACTCTAAAAGGACATTCCCTTTTGGTCGATATATGTTCACTTGTTGAGTATTGTACAATATGTTGTTTTCTAATTTTATGGTACGATGTGGTATGCTTGGTTAGTATATAAATAGAGTATGTTTGAAATATAATGATTCATATCTCAGAGGCTGTGGCTTATGTTCTGGACTCAACTGGCTGGGCTGGACAGGGAAGCAGGACCAATCAGAACTCTAGGCCGTTCGTTCGTGTTTACGTGTCACTGTAGTCGATCGATAACAGGGTAAAAATCGACAGCAACCTAAAGTCATAACACATGCTCTTAAGATTACTCGTCATTTACTCTTACAATTTGTCAATTCTTGCATATCACCTATTATTCTTTACTGTTCTCCATTATTCTTTCCCGGGCTTTTGAGAGAGGTCTTTGCTGTATTGCGGAGGGTGCTGAAGGCAGTTAGCAAGGTGTGTGGTGAATCCTTCGAGGTTATAATTAATATGGTTGTGGATAGACATCTGATGTCATACAAACTCCTGACAGGCGTTGTTCTATCAGACACTAACTATCCCCTTCACTCTTATCTTTCTCCTTGTATATCTTCTGGTAGAACGAGACATCAATACATTAAAATCCATGCACGCAAGCAAATGTATAAAAGTTCTATAATACCTTATCTAGCAAATATACTGTGACGAACAGGTTATTAGAGCTAACGTAGTCAATAACCTGAATTCTTAACATGTTTCTAATTTGAAAAGTTGTACAGTTTTTCGGTTGTTTTTTTAAACCCTTTTTTGTGTGTAAGAAACTTGTTGAAATACCCTGTGCTGAGAATTTCTAAATTGTACCAAAATATAATATTGAATGAAGCCATTAGTGATAATAATAATAAATCCCATTGATTTTGAGATGGTAGAGAAGATTTGAAGCTCAGGTGGGTGATTTTGATGGAGTTTTGTTCTCTGAGTTGGATAGTTTGGTCGTGGAGCTTCCATCGTTCTTCTGAACGACATCATTAGCACTGATGATGTCACAGGTATTCAGTGTTTGACAACGCTTCTACCAGTAACACCTTCTAATATATTTCGTTCCCGCCCAGAGAAATCAAAAGACAGAGTCGAGGAGATCGGAAGAGTGTATTTGGCGATGACCAATATATCGGAATTCTCTGATCTAATCTGGCTAGCGATTGCGGTTGATGTTGAACACGGCGTTACCACACGTGATCTGGTGCGGATGCCTGACCGAGCGCCTTCAGCTAGATGAGTCCACTAAAACATATGGTCAGCATCCAATGTCGAAAACTTAGAGCTATTTATTTTGGGGATTTATTTACCGCTACAGATCACTCCCCCCTAGTGTGGCAGTGATGACCCTAAGACGTGGCCAGCCAGAAGTTTAAACCCAACGAGTTTGTCGTTGGTAAACACTCTTCTGATAGCTTACTAAATTTAGCAGCGTTTGGTCGTCTTTCCTTACTAATATGGGACGGAGGTACAACATAGTAAAAAAAGAAAATGTACAATGAAAATTTCGGATCCTCATAAACGTCATCGTTCTTTTCCAGCCGTCCTGGAAAAGAAAAAAGAAAATGTAAGTGCATGTCGAAATACACTCGTATGTGCGTAAAATCACAATGTCGGCGGAAAAGAAATGGAAAATAAACTCATGAACATGTAATAGCGTTAAAAAAATTTTTTTGTTTTTTTTAATAGAAATAAAAATATATAAGCATATTAAAATTTTTTTTTTTTAAAAATAATATAAAATGTCGAGAAGTGCCTTACGTGCAATAGTCGTTTAAATGTTCTGGAAATCTCACCGTTCTTCCAGAACGCGTCGTTTTAAGTTTATTTTCGGATACTGTCGAAGTATCATCGTGTGTGTTGGTTATCGGATGAGGTATTATAAGTGTCGGAGTCGTGTCGTTCGATTGTACCGAAGGAAAATCCACGTAGATAGGATTTCCTTCTAAATACGCTGCTTTTAAGCGATCGATACTGATGGTATCGTTGGTTCCGTTCTTATCGACTATATAGTACTTAGATTCACGTTGAAGAACTTTGAAGGGTCCTCCGTATGCTGATTCGAATGGCCGTCGATGCGAGTCTCGACGCACGAAAACGTGTGCACTATATCGTAAGACAGGTTGAACGAAAACATCAGTTGACTGAGGTCGAGTGGAAGCAGGTTAAACTGAACGCGTTGCGTTTGTAAGCCTGTTCGTGTAGGAGGTTAGATCCATGTTCATTGAAGAGGATGAAGGATCCACGAATTCTCCTGGAAGTCGAAGTGTCGTTCCATAAACGAGTTGAGACGCAGTGTATCCAATGTCAACTTTCACTGCATTGCGGATACCTAGTAAGACGAGTGGAAAAGCGTCAGTCCACTGAGAAACGTTTGCAGCTGATAGCGAAGCTTTCAGTTGTCGGTGAAAACGTTCTACCAACCTGTTTGCTTGTGGATGTTAGGCGGTCGTTCGGAAGCGAGTGATTCCTAAAAGAGTGGTCAGACGACGGAAAATATCAGATTCAAACTGACGTCCGCGGACTGTAGTGATGGTTGAAGGGAAACCGAAGTTTGCTACCCATCGTTCGACGAAGGTGCGGGCTACTGTTTCAGCAGTGATGTCCTTGATAGGTACTGCTTCTGGCCATCGGGTGAAACGGTCTACGCAGGTTAAGAGATAAGAGTATCCATTCGAATCTGGTAATGGTCCTACCAAATCCAGATGAACATGGTCGAAATGAGCATCGGGAGTTTTAAACGAGCCTAAGGGACATTTATTGTGTCTGATAACCTTAGATTTTTGGCAGTTTACACAGGAGCGTGCCCACTCCCTCACGTCTTTATTCATTCCAGGCCAGCAAAACCTTTCTGCTATAAGCTTGATGGTTGCACGAACACCTGGATGCGAAAATTTTTGCAATGTGTTAAAGACATTGCGTCCATAATGTTTCGTCACGATTGGGCGATCCCTACCTGTAGATGTGCCACAAAGTAAGGTTTCTTTACCTGTTCCCATCTGTTTGATGCGTAGTTTAAGTGTTGTGGACGATAACTCGTGCTGAAGATCACTGTCTTCCTTTTGAAGCTCGGCGAGTTTAAAAAGGTCGATTCCTTGGAAACTGTTCAAGGAAGTTATACGAGATAAAGCGTCTGCAACTACATTGTTTGCTCCAGAGATGTGTTGAATATCTGAAGTAAACTGCGAAATGTAGTCCAGTTGTCGAGACTCACGGGGAGAGTACTTGTCAGAAGGAGAGCTTAACGACAAAGTGAGCGGTTTATGGTCCGTGAAAAGAGTGAATTCACGCACTTCGATGTAGTGTTGGAAATGCCGTACAGCACAATACATAGCTAGGAGTTCCCTACCGAATGTGCTGTACCTCGATTCGGTGTCTAGCAACCTTCTAGAGAAAAATGCCAAGGGTTGCCAGGAGTTGTTAACCCATTGTTGTAAGACTCCTCCGATTGCTGAGTCGGATGCATCTACTGCGATGCTAATGGGTGCTCGGGTGTCCTGATGTGCGAGCATTGTTGCTTTAGCAATCAGTTCCTTAACTGTGGAGAATGCTTTTCTTGCGGTGTCGTCCAAATTAATGGATTTCGCATTTCCACGAAGTTGGTCGGTCAGAGGTTTCATAAGTGATGCGCATTTGGGTATGAAACGTCTATAGAAACTTACGAGGCCATTGAACGTGCGTAATTGCTTGACGGTGGTCGGTTCTGGGTAATCCAGAATGGCCGCCACTTTGGTCCTAAGAGGTCGAATGCCTTGAGCATCGATAGTGTGTCCCAGAAAGTCTAACGAGTCGGTTCCGAATTGGCATTTCTGAACGTTTACAGTAATGCCATGTTTTTGAAGTCGTTCGAAAACAAGATCCAGATGCTTGAGATGTGTTTCTCTGTCCGGACTTGCGATTAGAAAGTCATCAACATACACGTGTACGAAGTTGAGACCACGAAAAACGTCGTCTATGAATCTTTGGAATGTTTGAGCAGCATTCCTTAGACCGAAAGGCATTCGCGAAAATTCATAGAGTCCGAAAGGAGTTATGATAGCTGTTTTCGGTATGTCATCAGTAGCCATAGGGATTTGGTTATACGCTTTAACCAAGTCGATTTTCAAAAAGACATTTGTACCTTTCAAGGTAGCTGTCAAATCGTGAATGTGAGGCAACGGGTAACGATCGAGAATGGTTTTCGCATTCAATCGCCGATAGTCACCAGTTGGACGCCAATCGTTGCCGTCCTTTTTAGGGACCATGTGCAACGGAGATGCATATGGGCTACTTGACGGTCGTATGATTCCTAAGTCTATCATGTGATCGAATTCGTTTTTCGTCAACCTTAGCTTTCCAGGAGCTAGTCGTCGTGCTTTAGAGAATACAGGTGGTCCTGTAGTCGTGATGTGATGTGTAACGTTGCTGGTTACACACGGTAGTTTCGGTTGAGTTTGTTGTATCTTAGGGTACTTATCGAGTAGTGGTTGATAGAGTGGGTCTATCATATGTTTAACTGTGACTGGGGATAATATACAACCAGAAAAGGAAGTTACGCAAACGGATAAATTAGTGTTTCCGTCTACTAGCCTCCGCTTGCGCGTATCGATGATTAGATTATGGTGTTGTAGAAGGTCCATACCAATAATTGGCATAGAAACATCTGCAACAACGAAGATCCAGTGAATGGGTTTGCGTAAACCCACGTTAAGGTAAACGTACATTTTGCCATACGTAGCGATCGGTTTTCCGTTTGCCGCCTGTAAGTTTAGGGTCGATTCGTGTAGTCGGTCGTTAGGATTTGCTGGAAGAACGCTAACTTCTGCGCCAGTGTCGACGAGGTAGCGAACTCTCGTTGTCTCATCTCTGACGAATAACAGACGGCTTTGTTCGCCGGCTACGGTTGGCGTTAACGCGTGCCGGCTTGGAAGTTTCCCGAATTGATTTTCGAACCAGTCGGTTTCGTGTTGGGAAAATTGCAGGGTTTTCTGCAATTTCTGGAAAGCTTTCCATACTGGTTATGATACCAGCACCAGTCGGGGTTATCTGTCTCTCGTGGTCTAGAGATAGATCGCTTACGAGAAATGCTTCTACGTGGTGTGCGCGATCTGTTACGGTCGGTACGAAAACTAAGATAACGCGTGAGTGTGTGACATAAGTCGGTTATATCATTCTGAGTCGTGTGAGGCTTTTCTTTGACTGAAAATACCTCGTTAGTAGATTTCGTAATTTCTAAAATGCGGTCGGCAGATGCAGTTAGTTCGTCTAAGGCGTTGTTCTGGAACGAGACCAGAACTGCTTGCACCTGTTGGGGAAGTTTTGACAAGAAGAGTTGTTTGAATAGGCCTTCGTCGAAAGTTCTTGAGCCTATAACCTCTCTCATCCGTTGCAACATGTCTGTCGCAGAACCGTGTTGCAGGTCGATAGTGTTGAAGAGTTGATCTAACCTTTGTCGATCGGTTAGGTCTCCTCGTTTAAGAATCGAGCGTTTTAAGATTTCGTAAGGATCGGAAACATCACTAGTAAACATACTAGGTGTTACGTACCTGTTGAATTCGCGCGGTAGTGCTTTGACTACTGCGAGGAATTGTGCACGTGTGTCGATCACGCCGTGCTCGGAGAAGTCGGCTTCTGCGTAGCAAAACCAGGCTTCGATGTTGTCGGGCCAGAAAGGCATGCGTTGAAACGAAGGCGGGGACAAAGTCTTAAGCTTGAGTACTTTAGTTGTCTGTTCAGTCATGATGAAATATGAAGTACGATAATGAACGAGGGGAAAATATATATATCCAGAAAAAAACACGAAAAAAATCACAATGTTTAAAAAAAAGTAAAAAAAAATAAGGCAATGATATATAAAAATCCCAAAAATGAACAGACTCACAGTTGCAATTAGGTGTACCAGATCACGTCGGGCTCACCAATGATGATGTCACAGGTATTCAGTGTTTGACAACGCTTCTACCAGTAACACCTTCTAATATATTTCGTTCCCGCCCAGAGAAATCAAAAGACAGAGTCGAGGAGATCGGAAGAGTGTATTTGGCGATGACCAATATATCGGAATTCTCTGATCTAATCTGGCTAGCGATTGCGGTTGATGTTGAACACGGCGTTACCACACGTGATCTGGTGCGGATGCCTGACCGAGCGCCTTCAGCTAGATGAGTCCACTAAAACATATGGTCAGCATCCAATGTCGAAAACTTACAGAGCTATTTATTTTAGGGATTTATTTACCGCTACAGCACAAACTTCAGATAGAAGTGAAATGTTCGAATTTCTCCATATGCGTTTCACAGCTTGTTCTGTACAACTCGATGTTGATTGGTTCTTATTGACCTTAAATTTGTCATTGTTTACTCCTTTGTTTTGGTTGTGTCTCCCATTGGTTTGATTTTCGTTCCAATATTTGTGCATGATTTTCCTGATTGGTTGGTAAATTGGATTGGTTTCAATATGCTTGTTGATTGCTGATTGAACTGAGTGCCAGGCTTTTAAAAAAATTCTCTGGTGTTTTTGGAATTTTAGTCTGTCCAAGATTTCCACGGTTTTCCAATCGAATGAGTGTCCGCAGTTGTCCACGTGAAGAAGTATCATCGCGTTTGACTTCTAATTGTTCATGTAGGAGAGGGTGAAGGGGGCGTCCGCTTTGTCCGATGTAGTGTTTTTCGCAGTTGGCACAGTTTATTTTGTAGATGATGTTTGATTTGTTTTCTTTCGTTATTTCATCCCTTGGTTTGCATAGGATTGATTGTAGTGATTTTGTCGGTTTGTGTGCCACACCTATTCCGAAGGTTTTCAGCAGTCTCCTTGCGGTTTCTGATATGCCTTTTATGTATGGTAGAGCGATCCTGTTGTTCATTCCTATGCTTGACTTGGGTTCTGATGCTGCGTGCGGTTGATATTTTTCGATTGTGTAGCTGTTCTTTTGAAATACGTCCTTCAGGTATTTCTCTTCATTTTTTCGTGCTGACAGTGTGTCCTCGCCCTCTTGAACAAAGTGTGTACGCAGATGATTTTGTGAGCTCTTGGGTTGTTGCTATTGTAGTTGAGAATGTGATCAGTATGGGTCGGATTCCTATACACTTGAGTTTCCAGTTTTCCTGTGTCGGTTCTAGTGATTAATATATCCAAGAATGATCGTTTGTTGTTTGACTCCTGTTCCATTGTGAACTTGATATCATCGAAGACGTTGTTGATCAGCTTGGAAGTGACGATGACAAATTTGTCGTCTACATAGCGAATCCAGATTTTCGGCTTGATAACTGGTAATATCACTGATTCTAGTCTTTGCATCACTGCCTCTGCGATCAGTCCTGATATTGGTGATCCCATTGGTATCCCTATCGTTTTTGTTGTTGAATTGAAAATACGTTGTTAGGCATAAATCGATGCGTCCTAGTAGACTTTGAATTTGAAGCTTCGTGTACTTAGTGAGATTTGTGTCGTTGGTGAGTAGCAAGAATATAGTTTCTTTTGCTAACCTTGGTTCAAGTAAGGTCAATAACGCCGTTACATAGAAGGATATCATCAGTTCGTCGTTGTTGATTTGAACGTCCTTAATTTGGTCCAGGCATTGTGTGGGGGATCTGATGGAGTGGTTGGATGAATCTACTAAATGTTTCAGTATTCGTGAAACTTCTTTTGACAAATTGTATGTTGGCGTTCCGAGGAGTGCTACAATTGTACGCAGTGGAATGTTTGGTTTGTGTATTTTTGGTCTGCCGTAGAATCGAGGGCAGACCAAACACTTCACCTCTATCTGAAGTTTGTGCTGATGATGTCATTCAGAAGAACGATGAAAGCCCCACGACCAAACCATCCAGCTCAGAGAAAAAACTCCATCGAAAACCCCATTGACTTTTGGATAAGACCTCTGGATCAAACGGTCCCTAAGATAACCACATGCTGAATTAAGGATAGCGAGTGAAGTAGTCGAACGCGTTGACAACTTCATTTATTTTGGAAGTCTCATCAGCCCTAATGGGTTGGTGTCTGAAGAAATCTCAGCACGGATTCGAAAAGCTCGTCACCTATGGCGAAGGCGAGATATCCGTCTATTAATGAAAGGACAAGTATACTGAGCAGCAGTTCGTTCTGTTTTACTTTACGGCAGCGAAACATGGCCATTAAGAGTAGAAGATACTCGTAAGCTACTAGTATTTGACCACAGATGCCTTAGAAATATTGCTGGCGTCTGTTGGGATCACCGGGTAAGTAATAGTGAGGTTAGATGCAGGGTATTAGGGATTGATGATGGTAAATCAGCTGATGAAGTTGTGAATCTTCATCGACTGAGATGGTTGGGCCACGTGTTACTCATGTCTGGACACCGATAACCACGACTTGCAATCCTAACCGTTGTTGAAGGTGGTTGGAAGAAAGTTAGGAGCGGCCAAACCAAAACGTGGTATCAGTGCTTGAAGTCACTAGCTTCTAGTCTGAGCCATGTTGGTAGATGCAGACTACTTGGTTGAGATCCGCGTGACTACCGTGACCAATGGTTGGAGACTCTTAGTGACATGGCTGACAATCGACCACAATGGCGTAGGTGTATACACTCTCTGTCTTCCCTTAGACTAAGAGATTGAAATCGCTTCATATCTTTCTTTCTACGTACTAAATCTTTCTTCCTGTACTATATTCTTATATGCAATCTTTCTTTTGTATATCACCACCTCTGAATTAACTACTCCTAAGAATTCGGTGTTAATCTTGTGTTAATGAGGTATGACAACTTGGACCGATGCATATATGTGCCTGGTCCTACGTTGTAGCTGGCTGACTTGCTTCAATCTGTGTACCCAGACAGTATGTCAGTTTTCTCACAAATATGATAAGGTATAACTATGAAGAAAGTGCTAATATTCGCCCCGCTAAGCTACCTACTCAACCGATACTCACTATGATTCTATTACAAACGTGTCGAATTTACAAAGCATCGAACTCCTATTCCGTTCTCTATTTATCTTTATATCCCAACTTACTCAGCAGCTCATCTACGTCGTAAGCTCCGTCTTGTCTAAGCGAGCTCAAGTCTCTAAGTGGTCGAAACCATGGATGCCACCACCAAATACAGAATCCAGACCAGTTTTTCCCGAAAAGTCAAATGCTGTCCTACTCCAACGTCCGTACACTGAAGAAAATGAGACAACAGATAAGTTTGGTCATGCACTTGGTAACTGCTAACATTGATGTTTGCAGTAGATCACAGACCTTTATACAACATTTTAGTGAATTACTACTAAAGCTAACTGCGAATTTGACATTAAAATACCGTCACAATTATCGCATACCAACAGTCGTGCTTCCTCATATCATGATCACCTTCGTCTCATTGAGGACTATCACCTGAGATTGTGTGTTCAAATAGGGTGTGTCTGAGAAATTTATTAACATCTTGAAGGCTGACTACACGAACATCTCAGACAGTAAGTGCACACAAACACATTTTTACATTATTTCATTCCAGAAACCCCTTAGGTATGATTCGTTAAGTTTGTCATTCCCCTTCAACTTTTTCAATGATAATATCGTGAAGACTGCTCTGATCGAAATATATAGCGGTGGTGGTTCGTTGAAAGGACACATAATACATGTCCTAATCACGTTATTTAATGAAGACACCACCTTGTTATCTTTTTCCAGTACCCTGAGTCTATCCTTTGCATTGCTCATTCATTTCACAACCATAAATAGGACAGGTCAAACTAATGTGAAGTTGGAAGACGGACGTTTCACTTGTAACACAGGTACCACAAGTTGTAAGAGTCAAAGAGACTTTCTGAAAAGTCAAAAGTGGAAACTTTGAGGAACCGACAACTCAAGACTGATGCATCTATCGAAATATTAGGTGAGTATTTTACGACTTGATATTCCAACAAAAACAGTCAAGTAAACAACATGAACAACAGTCGTTTAAATTATATGTATTCTCAAAAAATTAATTACCAGGCCAATCTGTCAATGATATTAGACAGAATAACAGCTAAAGCAAATACACAAATATACACATATGTACATAACTATTTACAAACTGGCCTTAAGCCGGTGGAGTCAATAAAAATAAACTAAACACAAGTACAATACTTTTCACTCAATGTATTGAAATAACAAAATATTGATTGCGATGCCTGGGCCAACATGATATATACATCATTTCTAGGAGCAATATTTAACTGTAAGAGTATGAAGAGTTCTTATTATTTCGAAAGAATGAATTAAAATAAAGGTTTTCTTGAAAGAAATGATGAACAGCAAAATCGGTGGGACGCGAGATCGTACAAACATCCATCAATATGAAAGGTCGTGTGGCAAAAGTAACAGAAGCCGAACAACTTCAGCTTCAAGTAAATTACATGGATTGAAAGGATACTTATTTAGCAACAGTGTCAGCATCAACTAGTTCCTTTGAATCCAAGTTATTCTGATCAACTGACGACACAAGATACACTAAATTACGTTGAAGAACGGCCTGAAGTTGGACCGATTCACGGAATCGACCTTTTCTAGCAAGGTCAGAAACTAACTCGATGATATGCTCGTTCTCGTCTAAAAGCTAAAAGTTTGAGGAACAACAATCTATGGGTACTTACACGCTTGGCACTTGTTGCTTCATGAGCGATTACATATCTAGAACTATTTTGCGCAAAGGCTCCAGACATTTCTGCGTATTGGGAAATTGGAACCTGAAGATACAGTCAAATTAATGCTATTTGAAAACCTTCATGAAAAAGAAACAAAAAACACAGAAACATGGGTCCCAGTGACTTGAGATTTGTGACGAGAAAATCCGGTAGGACTATAATTTGTGTCAGCCTTTGAGTGGCGCTAAAGTGACCTCCAGAATCCCCATCTATTTACCAGAGCTAGATAAACTATTGCGAGAAATTAGGATTGTGATATGCAGTTGACGGTTAGAGTTAAGAGATAGACTGGGAGTTTTCATTACAAAATTGCGTCAGCTAAACTGCTAAAGCTCCATTTATCCAAATGGATGAATGAACTTCGCGCCAAAATCCAAAACCCATTACCCTAAATCTGATCGGTTTGTCTATAAATTATAGTCTCACCGAAAAATGATTACTCACTACCTCACGAAACTCGCCACTATTGAAATGTCTAACTTTGCCCCCTTTCCATACTTGACAAATATGGTGAATGTAGAATCCGATACAAAAATATATCAATCCAGTTTAGAATAATTAACAATAAACTAAAATGAAAGCATATAGAAAGCAGCAATTCCAATTCTGGATCATGAGGTAAAAGACCAGTTGAAATGCTTTTAGGGTGAGTGCTACCTGTACAAAAATTCAACGATGAAACTTGGAGCATGAGAGCACTAACAAACTTACGTATAACATTCGGATTACAGCCTACACTAATCTTCCAATTTCGGGGGAAAAAGCATCAGTTTTACGGAAACCACAAAAGGAACATCTGAGGAAGTGACACAAAACCTCAGAATTTAGAGGAAACTAAAAATGTATATGACTTTGGGGTAAACCCCGAAATTCCCCCAAAATCAGGGAACTGGGATTAGGCTACCCAGTCTCCCAAGTTTGGGGAAACCTCCAAAGTAAAATGACCTCCACCAAGGCTAAAGGGGAATTCCCTCAGATCTTGGGAAATTTGGTGTTTCTGTGCCATTTCTCCAAAGTTCACTGTAGCGTCTTCCCCGAAAAAGGGTCAAATTTTCCCCAAAATTGGGCGCTCGCGTACAACTATACATATTACTATGACCTCAGTGTAATAAAACCCTCGATGCCGTGGATTTCACCCTCGCAGCCATCCTCACAGGCATATTTGATAGGAAAACTTTTAAATTACAATCGAATCCTATTCTCTAGTTACGATAAACACCCAGCTGCTTGCCTAGTATTCCGATATATTTGCTTAATAATTTAAAGTTCTAAGTCTTTATAGCTTCGTCGAAATACTGAAATATAGATGGCAGTTCACTTAATGATTGAAGGGAGTGTTAATTTCAGTCGCGAATAACTTTTGTTAATCACTCTCATAATGCAAAACACCATTACGTCGAAAGTAACGTGCAATTCAAACTGCAGCCTTTCTTTCTTTCCCGACACAACACTCAATGTTCCAGTTTCCGTTTGGGAAGGACAGGAGGCTTGATGGTCTGTGTTAGCCCTGGCAATGATGGTCTCTCAGTTGATTTAACTTTCTTTTAAAAGAGTCAACGGATGGAACCTCAACCACGTGCTGAGGTAATGAATTCCACTCGTTGATGATTCGGTGGGAAAGTCGATAGTCAGCTGACAAGTAATTTGTTCTCTGCTTATGAACGTTTTTGGAGTGTCCTCTTAAATTCTCTGTTTTGGAAGACAGGGAAAATGAGGGCATATCAGGTGCAAATTTAGCACTAAGCAATTTGAAAACTGTAATCAAGTCGCCTCTAGTTTCGCGATAGGACAATAGGAAAAGGTTCAGCTTAGCCAGCCGAACCTCATGCGGAAGCTTCGCTATTCCGGGATGAGGTATAGCACTGGCCCCAAAACTGTACCCTGGGGCACTCCACTAAGCACAGTTCTCTAGCTAGATAACCTTGAGTTCACCCTTACTCTTTGTTGACGCCCAACTAAGAAGTCTTTTATCCACACAAATAGATTGCCTCCAATCCCGACATTTCTTAACTTATATAACAGCCGGTTGTGCGGAATTTTGTCAAAAGCTTTGCTGAAATCAATGAAGGCTTTGTCTACAGGTAACGTTGAAGCACATTTTTGGACAGTTTGACATACAATCTTCAATAGTTTCATCCGTCCCCATTTAGAGTATGGAAACATAGTACTCCCCCCTCGCTCCAAAAGGACAAGGTCACTTTGGAGCGTATCCAACGGTGAGCCACGAAATCAGTTCGAGGACTCAAATCTAAACCTTACGAAGAACGCCTCCATTCACTGGACCTTTACCCATTAGAGTATAGGCGTCTTAGAGGTGATTTATTAATGGCTTATGGTATTCTTAACACTTCTGGACATCCTCTTAAACACCTACTTAAGCTTAGTTCGACTAATAACCTAAGGGGTAATACCCAGAAACTGGAAACACAACATAGCAAGACGGAATGTAGACACAACTTCTACTCCTTAAGAGTTGTCAAAAGCTGGAATTCGCTGCCGGCCGAGCTAGTTCAAGCGACTTCTCAGGAGTCCTTCATGAGGCAACCTGACCTACTCTTAAGAACCAAGAACAGCATCACACTATGATTTACCAATTTCTTTTCCTCTTTTATTGTTAACATACCTAGGTTCCTGCCTGGAGGATTTGGTGATCCCCTGCTACTAGACACGGTTTTCATCGAGAAACTTTAAAAGCTCCTTCCGAATAAAATTTTCTAAGATTTTAAAAACCTCACTAGTTAGGTTAACGGGGCGGTAATTCTCAGGTTTGTGTTTTGTACCTGTTTTGAAGACAGGACTTACTATGGCTTTTTCCAGTCTTTGGGTAAACGACCCTGCGTTGCGGATAGATTAAATCATATACTTAAATGGTTGCTCTGATAAAGCAAATTTCAATCTCAGTAGTAAAGATAAGAGATCAATCGATCTCTATTAGCCCTTGCAATTTGTAGTACTGGGTAGATTTGATTTTGTTTTTAATTTATCAAAAAGTACTGACATTACTATCTAAATAGGACAGTGATATTGTTTCTCGTTGAATTAAATAACTGTTTTGATCGTAAATTACACATCACAACTACTGTTTACACTTTATTTGCACCTACTCCAGTTAAAGTGATATTGTATTGAGTGTTAAGATTTTCCTTTTGTGTATTTATTGCATACTCGGTCGACTTTTACTTGATTTATTTAGTTAAGGTTTGAGAATTCTTTTACATATCTTATTTGTGTCACCATTGTAGCTGATTTTCAAGATGGCCAGCTCTGCTCATGAATGTGGACAACCATATTGCTTATTCCTCGTGGAGGAAGGGATGCAATGTGTTGAGTGTAATAAGTGGTTCCATAAAATGTGCACCCGAATAAACCCCACTGCATATAAAAGGTGCTCAAAGCCGAACTCTCATTGGCTTCGTAGTTTTTGTTGCTCGAGCAAACCATTACTCATCCAGGTAACAATTAGCCTCCTGGTGTTGATGAGGGTTGTACTGGTAGTATTCGTACTGATGGCGAAGCTTACGTTGGTGTCGTAAGTGCTGTCACGGCGCGAGCCAGACATCTAACTGTTCAACTCGCAATTAAACCGTCTACCCCGGAACAATCGATGAGTGACAGCTCATTAGATATTGGTGGGCATGTTGCTACAGCAGCAAACGGTGGCCCAGATAAAACAATCGCTGTCCCGAGTGGTTCTAATGTAGATGTTACGACTGATGGAATATGGATGACGGGGAAACGCAGAGGAGTAGGAGAGACAGCTCGAACTAATGACCGTTTACTTGATAAGTCCTTGGTGAACTCTCAGAACATTCCGTCAATATACCGTAGTCCGTTCTGCCTTGCTGACGACTTTATCTGAAGGCACACCTGTTCTTGTAGTACGGCAGAATGTTGTCTCATCATTGGGGACTTCAACGCATAGCATATCAACTGGATAGTGCTTACAGCTCCAGGTAGTGGTTTCGATAGCGACCTTTTATCTACCGTTATTCAGTGTGCACTTTTACAATGTCTTACTAAACCGACACATATTGATTTGCAACATGATCCGTCGCTGCTGGACCTCGCCCCCACCCACCACTGTGATGACGTCTAGTGAACACTAGTGAACAGTGATCACGTTGCACTTCACTTTAATTTTAGGAGACATGGTGTACGATTCGTATCTGCTCCACCCCGTCCCAATATCCGGCGAGCCAATATTCCCGCAATCAGAAACTGTGCCGTCTCGATTGATTGTTCGGTCGACGCAGAAGAATCGATCAAAGATGAATGGAATAGGTTTAAGGCTACCGTCGCTGTTTATCCCATGGTCAGCACGTAAGCTATCACATTGCCCTCCATGGATTAACAAGCAAACCCGAAAGCTGTTTAAGCGTAGGAAACATTTCTGGGACTTATTCTTGTTGACAGCTCATGCGTCATTTAAGCGTGATTGCCGAAATTCCGGAATATTTATAAGAAAACCATAGCCAAATCCCGCGCTGCCTACGAATGACAGTTGGTACATGATAGCCGTACTTGTCCGAAACGATTGTTTCCGTATGATAAACGGCGAATGAAACGTAGTGATGATATTCCCCCGTTACTGTTACACAAAAATTCAGGATTACTAGCTGAATCAGATCGTGCAAAAGCTGAGAGTTTTTCAAACTATTTTAGCGAAGTCTTCTCTACGTTTATTGTAACAAGTACTTGTCCCACTCACACCGAGATACCAGCCATTGAATCTGTACAGGTGACTGAGGAAACAGTCCTTCCGTTGAAAACTAACCTCAAACTTTGTAACATACCGGGCCCTGACGGGTTTATCCCCGGCTGCTGTCATCTCTTGCGGACATTATTTCAAAACCGCTTGCGACACTCTTCAACATGTCCCTTTCACTCGCTCAACTTCCTAGAGATTGGAAGGACGCTATAGTTAGTCCTATATTTAAGGACGGTTAGAGACAGATCGTATCTTACTACCGGCCTGTCAGTCTAACGAGCATTGTCGTCAAGTTACTTGAAAAGATTGCTAAGCCACATAGATTCATAAAATCTGTTAGCTCCTGAGCAACATGGATTTCGTAACAAGCGTTCATGCTTGACTAACTTACTCAATGCGAGAGAGGATTGTACAGCAGCCTTGGATAAAGGTCTGTCTGTCGATGTGATATTCATAGATTTTAGCAAAGCATTTGACAAAGTTTCACACGTGGGTCTTATGCAGAAGCTCACGAGCTTCGTAATAATAGGTACTGTACAAGAGTGGATAGGTAACTTCTTATGTGACCGCAGACAGAGAGTGAGAATCAACGGAACGTTATCCGATTGGAAGCCGGTCAAAAGTGGTGTACCCGAAGACACCATCTTAGGCCCTCTGTTCTCCCTTCTCTACGTTAATGAGTTACCGCTGTTGCTTATGTCGTCGACATTATTGTTTGCGGATGATGTTAAAATCTGGAGAACAATAAAAAGTGAAGCTGACCACCTGGATCTTCAAGCTAACTTGGACGATTCAGTTAGATGGGCTCGAGGTTGGTGCTTGGAAATCAATTCTAGGAAGAGTGTGCCAATGCACATCGGTCACGGTAATAGTTACCATTATACTATTGATGGTAAACCTCTCCCATGCGTTCAAGAACATAAAGACTTAGTAGTAGTAGTAATAAGTCATGACTTGAAAATAAATACGCATCGCAATGCAGTCGCTGTCAAATGGTCGCTTCGCCGAGCATTCAAAAATTTGACGAGGAAACGTTTCGAATTTTATATCCCACCTATGTAAGACCACATTTAGAGTACTGTATCCAAGCAGCTAGCCCGTGTCTGGTAAAGGATACTGACTCCCTTGAGCGTGTCCAGTGTGTGGGAACGAAATAAGTGAAGGATCTTTCTAGAATCCCTTTTGATGAGCGTTTAAAACAACTAAACCTTCTCCCCTTGTCGTATCGTAGGACAGGAGGTGACCTCATACTGGCTTTTCGTATCTTTAATTATGATTTGGGTATTAATATGTCTTATCTTTTTGCTCCCTCTAACACTAATAATCTTCGAGGTCATAGCAAGAAGTTTCGTAAACCGCGATCTAATAAAGTTAAAGTGGGGTCCCGTTTTTCTCATCGAGTAGTCAATCATTGGAACGCCTTACCCGAACATGTGGTATCAGCCCCATCACTGAATACTTTCAAGGAGAAGCTGGACCTTCACTGGGAACCAGTGCGTCAGGATTAACAGAGGTTCACCAACCTACTATCTTTATTATTAAAGACGGAAGACTGATGGGGGAACTCGGTGATTCACTAGTCCGATTCAGATTTATCTGGTAGGGACAGAAGGCTAAAAGCCTATGTAAGTCCTGCCTTACGAAGCTTCTGTGTGTCTCCAGTCTTCTCTTGAAATGGTTCCAAGAATGTAGAGGCGCCACATGTATTCGGAGTTAGACATCGCCTTTATACGTAACACCTTTATCATCGAAGTATGCCAACTCAATCAAATTGGAAGTGTGAAAACGAAGGGCCTTGAGGTTATTTTTGAAAGGTCATTGATATCTCGAGAAGCGTCAGATCTAAGCTGGATATCGACTATAGGAAATGAGTAGCACGACGTATCCACTCGTGATCTGATGTGGATGCTTGACCGAGTGCCTTCAGCTAAACATCAGGTGTTCCGAACCAACTAAATAGTTGTCTGAGACGTAATAGTGTTTCAGATGTAGACGGTCTTCATACAGTACAGATTTCAGGCCATTTAGAGTATTTATCTACCTCTTCAAGCATAATTGACGTGTAGTCGGACCCAAGACTTGTTCGTCTCTTGTCATGGCTGGGATTATACTTTCGGTGGATCTTCTGCATTTTCGGCTCGTCTCAGTACATGTTCTTCCACAGCATCCAAAAATTCAATCTTCGAAAATATGGAGCATCCACTCAACTTAGTGAACAAATCCTCTTGGATTGGGTAAAGAGAATAAATGGTCCTGTAGTGCTTTATTTAACCCAAACGAGAAGTCTCCACATACACGTAACTAAACATCAGATTTCCTTACAACGACTAGTGATCGATTTTACAGTACCTAGGTTCGCGTTGATGAACTTTGAAAAGTCCTTCGTATGCTGATTCGAAAGTTCGTTGATGCGAGTCTTGACGTACGAATAAGCGTGTACTTTATCGTAGGTCAGGTTGAACGAAAACATCAGTTGATTGCGGTCGAATGGAAACAGGTTCAACTGAACGCATTGCGTTTGTAAGCGCAGGTCACTGTTTCAGCAGTGATGTCTTTGATAGGTACTACTTCTGGCCTTCAAGTGAAACGATCTACGCAGAACAAGAGGCAAGAATATACATTTGAATCTGGTAATGGTCCTACCAAATCCAGGTGAACGTGGTCGAAACGAGCATCAGGAGTTTTGAAAGAGCCAAAAAGACATTTTCTGTGTCTGATAACCATAGACTTTTGGCAGCTTACACAGGAGCGCGCCCACTCCCTCACGTCTTTATTCATACCAGGCCAGCAAGAACGTTCTGCTATAAGCTTGATGGTTGTATGAACACCCGGATGAGAATATTTGTGTAACGTATTGAAGACGTTGCGTCCATAATGTTTCGGCACGATTGGGCGATCCCTACCTGTAGATGTGTCACAAAGTAAGGTTTCCTTACCTGTTCTCATCTGTTTGATGCACAGCTTAAGGGTTGTTGACGATAACTCGTGCTGAAGATCAGTACCTTATTTTTGAAGCTCGGCGAGTTTAAGAAGGTCGATTCCTTGGAAACTGTTCAAGGCAGTTGTTCGAGACAAGGTGTCTGCGACTACATTGTTTGCTCCAGAAATGTGTTGAACGTTTGAAGTAAACTGCGAAATGTAGTCCAGTTGCGGAGACTCACGAGGTGAGTACTTGTCTGATGAGGAGCTTAAAGAGAAGCTAAGAGGTTTGTGGTCAGTGAAAAGAGTAAATTTATGGCCTTTGATATAGTGTTGAAAATGCCGTACAGCATAATACATAGCTTGGAGTTCCCCACCGAATGTGCTGCACCTCAATTCAGTGTCTGGCAGCCGTCTAGAGAAAAATGTCAAAGGTTGCCAGGAGTGTTTAACGTAGTGTTATAAGACTCCTCCGACTGCCGAGTCGGATGCGTCTACTACGATATTAAGGGCGCTTCAGCGTCCTGATGAGCAAACATTATTGCTTGATCGATAAAATCCTTGATTGTGGAGAATGCTTTTCGTGCAGATTCGTCCAGCTTGATTGATTTCACATTTCCACGAATTCAGTAGGTTAGTGGTTTCATATGTAAGGCGCATTTCGGTATGAATCGTCTATAGAAACTTACAAGGCCGTTAAACGTGCGCAATTGCTTGATGGTGGTTGGCTCTGGGTAATCCAGAATGACCGCCACTTTGGTTCTAAGGGGTCGGATACCTTGAGCATTGATGATGTGTTCTAGGAAGTTTAATGAGTCAGTTCCGATGTGATATTTCTTAATGTTTACAGCAATGTTTTCGTGCTCACCACTTTCGTGCCTTAAGGTAACCCTCGTGCTATTGATAGAAGAAACCAGAAAAGTAGTGAATAGGTCTTTATTTCGATCTTCGCGCAGTCACAGTGGAGTGTGTGATTATCTGTTTAGACAAACAAAGGCTCTCAACATTCAATATAAGATAATATGGAATATAACGCTCATAAAAAATAAGGAAGTGAATGAATACTTGAACAATACTGTTTTGGCATATGCTTGGTTGTTTGGGGTTAACTCTTAACCAACCAACCTTAGCTGTTACAATATCACTTTACTTATTCCTTGCACGTCTGTGACCTTTAATGAACAAAAGTAACAAAAGCACTTTAATCATCTTATCACATTCACGTTATAATTCGTTATTAACTTATTAGGTCTATTGTTGTCATTATTCGTATTAAGTAATCTAGCAATATAGTCTTTCTATTACATCATTTTGGTTATTCTTTATTTACATTTCCTCATAGATTCAGTACTTTAACGAAAGAAAATTCCCATATATATATATATATATATATATATATATATATATATATATATATATATATATATATATATATATATATATATACGTTCTATTGTGGGACTCCTCTCCAATGCGCACACAGGATCTCACCTCACCAGATTCGAACACAGGAAATATCAGACTCACTTGCAAACGCTGAACAATCAAAATACTTGATCATCAACTATGAAATAAGGACAAATCACAATTGATTGAAGACTGGATGGTGATCAATGTCATGCGTGTCAAGTCCTTATTATTGGTGCAGATCGAGTGCTATCGACCATGTCGCAATGTGGCCACCAGTTCCCTCAAGTTTACAGGTACACCTTGCTGATGAGTGCCAAGTAGCACGAAACCCGGATCCAGGGTTTCCTGTCGACTACCTTCAACCACCATCTAATAAGAACAAGTTGATGAAAGTAAGAAGAACAAGAAGTAAGAATGAAACAAGTTGAAATAAAACATGATAATAATCGATCAATATGTACTATGTGTGAACGAGTTGATCAAGATCAGAAATGAACTTTTAACTTCTTAGTTTTTTCTGTTTCTTAAAGAGAAATCTCAATACTCTTGATTAGAGTCATTAGAAATACATTTGTATGCTACTTAGAACATTCGAAGTAATTAGTAAATGTTGGTTTGTGTAACCATTGAATGAACGTGTTTTGTTATCATTTTCATAACAAAAAAACTGTCCATTTACACAGACTGTTTTCTAGTTGGTTAAGTACTGATGATAAATTTATTGAGCACATATTTACAGCACATCTCTGTTCACTACAGGACTCGAGCCCAGTATCGTTGTCTTCAAAAACTACCTGGCTACTGAGTCCAGATATCCACTCGCTTGTGCAGTGAGGTGAAGTCAAAAATTCACTTGTTATTGTTTATTTGAATCTTCTCGTTGATGTTTAGGACTGCAATTGGTCAGCCTCTTATTAGCATGTGTGAATACTGTGCGTATTGCGTCGATGGCGTTCGAGTCACAGGGTGAACATCAATTCAGAAATACAGGTACATTCAGCTGACGAGTCTCAAATAGGACGAATCGAACGCCAAACTGGATTCCAATCATAACCACTATCCATCTTTGCTAACAATAGAAATACTTTTTAGACTTGTTTGACAGAATAAGGACTGATTTCACAATTCTTCCATCACCTCATTCAATTAAGAGTCTAAAAGAAAGTGTTCGGCATTATTATAAGTTAATAATAAGAAATATTCTTGAAGTAATTCAAATAGCCCGTTATGCCATTGAGTAAACATAATAAGGAGAATTGAGCGACGGAAATTTACCTTCCGACGAAAACACTTATTTAAGCTATACATTCGTTATATGGGAAATACATATCTATGGAAGGATGGAACAGATTGCGTCATAAAGTGATTCGAGACTGTAATTATCAGATGAGTTTACGTAGTAAACAAGTGGTAAGAGGAGAATATAAGGATGAATAATAATCATCACTTTCTCCATTTTATTATGTTATTGTCTACAAAATATACTAAGAATGTAAAACACCGAATAAAGATCAACGTACTACAATGTGGGTTTATGGAGATTGAAGTAATATATTAGTTAAATTCAAGAATAGATCAAAACTTGAACATCATCGTAAACCTGGATGCACCGGTCAGTATGAGATCACATATCATGTGAAGACTACTGACTGGCTTCAAGATGGATTCCATAGAGTTCTAGAGAGAAGCTGTGATCAGTGCATTTCATCCATGTGTGTTGTAATGCACTTACTCACTGAAGGCAATAGTGGACAGTCGCACAATACCGTGGATTAGTTTAAATTAGACATTAAAACCATTGGATGCCGGCCGACTCAATGGTCTACAGGTCAAGTGTTCGCACGTGAGACCGATGATGCTGGATTCGAATCTCACTGCTGGTGAGTTCCGTACTGTGACGAGACGACCGATTGACGATTCCAGGTTCTCAATGGTTGTCTAACATTCATCGATTCCTGATCTCAATCAAAAATATGACAATCTCCATAGCTCCACACTTAAAACCTTTCAACTGATCAAACTATTTACCATCATACAGTAGTTATTCACCACTTTGATTTCAGTCGATACTCTTAATACGTCATTCTCTTGATTTTAAAGAAGGTGAAAACCAAATGATGCTATGAGTAAACGACCACTCAACTCACTCGAAATTAGATGGCGAATGGTCATAGTGTTCATTCATATTTAGAGTGAGACTTTCTATGAATTGACAGCCAAATGAATTGTTTTCACTTCATTTTATATTTAGAAAAGTATCAATGTTTTGTGAGATGAGAAATTCACTTATTTTACTTCCGTGAATGTATGTAGGTGAAGGTCAGTCACATAAGCACATCATTGGAATGCGATAAGTTCTATTCTAATTAAGATTCATATTACGCCCACCATACAGCATACAGTAAAGAGAATACCATATTGTTTGATAAAAGATATGAAATGAAGAGGAAGACAACAACAAACTATAATCAATGATGTTTCTGTAGACACTTGAGTTCAACAGAAATATGCTCATTAACTAAATGCTCAAATAATTTACACAGAGAATAGAAACTAGTAAATTTTACTTTGAAGATTGTATAGGAAGTAACAGAAATGATAGACATTGGTGTTTTGTGGGTATTCAATCAGGTAAATCGGACAGAATTCGCAGTTTATCAAATCTTATTCTTAAATACAAACTATTTGAAGGCCTTTGCATTATCAGGCGAATTCAAGAAAATCGATCAAACGCAATACATCATCCTGTTGTAAAGTGTGCAGCTGTTTTCGTAATTGGTCTAGAGGGGCTGGACATTAAATAACTACTGTCCTTTTACGTAGAATACGACTAAAGTGATTTGATAAACAATCACTTTAAAAACAATAATAATAACTCATTCATAAATTTGGATGCTCATTGTCTATGTAGTTTCAACTATTTATTCATCTGCATCTCAGATTGAGTATTCCCTCTGGGACTTGCGTCAAACTCCATCGTATTATCCACTTAGCTAATAACATCTGATAGTCGCTTGCTTGTACAATCAGGTGAAGTTTACACTCTATTTCTATTGTTTGTCTTAATCTTCTCAATAAGAAATTGATAATTTGCAGTCTTAAACATCGATAGGAAGACTCCAACTAACAATACAAAAGGAATAATAATAATAAGACAATTGATTGAATAATGTACATTCAACCTGGAATATTGAAATGAACAATCTGTAATCCACTTATTTAAAGAAAAGATCACTGTGAGTTGGAACGAATGAATATTTGAAGGAGGAGATCATTGTTCAATATCACAGAAGTAGAGAAGAAATAGTTTCATTGTTTTCCAATAAGACAATTGCACTAAAACTCATTAAACAGTGTCTACGTTGTTTCTTATGTATATCAGAGCAATTCAAATTGTTACATGTGTTTAGTTAGATAGTTAGTTATGAAACAAGTTTACTCATAAAACGGTTTATTCAGTCTTTAGAAATGACTGCAAATGGATAGACGATTCGGTAATGAGAAATGAATTGTCATGTGGATATTAACAAGAAATGGAAGTAATGAATTGTTCAAAGACGGAATTGTGTTCTGAAACAGTTGAATATCTTAATTAAGTTATCCACTTGAACGAAGTTTAGTTTTAGCTCACATCATGAATTGACTTTCAGTTAAATAACCATTGAAAATTATGAAGTATTAGACAGATGTTTGGTGGTGATATGGAACTCTTAACGAATGAACAACCATGACTTCAGCAGGAGTCGATCTTAAGACCAGTGATTTGATACCTTGTGATTCATATTCGTAAATTCAGTGTAATGGCGGTATTACGCAGTTGTCGTTCATTGCCACAGATGACCATTGCCAAGGTCATGATGACGCACTCCTGACTTATTGCATACTTGGATGAAATAACGGTCCAATTTTGTTGAACTGAAATTAGCTTGTGATACAAACTAGTAAGTGAATTATTATTATTATTTATTTGAACACATGAATATTGGTACAAGAGAGCGCCAATATATATGCGCCACACAAAACAATGAGAAATCGAAGAGAAGTAGAATAAAAACTAAGGAGCGCAAAAGAAAAGAGCACAATGACGAAGAGATTAGAGTAAGGTAGTGTGGTAGTAACGACGGAACGAAAAGGTACAATCAGAAGAAATCTTTCAGGTAAAGGAGGCACAACCACTTTTTATGAAGAAAGTAAAAGAAGGTTACAGCAGGATCGCCACTGGCTTCTATTCTGAGCCATATCTGATAACGTCTCTAGCCACTGTGTAGCACCATCTCTCGGACCCCAACCAGGGAGTCGTGAACGACCGACACAAGCCAGTCCTTTGCAGCTTTCTTTCATACCACGACACCATGTCATGCACCGACCACCTCTCCGCTTCTTCCAACAGTCCCAGAGTCGGCAAATAATGCACGACGTGGAATTCTCTGGGACGACATTCGGAGAACATGTCCAAGCCACCGAAGTCGGTGTTTCAAGATGGTGACACCAATTGAGTTATCATCTCTGTGCCCGAACACACGATGCCGAACCTCTGCATTACTGACATGGTGTTGCCACTGAATGTCAGCAATCCTTCGGAGACAACGATGATCGAACACAGAGAGTCGTCTAACGTCCTCAACTCGGAGAGGCCAGGTTTCACAAGCATAGAGCAAAACTGCTCTCACCGACGCGTTGTAGATCCGACCTTTTACAGCCAGACTAACATCACGAAGGCGCCAAAGGTGGCCCAGATTGGCATAAGCCGCTCTGGCTTTCACTATACGTGCATTGATCTCATCACTCACACAACCACCAGCACTTATGCAGCTACCCAGATACACCATCCAGGGTGAGTACAGGATTGGAATCCTGCCAGTCTTGTAGAAGTACTTTGCACTTCGAAGGTGCAAAGCACATACCATACCTACGGACACTGATTGCCAACTGATTAAGTGCGGATTGTATGCCTTGGGCATTATCGCACAGTAAGACAATATCGTCCGCATACTCAAGGTCGAGAAGCCTTTCTCCAGGTAACAGATCCACACCACCATTACTCGTGCTGAAGATCAGTACCTTATTTTTGAAGCGAGTTTTAGAAGATCGATTCCTTGGAAACTGTTCAAGGCATTTGTTCGAGACAAGGTGTTTGCGACTACATTGGTTGCTCCAGAAATGTGTTGAACGTTTGAAGTAAACTGCGAAATGTAGTCCAGTTGCGGAGACTCACGAGGTGAGTACTTGTCTGATGAGGAGCTTAAAGAGAAGCTAAGCGGTTTATGGTCAGTGAAAAGAGTAAATTTATGGCCTTTGATATAGTGTTGAAAATACCGTACAGCATAATACATAACTAGGAGTTCCCCACCGACTGCCGAGTCGGATGTGTCTACTGCGATATTAAGGGCGCTTGAGTGTCCTGATGAGCAAACATTATTGCTTGATTGATAAAATCCTTAATTGCGGAGAATGCTTTTCGTGCGGTTTCGTCCAGCTTGATTGATTTCACATTTTCACGAATTTGGTAGGTTAGTGGTTTCATAATTAATGCGCATTTCGGTATGAATCGTCTATAGAAACTTACAAGGCCGTTAAATGAGTCAGTTCCGATCTGACATTTCTTAATGTTTACAGCAATGTTTTCGTGCTCACCACTTTCGTGCCTTAAGGTAACCCTCGTGCTATTGATAGAAGAAACCAGAAAAGTAGTGAATAGGTCTTTATTTCGATCTTCGCGCAGTCACAGTGGAGTGTGTGATTATCTGTTTAGACAAACAAGGGCTCTCAACATTCAATATAAGATAATATGGAATATAACGCTCATAAAAAATAAGGAAGTGAATGAATACTTGAACAATACTGTTTTGGCATATGCCTGGTTGTTTTGGGTCAACTCGTAACCAACCAACCTGTTCTGTTACAGTGTCATATTTTTGTAGTCGGTCGAAAACAAGATCCAGATGCTGGAGATGCGATTCTCTGACCGGACTTGCGATTAGGCAGTCGTCAGCATACGCATGTACGAAATTGAAACCTCGAAAACCGTCGTCTATGAACCTTTGGAAAGTATGTGCAGCGTTTTTTAGACCGAAAGGCATTCGCAAAAATTCATAGAGTCCGAAAGGAGTTATGATAGCTGTTTTCGAAATATCGTCAGTAGCCATGGGGATTTGGTTATACGCTTTAACCAAGTCGATTTTCGAAAAGACAGTTGTACCTTTCAAGGTAGCTGTCAAATCGTGAATGTGAGGTAACGGGTAACGAAAGAGAATGGTTTTCGCATTCAATCGCCGATAGTCACCAGTTGGACGCCAATCGTTGCTGTCCTTTTTAGGAACCATGTGCAACGGAGATGCATATGGGCTATTTGACGGTCGTATGATACCTTAGTCTATCGCGTGTTCGAACGCGTTTCTCTCCAACCTTAACTGTCCGGAGGATAGTCGGCGTGTTTTAGAGAATACAGGTGGTCCTGTAGTCGTGATGTGATGTGTAACGTTGCTGGTCACACACGGTAGTTTCGGTTGAGTTTGTTGTATCTCAGGGTACTTATCGAGTAGTGGTTGCTAGAATGGGTCTATCGTATGCTTAATTGTGACTGGGGATAATCTGCAACCAGGAAAAAAGTTACGCAAACGGATAAATTAGTGTTTCCGTCTACCAGCCTCCGCTTGCGCGTATCGATGATCAGATTATGGTGTTGTAGAAGATCCATACCAATAATTGGCATAGAAACATCTCCAACAACAAAAATCCAATGAATGGGTTTGCGTAAACCCACGTTAAGGTAAACGTACATTTTGCCATACGTAGCGAACGGTTTTCCGTTTGCCACCTGTAAGCTTAAAGCCGATTGGTGAAGTCGGTCGTTGGAATTCGCCTGGAGAACGCTAACTTCTGCGCCAGTGTCGAAGAGGTAGCGAACTTTCGCTGTCACATCTATGACGTATAACAGACGGCTATGTTCTCCGGCTACGGTTGCCGTTAACGTGTGCCGGCTTGGAAGTTTCCCGAGTTGTTTTTCGTGTCGGAGGGTTTGGAGTTGGGAAAATTGTATGGTTTTTTGCAATTTCTGGAAGACGTTCCATACTGGTTATGATACCAGCACCAGTCGGGGTTATCTGTCTCTCGTGGTTTAGAGACAGATCACTCATGTGAGGTGCTTCTACGCGGGGTGTGTGGCCGTTCACGGTCGTTACAAAACTTAAGGTAACATGTGAGTGTATGACATAACTCTGTTATTTCATTCTGAGTCGTTTGAGGCTTTTCTTTGACTGAAAAAACCTCGGCATTAGATTTCGTAATTTCTAAAATGCGGTCGGCAGATGCAGCCAGCTCGTCCAAGGCGTAGTTTTGAAAGCACATCTTGCACCTGTTGAGGAAGTTTGGATAAGAAAATTTGTTTGAATAGGCCACCATCGAAGGCTTTTGGCCGATAATCTCTCTCATTCTTTGCAACATGTCCGTCGCAGAACGTGTTGCGGGTCGATGTTATTAAGTAGTTGGTGTAACGTTTGTCGATCAGTTAGGTCTCTGCGTTTAATGATAGATTGTTTCACTGTTTCGTAGTGTTCAGAAACGGCACTAGCAAACATACGAGGTGTCACGTAACTGCTGAATTCGCGTGGTGGTGCTTTGACGTGTGTCGTTCACACCGTGCTCGTAGAAGTCGGCTTCTGCGTAGCAAAACCAGGCTTCGATGTTGTCTGGCCAGAAGGGCATCAGTTGGAACGAAGGTGGGGTACATTGGGTGTCTGTTCAGTCATAGTGAAATATCAAGTACGAGAATGAACGAGTGAAAGAAAAGTATATATCCAAAAACACGGAAAAAATATCACAATGTATAAAAATTAAAATAAGGCGATGATATATAAAACCCCAAAAAGGTACAGACTATCAGTTTGCAATTTGACGTACCAAATCACGTTAGGCTCACCAATGAAGATTCCACAGGTATTCGGATTTTGACAACGTTTTAACCAGTAACACCTACCAATATGAAGCGTACCCACCAAGCGGAATCAAAAGACAAATGCGAGGAGGCTCGAAGATATATTTGATAGGCCATCAATATATCGAGGATCGTCTGATCTAATATGGCTAGCGATTGCATTAGATGTCGAGCAGGGCGTTCCCACTCGTGATCTGGTGCGGATACATGACCGAGCGCCTTCAGTTAGGTGAGTCCATTAAAACTAATGTGGTCAGCATCCAATGTCGAAAACTTACAGAGCTATTTATTTCAAGGATTTATTTACCGCTACAGTACTGTATTTGGAATTCAAAATCAAGCATTAAACTAGTACAAAGGAATCATTAGTTCATTTAAACACCACAGGCACTCTTAGCATTAGGTTGAAATTGAGGTCAACCAAGTTTTATCCAAGTTTCTCTAGAAATTAATGTTATGTCAGACTCCGCATCAATTTGCAGCTTAACTGGTCTAGCCTCAATTAGTAAAAATTTGTCAACATGCCATAATAAATTATTCAGACCAGCTCCTCCACAAGCACAAGAAAAAGCGCCCAACGAGGATTCTCATGCCAAATATCAAATTCAATCGATCAGGTTACAATGCAGACATCCATCTAAATGACTCGAGCTATGTTCCGACTTTAAGTAGTTGATTTATGGTAAATTATATTCCTACACTAGTTCACAACATCAAGTACACATTAACAGGTAACATTTATGTTTCTCAGAAGCATTATCCTTATATCATATGAATGTTAATGTAGATAGGCTTAATTAGCATCATAAAAACACAACCCCTTAAACTTTCAATTGCATAATAAAGATGTCAAAACTAATGTTTACCATCTGAAGAGTTCCATAATAAACATAAGCTTTTCTATGCATTGAGAAATGTTGTTCATCACCGAAAAGTAAATATGGCGTATTTTCATACTGAGACAGTTATTTCAACAGATAGAAAATAAACCAGATGAAAAACATTCCGTTCATTTGATAAACTGGATAACAGTTAGTTACTGTTCAGTAGACAGAACAACAATTCACAAATTATTCTAATTTCATTGTGTTTTCTCGGAGTACCAAATAGCACTGTAGAAATGGATTTCATCAAGGAATAGATATTATTGACTATCATTAAAGCAGACTTATCAGTGAACATAGAGAAATGAGTTAAAAGTGATGGGCAATCGTTATGATTCAAAGCAACACTTAAGTATCAACATATGCTTACACTTACTTAATAGATCATTTCATATGTATGTTAAAAGTTTCTATGGTTTATAAGAAGACAAATACAGAATTTTAAATCTTAATCTATTACTACCTACTAGTAAGTGATTCATAGCCAAATTAATGATCATTCGAAATACGTGCGGTTTCAATGAATCTGTGATCATTAGTATTATTACTACATTTCCTCTTTTACTGATGTGTCGCATTCTCATTGTCTTATTCATAAGTGCACATGATATCACTTTACTTATTCCTTACACCTCTATGACCTTTAATGAACAAAAGTAACAAAAGCACTTCAATCATCTTATCACATTCACTTTATAATTCGTTATTAACTTATTAAGTCTATTGTTATTATCATTCGTACTAAGTAATCTAGCAATATGGTCTTTCTATTACATCATCTTGGTTATTCCTTATTTGCATTTCCCCATGGAATTAGTACTTTAACAAAATATATTTTCATATATACATATACATACGTTCTATTGTGGGACTCCTCCCCAGTGCGCACCTAGGATCTCACCCCTCGAGATTCGATCGCAGAACATATCAGACTCACTTGCAAACGCTAAACCTTTAGCATATTCCTAAGTATTACAAAGTATCCCGATTGTTTACTTGATTTCAATCGGAACCAGATTTGATATATTAGTTATAGATTATAAGTTAAATGTATGTAGTTCACTTTCTGACTTTATCTAACAATAATGAATAGAAAGTATAACTGGAATATAGAACATCATTGATATTGAATATTATGTTGTTATACAAACACAGAAAAATCAAAATACTTGATCATCAACTATGGAATAAGAACAAATCACAATTGATTGATCACTGGGTGGTGATCAATGTCATGCGTGTCAAGTCCTTATTATTGGTGCAGATCGAGTGCTATCGACCATGTCGCAATGTGGCCACCGGTTCCCTCAAGTTTACAGGTACACCTTGCTGATGAGTGCCAAGTAGCACGAAACCCGGATGCAGGTTTTCCTGTCGACTACCTTCAACCACCATCTAATAAGAACAAGTTGATGAAAGTAAGAAGAACAAGAAGTAAGAATGAAACAAGTTGAAATAAAACATGATAATAATCGGTGAATATGTACTTTGTGTGAACGAGTTGATCAAGATCAGAAATGAACTTTTAACTTCTTAGTTTTTTCTTTTTCTTAAAGAGAAATCTCAATACTCTTGATTAGAGTCATTAGAAATACATTTGTATGCTACTTAGAACATTCAAAGTAATTGGTAAAAGTTGGTTTGTGTTACCATAAATTGAACGCGCTTTTGCTATCATTTTCATAACAAAAAAACTGTCCATTTACACAGACTGTTTTCTAGTTGGTTAAGTACTGATGATAAATTTATTGAGCACATATTTACAGCACATCTCTGTTCACTACAGGACTCGAGCCCAGTATCGTTGTCTTCAAAAACTACCTGGCTACTGAGTCCAGATATCCACTCGCTTGTGCAGTGAGGTGAAGTCAAAAATTCACTTGTTATTGTTTATTTGAATCTTCTCGTTGATGTTTAGGACTGCAATTGGTCAGCCTCTTATTAGCATGTGTGAATACTGTGCGTATTGCGTCGATGGCGTTCGAGTTACAGAGTGAACATCAATTCAGAAATACAGATACATTCAGCTGACGAGTCTCAAATAGGACGAATTGAACGCCAAACTGGATTCCAATCATAACCACTATCCATCTTTGCTAACGATAGAAATACTTTTTAGACTTGTTGGACAGAATAAGGACTGATTTCATAATTCTTCAATCGCCTCATTCAATTAAGAGTCTAAAAGAAAGTGTTCGGCAGTATTATAAGTTAATAATAAGAAATATTCTTGAAGTAATTCAAATAGCCCGTTATGCCATTGAGTAAACATAATAAGGAGAATTGAGCGACGGAAATTTACCTTCCGACGAAAACACTTATTTAAGCTATACATTCGTTATATGGGAAATACATATCTATGGAAGGATGGAACAGATTGCGTCATAAAGTGATTCGAGACTGTAATTATCAGATGAGTTTACGTAGTAAACAAGTGGTAAGAGGAGAATATAAGGATGAATAATAATTATCACTTTCTCCATTTTATTATGTTATTGTCTACAAAATATACTAAGAATGTAAAACACCGATTGAAGATCAACGTACTACAATGTGGGTTTATGGAGGTTGAAGTAATTTATTAGTTAAATTCAAGAATAGATCAAAACTTGAACATCATCGTAAACCTGGATGCACCGGTCAGTATGAGATCACATATCATGTGAAGACTACTGACTGGCTTCAAGATGGATTCCATAGAGTTCTAGAGAGAAGCTGTGATCAGTGCATTTCATCCATGTGTGTTGTAATGCACTTACTCACTGAAGGCAATAGTGGACAGTCGCACAATACCGTGGATTAGTTTAAATTAGACATTAAAACCATTGGATGCCGGCCGACTCAATGGTCTACAGGTCAAGTGTTCGCACGTGAGACCGATGATGCTGGATTCGAATCTCACTGCTGGTGAGTTCCGTACTGTGACGAGACGACCGATTGACGATTCCAGGTTCTCAATGGTTGTCTAACATTCATCGATTCCTGATCTCAATCAAAAATATGACAATCTCCATAGCTCCACACTTAAAACCTTTCAACTGATCAAACTATTTACCATCATACAGTAGTTATTCACCACTTTGATTTCAGTCAATACTCTTAATATGTCATTCTCTTGATTTTAAAGAAGGTGAAAACCAAATGATTCTATGAGTAAACGACCACTCAACTCACTCGAAATTAGATGGCGAATGGTCATAGTGTTCATTCATATTTAGAGTGAGACTTTCTATGCATCGACAGTCAAATGAATTGTTTTCACTTCATTTTATATTTAGAAAAGTATCAATCTTTTCTGAAATGAGAAATTCACTCATTTTACTTCCGTGAATGTATGTAGGTGAAGGTCAGTCACATAAGCACATCATTGGAATGCGATAAGTTCTATTCTAATTAAGATTCATATTACGCCCACCATACAGCATACAGTAAAGAGAATACCATATTGTTTGATTAACGAGATGAAATGAAGTGGTAGACAACAACAAACTATAATCAATGATGTTTCTGTAGACACTTGAGTTCAACAGAAATATGCTCATTAACTAAATGCTCAAATAATTTACACAGAGAATAGAAAATAGTAAATTTTACTTTGAAGATTGTATAGGAAGTAACAGAAATGATAGACGTTGGTGTTTTGTGGGTATTCAATCAGGTAAATCGGACAGAATTCTCAGTTTATCAAATCTTATTCTTACTTGCAAACTATTTGAAAGTCAGTGGTGTTTGTATAAACTAATTGCTCTTTTATACTTGGTCTTAAAATTGCTGACCAGGAAATATCATTTACATCATACGAATTCAGCATAGCGAAATATGCAAGATCATCATTTTGAAGAATTATGAATCCACTTCGTGAATGCCGACATTCTTCGGAAGTCACGAGGTCTATGTCCCAAATGTTGCTGAAATGAGAAGATACAATATGGCAGTTCTCGAAATAAGTGAAGCACATTGAATGTATGCTGTGCAGAAAATAATTAGATTCGAGAAATTCGCTGTTGTACTCTGGTGATGAGTGAAAAAGTGAATTATACGTTCAGCTCTGTCATTACTGACCCTTGTGTATTCTCCGGTACACTAATATATTTTTGCATTCCCTGATATGCATTAAATGTTATCTTAGTGAATGGAATCATGTCATCGATATACAGTTTTTATTACTGAACATGAACTCCCTTCATACTCAATGGAATTCAATGAATACTGAATAAAATAATTTATAAACTTGAAATGTTTATTAAACCTAATCATCATATGAAAAACATCAAGTTTCAATCGACATGAATGTGGACTTATCCTATGAGGAGAAATTGACAATGATTCTATGAGATTAGTTCACTATTCCAATCCACAGGATTTCCATGGATATCAATGACTGATCTAACACTCAGGTAAATTCTTATCAAGCCTTAGTGAATAAGTTATATGACTGCATAACCCTTTTACTATTTACACTGATGATAGTACTAATAAGAAGAACCAATAGTCGTGTGATAACAGACCACATATTAGTGGTACAATTTCATATACAAATGAAGATAATTGTAATGCTGATGAGCCGTTCATTCAACTACATATTGTAATACACGAGGATGTAAAATGTTATTTATTGTCGACAACATTTTGAAGTGCAGAATTCACCTTCACAATAAGAAGGATTACTGTTTGCAAATATAATCAAATCATAAATAGTCTTGGTTTCTTTCACTGAAATTACTATTCATTTACGAAAGTGTAGACTGTTATTCATTCATCAATAATTAATTCATTATCACAATTGATTGATCACTGGGTGGTGATCAATGTCATGTGTGTCCAGTGCTTATTATTGGTGCAGGTCGAATGCTATCAACCACGTTCACATGTGGCCACCAGTCTAGATGACTCGACACTGCATGCACTATTGTGATATTTGATAGTGGTTGGGTGACACGGGATCGAATACGTCAGGGAGCATCAGTTCCCTGAAGATTACAGGTACGCCTTGCTGACGAGTGCCAAGTAGCACGAAACCCGGATCCATGGTTTCCTGTCGACTACCTCCAATCACCATTTAATTAATTCATTATGTTTAGCATAGACTAAATATATTTAGAAATATATATAGAAACAATGCATCATTGACAATCAGTTCATAGATGATTATTGAAAGCAACAGAATGTTTGTTCGTGAATATATGAGCACACATTTTGAAGCAAAAGTTCATAATCACTTAGTGAAGTAAAGTAATACTACTGATATCCAAAAATGGTTATCATCAATAGGGGTGAAGAATTTCAACCGACAGTAGAAAAGTGTCAGCTTAAATGCGTCAATAGCTAGCTAGAAGAATACTGCATAACGACGTGTTCATCTACCAACATGATGATTGGTTAACAATGATCGTATGGCTTTATGAATTTTGATCGTCTAACTGATCACACTTTGAATCATCCAATTAGAAAGAAACAAATTAACACTTTAAAATCTATATAAACTCAACAAGATCTAAGAAGAATTATTATCGTTTTGGACAATATGATGAGGTGAGTGTTGACTGTACAGTTGAGACAAATGAGCGTGTTATATGAATTTCAATGTGATCCAATGAGATAACGTTGTTTTGTTCATCTGAACTATTTCAGATATACTTTTTCATCTGGCCAGTTCATACTGCTCAGTTTGGTCATAGTAATAATTTCAACATTTTTTGATTGTCATGAAATTTGTGAGAATCGTGAACTAGAGAATTATAGCAAATTAATTTTTGGAAACGACTCACATGAATACGTAAGTAATCAGTCTGGTTATAATACACATGTTCAGTCTCAGCATTATTACTATTTCCAGACAATCCGCCGTAATCAGCCTTCTCCAGTTGTAGACGAAATGTCTGTAAAATTGGCTGCTGACGAGGTGAGTTGATCTCAGTTTGTAATGAAGGTATTAATTCATATGTTTGTATATTTTCAGGAAATCCCTCTGAAATTCCCGTTTAAATTCTATGGCACAAACGTCAGTGAACTAAAGATGCACAGTAGTGGTAAGAGAATGATTTTCTTCGAACACAAATTGTTACTGAGTTTTACTTATTCACACGGTTCATACAATTCAGTTTAGTCTCCAGTTTATTCCAAAGTGTTTCGTTCATTCACTGCAGATTGTCAATCAAATTACATATTTTCATTCAATAAACACAGGTACAATAGAAATGAAAAGAAAAGATTTATTGGGAACGATTTACACTACCCTACAAAAGGGTGGGGTGCCTGAATATCAGATTTCGAATCGGAGTGAGTTATTTAATCATCCATTGATATTTTGTCTTCTTTTGTATTTCGCACTTTCTTTTTTGCGTAAACGATTCATTACTTAACTTGGTTATTTCATGAAAACTCAGCAGTTCACAGTGATTATTTTGTTTCTATGATTCGGTAGCCTAAAATGTGTTCACAGCACGTATTACTGTTTAATGAAAACGTTAAATAAAACAGTGATTTACTTTCGAAATAGGCACTAATTGATTGAGCATAGATAACAGATCTAATGATGCAGTCACTTAAGTGAAAACCACCTGCTCTACTATCTGTTCAAACTACCACAAAACAGACATCTCACCACTGTGACACTTCGTGGTAGATTCAATGAATTGAATCTAACTACAGCTTCAACAATAAGCAATGTTGTGTGGGAAATCACTTTGCATTATTGAAGCACGTGAACTGTCATGTTATGTGCGATGTCCTCTAAATCTTTTCTGTCACTTACTTAGTTCTTAAACGTTTGGTGTCTCTCGTCACATTTTCTTGATTATCATATTCGTATGATCATGAAGTTAGAACTGATGCGCTTTCTTAAACGTCTAGTCAACGAACAATCATTGACAACCTGCTAGTACAACATGATTGATTCGAACCGAAACAAATAGAACATAAAAATGAATTTAATTCACTCGCTCTGTTATCAGGATTAATGACATTGGAATAGCATTTCCGCATAATAGCTAGGTAAATAGAGAAAAAACTGATTCATTGGAATAACAGGATCTCGGAAAATAATTTCGTATGTGCATCGTCGGTAGGATATCAAAGGTATCTTAGTTAACCAAAATATTTTAGAACCGACGTTTCAGAAGTAACATATTGTTCTCAATTGTCGACATTGAAATGTTCATCTCGTCGTTGAAATAATAATAATAATAATAAGGATCCTTCAAACTCTCATTTACTTGAACTGGTTTATTTAAATGTTGAAAAGAAGATGATAGCTGGTGTCCAAACTCATTCTGTGTTGAAATGCATGTTTTTTTAAAAGGAGCGGATATTCAGAATGCAGATGTATAAACACAACTTATTTTTCCTTTCATTATTTCAGAGGAATTATTAGCTGTCCGAAGCATTTTTCACCGAAACGTTGATGGTAAAAGTATGTATCCATTAAATGACTGTTTGAAAACATGTGACATATTAACACTTACACCATCATTCCTTGTAATTACTCACACGTTTTCCATTCGGCAAGAGTAACCGAATTCTTTTCAAAAATTGACTGACGTAATAAAACGTGAACATTCTGAAAACTTAGACGGAAACTCTATATGGAATCCACGGATTGTTTGAACACATTGATTGAGACCTGAAGAACAGTTGAAATCAGCACGAACATACTACATTTGACGAGTAATAGATGGATTATTGTGGACAAATCAAGTCACAGTCTCATTCCACTTGTGGACAGACGAATACAGAGATTCATCTTCGTTGACATGCTTTAAAGAAACATGATGAGAAGTCTGTGTATAAAAATAGGTACATCTGTGTGCATTGCAAAGCCAATTCTGTGAACATCCCGTTCATTTAAACATTTACTCAATACACAGTCATTCTTATATATTGATATAGTATATTATTCTTTCAAATTATGAGATTGTTCAGACGATATATATATAAGGCTATTCAATTCTCATCTTTAACAGATATTGTGATCAGAGTCATCTGATCGACTGATTTACCCATGTGTTACACAAACAATTAAATTGCCAAGTTCTCGTTGTAAACAAACAGTCCACGGCTCACGTCATGTGTACTTAAAGTCGATTGTTTCATGAGTGATTATAGATAATATTGCGTCAATGCGAATATATATCCACAAGTATCAGATCTCATTAGAGGCTTGAAGATTTATTGTTTTAATATGAAAATAAGAGTGTAGCGTACCCTTGACAAATAAGCATCTAACATTCATCTTGAAAGATGCATTCTTGTTTCATTTACATAATCCTCTTACTTACTTATTTACCTACGCCTCGTACTCCTCGAGGAGAGCACAGGTCGCTCACCAGCACACTCCATCTAACCCCGTCGTCAGCAATCCTTTCCACATCTTTCCAGTTGTTATTCATCCTTTTCATATGTGCTTATATTTCACAACGTAATGTGTTCTTTGGACTTCCGCTTTTCCGTTTCCCATCAGGATTCCAAGTTAAGGCTTGCCTCACGATGCCGTTTGATGATTCACGTAATGCATGTCCTATCCATTTCCATCGTCGTTTCCTAATTTCCTCTTCAGCTGAAGGCTGGTTTGTTCTTTACCACAGAAGGCTGTGCTGATGGTATCCGGCCAATGGATGTTGAGTATCCTGTGTAGACAACTATTTATAATTACTTCAACCTTCTTGATGATAGTTGTAGTGGTTCTCGAAGTTTCAGCTGCGTGCAGTAGAACTGCCTTGACGTTCTTATTGAAGATTGGGTATTTGATATGAACTGATGGACAGTTGTTTTGAGCTCCATATGTTGTTCAATTGGAGGAATGCTGTCCTTGCTCTGCCAACCCTCGCCTTTACGTCTGCATCTGAACCTCCATTATTAATCGATGATTCTTCTCAGGTACATGAAAGATTCCACATCTTAGAGAGATTCTTCACGAATTATGATTGAGTGGTTGTCCTCGGTGTTGTGATAGGAGGACTCCGGTTCTTACTTGGAATGCATCTGTCAGCTGTCCTCCATGCACCAATTTGCACTGTAGTCCGTCTGGTGAGTTCCAAATAATATTGATAATCTTCTCAGGAACTGAGGATTGTCGAAGAACATCCTCCTGTCTTCTCTGTCAAATGCCTTTTCATAATCAATGAAGTTGATGTACAGTGTCGAGTTTCACTCAAATAATTGTTCGACGATGATCCGTAGTGTCTCAATTTGGTCTATGCACGATCGATCCTTACGGAATCCAGGCTGTTGATCTCGAAGTTGGGCGTCTACTGAGTCTTTCATCCGGTTCAGCAACACTCTGTTAAAGACTTTCCCTGATACTGACAGTAGTTTGATGCATATGTAGTCCTCACATTTGCTCACATCTCTTTTCGTTCGTATCTTGATGAGTTTCCTTTCTTTTCAGTCCGTCGGTCTGTCTGTGCTTCTCTGATGTTCGTTGGATTCAATATAGCTGGTCTATTCAACAGTTCCTCAAAGTACTCTACCTATCTATTCCTCGATTCCTGAATCTTGATGATTGTCTTTTCTTCTTTGTCCGGTCTCTTTGGTTTAGTATATTTCCCTGCTAGTTTCTTCGTTGTATCGAACAGTTGTTTTATATTTCCTTCTCTTGCAGCTCTCTCCTCTGTCGTTGCAATTCTTCCAAGTATTTCTACTTGTCGGCTTTAATACTCTTCTTTACTTGCTTGTTTGCTTCTGTGTACTCAACTTGTGTCTTGACTATCTCACATCTTCTATTGTCCTGCAGATTTTTTGTTGACGCGAATATGATCTATCTGGTTTTCTGTGGTGTGGTGCGGTGAGATCCATGTAGCTTTGTGTATACAATTGTATGGAAATATTGTGCCAACTATGAACAATTTGTTGGATGCACACAGATTTACAAATCTCTCCCCATTTTCGTTTCTCCCTCCCAGTCAATCCATGTCGTCTCACGATATCTTCATATCGGGTGTTGTCTATTCCGACTTTCGCGTTTAGATCTCCCGGTCTCGGGAGCGTTAGTAATTTTAGGAGAGCTACAGGCAGAGTTGCATGGCGTGCAGCAGATTATATTTACTTCGAATTCAAGTAAATAAATCATTTGGGATAACACGGTAAATATCTGCCTAAATCTGATCACTGTGTGGGTAGACACATACAATGTCACATCTGACAATAACATGTTCATCATAAATTCCTGAAATTTTAAATAACGACGGTCTTCTTGTTGCAGATGTTGAATTGAAGGTGTTAAATCTCATACATCCGAGCGGGAAGATATCTCTTTATTATGAGAACGTAAGTCGCACAATTGAATAGTACGGTTGTTTTGTTTCAAATCCTTCAGATTGTTCCACTATTTAATGCAATTCAATACAGTCGAATGCATCAAGATACATTGAAGACGACAGAACGAGATCAACATTTGTTCATGTGCATACAGACTATGTGAAACCAATAACAATCCTTTTGTGACACACTTTATTCTAGCACTTTTATAAAAGGGTGAATGGTAAGGAGTCAACTGAAGATATTCCGGTGTCTTCGCGCCGACTAAGTACAAACAGTGTACGTCAGAGTACTACTGTTATGAACAAGAACATGAGTGAGAGCAATCGAATATATTTGATAGGAAATTACAGAACTTGTTAATAAAATCTAACAATCATATAGTAAATGCTTAGTTTGCAAAATGTCCATCAATTGTCTTAAAATTACTCAGACTGCATTGTTCTTGCATTTTCATACAAATTGCATTCTGTTTTCAATCTTTACTGCTCGATCCTCTTGTCTCTCTGGTCCCAGACATTCTGTTCCTGCCTAACGTCATATAATTCTTATATGCATGTAAGTAGCCCACACCACACTACAAAGGGACAATTATATATTGTCAAGCTTCGTTACGTCTTCTGAAGATCAGATGTTTGAATAGTTCACTCTTGCATGTGTGTAACTGTTCTAATGTCACACTTTATTAATTCACCCATTCGGAATACAGGCAGCCAGGATGGGCTTTTAAGATGAAAAGTGTCATGTGTGTTGAACTGAATCAGTTTTTATTGTTTCGAGATAATCAGAACACATTATGGGAACCATTCGCCAGCGAAATGAAGTGAGCACATCAACACAACCACGCCACATGACTACACATTCACGTGCAGCAACATTTCAGTTATTCACAAGCACATTTCTATCAACCGACGTGGATATTCATCTCACAGTATATCACCTCATTCCATGATAGATAGATAGATCGTTCATCTAACTTCTCTGAAGTTAACAAATGAGGTGAGTCAGAATAAGTTTGTAGACTAGATGGAACATAGTTCTAAGGAAACTGAGACGATCAGCATGCTTACTGTGAGTATGATAATTTGTCTTTGTTTAGGATTATGTAAACGACGACACATTACTTCAATGGTTGGTTGATTTTGTGATAGGTGTTAGTGTGTCGACAGATTTTGACTCAGACATCCATTACATCTTTTCAGGTTTCTGAGGAAATCGGGGAAAATGAATTGGAATCGTTCGTTTACGGTCAATTCCTGTGTCAAGTAGGAGGTACCAAATGTCATTTATATTCTGATTTACACTGAAATACATGAACAACCATCTGTTAGACTAATGTTACTTTCTTTTTGTAACTTATTTTCTGTATATCAACACATGTCATGTCACATGAGATAAAGAGTCATTGGATATTTGGAGGAATATTTCGCATATGTTTACCGATTCACTGAACCAGATAGGGATATATGAACGACGAAATTAGGTAGATGATACAGCCATTATTTTATTCACTCACTCACTCACTGTTCAATTCGTCAAACCTGTAGTCCTTATTCTTATACTACTCAATACAAAAGGAAGCATATTTTGTCAAACAGGACTCATAGTTGTTTTACACAATGCTGAAACTTCACGCTACGCTTCAATGGTGGTTGAAAGATGAAGCTGAGTTCCAAGGCAAGCGTTTAGTGTGAGTGATTAGGTTGGATGCAGTCTTTATTGATTGACTATTGGAAAGTGCATTAAACATTTGGTCAAGAGTTACCTGATGATCTGTTGAAATGTGTTGATGAGTCGTTTCACAGTAAACCTCAATGTTGATAATTTGTGAAATTATTTCTAACGAGTTAAACATATTTTTTAAAGACGTTGCACTGACACGCGTATAACACAAATCAGAAACTTAACGACATCATTTTTCATTTACTGGTTAGACGATGATCACTTTCGAAACCAAAATTGATTTAAAGCATATTTCGTGAAGACGCTGTTTGACCATCATTGTATTCATGATAAGATATTAAACTGTTTCTTATTTTGATTGCTCCTTATACGAGCAAACACATTGTTATACATAAAATGGAAATCAATATTTTAAGTGTCTTTTTCTGTAAACCTTATTTGAACAAGTACCGATATTTGCTGTTATTACTGTTCCTCGAAATTGGATCAAAACTAAAACTTTGGTCGAGTATGAAGTTGCCGGAGGTATTTTCAACCTTATTTTATCACAGTTGACTATTCTCACACTTGGTTGCACAATTTCTATTTCATAAAATTGAAGAGTTCATGTATAATTTTGGTCAGTTATGAAATGATATTTAACCATCAATCTCAAATCTCGTCACATCAAACGTCTATTCACTGTTGAATATTTAAAATGATTAGAGACACATTTTGAACCACGATAAAAGTCATCACTTTGATGAAATTTACTTAGACAAAATGCCACAAAACGATAGATCTGATGATATAAGTCTGTCAGTTTATTTTGCATTGACTTGACAGTGTCATTTATTTTTTTCATTTGGACCAAATGATAGTGAATTTCCACGAGGTGTCGGAATCGTGGAAACGCTATGGAATTTTAAATATGTTGAATGCAATAGCATAATTTCCAAAATCTTTACTTTATCCTACTCGACCGGTAAATTGAAGGTGTATACAAGTTACTTGTCAGATTTTAATTTATCACTGTCAGGAGATATTAATACAGTATCAAATATACTAACGATTTTCATGGAATGAATACGTTTTCTTTTTCGTGAGTACTTACAGTGAATAACCACAATCACTGTTCAGTTCATCATGTGTCAGACTGTTGAAATAACATTTCGACAACTGAGAGAATCATTCCATAATCTATTGTTCAGATCGACGTCAATATTCGTTGAATAAAGTATTATCTATTATGGATGACTTTTCATGAATTAACTAGACTGATGTGCGATCTGAAAGCACACAGGATATATAGTATGGCCATATAGTTTGAAACTTTCCACCACAGTAGATTGACTGAAGTCTGTTCAAGAAAAACGTCAACGATGAATTGATAAACAACGTTACTTTCCTCTTTTTTGTTCGATTGAATTCACATTATTGAAAATGTATTTTCTGTCTTTGAACAACTGACTTTCTTGCACCGATTTCCAAGTGGTCTGTTTGAGTGAGTTTTCAACTTTATTGACCACTTTTCATATTAAGGCGTGGTATACAACCCATCTTTCAGTCATTAAACTGACATCATGGAATGAAATTCCACAAACATCAAGTGCTATACGCCTTGCTGAACGCTTGACAGCACAGTATGTACATTCCTGAAGGTCGACAGTCAATGAAATCCACGAAATTTGCTCGTCAAAACTCATCGTTCATTATTGAACGTAGTTTTGTTCAACATCAACATGATGTCGTCAAATGTGAGTGACATTGAAAGTGTACTGAATTTCGCGTTGCGCAATATGATGACAAACTCACAGTGAATGAAATAGTCACTCAACTGCGAAATTACCAAAATATCATTGAGTTATAGTTACATGTTTTTTTTAATTCACCAATGTTTTCTTCGATAACTTGTAATGCGATCACCTTATTGTTTTCAACAAAGATTGTCCGAACCACAAGTCGATTAAAGCATGTCGAGACGCAAAAATCTTGAACACACCGTGTATGTGGTGTGAACATGCCAATATGTGCATTACCAGTAATGATAACGATACTCACAAAATCAATGGTTGCCAAAATAAAGTAAGTAATCGGTAGGCTTCACAGGTTGTATTCAGTATCAGCATATTTGTAAATCTATTTACTCGGAAGAACATTCTATTGCGTTGTTTAACACTGATGCCTGGAAACATATCAATTTTTCAGCTCATAGAATGTGAACAGATTTCCGATATCCAATATGAAACCGTAAATCTACGAAAACCATTGAAACATACCGATGAAAACAGTTTGAATGATAAAGCGTAATCTGTTGAAAATTGTGTGGCATGATTAAGTGATTAGTTCAAGTTCCCAGAACTCTCATAGTTCAAGTTCAGAATAAGTATTTCTGATTCCTTGTTGAGAAATGTGTATCCTGTATGAACTGCATCAACAAAACCGACAGTTATACATTTGTTGAATAATATTGAGATTGTGATAAGATATGACATCCAGGAAACAAATTTCATCACACAAATATTAGTCGTTTGTCGATTGTAGGATAATGTGTACTTATCACATTGACTGTCAAATCGGTAGCAGATATCTTAAATCATTACTCATTGATCACACAGTACAGAAGTAAATTATGTAACTATTAGTTGAATTCACTTGTGTCAACAATACTGAAAATACTGTATATTGAATGATGAAATATTTATTATTCGGTTATATTGCCACTATTTCATTCTTCTGAAGAGCTCGATTGTCGACGTTTCTGGAGAACAAGCACTTATCGAAGAAAAAGAAGAAACAACTCCAACAGTAAATGAAGCTGACTTAAGAAATGAATTGAGGCAGACTACTGAAAACACTGAAACTCATTTGGTAAATATTCGATATTGAGTAATTATTGTACTGTTTTGCTTTTTCAGAATGTGACTACAGATACGACAGAGGATGAAGAGCAAAAGAGGTCTCGCAATTACTCGTATATTATCGTACCGGTTGTTGTCGCATTCATTGTCGTATGCAGTGGATGTGTCATAGGGTTATGGTTTTACAGAAAGAAGAGAAGTATGCCATGATTCGCACAAACGCCTTCTTATTTGTTGTTTTCATCAAGCTGAATCTGTTATTTTCCTTTTTCATTCTATTGAAAACACTTTCGATTATGTCAATCATTTCAATAAATTGCTGATTGTTTCATGGAAATACACACAACCTTCATGATTGTTTGTAGAATATAAATTATGGTTTTCTGTATTTACGTGATTGTTTTCATTCGGTGAAAACTGATTAGTTTTACAAGAGTTTACAGCATTCCACTTGTGAATTAACAGTATCGTGTATACGTGATTATGTGACAATTGTAATCAACAATGAATCCGTTGTGAATGTCCAGTTTGATGAAGTCTAACCACTGAAAAATATCATTTGAAACTGTCGATGTTCGTTGTTTGAAACTGAAATGTCAGAATACCGCATCAACATTTAACGAGGCACCTCATTCCTCCGTTATTCGATTATTCACTGTTTAGTAAAAGCTTGATGACAGACTATTGTTAATTAGGTGTTATGAATGCTGATTATGAAATAATTCTAGAGGATTCAGCTGACACTCAAGTAATACTGAGGAAAGATATAGGTTCAATAGATTAGTAACAGTCCTGTCGTAGCATTGCTAAATAAGATGAAAGATATTTTAAAAAAGCACACTGTAATGTAAATAATCGATCCTAATCTCAAGGAGATATGGGAAAACATTCTACAGAGAATGTATTGGTTGTTGTAATGTTTTTGTTGATGTTAAGGACTGGAAAATAATCAGTATTTTCAGGTTATATATGCACCACTTGCGAGTAACCTCGTAATTGCTATTAGTTCGCAAATAATATAAGCGGAGTTGGATGGCGGTCATTAGTGGAATCCAGGACGCGTGTCTCTTCATCCCATTTGTGACTCGTCAGCTGGCTGCACCTGTATCACAGAGTTGGTGTGTCACTGTGGTACTCGGACTCAGTATTGTTTACTTCGAAAATCGTCGCGTCATCCCCTAAGCTACTCAGCATGGATAACCACTAACTTCTACACACAGCTCCAATACACCATAATTAGGTGAACACGGATTAATAAATGATTGTCCTGTCGCAAACTGCATTCTCGGAACTCATATCTTCTTCATGATCCTGAATGCTTAAATTGTGACAAAATTGGATACATTATGTCGGTATATTAGACTTATGTTCATTATGCTATTAACGATACCAGTCGGCGTTATTAAATTCCAATAAGATTGGAGCCTCTTAAGATCATATTTCGCTTTTATCCACGATTTTGAATGCGCTTTACATATGTGAGAGCAATTAAATATCTCTTTTTGTTCATTCCGTAATTCCATTGTTGACACAGGCACTATACCGTCAATCATTTCATTCGAACTTTGTATTTAGAGGGGCACTAACCTGACTTGGTCTCACTAGCTTTCAAATACGATTCTGATGCTTTGATTAAAACCTTCATAGCCTCCTGTGGTAAGTGCTATGATGGGATAAGAATTCAGTCTTTTACATTGAATCCCCGTTTGTTGAGACACACACGCACCACAGTTGAAGCTGAAAATATTCCGAGTCACAGTGATTGTTCTAAAGTGTTCGGCAAAGCTGACTTCTGTGCGAAAATGTAGCCAGTGTAGCAGCAGTCTCGGCATCAGTAGATCTCAGCATACACAAGGAAAAATCCAACATCGTCAAATGCAACACCGAGGACAACCACTCAATCATAATTCGTGAAGAATCTCTCTAAGATGTGGAATCTTTCATGTACCTGAGAAGAATCATCGATGAATAATGGAGGTTCAGATGCAGACGTAAAGGCGAGGGTTGGCAGAGCAAGGACAGCATTCCTCCAATTGAACAACATATGGAGCTCAAAACAACTGTCCATCAGTTCATATCAAATACCCAATCTTCAATAAGAACGTCAAGGCAGTTCTACTGCACGCAGCTGAAACTTCGAGAACCACTACAACTATCATCAAGAAGGTTGAAGTAATTATAAATAGTTGTCTACACAGGATACTCAACATCCATTGGCCGGATACCATCAGCACAGCCTTCTGTGGTAAAGAACAAACCAGCCTTCAGCTGAAGAGGAAATTAGGAAACGACGATGGAAATGGATAGGACATGCATTACGTGAATCATCAAACGGCATCATGAGGCAAGCCTTAACTTGGAATCCTGATGGGAAACGGAAAAGCGGAAGTCCAAAGAACACATTACGTTGTGAAATATAAGCACATATGAAAAGGATGAATAACAACTGGAAAGATGTGGAAAGGATTGCTGACGACGGGGTTAGATGGAGTGTGCTGGTGAGCGACCCGTGCTTTCCACGGGAAGTAACAGGTGTAGATAATTTGCCGTTCATTGTGGCCAATCTAAATACTAATTCCCTCTTTTCGGTTCAAGTTGCTCTCCAGCCATGTTCCATGAAGTGATCTGTGATGTAGTCAGTGATGTAAAAGGCGTTGACATTTTTTCAATTGATTTCAATATTTTCGGTTCTCATAAAAGATATCATGATCAGTGACTCACTATTTCCTTACGTTGTCTGCTTGAAAAAGCATTTGCCGTTTATTCAAATAATTGTTCATTTCATATATTTGGTATTGAGCGTCTTGGATATTAGGCTGATGTCAATGGTTATAGACAAGATATGAAGCGACAAGTTTCACTTACAGCTTACCCATCCCCAAAATATCCCACACAATTACGCACATTACTAGGTGCTTTTCGTTACTGTTCGCTTTTTATATCCGATTTTGTTTATCGCATAATCTCGCTACTTTGAGACTTGACATATGTACTATGGAATATGCATACATACTGTGAATGTACACAGAATAATCGATAACAGACTGTTACGGACACATATGCGGTAAAAATATTTGTGTACGGAATAGTGAACAGACAATATCAAGCATAAGTTTTCTCTGACTGTCAAATGCTCCCCAAACATTGATATTCTATGATGAAATTGTTGCTATCTTAACCGCTGAAATCCACTTCATGTGATGACTAGGGACTGGTTTCTAGATGGATTCCATGGAGTTCCAGTGAGAAGCCGTGACCAGTGGATTTCATCCATGTGTGTTGTAATGCACTTACTCACTGAAGGCAATAGTGGACAGTCGCACAATACCGTGGATTAGTTTAAATTAGACATTAAAACCATTGGATGCCGGCCGACTCAATGGTCTACAGGTTAAGTGTTCGCACGTGAGACCGATGATGCTGGATTCGTATCTCACTGCTGGTGAGTTCCGTACTGTGACGAGACGACCGATTGACGATTCCAGGTTCTCAATGGTTGTCTAACATTCATCGATTCCTGATCTCAATCAAAAATATGACAATCTCCATAGCTCCACACTTAAAACCTTTCAACTGATCAAACTATTTACCATCATACAGTAGTTATTCACCACTTTGATTTCAGTCAATACTCTTAATATGTCATTCTCTTGATTTTAAAGAAGGTGAAAACCAAATGATTCTATGAGTAAACGACCACTCAACTCACTCGAAATTAGATGGCGAATGGTCATAGTGTTCATTCATATTTAGAGTGAGACTTTCTATGCATCGACAGTCAAATGAATTGTTTTCACTTCATTTTATATTTAGAAAAGTATCAATCTTTTCTGAAATGAGAAATTCACTCATTTTACTTCCGTGAATGTATGTAGGTGAAGGTCAGTCACATAAGCACATCATTGGAATGCGATAAGTTCTATTCTAATTAAGATTCATATTACGCCCACCATACAGCATACAGTAAAGAGAATACCATATTGTTTGATTAACGAGATGAAATGAAGTGGTAGACAACAACAAACTATAATCAATGATGTTTCTGTAGACACTTGAGTTCAACAGAAATATGCTCATTAACTAAATGCTCAAATAATTTACACAGAGAATAGAAAATAGTAAATTTTACTTTGAAGATTGTATAGGAAGTAACAGAAATGATAGACGTTGGTGTTTTGTGGGTATTCAATCAGGTAAATCGGACAGAATTCTCAGTTTATCAAATCTTATTCTTAAATGCAAGCTTTTCAAAGGCCTTCGTTTTATCAGGCGAATTCAAGAAAAGCGATCAAACGCCATACATCATCTTGTTGGAAAGTGTGCAGCTGTTTTCATAATTGGTCTAGAGTGGCTGGTCATTAACTACCTACTGTCCTTTTACATAGAATACGATTAAAGTGATTTGATAAACAATCACTTTAAAAACAATAATAATAACTCATTCATAAATTTGGATGCTCATTATCTATGTAGTTTCAACTATTTATTCATTTATTCAATCCATCCAACAGAATCATCAAGTGGATGATATGCCATCATGTATGGACTATGGTTATGTTAATAGACTTTTCACTAGCCAATAGATGACCACTGATTAATGTTATTCCAATATTTCATAGTTCCAAACAATCTGTCACTCAACATCATTCTATTGTTGATGACTAAGTTGAATTATCTAAAACGTCTCAATCCTTATAGGCAAAGATGGATAGCGGCTGGCAGTGGGATCTAGTTTGACACACGTTTTATCCTATTTGGAACTCGTCAGCTGGATGCACCTGCATCTCAGATTGAGTGTTCACTCTGGGACTTGCGTCAAACTCCATCGTATTATCCACTTAGCTAATAACATCTGATAGTCACTTGCTTGTACAATCAGGTGAAGTTTACATTCTCTTTTCTATTGTTCGTCTTAATCTTCTCAATAAGAAACTAGTCACTTGCAGTCTTAAACATCGATGGGAAGACTCAAACGAACAATACAAAATGAACAAGAATAATAATAATAATAAGACAATTGATTGAATAATGTACATTCAACCTGGAATATTGAAATGAACAATCTGTAATCCACTTATTTAAAGAAAAGATCACTGTGAGTTGGAACGAATGAATATTTGAAGGAGGAGATCATTGTTCAATATCACAGAAGTAGAGAAGAAATAGTTTCATTGTTTTCCAATAAGACAATTGCACTAAAACTCATTAAACAGTGTCTACGTTGTTTCTTATGTATATCAGAGCAATTCAAATTGTTACATGTGTTTAGTTAGATAGTTAGTTATGAAACAAGTTTACTCATAAAACGGTTTATTCAGTCTTTAGAAATGACTGCAAATGGATAGACGATTTGTTAATGAGAAATGAATTGTCATGTGGATATTAACAAGAAATGAAAGTAATGAATTGTTCAAAGACGGAATTGTGTTCTGAAACAGTTGAATATCTTAATTAAGTTATCCACCTGAACGAAGTTTAGTTTCAGCTCACATCATGAACTGACTTTCAGTTAAACAACCATTGAAAAGTATGAAGTATTAGACAGATGTTTGGTGGTGATATGGAACTCTTAAAGAATGTGTAGGAAGCAATTTCCCACAGATTCAACTCTAAACTAATCTCTAGCCTGTCGAGTACAGAGTCTTGGTTTGGCCAAAGTCAGAACAAGTAAGCTATTTGGCTATATAAACTTTATCTGTTTCTAAAACATAAATTAACATCGTTAGTGTGCAAACGAACAGTACAGTCTATTAATACAAAGAAAAACAGAGACAGATAACATACCGAACAGTAGCTAGAGAATAGGAAAAATGAGTCAACAAGCCAAAATTGTCTTACAATAAACATTAAACTGTGATTGGTTAATAAAAAGATACAGTCGTACAAGGTCAAAAGGAGTTAATGTGGTGGTGGGCGTTTCCCTTTATTATTGGTGGGTTCGTTTATCGATCACATTTTACACTCCCCCCGAAACGCGCACCACGTCCATTGTCCAGGGCCGTCGTCGCCGTCAGACAACCGGCTTCTTCCAGCAGACATAGGCTTCGCACATCTCTGACGATTTCTTCGTTTGAAGTTCTCAACTTTGCCGTACGGACTCGTCCGTCCGGGCCATAGCTTACTTGCTCGACTATAGCCTTAGGCCATAGACCTCTATTCATTTCGACGTTACTAACGAGGACTAAGTCACCCGGTTGTAAGTTCTTGTGTAAGTCCAACCATTTGTCTCTTGCTTGGAGAGTCGGTAAATATTCTTTTATCCATCTATTCCAGAATGCGGTGGTTAGTCTTTGAGCTTCTTTCCATCTTTTGTTGTATAATAACGTCTTATCCACCGAAGCATCGGCGAATGATAATTTTTTATGAATCAACAACAACTTGTTCGGAGTAAGAGCTTCTAGGGTACCAGGGTCATCTGTCATCTTAACCAGAGGTCTGTCATTCAGTGTCCGTTCCGCCTCAGTTAAAAAAGTTTGCAGAGTTTCATCGGTCAACACGTTTTGGAATAAAAGCACTCTTAAGATTCTTCTAATTGATCTTATGATGCGTTCCCACACACCACCTCGATGACTTGCTCTGGGTGGGTTAAAACGCCACTCACATTCTCGTTCTTTAAGATGGTTTTCTATTTTATTAGTATTCCAGGAGCGTATAATCTGTCTCAAACTGACATCTGCACCTCGGAAGTTTGTGCCGTTATCGCTGAAAATACGTTTTGGACATCCTCTTCTGGCAATAAATCTTGATAATGCGCATAGAAATGAATCCGTATCTAAAGAGTAGGCCATTTCGATGTGAACGGCTCTAATAGATAAGCAGGTGAATAAACAGCCATAACGTTTCTCGACAACTCTACCACGTTTGGCATAGAACGGTCCGAAGTAATCCACGTCTACTTGACTAAAGGGTGGTGAATGAGTCTCTACTCGGTACTCCGGCAACGGTGCCATTAATTGGGAACATGGTTTGGGATAAAGTCTTCTACATAAATAGCATCGTTTTAGAACCTTCCGAACAGTAGAATATCCTCTAACAATCCAATACTTCTCACGAATACTACTCAGAGTTTGAGTAACTCCAACATGTGCGTTAATTACATGATAACGCATTATAATCATATCTGTAACAAAATGATTATTAGGAAGAATAATCGGATATTTGGTTTCAAATGGTAAACATGATAACTGCAAACGTCCTCCCACGCGGATTTTGCCTTCAAACATAAAAGGGTTGAGATTTCTTATAGAACTTTGACGAATTAATTTTTTTCTCCTGTTCACCTCGTCCATTGCTTCTTGACCTTTTTGCTGTCTAAAAGCGTTTTCTCCGAGCGTCAACGGTGAGCTGTTTAGAATTCTTTTTTCGGTCGGGTACGCGACACTTTGGACTAGTTTAATTATGGCACTCTTCGAATTTTCGATATCCTCAGCACTTAGCGCGCCTAAGGTTAGACGATTTCCGTTCCTCTTGTTTAACATATTATTGATAAACCGTCTGCAGTATGAAAATACCCTTAGAAGTCTGGACCACGACTTGCACGTACGAAATCGATCTAGGAACTCATCATCGTATCTTGGGAGTCCGAAATCCTCTGTCAATACATGGGCTATAGTGTTCTCAATCTTTTCTAGGTTAGGCCACTTATTTTCTTCCTCCCACAAGAATCTCGGCCCTTGTAACCACTCACTTACCTTAGCTTTATCATTTAGTGATAATCCACGAGACGCGTGATCTGCAGGATTCAATTTACCTTTCACATATCTCCATTGGCTTGGCGTAGACAACTCGTGTATAGTTTCTAACCTGTTACTCACAAACCTTTCAAACCTCTTAGTCGTATTTCTTATGCAATGAAGCACAACTGTCGAATCGGTCCAATAAATAACTGACGAAATGGGGATACTTAACTGTTCCCTTACATGCCTTCCAATCTTAGCACACAAAACACAGGCCGTTAATTCCATTCTGGGTATAGTAACAAGTTTTAGAGGAGCAACCCTAGACTTAGCTAGCAAGAATGAACAATGGATCTGACCAAAAACACTTTTATAACGAATATACGCAACAACACCATACGCAAGCTCGGAGGCGTTGGCAAAACAATGAATTTGCGCAGATGATGGTTCAAACCCTGGTTTCAAACACCTTGGTATTCTTAGGTGGTCTAACCGTTTTATATGTCTACCTTTCAAACAGCTAAGTCTACGTTCTGCTAATTCTCTGTTATTAGGTAACTTGTGGTTGTGCCTCCAAGGTAGAGCTATTTGATAGTGCCCGTTTAACCTTTGTACTGAATGTGATATAGCACTGAGTGCTATACGATCTTCTACAGACATCGATATAGTATGACTAAATGGATCTTTGAATTCATTTGAGTACAACTGTTCGAACTTATCCTCTAATTCCTCTTTAGCTGAGAGGTGATTGAGTACACGATTGCTTTTACAGGGTTCCCCATAGGAACCGAACAGCGTCCAACCTAATGGAGTCTTCACGGCGAATGGTTCATTCGGCTTTCCAGTTCTTACCTCTTTCATTTCGTGTACACTCGGTGCATTGCACCCGATCAACAGTTCGACATTCTCATCCTCTACTCTAGGAAAACTTATGTCTTTTAAATGCGTCCAGGATTTCATTTGAGACGTCGTTGGTACCGTCCTGCGCAACATAAGTAATCTCTCGACTGTCCATACGTTTGGAATTCTAAATGACGAAGACGAGTCTAAGGATGAAACCTCTAGTTGAACCTCTTTACACTGAATTGTGGAATGGTTATCCAACGTTTTCAACGAAATCGTCTTAGGCTCTCCTTCTAAATTCAACCTTTTAGCTAGATCTTCTGTAATAAGAGAGGCATCCGACCCACTATCCAAGAAGGCGCAAGTCTGTGCTACCTTTTCTCCACTTCTTACCAGTACAGGCACTATTGCGAATGCTGCTTGTTTCTGTACACTCTCTACACTTTTCTCCGTACATAGCTGGGTGTTAATGTGTGCATCAATATTAATATTCCTTGGTTCTTCCCGCAACTCATGTAACAGGGTATGGTGTCTCCAGCCACACCCTTCGACAGCACACGACCTCGGCGATCGACAGTTTTTTGCTACGTGGTTTGCCTTCAGGCATACATTACACAACTTGTGTCTAAGAACGAATTCCTTCCTTTCTCTAACATTCTTGTCTTTAAATTTCTGACATTGATCTAAAGAATGATTACTGGAGCACTCCAAACAAGATGAACTGCGTAAGAGAGCATTATCATCACTAGCACTCGCATAAGATATTCTTGCTGCATTGTAATCTGTATTAATTTTCCTTTTTAAAACACCAACATCTTTATTGCCACTATTACTACCGCGGTTGACAAGTAAGCCGTACCTAGTATTAGCAATGTCCGACTGCTCCTTCACAAATTCACAAAGGTCCTTGAATGAAGGTTCTCTACCTGTCTTAAGAATTCTACACGCAACTTTAACCCATTCTCTTTGCAGGTGTAAAGGGAGTTTTAAAAACATGCATTCGATAGTCTTTGTAGAATTAAGATCAGATACATAGTTCATCTGCGTGAGTGTTAGCTCACAAATATGCATCTCACGAGACAACTTTCTTAAATTATATGGATCGGTCCCTTTAATGGCAGGGATGTTCAGCATCTTATCAATAAATGCATGGGCTACTATATGCTTCTGACCAAATGCTTCCTCGAGAAGTTCTAGTGCTTTACGATAGCCTTCTTCTGGCTCAAGCAATGCGCAATGAACAATAGTGTTTTTAGCTTCACCATCACAGTACTGGATCAGATAGTTTAACCTAGATCGGAACCCGATGCTCTCGTCAAAACAATCCTGAAAATTCCGTATGAAGCTCCAATAGTTCATAGGGTTACCATCAAACCTTATAATCTCTTTCTTTGGTAGGTCTAAAGCTCTAGACATCATTGTTACCCAGTCTTTTCTAGGAGGAACATCAACGACAGATGTAGACTCATACGTCCTCGCCTTGTCAACCATAACTTGATCATAATGTTCTCTTCCTTTTTGGCGTAACCGTTCCAGCTCGATTTCTTTTTCTGTCTGAGCTAAACGTACTTTAGCTAATTCTAATTCTAACAAGGGATCTATTCGGTAGGTATTTCCTCCGAGCTGGTCATCACTATGGGTTTCTGAACAATGAGGAGACAATTCAGGAATATGATCAATTTTACGACTCTCCATAGGTACCCAATGTACGAAACTTTGATGAGATACTGTTCGAAACTTTGTAGGAAGCAATTTCCCACAGATTCAACTCTAAACTAATCTCTAGCCTGTCGAGTACAGAGTCTTGGTTTGGCCAAAGTCAGAACAAGTAAGCTATTTGGCTATATAAACTTTATCTGTTTCTAAAACATAAATTAACATCGTTAGTGTGCAAACGAACAGTACAGTCTATTAATACAAAGAAAAACAGAGACAGATAACATACCGAACAGTAGCTAGAGAATAGGAAAAATGAGTCAACAAGCCAAAATTGTCTTACAATAAACATTAAACTGTGATTGGTTAATAAAAAGATACAGTCGTACAAGGTCAAAAGGAGTTAATGTGGTGGTGGGCGTTTCCCTTTATTATTGGTGGGTTCGTTTATCGATCACATTTTACAGAATGAACAACTATGACTTCAACAAGAGTCGATCTTAAGATCAGTGATTTGACACTTTGTGATTTATATTCGTAAATTCAGTGTAATGGCGGTAATACGCAGTTGTCGTTCATTGCCACAGATGACCATTGCCAAGGTCATGATGACGCACTCCTGACTTATTGCATACTTGGATGAAATAACAGTCCAATGCTGTTGAACTGAAATTAGCTTGTGATACAAACTAGTAAGTGAATAGTCATCACTAACTTTTCGAACTAAAGTTTTATCACTTATTGAAGAATAAATGGTACCCTATGACTCGTTGTAAAAGAGAAGACTTTCTGATTAAAAGTTCTCAATCTTAATAATCCATTATCTACTTTAGAAACAAGCCAGAATTGTGACTGAATTTAAACTATTGTGCCCATTTACCAACAACTGGTGAGTTGCACATATACAAACCGGATTTAAAAGTCATATCAGGCAATCCAGTGACCAAACAGCAGTATATAATCACCAATTTCAACATTAAAAACACTAAATTCAGTGGAAAGATCTCTTTCCAACCAATTTATATGATGCAATTAGGAGTTCTATCTTTGAACATTCAGTAGACACGACCAACTTCATGAATCCACTTGTTGATTTTAAGACTGTTTATAGAATTCGTTCAAATCTATCAAGATTTATTCATGTTTAGGTTTTGCACTATTCATGAACTGAAGTGTGTCTTATCTTCATCTTACCACGTCCTTAGCCAATTATTATTAATATTATTCGTAAAATATATTTCAACTTCCCTTCCTACTCGCAAGCGGGGCCGAGAATTCCAAAGAAGCCATTTAAAAGTATACCTCTGATGTTCTAGAGAAGATTTTATTCATGAAATTTCAATCTAAACGGGATATATCTCCAGAGATCCTTAAAAGCCAAATGTTGAGATTTCTGTAAACAGCATTTATTTGAAGAAACTCGAGATTGTGTTTTTCGTTGCATATCTGATTCTTGGATATTTCGGGTATAAACTGATACTTTGATTTCTCTCAAGGTGAATCGATCAGCTTACTTGCTCTCGTTCATCAGGATACGTTGGTAAGAAAAACATATGCTTTCCGAAGAATGTGAGTTTGTCAACGACACTTTTGCTAAACACGAGGTCGGTTTCGGTCACATGTTCCCCGCCGAAATGTTTATTAAAGAATTATCTTCTTAATCTCAAGATGAAGCATGTAAAGTACCTACGAATTCATGGATGTCAATCTGAAATGTTCATCCTGAAACGAAATGTTCACTGAAGTTAGATGTGTAAATCAATGAATGTTTATCGTTCGTCGTCAATACTTGAAAGAATAGATAGGCACCATGTTGGACGTTAATCAGTTCAAATATCTTAGTTTCACAGAAGATCACTCGTGACCTAAATATCTCAATAATAAAATTTGAACATATGAAGCTGTATGTTATTGAGAGCATCAGTACCACTAAGGGTTACGAGTAGGCTTTCATGACGAGTGCTAGCCAGCATGAAACGTGCGTCAAGAACGGTTTTCTATTTACCAAGTCCAACCAACTAACAACTCAACTACTTACACTAATGGTTATATCGATAAGATTCGATGATCAGTAAAGAATTAGACAAGCATAACATTGATCACTACTCAATCATCATTCAGTAGTATAATTCAAATTTGTTAAAATAAATAAACCTCTTCTACTGAAAGACTAATTAAGTTAAACATGAATTTGTGTTGGTCATTCACTGAACTCATCTGATCATTATGCACGATATCAATCATTAAGTCTACTTGATCATCATGCGCGTTTCATCTTGATTACAGTGTAAAATTACAAAAACACTCAAATAAGTCAATAATAATCAAATATAGATGAAGAAAAAAGGGACAAAACTCAAACCTATCAATAAAGGGAATTAGGGACAAGGGTGGGAAGGTGTTCGAATCGTTTTTGCCAGCAAACTTTGGACTTCAGTTGGTGGATCGCCGGTGCCTAAGATTACGTCCGAACCTCCGTTCGATCCAATTCCTTTGACTGAGTAGATTAATTTAAAGGAAGACTCCTTTGGAGCGATGTATATATACTTGATTAAATGCTCCTGTATTGAACTAGTAATTGTTTTGCATTCTTTCAAAAGACATGCTGGGTAGTGTTCCAAGATGCGTTTGCAAGGTGATCGCTTGGTGCGGCCAACGTGATTTGTCCCATTTGAGCAAGTAAATTTATAGATGCATATTGAAGTATTATGCAACAACTCTAACTGAACACATCAAGTTCTATATATATTCCAGACACACAATTACTTGGGGGTCATCGTTGACCAAAGCCAAAAACTACTGCACGCTACCATGCATTAGCCGTCAAAGTGTTACAACCCTATAGTCAATACGTGGGGCTTTTAGTCATGTCGACGCTAAGACTTCTTTACTTTGTAAACAGTATTCGTGAGACATAAACTTGAGTACTGCATACAAGCGACTAGCCCCTGCTTGAAAAAAGGCAGATTTTGGGAAAGGTTCAGAGAACAACAACTAAGCTGATTTCTGAAACAGTGAAGCTCCGTATGATACTCCACTGGCTAAACTAAACATATTCCCCTTGTCATATCGAAGGACTAGAGGTGACTTGATTACAGATTTCAAATTGTTTAGTGGTAAATTTGCACTTGGTATGCCCTCATTTTTTGTCTTCCAACAACAGAGAATTTATGAGGACACTCCAAAATGTTCACAAGCCCAGAATAAATTACTTGTCAGCTGACTGTCAATATTCCCTTCGAAACATAAATCAGTGGAATTCATTACCTCAACACTTAATGGAAGCTCCATCTATCGACTCATTCAAAAGAAAGTTAGATCAAATGAGATATCATCATCGCCAGGACCAAAACAGGCCATCACACCTCCTGTCTTTTCAAACTGACAGTGAAACTAAAAGAATCATCAATGTCACCCTGTCGTGGTAAATTGAATCTATCAATTGTTCCATTCCATTTATATACATAACTTCATTATTTATATTTAACACTTCAAGTACACATGATCGCCAGTTTTATTTCAATGAAATTGTATTATCTTTCATCTTGATCATTCATTTCTTTATTCTCAATTCTAACTAAATTATCTTCAAATGAAAATGTTCATGTGATACCTCTTCTGGAAATTAATCATTTTCTTATATACTACTAATAATAATGATAAGTAGTATTATCATTATTACCATATTATATTATCACAACACATTACATAACAGAATACTCGTAATAATACGATATAAAGCTGATTACTGGGAACCGTATCATTTTTATACCTTCGTATGTAACGTGCTTTCTAACCAACTGTTCTCAAAAACATTTCACTGATACTTTTCTACATTTTTCAATATTTTCAGCCATTCTTGATGGAATAACTTGAAAAACGTGGTTATTAAGAGGATGACAACTGGAGTCTATTGATCAGTGATGATGCTGATTTCTATCAAATAATTTAAGTCTGTCAACACTAAATTTATTGAATAATATGCTCAAACTATCTATCTAAATGACTGCCATACATTATTTAAGAATGAGTGAGTTAAATCATATTTGCCAATTGTAATAACGCATGAAACATCTAGACGATAGATCACTTTACTTAATTATTAACACTTGTTATCATTCATGGAGGAGCATAGGCAGCCCACCAGTATTCTCCATCCAACTCTGTCCTGGACAATCCTTTCCAGTTGTTCCTTTTCATCTGTGCTTCCGATTCTGGACACAGTGTGTTCTTTGACCTTCCTCTTTTCTGTTTTCTTTCAGGATCCCAAGTAAGGGTTGCCTCATGATGCAGCTTGGTAATTTCCTCAATGTGTGTTCTATCCACTTTCAACGTCTTTTCTTAATTCCCTCTGTTTGTTTGTTCTCTCCTACAGTACACTGTTGCTGATGGCATCCGGTCAACAGACACTGGGTATCTTACGTAGACGATTGTTTATAAATACTTGTACATGTTTGATGATTATTGCAGTGGTTCTCCTTGTTTCAGCTCCATACAGTAGAACTGTCTTGATGTTCATATTGGAGATTCTAGCTTTATATTGGTTGACAGTTGTTTTGAGTTCTATATGTTCTTAAACTGTGGAAATGACACCTTAACATTACCAATCCTCGCCTTAACACTGCATCGAATTCTCAAAAGTAAGATCGAAGGTGAATAGGTAGGGTTAGTATCAACCAGTACATACCAAGTCGACTATCATGTGGGCTGAATAGGTACAATAAATACAAGACAATATCGTAAAAACAATCATCTTTATCTAGTAAATGTTATATTAACTAGAAATACAGGAAACTGTAGTATTTAGAATTCAAATTAAATCATGACATGTTACCTCATAGTGTTGTACAGTTCTTTCGATTCTATTTGACAGCAATTAGTTTGTGTATTTAAGTTCATCACATATACATTGAGCACCACACACACAGTTTAAACAACAACCCTTTAAATGATGATAGTTGGATAAACAAACAAACTGATAGCCATGATGATATACAGTTATTATTGAATGAAGAATGTCTTTCCCCTGTAAGCATCAATATAGGTAATACATAGCCTACAAGTCGAAAACCAGTGGATGAAGCAATTATTAAGGCAATCCAAAGACCTAGAAAGTGAAATTTTATGGTCTCTTCAGAAATACCTGACGTAAACAGATAAGTGGAATACAGAATAGACAGATAAAAGCGATTACAACTGGGTTGTTTCTTTGGATTTTGTAATTTAACCCACCTATCTACCTAGATTAAGATCAATCGAAAAACGACAGTATTAATCATGAGAAATGAATTATTTTTAACTTTGTCTCAAAGAGTTATGATTTTATGACGTGTTGGAAACTTTGGATATTTTTAACTATATGTACTTATTAGCAAATAACTAGTGACATCACTGAATATTTTGCCAAAAACCACAGGAGATGATTCTGAGGTCAACTGAAATAAACCCATATGCGGAGCGAAATGGAAGAACTACTAGTATTACCTAAGTTTAAGTCGATTGTAAGTTTAATTATTTAGATATTCTTATCTGCAGTAGCTAACTCCGCCTGGAGTCCCTCCGGGGGCTACTGCCGGTCCCAAGCCCGGATAAAGGAGGAGGGTTGGGCATGGGGTTAGCGTCCCCATCCCGTAGAAAACTAACTCGCTAAAAAAACGCTAAGATCTTCATTTAGAAGAATTATGACGCCTCATGATGATGAAACGCTAACCAGAAAAAATCTGCAGTAGCTGAAGAATCATAAAACGTAAAATCGATCTGCATCGGAGAGGAGTGACCGGATAACAGATATCAGTTCTATACAGTTATATTCTATACCACGAAATCCTATCAAAAGAGGACTACTTCTAATTTTCCATCTAGTCACACTATGCTACTAATTTTACAGGACGTTTTGCCAGACTGAAAGCGACTTCACTTGTCATTTTAATGTCACCAGTCAACTACATAAACACTTACTTCATAAATAAGTTATAATAATCAGTGCAGGAAGTCAGAACGATATTCATTTGTTTCAGGTCCTATGTTGCCTATGTCTAAAAATCGATGTAATCATAAACTTTAACTGAAACGCCTTGATACAGATATGGTTGATTTTTATTTAATTATTTGTGACACGTTAATCAAGTACAGATTGGCATATTCAGCTTTGATGCACACTTGAACCGAAATAACTAGCAACACTGTTCAGGAGCTCAGATAGAGTTGATCATTCAAACCAGTGATTAAGAGGTAGAAACTTTTGATCACATAAAGTGTTATAGTTTCACTTTTTTACATGAATCTCTGAAATGAAGTTACAACCACATAGCTAAATGTCACAATTAAAGAGCGTTGTTTTTTTGTTTGTTTGTTTTTTGTTTTTTTTGAACTACGAAATCCAATCTTTTAGAACACAACACAAGCTTATAGAATCAAAGTATGACCTATCAATTCGTAGAATAAATACCTTGTATAATAATGAAAACAAGCCCAGATTTGATCCAGATGGAACATTCTTTCTATAAATATAAACAAATGGGAAAAATTAGAAGCAACAAAACTGGATATACATAAAATGAACAATTCCAAAGATACAAAAAAATAAAAGAGATAAGAGGTAGGTGCAAATGATTATCACCGAATATGGAAACATGGTAGAATTAAACAAGAGTAAAACAAACATAATAACTTGAGTAAACTTTGAAAAAGACAACAAGAAGGATTTGAAACTATGCAGGTTATGTATGAAGGGAGACACACACACCAAAATATTGATATAAAACAGAAAATATAACAACAATATACATTGAAATTTTATTGATTCAATTGATAAACAGTCAGTCAGTCAGTCAGTAACAACGTAGAACTTCGTACGTACGTACATCAATTCGAGTTGCCACACCACCTTAAGCACCAATTGATAAAGACGAAAGAAAGAGAAAAACAAAACAATTGAATCAGAACATTTGATTCTTCTTCCTTTTTTTTGAATAACCCGCGCTTATATTGTAAACTGAAAGACGCTTTACATATAAGAAATTCAATAAATACAAGAAAAAAAATTGACAAAACACCAAATGCTTAGGATAAATCAGGCAAATGAAATATGAATTTAGAAGAGTGAAAGAAATCGAAATGTAAAGTGAACAGTGAATTACAGAATAGCAGTAAGGACCATCTCTCTCTCTCTCTCTCTCTCTCTATATATATATATATATATATATATATATATATATATAGACACGAGGTCACTCGTTTAACACGAACCAAACGTCTTACACTTGTACAGCAATAACAATAATAATAGTAGATACAAATTTATAGTACATAAATGGAAAATAGTCTATACAACAGCAAGAGAGATTGGCAATTAAACTTGGCTTTAAATCTTTCTGATTCATTTCTAAGAAACAATGAAAAACGGAGTCAACAAGTACAGTGAATGAATATCCAATAAGTAATAAGAATGAAGAAAACAATAGTAAATATATATTTATATACATGGATATAGATGCATGTAGATGGTATTGACAAAGTGATATATTGAATCACTCATATCAGTATATTCACGTATACTAAAATAAATCAATGGAAGTAATAAACTTGAAATATCACAAAGACGGAAGAATAACACATAACAGTAAACAAATAGTTTAAGTAATTGAATTAAAACTTTTTTTACACTGAAATCTACGTCTTATATATCAACAGAGGGATATATGCATACGAAAAATAGAATTAATAAAAGTGGGTTTTGTGGAAATTTTTAGTACTTTTATAGTTGACTTCATGAGTCAATTAAAGCTAGATCATGAAAAACCTGGAAGCACTAGAAGGCCGTTTCGTTCTAGCACAGGACTCCTCAGCGATGCGCATCCACGATTCCGCTCGTGGGAGTCGAACCCAGGATCTATCGGTCTCGCGCGCGAACGCTTAACCTCTAAACTAATGAAACGGCATCCAAAGATATTAGTATATAGCCTCAACCAATTCACGAAGTTGTGTCACCATCCACCATTGTTTTCAGTGAGTTACTATTTCACAACAGACCTGGTTAGACACCACTGGTCTTGGCTTCTTACTAGCACTCTAGGAAATACCTCTTGAAGCCAGTCACTAGTGAGCACATGACGATTATTATCAGAAAGGGTTGGATGCTGGCTTAATACTCTAGAGGTTAAGCGTTCACGCGCGAGACCGATAGATCCTGGGTTCAACTCCCACGGGAGGAATTATGGATGCGCACTGCTAAGGAGTCCCGTAATAGAACGAAGCAGCCGTCCAGTGCTTCCAGATTTTCGATGATCTAGCTTTAATTGACTCATGAATTCAACTATAAAAAAATAGGATGTCGAAAGTATTAGATGATAACGGTACTATATTTCTGGTTCATCGTGCTCCTTCAACTATATCACACACAAGAAAATCAAATGAACCACATATGACTCTTCATTCTTCTGTTGATCCATTCTCAGTTCTTAGCAATTCTTTTATATTATTCATTATCAACCACTATATATGTACTTGTTACGTTCCGATAAGCATAATGAATGGTAATTTTGGGATCTATTTATGGACCAATAGTAAACGTATATTTTTATTGTATAATTGTTGAATAACTAAACTATTCATATTCACATTCCTCTTATTATAAGCTTTATTTTGGCCTATGAACCATTATTATAAGTTTTACCATTCTTGAATTATGCCCTGTCTATTAGTCACTGCCTCCCATATTCACAGTGACGTTTGGCCAAATTTTGTACAAATGTTATTTTCTATTTTATGCCACGTTGTGGTCTGTTTGATTGGTATATAAACTCAGAATGTTTGAAATATAGTGATTCATATCGCAGAGGCTAGGATTGGTGTTCTGGACTTAATTGTCTGGGCTAAGCGGAAAACAGGACCAATCAGGACTCTAGGCTGCTCGTACGGGTTTTACGCATCATTGATTCGATTGATAAGTCACTGCTCCCTAATTGGCAATATCAATATTAACCCATTAACAGGGCACACAGGTCACAGGTCATAACAATACTTACTTACTTACGCCTGTTACTCTCAATGGAGCATAGGCCGACGACCAGCATTCTCCAACCCACTCTGTCCTCAGCCTTCCTTTCTAGTTCTATACAATTGTTGTTCATTCTTCTCATGTCTGCCTCCATTTCTCGGAGTGATGTGTTATTTGGTCTTCCCATCCTCCTTTGGCACTGAGGACTCCAAGTGAGGGCTTGCCTTGTGACGTAGTTGAGTGTTTTCCTCAATGTGTGTCCTATCCATTTCCAGAGCTTCTTCTTGATTACTTCCTCCGCTGGGATATGTTTCGTTCTCTCTCACAGTAGATTTTTACTGAAGTGTCTGACCAACGGATATATATATATATATATATATATATATATATATATATATATATATATATATATATATATATATATATATATATTCAGAGCAGCTAAAGCCCTAGAAGTACCTAACGATTATACTAGCAACTTATTGAATTTGTAAAAAATTTATTTCCTAATACTTCTCAAAATGTTAACCAAACAAAGATAAAATTGTATTAACTTACTATAAAAGTAGCGGGGGTAATCATAGCTCAGAACGCCGGAACATTTGAACCAGATATTAATCATCTAAGACTTTTCATCATTTTGACTGGAAATTAAGGAACGATAGTCTAACATTTCTATTAATTGTTGGATTTCTTTGACAGCATCTCGCCGCATGGCTCTAACATCTTCATTTCCATCACTTTTTAAGGTATCCAAACTTAGTATCAACTGTTCCAAGTTTTCCATAAGATGTTTGTATTCCTTACTCTGAGGTGCACCTTTGAATTAACGAATGGTATAAATGAAAGCAGAAATCTTCAGGAATGTTGAAGAAATTGGTAACATTTAACTTTTATAACGCGTCCGATATTAGGGGTTGATTTTAACTTAATTTAACTCTAAAACCAAGTACGGATTTTCATAGTTGATACTGAGTAACACGCTGTTTTAAGAGTTTATGGTACAGACCAACCGATTAAATAGGAATACGTGGAGCCAGTCAGTCAAGGTTATCTCAAGTGCTATTAGAGGTATGTGTAGAGTTTTTACCTTTCAGTTGCTCACATCATGAAATACTTTTTCTTAAAAAACCTAGAATGAAAATTAGATCGGTGGCGAGTTTTTTTTTCTACTTGAGTGTGTGCCCATAGAACACGACAAAGAACAATCCTCTGAAGCTGATACACCCCATTAGAGTGGGTAGTATCAGTGAGTTAAACGCAACGTACGATCTGGTACGCGTGTACATCGATTCAAGTCTCCATACCGGATTACCACAACCAGATGAAATTTTTAGAGCGAATTTCAGATTATTAGATGGAGCAACAGTATTAGTGGCAATATAAAAGATTAGGTACCAAAAAAAACGATTCAAGAAAGTATAATTTGTGAAATAAAAAATCATGAGGAATTTGGAAACCTCGGATCTAGAGGGAGACAAGGAATGGATGCACTTGCACTACGGTAAGCCCGTTTGAGTAACGTCATTCAAAGTCTCTAACCACTGGTTATGATCAGTCAGTCAGCTACAATGTAGGACCAGGCACATATATGCATCTGTCAAAGTTACCACAAATGATTAGCACAACAAGATGAACACCAAATTCATAGTAGTCACTTCAGTGGTAGTAATATATAAAAGAAAGACTGTGTATAACGATATAATACAAGACGAAAGAATTAGTTCGTATAAAGAAAGGTATAAAGTAAATTTAATCTGACAGTTTAAGGAAAGACAAAGTGTGTACGCACCCACACCATTGTGATAGATTCCGAGACATGTCAGTCACACGGTCTCCAATCTTAGTCACGTAGACCCCAACCAAGTAGTCTGTATCTACTAACGCGGCTCAAACCAGAAGTTATTGACTTCAAGGACTGACGTCACGTTTTGATTTATTTTAACGCATAGATATTGGTACAAGGAGGCACCAAATACATATGCGCCACACAGATCTCGTTTGATATGTGTGAGGGCTTTGATACTGCCCGGATGCCCAAACCGAAACAGGACGTTTTGGTTTGGCCATCCCCGACGTCTCCCATCCGTCTCCAACACTAGTCAGTATTGCACGTCGTGGTAATCAGTGTTCAGGCACGCGTAACACGTGGCCCAACCATCTCGGTAGATGAAGATTTACAACCTCAACTAATTTACCATCATTCCCTAATATCATGCACCTAACCTCACTATTAATTACACGGTGATCCTAGCAGATACAAGCAATATTTCTAAGACATCTATGATCAAATGCTAATAGCTTACGAGTATCTTCTAGTCTTAATGGCCACGTTTTACAGCCGTGAAATAGGACAGAACGAACTGCTGCGCAGTATACTTGTCTCTTAATTGATAGACGGATATCTCACCTTCACCATAGGTGACGTACGTTGGCAAAAGCTAAATGAGCTTTTTGAATCTGTTTAGAGATTTCGTCAGACACCAACGCATTAGGGCTGATCAGACTTCCAGGATAAGTGAAGTTGTCGACACGTTTGACTACTTCACTTCCTATCTATAGTTCAGGTGTTGACGCAGGTCGGTCCTGAAGCAACAACTTGCATTTAGAGTGGGAGAAACACATCCCAAACATCCTGATATTGTTGCTCAGTGCAACCAAAAGACTGCATTTTATCAGCGTCTTCACCAAACAGGAATATGCCATCTGCATATTCTAAGTCGATAAGTGGATCTCCCGGAAATAGATCAATTCGTCAAAACTCAGTCGACGAGAACGTTATTTGCATCAGTAGATCTATGATGAAGTTGAACAAAAATGGCGATAGTGGACAGCCTTGCCAGACACCACTTGAGGTCGTAAAACCAGATGACAGTTCGTCATAAGCTCTGACTCGACTGGTAGTCATCGAGCAATAAGCCTTCACAAAGTTTATGTACTTCTGAGGTACTCCTTTTAATGACGAACGCTGCCACAGAACCTCTTGGTCTACAGAGTCGAATGCTGCCTTTAAGTCAAGATAAGCATGTTTGTGTTCTAAAACCTCACGAATGGTGAATATGTGATCGATGCAGCCACGATCAAGTCTGAAGCGAGCCTGATTTCCTCGTGTTTGCAGTTCACGCGTCTCTGTTAGGCGCCCGATAATTATTGAGGCTGGCATTTTAGAGGCTACAATAGTCAAACGAACCCCTCTATGGTTATCACAGGATGATTTTAATCCTTTCTTATAAATTGGAACAATCAGTGACTGCGAACAGTCAGATGGAATTTGTAGTGTCAGTCATTATTTTAAGCCCATATACCTTATTCTAGTTTTCGAACAAACCAATCTATTCATTCTACTCGAGTCATATTCTGACCTTGTTAATTATTCGCTTATCACTCTTCACTGTTTTTATATGAGTGCATATGTGTGAACACTTCCCATCCCATTCATCACATGTCTGTAGCTTATTTTTGTCTGCCTATAAATATTGATTAACGCCTGACTAAAAATGAGTTGGCTTACCAGCCATCTCCACTGCGCATCATTTTTACTTGGCTTCACCGTGTGCTTGCTTGCTGTTCGCTTGCGGATTTTTAATCATTAACAATAAATTATCTCTATAACTGGTGTTCAGGCTTCTGAATAATCTCGAGTAAATCTGTAATTCTACTGGGAGATTAAGCCTACCTTAAATACTCAGTTTATGGGATATTATTTATTGGAGTCAGATATTGAGGACATTAGCCTCAACAGATTACGTCCAACTCCCAGATTTGAGTTTAAAAATATTATTCAACCTAATCGCCAAAACTGGACCACCATCCTTAAAGACCTCTGAAGCCAATACATCTGGACCAGCTGCCCTTCCTCATTTCAGATTAGTCATAGCTTTTTGAACTTTAATGTCCCATTCAAACTGTTTAACAATGGTGGGTAGTTGTAGAGTAGCTGAAGGCCAGCTAAACTGCTCTCTAAAGTGTTCCGCTTATCGTTCTAAAGCTCTGAGCTGAGAGCAAATAAGTGTCGTCTTTTTCTGAGGGCGTATCACTTACACTTAACTTCTTAATTCCAGTTTCTTTTATTAGTCTGAAAAGCTGTCCGATGTTACCTACAGACGCTGCCTTTTCCATCTCTTTTGCTTTCGTTGCCCACCACTGCTCACAGTCGTTCCTTAGACTTTTGGTTAACCTAGATCTGATTTGTTTCCGCTCTTTATCTTGTTCGGATCCTGATCGTATGGGTTTATGAGAGTCTATCAGTGCAATAGACTAAGTAAAAACCAATTGGTTTTTCCGTAACATTTTGGTTTAAATCACTAATGGATGTCACTGCTGTTTCCACAGCTGTTTGTATATCTTTCCAAGCAACATCTGGGTCAGTCTCGTTTTCAGAACTACCAGAGTGTGACCTCAGTTGTTCCTGGAATCTACTTTTGGCTTTCTCGTCACTGAGTTCAACTCTAATGGGTCTTCTTAATGAGAAGTCACTGATATGCGCCAGACAGGCCGGTTCAAGAGATTAAGCTAATCAGTAACTTAATTGCGAAAAATTACAAATGGGTATCAAGGAATGGATTATATAAGAAGTAACAATATTATGGAGATGAACCAAAAATTATGACATAGAAACAAGAACAATTAAAATAAGAATGCGATTAAGATAGGTGTCATCCAGTTACGCGCGTCTCGTCAAATAAAAAAGGAGAAAGAAAATAAGTGAGATAAGAATATGGAAAGAAATGATATCAAATGAAACTAGAATTATTCACAATAAATACGGCTCGACAGAAATCAACCAGATGGAAGAAAAGCGTAGCAAAAAATAAGTCCTCAGAATAAATAGTTCTGTATGTTTCCGACATTTCTGCCGACCTCATAAGTTTTACTGGACACATCCTGGCTGAAGACGCTCGGTCACGTAACCGCACTATATCACAAGTGAGTACACTATGTTACATATCCCTTGTAACTACTAGTCAGCTCAGATCAAACGCTTCTAAACATGTCGACAACCTTCCAAATATATATTTATTCATCCTTGATTTCTAATTTGACAGGGTTGATATCCTTATATTATAAAGATGTTACAGACAAAAGCGTTAGCAAACCCTGAGTATTTGTAGCATCTTTAAAATTAGAATTAAGTTCTGAACCTAGAGAATAAAGAGTTAATGAAAGTACACAATTGTATCCGCTTTTTAGTGTTATCGTTCAACGTCTCCAATCATAATTTACGATTACCAACTCATCACTTAGTCAGTTAACCCAAGTGCATATAAATTAGTAAAACAATAATTGAATGTAAAAATTACATGTGAAATAATATCAGCAGTTGTCAGTCAGCTAAAACGTAGGACCAGGCACATATATGCATCGCCTCAACAGTTGAGATCTAAATGATTTTATAATCGTGAATTTGTTTATTTCCTTGAGTTTGGGTCAGTTAGACCAACGAAATATTGGATTTACTTAGATGTTAATTGCTGAAATTATTTCAAATGTAATGTCTTCCATATACTTAGCGCCCAATTTCAGCTAAATCGTCCACATTTCGAAGATTAATTACATACGATAATAACCACCGCGTTATATATTCTACAAATTTAAGAACTGAAGTGATTGGTAATGATTTTCGATGTTTCTTAGATCATAAGTAAAGAATGTAGTCACCTAAAAAAGCATACTGACAGAAATGCCTCGGTCAGTCGGTAATAACCAGCATGGAAGTGTATAGTGAAAGGAGTGGAAAGAGTAAAAATGCCACATTCACTTACCTGATACACTTAATACAATACTTTTATGTAATTTGAACCCTCATGTGAAAGTGAAGTGCTAAATAAGTACACTCACCATCAAAATAATCAATTTTTGGCTGTATTGAGCGTGCCCTTGACATAACATCTGCGATTTTTTTTTCACAGTTGGAGCCACATGCATCAGAAGAATTCTTAACGTAGAGACTATTAATATTGCGTGTAACCAACTTGTTCCGAAAAATTTGACGGATTCGTTCCGTTTATTGATGAATATTCTTGATTTGTTACAGGATGGTTCCACTGCGTAGACCGAGTGTTATGATCCACAAAATAAAAGTTTCCTGATTTTTCATCAAGTCTCATTTCCCAGCCAGGAGGTAGAGGTTCTTTGGGATTCATTTTTGGACTTAGTGAACCCACTAAACTGCAAATTTACCTATATTTGGAGAGTGAACAAGGTTTTAAAAAGTATATCATTTGGTATTGTAAGTAAGAGTTTGGATTAATCCTTCAAAGATACGCAAGCATGACGATAGTGGGAATACAGAGTGAGTAGTGATGGTTTTAGGTACACCTTACCATATAACAACGTCTAATAGGTTGACGAAACTTCATCGAGCGAAGTAGTTGAGAACTGTTACGTGGTCCCCGTAGCTTTCTATCCTGACGTCCAAAGATGACCAGAATAAAAACCAATAGGTGACTAGACGAAGATATGACATCAGTCTGTGAAGACACTTACTTCTGACCTGATACATTTGAGGAGGCGCGGACTTCTTGTTCGGAGCCCTCGTGATGAGCAAAATATATGGTTGATGACACCAACAGCTGAGGTGGTGAAAATGAAGTCATTTTTCCCCTCCTAAGTATCGAGTCATAATACTAATTTACACTTCCTACTCTGTAATATGACATTCTTATTAAACTATATTCATTTAAAGATCCTCATCATATTAAAAGACTAACACTAGTCTTTTAAACTATATTCCCTGTTTTATATATTATAAATAATACTACTGTTGTGGTCATTCCCTTGCTTTTAATCTTACCAGTTTACTGTCTATCTTAATTAAAAATGTGATAACTTGGACAAACATCAACCAAGTCAGTTCCTTAGAGAAACATTTAGTTGAATCATTGTACTGCAAAAAAATTGTTTGAAAAATTGGTAGTAATTGGTATCCCTGGATTTCGATCTATCAAATCTGACTTTTCATGAGTTTGACGTTTAGACTAGATATCGGTAGGTGTTTTACAGGATACCCAAGGGCATTCATAACGCTAAAACCTAGTGGGAACATGACGTTCTAAATCCTCATAATCACATGTTAGTCCTTGGCATCACAAGGGTTTGATATCCAGATTACCCACAAAGTCCTCGTAAGGTGACTCAAAATTCACTTTAGATACCTGCAAAATTATACATGGAATACCTTATACTTTTCAATTCCGCATCGTCAACAAAGGGACTTCTTAACACATCTGAGAGTCAAGAAAGTCTTGGAGTCGAAATTTAAAGGCGAGAGTAAACAAGTTGGGCATGGGGAAAATAATGAAGCTAAATGATGAGTGTTTAGCAAGACATATTTACCAAGCAGTTTGACCTACAGTTCTAATCCCAATTTCTCGATGGTGGAGAAAATTCCATCGACTCTGGCCATATGACTAGATATGGTGGGGCAGGTCGTTTATGTAAATGTGAAGAGCAGTGGCTTTTACACTACCACGTTATATTATATGATACTCAGTTTTTCTTTCTATGACAACAAAGACCCGAAAACAGCTAAAAAAATACCCATATAGCTGAACAAAATACCAAAAAGAAACAGATACTAAGCGTAAAATTACTGGGAATTCAAAGGTGTAAGACTGAATTGAATCTGATATCCAAATATTATGCTCGTCAGAGCCAAAAAACCTCGGCAACGCCTCAGGGGTATCGTTCACTGACGGAGGTTGCGAGCACTCGAAGGTCAAACTATCGCAAAATGATTGGTGCGTCACATCGACAATTCGTGAAAATTTTCAGAAGCGGTTAAATCAAGACATCTTTAGATTTGAATTGAGTTCAGCCACACCATGTCTGATAACGTTCGTTCTTCAAGTAACGAAGACATGCCATCGTGATGATGCATGATATAGGACGAATCTTCAATGATATTATGTTATCTCGAAGATTTACAAGTTGGGACAATTTTGAGACGTGTTTGAAAGAAGTACATAAGGTAATATGACTTCTGTGGTTAATAATTATTTTTTTAGTATACGCATACCAAGTACGTTATGTCAGTATGCAAGAAGAACAGTGATGATTCAACTCTAAAGTACTTTTCCATGAGATATGTCTTTACATATGGACGTACACGCAGTTCGATCGTCAGAGTCAGATGCTTGCCTTCAGGATGTAGATGATGATAGAAATAATCATTCTTCTGAAGGGCTTACAACTCCTAACTCGCCAACTTAGACAAAGGAGACGACGTCGTTCATCTACGTATGCCTTACTTCAAATGAATTTATCCTTCAGGTCGAAATATTGCCATTGTCAATCTGGATTTTGGGTCCGGGCAGTAAATGGTGAGCTGGAAGTCACGTCTATTAAAACCTTGCATGACCATCCTTGCACAGAAGGATATATTTCTATCGATTCATCGAGACGACAGTTGACGTCAAGTGAACGCTTGTATTTAAGAACGTTTCTACTGAGTAATACACCAACTCGTAGCTTACGGCATATGGTTTCTTGGAAGTTCCATAAACAGCTTACCAAGGACGACATCGCCAAAATCCGTTCACAGTTATACCCAGGTTGTTGAACTCACATTGTAATTAACTGATTTTAGACACTAAAAATATCCATGACATCTTACAGCGTGTTCAAGCGAACACGTATTCAATGAAAATGAGAACATATCTATGATTTGCTTCAGCCGCAGAGAGCAAATAGCTGCTTACCACACGTTCTCGGAGGCAATATGTACTGATTCGACTTATCAGACCAACAAAGTTGGGTAAGTAACGATTAGTAATAAATTCATCTTAAAGTTTTCCACTGTTCCAGCTAGTGGTGACTGATAGTCTTGGGCAAGGGCACACTGTTATGTATGCTCTTTGCAGTCAAAAACGACGCGATGTCGAAAAAGTATTGGAATGCTTTAAAGATATAATGTGCGGTACTTGTGATACACTCACTTTCATTATGGATTCGGCAGCGACCGAAATTTCAGCTGTGCAGTCTACGCACAGTCATTCTAACATAATACTTTGTTCATTCCATGTCCTAAGAGCATTTCTCAGGAAGGTGTGTGTTAGCTGTGCAAATTATTTTCTGTAGTTCCGAAATCCTGATGTACGCAAGTGCTTGGAGCAGCTTGTGAAGACGTATTTCGACATAGCAACCGGTGGACTAGGAAATACATAATGGACCTGGTTCTTCGTGCGCTGAACGACATGTCAATCTCTACAGGGAGTGATGATCTGCTAGAGAAGTTCACTAACAACTACCACTCAATCCATGCTCTTAGTGAACCTTTGGCAAGTAAACTCATCCGTTCATGCCTCGAAGCATCGGAAGACACATGCGCACAAGTGATGAGTTCGATCGGTGCTAATGATGAAGCTACAACGTCAGAGTCCATTGTTAACACAGACCATAGCTATTATTATTATTATTAATGGCTTTATTCAATATTATATTTTGGTACAATATAAAATTCTCAGCACAGGGTATTTCAACAAGTTACTTATGCAAACAAAAATAGTAACAAAGACAAAAAAAAGTTTTTTTTAAAAAAAATCTGAAAAATGGTACAACATTTAAAATTAAAGTCATGTTAAGAATGCAGGTTATTGGCTAGATTAACTCTAACAACCTGTTCGTCACAGAGTATATTTGCTAGATAAGGTATTATAGAACATTTGTACTTTTGCTTACGTGCATGGATTTTAATGTAATTACGTCTCGTTCTACCAGAAGATATACAAGGAGAAAGATAAGAGTGAAGGGGATGGTTAGTATCTGATAAAATGACACCTGCCAGGAGTTTGCATGACTTTAAATGTCTATCCACAACCATATTAATTATGACCTCGAACGATTCACCACACACCTTGCTAACTGCCTTCAGCACTCTTCGCAATACAGCAAAGTCTTTTCTCAAAAGCCCGGGAAAGAATAATGGAGAACAGTAAAGAATAATAGGTAGTATGCAAGAATTGACAAATTGTAAGAGTAAATGACGAGTAATCCCAAGAGCATGCAGTCTTTATGTAGTAAGTCAGACGGGAAACCTTCGATAATAATAAAACGTGAGAAGAGCAAGAGAGGTCAGAGAAAAAGGTGACACCAAGATAATTGACCTTCGACACTGTGTTTATCAAAGTCTCCGATGGTACAAGCATTATGGGATCTCAAAATGGTGTTTAGATGCCGTTTATGTCTCATGCTAAAGTTAACAGCTTGACATTTAGACGGATTAAGTATGAGACCATTACCAACAGACCAACAATCAATACGAGACAAAAACTCATTCATTTCTATGGGATGTAAAGAGGAAGATATAGGCATACATACAGTGAGGTCATCCGCATACTTCACAAAAGTGTTTTCTGTGGAAGATGGCAGATCATGCAGAAAAAAAGGAGAAAGAAGAGGTGAAAGAACAGCTCCTTGTGGTACACCATGAGACAGTAGAGACTCTGAACTCTTTCCTCCAAACACAGTGTATTGTTCCCTTCCAGAGAGGTAGGAACATAGCCAGTTGGTTATCCAGCTGTCAGTGTTGACGCTGATTAACTTGTTAAGTAAACGTTGTCTTGGTATAAAGTCAAAAGCTGAAGTATAGTCCAGAAAAGTACATCGAACATACTTCTTACCCTTTCCTAAGTTGAACACTATGTTGTGATGCAGAACTGCAACAGCATCTAAAGTGCTTCTTTTGCGCCTGTATGCAAACTGGTATGGGTCAGTATGCTCTTTTATCGCAGGCTGAAGTGGAAGAATTAATAATTTTTCCATGGTTTTGAGGAAGGGTGAAGTTATTGCAATAGGTCTAAATTTTACATTCTTATCACCAAACGCATTCTTGGGTACAGGAATTATCTTCATCTTTCTCCACATTTTCGGTATGAGATTAGATGAGAAGGATGTGTTAAATATAGTTGTGAACGGATGACACAGAACGTCAGCACATTTTTTAAAAATGAGGTTTGGGATACCATCAGGTCCCAAACATCGAGATGAATTAAGCGACGAGAGACATCCTCGTACATCAGTTTCAGTGAAAGTAGGAACACAGCTAGTTTTTAAACCCGTGGATAGAGGGAGCATCACATCAGATGACTGACGTACAAAAGACTTATTTACGTCACAAACATTCAGCAGGTTATTGCTCCTAATCTGTCTGTCACCTGTGAATTCTTTAAAGAGTTTCCACATACTTGCAGAGTTTTTGAAAGACAAGAGTTTTTCAGTAAACATAGAGTTGAGACGTCTAATCTCTAGGTTTATCAGACCATTTAGCTGACGAACTTCACCATCCGTAGTCGTTTTAGTTGTGAAGATGTAAGTCCATCAAAACTTACAAAAATGGTTTCGGTGGGACAACAAATATCAAAACAGAATTTAAGGTAACAAGTGATAACATCGGTAGTGTTTTCGAGTGAGTCATCTGCAAATAATTCCCAGTTAGTCGTATGAAACATGTTTTTCAGATTTCGGATATTTTCTTCTGTGTAATTCCTATATTTGACTTTTCTGGTTTGACGTAGGAGTGTACTCTTCCCATGCTTTCCATATACTTTAGGTAGAACACGAATTATACAGTGATCTGAGCTAGACAATGGAGCACGTTTACGAGTCGCATATATACCCACATCATTAATGAAGACGAAGTCTAGATGAGCATCCAAACGGGTAGGAACATCCACTGCATTTTGATGACCTAGTGACGTAAGGAAGCTACGGTCACATGAATTGAAATCACCACATACAACTTAAAGTGAATCACTGAAGGCAGTAACAGCGAACTCAGTGAATTCATCAGCAAAAACAGATAGCGCAGATGATGTGCAGTCTGGAGTCACGTAGATATTGGTAACATAAATATATTTGTATTTATTCAGATGTTTTGACGACATCTTAGAGTTAGACAGTCGATAAAGTCATTTAAAGACTTAAAACACACAAACGAAGATCGACACCAGTTTATGTTTACAAACGTAGCTACACCGCCACCACACCTCTTTTTATTGTTCGATCGATCCTGACGATAAATTTTAAAATCACGTAGTGATACAGGGCAGTCATCCTGTAAATCATTCAACCAAGATTCTTGAACTGTGATGACACCACAATTACGATACGTATTTTGACTAAGTAAGAATTGCAGATAGTCCACTTTGTTGATTAGTGATCGGCAGTTAGAATTTAGTAGCTCGGGAATTGACATATGATTAATGTTCATTCTCTTTAATGCATATTGCCAACCACCACGATGCCTTTTATAGTACTTTTTCGTAACTTGTGCAGCGGAAGGTCGTAGGCTTTTCATAAAAGCGCCTGAATAGGTTATGCGATTAATGGACATAATTATAAATTAAAACAAATGAAAAACAGATAACTTGTTGAAATAATCAGATAATAATAATATATGTGCGGAAACATGTACATAAAGAGGAGCAATTGTGATCTGCAAATAAGGGTGGCGGAACACATACCCAAATGAATTCCAATAGTCAAATAAGATCACATGAAGGACAGGCATCTTACCCCATTGCGAAACATTTGGTTGATACTGGTCATAAGGTTGATATCAAGTAAAAAATCATAGTGTTGTACGAAAGCCTTCAAGGGCGTATAATTGGGTTTACTAAAGCCTTGGCTATACGGAAACTGAAACTCTATATGTTCAAGAACAATTTGCTCTCACGTTTAGCCTACCCTGGTACTACTGATTTGTTATTCAGAGTGGTTACCACATGGTTTTTGTGTACTTTAGTTTTCTGTTACGACTCACCTTTAGTCTGTCTAGATGACCTTCTAGTTTTCGTATAAAAATGTCATAAAATGTGTGATCAGATTGTTCGAAATGTATTGCCCACATCACAATTCTGATAGCCTTCGTTTTCTCGTTGGATTATAGAAATGACTGTTATAAGCGGGTATTATTTGGTTAGACGAAAAAACTACACTACTTGTTAGTAGTCTTTCATAACAGTCTAATCGAAGGCTCGTGCCAACAATTCAGTAAAACGACCAGCTATTACTATGCTTCTTGATAACAAGAAGTTCTAATATTGTAATCTTTTTAGTTTTACATAAATTCATTTATATGGTCATTAACTTATTCTTATAGCGAAACGGCAGGGAGAGTGTACTGTGCAGTATTATATGGCTGTGAGACAGGGATGTTGTTTCGCGTTGTTGTGTAATAATTATCAGTTTGGCGCACACCGTTTACTAAATACTGCAACCTTGAACATGGTGTACCATACTAGTAGTTCGAATTTCGACCTGTCACGATAGATAAGCATTTTCGTAATTAAAAGACTGATGCGTTATAAATGAAAACATTTATTAAAGTTTAAATCTAGCACAAACGATCCATTAATAAATAACTTCTATTTCTTAGGAATTGTCCCAGTTAGGTCTGTGAAAACTTGCGAAGCCAGCTGGAAATAAGATGAACAGGAAATAGTTATTGCAGTATGTTTACCAGAAACTAGTATTAAAACAGAAACCGGTATTCAATTACAAATCAAAAGTGCATTTAGCACATCCATTCTTTGGATAGTCAACCACGCCTATTAGCTTTATCTCTTGCGCTACTTACAAAAGCCTGGATCACAACATACATAGCCTGCATTATTTAGTTCTTTGGACAGGTTGCACATCGGAAACTTAAACAGTGAACATATATAAAGACTACTATATGAAATTCGAATCGTCCTGTGCAATCTGTAATTGCTGGTGCCCATTTTATTTTAGTCCCACGTAAGGTATAAGTAATCGTCATTTCCGGCATCAGCACGTAAGCTAAACAGGCCTTGGTTGATTTTCGAAGATCATCACATACGACTTCAGACAGTCTGGTCACATGAGATCAAGATATCTTGATTATCGAACCGTGCTTTTCAATTCTTTTTCGTAACCACTTTATAATAGTACTTATTTCTGCTATTAGGTATCTTTGCAAGAATACCCCAAACTCCCAACTTTGGGGAAATCCCCAAAGTTAAATAGCCTTCCCCAAAGTTTGGGGAAATTTCGGGGTTTTCGTGCCATTTCCCATAGCGGTTTCCCCAAAATGAGCCAAATTATACACAAGATTAGGAGCTTGGGACCGGCAGCCAAAACACTGTAACTCTGCACAAGATGTAGTAAAGCTACCTTAGATTGATCTCTGGTAAAATCTTCACATAATTACACCTCTTCCGCATGGTTATGATTTATTTCCTGTAATATAATAATTCGGTGGCTAATATATCTAACTGTAGAAGGTGATATCGACATTATGGTATGTGTTATTATGATTGTAGCGGTAAATAAATCCCCAAAATAGATAGCTCTGTAAGTTTTCGACATTGGATGCTGACAAAATGTTTTAGTGCACTCATCTAGCTGAAGGCGCCTCGTCAGGCATCCGCACCAGATCACGTGTGGGAATGCCGTGCTCAACATCTACCGCAATCGCTAACCAGATTAGATCAGAGAATTCCGACATACTGGTTATGCCAAATACACTCTTCCGATCTCCTCGACTCTGTTTTTCGATTTCTTTTGGTGGGTACGAATTATATTCGAAAGTGTCGCTGGTAAAAGCGTTGTCAAACACTGAATACCTGTGTCATTCTTCATCATCTATAGCATATACATAATATTTACAACACTCGGGACACCTAATGTTTTCATTATCAACCTATTTCTGCTATAAAAGTAGAACAAAACAGTGAAAATCAGCCAAAATTGTGATAAAGAAGGGAAAAACGATAAATTTTACCATGGTATCGTCACTTGTAACGCAGTTTTGGTAGCCTTGACGACAATACAATTTTTATGACGAGATATGCTTGCATCATGCTATTTCATATAAAAATAAATGATTTGTCTACCATCAGTGTATACTATGTAGAAATAATTGCTAGTCTGCCATGCAAATACGAAAAAACTATTATAGCAGCACCTGAATAAAGAATTTTCAAGGACTTCGCGATACCATGTAACGCAAAATGGAAAAACCCCCTTTTACCTAATTATGAAGACGGAAAATAGACTTTCGAATTTATTCATGATTAATTTCGAATTTTAGCTGTGCACAAAGCAGAAATGAAAAAGTAGCGCAAAAAGTGTCGCGATACCCCTGCAGCGCTGCCAAAAACCTCAGGCAACCCTCAGTTGAGTATTGGCACCAGATCTCTATTGCATTCTGACTGGTTTATTTCCACAAACCCCTGGCTTTCAGTCAGTTCAATCTTCAGTAACAAGGATAGTAGGTTGGTGAACCTGTATTAATGCACATTTGCACGGTCAGATAGTTGTTAATGAAAACCATCATGCTCTTAACAAGTATATGTGTGACCAGATTGTTCGAAATGTATATCACATAGTTCTGATAACCTTCGTCTTCTAATATCATTATCGAAAACCTTCATGTTGAAGCGCGATATTCAAAAAGGACTGGTATTTTTCCTCTGAGTAATTTTTAGAATATTGATCGTTAAATTACTCATCCAGACTACTGTTTTTGCTTTAAATGATTTTTTTGGGTAAAGTAATCCACAAGAGTTCAGCCGTTTCTCTAGAGAAGTTATCATCTGTACTTAACGAGTGCAAATCCGCCTGTAGCACTTCTAGAGTTACTGCCGATCCCAAGCCCGGGTAAAGGAGGAGGGTTTGGCATGAGGTTAGCGTCCCCATCCCATAGAAAACTAAATCGCTAAAAAAACGCTAACCAGAAAAAATAATTCAAACCATTTTAACTCTGCCCTGGGAGTTAGAAGGTCTTCATTTAGAAGAATTATGACGCCTCATGATGAAAGCCGAGTTCCTTAGGAAACCTTGAGTCCGATGCCTCTTCTAACAACCAGAGCAACAATTTTTACAGATACATGAAACATCTGGACAATTTGGGAGACTGGGAAAACCAGTCGAATAGCAACGGAAATGAGGAGATACAACTTGGCAGTACTGGGAATTAGCGAAACCCTCTGGACACATGCTGGACAGAAAAGGTTAGCTATGGGAGAGATGCTGCTATACTCCGACCACGAAGAGGAAAATGTTCCACACACTCAGGGAGTTGCTCTAATGCTGTTCAAAGCAGCACGAAATGCACTTGTAGGATGGGAATATCACGGATCCAGAATAATCAAAGCATCATTCAAAACAAAGAAAGAGGGGATCACAATGAATATTATCCAATGTTATGCACCCACCAATGATAGCAACGACGACATTAAAGATCAATTCTACGAGCGGCAGTCAATCAAAAAGAAATGCCCAAAAGGACCTCACCATTCTGATAGGAGATTTAAATGCCAAAGTCGGAATAGACAACACCCGATATGAAAATATCATGAGACGACATGGATTGACTGGGAGAGAGAAACGAAACTGGAGAAAGATTTGCAAATCTGTGTGCATTCAACAAATTGGTCATAAGAGGCACAATATTTCCACACAATTGTATACACAAAGCTACATGGATCTCACCGCATCACACCACAGAGAACCAGATAGATCATATCTGCATCAACGAAAACTCTCATGGACAATTGAAGAAGTGAGAAGCAGGAGAGGAGATGACAGAGCTTCAGATCACCACACCACCTAGTTGTCGCCAATTTAAAACTGAAGCTAAAGAAGAACTGGAGAACTGGACAAATAGCACTAAAAAGTATGATACGGCCTTCCTTTGAGATACTGACGAAATCAACAAATTCAAACAAGCTCTCAACAACAGGTTCCAAGCCTTACATAATATAATGAAGGAAGAAGAAACTAGTATGGAGGACAATTGGAATGGTATCAAAGAAGCATTAGCGTCAACGTGTTAAGAGGTGTCAGGAGGCGGCAACAAGCATCATTATAGAGAATGGATCTCTATAGAAACACTGGACAAGTTTGAAGGAAGGAAGAACAAGAACACAGCAACTAATAACAGCCGAACACGAGCAGAGATAGTCAAGACACAAATTGAGTACATAGAAGCAAACAAGCAAGTGAAGAAGAGCATTAAAGTCGACAAGTAGAAATACTAGGAAGAACTAGCAACGACAGGGGAGAGAGCTGCAAGAGAAGGAAATATGAAACAACTATTCGATACAACGAAGAAACTAGCTGGGAAATGTACTCAACTACAGAGACCGGCCAAAGACAAAGAAGGCAATCAATCACTGAAATTTAACAACAGCGGAACAGATTGAGAGTACTTTGAGAAACTCCTGAATAAGCCGGCTCCAGCGAATCCAACGGACATAGAAGCAGCACACACAGACCTACCTATAGATGTCACTCCACGAACAATCGAAGAAACCAGAATGGCTATGAGACAAATCATGAGCGGGAAAGCAGCAGGACCTGACAATATACTAGCTGAACAATTGAAGTCATACATTGAAGTAACTGCGAATATGCTCCAACTTCTATTGAAGAAGAATTGGGTGGACGACGAAATACCGACGGACTGAAAAGAGAGGTAACTCATCAAGATACGAAAGAAAGGACATGTGAGCAAATGTGAAAACTATGGAGGTATTACACTACTGTCAGTACCAGGGAAAGTTTTTAACAGAATGTTGCTGAACCGGATGAAAGACTCAGTAGACGCCCAACTTCGAGATCAACAGCCTGGATTCCGTAAGGATCGAACGCGCACAGACCAAATTGCGACACTACGGGTCATCGTCGAACAATCAGTTGAGTGAAACGCTTCACTGTACATCAACTTCATTGATTATGAAAAGGCATTTGATATTGTGGATAAGAGGACTTTATGGAAACTTCTTCGACACTACGGAGTTCCTGAGAAGATTATCAATATTATCCGGATCTCACCAGACGAACTACAGTGCAAATTGGTGCATGGAGGACAGCTGACAGATGCATTCCAAGTAAGGACCGGAGTCAGACAAGGCTGTTCACTCTCTCCCTTCCTCATTCTTCTGGTGGTCGACTGGATTATGAAGACCTTGACATCTGAGTGAAAATATGGCATGGAATGAACAGCTCAGAATAAATTAGACGATTTGGACTTCGCAGATCACCTAGAACTCCTATCGCATACACACGAACAAATGCAGATAAAGACATCCAGTGTAGCAGCAGTCTCTGTATCAGTAGATCTCAGTATACACAAGGAAAAAACCAACATCGTCAAATGCAACACCGAGGACAACCACTCAATCATACTTCGTGAAGAATCTCTCTAAGATGTGGAATCTTTCATGTACCTGAGAAGCATCATCGATGAACAAGGAGGTTCAGATGCAGACGTAAAGGCGAGGATTGGTAAAGCAAGGACAGCATTCCTCCAATTGAACAACATATTGAGCTCAAAACAACTGTCCATCAGTTAATATCAAATTCACAATCCTCAATACGAACGTCAAGGCAGTTCTACTGTACGCAGCTGAAACTTCGAGAACTACTACAACTATCATCAAGAAGGTAAGAGTAATTATAAATAGTTGTCTACACAGGATACTCAACATCCATTGGCCGGATACCATCAACAACATTCTTCTGTGGTAGAGAACGAACCAGCTTCCAGCTGGAGAGGAAATTAGGAAACGACGATGGAAATGGATAGGACATACATCACGTGAATCATCAAACTGCATCATGAGGCAAGCCCTAACTTGGAATCCTGAAGGGAAGTGTAAAAGAGCAGGGCCAAAGAACACATTACGTCAAGAAATAGAAGCAGATATGAAAAGCATCAATAGGAACTGGAAGGGGCTGGAACTGATTGCCCAGGACAGGGTTGGATGGAGAATGCTGGTGAGCGGCCTATTTTCATTCACGAAGAGTAACAGGCGTAAGTAAAAACTGTACATAACGAATACAGATAAATAAAACTAAAGGAACTGGTACTTAGCCTTCGTCGTTGAATACATCTTTAAGCATATTTTGTATCCATAGATGTTAGGATCTTTTTGTAGCTACTAAAGTCAAACTTTTTTACTGTTTCTTTGTTTTATTTATATAGAAACATAAAACAAATATATGGCGCAATTCAAACATCGTTGTGGTAGACCAGTGTGCTATTTCCCGGTCGATGAAGAGATGCAGTGTGAGAGATGCGATAAGTGGTATCACAATGTGTTCACCGGACTCACACCGGCTGCGTATAATGATGCTGTAAGTCATTATCACGTTGGTTGTGTAATGCCTGTTGTTCTACTAAGTCTCTGCTGATTCTGGAGGCGATCGAGCTGCTAAACTTAGCTAAGAAATTGCCCTCTGATAAAGAGGCAGTAGCAGATGATCAGAACTCTGCTTTCGGGGAAATCGAGAACGTTATTATGAGCCCAGGTCTAGAGTTGAATGAGACCATAAAGGTGAACCTCATCACGGAAACAGATAAGCATATGGATGTAGACATTGCTACAAGAAGAATGAAGAAGCATGCTGAGAAGAAGAAACTACCTATAAACAGTACTGAGGCATGTCAGTCTGTGGGTTCAGTCCCGCAATAACATACCAGTGTAATACAAACTATAGGGGAGCCAAGTCTGAGCAGTGTAGAGGAAGTGGTCATTAGACAAAATAAGGTAAATGAGTGGCTCATAATCACACCTAGGAAAAGAAAAGTAAGATAACAGAACGTAACCTCTGCATTTGACACTGAGTGGAAATCAGAGTGCGCGGAAAAGACGGTTTCAGGACTTAGAATTCCATAGCGTGTCAAGACAGACCTCGCTGAGAGTTTAGTCATTTTTCATAAGTTAAGAAAATCTTCCGATGAGGAACCAAAGGCTAGATTTGAGCACGACTTCAGTCATATTAAATCCTTAATAAGCAAGCTACTCCCAGAAACAGGTTCGGCGGTTAGCATCTGTAAGTCCTATAGAATAGGGCAAAAACGAGGATTCTGAAAGTCCTCAGAAAAACCGCCTCTTGAAGGCTACACTCACCACGGTTGAAGAAAGTAACCTGATCCTAGATAATTCAAGTAAACTGACTGGATCCGGAACATATGTCCGTGAGGATCTCAGCCTAGCTGATCGTGAAGATGCCACAGGTATTCGGAGTTTGACAACGCTGTAACCAGTAATACCTTCTAATGTGAATCGTACTCACCGAGCGAAATCAAAAGACAGAAGCGAGGAGGTTCGAAGATATATTTGATAGGCTACCAATATATCGAGGATCATCTGATCTAATCTGGCTAGCAAATGCAGAGGATTTTGAGCACGGCCCTCCCACTCGTGATCTGGTGCGGATGCATGACCGGGAGCCTTCAGCTAGGTGAGTCCATTAAAACTAATGCAGTCAGCATCCAATGTCGAAAACTTACAGAGCTATTTATTTTGGGGATTTATTTACCTCTACAGTCCTATTAAGAGACGATCTGCAGAAGTGGAAATAAACGAGCGCCGCCAAAACGGCGAAAGAAATTTCGTTCTTAAGGGTTTTCAAATTGTAAAAGTTCGGAGTAAAACGATCCCCAAACCATTCTTGGTGGTAAGAAAAAGTTCTCCACAGACTTAAAGATATGCTACACAAATGCTCACAGCCTACTAAATAAAATGGAGGGGCTCAAGTCACTGGGTCGATAAAGAAAAATCGGATGTTATTGCTGTCTCAGAAACCTAGCTAACCTCAAAGAATTAGATAATAAAATTCAGTTGTCTGGTTTTATATCGAGTAGGGCTCATAGATTAAACCATAGGGGAGGCGGGATTACCCTGTGCATGAAAATTAACTTAACCATAAGAGCACTTGAAACAGTGGCACATGTTTCAGGGACTTATGAAGTGGTGCTATGCATGCTGAAATGTAGACGGGAAGATATCGGATTGGTTGCAGTATATCGTAGTCCAGAATGTGTAGCAGATGATTTTCTCCTAAGTAAACTTAAGTCCTGATGTGACAAGGGTAAAATCCTTGTAGTAGGCGACTTTAATGCACCATATATAAACTGGGTTAACTTAAAAGTAGGGTCATCGATAACTTCGTTCGATTGCAAACTGTTATAAACCTCGATTGGATTAGCTTTATTCCAACACATAAATCCTACAAGATATAACTTAAGAAACTCTTCTGTCGGCACCCCATGATCTGAAGTCTTTCACAAACCGCGACAAAAATGATCTTCAGACGAGCCTCTCGTTGGAGATTTTGAAGTGCGTTTTTGGCCAATTCGATGGGAGAACTGTTCACCTAACCTTCAACCATTTTATTCGACATACCAGAAAGTATCCAACGGTGGGATATAAAAATCTGTTCGGGGACTCAAATCCTAGTCTTACAATGAGGGCCCAAAATCGTTCAATCGTCTCAGATGGACTACTGTACACAATGATGTGTTAAAGTTAAGTCCGTTGTTGCCTCTCCCAACTTTTGACCGAAATAAGATCCTCCTGAAGTACGTACTCCTCTCCTGGGTTTCTTATCATCGGTGAAAAGTAATAAAACGGAAGATACCTGCTGTGAAAGACTGCCTGTGCGAATTAGGGAAAGAAGAGGTCCTAGTGCTGAACCACTGGGGACCCCACCAGGACACCCCGAAGCCTGAGGAAAAAGTGGTGCTATGACTTCAAAAAAGTTGATTATTTAGATATAATGTAGGCAAATCAATTGCTGGTGATTTGATACCTAACATTTTGAACTTATTGATGAGACATGTATCACTGGTTCCATTGAAAACTTTTGAGAAGTCTAAATTTATAACAGAAACCTTCCTCTCGTTATTACGGATGGTTGTCCATCTGTTCACCGAGGTCAGCAGGTGGGTTATCCAACCCTTCCTGAAAACGTGTTGCTGGGGTGAAAAGAAGCTTTTGGATAGTAAGTAGTCACATAGACCGTCATATGAAGGGCTCCATAGTTTCTGAATATTTTTAATGAAGTGCCACCGGCCGGTAGCTCGAAGGTTCTCTGAGTCGGCCACTTTTGGGAATTGGTTCAATGTGCGCTAGCCTCTTATTGTTTAGGACCGTGCCTCAGCTTAGCGAATGTGGGAAAATTGCACCAAATGGTATAATCAAGACTGAAGCCGCTTCTCTTAGTATGGCAGAATGGACCATTTCCGGGCCAGCAGATATGTCCTTGTTCAGATACTGCGGTTTTAGACTCATCATGCCAGCGCTCAGGTTCACTAACTGTTCTTTGAAACAGAAATGGTACTTCTTTTGCATCTGGGCACTGTAGAAGTTTGAGGAATTCCAGTTACGTCAAGATGATATTAACTGTCAGTAAAGCATACATTATGTTCTATGCTTATGAATACTTTTCCAATTTCAAGCAATAAATTTATAACTTTGAAAATTGGAAAAACATGTATAATCGAACAATATTGTTTTCAATTCTTCACATTTATATGTTGTTCTAGCAGTTCTATATTTCCAAGTTGACGGTGTTTTAATCTCGCTTGTAGGTCACAGCGCCAGGCAGTCGTGGTGCACGCCAAGAATGGTAAGTTGTGTATCGTCTGTTTTGAGGTTATTATGCTTACCGTGTTATTTCGTATAACCTTACAAGTTGTTATTATTCAGGCGAACTTCCATGATACTGTCGAGGGATAATGGCAAATAATGAAATGCAACTAATAGTTCAAATGCTTCTGTAATTCCAGGCTCCAGGTCTCTTAGAGTATTTGGATTTTGGAACGTTTAGCTGTAAGAATATAGGTAAGAAGACATCTCTTGGGTACTTAAAGGCCTCAAACTGCTCTAATCAAACTTTGAGTGAGTTTGTCTGTCGAGCTATATCATCGGCGTGCAATGTACAATTTCGGCTTTTTAGTCTTATGGTAGTACAATTCAAAAGAAATACCCTGAAACCAATAAGAATTATGAACAGACGATTTTTATTGTTCGTCAAGGAATGCCGACCCATCAGACAGTCGTCTATATGTAGCTCGAGACCTGTTGTGATTTAGGTCTTTCTATTTAGCTTATAATGCGCTGTTGTAATTTTCGTACTGGTTACTACTTACCACTGCTTTCGAAAAATTTGTGAGGTGATCTCTAGATTATTTACGTCAACCTCATAACTAAGGAGTCAGGGTTTGTCATAGCTACCTTGTCGGATACAAAAGATGTTATGCAGCTCACTCTCAAAGAACTCTGCTATTCAGGTAGACTGCCAAAAAGATATTTCCTGATAGCCGTAAGGATGTACTAGGATCGTCAGTATAAAAGTAGTACACGGATTTTCTCTTACAAGACAAAACCCATATAGTAGCTTTATTGAATCGAGTAAAAGTTGTAAAGGTTGGTAAGGACCTTCCAAGTAACATTTCGAAACATTCTTGGTCTGCAGCATCATCAAGTGTTGAGAATATAAAGATCGGGATGTCGAAACATAACTAACGCGCACTGCTGAATTAGGTTTAAACTAACTTCAAATTATGTAGTGAATACAGTAAAAGTTTCCCATATGAAGTTTTGAGTCCTTTTGTCCCATACTTTCCGAGTCAGTTCTGTTCTTTTTGCTATTGGGTAATCTCGCAGGTAATCTGGTAGATAATACTAAATTAGTGCACTTGTCCAGGTCTTACGTAACTGCCTTCATAGATGTATGTTAACTTGGTTTTCTGTTCACAATGTTCCTAAACAAATGTAACGTAATTCCAGATTGATATCTTGACAATTATTCTTATCATAACTCGAGATTTCGTGTAAGACAAAGTGTTTCTGCTCCCCCAATCTGATTTAAGCAAGTATCGACTCGATTTCGGGAGTTTCGAAATGAGTTGTCGCAGTCCCATTTTGTTGGACTGCAGCCAACGAGCAGATTCTGTCACTTCGACTGATATTAATGGAAAGTAAACATCTAGCATAGATACCATGCTTTCATGGTTTCACGCTTCACGTCGATTATATCCAACATCAACCCTCAGATTCCATCTTACCTTGAGACAATGTTCCGCACTACTGCTTTATCAAAGGTTTTTCTGTAAGTGCTGAGTTTGTGAAACCATATGTAACATGTTTTGGTTCATGTTGCACCTAGCAAATGTTTTTTCTAGTGTAAATTTACATCAATTATTTGATTCGATCTTTATTTCCTAGATGCTTATTTTTTGATATTTTTTTTCCCAGGGTATTGATATCTGTCATAGATACGATAGAAAGGTAAAGAGGAAAAATCCAAAAAGCGATGATGTGTACCTTCGCCTGCTTGTTAAAGCGTACAAATTTTTGGCACGTAGAACCGGTTCAAAATTCAACAAAATAATAATGAGGAGACTTTTTATGAGCAAAATCAACAAACCAGCCCTGTCTCTGGCACGCTTGATGCGGGTAATGAAGAAAAGTGGGCGTGAAGATAAAATCGCTGTTTGTGTTGGAACCATCACTAATGATACGAGAATACGAGAGTTCCCAAAAATGAAAGTGAGTAACTTGAGAAGTTTTCAGAATTCTTTTGCGGACTCGCTCTTCCGATGTAATGTATTTTAATGATTATACGTATTTAACAGGTGTGTGCTCTTCGAGTAACCGCGGCTGCCCGTGAACGGATTTTACATGCTGGTGGTGAAATAATCACTTTCGACCGTTTGGCAATTCTCAGTCCTCTGGGAAAAAATACAGTGCTAATTCAGGGACCGAGAAAAGGAAGAACTGCTGTCAAACACTTCGGCCCTGCACCTGGAGTACCAGCAAGCCATACGCGACCCTACACTATTTCAAAGGGTCGTAAGTTCGAGAAATCTAGAGGTCGTCGTGCTAGTCGGGCTTACAAAAAGAAAGGTGGACGATAAAAATATGTACGAGAATGCTTTCTGTTTTAAGTTTGTGGTTGGAATAAATTATCGATAATGAAGACTAACGTGTTTCTCATTTTGGACTAATACCAGTCCTAGTACATTCGTCTATGTCTGGATGGTGAAACATTCAATTTTAAAGAACCCAAACATGTATATATAAGTACTATTAGTAAAAATGTTCAGTCTTGTCACGCGTTGTCATCTTGTTTCGTTAGTATCATAAACAAACGAAGCTATAAATTAACTAAGGTAATGTACCATTTTGCGCTGAAGCTAATTAGATCGTGTTGTGTTCATAATTAATTTATGGGTTTCACAATGTCGACGCTTCCCTATAGACTATCGGTGGTAATTTTTTAGTAAACTAGCGGATTTACTTTGGATGTACTTGTATCATGAAACCTTTTTTCCCTAAATGACTAGTGAGTTTGCTTCATTCGGTGCGTCGGAACGTTATATCATGCTTTTTGTAATCGGATGTTTATAGTTATACATCCCCTTTAACTTGCATCAGTGATTTGTTCCAAAGATAGTTTTCTTTCGGGCGTTCTTAGGCAAATAATCTGTGTCATTCGTTCACAATTGTACTACCAACGGTATTGGCTGACGTTCTTTAACTTTAAAACTATATTTAACTCATCCAGTTACGTTTTATTAAGCGTCATCTGGATATAGATGCATGAGTTAACTCTGGAATGTTCGATCAATTAAGTGATCATTTTTCGAAATTAAGGGCTTTTTTAATGTTTGAATCCAGTCAGCTACCCGCGTACGTGTGTCCATAATAACCCAATGACTATCAACCTGATTGTCCATTTGATAAGTCTTGCTAATTGAACGCTATATTCGGTTCCTAAGCTATTCTCGTAACCCCCAAGCTAGGACTACACAGCGACCTGAACACTATAGAAAAGGTGCGAAATATGCGAAAAGCACTTTACTCCAAAGATTCGTTCCAGTACAGAAAACGTAGGGTTTTTATATTATTTTAGATGTCCTTGGGTTTCCCGAAAATTCTGAAATGCTACTAGACATAGTAGCAGTATAGTAGTCAGCCAATCAGAAACTGTACACGTGACTTTTCACTTTCTTGATGTTTCTGGCTAAAATTATAGAGGGCGCTGATTGGATAAAGTGCTTGTTAGTATTTCCTAAGCCTTTCTTAGCTTTTGCAAGAAGTTTTCTGGACCACCCCAACAGCATTGAAACCCGTTTTCCGAAGAAGACTGAAGGTTACAGTGATAACACAAATATTAGATCATTCATAAGGATAAGATTTAGTTTTGACATTCAAATCCATTTACTAGTTTTCTTTGTTGATTTTCAAACGATGAAAGTGTTTGCCTTCTAACTATTGTATCATTAACTAGTTATACAGTTATCATGTAAATCTATATAACGTAATATTAGAAAATGTTACCGACAAATAGCTAAATAATCAGTTAATAGTTATTGCAAACAGCCCTTGTATTCGTTTAACATGACTTTGTTCAGGAAGCAAAAACAATATTGATTAGGTTTTATGAATCCATACAAATCTCAGTTAACCTAGCAAGATTAGTACTTCAAATATCTGTATTAAAATTCAGAAAGTCCTCATATTATGATAAGAACAACATATATGAGCGAACAATGTTATTTTCCATTAGATCCTCGTCAGTTTGTCAATCAGTAAGGAAACGGTACTTGTACATTGGAGTAAACTGTATGGAACCTTGGCTTTTAGTGGTGAAGAGGCTGGGAAGTACGGAGGCTCGGTCCGTGAAAAATTTCTGAATAAATGTGCTTGGAGATTTATGTAGGCTGCATAATTTCATAACTAGCACATCGGTATAACAATACCGATTAGTCTTTAGTACTTTAAAGTACTAAAATATGTATGAAAAGTTGTAGTATCGGTAATAGTAATCACATTAAGCTTAGGGAATATGATTCGAACAAAATAAAGGGTATGGAGTATTCTCAAGGAAAGATAGCGAATGGATTTAAATTAACCTGACTTATTCCGAGCCATGTTATTTAAAGTTTCGGATCGTTAATTTCATTAGTCGCGCGAACCCCCAACCAAGTGATCTGAAACTGCCAACAGTGAGTGGATTTACGAACCGTTTCTACTTTCTGACTTCCTGTCCCGTAGGTCTTCTATGTCTTTTTACACAAGCAAACATCGCACGTCGAGTAAAGTGGTTGGCGGGTATGTGCAATCTAACCATCCCAGTCTATAAAAATCCACGGCCACTAACTGGTTTATCTTTTTCCTGCATAACACTCTGCATCTAAGCTCAAGAGTAATCTTTCAGCAGCCCTAACACCGGACCAATACTTTAAAGACACCGGACATTGGTAACTTGGGAATAGCTTCTGATCTTAAAAGATATCGCGTAAGAGAAAAGACTACAACATGGCATACTCGCCATTTGATTCGGAGCTGGACGATTCACCTACGCCACAGGTGTGAGATAGGAAAAACCAACCGAGCTTTCTGGATCCGTGGCGAGATTTCGTTAGACCCAACCCGTCAGGGTAGATGAGATTCGAAAGCTGCCATCACACTCAGTTGTGATCAATGTGAACAAAAAGACTACTTTTGAAGCAGAACTACGTCTCAAGGGTAGTTAATGAACCCCAAACGTGCTTGTATTTTTATTCAGGAGCGTCAGAAGTTTGTATTTCTTCGGCGTCAGCAAGTGAGGTTGTGCCATCTGCGCATTTTAAGTCGGCAGGTTAACCTTTTAGTAGAACTCTCAGTGTTATTTTGAGGTTGTCTTTGAGAGTAGTGAGTAACAAAGGTTGGAATTCAAAAGCTATATCTACTATGGAACCCAACTCCTCTTGTAGTCCCTCCGAGGGCTACTGCCGGTCCCAAGCCCGAATAAAAGAGGAGGGTTGGGCAGTGGGTTAGCGACCCCATCCCGTAGGAAACTAAATCGCTAAAAAACGCTAACCAAACAAAATTATTCAAACTGCCCTGAGAGCTAGAAGGTCTTCATTTAGAAGAACTATGACGCTTCATGATGAAAGCCGGGTTCCTTCGGAAGTTACGAGGCCGATGCTTTTTCTGACAACCAGAGTAACCATTCATTTAGGTACATGGAATGCTCGTACAATGTGGGGGACTGGAGGAGTCTTCCAAATTGCTGCAGAAATGAGAAGATACAACCTAGAGGTGTTTGGGACCAGAAAAATTTATTGGACGAAAGTCGGACAACAAAGACTAGCTTCAGGGGAGCTTCTGTTATATCCGGCCATGAAGAAGAAAATGCCCCACATACACAAAAAGTTTCATTAATGCTGTCCAAACAAGTACAAAATGCACTTATAGGATGGGATCTCATGGACCAACGATCATCAAAGCCTCCTTCCAAACAAAGAAAGAGGGCATTTCAATGAACATCATCCAATGCTATGCGCCTACCAGCGACTACAATGAAGACGCTAAAGATCAATTCTACAATAGGCTGCAGTCAATCATCGAGAAGTGCCCAACAAAGGACCTGACCATTCTGATGGGAGATTTCAACGCCAAGTTTGGAACGGACAACACTGGATATGAAGACATCATGGGACGACAAGGACCGGGAGAAAGAAACGAAAATGGTGAGAGATTTGCAGACCTATGTGCCTTCAATAAACTGGTCATAGGCGGCACCATATTCCCACATAAACGCATACACAAAACCACATGGACTTCACTGGATCACACCACGCAAAACTAACTCGACTATATTTGCATCAACAAAACGTTCAGTAGGACTATAGAGGACGTGAGAACCAAGAGAGGAGCTGATATAGCATCAGATCATCATTTGCTGATCGCCAAGATGAAATTGAAACTCAAGAAGCACTGGACAATGGGGCGGATAATATCACAAAAAGTTCAATACGACGTTTTTTCAGGATACTAACAAACTCAACGAATTCAAGATAGTCCTCAGCAGAAAGTTCTAGGCGTTTTTCGTGATCTACTCAATGGAGAAGGAACTACTGTGGAGAGCAAGTGGAAAGGGATCAAAGAGGCAATCACTTCAACATGTCATGAGGTTCTGGGCCACAAGAAGCACCATCACAAGGAATTGATAACTGTTGATACACTGGATAAGATTCAAGAAAGGAGGAACAAGAAGGCAGCAATCAATACCATCCGAACAAGAGCAGAAAAAACCAAGGCACAAGCTGAATACACAGAAGTAAACAAACAAGTGAAGAGGAGCATTAGAACCGACAAACGTTAATATGTAGAAGGCTTAGCAACGACGGCAGAAAAGGCTTCAAAAGAAGGAAACATAAAACAACTGTATGACAATAAAAAAACTCTGGAAATCACCATAAACCAGAACGACCAGTGAAAAGCAAGGAAGGCGAGGTAATCATCAACATTGAAGGACAACGAAACAGGTGGGTAGAACACTTCAAAGAACTCTTGGATCGACCAGTTCCACTGAACCCACCCAACATCGAAGCAGCACCCACGGACTTCCCGATCGATGTTGGCCCACCAACAATTGAAGAAATCAGCATGGCCATCAGACAAATCAAGAGTGGCAAAGCAGCAGGACCGGACAACATTCCAACAGAGGCACTGAAAGCAGACGTAGCAGTAACTGCAAGGATACTCCACATCCTCTTCAATAATATTTGGGATGAAGAACAAGTACCAAAAGACTGGAAAGAAGGACTACTGATCAAAATACCGAAGAAAGGCGATCTCAGCAAGTGTGATAACTACAGGGGCATCATACTTCTCTCAATACCGGGAAAAGTCTTCAACAGGGTATTGTTAAACAGGATGAAGGACTGCGTAGACGCCCAACTTCGAGACCAACAGGCAGGATTCCGTAAGGATGGATCGTGTACAGACGAAATCGCAACTCTACGGATCATTGTAGAACAATCAATTGAATGGAATTCATCACTCTACATTAACTTCATCCACTACGAGAAAGCATTTGATAGTGTAGACAGAACAACACTATGGAAACTTCTTCGACACTGGCGTGCCTCAGAAGATAGTCAATATCATACAGAATTCCTATGATGGATTAAACTACAAAATTGTGCACGGAGGACAGTTGAAAAAGTCGTTTGAGGTAAAGATCGGTGTCAGGCAAGGTTGCCTACACTCACTCTTTCTCTTTCTCCTGGTGACCGACCGTATCATGAAGACATCAACATCTGAGATGAAGCACGGAATACAGTGGACACCTAGGACGCAGTTGGACGATCTAGACTTCGCAGATCATCTGGCCCTCCTATCGCAATCGCAACAACGAATGCAGGAGAAAACGACCAGTGTAGCAGCAGTAGGTCTCAATATACACAAAGGGAAAAGCAGGATTCTCCGATACAACACAGAATGCACCAATCCAATCACAATTGACGGAGAAGATTTGGAAGATGTAAAAATCTTTACATATTTGGGCAGCATCACGGTAGATCTGATGCACATGTGAAGGCCCGTATCGGAAAAACAAGAGCAGCACATCTACAACTGAAGAACATCTGGAACTCAAAGCAACTGTCAACCAACACCAAAGTCACAGTTTTCAATACAAATGTCAAGACAGTTCTACTGTATGGAGCAGACACCTGGAGAACTACGAAAGCCATCATCCAGAAAATACAGGTGTTTATTAACAGTTGTCTACGCAAAATACTTCAGATCCGTTGACCGGACACTATTAGCAACAACCTACTGTGGGAGAGAACAAACCAGATCCCAGCGGAGGAAGAAATTAGGAAGGAGCGCTGGAAGTGGATAGGGCACACATTGAGGAAAGCACCCAACTGCATCACAAGCCAAGCCCTCACATGGAATCCTCAAGGTCAAGTGAAGAGAAGAGAAAGACCAAAGAACATATTACGCCGAGAAATGGAGATAGACATGAGAAAAATGGACAAGAATTGGATGGAACTAGAAAAGAAGGCCCAGGACAGAGTGAGTTGGAGAATGGTGGTCGGCGGACTATGCTCCATTGGGAGTAACAGGCGTAAGTAAGTAATTGTGGAACCCACTGCGTTCTATGGTGAATAGTCCCTAAATCTTAAAATTCAAAAATGAAACATCAAATTACACAGTGAGACTATAAGTTATGGACAACCAGAATTCTACGTATGTGCCTTTCGTAAATAAATAAAAAACAGCGCAGATTGAACTTAACAGTTCGTTAGTGCTACACATAATTATGTTTCACAATTAAAGAGAAAGCTATTTTCACTTACTGGATGTACTACAGATAGTAGTGAAGAATTATCATTACTACTAATAGCTTTATTCAATATTATATTTTGGTTCAATATACAAATACTCAGCACAGGGTATTTCATCAAGTTTCTTGCGCACAAAAAACAAACAAAAACGAAAAAAGGTTTTGAAAAAATCTGAAGAACTGTACAACTTTTCAAATTAGAAACATGTTAAGAATGCAGGTTATTGACTAGGTTAACTCTAACAACCTGTTCGTCACATAGTGTATTTGCTAGGTAAGGTATTATAGAACATTTATACTTTTGCTTACGTGCATGGATTTTAATGTTTTGACGTTTCGTTCTACCAGAAGATATATAAGGAGAAAGATAAGAGTGAAAGGGATGGTTAGTATCTGATAAAATGACACCTGCCAGGAGTTTGCATGACTTTAAATGTCTATCCACAATCATGTTAATTATGACCTCGAACGATTCACCACACACCTTGCTAACTGCCTTCAGCACTCTTCGCAATACAGCAAAGTCTTTTCTCAAAAGCCCGGGAAAGAATAATGGAGAACAGTAAAGAGTAATAGGTAAGATGCAAGAATTGACAAATTGTAAGAGTAAATGACGAGTAATCCCAAGAGCATGCAGTCTTTATGTAGTAAGTCAGACGGGAAACCTTCGATAATAATAAAACGTGAGAAGAGCAAGAGAGGTCAGAGAAAAAGGTGACACCAAGATAATTGACCTTCGACACTGTGTTTATCAAAGTCTCCGATGGTACAAGCATTATGGGATCTCAAAATGGTGTTTAGATGCCGTTTATGTCTCATGCTAAAGTTAACAGCTTGACATTTAGACGGATTAAGTATGAGACCATTACCAACAGACCAACAATCAATACGAGACAAAAACTCATTCATTTCTATGGGATGTAAAGAGGAAGATATAGGCATACATACAGTGAGGTCATCCGCATACTTCACAAAAGTGTTTTCTGTGGAAGATGGCAGATCATGCAGAAAAAAAGGAGAAAGAAGAGGTGAAAGAACAGCTCCTTGTGGTACACCATGAGACAGTAGAGACTCTGAACTCTTTCCTCCAAACACAGTGTATTGTTCCCTTCCAGAGAGGTAGGAACATAGCCAGTTGGTTATCCAGCTGTCAGTGTTGACGCTGATTAACTTGTTAAGTAAACGTTGTCTTGGTATAAAGTCAAAAGCTGAAGTATAGTCCAGAAAAGTACATCGAACATACTTCTTACCCTTTCCTAAGTTGAACACTATGTTGTGATGCAGAACTGCAACAGCATCTAAAGTGCTTCTTTTGCGCCTGTATGCAAACTGGTATGGGTCAGTATGCTCTTTTATCGCAGGCTGAAGTGGAAGAATTAATAATTTTTCCATGGTTTTGAGGAAGGGTGAAGTTATTGCAATAGGTCTAAATTTTACATTCTTATCACCAAACGCATTCTTGGGTACAGGAATTATCTTCATCTTTCTCCACATTTTCGGTATGAGATTAGATGAGAAGGATGTGTTAAATATAGTTGTGAACGGATGACACAGAACGTCAGCACATTTTTTAAAAATGAGGTTTGGGATACCATCAGGTCCCAAACATCGAGATGAATTAAGCGACGAGAGACATCCTCGTACATCAGTTTCAGTGAAAGTAGGAACACAGCTAGTTTTTAAACCCGTGGATAGAGGGAGCATCACATCAGATGACTGACGTACAAAAGACTTATTTACGTCACAAACATTCAGCAGGTTATTGCTCCTAATCTGTCTGTCACCTGTGAATTCTTTAAAGAGTTTCCACATACTTGCAGAGTTTTTGAAAGACAAGAGTTTTTCAGTAAACATAGAGTTGAGACGTCTAATCTCTAGGTTTATCAGACCATTTAGCTGACGAACTTCACCATCCGTAGTCGTTTTAGTTGTGAAGATGTAAGTCCATCAAAACTTACAAAAATGGTTTCGGTGGGACAACAAATATCAAAACAGAATTTAAGGTAACAAGTGATAACATCGGTAGTGTTTTCGAGTGAGTCATCTGCAAATAATTCCCAGTTAGTCGTATGAAACATGTTTTTCAGATTTCGGATATTTTCTTCTGTGTAATTCCTATATTTGACTTTTCTGGTTTGACGTAGGAGTGTACTCTTCCCATGCTTTCCATATACTTTAGGTAGAACACGAATTATACAGTGATCTGAGCTAGACAATGGAGCACGTTTACGAGTCGCATATATACCCACATCATTAATGAAGACGAAGTCTAGATGAGCATCCAAACGGGTAGGAACATCCACTGCATTTTGGTGACCTAGTGACGTAAGGAAGCTACGGTCACATGAATTGAAATCACCACATACAACTTAAAGTGAATCACTGAAGGCAGTAACAGCGAACTCAGTGAATTCATCAGCAAAAACAGATAGCGCAGATGATGTGCAGTCTGGAGTCACGTAGATATTGGTAACATAAATATATTTGTATTTATTCAGATGTTTTGACGACATCTTAGAGTTAGACAGTCGATAAAGTCATTTAAAGACTTAAAACACACAAACGAAGATCGACACCAGTTTATGTTTACAAACGTAGCTACACCGCCACCACACCTCTTTTTATTGTTCGATCGATCCTGACGATAAATTTTAAAATCACGTAGTGATACAGGGCAGTCATCCTGTAAATCATTCAACCAAGATTCTTGAACTGTGATGACACCACAATTACGATACGTATTTTGACTAAGTAAGAATTGCAGATAGTCCACTTTGTTGATTAGTGATCGGCAGTTAGAATTTAGTAGCTCGGGAATTGACATATGATTAATGTTCATTCTCTTTAATGCATATTGCCAACCACCACGATGCCTTTTATAGTACTTTTTCGTAACTTGTGCAGCGGAAGGTCGTAGGCTTTTCATAAAAGCGCCTGAATAGGTTATGCGATTAATGGACATAATTATAAATTAAAACAAATGAAAAACAGATAACTTGTTGAAATAATCAGATAATAATAATATATGTGCGGAAACATGTACATAAAGAGGAGCAATTGTGATCTGCAAATAAGGGTGGCGGAACACATACCCAAATGAATTCCAATAGTCAAATAAGATCACATGAAGGACAGGCATCTTACCCCATTGCGAAACATTTGGTTGATACTGGTCATAAGGTTGATATCAAGTAAAAAATCATAGTGTTGTACGAAAGCCTTTAAGGGCGTATAATTGGGTTTACTGAAGCCTTGGCTATACGGAAACTGAAACTCTATATGTTCAAGAACAATTTGTTCTCACCTTTAGCCTACCCTGGTACTACTGATTTGTTATCCAGAGTGGTTACCACATGGTTTTTGTGTACTTTAGTTTTCTGTTACGACTAACCTTTAGTCTGTCTAGATGACCTTCTAGTTTTCGTATAAAAATGTCATAAAATGTGTGATCAGATTGTTCGAAATGTATTGCCCACATCACAATTCTGATAGCCTTCGTTTTCTCGTTGGATTATAGAAATGACTGTTATAAGCTCGACCGGGCAAGCTGAACCTTTTCCCGTTGTCATATCGCAGAACTAGAGGCGACTTGATTACAGTCTACAAATTGCTTAGTGATAAATTTGCACCTAACATGCTCTCATTTTTCTTGTATTCCAAAACAGAGAATTTAAGAGGACACTCCAAAAAACTTCATAAGCCGAGAACAAATTACTTGTCAGCTGACTATCGACTTTCCCATCGAATCATCAACGAGTGGAATTCACTACCTCAGCACGTGGTTGAGGCTCCATCCGTCGACTCTTTCAAAAGAAGGTTGGATCAACTGAGAGACCACCATTGCCAGGACTAACATAGGCCATCGAGCCTCCTGTCCTTCCCATACTGAAACTGAAAATGAATCTTAGAGTTAGACAGTGGATAAAGTCATTTGAAAACTTAAAACACACAAACGAAGCTCGATAACAGTTAGTCTTTTATAGTACTTTTTGTTACTAGACCTTTACCCATTAGAGTATAGGCGTTTTGAGGTGGCATTTTAATGGCTTACAGTATCCTTAGCACTTTTGGACATCCTCTTAAACACCTACTTAAGCTTAGTTCGAACACTAACCTGAGGAGTAACACCCGGAAACTGGAGACAACATAGCAAAACGGATTGTAGACATAACTTCTACTCCTTAACAGTTGTCAAATGCTGGAACTTGCTGCCGGCCGAGCTAGTACAAGCAACTTCCCAGGAGTCCTTCAAGAGGCAACTTGACCTATTCTTAAGGACTAAAGATAACATTTTGTTATGATTTACCAACTTCTTTTTCCTCTTTTACTGTTAACATACCTAGGTTCCTGCCTAGGGGATTTGGTGATCCCCTGCTACTAGACACGGAAGCCTGTTAAGTGAAAGGTTCTTCTATTCCGTCCACAACCATTTGAACTTGTATAGCGAAAGGTCGTAGGTTTTTCATAAAAGCGCTTTTATAGGTTATGCGATTGAAGAACATAATGAGAAGTTAAAACAAAATAAATTGTTGAAATAATTAGATGGCAGAAACAGACAGCCCAGATATTCAAGCGGGCCAACATCAATTATGTAACTCTGCGATAGTTTTGCTTTAAAAGACATTCGAACTCTATTATTCATATCCATTATATTTATTCCTTCAACAAAATGGTTATAGATGGCACTATACCCCCCCTACAAACTTGTACACATATCTACATGGGTTTCATCGGATCACATAAAGCGGAAACAGATCGGCCACATTTGCATCAATAAGATACTAAGGAGCACAAAGATCGAAACTTATACTTCCAGACCACCATCTACCTGGCGGTTGGCAGGAGGAAACTGAAGCTAGAGAAGCACTGAACAACTAAGGATACAGTATTCCAAAGTTTCAATAAAAGCTTACTTCGAGATACTGAAATACATGAGGAATGCGAGAAAGCTGTCAACAACAGGTTGCAAGCCTCAGAAGACCTACTCAATGAAGAGAAAACTAATATGGACAATAATTTGATAGGGATCAAAGAAGCATTCCCAACAATGTGCCAGAGGGTCGTGAGCGGCAAAAGCAACATCATAAAAAGTGTATCACTATCGGGAACTTGTCAAGATACAAGAAGATAGCACTCAGAAGCAGACGAACACGAACTGCAAAAGCCAAGGCACATGCAGAATACACAGGAGCAAACAAACGAGTGATGCGATACATTAAGGCTAATGAGTGAAAATACACGGGAGACCTATTAATGATAGCGCAAGAAGCTGGAAGAGAAGGAGACGCGAGTCAAATATATTATTGAAAGAAAAAACTAGCAGGGAAATATGGTAAAGCATGGTAACCAATCAAGAACAAAGGCAATCCATGCACTGAGAACATGTGGGCAGGACACTTTGAGGAACTATTGAATAGACCAGCCTAACTGGACATCGAAGTAGCATTCACAAACCATCATATAGCTGCTACTCCACCAATGATCGAGGAAATCGAGATGGCCATCAGACGAGTGATGAGCGGATAGCGAACAGGTTCTGACAACATGCCAGCTGAAACATTGAAATCACATATAAAGGTAAGTGAAACACCTTGAAGTGATCTTGAATTGACCAGTCCACTGAACTTATCGGACACCAAAATAGCATCTGAAAACTTCCTTGACTGTATTATGAAGACCTCCACATCTCAGATGCAACACCGAATACAATCGATAGCTGGGATACAGCTCAATATTTCGTCAGTCTATGAGATGAAAGAGATAGGTTATTTGAGAAACCTAAATGAAGACAGTCGGTGTGGCAGCTATAGGCCTCAACATATTCAGAGTGCAGTGTCAGTCAATATTTTAAGCCCACAATGTATCTTATTCTAGCTTTCGGACATCCCATTCTATTCATTCTACTTGAGCCACATTTTGAATTTGTTATTTATTCGCTTATCAATCTAAACTGTTTTTATATGATCGCATATGTGTGTGCCCTTTTTATCTCATTAATCACATGTCTGTAGCTTATTTTTGTCTGACTATAAATAATGAGTAGCGCTTGACTAAAATGAAGTTGGCTTCCCAGCCATCTTCCATGCGTGTCATTTTGCTTTGCTGTTTCATTCGCTTCACATACAAAATATATGTATTCACAAGACAATTCTCGTTATTCGACTTATTTAATTCCGTTATTGACTAACGCGATTTAAGTCGACGATGATATATGAGAATAGGCGAGAACAATCATTCGTACGATCTTGAAGTCAGATCCACGGGCCGCTAAATTGGTGAGCCCTTCAACGAAAACCGTCCGATCAAAATGATGGCAAATAAAAGGGCCTCACTAAAATGGTAAGCCCGCCGACGACGAATCCAAGGCAGTAAGCAACGTCGATGAAGAGATTTCTGCACTTGATACATTCGACGAACAAACCCAACGGGTCCAGCTCAATCTCTAATCCGACGCACTCAGCAAAGCCTGTGCAGCACGACATGGACATGCACAAATCTTATTGTTACTTTGTCCTCATGTCAATTATCCTCAATGATACATTTGTCGGATTCAAAATTATCATTATATGCTTATTATTACATTATTGTCAATATCATGACCGAATGTGGAATTATTAATCTTGTTGGTGCTGTCATTAAATTATGACATTTTCGCAATCATATCACTCACCGAACTAATTATCATTTTATGAAAATTCCACTCTACGTAAATTCATCCAAAACTCATTGGGATATTTAGATTATTCAAAAAAGTGAAATTTTCCTGCTTTAAGTGAGTTCGTTCCAATTTTTCCATGTCATTTTGATTTAATATTAAATTCATTGGCTTAGTCGAGGTCATTATTTTATGTTATCACAATATACATTTTTCACTTCGAAATCGCCTCCTATTATGTTTGTGGATGCTTCTAACTAGCTGATTAGTATCCATTACCTTCATTTCGTCTATACTTCCACGTGCATAATTGCATGTTGCATCCTTTATCACTCAAAAACACTATTCGAGTACTGCAACTATTATTCTATACCCATCGCACAGTATATCAGAACATAGAGTTTAGAGCTAGTCTCTCAAAGATACACTCATGTTCGTTACATTCAAGTCAGTCTCATACGTTGCCATCGCTAATCATATGTATTGGTATTTTTGTCATGCCTTGGTACGGTTTTGTAACAAACGAGGTCGAGCGCATCTTCCTAAAACCACACAAACCACTCTGGGCCTAACGACCAAAAAGGAATACGACTCGACGTACCGTTATTGACTAACGCGATTTAAGTCGACGATGATATACGAGAATAGGCGATAACAACCATTCGTACGATCTTGGAGTCAGATCCACGGGCCACTAAAATAGGAAGAGAAAGATACCAAAATACAACACAGAGAACACCAATAAAACCACACTCCATGGAGTAGCCCTGGGAGCGAACGAGACTTTCACGTACCTGACTGCCATGACCGATAAACAAGGAGGATCTGATAAAGATGTGGAGACAACTATTGACAGAAAAAAGGATGCATATCTACAATTGAAAGACACCTGGTAATCGAAACATCTGTCCACCAACAACATAGTCAGGACTTTCAATATGGACGCCAAGACATTTCCACTGTATGGAGGTAAAAGGCGGACAACAACTCCAATCATCATAGAAAATGTACAGGTATTTATAAACAGTTGTCTATGCAAGATACTAAATATTGTTTAGCCGGATACCATAAGCAACGACCTTCTGTGGCAGAGAACTAGTCAGCTTCTAGCTGAAGATGAAAACAGTAAAAAAAAACATTGGAGGCAGGTAAAACAAACCTATTGCGAAAATCATCAAACTGAATCACATAGCAAGTTTTAATTTCGAGTTCACACAGTAGGCGGGAAAAATCAGATCAAATAAAAAAAAATTGCCCCGACAATTGAATGTAGACATTTAATAAATGGAATGAGTTAGTTAGACCCCATGTACGCAGTTACACAGTTGTATTGACTGTTACATTTGTAAAAGAAAAAAAAAAGCCGATTTGATCATAGTTAATTTATTTTATACAAAAGTAGTGATTATTACCAATCACCAATGAAACACTCCAATAGGTAGATTGATAATTGAAAGAATAAATATAAACACTTAACTAAATATTCCTAGTTGACTTATTGTTGTAATTTACATGGCTTTTTGTATCAATATCGATTTTATAAACAAACATAGAAAGTTGTCAAGTCAATTTTGAAGCAACAAATTAATTTGATGAAATTCATTACTACTTATAAGTAATATACATATGAAATTGACAAAAAAAAATTACCTGCTAAGACCATATACACCATATATTGCATGTATATTAGATAAAAACAATCAATTATCTCATATCTAATGTTAATATTAAAAAATAAATTGAATAACAGAAGAGACTTGACTTTTCATTGAAAAGAAAAAAAATGTTCATTCAATTGATGATGTAACATCATTTTGGAAGAAGATATTGGGTGCAAGGTATACATAAAAGAATTAAAGCAATACTATATATATATATATCTATACCACATCTGAAAAGATAAATGGGCGTAGAAAACATTATTCTTTTTACAATAAAACTGAAGTATCATTAAATAATGGAGGAAGAGTCCAGTGGGAATCATTTGTATCCGTGCACACTCCTAAAATATAATAGATAGATAAGTAAATAGATGAAATTATCTAATGGATTAATTTATTTAAACAATATAAATATTGATACAAGAATGCACTGAATAGATATGTACCACATAAATCATTCGATTTTTTTTTTTATAAGGACTGGAATAGTACTCGGATGCCCAGATCAAAACAGATAATTTTCTTAGGGGGGGCTACACTCAGAGCCTTTGATCTAATGGTCTGATCCACAAGGTTGTAGAGTAATGTCAGAAGATACAGTTCCATGATAGTCAGTGACTAATGATTAGTTCATAAACCATTTGTTCTCTTAGGTACTGGAGCCCATGTGCACTTTTAGTTTGGAATCAGGGTTTTCCAACTCCCCTAGATGGGCTCATCGTGTCTACCGAATCCAGTGGATATATCATTCCAATTATAGACAGATTAATAATAGGAATATATTGAGAAGATATAAACGTTTTTATCTTACTCCATGTCAATTTTACGCAGTATTATTAATGTGATATATGAAGGAATACTAAAACTGGAAATTTAAAGTAGGGAAAAGTGATTAATACTCTTTCCATTGTGATCGGTTCTCAACCATGTAATTCAATGTCTCTATTCACTAATTGCGGTTATTCTGTAGGAAAGTTGTTGTTTTATTAAAGTTCTTAAAGAGAGATAATATGTGACTATGATAGCCTCGTTTATTATAAAATAAATTTACATATTTATACATAATTTTCATTAAACGTACTCTGTATAACATGCTAACCTCTTTTTTTTATTATTAAAGGTATGTCCTAATATCCACCGGTATATCAACTTTTGAGACAATAATGTTTGTAAGCACAAGAGTAGAATGATTAGATTAAAGAGTGGTATTAATTTATGAAATCACTGATAAATGTGATGAATACAATCAATCATATTTCTACTAGCGATACTATTGAAGTCGAAATGAAACTCTTAACTGAAACATTAATGAATAATGATTATTCATTGAAGTTTATAAACTGTTAGAAGGGTCACAATACGATTGGACTTATCACGCTTCTGGCACCTAAAAAGCGAATTTACATTATGTTACCATTTAGAGGTGACTCAAATAGTCTCATGTTGAAACGGAGAGTTAAATTAGCCATCAACAAGAAATTTTACGCAGCCCAACTTGTTATTATTGAAAAGACAAAGTTTATGCTTCACCAAAAACCCAAACAACACATAAGCGAATATATCATATCCCATTGTGTCTATCAACAAGTACATAGGGAGGAGCAATCGTGATCTGTAAAGTAAAGGGGACGAAACATATACCCAAATAACTGCAGAAACAAATGAATTTCAATGGTCAAATAAGATCACAGGATAGACAGACAACTTCCTCCATTGATAAACATTTGTTTGAAACTGATTATAAGATCGATATCAAGTCAGCATTTGTAGTCTTGTGCAAAAGCCTTCAAGGGCGTATACTAAGGTTTATTACGGCCTTGGCTATACGGAAACTAAAGCCCTCTTTATGTGTTCAAAAACAATTTGTTCTTACACTTAATCTACCCTGGTGATACTGATTTATTATCCAGAGCTGTTATCACATTGTTTTTGTGTACTTTATTTTTACTAGAAAAGGGGTTTTGTGAAGATTGTAATAATTCAATAGTTGAATTCACGAGTCGATTAACGCTAGACCACCATGGAAAACCTAGAAGCACTGGACAACCGTTTCGCTATAGTGAGACTCCTTTTCTTTGCTATGGTTTAGCTTTAATCTGTCTAGTTGATCTTTTAGTTTTCACTTAAAAATGTCTTACTAAGCACATTATGTGTGATCAGATTGTTCGCAATGTATTACACGAATATATATTACATAATTCTGATAACCTTCTTCTTCTTCTTCTCCTCCTTCTCCTTCTCACATTGCATTATTGAAACTATCTTCAAAGTTGAATACACTTATAAGTCTTTTATATCATCACATTAAACAAATAAACTTACACAATATTAAACACTAATCTTTTAATAAAATTGTACATTTATATACACACACACACAGAGAGAGAGAGAGAGAGAGAGATAAAGAAGGAACTACTTACTTAATGAGAGTCGTACACCTTTACCAAATGATATAATTACAAGGCACATTTTTGTTGCTTTATGAATTATTTGCTTAGCATATATAAAATACAAAAACAAAAAAAAATTAGAAAAAAAAAGAAAGAAAGAAAACAATAAATATAAATAATAAAACAAACAAAAGAGGTCAAGGAGATTAAAAATTCAATAATTGCTATACAATGAATAAAACTATTCCAATGTTAACTAAGCTAAATACAATAAGCTAAAGTAAAAATAATATGGATTTATGATTATATATATATTTTTGTAGTTTCTATCCAACTATTGAGGCCGGACGCGCATGGCCTTTTCGTGGACGGTTTTTAATGTGTTAGGTCCGTTCTTCAAAAGGCCTTACCGCCGGAGACGGAAATACGTGAGGTAAGGTGAGATGTGACATTTTTAGGGTCGACCTTTTCTAACCCCATCCCTCCTTGTGGGAAGGCAGTATCGCAGCGGATGCTGGTTGTCCGAGGGAAACACTTTACTGCTGTCACACCCTTCTACAGTCAGCAGTACGACTTCGCCCTCAGACCTTGAGTTGCTACTTTTAGTCTTACCGTTCTCCAATCGACCTGCTTGGCATGGTAGAACCTACAGAAACATATGTTCCAGCCAATATACTTTGGTTGGGCCATCACGATAGGCAAGCCCAACCACCGCGTCAACGTAGCAACTACGGTTGGCATTTTTATAATCAAAGATGGATGCTTAGGACTTCAATTGATCAACGAGAAGATTCAAACAAATAATATTAAATAAGTTTAAACTTTACTCCATTACACAAGCAAGTGGTTATCAGGAATTAGTAGATAAGTGGATAATGTGATAGCGCTTGAAGCAAACGGTACTGAGTTCGACTTCGAGAGTGAACATCAACTCTGAGATGCAAGTATATCCAGCTGACGAGTTCTAAATAGGACGCAATGCGCGTCAAACTGGATTCCACTGCTAGCCACTATTCATCTATGCATATAATGCTTGTGACCTAAGGCAATAACGAGGCAGTCCCCACAGGATGCACATATACCAATAAGAGACTGATCCATTGCAGTCCTAAACATCAATGGGAAGATTCAAACAAACAATACCAAGTGAATTTCACTTTTATAATCGTATTCATACTAAAATGTAACACTGAGGTATAATAATATGATATGAAGTAATAGATATAAATGATGAAAATAATTGAAATAAATTATAGATAGAAATTGTTTTACTGAAAGAGGGTTAAGCATGGAGTCAGCAACTCCATCACATAAAAGACAACCTTGCTATTAAACAAAAACACTAATCAGAATAAACCATATAAACTCTGCACTAGGAGTTGAAAGGATCTACATTTAGAAGAATTATGATGCCTCATGATGAAAGGTCAGATTCTTCTGAAGTCACAAGGTCGATGTCCCCCCCCCGTTCTAACAATCAGAGCAACAATTAATGAATATCAGTACCATACATTTGTATATATAAAAACATATAAATAATATATATCAACTGATAATCTATTTGTAGAAAGTTTCTATTCAATAAAGAAATATATCCATATAAACAATCTCTACTGATTTTTTTTATTATTCAAAGTAAGCTGAAATGAAAACAACAACAACAACAACAACAAAAACAACAACAACAAACGAAAACAATTTATATTATCAAATAACGTTTTGACTATTAAAATGAATAATGGAATGATAGAATGCCAAAAGTTAAAATCAATCGACTTAATTAGACATTTTTATTAGACGAGTAGATTGGAGGGACTATGAAAGCCATCATCCAGAAGATACAAGTGTTTATTAACAGTTGTCTATGCAAAATACTTTAGGTCCGTTGGCCAGACACTATTAGCAACAACCTACTGTGGGAGAGAACAAACCAGATCCCAACGGAGGAAGAAATCAAGAAGAAGTGCTGGAAGTGGATAGGACACATATTGAAGAAAGCACCCAACTGTGTCACAAAACAAGCCCTCATATGGGATCTTCAAGGTCAAATGAACAGAAGAGGGAGACCAAAGAACACATTGCATCGAGAAATGGATACAGACATGAGAAAAATGAACAACAATTGGATAGTACTAAAACGGATGTCCCAGGACAGAGTGAGTTGAAGAATGGTAGTCCGTGGCCTAGCTCCATTGGGAGTAATAGGCGTAAATAAACAGGTAAGTAAAATTGATTAGTTCCACAATTTACTCAATAAGTAGTTCAATCATTCATAAGAATGATTAGTATCTAGATTCTTTAGTAGTCAATCCATGAGTCTAATCAGATAGTAATTTCTGTAGAGGAATTACAAATGTGTTGGGATATTCAGGAAAATATCCAAAAAAAATTATCCTGTTAAGTTTAATGCTGTCCTTGAACGTGAAATGGTGTCACTTTCTTATTGGTCAATATTTATTTGACATGTCATTTTCCTGTTGTTCAATATTCACGATAGTCCTAACTGTATAAATATGCATTTGTCCGTAAATTCTTATTCTTCTTCTCCTGATCCCATAAACAATTTTCATCTACGGTTCGTGTTCTGATATATTGAAGATTGGAGAACAGTATTGGGGTCGTACTGAGATATCTGAAGTTGGTCAGTCGGTAGAAATTAGAGTAGCCACCCTGCGATTCACAATAAAATGCTAAAATTTCTTCATCATAGAATTTGACATTATTTATTTCTATTCACTATTACATAATAAATTTACTAACAGAATCTTATTATCATTACAAAAAAAAACAATCATGGCAACAACTTACATTTTCGATAAATTCAAATTTTTGACTGTTACTATCCTTTTTACACTTTTTTAAAGTTAATATTCCAGTTCCAATACTTCGACTATCTCCACCATCTATACATCCTGCATAAACACGAATTATACCACTTTCAGTTATTGCAAATACTTGATTACCACCTTGTCCATGACAATGTGTAACACCGACAGTTTCACCAATTTTATGACCAAGAGAATCAAGGCATTGGCCAGATTTATGACGAACCTAATCGATATATAATGTGTGTAGAATTGAATTAGATCATAAAATTAATAGAATAGAAACAATAAAATACAAATATCAATCCAATTATCACAGTAGTGGAATGATGAAGAACATTGCCGTTTTGAAGCTATAAGTCGAGTTGACACGATTTGAAAACAATGAGTTCGTAATGGTTTGTTGATTTGATTTGATTTAAATAATGTTAAAATGCGAACGCTATATTCTTTATCAAGTACGTTGTATACTTTTCGAGCTTTTTTAGTCTAACTCAGTGAGATCTGTCTGGGTATGGGCACAAAATCAGTGCCTTCTTATTTTCTAACATATTTCTTGTGATATACATATGAATTAATGAATAACGGAAGATCATACAGGGATCTATTTTGATTACTTTAATAGGCATTTTTGTTTAGTATCAAACATGTGGGTACTATGGTTACTCCTTTTTTGTATAGTTTTAACTTTAAAAATAATTCTTTCAACAGTGTTACAAGTAGAGCAACACTTGATTTTATATTATTCTATTAAGAAAAACCTATTTGAAAACATTACAAACGATTTCATGTGGATGTGTCGCTCATTTTCCTGGATTAATTGGAGTTAGACATTAACACCATTGAATGCTAGCTTAGTGGTCTATAGGTTAAACGTTCACGCACGAGACCGATAGGTCCTAGGTTCGAATCTCACGAGGTGGGATCGTGGATGCACACTGTTGAAGAGTTCCACAATAGGACGAAACGGCCGTCCAGTGCTTCCAGGTTTTCCATACTTGTCTAGCTTTAAATGACTCATGATCTCAACTATTGAAATTTCATATTAACTGACTTGATTTAATCCACCTTTAGGTTATGTTTCAGTCTCAATTAATACTTCAAATTGTATTGAAAATATGTGATACATTCATTATTTTTGTATGATTGATAAAGGATGTTCTATAAGTTGTAATGTGCTCAAGAGAATCTATCGAAAAGTTATTGAATTCATATTGTTTTATTACAGTTATTATTCATATCAAATGATTGGATAGGACGTGTATTTTATCCCATTAGGGACTTGTCAACTAAATATATAACTAGCCCAACAACTATTACTTCAGATACCAACTTATTATCCAATAAAAAAACTGTTAAATATAAAGAACCGTTATCAATATAGTCAAGTTTATTAATTTATCTGATAGTGTATCAAAGAATCGGTTCAAATGATCCATATAATAATAGAGAATCAGTCAGTCAGTCAGCTACAACGTAGGACCAGGCACATATATGCATCAGTCCAAGTTGCCATACCGCATTATCACAACAAGATGACCACCGGATTCATAAAAGTAGTTAATTCAGGGGTGGTAATATATAAAAGAAAGATTGTAATAAGGATATAGTACAGGAAGAAAGAATTAGTTCGTAGAAAGAAAGATATGAAGTGATTTTAATCTCAATGTTTAAGGGAAGACAGAGAGTATATACACCTACACCATTGTGATCGATTCTGAGCCATGTCACCAAGAGTCTCCAACCATTGGTTACGATAGTCAGGCGGACCCCAACCAAGTAGTCTGCATCTACCAACATGGCTCACATTAGAAGTTAGTGTCTTCAAGCACTGATGCCACGTTTTGGTTTGGCCGCCCCTAACTTTTTTCCATTCATCTTCAACACCGGTTAGCATTGCACGTCGTGGTAATCGAATAATAGAGAATAATTAGTGAAATAAAGAAATTTATGTATCCAATAGGAAAATATTGTCAGTCTTTTATTGTTCTCAATGATAATCACTTTCTTCTTTCTTACTACTTGTCTGATCTGTATTAGTAGTAAAAATATAATTTGTGAGATTTTTACTTTACTTACACCTATTACACCTCATGAGGGAGCATAGGCCTGTCATGGGAATTTATGTAATACTTAGAAAATAATACATAATCAATGAAGTATAGTGAATGAGTTTCAAATATTCTAAGTGTATATGTGTTGACACAATAATAGAAGATTATAATCTTAAAATTCAGAAGACCTTCATAAAAAGAAATAGTTTAGATTAATTACATGACACTAGAATGTATAATTTTTTATGGTTAGAGTGTTAGTTTTCAACGGGATGGGATCGTTAACCCCATGATAAACCCTCCTCCTTTATCCGGGCTTGTGACCGGTAGTAGACCCAGAGGAGCTCTGTTGGGAGTAACAGGAGTAAATAAGTAATAGAATGTATCGCAAGAATGTTTATGCTTTATCAATAAAATAATTTATGTATGTTTGTTAGAGTATTATTATGATAAGTTGTGATAGATATAAAAATTAACTAAATAGAATCTTTCAACATACCTAAATACCTATGCATAAAAGATAAGTAACCATGACTGACTAATTCAATGTATATATACTTGAGCATCTGGGCTACCTGTTCCTGCCATCTAGACATTTCAATAAGTTATCTATTTTTGTTTGTTTTAATATATCATTATGTTTATTAATCGCATAACCTATCCTGGTGCATTTCTGAAAAGTGCACAACCTTTCGTTGTCAAAGTTACAAAAAGCTCGATAAGAGACTATGTGGTTGCTGGCAATATACAACAAAAAGAATGTACATTATTCAGATGTTCATTTACTGGACTGCTAACATCTAACTGGCGATCACTCAATATTTATCGCCAGGATCGACCAAGAAGAAAGAAACGGAAACTTGTTGAAATACTTTACGCTGAGAATTCTATATTGTACCAAAAATATAATATTGAATAAAGCTAATAATAATAATAATAACAATAAATTTAGTGAAGCAAGAATGGTAGGTCGTCTGTTGAGATCATTTACTTCAAAACATTCAATAGGGTTTTCCCCTATATCATTTGACAACGGATAACTTATATAAATTCAGTTCTCCATTCTTCATCATGTAGTAGATTCTGGACATCTAGCCTTAATTTAGAAGATCCAGTCAAACGATAAAAGGGACGTACACTTTAAACTATATTATATTGCGGAAATTTGGTCCACCGATAATTTAAAGATTAGATTTGTGTGTACAAAAACAGTCAATTGAATTACTTTCTATAACATGATCCTAATTCTGTTACACTTTGATCATACATTTTCTAACATTTAATAAGTTCCCTCTTCTATAAATATTTAAGTGAGATGATAAACCTAATTTCTTGATCACAAATCATTGTATAAAATACATAAACAGTGTTTTCAGATTCGTTTCGGAAATAAACTCGTTTTGACGAATTAATTATTCTGTGACGGACTTAAAGAATATATTAACGTAATCAATAAAAGAAGTGAAATGAACGGTAAAATCATTGATATACCAGAAGGTATAAACAATTAATAGAAATCAGCCAGCTAGTCGGAAAACAACGTAGAACATCGTACATACATACATCAGTTCGACTTGCCATACCACATTAACACACAGAAACAATTATCAATTCAAAACCCTTAGTGGTAGAGGTAGTAAAAGTATAAGGAGTGATCGGAAAGATTAGGGCTTGAAGATGTTATTCAATGAGTATAATTCAGTGAAATAAATTTCGAAAGAGAAAAAAGAAAGGGACATGTAGAAATCAGAAGACTAGAATTTGGGAGAAGTCAAACTGTGGGTGCACCTGCTCCGTAGAGTTGGGGACGTTAGATCCCCAGAACTCACTTGAGAAAGGACCTAATTTTGTAATTGTATTTAGAAAATTTGGATTTCTTTGTTTTCGCGCCAAAGGCTCTCTTGTCACCTTCATGTCGTATTTCCCACTGGGAAATATCTTACATCCCATTGGTCTGCTGCGTCTTTTTTATGCCATTTGGTAACTCTTCTCAAGGACGTTTTGTACTGTATATGCGTTTTGAATTGTGTTTGCTGTTATCGCTCGTTTCTGGCTGTTTGCAGAATATACTCCCCCACTTCAAGCTTGTTCTTCTCCCTCTAGTTAGCGGGGCTGGGACGCATCAATAGCTAGCTTATTGGTCTTTGGTCACCGAGTCTTGTTTCTCGTTCACCGATTAAGTGAACTCGTGATAGTTTTAACGCCCGCACGTTGCAAACAAATTTAGGCTATGTCATTCAAGGTCTCTTAACCATCAGTTGCTATCATCTCGAAGATCCCAACCACCTAGTCTACACTTACCAACATGGCTCACTCAGTCTACTTATCAGTGACTTCATGGATTTGTGCCATGATTTGGTCTGGCCACTTCTAGCTTTCTTTCTTCCTAATCCTACACCATAAAACATCGCGCGTCAGGGCAGTCGGGGGTTGGTCATACGTAACACATGTCCAAGCCATCTTAACTGATGAAGTTTCATTACTTCATCAATTGATTTGTCATCCTTATCTAATACCCGTTTCCTAACAAGTGGATCACTTACTCGGTGGTGGTATGATATATGAGTAATACTTCGGAGACATCTATGATCAAATACTAGTAACGTATGAATATCCTCTACTCTTACCGGCTATGTTTCACTGCCATAAATTGACAGAGAAGAGGAGAAACAAAACCATTGATCCATTTAACCATAACAAAATCTAAGCCACTTAAAACTTGAAATCATGTCCTAGACTTTTGTCTACATATTTCTATATTACTGAAAAGTGATTCATTTCATGTGAATGAGGATAAGAGTTGAAATTCATCGAAAGGACAACTCTTTAACTGAATTAATCTTTTTTTTATTTAATGTCTTAATAGGTGTATTCTGTTTAGCAAATAAACAAAATGACATTTGAACTAGTATTGAAAAGGACATATTTCCATAAACTATGAAATGGTAAACAATAACAAAAACAAACAATGTTCTTTCTTAACATCAGAACAGGTTTGTGTCTTAATGATTGATCAGTTGACGAAGAAGAAGAAGAAGAAGAAGAAAAGCAAAACCCTGATGACAACAGAATAATAAGCAATAGTGATTATTGTGATTATGATTATGAATAAGAGTAGCATGGATTCTAGGCGTAGTCAATTAATTTCAATGTTTCAATTTTCCATTAAACTTGATATAAAAATAAACAAAAAGACATAAAATTGTGACTAATGTTCAATTACTAATTCGATCATTCAATGAATGTTGTTGTTTTCTTTTTCTTCTTTTCCAAATATGGGGATTGATCAATAAAAAAAAAAGAAATGAAAATAACCCAATAAAAAGAAACACTACTATTTCACATGGAGATTGGTATATATATATAAGGCTAATAAGTAGAGATAATATTTGTATTCAGTTTAAGTCAATACCAGAACAACACCAAAAAAAACAACAAAACAAATTCACAATCTCTAGTGTGCGAAACATTGTCCCAGGTCTACTAAAAACCTCGCTTCAAACGACCTATTAGAGTCTTCAACATACGCACCGTGTTCAATCGGCCAGCAGACCTCGTTGGCTAAAACCCTAGAATCTCGTACGATTAATGTATGCTGTGACTTTGAAACACGTATACAAGATCCTAGTGTGGTTATCACACACTTAACCTCAATTCGTCGAAACGGAGAGCCAACGACATACAACTATCCGTGTATCTGGCGACCCGATGGCTAGTTCCCGTGAACTGGTGGGTGTAGGCATAGTACGAGGGTATAAAAAACACTATTAGAATGGATCCCCGTTAACAGTCGTCAATGTGCTGTTCAGAGAAACGGCTTCATAAGAACTCGGAAGGATAGAGACACACATCGTTGCTTTTTCTTTATTCACAACCATAAGGATTTGAACAGATTCTGTGTCGAATTCCAGCATTTTAGAAAACGGATACATAATGATAAACTTATGAATTCAATGAATAAGTGATTAAGATATGAGTCTGAAAAAAACCATACACCTATGATTGTCCTAACATTTGAAGCAAGAAAATATGTTAAAAATTGATAGGAGGAACAGATTGAGAACACTAAGAAATTGACAATGTACCAAACATACTTTGAGAAAAAAAACAGTGAATATTTCTTCGAATATTCGACGGAACAAATAAATGTAAATATTTATTCGATGTTTCAGCCTGTAATTTGAATTAAAACAAAGTTGTTATAAGTATAACTAGTTGTTGAAATGAAATTGGAGAGCGAAAATCGAATTTGGAGTCGATAGTCTATTTGTTATTTAGGGAAACTGTTACGTTGAGATGGTGGAGAAGATTTGTAGCTCAGGTGGATGATTTTGATGGAGTTTTGTTCTCTGAGCTGGATGGCTTGGTCGTGGAGCTTTCATCGTTCTTCTGAACGACATCATCAGCACAAACTTCAGATAGAAGTGAAGTGTTCGGATTTCTCCATATGTGTTTCACATGAAAGCTCCACGACCAAACCATCCAGCTCAGAGAACAAAACTCCATCAAAACTGTTACGTTGTCCTGTCAACTGATTTAGATATTTATATATATATATATACGCGACCCTAAATTGATACGTCAATAAGAATACTAAGAATGACTAGGAAGTTGTAATTGACAAACCGAATGAAAGGGTACACAACTCATTGGTGTATATATATGTACATCTATCCTTTAGATAAACAAGTAAAGAATTTGACAAAACGCATAATCAACATAATGATGTAATAGCAAGATTATCATTATGCATTATGTAAAAACGAAACACTTACTTCACCTAATCTTATCACATCAATTGGAATAGATGATTCAGGATAAATTTTCTCTAAATACCAACGAAAACTTTTACAATTTAATTGTTGACGAAGTTTTTTACGTTTAGAAATATCTCCATAGTTAACTGATAAAGCAGCTTTATTAGTGTAAGTGAAAAGATATATATATGTATGTATAACAATTATAAAAACAAATTAGAATATTGCATAATGTAACAGATATAATGATTATTATTACAACAATAGTGTACAATATGTATTATAACTCATTTAATGCTGATCAGCGGCCTACACGACCGTTGTTGCTATCTTGACGTGGTGGTCGGGCTTGCCTATCGTGATGAAGCAACCGAGCTACACCTGCTGGAACAACCGTTCCTCAAGGTCTTACCATGTCAGACAGGTCGGTAAGACTAAAAGCAATAAACCCAAGGTCCGAAGGCGAAGTCGTACTGCTGACTGTACAGAGGTGCGACAGCAGTAAGGTGTTTCCTTCACAGCCAGCATGACAGCGATGCTACCTTCCCACAAGGAGGGGTGGGGTTAGAAAAGGTCGACCCTAAAAATGCACACCTCGCCTTACCTCACGGATATCCGCTTCCGGCGTAACGTCTAAACAAGTACGGAGCTAACACAAATTACTCATAAAATGGCCGTGTGTGATCGGCCTCAAGCAGTTGTCCCTTTGGCACTGCGGTCACGGTCCCAGGTCACTAAGACTATCTCTAATCCGATTTCCTTCTCAGGTACATCCAGAAGAACCCTCCCACGGTGTGGGCAACTGGAAAGTGATAACCACCCTCATACCTCTAACAGCACTCAAGATCACTGTATTCATAATCAACCTCCCTATTCGGCGACCTATGGTCCATTAGAAGTAACAGGTGTAAGTATTATGTATGAAGGCTAGGGATACTTCTGGAATATACTATTACTATCCATAACGAAGTGGATGGAGTATAGCTTAGACCAACCTACAAATAGATATTCTAATCATTTAGCAACTAGTTTATCATTTATTATCAAGTGTATAAAGCATTCTAACTAATAAATATACTAATTACAGAGCGTTTAAGATTATCACTAATCAAATTTATTCGATAGTAGTCAGTTTTTTTAAAATCAAAAGCAATTGATTGTGTACTTTTAATAATTTCCAATCGGGTTTGATGTTATCCATCATATATTAAAGAATTCGAGTTAAAAATCTTAGCTTTTGTGTTTAACAAAACCTGTAATACACATGTCCTTTACTTGGTTGAAGAATTTATAACCAACGACTGAACTAGTTTTTCTTCTCTTCTCTTATTTATTTTTCTTCTACCTTCGATTTCTAACTAAACTAAATAAACATATGTGTGTAACGCCCTCAAATGTCTTGGTACTCATTGTCTTCTCGTGGCGGGGGTGTTGTTTACGAAAATGACTGGACGAAAATCGAATGTCTGGCGCTTTAACCAGGTTGGTGGACATGGAGAGTCCACCTAGGGGAGTTGGAAAACCCTCATTTCAAACCAATGCTCCACATGGGATCCAGTATCCTGAAGGAACAAATGGCGTATGGACCAATCGTTAGTCACCGGCTACCATGGGACTGCATCTCCTTACATTGCTCCACTGCCTTATGGATCAGACCTTCAGGTCGAAGGCTCCGGGTGTGGCCTCCTAAGAAAACCACCTGTTCCGGTTTGGGCACCCAGGTAGTATCACAGTCCACACACAAATCAAACGAGGTTTGTGTAGCGCATATGTATTTGGTGCCTCCTTGTACCAATACGTATGTGTTAAAATAAATAAATAATGTGTGTGTGTGTGTGTGTGTAACAATCAGCAAACAGATATATAAGACAAGTGTTTCAGGAAATACAGAAAACAAATAAAGCATTTTGAGATGTTTATTTTCAAGTGATATGTACGATTTGTTTATGTATAAATATCTATAGTGAAATCAATAAACCATATTATATTATGTTACCAAGTAAACATAAGTAGATGATCGAATGATGAAATTGAAAGAAAGAAATATTCATTTCAATTATATTAATAGTAAAAATGAGTGTACATGTATAGATATAGACTTAAATTCTTAAACAATATTTACTCTTAAAGAGGAAGAATATGGTATTTGTAAAATCTCAGCGAAAGAATTCGAAGTAAATTCAACGTTTCGCCGGGCAACTTGGTTCCAGCTTTTTCAAGGAAATATATTTATTCTTGTATTATTAGAATTTACATTCATATAACAATGTGATCAAACTAATGGAACTAATTCAACGTTGGTGAACAGAATAATTTAAATATAATTCACTTCAAGAAAAAAACAAATAAAGGATAATTAACCTATGAGCTATACTTATTGTATCGAATACTAGTAAAGTACGAATGTCCAGTAAGAGTAGAGGATATTCGTACGTTACTAGTAATTGATCATAGATGTCTCCGAAGTATTACTCATATATCATACCACCACCGAGTAAGTAATCCACTTGTTAGGAAACGGGTATTAGATAAGGATGACAAACCAATTGATGAAGTAATGAAACTTCATCAGTTAAGATGGCTGGGACATGTGTTACGTATGACCAACCCCCGACTGCCCTGACGCGCGATGTTTTATGGTGTAGGATTAGGAAGAAAGAAAGCTAGAAGTGGCCAGACCAAATTATGGCACAAATCCATGAAGTCACTGACAAGTGGACTGAGCGAGCCATGTTGGTAAGTGTAGACTAGGTGATTGGGATCTTCGAGATGATAGCAACTGATGGTTAGAGACGTTGAATGACATGACTAAAAATCGTTTGCAATGGCGCAGGTGCATCACTGTATTATACTCCTTGAATAACATCTTCAAGTCCTAATCTTTCCAATCACTACTTATACTTTTACTACCTCTACCACTAAGGGTTTTGAATTGATAATTGTTTCTGTGTTTTAATGTGGTATGGCAAGTCGAACTGATGTATGTATGTACGAAGTTCTACGTTGTTTTCTGACTGACTGACTTACTGTATGAAGTGAAGATAGTCTCCGATTGTCTTGAATTGAATTATAGGATAAATAAAAGTTCGACCGATTGAAAGTCAATGAAATAGAAATAGAAGTAAACTTATTTTGTGATTGAATATGATATAGTACTCTTCAAGTTTCAGCATGAATGAATGAAAAATTACAACCTGGTTAAGAATAATGTTGTTAAAACTTGTTGAACCGAAAAAAAACGGATTAACTAACATATCAGTTAATTTTTTCTTTCTTCATGTTATACACGTATATTTTATCTTGTCTTGGTAATGAATTTAGATTGATGCCTATTTTTATCTGGTTTAGTAGTATTTATACAATTGTTAGATCATGAATATTTCAATTAAACTTATTGAATTCAGTTTGACTTGTATGAAAGCAACCGGTTGCATAACAAGCATTATTGGAAAAGATCAGATTGAGATTTGATAAGGAATTAGGTCAATAGTTCAAGGAAAAAAAGAAAAGAAAATGTCAGTCTACTTATCAGAAGCTGGAGGGGTTTTTTTATTGAAGAATGTCTGTTGTTTAACTCTTCTATCTATTATCAGAAGGGGTTTTGCGGAGGTTTTAGTAAGTCCAATAGTTGAAATTATGAGACACTTGAAGCTAGACCACCATGGAAAACGTGAAAGCACTGGACGGCCGTTTCGACCTAGTACGGGACTCTTTAGCAGTACGAATCCACGATCTCGCCCCCCGCGAGATTCGAACCTACGACCTATCAGTCACGCGCGCGAGCGCTTAACTATTAGACCATTGAGTTAGCACCCAACAGCGTTCATGTCTAACTCCAACCAATCCACGAAATTGCGCCACCGTCACCATTGTCTTCAGTGAGCTGATATCTCGAAATAGACCTGGTTGAACTCCAATGTAATGGTTGAAGTTAAACATTAACACCGTTACATGCCGACTCAGTGGTCTTCTGTCTATGTTGATCATTATCATTGCATAGAAATTCATATACATTAAATTTGGTATTACATAACTAGACTGGAAATAATACATTAAAGTATGAAGTGTAAATATTGGGAAATCATATTATTTAGGATTTGTAACTACTGAACAAACAGATTTATACCAGGAAGAGCTTGTACTTCTACACACACAATGGGAATGTAGCTCGTTATCGAATATAGATAATATGGGTTACTAAATTCCGATTTCCGGTGCAATGTGTTCCTTGGTTTGACATTCAGGATTCCAAGTTAGGGATTTCTTCGTAATGCAGTCTGATGATTTCCAAAATGTATAGCCTATCCGCCTCCAGGTTCTTTTCCTATTTTCATCTCCAACGACAAGCTGATATATTTTCTGTCACAGTAGGTTGTCGCTTATGACATTAGGCAACTGTTAATAAATATCTGTACATTTTCGATAATGACTGTAGTTGCTGTCCGCGTTTTAGCTCCGTACAATCGAAATGTTTTGGCTTTCGTATTGAAAATTTTGACTATGATGTTGGTGGACAGGTGTTTCGATTTCCAGATGCTCTACAATTGTAGATGTACATCCCTTTCTCTGTCAATATTTGTCTTCACATCTGCATCAGATTCTCCATGTTTATCGATGATGCTGATCAAGTACGTGAAAGTTTCGTCTGCTTCTATAACTTCTTCATCGAGTGTGATTATATTAATGCTCACTGTGTTGTATTTCTGCATCTTTCTTTTCCTCTGAATATGTTGAGACCCCGAAGGAAGGCTACATTGAACCTTCTTTAGCTCCAGTTTCATCCTAGCAACCACCAGGTAGATGGTGATCTGAAGCTATGTAAGTTTTAATCATTTTGCCCACGTCTTCCGTGGACCTACTTAATTTCTTATTGCTGCAAATGTAACCAATCTGGTTCTGTGTAGTGTGGTCAAGTGAAACCCAAGTAGATCTGTGTATGCGTGTGTAGGGGGAGAATAGTCCCATCTATAACCATTTCGCTGAAGGCACACAAATTTGTAAATCTCTCACCATTTTCGTCAGCCCATGTTATCGCCATACTAGGTGTTGTCCATTCCAACCTTGGTGTTTAGTTTTCCCATCAGGATTGTTAGGCTGTTTCCTGACCACGTCTGTGCAATTGACTGCAGCTTCTCATGAAATTCATATTTGCTGTGTTCGTTGAAATCGCTGGTGAGTGCATTTCACTGGACAAAATTCACTATGATTCTCTCCTTCTTTGTTGTATTGAAGGATGCTTTGATGATCCTGGATTCATGAGATTCCCATTCCATATGTTTTTTGGCACTTCTTTGAACAGCATGACCACAACTCCTTGTGTATGGGAAGGTTTGTCTTCTTCATGACTAGAGTGCAACAGATTCTCTTTCGAATTGTATCTTTTCTATTCAGCTTGCGTCCAATGAGTTTCACTTATTCTGAACATCACCAGGTTATATATTCTCATTTTCATAGATATTTTACTAGTCCTTTCAGTCTCCCACATTGTGCGAACATCCCACGTATCCATATTTATCGTTGCTCTGTTTGTTAGAAGTGACATCGCCCTCGTGACTTCCAAAGAATGTTGGTTTTCACTTAATCATGAGGCCTTATAATTCTTCTTTATGAATAGCCTTCAACTAATAATGCAGCGTTTGTATGAGTTTCCTTAGCATGGTTCTTTGCTATGAGATGGTATTGTTGACCTTTCGCCTGAACCTCCTCCTTTTTCCGACCTCGGACTGGCAGTAATCCTAAAGGGGCTACAAGGGAGTAGTGCTTCTCTGATAATGTGTTGCAACTTTATTTGATGTACATTTCGCGCAGGTCTATTTTGTTATGATTGATTGATGTAGCACACTTCCTACTTCAATCTAGTTTCCATAACCCACAATTACAACTCAAGTACACTTCAGTATGTAAACGATAAAACTATGAATAAATTTCGGTTGTTTCATCAATTATTTTTTAATCTTTTTATATACCCCATTTAACTATTTTAAACGTTCCCATACTTGTATATACACAAACATTCAAATGACATTTTATCCGATTGGAAACAACTTGTTCAAATAGTTTCGACGAACATGAAATTAAAGTACTTGTGTGGGCTTATTCTTCTACCACCCTTTCCCCTAGAAAGATGTAATTAATTTAACCCATCGCTGAGAAAAAAAGGAACCAATTTATAAATGTCAGTATTTTTCGGTAGTTAGTTCGTTGGCATGTAATAATTCCTCGATAGAATAATTTAAAAAATTAATTATATACTTGATTAGTTAAGAAAGATTCATGAAACATCGATTATACACTGGTTAGCTACTAACGAAAATATATAATGATAATAATGTTCCAAGAGTAAATATAGTTTAGTGTAACGAGGTTGTGGAGACAATTGAACTTGATTGTCTGATGTGAGGTAAATGCTTATCAGTGTCATTAGATGGTTAGGTCTCAACATACACAAAGGGAAAAGCAGGATTCTCCGATACAAGACAGCATGCACCAATCCAATCACAATTGACGGAGAAGATTTGGAAGATGTTAAAACCTTTACATATTTGGGCAGCATCATTGATGAACAGGGTGGATCTGATGCAGATGTGAAGGCGCGGATCAGCAAAGCAAGAGCAGCATATTTACAACTGAGGAACATCTGGAACTCAAAGCAACTGTCAACCAACATCAAGGTCAGGATTTTCAATACAAATGTCAAGACAGTTCTACTGTATGGGGCAGAAACCTGGAGAACTACGAAAGCCATCATCCAGAAAATACAGGTGTTTATTAACAGTTGTTTACGCAAAATACTTCAGATCCATTGGCCGGACACTATTAGCAACAGCTTACTGTGGGAGAGGACAAACCAGATCCCAGCGGAGGAAGAAATCAGGAAGAAGCGCTGGAAGTGGATAGGACACACATTGAGGAAAGCACCCAACTGCGTCACAAGACAAGCCCTCACATGGAATCCTCAAGGCCAAAGGAGAAGAGGAAGACCAAAGAACACATTACGCCGAGAATTGGAGATAGACATGAGAAAAATGAACAAGAATTGGATGGAACTAGAAAAGAAGGCCCAGGACAGAGTGGGTTGGAGAATCCTGGTCAGCGGCCTATGCTCCATTGGGAGTAACAGGCGTAAGTAAGTAAGTAAGTAAGTCATTAGATGGTTTGTATTGTATCATGCGCTGACTAAAACAGGAAATGTAAATCATCGGATGTCCACTTAAGGTTAAGTGATCATTCCAATGCCCGAAAGTTTTAGGTTCGATCCTCGGTAGGGTAGTAGATTTGCACTGCTGAGTTCTGGTATTAAGACAAAACAGCTATTCAGTTCCTTCAGGCTTTCAATAGTTGTCTAGACTACAAAACACATATATATGTCTACTAAAGTGTATTCGTGGAGATTTTTAATGCTTTGAAGAGAAATTTTTATCACGAACTGAAATTCACCAAAGAAAAATTGAAAACCAGAAAATAAAGAATTACAATCTAATACTATTTCAGAAATACTAACTTGTTTAAACTCACTATCCCTCACAATAATAAATTCAGTATCTACAGTTTTCTACAATTGATTGATTAATGAGTAGTGTTATGGTTGTCTAATCCTTTAGTGCTGATTGAACTCTTTCTATCGTGTTGTAATGAAGATACTATTCTAAGTGATCCGAAATAGTGCGCACTGTGTTGAGATGTTGAGTTTTAAAAAATCAATGGCAGCCCGAATGGCTGGGTGCTAACGTCTCAGACTGTGAAGCCGATTGATACACTCCAGAACACACAGGAAGTATGAAATTTCTTAAGGTTGAAGTTGCTATTTGGTGATATGTGTTAACCAGTAGGAAACCTAGTTACACGCTTTCAACTAGATAACATTCATAGACTTCGTATTCCACACGATATCACAACTCTTTATCAAATTCTACGGGGATCTACTGCTTGTGTTTCGAAAAAGAAACAATAAGTGTGATTTATGGCCCCCGAATGCCCTGGTGCGGCCAAGAGTAGGGAGAGTCAGATCTCCCCAGATACTTTCACATGGCCACACGTACAGAACCACTGTCAGGGAACTCTTGCTCACTACCTTATCGCGGCACTACTGTTGTTTACGAAATTGAGAGGACGAAAAGCAAATGTCCGGCGCTTTCACCAGGTCGGTGGATATGGAGGATCCACCTAGGCGAGGTGGAAAACCCTCATTCCAAACCAACGGTGTATATGGACTCAAGGACCCTGAGAAAACAAATAGCGTATGAACCAATTGTTGGTCACCGGTCACCATGGGACTGGATCTTCTGACATTGCTTCACTGCCATGTGGATTAGAGATTTAGGTCGAAGGCTCTGGGTGTGGCCTCCTAAGGAAACCACCTGCTTCGGTTCGGGCATCCGGAAAGTATCTCAGCCCTCACACATGTACAATGATTCATGTGACGCATGTCTATTTGGCTCCTCCTTGTACTAATGTTTATGTGTTTAAATAGCCAACAATAACAATAGTGTGACTTGTGAGCCTTGTGAAAAATCGCAAATTTACAAGTTTAAGAGTATGAATATGAATTGTTTCGTTCTGAAGATACCTACAACACGATCCTTGATAGTGTTAGACTCCTAATGTCTTAACAATATTCAGAGCGAGCCAACCATAATAAGCGTATAGTCTGGCATATATGTATTGACATATGTCGACATACCACATTAACATATCGAGATAACTTGAAAAGAATGAATAGGAAATGAATTAAAGTAATGTACTAACGATAACAATGACAAAAAATGAACACTGAAAATATGGTTCGAGAATACAGAATGGAAAGAGATATATGAAGTGTTACATTTGTGGGGTGGTTAGCTGACTTGGTACTGGAAGACTGAGAATCAAACGACGCAGGTAAGAACACAAAAAATATAGACAAGAAATTATTCGACCCCTAAAGTACACCAAAATGGTCAATAGATTTATTCAGTCAGATTAATAGTCAAATTTGTATACACTGAAAGGCGGCAGCATTTAGTATTGACTAGTCGATAACTTACTTATTTGTAATATCATACAATAATGAACTTATAAGCAACAGACTAAGTTATATAATCACTTTTTCTTAAGCTATCATCACACGTTACAAGTTATTTGGCCGTCTCCTATCTTTAAAAAAAAAAATCTATTCCCACGCCAACAAACATCGAGCGTTAGGGCAGGCGGTGGTTAGGTACACATGATAAGATGTCATAACAATAAGTAATTTAAGCATCCTTTGAGAAGAAAAGCCAAGTTAGGATTGAGTTATAATCGACGAAATATGACAGATTGACGTGTCATTTTTATTGAGAAACAAAAAGTAAATAAGTGTAACTGAAGTCATAATAATGATGATATGGTTTACCAATTACTTACATGGATTCAGCATAAAATAAAATCGACTATACTGATCTAACCAAACTAGTGCAGTACGTACAAAATTCTTATGTAATATATGACTAACACCACCGGGCCATGTATATGGTGAAGATTTACGAAATACATGTCCAACACGACTACAAGGATCGATTAGTAATTCACCGCCACATTGCCAAACACGAAATGATAATTCAATATTTTCACCACCCCATATTTCCATATCTTCGTCATAAGCACCAATCTAGAAATGAAGAGTAAGAAGTAGGTGACATTTTCCTAGAATACTATGCAAGGACATGTTAGATGGTTCATTAAATAAAGTACTCGTGGGTTTTGATGACCTGAAATGTAGTTTCACATTCTACTTCTAAACAAACTCAAGTAAAACTAGAGCTCATCCTAGTGTATAATGTGACTTCCTTGCTTAATCATTGAATTAAATTAAAACTAAGAATGTTTGCATCGGTATAATTTGTTATACCTAACATCAGTACATCATGAGAGATGAATAAAGCGAGAAGGAATTATCCTAGGAAAGAGAGGTCATTTGAGCGACAATACCAAAATACCGACTGAATTTGTCCGCAATGTTTTCCTTGTTTATTAATGGAGTGGTACCAAAGACATCCGATCATATAATAGGTAAATTATGTACAATATGATGTACGTTTTATTGAATACTTCATTTCAAGAAGCTGGAGTAAGCTACAACAGTCTACTCTTTGTTCAATATAGAGTATGGTATGGCATCCCGGATGGAAAACACAATTGTAGTAAAAGTTAGGGATTGAAACAACAGTTCGAGAATAAATATGCAACTCAGACGAATTGTTTTAGTGGTTCTGTGCTATATGCTAGTTAGTTTAATAGTCAGAACGATAATATCATCAAAAAGTATTCTCTAAGAATATACTATATTCTGGAGCTCCATTAATTTAAGATTCATGGGAAATATGTCGTTTCATTAGCAATTTCATGTATAAGATTGAAACTCCGGCAATCATGGACCGAATAAGAACGATCACATTTGTATAATACGATGAATTCATTGTATTTTGTTGATTTCATCTGCTAAACATGGAGCATAATGTGGATCCAATGAAATCATTCAAGGTTATCAATGAACAGTTTCATTCTACACTATTGAAACTCGCAGAAGTTATAACAAACCGAAAGCTTCAGCCTGATCTTTGTCTTCAGAGAGAGAGAGAGAGAGAGATTAACACAATGTTATCAATTTAGAATAATTAGCTTCAAAGAACCTGAAGAGAAAGCAACGAAATACAAATACAAATATGGTCATTCATGGTTTGTTGAAATTTTTGAAGGGAACCAATTATATGAATCATGGACCATTTTGTCTGCGAAAATGTCGAACTGATCGTGATCAACTTTCTAAATGAAATTTCAAAAACAAATCAAAGAAGAACATACATAAAATACTCTATTACCTTATAAAAGTATTCACGAGTAATGGTGAATAGACCACCAGCCATAGTAGGTGTTCGTAACGGGACATTATGCTCATCATTAATACGCTCTATTTCTCTATCTACAACATTTTCCCAATGGAAATTAAATTGCCAATCGAATGTACCCCATGTACGATCAGAACCTTAATTGACAATAACATCATCAATAAAAACAATGTTCATTTATCATAAGTATGGTGTATATGGTTTCATACAACAGATGATGATGTGAGATGCTAATAAGAAAAATGCATGGTTCTTTTTAACGAAAATTCAGAAACAACTATGTGCTATTTAGTCGAAATAATATGATCTCTAAACTGATACCTAGTTTGATCGTTTATAACATGAACTGATCTTAAATAACCACAGAAAAACTAGGATACACTAGACAAATGTTTCATCGAGTACATGTACTTTGTACAATCATTGATCTATGCAGACGATCAAAGGAACGAAGAGAAACGAAATGATGCGCAGTGGTGAAGGCATGTGAACTAACTCGATTTAATTAAGCACTAATGCATGGTTATAGTTACACAAAAATAAACTAACGACATGTGATGAGTAGGATAAGATGTAAAAACACATATGAAAACAGTCAGGGTTGATAAGTGAATAGTTAACAAGGCCAAAGCGTGACTCAAAAAGAATGAATAAATTGGCCTGGTCAGAAACTAGAATAAACTATGTAGGCTTGACATAGTAGCCGACACTACAAGTGTTTATTAGTTTGTAACTTATGTTATTTAAATAAAATCTCATGACATACATCTTATTTCAAGTCGGGTCTTTTTTAAGTTTACTTTATGTGACAAACAATATAATTATGATGATCACTTATTAATGTGTGTATGGTTACTACAATTCCATGTTTACATTATAGCACGTTCGAAATGTTACTCTATCAATTTCTAGTTTCGATTACCAGATTTTCTTGACCTCATACCTGTTATTAATGATTGTTATCAATTGTTTTCACCATCAACAGTGCATCCTATGTGGTTAGTAAGTTACCGGTTCATTATTTCTCCTTTCTTCTAGATTCACTTGCACAGATTGTTTTTAAAATTTACTCTTACTCAGCACAAAACGTACTTTCAGGTTAGATGTAAACCTGTTGAATGCTGAACGTTACATTATTATCACAGTGTTCCCGAGACTTTTCCGATAATTAACCGTTATAATCATAATAAGCATTTAAATTTTAACCACTTATTATTATTATTGGAACATATGAATACTAGTACATAAGGGCACCAAATACTTATGCGCCACATAATAACAATCAGGATATGAAGACATAGAGAATGTAAAGTGTGTATAAGAAAAAAAACAAGAAGACAACGAACAGAAATTAGCGCATGAGAGTAAAATAATAATAATGGGAGAAGTAGCTCAGTTTGTAAAAACACAACCAGAAAGAATTCTTTCAGTTAAATACGTTACGTCTACTTTTATGGAGAAAGTTACAGCAGGATCGCCACTGGCTTCTATTCTGAGCCATTTCTGATAACGTCTCAAGCCACTGCGTTGTGCCATCTCTACGACCCCAACCAGGGAGTCGTGAACGACTAGCAGAAACCAGAATTGTATAGCTCTCTTTTACACTGCGACGCTATGTCACACACTGACCATTTCTATGCGGGACGTTTCGCGAAGCTGCAAGCGACTTGCCATTTTCATGATGTTATACAACTTCAGCCAATGCTCATCTATATTTCTCGGTGGGGTGGTAGCTAGCCTTGAGCCTAGATCGGTTTGACGTTTAGTTCCAACAGAAGCTACAACCAATTTGCTGACATCGATCTTTTTAGGACGATGAATTATTTGGCTACTGGAAAGTAAGGTGAGATTAACGCAAACAAGGGCATGATCAGAGTCCAGATAGGTACTCCAAAAGTTAGTGCAAATCTAGTTCGCGATCACAAGAACGGTCGCTGATTGCCATGTGATTAACCTGAATCCAGGTTTGAGATGCAGATGGATCATACCAGGTAGCATACCGGAAATGACCGTATCGATAGTTAGTGCTAGCTAGAAATGAGTTGTAGACAGTCACCGTTATTTGACCTGCGACCAGTAAGTCCCCATAGACCACCTGAGTCACTCTATTCTGTGCCTAGACGCCCGACCTAAGCATTCAAGTCTCCGGTTAGTAATACAATATCTGTTGAATGCACTTTCTGTGGAAGAGTTAACCGGTGTAGGCGGAGATAACGAAAACGTATCGTTTCTCACACCAATTTCTTCGCACTTTGATGGAAATTTCTAATCTAAAAGCATATAGCCAACTGTTAATGGGGAACCAATCGATCAGTGCTACCTCAGCTCTAGAGCTTAGTTCAACACCAACGCCAGCAAAACCAGACGAAGATGCCAAAGAGTCCCTGGATAAATGCACGTGAAACAAACTTCTCGACGGGACAGATAGACAGCGAATTTGAAATACTTCACTAGATTCTTGAATGTAAGTCTCGGACAGACAACAGGCAGTGATATTAAGGCTTTCTAAAGACAATCAACCCTATCTGTTGTTGCATTCGCATATGAACGTTGAACGAGGCGTGTGAATGATATACTGTTTCAGGAAGACTGGTTCAGTACTCATAGTCGGTGGTAGCATTCAACCTTCGATCAGTCAGTGACTTGAGATCGTTTAGATAGGACAGAGTTTACATCAAAGGCGAGCTGCTAAGTTGAAAAATAAAATACGCAAAAAGAGAATAAAGAGAAGTATATGAGTGACGTGGTATAAAAGAAATAAAACCAAATGTTATCTTATGTTTGTCTGAATGAAAAACAAAACATGATTACTTTTTCCAGTAGTTATCATCAATTTGTATTTGGGATGTGATACTGCCCGGGTGCCCAAACGGAAGCAGGTGGTTTCCTTAGGAGGCCACACCCAGAGCCTTCGACCTAACGTTCTAATCCACAAGGCAGTGAAGCAATGTCAGAAGATGCAGTCCCATGGTGACCGGTGACCAACAATTGGTTCATACGCTATTTGTTTTCTCAGGGTCCTAAAGTCCATGTACACCGTTGGTTTGGAATCAGGGTTTTCCACCTCCCCTAGGTGGATCCTCCATATCCACCGACCTGGTGAAAGCGCCGGACATTTGCTTTTTATCCTCTCAATTTCGTAAACAACAGTAGTGCCGCGATAAGGTAGTGAGCAGGACTTCCCTGACAGTGGTTCTGTACGTGTGGCCATGTGAGAGTATTTGGGGACATCTGACTTTTCCTACTCTTGGCCGCACCATGGCATTTGGGGGCCGCTTAGTCTCACTTTCAAACCCCATCACCTGCTTTGATATTCATATATAGGCTTTACACAAAATGTTTCGCTCAGGGTCAAGTAAATGAATCAGTAAATTTACAAATGACTTACAAATTATCAAGTTGCTTAACATAAAACACGATCAGCTTTACCACATTATTTGAAATCATCTACAACCTTTACACATACAGATCATAGATGCGTCTTATCGAGAATTCTGAAACCGTTTGGAATCGATGTTGCTGGTAAACAGACGCGATCACTTTATTCTAATTTATAAAAATCGAAAGACTCAACAGCAACTTCACTTATCTTGGAAGTGTGATTAGCCCTAATGGGCTGGTATCGGACGAAATCTCAGCACGGATTCAGAAAGCGCGTTTGGCTTTTGCCAACTTACGTCACCTTTGGCGAAGGCGAGATATCCGTCTATCAATAAAAGGACGAGTATACTGCGCGGCAGTTCGTTCTGTTTTAATTTACGGCAGCGAAACATGGCCCTTAAGAGTAGAAGACACCCGTAAGCTACTAGTATTTGACCACAGATGCCTTAGAAATATTGCTGGCATCTGCTGGGATCACCGGGTAAGTAATAGCGAGGTTAGACGCAGGGTATTAGGGAATGATGGTAAATCAGTTGATGAGGTTATGAATCTTCATCGACTGAGATGGTTGGGCCACGTATTACGTATGCCTGAACACCGATTACCACGACGTGCAATGCTAACCGGGGTAGGGGATGGTTGGAAGAAAGTTAGGGGCGGCCAAACCAAAACGTGGCATCAGTGCCTGAAGTCACTAACTTCTAGCCTGAGCCATGTTGGTAGATGCAGACTACTTGGTTGGGGTCCGCGTGACTTTCGTAACCAATGGTTGGAGACTCTTGGTGACATGGCTCAGAATCGATCACAATGGCGTCGGTGCATACACTCCCTGTCTTCCCTTAAACTAAGAGATTAAAATCACTTCATTCTTTCTGTCTACGAACTAATTCTTTCTTCCTATACTATATCCTTATTGCAACCTTTGACCTAACCACTCCTATGAATCCGCTGTTCATCTTGCTGTGCTAATGAGGTATGGCAACCTGGACCGATGCACATATGTGCCTGGTCCTACGTTGTAGCTGACTGACTGACTACGGCTGTAAGTGTTAAAATTTTAAGAATTTCACCAAATTTCTGATAGTATGAAGTTTAGATCGATTAGTAACAATAAAAAACATTAACACAGGTCGAATATAATAATTGGTATGAAAAGCGTTAGTCAATTATATGATCAAAGGTAAACAGCAAAAGACAATCAATAAGAATGAAAGCAAAAACGAAGACAACGAAACACACAAAGACAATCAATCACAAATAATGCCATAAGAATGAACTAATTTAACAGTTGTGGAATAAGTAGAAAGCTCGATTTTACAAGAAGCACGGGCTGGTGATAATGTCCAGAACGAAAATAAGAGTTTCGTAATTATACACTATAGTTTTGAGAACACAACAACACTAAGGGATCAGCTAAACTCATTGAAAAGTAAACAGTAATTTTATCTGATTATGAGACTATACAGCGGCGGACACTTACAACAGCATACAAGGACCTAACCTAGGACCTTATAGTCTCTTTACAACCATCGATGTACTAAGTCGGGTTGTGTTGACATTTTCAACTACAGTTGATTCGAGAATTAAATGATTCTCATTCTAATGTCATCAGTGCAATACTGACTAGTAGTAAAATCCAAGATTTAAGTTTTTATCTATTTAAATATTTATGCACATCCAAACAGTGTTAGTGTTCACACACTGGTATGAAGATACATTCACTAACTGATGAGTCCTGAATATTACGAAACACGTCCCTCGTATTTCACTGCTAGTCACCATTCAAAATATACTAAAACTTTGTCACCAAAGGAAATATCTTAACACTCATCTAACCAGCTCCTTTACCAGCAGAGATTGATCAAGTCCAACCTTAAATATCAACAACGATAAAAATACAAAATTTTATGAATAGTAAAAGACAAAGTGTAAATTGAGAGAAAAATAGATTGGAAAAAAAAGAAAACTTACCAAGAAGATATTCAAACGTATCATGACTAATAACATCAATGATCGGGCAAACTATACGTTCTTGATTTTCTGAAATATGTCTAAGTAGAGTTTCTAGCCAACCAATAGTCACTTCACAATGTGCATCTAAGAATGTAAGCGTTTTACCAGTGGAAATTTTCGCTCCATGTAATCGAGCACGTATTAAACCACTTCGATTTGACATTCGTTCAATTCGTACAGGTTTATTTAGTGAATTTACATAAGTTTTCAATTGATCACCTAAATGGGCTGGATACAATAAAAATTATCATAGATACATATGAACAAACTGGGATAGTGCAGAACTACACAAGACGAAACGATATATATACAGAGAGAGAGAGAGCACATTTAAATAATAAGCTCTCCCTTCAATTGGATTTCATAAGGTTGTTAACATTTTTCAATACTTGATATGGTTGAAAAGATTTGTAGCTCAGGTGTATGATTTTGATGGAGTTTTGTCCTGTGAGCTGATGATGTCGTTCAGAAGAACGATGAAAATTCCACGACCAAACCATACAGCTCAGAGAAGAAAAATCTAACAAAATTTTCCAATACTGTTCTAATACTATTGACTAGATGTTTTGTTTATTATGAATCTACTTAAACAAGCTTCATATTAAGATGAGAAAAAAGTCGAGGCAGGTAGCAATTTTGCACATCAAAAACATAACTACTTCATTTGATCCAAAGTTTAACTTTTCTAAACTCGAATTAATTCATGGACAAAGGTATACTATAAATGATGCGGCGAAGAAGAACAAAATCGAATACGTCTGAAATTACCCACCAAAACTTATTCATAATGTTACATATTTTTGTTTTTGAAATGCAGACTGTTGTTTGTGAAGCTAAACTGTGTTTATATTGGATAGCTCTCAATTGAATCAAGTTACGTAATAGTGAGTTGGCTGATCGACTACGCCAGTGATTAGAACTATTAAGAATACATTGAAAGGAGTAGTTAGTGATAACAAGGCTAATCCTTGATATCAGAAAGGGTTTTGTGGAGATTTTAGTAATTTCAATAATTGAAATCATGAGTCAATTGAAGCTAGACCACCATGGAAAACCAGGAAGCACTGGACGGCCGTTTCTTCCTAGTATGGGACTCCTCAGCAATGCATATTCACCATTTCTGATAATAATCATCTGCTCACTAGTGACTGACTTCAAGAGACACTCCTGGAGTTCTAGTGAGAAGCCGTGACCAGTAGAGTTCAACCAAGTCTGTTGTGAGATGTGAGATCACTGGAGACAATGGTGACGGTGGCGCAATTTCCTGGATTGGTTGAAGTTAGACATTAACATCGTTGGATGCCAGCTCAGTGGTCTAATGGTTGAGCGCTCGCGCGTGAGACTGATAGGTCCTGGGTTCGAACCCCGCGAATGGCGGGATCGTGAGTACGCACTGCTAAGGAGTCCCATACTAGGACGAAACGGCCGTTCAGTGCTTCCAAGTTTTTCATGGTGGTCTAGCTTTAACTGACTCATGATTTCAACTACTGAAATTACTAATCAATTTTTAAAGGTTTGATAATATAGAGCTTTAGTGACTATTAAGTTTGCACTAAAATTCATATTAAAAGTACTGTCTATATTAAACTTATTAGTGTACTTCTTAATTAAACAGAAAAGGTTTCTAAGTTTATCGATTTAATGAAGAAGAGATATGTGCAAAAACACACTTGAATTAACAACATAGAATCTTGTAATGATCTATTTTAGATATGACTTATATGACAACCACCATTATGATTAAACCACAAATATGATATGTCTCAATTTTGAAAAGGAGAGGTGGTCGTTGATTAATAAAGCAAGATAATAATTTGAAAATTAGTGGCAAATATGTCAAATTTAGTCCTCTATTATGATTAGACAAGTACATTAAGAATGGTGTGAAAAACTCACTTAATGCCTTTCATTTTTTGTAGATATGTATCCATATTAAGTCCCTCAGTCTTAATCAACATAAATGTATATTATCGCAAATCGCTTTATTATTTTAGCACAAAGAGATGGGATGAATAAGATAAATACTGAAGAAGTGAAAACAGTGGTAGCTGTAATTTTAATGGGACAAACTAAACATAGAGAATCTGTACGATCTTGACTGATTACGAACAATCTTACTTAGCGTCTCTATCCATCAGTGATTGCTATTATCGAGTGGATAACAACCAGAACATATACTGCCCCCGAAATGCCCTGGTACGGCCGAGAGTAAGGAGAGTCCACTCTTCCTCTTGAAATGCTATCACACAGCCACGCGTATATAGCTTCTGCCAGGGAAGTCCTACTCATCGCCTTCTCGTGGCACTACTGTTGTTTACGAAATTGAGAGCACGAAAAGCAAATGTCCGGCGCTTTCACCAGGTCGGTGGGTATGGAGGATCCACCTAGGGGAGGTGGAAAACCCTGATTCCAAACCAACGGTGTACATGGACTCTAGGACCCTGAGAAAACAAATAGTGTATGAATCAATTGTTGGTCACCGGCTACTGTGGGACTGGATCTTCTGACATTGCTTCACTGCCATGCGGATTATACCTTTAGGTCGAAGGCTCCGGGTATGACCCCCTAAGGAAACCACCTGTTTCGGTTTGGGCACCCGGGCAGTATCACAGCCCTCACATATACCAAATGAGATTTGTGTGGCACATATGTAACTGGTGCCCCCTTGTACCAGTATTTATGTATTCAAATAAATAAATAAATAAATAAGAACATATACTCAAAAAAAAACTAAGGAATAACAAAATATGTTATGGATATTTTTAAGATCTTGTAAGAATGAATTATGAAATTCGCATTTTGTCTAGTTTACAATACAACAATGGAATATACCATCAAGATTTGATTTCAGTAATAATCATTTCATTCAATCTAAACATTTTAGTAAGAAATTAAAAGTTTAATCAAAATAAAAATGAAATAGCATTAAGTACCTACATTGTGTACTAGCATCATCTACAAGAATAATTTCATGAAGCAATTGTACTGGTGTACGATCAAGAACCGAATGAACAGTACGCAATAAAGCTGACCAAGCTTCATTATGGAATACAATAATAACACTTGTTTTGAATGGAATCAATTTATCCAATGGTATTGGTTGCCTACAACTAAAAGTATAAAAATAAATAAATGGTACAGTATATCAAAGTACAGTATATATAAGTATATACGTATGAACACTCTTAATAATGTTGTAAATATTACAAAACCTTAAACTTAACAACTGGAAGTTAAGCCCACTGATCTTAGCAATTGCAGATCGGTGAATTAGTGATTAAAATACATTTAACTTTTAATCAAATAATTTTAGTTTCGAACCTTTTTTCATCTTATTCAGTTTTGGTAGTCGGGAAATATCATTATCTCGGATACAAACAGTATAGCGCAGAATCGAATACTTGGTAAATGAGTTACAATTCAGTGCTTTGCTAGTGATAAAGTTTGGAAATTTACATGGATAATTACAGTTTTACATTTCATTGATATTAGTCAGTGAGCTACAACGTAGGACCAGGCACATATATGCATCGGTTCAAGTTGCCATACCTCATTAACACAACAAGACGGACACCAAATTCATAGAAGTAGTTAATTCAATGGTGGTAATATACAAAAGAAGGATTGCGTATATGGATATAATACAGGAAGAAAGAATTAGTTCGTAGAAAGAAAGATATAAAGCAGTTTTAATCTCACAGTTTAAGGGAAAACAAAGAGCGTATAAACCTACACTACTGTGATCGATTCTGTGTCATGTCACTCAGAGTCTCCAACCACTGGTTATGATAGTCACACGGACCACAACCAAGTGATCTGCATCTATCAACATGAATGAGACTAGAAGTTAGTAACTTCAAGCATTGATGCCACGTTTTAGTTTGGCCGCTCCTAAATTTCTTCCAACCGTCTCCAACACTAGTCAGCACTGCGCTTCATGGTAATCGGTGTCCAGGTATACGTAAGAACACGTGGCTCAACCGTCTATGAACATTCACAACCTCATCAACTGATTTACTATCATTTTGTAATACCCTGTGTCTAACCTCACTACTACTTACCCGGTTTCAATAAATGATACCATCGAGAAGATACAAAGTAAGTAATCAAAGAAACATTTATCATAACCGCTTAATACAATCTCTCCGATTTCTTGGAAGACAAGAGACTCCAAAATAACTACTATAATGGCTGCTACTCACAAGATTGTTTGCAAGTAGTGTTTAGTGGAACGTGGTGTCGAGTTTGTAACAATTGTCGGACAGAGTGGAAAGTTTCAGTGCGTCGAAAGCACAGCATTGGCAGATCACTTGGAAGCCAGTTCAGATTGCAGAACACACCGGAAGATGTAAATGGACAATTGAAGGCTATGTATATGTATTATGAAAATACTTTGTAACTTCTCGCAATAAATAAACGTACCACCTGCCTATTGTCGTGTTTTACATTACTACTAGTTGAGTTAAATAAGATTCCAAGCCAGTGAATAATGGGATCTCTCTTTTTATATCAACAAATCTTTACTATTTATTGACTTCACAGCACCAGACCACAAAATGAATGATCGCCTATTGTATTCAACTGATTCTAGGATCAGTAAAAAGATTATCGTAGAAGCTATTTGAAAAGCATGCATGAAACATGTCCAAATCATAGATTTAAATATGAAATGAGAATCCATCTAGAAAATAGAGATTTCTAGATGATATTAATTTCCCTTATATATATTTGTGTATTCGCTTTTCAGTCACACTGTATGTATGAACGCTGACTAAACCATAATAAGTGAAGCTGTGTTCAAACCTGTAAATTATTGATTGAAAGTCGAGTTGTTTCACCAGTGAACCACCGTGATCTCGACTACACTTAATACAAATGAGTTGACCCTGTACATTATTTGGATAATAATACTGTTAAGTGAGTGCATCTATAAACCTAAACAAGAAATAGTCGATTATCCTCAACTTATACAGGAATAATCTTTGAAAAAAATAGAACACAACAGAACTCATTCAGATTTAATAAGATAGAAGTATGATAAATAGAAAAATCTTGTGGCATAAATTGGTAAACACTACTACTATTGAGATAAGATGGTGGTTGGAGGTAGTCGACAAGAAACCTTGGATCCGGGTTTCGTGCTACTTGGCACTCGTCAGCAAGGTGTACCTGTAATCTTGAGGGAACTGGTGCTCCCTGGCCGATTCGATCTCGTGTCACCCAGCTTCACAGTCAGAGACGTTACCATTGAGCTATCCCAGCCGTGACTAACCTCCTGTAGGACTGAGATGTAATCATAATTGATTGATCACTGGGTGGCGATCAATGTCATGCGTGTCTAGTCCTTATTAGTGCAGATCGAATGCTATCGATCATGTTGCAATGTGGCCACCAGTCTAGGTGACTCGACACCCAGTGATCAATCAATTGTGACTACTATTATCGATTTTGTTGAAAAGAAAAAAAACTGTTCGTTGTCACATCTCATATATACTTATATTATTGAACAGGTTCTACTACTCATTCACTTCAGTGTTACACCTTAAAAGTGAGTAAATGCAAAATGACAAAAACAAAGCATGAATAATTCAATGTGTCAATGATAAGGCGAAAAATAAATCAGTTCTCTTTCTTGTCTACTAAACAATTCCTTGTTTACAAACACTGAAATGTAACTAACGAGAGTAAAAAATTTTTTTTTAACGACGGGAGAGAAATCATGCTAGAAGACAATAGAAGTTACTGTGTTTTGCATGCAAAATGTAATTTTATATAAAAGAACCAAAACTAAACTATCCGGTTGCAGTATTCGTTGTACACCATTATTGTCTTTATCATTATAACATAGTAGTGATTACATATCAAATTGTATTAAAAATGAATAACGAAATCCTACGAAACTAATCATAACAATTCTATATTGTTATTGTTTAACCTGAAGACTTTCGAGGTCACCGCCAGTCCCGAATCCGGATAAAACAGGAGGGTCGGACAAAAGGTTAACAATACCATCTCGTAGTACAGAACCATGCTAAGGAAAATGCAAACTATGGAAACTCATTTAAACGCTGCATTAGGAGTTGAAGGTTTTTCATAAAGAAGAATTATGACGCCTCATGATGAAGTGAAAACCAACATTCTTTGGAAGTCACGAGGTCGATATCACTTCTAACAAACAGAGCAACGATAAATATGGATACATAGGATGTTCGCACAATGTGGGAGACTGAGAGGACTAATTGAATATCTACGAAAATGAGGATATATAACCTGATGATGTTCAGAAGAAGTGGAACTCATTGGACGCAAGCTGAATAGAAAGGATAGGATTCGAGAGAGAATCTGTTGCACTCTAGTCATGAAGAAGACAAACCTTCCCATACACAAGGAGTTGTGGTTATGCTGTTCAAAGAAGTGCCGAAAAACATATGGGATGGGAATCTCATGAATCCAGGATCATCAAGGCATCCTTCAATACAACAAAGAAGGAGAGAATCACAATGAATTTTGTCCAGTGAAATACACTCACCAGCGATTTCAACGAACACAACAAATATGAGTTTCATGAGAAGCTGCAGTCAATCGCACAGACGTGTTCAGGAAACAACCTAACAATCCTGATGGGAAAACTAAACACCAAGGTTGGAATGGACAACACCTAGTATGGAGATAACATGAGACGAAATGGACTAATTGGGAGAAACGAACGAAGATGGTGAGAATGGTCAGAAGAACCACCAAATACAATGAACAACATGGACACGGCTGAAAAATTTCGAATTCGTGCATGACTTAGCTCTTCTATCTCACAAACAGCAACGAATACAGTTGCAGACATCCCGTGGATCGCAACATGTTCAGAGGAAAACAATTTCCTGAAATACATACAACACAGAGAGCAAACAACCAATCACACTGGATCGACAGGTCTTGGACGAGCTGGAAAGTTTCAAGTACCTGGTCAGCATCATGGATAAATAACGAGGATCTTAAGTAAATGTGAAGGCACAGATTGGCAGAGAAAGGTCAGTATTGCGACAATTCAAGAACACATGGAACACTAATTAATTGTCACACAATCCACGTTGACACAGTTCTGTTTCACAGACCAAAACATTCAAGAACTACTACAACCATCATCAAAAATGTACAGGCACTTATAGACAGTTGTCTACACAAGATACTTAATATTCGTTGGATGGATACCATCAGCAAACAATCACTATGATAGAGAACAAACCAGCTTCCAGATGAAGGGAGAAGTCGGAGAAGACACTGGAGGTGGATAGGACATACATCGTGGAAATCACCAAAAACCATTATAAAGATATCCCTAACTTCCAATCCTGAATGTGAAATGAAAAGAGGTAGACCAGAGTACACATTTCACCGGGACTTCAAGGCAGACATCATAAGAATGAATAGGACTTAGAAACGACTGGAAAGGAGAGTGCAGGACAAAGTTTGTTGGAGAATCCTGGTCAGCGGTTTATGGTCTACGAAAAGTGACATCTGTAGGTAAATAGTATTTCTATTGTCATTTTCACTGAATAGGTGTGTGACCGATACGTGGAACACACTAAGTGTGTGAGTATTGAAGTGATTCATAATGAAATTACAGTGATGTGGTTCTTAAACTGACAACTTACTAAAACAACATACAAGTGATCGAACAATTGAATTTGTTAATTCAACGAAAAGAAACCTACTGGTATTTCTTTAAACAGCTCCATTTAGAGCCTTTCTATGGTTACTACTGGTTTAAGCCCGGGTGAAGGGAGAGGGTTGAGTATAAAGTCAACGACCCCATACCGTGAAAAAGAACCTTGATAAATAGAACGCCAACTAGAAAAGGCCACTTAGGCCACTTCTATGAGCGTTAAAGCTGAATCTCAAATTTAAATCCAGAGTATACCTATTTCGAGTTGCCAGATTCTATCACTAGTCAGAATACCAAATTAGTGCAGCCAACATACGAGTGAATAAACATGTATTTGCTAAGTTTTTAACCAATAATTCCTATTTCCTTCCAGATACTGAACACAGTGAAGAAATCTGTACAACACTAAATATCTTGTTTCAAATTCCGCTATTGTGAAGCGACATCCTTTTTTAGTTTGAATAACCGGTTAGCATTATTATATTTCACAAGAAAAGTGGTATATCAACTTGTATTTAGCAAATGAGAAGAGTTTTAAGAGGTATGTCGAATACTTTGACAAATAAAGAGCTACTTTCAATATCGTTTTGCATCATTTCACTTAAATATAATAATCATTAAAATATACCCTTTAGGGTAGAATTGATAAATGGTCACTCACTACTGCAACGACTTTGGTCAATACTAGTAATAACCTGCAAATTATTGTTAATGTATTACCCAAAGAATAAACTGTGTGTTAAAATCAGGAATTTATCGACACAAAAGCAATGAAGGTGAATACTATCTCTATCAACGAGAACTATCATATGATACCACTAAATATAGTCAAGCTTTTCCCGGAGCAGATAAACAGAGATATATCCTTATTGTGAATAAAGTGGATAGATTAGAAGCGTCAACCAATCACTTTGATGGAATTAGATCCTGACAATAGTTTATATAAATTTGATCAAGGAGAAGAATTAGGAGGATGGAACCTTGGCTACTGCATACTTATATCAATATCAAGTCAGGAAGATAACTGGTCAATTCCTAATCAATCACAATTAGTGGATGGATTGTAAAAACACCGAAAGATTTCTACGTTAATTTGATATAAACGCAAACATTTTTGCCATTGTACCTTTTGCTGTTGTGTTAAAAAAAATACTAAATAGAGAATTATAATGGACGCAAAAAAATTCCCATTATTCATTCTATCAGCAATGGCATGATTTAGCTGACAATATAACTTGAATATAAGAAAAAGAAACTAGTTCTTGTTGAATTATATTTCGGACACTTATTTATTTATATTTATTTTGACACATAGATATTGGTACACGGAGGCACCAGTTACATATTCGCCACACAAATCTCATTTGATTTGTGTGAGGGCTGTGATAAGTCCAGGTGCCCAAACCGAAACAGATGGTTTCCTTAGGGGGCCACACCCGGAGCCTTCAACCTGAAGGTCTGATCCATAAGGCAGTGGAGCAATGTAAGGAGATGCAGTCCCATGGCTACCGGCGACCAACAATTGGTTCATACGCCATTTGTTCCTTCAGGATATTGGAGCCCATGTGGACCACTGGTTTGGAATCAGGGTTTTCCAACTTCCATAGGTGGACTTTCCATGTCCACCAACCCGGTTAAAGCGCCGGACATTCGCTTTTCGTCCTCTCAATTTATTATATTAGATGAACTAAGCTTTCCATATCAATATCATGTCATTTTAACAAAAGACCTATTTAACACCCCTAAACGATTTACGAATTCACAAAACTCTTCTTCATAAGATAATTGGTTAGATTACTTCAATTGATCGACGTGAGCTTAAAATGTTCAAAATCACAAGAACTTTGTGTTTGTGTTTTTATTTACTCACTAGAATCAAGTATCTATATAATATATATTGGTGTTGAACTAATTGCAAAGCTTAGAACGTAAAAATCCACTAATTATATAATATCTTATACACGTTAAGATAACAGCGGCTCATTGGTTAAAGTGATCAACTTTAAACCCCTAAGTCACAGGTTTGAACTCTCCCTCACCTTTCATTGGTTTGGACAACTGAGTAGTACTATTAGCCTTTACACTAAAGTGTATCTGAAAACTAATTACACAAAACTGGACCTGATAAATGAGTTCACAAAACCTTTTTTGATGGAAATTTTCCAGGTCGGAGAAAGAAACTCCACCAACATCATCATCCTGAGCTACAAATCTCTATAATCTCAGATTCTATACAAAGTTTACCACTTAAAGGAAAACAGATAGACATAGATGCACTGATCATTAATAAAAACTACACGTCGAAACCACGAAACGAAGGGCTAAAACATTAAAGTTACTGATTAGAACACCTAATAATAACTCCAAGATATCTCCTAACTAGTGAGAACTGTATTGTTCAAAGTTACAATTTTATTTAGAGTATATTTAATTAGCACTAAGATATTATTAATGTTATGTGGTTAAAGGCAGTTGTCAAGAGCCCATGGACCTGTTTCATGTTGTTCGACAACCTCACTAGCAAAGTGGATGTTCGATCATGTAGCGATTGACGATCCTTGTATGATTTAAACTAGTATCATCAAATATCATAGTTATGTTGAAAAGTAGCCATCCAGGTAGCTATTTAGGAGGATTCGATCAACACTCAAGTCTAAACAACAGAACATTAGTTACTTCTCAGTGTTCATGTTTAATACAGAAACCATTCTGTATCTCAACTGACGACGTTGTTTTTTTTTTCAAATAAAAAGAATCCGTTTGATTGATACAGTCGTATGAACTCTATATACTGAGAATATATGATACCAGTAAACAATAGATAGGTTAGCGGTAAAAAAAACAGATAGTGAGAACACAGTTACTAATTGATGAGTCACTTCTTTAACTAAATTAAAAAAATCTGATAAACACCAAAGTTTTAAATTCACTTGGTATTATTTGTTTGAATCTTCCCATTGACGTTCAGGACTCCAATTAGTCTGTCTCTTGTTGGAATACGTGCATACAGTGCCTATTCCCTCGATATAGTCTTAATTCACAAGCATTATATGCAAAGATGGACAGTGGCTAGCAGTGGAATCCAGAACGCTCATTTCGTCCTACTTGAGACTCATCAGCTGGATGTACCAGCATCTCAAAGTTGGTGTTAGCTCTAGGACTTGAAGTGGATAACGCGACGGCGTTTGAAGCGAACGGAGCTGTGTTCGAGTTCCAGAGTAAACATCAAACCTGAGATGCAGATACATCCAGCTGACGAGTCCCAAATAGAATTTATTTTTAAAATCATCAAACTTGCCCTTATAAAGGAATACAAAAACTGTCAAATAACATTTAAAGATTTTTTGAGGATTCAATTCGTTAAATAACGGTTCTACAGAGAGAACACTCATGATAATATGATGATAATGAGGAACTAATTTGTATAGACCCTTTTTATGCTATTAGAAATAATAGTCCAATGAAAGGAGCCTTCACAACAAATTCATTTACAAAACTATACAATTACGTATCTATGGATAAAGATATGAGTTTAAAGACAACTTGTATGTCTGTTATCTAAAAACATCTTTTATGACAATAGAACAAAAAATAGAAAAATTTATATTTTCGTAAGGATGAGAATGCAACGTAGCGAAGTTAAAAAGCATAATAAGGCGAAAGATCTAACAAATTTTCACCGGACACACAAAGTTAATCTGAGATGTTGTATGGTTTATACAATGTAAGGTAAGCATAAGAGATAAGATGTAATTAACCTACGTTGTACTTTTCCTAAGCCATGTTAGGAAATCCTCTATAATGTATGAAAGAATATACCTCAACAAACAGTCTAGACCTCTTCAAACAGTTTCCATGTGGTATTACCAGCAACATTACTAAATTCAGAGTTTACAAAGAGTATCTTTTTGACAATTATGTATCTAGTAGATAGATTACATCCTTCATTATACATCTATTTCACATTGTATAAGCTCTAACCACAGAAAATCTCAGATAAACTTTGTGTGACAATTTGTTAATGGCTTTACATTGAATAAAGCCATTGATAATAATAATAATAATAATAATAATAATAGTTAAGTCCCTCGCCTTGTTATGTTTTAACTTCGCTACATTTTATTCGCATACTCGCAAAAAATGTTTCTTTCTTTTTGTTGTTATTCTACTATCATAAAAGGTATTTCTACATAAAAAAACCCCTGGTTATTATTCATGGATTAAATGTTTTTTATTTTAACTTTTGGGAAAATTACAAAAATATTGATTTTGCTTACCGTGAGGTTAAGGTTAGGTTTTATATTTTTATTTAACAACTACATCTTGAAACTTTTCTATTCAATGTTATGATTATAATTTATGATTTGCTTTTCAATGAAGGGAATCTTCACTGAAAATACGAGTGTTATGATTTAAAGAATATTTAGAAACAAAAATGTATCCAGTGACAATATACTATTTTAATTTATAGTTGCATAAAAAGCAGTAGAATATATGAACTCTTTATACAGTAATTAGGGAGAGTTATATTGCCCCCAAATGCCCTGGTACGGCAGACAGTGGGGAGAGTCAGCTCTCCTTCTCGAAATGCTCTCATATGGCCACGCGTATATAGCTTCTGCCAGGGAAGTCCTACTCAATACCCTCTCGTGGCGGGGGTGTTGTTTATGAAATTGAGAGGAAGAAAACTGGATGTCCGGTGTTTTAACCGGGTCGGTGGACACAGAGGATCCATCTAGGGGAGTTAGAAAACCCTGACTCCAAACCGATGGTGCACATGCACTCCGAGATCCTGAGGAAACAAATGGCTTATGAACCTATTATTGGTCCCGGCTACCATGGGACTGCATCTCCTTACATTGCTCCACTGCCTTGTGGATCAGACCTTTATATCAAAGGCTTGTGGTATGTCCCCCCAAGCAAACCGCCTGCTTCGGTCTGAGCACCCGGGCAGTATCACAGAATACACATAAATCAAGTGACTTGTGTAGCACATATGTATTCGGAGCCCCTCTGAACATTATTTGTGTTCAAATAAATAAAGTTATATTTTACTGTCAGAGAGCTAAAAGTAAAACAAATGGTTATCTTTAATGATCAGAACAGATAAATCTTCTAACTCAGACTGACAATACATGAGGCAACTTAGAAAAGAATATTCGTAGTTGAGTTTCTATTGTAACCAAAACCAGTACTTATTTACAGATCGGTCGTTTTGGTCTATGTTCATCATTAGGTTTTCACTAATTTTTTTTCAACGGTCCTAGAAAAATCCTTTATATTTCAGTGCTACACACCGAAAAGACTAAACGTAGGTAAGTCACCAGGTCTTAATCATTACTAATCATATATTATTAACTGACTGTGCAATACGTGGAACCATTAGACTTAAATATTACTCTGTTTAAAACTAAACAGAGAGATTTATCATTCTAGGGAGAATTATGCTTACAACGCAACGCGAATACACACCATCTTGTGGCATAACTAGAGTTACAGGAAGTAACACACAGACCGTCCTAATATATACAGAACCTAGATTTTGAGTTTTCTGTTAGTTTGTCTTAAATATTAAACGAAACAACTTATCCTCAGTAATAAATATGCATCTGAACATGTGAAACAAACTAAAACATGAATATATATAATAGATGCATACATACAATTACGTATCAAACGTTACCTAGGATGACGAAAATCATCTAAATTACGACGTAGACCAATCAAATTACTAACAACAAGATTGAATTCATTTACATGAAATGTGAGCTTAGATTCAGCTTTTAGAAACTCAGGTAAGACAACTGGACGACCCATATCACCAAGTGTCTCCAGCTGATCACGTGGGCCAAATCTACCGCCACTATCCGCTAATCCCGAATTACCTAGTTGACCAACTATATTGACAACTAAGAATTAAAAAAAAAACACGAAGTGTATAAGAACCACAATGTTACAAATCGAAAATTACTCCTGATAATTTGGAGATAGATAACAAGCAAAAACACCGCCACACTGATTTTTTATTGTGTAACTATATAGTTAAATATTTCTAATTCTATATGATTAATTTACTATACACCATCCCAGGGAAGTCCTACTCCCTGCCTTCTCGTGGCGGGGGTGTTGTTGACGAAAATGAGAGGATGAAAAGCGAATGTCCGGCGCTTTAACCGGATTCCAAACCATTGGTGCACATGGGCACCAGTATCCTGCGGAAACAAATGGCGTATGAACCAATCGGTGGTCACCGGCTACCATGAGACTGCATCTCCTAACGATGCTCCACTGCCTTGTGGGTCAGACCTTTAGGTTAAAGGCTCGGGGTGTGGCCCCCTAAGATAACCACCTGCTTCGGTCTGGGCATCCGAGCAGTATCACAGCCCACACACAAATATGATGAACTGTCGATAATTATGGAAAATACTTTTCTTGCTTCAACTATTAATCAAACGATTCACATTATTATTACTATTGTTATTATTTATTACGTCATTTATTCACTCTTTTATTCCTACTCTGTCTATCCTTATTTTTCGGCTTATACAGCAGTTCGCCTGTGGTGGATTTTCGATTCTATCTAAACGTTTTCGAGTAGAGACGTTATCAGATATGGCTCAGAATAGAAGCCATTGGCGATCCTGCTGTAACCTTTTAATTTCTTCATAAAAAGTGGTTGCTTCTTCCTTAACTGAAAGATCTCTTCTGAGTGTACGTTTCTGTTTCCCCCATTATTATTATTACACTACCTTACACTAATCTGTTCGTTATCTTTTTTTTACGCTCCTTACCTTTTTTTTCCTTTTCTGCAATCCTCATTGTTTTGTGTGGCGCATACATATTTGGTGCCCTCCTGTACCAATATTTATGTGTTCAAGTAAAAATTAGTTATAACTATTTTTCATCAATTAAAGGACATTTACTTTCATAAACTTATGGATTATGTTAAAGATGTTAAGTCGTTACTCATCACAAATTATGATAGTGATTGTAGGAGAAATTTCCTAATGAATCATTCTAGAAAATTACCAACTATCGTAGCTGAAACGTCCTCGGTCTAATCCCCAAGTAATGATAGAAATAAGTAATCTATTTGTTGAGAAAACGGTTAAAAGCCTATCATAACAGTATATATCCATTTACTATTTGTTTATTTCTCAAATTTTGAACGTCTTGTAACTTCATTATTACTCTTATTTCTCACGTCCTCTTATTTATCTTATCATTTCTGTCTTCATTTTCTTTTTCTCTACTGTTTATATGTACCGAATAGATCCTATGAACTTTGTTCAATATATTGAGAAAAGGTCGAACGAACAAGTTAATTAGAGAAATCCTAACCAACAAAAAAGGCCACATACTAGGTCACAGGAAGTGACATTCAAACTATGTGTTGTTGTTGTTTTTTTTAAAAAAAACGATGAAGCTCTACAAACTATTCAATTTTTGCGAAACAAAACCACTGAAATACTCATCCGATGCTCATTATTTTTCCTCCCAAAATCCGTATGCGTTGATAACATCATCACAATTTTCTTCGGACATGGTATTGCATGTGCTTGTCAGATTGTATCCAGAAGACAGAAGCCATTACTAGTGGTGGTGTTATAAATACCTCCGGATTTATCGGTACAAAGATGTTACACGACAAACCATGTTTGCAGATATAGACTATCGTTTCGAGGTCCTTGTAATTATCAAGACCAATAGTTAGGGACATTTGACGACATAACTCAGAATTGATAGAGGTGGTTTAGGAGCATTCACTCTTTGTCCGTTTTAGATTTGCATTTGTATATTTTCTTTTTCGATTCATTCCCTCTTATCAAATAATATTTTTTACGATCATTGATACTATTAATTCTATTATTTACCATTTGTTTTGATAATTGCATCTCACTATGCTAATATGGTGTAGCAAATTAGGCCAATGCACATACATACTAGACTCTACTGAATATGACCGATTGACTGATACAATGCATGAGACAACTTAGTGACAAAATCAGTTCAGGGTCATTAGATAATTTAGCGTGACCAATAATGTTGATAGCCCTTGTTGACTTGGAAGTGATTTCAGAGTCAAAGGAACAGGTACCTGAAACTTTTTTTAATGAATAACTGGTCTTGTAAAACAGACTACATACTTTTAAGAGCTTACTGTACGGAAAATTCGTTAAGTAAGGTGATATTCTGTCTTGAAGACTATCTCGTCAAAATTAAGTCAATGAGAATATAACATCTGCTCTTGTACAACACTTGAAAAAGGAACAAAATATCACAGGGAGCTCCACTGTACAAATAAAAAAACAGAATTATTGTTGATTGAACACAAGTACTTGGTAATAGTGACCAAGAAGTGTTGTTTTTCACTTCCCAGATTTGTTATCAACAATGTCATCCAATTCAGCCAAAGTACCTAAAAAGTATATATTCAAGTGATCGTACGTGCAGCGCACTGAATAAATTTGTTTAATCAGATAGAAACCCAGTACATACCAGATTGTGAGAATTCAAAGAAATATACACATGAGTGATACAAACATTAGTGGATTAAGAAACCATTTAACATAGTTTAACAACGAAGCTGAAACCTCATTCAAAGATAAACATTAGTGCAGAAGCAACTAAAACCACTTTATGCTGACGAAACTAGCTTTAAATCTTAACGAACCAGAAATACCTGCGTCTTAACCTTACAAAGCTTAGAAGAGAGTATGACACAAGGCTATTTAGTTGTTCCCTATTGCCCTAAACGCTTGTTTTTAGACAAGATGAGAGTTAAAATAATGTGGTATTTAAATACAGACTATATGGAGACAGTCACACATCGTTATTGACCGAAAACAAATTCAAAGAAGCTAAGGATTCACAGACTTTTCTAGCTGGGTATACATAGCGATTGATCATTACTTTATTTATTTATTTGAACACATAAATATTGGTACAAGGGGGCACCAAATAAATATGCGCCATTAAAAATACAGTCTATGGACTCCTTAATAGACTTGACATAGAAATTACCGTGATCAAACTAAGTGCATTTTAAGTTACTGAAGAAACTCTAATTTATCGTGACCTTGCATTATGAAACGCTGCGGAATGTTCTGGATTAACGAAAATGAATTTTACATCACAAAATACTTTTAAATAATTAATAAACAAACGTTTCCTGAATTACTGTGTTTGCCAAAATTATTGCTATTAAAAAGCTCATATTAGATCGATCAGTTATTCAGTCAGCTACAACGTAGGACCAGGTAGATAAATGCAACGGTTCAAGTTGTCACACTGTGGCGTTTGTATGAACTAATGATTCCTTTGCACTTGGTGTTTTTTATTTCTTTATTTTTTTGAACACATAAATATTGGTACTAAGGGGCACCGAATACATATGTGCCACACAAGTCACTTGATTTGTGTGTAGTCTTGGTGGGGGCTACACCACAAGCCTTTGACATAGAGGTCTGATCCACAAGGCAGTGGAGCAATGTAAGGAGATGCAGTCCCATGGTAGCCGGGACCAATAATAGGTTCATAAGCCATTTGTTTCCCCAGGATCTCGGAGTGCATGTGCACCACTGGTTTGGAATCAGGGTTTTCTAACTCCCCTAGATGGACCCTCTGTGTTCACCGACCCGGTTAAAACACCGGACATCCAGTTTTCTTCCTCTCAATTTCATAAACAACACCCACGCCACGAGAAGGCATTGAGTAGGACTTCCCTGGCAGAAGCTATATACGCGTGGCCATATGAGAGCATTTCGAGAGGGAAGCAGACTCTCCCCACTGTCTACCGTACGAGGGCATTTGAGGGCTTGTACTTGATGACTGCCTGATTTCGAATTCCAAATACAGTACACTCGTTCGTGCTCATCTATTACTTTTTGGTAAATTTACGTTATTTCTGGGATTCCCAGTTTGTACATTGATTCAAATACTTTAAACTATTAAACTGGCATCGCGAGCAGGATCCTGTGATGAAACATTTGGACATACATTCAGATTTTGATCTTTCGAGGATTATATGGAAAATTTTGAAATCTGGACTATGACCAAGGAAGATGTTGAGGATGTTAATATTGTGGCTCATTTCCTTACATTCATCGGAAAAGCATGCAGCTTAATAAAGGCTTTGGCATTTCCAAAAAAGCAGATTTCACTCACTTATGCAACTCTCAAGGAACCACTTCTAGACCATGTAAAATGTACAGATTTTGAATGATGTAAATGAGGAAAACTTCATAAAATGGTTCATCAGGACTACATCATCACAATCCAATGCATCCTCAAGGTTATTCAGATAACAGTTCATTGAGGAGTTGAGAAGCGGGTGAAGATGAGCACAAGTTTGGTAAATGTTTATCCCGTGGCAAGTTTCACTCATTAGATTTATGTATATTTCGCAATTCTAGATGCTTTAAACGTGGTATGATTGGACACATTCAGTCAATTTGTGATACCACTGTTCATTTCGCCGCAAATGATGCTTAACTTTGTAATTTTGATCCTCTCAAGTATATACACCGACACCATTGTGGTCGATTCTGTGTCATGTCACTCAGAGTCTCCAGCCACTGGTTATGATAGTCACACGGACCCCAACCAAGTGGTCTGCATCTATCAACATAAATGAGACTAGAAGTTAGTAACTTCAAGTATTGATGCCACGTTTTAGTTTGGCCGCTCCTAAATTTCTTCCAACCGTCTCCAACACTAGTCAGCACTGCGCTTCATGGTAATCGGTGTCCAGGTATACGTAAGAACACGTGGCTCAACCGTCTATGAACATTCACAACCTCATCGACTGATTTACTATCATTTTGTAATACCCTGTGTCTAACCTTACTATTACTTACCCGGTGATCTCAGAAGGCACAAGCAATAATTCTAAGGAAGCTGTGGTCAAATACTGGTAGTTTACAAGCATCTTCTACTCTTTATGACCACGTTTCGCAGCCGTAAAGTAGATCAGAACAATGCATTTCAACAGTTACGGTAACCGGTCTTACACTCCCCTGGTGACTTCAGTATCCACACTTTTAAGTGCAGCTTGATTATGTTTCTTTCCTTAATTCTTGGGCATCATCTCGGCTTTACTTATTTCCTCAATTAAACTCATTTCGGTGGTGGTTGTTACATAACTTGTTTTTTTGCGTTGTAGAGTGGTGATTTTTGATATGGAGCGTTGTGACAAAAATATTTTTGACTACTGAAAGTAGTAATTTGAAGAATATTTCTACATATAGGTCAAATGAATGCACCGGCGTTCCTCCAAAATTTATTCGGCTCAAAAACTAAGTAGACTTCTCCTTAGAGTCTGTTCGGGTGTTAAATGATACTTAGAACCACATGCCTTTCAAATTGAGAACGGCAGACAACAGTTCAAGATTGAAATATCACACAATATTATTTATCCGTCTAATTAAAATTATATTTTAGTCGATGTAAACTTAATCACAACAGAAAAGAACTGATCTACAATTATTTCTCAGGACTAAATACGAGTGAACTATTCCAAAAAGTTGATTCCAAAGTGAATTTCCAAATCCATGTGCTTTCAAGCACATTATATCTGGGGTATAATGTACTTTTAAATGGATATTCAACTACCGTTCTCAACTTCTACAATAGTAAGAACGGGAGAGATAGCTTAGACTAACCATCAATATCGGTAAAGCGGATAGTTGAACAATTGACCAACAATTGTGAGTGCTGTGTACCTTAGTAGAGAATTTTACTGACACATGTTTAGACGTAGTTTCCGATAAAACGATTGAGAACTACCAAGAAAATCCTATTAGATAGTCACTCCCTGACACCCAATTTCTATATGCAAAAGGAACCCTTAAGGCCATTTTCCATGGACGTAAGATTAACTGAAAAACTACGGAAACTGCTGCAGACTTTATCTTTACCATATTCCAACCAATAATTATCAGGGAAAATTCAAAGTACTGAAGTATTTAATTGGTAAGAGTCATTTCCTTATTATACAAATAAAAGGCACTACCCGGATACGACGCTTACAAACGTTGTTTCAAGATGCTTAGAAAAGTTGAACAAAAATAGTACAGTAAATATACTGAAATTGTGAAGACAGTCTAACGTATAAATTAACACCACATGCAACTTACCATCTATAGTTGAGGAGTAGAAGAATATGAGTTGGAGTACCAGTAAGAGAAGAAAAACCAGGATAAATAGTTTGATGATAGAGGACTTCATTGGAAAAGCTAAATCCTTCACCAACCCCAAACAGTGAAGTGACTCACTAAACACACCTCCAAAAATCCACCTACTCGACCCTGACCTTCAAATTTTACAAATGTGAGCGTTTAAAAAAATCAACCTTGTCGATCGACTTACATAGGCCTTCTACTATTCATAGGCTTTGTAGAGCTAAAAAATGATCTCTAATACAGTTTTTGTCACTTACTATTCACTCTTTTGATGTTTTACTAATACTTACGGCACTGTATGTTCAGTCTTCAGTCTTCAGTAATAAGGATAGTAGGTTGATGAACCTGTGTTAATCCTGACACATTGCTTTCCAGTGAAGGTCCAGCTTTTCCTTGAAAGTATTCACTGATGGGGCTGATACCAGTTGTTCGGGTAAGGCGTTCCAATGATTGACTACTCGATGAGAAAACGGGATCTCACTTTAAGTTTATTAGATCGTGGTTTATGAACCTTCTTGCTATGACCTCGGAGATTATTAGTGCTGGAGGGAGCAAAAAAATGAGACATATTAACACCCGAATCATAATTAAAGATACGAAGTGCCAGTATAAGGTCATCTCGTGTCCTACGATACGACAAGGGGAAACGATTTAGGCGTTTAAACGCACATCGTAAGGGAGTCTAGAAAGACCCTTCACTAATTTCGTTCCCACACGCTGGACACGCTCAAGGGAGTCAGTATCCTTTACCAGACACGGGCTAGCTGCTTGGATACAGTACTCTAAATGTGGCCCAACATATATTGGATATAAAATTCGAAACGTGTCCTCGTCAAAAGATTTGAATCCTCGGCGAAGTGACCATAACGCACGAAAACCTTTGACAGCGGCTGCTTTGCAATGCGTAGTTGTTTTAAATCATGACTTAATATTACTCCTAAGTCCTTATGCTCTTGAACGCATGGAAGAGGTTTACCCTCAATAGTGTAACAGTAACTATTACCGTGACCGACGTGCATTAGTACACTCTTCCTAACATTGATTTCTAAGCCCCACTCTCGAGCCCATCTAACTAAATCGTCTAAGTCAGCTTGAAGATCCACATGATCAGCCGCACGTTTTATTGTTCTCCAGATTTTTACATCATCTGCAAACAATAATGTCTACAACCTAAGTAACAGTGGTAACTCATTAACGTAGAGAAGGAAGAGCAGAGGGCCTAAGATGGTGCCTTGGGGTACACCACTTTTGACCGGCTTCCAATCGGATAGCGTTCCATTGACCCTAACTCTCTGTCTGCGGTCACATAAGAAATTTCCTATCCACTCATGTACAGTACCTATTATTCCGAAGCTCGTGAGCTTCTACATAAGACCTACGTGTGAAACCTTGTCAAATGCTTTGCTAAAATCTATGAATATTACGTCGACAGACAGACCGTGATTTAGGGCTGCTGTCCAATCCTCCCTCGCAATAAGCAAGTTAGTCAAGCATGAACGCTTGTTACGAAATCCGTGTTGCTCAGGAGCTAACAGATTGTGTAAATCTATGTGGCTTAGCAACCTAACCCGAATTATCTTTTCGAGTAACTTAACGACTATGCTAGTTAGACTGACAGGCCGGTAGTTAGATACTATCTGTCGCTGACCGTCCTTAAATATAGGACTAACTATAGCGTCCTTCCAATCTCTAGGGAGTTGAACGAGTGAGAGGGACATGTTGAAGAGTGTCGCAAGCGGTTTTGAAATAATGTCCGCAAGAGATGACAGCAACCGTGGATGCAACCCGTCAGGGCCCGGTATCTTACCAGGTTTGAGGTTAGTTATCAACGGAAGGACAGTTTCCTCAGTCACCTGTACAGATTCAATGGTTGGTATCTCGGTGTGAGTGGGACAAGTATTTGTTACAATAAACGTAGAGAAGACTTCGCTAAAATAATCTGAAAAAGTCTCAGCTTTTGCTCAATCTGATTCAGCTAGTAATTCTGAATTTTCGTGTAACAGCAACGGGGGAATACCATCACTACGTTTCATTTGCCGCTTAACATACGAAAACAATAGTTTCGGACAAGTACGGCTATCATATACTAACTGTGGTTCGTAAGTGGTACGGGATTTGGCAATGGTTTTCTTACAGATATTACGGTATTTTTGGTACTCACGCTTAAATGGTGCATGACCTGTCAACAAGAATAAGTCCCAGAAATGTTTCCTACGCTTTAACAGCTTTCGGGTTTCCTTATCAATCCATGGAGGGCAATGTGATAGCTTACGTGCTGACCATGGGATAAATGGCGACGTTACGGACTCGAATGTAGCCTTAAACTTATTCTATTCATCTTCGATCAATCCATCCGCGTCGACCGACCAATCAGTCGAGATAGCACAGTTTCTGATTGCCGGAATATTGGCTCACCGGATATTGGGACGGGGTGGAGCAGATACGAATCGTATACCATGTGTCCTAAACTTAAAGTGAAGTACAACGTGATCACTATTCACTAGTGGGGGAAGGTGCTGGATGTCAAAGACATCCTCAGAGTGATGGGTGAGGGCGAGGTCCAGCACTGACGGATCATGTTGCAGATCAATATGTGTCGGTTTTGTGATACATTGTACAAGTGCACACTGAATAACAGTAGATAAAAGGTCGCTATCGAAACCACTACCTGGAGTTGTAAGCTCTATCCAGTTGTTGTGCGGTGCGTTGAAGTCCCCAATGATGAGAAAACATTATGCCATACTCCAAGAACAGATGTGTCTTAGGATAAAGTCGTCAGCAAGACAACACGGACTACGGTATATTCCCCCTATAGTCACTAACCCATTTCTAGATTTAATCTTACAACATGCTATCTCACATTATGCTTCCCCCCTTGCGACTTAAAACTCTATCACTTCTAATAAAGATATAGCCTGCCATGATGGGAGAATATTCTATATCTACGGTGAACCAAGTTTCTGTAACAACAAATATATCGGGACATAATTCATCCACCATCAGACTTACTTACTGTTAGGTTCGTTAACCTTGAGGATACTACTGATTCGATTTATTCGGAACGGAACGAAGGCTCAGGATTTAGAGACTCAATAGACTATTCTGGTCCGTTGTCTTCGACTCTGCTAACTCGATCAAGAAGTCTGGGTAAGGTGTAGAAAGTATATTCTACAAGCAACAGCAGATACCAAGTCAGGCAGGGAGATCAGATCAAGCATACAAGTCAAGCGTATTTATACAATTATTTACAATCGATATTGTCATAGGAAATTTTTAAACATTAATCAATGAGTTCATTAATTGACCTATTTGCGCATTTAATCGATAGTTCATCAATTGACTGCTATTCAAACATTTAATCGATCAGTTCATCAATTGACCCCAATACAAATATTTAAACGTTTAATCAATAAGTTGATCGATGCGATAAAATTCAAAATATGAGTTTGGGGATCTATCGTCCCCAACACTCCTCCCCTTTTTAATAGCGGGCTTTCCTGGGGTCAACCTGCATCTTGACTGTAGCTCGCCGTTCTCTTATAGGCCATCGTCTGGGACGTGTTTTAGATAGTTGTTGGGGTTTTTCTTGTGGTAGGGTTGCCGGTAAGTTGAAAGTATCAAGCAAGATGTCGAGAGGAAGATTTAGTCCTGTTGATGGGTGGTCTGGGGCTATCCGCTTACGTAGTTGATTTCGGTGTCTAGTCAATGTGTCTCTTCCCACCTTTACATTGTACATAACTTGGCCTAGTCTTCCGACCACACGTGCTTCGATCCAAGGACCATGATTTGCTCTGTAGTCTCGAGCGAACACAGGGCATCCAACCTCGTACTCTGGAAGCTTCTGAGATTTGGTCTGAGATGGTGGTGGTGTGGTTCTTGGGCACATGAGACTGTGGATCGTCCTCAGTTTCCTTCCCATCAGGATCTCTGCCGGGGACTTCTGCTGTGGTAGCATATCACTAGGTGTTGTTCGGTAAACAAACAAGAAATTCTGCAGTGTTTCTACTGGCGTCCCCTCCCCTTTCGACTTCATTAGAGCTCTCTTGAATGTATCCACAAATCTTTCTGCTTGTCCATTTGACTGTGGGTGGTAAGGTGGAGAGCGGAAATGCTTGATTGATAGGCGTTTGCAAAATTCTTGAAATTGGCTTGAGGTAAATTGCGAACCGTTGTCGGAAACAATTATATCCGGTAACCCATTGCGAGAGAACATCTCTGTCAACAGTTGCATCGTTTGGGTTGTCGTTGGTGGCATGACGGGAACGATTTCTGGCCATTTCGAAAAGGCGTCAACAACGACTAGATAGGTGATTCCATTAATGGGGCCTGCGAAATCGACATGTATCCTGGACCAGGGATACTCAGGCTGTGGCCATGGGACTGGTAGTATTTTCGCGTTACACTTAGCTGCTTGCTGACATTGTGTGCACTTGCTTACTAAATCCACGATATGTTGGTCCATGAGGGGCCAATAAGCATAGCTTCTGGCGATGGATTTCATTCGTTTTATACCAGGATGACCAGTGTGGAATTGCTTTAGCACCTTTGATCTTAGGGATTCTGGTACCACTACTCTATCTCCAAACATCAAGCATTCGTTTACGACACATAATGAGTCCCGACGGTGGTAAAGCTGTTTCAAGTCACCATCGAGTCCAGTCGGCGGCCAGCCATTTGTGACGTATTTCATCGCTCTCTTTATGATGGAGTCGTTCTTGGATGCAGATTGTATTTCAGCTGCTGAGACTGGCAAAGCACGAATAGCAGTTGTCAGGTAGCACTGCGCGTAGTCCTCTGTCATCAGGGAGGCAATAACTGTATCTTCGCCGGCCGTATGGTTTTCGCTGATAAGTCGTGACAAGGCGTCAGCCTGACCAAACTGTTGAGTGCGCCGATACTGAATGTCAAAATCATAACCCAGAAGTATCAAAGCCCATCGTTGGAGACGGTTTGCAGAATGGGCTGGAACACCAGATTTCGAACCGAAAATTGTGAGAAGAGGCTTGTGATCAGTGAGAAGAGTAAATCTTCGACCGTATAAGAATTTGTGGAAACGGCGTACTGCAAACACAAGAGCCAGAGCCTCTTTTTCTATTTGACTGTACTTTCTTTCTGCTGAAGTTAATGTGCGAGATGCATGCATAATAGCTTTCTCTGTTGCGTCCGGGAACTGATGTGAAATGACAGCACCGAGTCCAAAAGCTGAAGCGTCTGCAGCGACAATGATAGGCATGGACGGATCGTAGTGCGTCAATAATAGTTCAGAGCTAATGATGGTTTTCAGCTTGCAAAATGCAGCTTCACATTCTTTTGTCCAATTCCAGCTGGTATTCTTATTCAGAAGATGATTTAGCGGGGCGCGTATGTCATGCATCAACGGAACAAAAGCTGAATAGTAGCTAATTAGTCCCAGGAATGATCGTAGCTCAGAGATATTAGTGGGAGTTGGCATCTGTTTTATAGCTCGGATGTTTTCCGGATCTGGTCTGCGACCTGCGGCATCAAAGATGAATCCCAAATATTTAACTGACTTCAAGAAAAACTGGCATTTTTCTGGGCGTAATCGGAATCCGTTATCGCTGATGCGTTGTAGTACAGCTTTCGTGCGTTCTCTAAGCTGTTCTAACGATATGGCAACAATTAAGATATCATCGAGATAAGTTGCGACCCCCGGGATACCCGATAGAATGGTATTCATTAGTTGCTGAAAAATAGATGGAGCTGTTTTAACACCAAATGGTAGGCGATTGTACTGAAACAAGCCACGATGAGTATTTATGGTAAGTAACTCTTTCGAATCTTCAGCCACTTCCACTTGTAGATAAGCATCAGCGAGATCCAGCTTTGCAAAGAACTTCCCACCATTTAACATCGTGAACAAATCTGCAGGGACTGGCAGTGGGTAGTGATGCTGTTCGAGAGCTGCGTTAAGACCTGCGGAAAAATCTGCGCATATTCGGATTGTGCCATTAGCCTTCTTAATAACCACAATGGGTGCTGCCCAGGCAGAATAAGAAACAGGTGTAATAACTCCCTGTAGTTGAAGGCGGTTAAGTTCTTCGTCAACTTTCGATAATGCTGCGTACGGCACTGGTCTTTTTGGACGAAAGACAGGTTTAGCTCCAGGTTTCAACCGAAGTGTTGCTTTCATAGCAGTGCACTGACCCAATACAGGTTGGAAAATGGTTGAAAACTCCGTCATTAGTTCTTTCGAATATGCTTCAGGCTCATGAGGTTGTTTCACCAGATGGCATACGGTGCTTAAAGGAACGTCAGCTAAATGTAGCTGGTCAAACCAGTCTAACCCAAGTAGATTAAGATCAGCTGGTGTGATGTAACATACACCGGTAAACGTCGAATCGTGAAAAGACACTTTACAATCTAGTTGTCCCAACAAACGTAGGTAATTACCGCATGCAGTTCGAGGTTTTTGTGTTGTTGGAACCATGCGTGGTCTTCCCATTCTGATCCAATATTTTCGTGAGAGAATTGTTACATCAGATGCAGTGTCTATTTGCAATCTAAATGGGTGCCCATTAATATTAAGGGTAATAAATTTCCTCTCAACTGGGCATGAGTTCTCACAGCTTGCTATTAGACTCAACGAATTCGTGTTGGATCTAGGCGTAGGCTTCCTGGTACCTTTGGAGTTGCTTGGCTTCTTTTTTCGACAAAAACCATCTTTATGACCCACCGTGTTACATTTCCTGCACCGATGTTGCTTATATGGACAGTATCGAACAAAATGCCATGCACCGCAGTGCCAGCATGGGGCAGGAGGATTTGTTTTTGTCTTTTGACTTGAACTGGATGCTGCTGGGGCAGATTTATGCGAGTTGCGTGGTTGTTGGACTACATGAACTTCAGCACGATCTGAACCACCACGCTGGACCATCGTAGTGTCACGCTGTAGATTGATTAGGCGTTGATATTCGTTTGCAATATCATTAAGGGTTAGTTTTGGATCTTGGTCCAATCGACTTAGCAAACGTGTTCTAATGTCACTGAACTTCTGTGATTGAAGGCTGCAGATGAGAATGAGTGCTTTAAATTGGTCTTCAGTAAGCGACTTCAACCGGAAGCGTTCGCATTCTCGGTTAACGATACCCACATGTGTGAGAAAATCAGCGTCTTCGTTCATAGTGAGCTTCAGACATCGATAACGCGCATTGAATAGTGAGGAGTTGTCTCCGAATTGTTGGCTCAATGACCGGACAGTGTCCGAGAATGAGCGATCGCGTGGGTTTAGAGGCAGAATTAGGTTGCAATACCTGTCTAGTTCATTAGGACCCAACTTTCGAAGCAGCAAGCGGACCTTCCAAGCATCATCCTGATTAGCAAAGTCGAATTTGAATAAGTCTTCGTAACGTCGAAACCACATATCAAACGTGACATTGGATTCTGGATCGTAATGAAACTCGGAGATACTGTTAGCGATACCATCAACTGATGGTGCAGTAGTAGTAGGATTAGAACTGCTTGGTTGAGTATTAGACGTACGCTTTGCATCCGCTAACATCTGAATAAGTTTCATTTGCTGCTCGAGTAATAATTCAAGTTTAGAAGGATCCATGTTTCCAAAACCACCGTCGCCAAATTGTTAGGTTCGTTAACCTTGAGGATACTACTGATTCGATTTATTCGGAACGGAACGAAGGCTCAGGATTTAGAGACTCAATAGACTATTCTGGTCCGTTGTCTTCGACTCTGCTAACTCGATCAAGAAGTCTGGGTAAGGTGTAGAAAGTATATTCTACAAGCAACAGCAGATACCAAGTCAGGCAGGGAGATCAGATCAAGCATACAAGTCAAGCGTATTTATACAATTATTTACAATCGATATTGTCATAGGAAATTTTTAAACATTAATCAATGAGTTCATTAATTGACCTATTTGCGCATTTAATCGATAGTTCATCAATTGACTGCTATTCAAACATTTAATCGATCAGTTCATCAATTGACCCCAATACAAATATTTAAACGTTTAATCAATAAGTTGATCGATGCGATAAAATTCAAAATATGAGTTTGGGGATCTATCGTCCCCAACACTCCTCCCCTTTTTAATAGCGGGCTTTCCTGGGGTCAACCTGCATCTTGACTGTAGCTCGCCGTTCTCTTATAGGCCATCGTCTGGGACGTGTTTTAGATAGTTGTTGGGGTTTTTCTTGTGGTAGGGTTGCCGGTAAGTTGAAAGTATCAAGCAAGATGTCGAGAGGAAGATTTAGTCCTGTTGATGGGTGGTCTGGGGCTATCCGCTTACGTAGTTGATTTCGGTGTCTAGTCAATGTGTCTCTTCCCACCTTTACATTGTACATAACTTGGCCTAGTCTTCCGACCACACGTGCTTCGATCCAAGGACCATGATTTGCTCTGTAGTCTCGAGCGAACACAGGGCATCCAACCTCGTACTCTGGAAGCTTCTGAGATTTGGTCTGAGATGGTGGTGGTGTGGTTCTTGGGCACATGAGACTGTGGATCGTCCTCAGTTTCCTTCCCATCAGGATCTCTGCCGGGGACTTCTGCTGTGGTAGCATATCACTAGGTGTTGTTCGGTAAACAAACAAGAAATTCTGCAGTGTTTCTACTGGCGTCCCCTCCCCTTTCGACTTCATTAGAGCTCTCTTGAATGTATCCACAAATCTTTCTGCTTGTCCATTTGACTGTGGGTGGTAAGGTGGAGAGCGGAAATGCTTGATTGATAGGCGTTTGCAAAATTCTTGAAATTGGCTTGAGGTAAATTGCGAACCGTTGTCGGAAACAATTATATCCGGTAACCCATTGCGAGAGAACATCTCTGTCAACAGTTGCATCGTTTGGGTTGTCGTTGGTGGCATGACGGGAACGATTTCTGGCCATTTCGAAAAGGCGTCAACAACGACTAGATAGGTGATTCCATTAATGGGGCCTGCGAAATCGACATGTATCCTGGACCAGGGATACTCAGGCTGTGGCCATGGGACTGGTAGTATTTTCGCGTTACACTTAGCTGCTTGCTGACATTGTGTGCACTTGCTTACTAAATCCACGATATGTTGGTCCATGAGGGGCCAATAAGCATAGCTTCTGGCGATGGATTTCATTCGTTTTATACCAGGATGACCAGTGTGGAATTGCTTTAGCACCTTTGATCTTAGGGATTCTGGTACCACTACTCTATCTCCAAACATCAAGCATTCGTTTACGACACATAATGAGTCCCGACGGTGGTAAAGCTGTTTCAAGTCACCATCGAGTCCAGTCGGCGGCCAGCCATTTGTGACGTATTTCATCGCTCTCTTTATGATGGAGTCGTTCTTGGATGCAGATTGTATTTCAGCTGCTGAGACTGGCAAAGCACGAATAGCAGTTGTCAGGTAGCACTGCGCGTAGTCCTCTGTCATCAGGGAGGCAATAACTGTATCTTCGCCGGCCGTATGGTTTTCGCTGATAAGTCGTGACAAGGCGTCAGCCTGACCAAACTGTTGAGTGCGCCGATACTGAATGTCAAAATCATAACCCAGAAGTATCAAAGCCCATCGTTGGAGACGGTTTGCAGAATGGGCTGGAACACCAGATTTCGAACCGAAAATTGTGAGAAGAGGCTTGTGATCAGTGAGAAGAGTAAATCTTCGACCGTATAAGAATTTGTGGAAACGGCGTACTGCAAACACAAGAGCCAGAGCCTCTTTTTCTATTTGACTGTACTTTCTTTCTGCTGAAGTTAATGTGCGAGATGCATGCATAATAGCTTTCTCTGTTGCGTCCGGGAACTGATGTGAAATGACAGCACCGAGTCCAAAAGCTGAAGCGTCTGCAGCGACAATGATAGGCATGGACGGATCGTAGTGCGTCAATAATAGTTCAGAGCTAATGATGGTTTTCAGCTTGCAAAATGCAGCTTCACATTCTTTTGTCCAATTCCAGCTGGTATTCTTATTCAGAAGATGATTTAGCGGGGCGCGTATGTCATGCATCAACGGAACAAAAGCTGAATAGTAGCTAATTAGTCCCAGGAATGATCGTAGCTCAGAGATATTAGTGGGAGTTGGCATCTGTTTTATAGCTCGGATGTTTTCCGGATCTGGTCTGCGACCTGCGGCATCAAAGATGAATCCCAAATATTTAACTGACTTCAAGAAAAACTGGCATTTTTCTGGGCGTAATCGGAATCCGTTATCGCTGATGCGTTGTAGTACAGCTTTCGTGCGTTCTCTAAGCTGTTCTAACGATATGGCAACAATTAAGATATCATCGAGATAAGTTGCGACCCCCGGGATACCCGATAGAATGGTATTCATTAGTTGCTGAAAAATAGATGGAGCTGTTTTAACACCAAATGGTAGGCGATTGTACTGAAACAAGCCACGATGAGTATTTATGGTAAGTAACTCTTTCGAATCTTCAGCCACTTCCACTTGTAGATAAGCATCAGCGAGATCCAGCTTTGCAAAGAACTTCCCACCATTTAACATCGTGAACAAATCTGCAGGGACTGGCAGTGGGTAGTGATGCTGTTCGAGAGCTGCGTTAAGACCTGCGGAAAAATCTGCGCATATTCGGATTGTGCCATTAGCCTTCTTAATAACCACAATGGGTGCTGCCCAGGCAGAATAAGAAACAGGTGTAATAACTCCCTGTAGTTGAAGGCGGTTAAGTTCTTCGTCAACTTTCGATAATGCTGCGTACGGCACTGGTCTTTTTGGACGAAAGACAGGTTTAGCTCCAGGTTTCAACCGAAGTGTTGCTTTCATAGCAGTGCACTGACCCAATACAGGTTGGAAAATGGTTGAAAACTCCGTCATTAGTTCTTTCGAATATGCTTCAGGCTCATGAGGTTGTTTCACCAGATGGCATACGGTGCTTAAAGGAACGTCAGCTAAATGTAGCTGGTCAAACCAGTCTAACCCAAGTAGATTAAGATCAGCTGGTGTGATGTAACATACACCGGTAAACGTCGAATCGTGAAAAGACACTTTACAATCTAGTTGTCCCAACAAACGTAGGTAATTACCGCATGCAGTTCGAGGTTTTTGTGTTGTTGGAACCATGCGTGGTCTTCCCATTCTGATCCAATATTTTCGTGAGAGAATTGTTACATCAGATGCAGTGTCTATTTGCAATCTAAATGGGTGCCCATTAATATTAAGGGTAATAAATTTCCTCTCAACTGGGCATGAGTTCTCACAGCTTGCTATTAGACTCAACGAATTCGTGTTGGATCTAGGCGTAGGCTTCCTGGTACCTTTGGAGTTGCTTGGCTTCTTTTTTCGACAAAAACCATCTTTATGACCCACCGTGTTACATTTCCTGCACCGATGTTGCTTATATGGACAGTATCGAACAAAATGCCATGCACCGCAGTGCCAGCATGGGGCAGGAGGATTTGTTTTTGTCTTTTGACTTGAACTGGATGCTGCTGGGGCAGATTTATGCGAGTTGCGTGGTTGTTGGACTACATGAACTTCAGCACGATCTGAACCACCACGCTGGACCATCGTAGTGTCACGCTGTAGATTGATTAGGCGTTGATATTCGTTTGCAATATCATTAAGGGTTAGTTTTGGATCTTGGTCCAATCGACTTAGCAAACGTGTTCTAATGTCACTGAACTTCTGTGATTGAAGGCTGCAGATGAGAATGAGTGCTTTAAATTGGTCTTCAGTAAGCGACTTCAACCGGAAGCGTTCGCATTCTCGGTTAACGATACCCACATGTGTGAGAAAATCAGCGTCTTCGTTCATAGTGAGCTTCAGACATCGATAACGCGCATTGAATAGTGAGGAGTTGTCTCCGAATTGTTGGCTCAATGACCGGACAGTGTCCGAGAATGAGCGATCGCGTGGGTTTAGAGGCAGAATTAGGTTGCAATACCTGTCTAGTTCATTAGGACCCAACTTTCGAAGCAGCAAGCGGACCTTCCAAGCATCATCCTGATTAGCAAAGTCGAATTTGAATAAGTCTTCGTAACGTCGAAACCACATATCAAACGTGACATTGGATTCTGGATCGTAATGAAACTCGGAGATACTGTTAGCGATACCATCAACTGATGGTGCAGTAGTAGTAGGATTAGAACTGCTTGGTTGAGTATTAGACGTACGCTTTGCATCCGCTAACATCTGAATAAGTTTCATTTGCTGCTCGAGTAATAATTCAAGTTTAGAAGGATCCATGTTTCCAAAACCACCGTCGCCAAATTGTTAGGTTCGTTAACCTTGAGGATACTACTGATTCGATTTATTCGGAACGGAACGAAGGCTCAGGATTTAGAGACTCAATAGACTATTCTGGTCCGTTGTCTTCGACTCTGCTAACTCGATCAAGAAGTCTGGGTAAGGTGTAGAAAGTATATTCTACAAGCAACAGCAGATACCAAGTCAGGCAGGGAGATCAGATCAAGCATACAAGTCAAGCGTATTTATACAATTATTTACAATCGATATTGTCATAGGAAATTTTTAAACATTAATCAATGAGTTCATTAATTGACCTATTTGCGCATTTAATCGATAGTTCATCAATTGACTGCTATTCAAACATTTAATCGATCAGTTCATCAATTGACCCCAATACAAATATTTAAACGTTTAATCAATAAGTTGATCGATGCGATAAAATTCAAAATATGAGTTTGGGGATCTATCGTCCCCAACACTTACTTACGCCTGTTACTCCCAATGGAGCATAGGCCGCTGACCAGCATTCTCCAACCCACTCTATCCTGGGCCTTCTTTTCTAGTTCCATCCAATTCTTGTTCATTTTTCTCATGTCTATCTCCATTTCTCGGCGTAATGTATTCTTTGGTCTTCCTCTTTTCCTTTGACCTTCAGGATTCCATGTGAGGGCTTGTCTTGTGACACAGTTGGGTGCTTTCCTCAATGTGTGTCCTATCCACTTCCAGCGCTTCTTCCTGATTTCTTCCTCCGCTGGGACATGGTTTGTTCTCTCCCACAGAATGTTGTTGCTAATAGTGTCCGGCCAACGGATCTGAAGTATTTTGCGTAGACAATTGTTAATAAACACCTGTATTTTCTGGATGATGGCTTTCGTAGTTCTCCAGGTTTCTGCCCCGAACAGTAGAACTGTCTTGACATTTGTATTGAAAATCCTGACCTTGGTGTTGGTTGACAGTTGCTTTGAGTTCCAGATGTTCCTCAGTTGTAAATATGCTGCTCTTGCTTTGCCGATCCGCGCCTTCACATCTGCATCAGATCCACCCTGTTCATCAATGATGCTGCCCAAATACGTAAAGGTTTTTACATCTTCCAAATCTTTTCCGTCAATTGTGATTGGATTGGTGCATTCTGTGTTGTATCGGAGAATCTTGCCTTTCCCTTTGTGTATATTGAGACCTACTGCTGCTAAACTGGTCGTTTTCTCCTGCATTCGTTGTTGCGTTTGGGATAGAAGGGCCAGATCGTCTGCGAAGTCTAGATCATCCAACTGCATCTTAGATGTCCATTGTATCCCGCGCTTTCCCTCAGACGTTGACGTCTTCATGATCCAGTCGATCACCAGGAGAAAGAGAAAGGGTGAGAGTAAGCATCAGACTTACCTCGGACGTTTTATTTCTAAGACTACGAGCGTTCGTGTAGCACACACTTAAGGTGTTTTGGTAATCATTCGTTCTACCCATACAGGCCTCGGAAGCATTGGCTTCCAAGACCTGACTACCCGAAACCCTTAATGGTAAGGTTATTTTCGCCATTTAATTTGCGAGTCCTCAACTCCGTAAGAGCATTCTTCCACTTGATTCGATCCTCAAGCGGCTAATCTGGTCGAATACGGATATTTGGGGCACGAGTTTTTAGTGCGCTTTTCAATAATATGTCTCTTTCTTCAAAACTCCAGAGAACCAGCTTCAGGATCCTTCTTGGTCGGGTCTCGCCTCCAACCCATTTACCAAGTCGTATTACTTTTGTAATATGAACCCCTGAAACCTCTTCAGGTAGTACATTCCTTACCACAGACTCCACTAACTGCAGGTCATGTGCATGTCTTTTAGCCAAATTAAAAGTTCGTTTATGATACGTATTTACGAGATCGAAAAATCACAACCTATCCACCCAAATTCTCCCTTCGGCTGGAAGCTGATTTGTTCTTCAGCTTAGTGTGTTGCACGGATCGTTCACATACCTAATCAGTGAAAATGGCAATAGAAATACTATTTACCTACACGTGTCACTTTTCGTAGACCATAAACCGCAGACCAGGATTCTCCAACAAACTTTGTCCTGCACTCTCCTTTCCAGTCGTTTCTAAGTCCTATTCATTCTTATCATGTCTGCCTTGAAGTCCCGGTGAAATGTGTACTCTGGTCTACCTCTTTTCCTTTCACATTCAGGGTTGGAAGTTAGGGATATCTTTATAATGCATTTTGGTGATTTCCACGATGTATGTCCTATCCACCTTCAGCATCTTCTCCGACTTCTCTCTTCATCTGGAAGCTAGTTTGTTCTCTATCATAGTGATTGTTTGCTGATGATATCCATCCAACGAATATTGAGTATCTTATGTAGACAACTGTCTTTAAGTGCCTGTACATTTTTGATGATGTTTGTAGTAGTTCTTGAATGTTTTGGTCTGTGAAACAGAATTGTGTTAACGTGGATTGTGTGACAATTAATTAGTGTTCCATGTGTTCTTGAATTGTCGCAATACTGACCTTTCTCTGCCAATCTGTGCCTTCACATTTACTTAAGATCCTCGTTATTTATCCATGATGCTGACCAGGTACTTGAAACTTTCCAGCTCGTCCAAGACCTGTCAAGTGTGATTGGGTGTTTGCTCTGTGTTGTATGTATCTCAGGAAATTGTTTTCCTCTGAACATGTTGCGATCCACGGGATGTCTGCAACTGTATTCGTTGCTGTTTGTGGGATAGAAGAGCTAAGTCATGCACGAATTCGAAATTTTTCAGCCGTGTCCGTGTTGTTCATTGTATTTGGTGGTTCCTCTGACCATTCTCACCATCTTCGTTCGTTTCTCCCAATTAGTCCATTTCGTCTCATGTTATCTCCATACTAGGTGTTGTCCATTCCAACCTTGGTGTTTAGTTTTCTCATCAGGATTAGATCTGTAGATCTGTGTATGCGTGTGTAGGGGGAGAATAGTCCCATCTATAACCATTTTGTTGATGGCACACAAATTTGCAAATCTCTCACCATTTTCGTCGGCCCATGTTATCTCCATGCATGGTATTGTCCATCCCAACCTTGGTGTTTATTATTAGGTTGTTTGCTGTGCACGTCTGTGCGATTGACTGCAGCTTCTCATGAAACTCATATTTGTTATGTTTGTTGAAATCGCTGGTGAGTGTATTTCACTGGACAAAATTCAGTGTGATTCTCTCCTTCTTTGTTGTATTGAAGGATGCTTTGATGATCCTGGATTCATGAGATTCCCATCCCTTATGTATTTTTGGTACTTCTTTGAACAGCATCATCTCAACTCACCATGTGCAGAGAGGTTTATTTCTAGCTGTTACGCGCGCTCTATTTAAAAGGACAGTGGTACTGTTTCTCGTTGAGTAAATTAACTGTTTTGATCGTAAATTACACATCATAACTACTGTTTACACTTTAATTGCATCTACCCCAGTTGAAGTGATATTGTACTGAGTGCTTCGATTTTGCTTTTGTGTATTTATTGCATCGAAGCATACTTGGTCGACTTTTACTTGATTTATTTAGTTAAGGTTTGAAAATCCTTTTACATATCCTGTTTCTGTCACCGTTCTAGTTGATCTAACTGTGCAACCCGCTATTAAACCGTCTACCCCGAAACAATCAATGAGTGACACCTCATTAGATATTGGTGGGCATGTTGCTACAGCAGCAACCGGTGACCCAGATAAAACAATCACTATCCCGAGTGGTTCTAATGTGGATGCTACGACTGATGGAATATGGATGATACGGAAACGCAGAAGATTAGGAAAGACAGCTGAAACTAATGAATGTTTACTTGATAAGTCCTTGGTGGACTCTCCGACCAATCCGCCAAAGTCTCATAGTAAAGCATCGTCTAACATTATTGTGAGTCACTCGCTCGACTCCCAGAACTCTGTTGCAATAAAAACTAATCGTAAGTTACCAGTAGTTAAAATACAGGATCTAACGTCACGGTCGAAAGCTGTGAACACAGTTTCAAAAGAAGCTAAACCCCTCCCTAGCTTAATTATTTGAAATCTAAAGGAGTCGAAAGACAACGACCCTGCTAGAAGACATGCACATGACCTGCAGTTAGTGGAGTCTGTGGTAAGGAATGTACTACCTGAAGAGGTTTCAGGGGTTCATATTACAAAAGTAATACGACTTGGTAAATGGGTTGGAGGCGAGACCCGACCAAGAAGGATCCTGAAGCTGGTTCTCTGGAGTTTTGAAGAAAGAGACATATTATTGAAAAGCGCACTAAAAACTCGTGCCCCAAATATCCGTATTCGACCAGATTAGCCGCTTGAGGATCGAATCAAGTGGAAGAATGCTCTTACGGAGTTGAGGACTCGCAAATTAAATGGCGAAAATAACCTTACCATTAAGGGTTTCGGGTAGTCAGGTCTTGGAAGCCAATGCTTCCGAGGCCTGTATGGGTAGAACGAATGATTACCAAAACACCTTAAGTGTGTGCTACACGAACGCTCGTAGTCTTAGAAATAAAACGTCCGAGGTAAGTCTGATGGTGGATGAATAATGTCCCGATATGATTGTTGTTACAGAAACTTGGTTCACCGTAGATATAGAATATTCTCCCATCATGGCAGGCTATATCTTTATTAGAAGTGATAGAGTTTTAAGTCGCAAGGGGGGAAGCATAATGTGAGATAGCATGTTGTAAGAATAAATCTAGAAATGGGTTAGTGACTATAGGGGGAATATACCGTAGTCCGTGTTGTCTTGCTGACGACTTTATCTTAAGACACATCTGTTATTATTATTATTCACAAACATCTTATGGGTACATAAGTGATGTGAAGAAACCATTTCGGGTTTCTTCAAAAAATGCAATAATACACAATTTTCAATAATGTCAGCATTATACTTGCCATTTAAAAAAAAATTAGAGCAATATTAGTAGAATATTAATAATAATAAATCGGGTCTGTGCAATTTAGAAGAATATTGAATTGAGTTTAAAGAAGGAAATGGAGAAAATAAGGGAATAGAAATAAAGGAGACGTGAAATACGCAAACAGTCTAATAGGCGTGTTTATGAACACAGAGCAAGAATAAACGACTATGTGTGTATCGTTAAATTAGTAACAAAAGTAATTAAGAAAAATAACTTATAATTGCAGTAGGATATGACGCTATAATAAATGTTTGTGCAGTTATAGTTTAGAGTGATGCTATGAAAGTCTCAATTGAGTGGAAAGGATAATAAAATAATAATATGTATGAGTAGTCATATATGCATAGTGAAGTTAAAACGAGTCTAATTTAAGTGTAACACAAGTTATTGTTTTAATTACAAACTTCGTAATCTTAAGAATAATATTTATATAGAAGGGAAAAAGAGAGACAAGAGAAGTGGATACCTAGTGAAAAGTTTTGATCCATGATAAGAATAATAATTGCGTAATGAATATCAACCTCAGAAGGAAACCAACAATTTAGAAAAATAAAATAAAAATCCTCTAAAGCACTCGGATAAATACATTTAGATTTATGTAATAGTATACAGAGTGAAACCCGGATATGAGTATAAATATTTGTGCAATAATAATTAAGAATGATGCTATGAAAGTCACAATTAATTTCAAAGAACAATCAGGAATTAAATATGTTAAGAAGGATAAGAAGAGATAAAAAGAATATATAATGTGTCGGGGGAACAATAATGATATTAATAACGGAAATAATGATAAAAACGAACATAAGCAGATTCCATATATTAAGATAAATAGAAATAAAATAGACGTGAAAAGATTTAAAGGTTTTATTTTGCTTTTCAAGCAATTAAATGGATGACGGACCTTGTTTGTATAAATCATTAATGAATACATTTATATTCAATAGGTGACATAATCCACTTTCGGAAAGAAAATCGTCAAGGAGACTTTTGAACCGGGTTGTAGTTTCACTGCAACGGAGGTTCACTGGCAGTCTGTTCCACATGGTTGAGTAGCGAATAAGGAAAACATTGTGACGTAAGTTTGTGTGGGCTCTTCGAATCGCTAGAATATTCTCCTTATTGCGTAGTTTGTGGGATGATATCATAATGTATGAAGGGGCGGATACCGAGGAGTAGGAAATACCGTTAATAAGCCGGTAGATAAAGGCAAGATTTAATTTGATACGTCTGATCCAAAGAGGTTCTAAGTTGAGTTGTTGACATCTTTGGTGATAGTCTTTGTTATCGGAATACCCCAGAACAGCTTTGGTGAACTTTCTTTGAACACCTTCAATTCTAATCAGGTCATTATGTCTACAATTACTGTAAACTAAAATACCATATTCAAGAATGGGCAAGACACATTTTCTGTATAGTAACAATCTCGATTCGATATTATTGAAGTTTATTATTATCAATCCGATGAGCTTTCTAGCTTTGGATACTTGAGATATAATGTGTTCAGAAAAGTTCAGACTATTGCTATATCTTAAACCCAGGTCACGAACAGTGTTGAGAGGTTTGAGTGTATGTGTCTGTACAGTCAGATTTAAGTTAAGACAGCGACCAATGTGAATAAAACCTCTTTTGTCAACATTAAGTGGCATATTCCACGAAATAGTCCATTCGTACAACTTGTTTATTTCCTCTTGGATTACCGCTGAAATATAGCTTTCTTTCGTGGGAGAAGAGAATGAATAAACTACTTTCAGGTCATCAGCAAAAAGGAAAGGCTTACCATACTGAAAGAGGGAACACACATCATTGATAAAAAGGAGAAAGAGTAATGGACCAACCACACTTCCTTGTATAACCCCACTGGTTACATTCACAGGTTTAGAGTAACAAGATCCAAAACGAACCATTTGGCTACGTTCTTCTAAAAATGATTTGAACCAAGATAAAAAGGGATTCTGTATGCCAAATGAAGAGAGTTTTAAAAGAACACGTTTGTGTGAGACACTGTCGAAAGCCTTACTTAAATCGAAGTAAAGAATTATCACTGACTGACCAACATCTCTTCTCTGGGTAATTTGATCAAAAACTCCAGGTGCGATGTGAAACATGAGCGTTTAGTCATAAACCCGTGTTGGGATGCGCTGATCAGACTAGCCGAAAGTAAAAATAATAGTAGCTGTTTGTGGATGGTTTTTTCCATGGTTCTTGAGAGCACGGATGTCAAATTAATTGGCCTATAGTTAATAATATCACTACGTGGTCCTGTTTTGAATCTAGGGGTGATAAGGGATGATTTCCATGCAGATGGATAGGTCCCATATTCCATAGAGAGACTGAAAAGTTTCAAACAAAATAGTGGAAATTCTCTACTTCCATATTTCACAAATGATGAAGGTATCCCGTCAGGTCCACCATCATAAGACTTTTTCAGGGCAGCTATGGCCTGCTTGATGTTGGAGGGTGTAAAATCGATTTTCGACAGATGTCCGGATGTCAGCATTGGAAATGTAATGATGGAGTTTTCAGTCCCAGTTTTGTAGCACTGCGAGAAGTGCTTGCTGAATTGTTCGCATATATTATTCGGGTCGTTAACAATGCTTCCGTTAACTATGAAGAATTTAGTCGTGCCAAGGGAATTTGACTTTACACGGGATTTAAAAAGTCGAAGTATTGATAATTCTGGGCTTTTACTACGTAGAGCTTTATTTTCCATATTCATAAAATACTTACGTTTAGATGAAGCATTTCTGTCGATTAATTTAAGTATACTCTGAAGTGCATACACTTCCTTCTGCTCATAGTAGCGGTATTTTAATTTCCTCAGCTTTCTTTTAAAAGTATTTTGGCCTCTATTAGCATTATAAGCCACACGGCCAATAACTGGAGCAGTGCATTCAAGACAATATATCAGGTTGTGGTATAGATTGGAAAGCGCAATGTCAACATTATTTGTGGTAAAATAAGTTTCCCATGGTAAACATTGAATGAGAGTTTCAGTCCGTTTCCATGTTTGTTGATCAAAATGTCTGCTCTGGTACGTCATTGAAGCTTTAGAGTTTAATTGTATGGCGTTTAAAGAGTGAATAATACTCAATACAATTTTATGGTCACTCATAATAAACTCATGACTGCTGTGCACTGAGATAGAGTCCATGTTGATTGTGAACATTAAATCAAGTGTATTATTGCCCCTGGTTGGTTTTCGGACCTGTTGAACCCATCCACAAATTTCTAATGTTTCAAATAGCTTGTTATATCGACCTGGCACCGGAGTCAAGCCCCATGTAATTTTTGGCAGATTAAAATCACATCCGATGATTTTAAAAGTATGAGGTTGGTGCGAAGCAATGGGAAATATGTTTGTTAGTAATCTGTCAAACTTAGTATCCGCATGGGGTGGTCTATATATGCATCCCACCAGTAAATAATTTTTGGATCCACAGTTTACAGTAACCCAAGTGGAGTCGTCTATAGCATCAAGGGATTTATCCTCAAATTTGCACGCTTGAATGTCTGAACGGACATAGATAATTGTACCGCCTCCTATTCCATGACATCTATCGGTTCTAAAGAAAACGTAGTTATCTACATTCAAGGAATGATCGGATATAGATGAATTACACCACGTTTCCGCAATAAGTACAATGGTTGGATTTACAAGGAATAAAAGAGTTTTAAGATGAATAATTTTATTGAACAGAGAGCGGGCATTGAACGAAAGAATAAGAAACTCAGAGTTATCATAGTGAAGCAGGTTAGAGTATGAATCGCAATTGGCAGTTCCATGAATACTCATAGGATTAGCTAAGGTAAGAGTCGTGTTGCGAGGGGAAATAGATTCAACCACTTTGTCATCATGTGAAATATGTTTACCGTTGCCGGCAAGAAAGCCGGCGGAATTACTAAAAACGTTTTCTCATTGCTATTGGATATAACATCTGATAAGGGCATACTGTACATATTGGGAGCCGGACCAATGGTTGGTGACCAAATGGCCAATTACAATTCAGATAACTATTTATACCTGACGTATGGGTAAAGTGTTTAAAAAGTTTATTTCCAAGGTTTGTGGTTGATTTCGGCTTCTTCATAAGTTGGAGAGGATTGTGTACTGCTAAACATACTTGCGATGGTTTGCGAGGTTCGAATATATCAACGTTAAGTGCGTGGTCAGTTATATGAATGTTATAATTAGTTTTCCTGTTATCCGTTGCACAGTTACTGTAATTGGGTGTTGCACTAACAGCGGTTTGGATTGTGTTATCCCATTCTTCATCAGCACAACTACTTTGGGTTGAATCTAAGTCAACATTTTTAAGAGGATGGACACCACCTACATTGGGATTACTTTCTTCTGGGTTTTGAACTTTGTGAGATTCAGAAGAGTTTTTCGGTGGCGGAATACTTGTAAAGCTAGACGTCCTCTTAGAATCGGACTTAACTTTACAACCATTAGGATTACGATGCGTTTGAGAGTTTGACGCTGATGGTCTGTAGTTATTTCTTCCTGCTTTTCGCTGGCATGATGTTTTATCCGGAAGAGTCTTAATATCCTTGAGAATCTGTTTTTGTCTCAATGAATTGAAGGAATTTAAAAATTCACTGGCGTCTACAGATGAGTTGAATTTGAACAAGATCGGTGAGTGCATACCAGGATGACTTCTTTTTAATCTTGCGCATACACATGGTACGTGTGTCATATTGCTGGCTCTAAGCAGACTAGATTTGATATTTTTGAGGGCATGTGTATCCGGTATATTAAACACAATTGCATTGCTAGATCGTCTTATTCTTTCAAATACCTCTGATGCAACACGATCTAGGAAAATATTTATGTAATTCACTTGATCTGGAGTCTCTGTGAGGTTGGGGTTGATGAGATATTTAAGGGGGTTGAGAATGTTCATGTCTACTTGCAACTTTTTTATAGCATCCATATGGTTGCAGTTGCGACTATCATCACTGTTTACCATCAGAGTTTTCAACATGTCTGGAATGGAGACAACTAGTAAAAGCTTGTCTGCTTCCGGATGAACGGAGTGGCTCGTCTCGTTGAAACTGTTGGAAATCGTGTCAGTAGTGGTGCTAAATTGTGTCGTTTTCCTACGTTTGGCTGAACGCCTAGGAGCAGGGGTCTTCATTTTCTTTTGTGGCATGATAAGAAAGTGACGTATAGCAAGTGGATTGAACAGAATGTTGGAAATAGAAGGGGGTGAAAAAATCAATTCCGAGGGCTCAAGTTAGTCTTAAAATCAAAATCTATATTTTAACCAACAGTGAATGTATCGTGAGGATTAGTGGTGTTAAAAACAAAAGATGACAATGGCAGGAAGATAGTAGTGGAGATGAAGTATTTATGTCACTGTCTGTGTGGAGGCAAAATAGAATATAAAGGAGCAAGTTGTATAAATTTTAACATATATGACACGAAGTAATTTAGAAATGTCGATAATTAGTATCAAACAATCAAAAAAGTACGGTACGTGATATATATATAAACTGAAAGTTCGTATTAGTAAAAATTGGGAGGTGCGGAAATAAGTAGTTTAGAAGATTATTACCGTCTAAGATTATTATGTTGCTTCTGAACAAATATATGAAACAGCTTTTTGGAAAAAAAACACTGCCAAAAAAAACTATGACAGACTCACCGAATTGGACGGGTAATTTCGGAAATGAAATAATTTTTAGTATCTAAATACGATTCAAATGATAGTTCATAAAATAGTGTATACAGTCCTTTAACATACACGGTTATATATATTTCTTGATATTAGGTAGAGGTTTGAATAGATCCTGTAGATACATAAAGTACGTGGGTTAAGGCATTCAAATACGATATAACCATATATTCCTTAAGAAATAGAATACAGATATGGAATGCAAATCTTCGTCAAATATGATTATATATGGTTTCAAAGTGACAAAGTATAGTGTGATTGTATAGTCAAAATGAATATATGTAATTATATGATTATGAATTAGCGTATGAATATGATCGTAAATACCGTAAGTTAAACTCAGAACTTATCATATGGCATGAAATTCACAGTTTATATGTTAGTAGTTAAGAATAGAGTTAACTTCCATAATTCCAAGAAAAAATAATCCATCCAGCTCTGCGAGAATCCTAGAAAAATAAAACTAAAAACCTCGGCCTGAAAGTAACGTCCAATCCGTAGAGCGCGGTTGTTGTTCTTGGAGTATGGCAGAATGTTGTCTCATCATTGGGGACTTCAACGCACCGCACAACAACTGGATAGAGCTTACAGCTCCAGGTAGTGGTTTCGATAGCGACCTTTTATCTACTGTTATTCAGTGTGCACTTGTACAATGTATCACAAAACCGACACATATTGATCTGCAACATGATCCGTCAGTGCTGGACCTCGCCCTCACCCATCACTCTGAGGATGTCTTTGACATCCAGCACCTTCCCCCACTAGTGAATAGTGATCACGTTGTACTTCACTTTAAGTTTAGGACACATGGTATACGATTCGTATCTGCTCCACCCCGTCCCAATATCCGGTGAGCCAATATTCCGGCAATCAGAAACTGTGCTATCTCGACTGATTGGTCGGTCGACGCGGATGGATTGATCGAAGATGAATAGAATAAGTTTAAGGCTACATTCGAGTCCGTAACGTCGCCATTTATCCCATGGTCAGCACGTAAGCTATCACATTGCCCTCCATGGATTGATAAGGAAACCCGAAAGCTGTTAAAGCGTAGGAAACATTTCTGGGACTTATTCTTGTTGACAGGTCATGCACCATTTAAGCGTGAGTACCAAAAATACCGTAATATCTGTAAGAAAACCATTGCCAAATCCCGTACCACTTACGAACCACAGTTAGTATATGATAGCCGTACTTGTCCGAAACTATTGTTTTCGTATGTTAAGCGGCAAATGAAACGTAGTGATGATATTCCCCCGTTGCTGTTACACGAAAATTCAGAATTACTAGCTGAATCAGATTGAGCAAAAGCTGAGACTTTTTCAGATTATTTTAGCGAAGTCTTCTCTACGTTTATTGTAACAAATACTTGTCCCACTCACACCGAGATACCAACCATTGAATCTGTACAGGTGACTGAGGAAACTGTCCTTCCGTTGATAACTAACCTCAAACCTGGTAAGATACCGGGCCCTGACGGGTTACATCCACGGTTGCTGTCCTTGTTGTATTGAAGGATGCTTTGATGATCCTGGATTCATGAGATTCCCATCCCTTATGTATTTATGCTACTTCTTTGAACAGCATCATCTCAACTCACCATGTGCAGAGAGATTTATTTTCTAGCTGTTGAGGATTTGTAGCTTAAGTGGCTGGCTCAGATGTATTTCTTTAAGCTGAGTGTTTTGGTGTTGGAGCTTTCATTGTTCTTCGAAACAAAATAATTAGCATAAGCTTCGGGTAGAACGTAAGTACATGAATTTCTCTACATATAACTCACAGCTTGCTCTATCGACCTCAATCTCAATCCGTTATTTTTGAGCTTCGTCCCATCACTGTCTGGTTCTTTGTTTTGATTGTATCTCACATCGACTTCATTTCGATCCTATATCTGTACATGATTTGTGCGGTTGGTTGATGGATTGGATCTATTTCAATGTGCAATCAACAAGCATATACAGAGAATTTTTAGAAGCCTGGCACTCAGGTCAATTAGCAATCAACAAGCATATTGAAATCAATCCAATTTATCAACCAATCAGAAAAATCATGCACAAACATAAGAACAAAAATCAAAACAATGGGAGACACAACCAAAACAAAGAAGTAAACAACGACAAATTTAAGGTCAATAAGAACCAATCAACGTCGAGGTGCACTGAACAAGCTTTGAGACACATATGGAGAAATTCAAACACTTCACTTCTATCTGAAGTTTGTGCTGATGATGTCGTTCAGAAGAACGATGAAAGCTCCACGACCAAACCATCCAGCTCAGAGAACAAAACTCCACCAAAGTGCTTGTTGATTGCTGATTGACCTGAGTGCCAAATTCCTAAAATCCTCTTGAGATTTTGAACTTCACTCCATCCACAATATAAGCATTTTTTTAGTGTAATATGTGTCCACAGTTTCCCGCATACATTGATATAACCGAGGATATGTCACGGCGTCGATATAAGTTGTCAAAATTATGGAAGAAATTCCGACTACCTTGTCTCAGTTTGTCTTTTGAAACTACTGAGGCTTTACTGGGAAGATCGGCTGGTTGGTATTTAACCCAAAAGATCCTATATAGTCAACATACATAGAAAAAATATGATGTTGATCACATTATGTTATACTAGTTGAGTTGGATAAAGTTGACTGAAGCAACTATTGTGTTCTCTCGTCTTAAGAAGTAGTCTGACCATAAGTTCACGGAACAGACCTAAGGAAACCCAATGCATGTTTGAATGCAAAAAAAAACATTGTGAGGGAATGCTAAAACTCTCTCCCACACCCCTTGAAGGATTGCCCTTTGTAAGCGGAAGGTTGATCTTCCCAGATTAAAAATTCTGCTTCAGGCATCCAGAGATTTTACGTAGTCGTCGCTTCTTAATAGGGCTGATAATTAAAAACTTTCTCAAGCTGAAAGGCCACAACAAAACTTCGTAAGTATTACCCTCGATACGGTAGATCTATCAGAATATTGCTGATCATACCAATGCTGTTAGACACCTGATGGAACCAATTCTAGAGTGACGAGTACAAAAAAGTTGGTCATATTTCTTCTCTGTGTTGATTGGCTATTTTAGGCCGGTGATGCTCCGCCAGGAAGGATGTGCGAAACGAATATAAAGATGGAAATTAGTGAGTCTTCAAACCGGTACTTTTCACCTACAAATTGCTTTCACTTTGAATACTGATGCTTTCATAATGGCTTAAAAATGTTTTTAGGAAGGAGAGTGATGTCTATGAAAGTTTACATTGTCAACGGATTTGCTCGAGACCTTATGAACTAAGACTCTGCATTTACTTTGGCCCTATCAGTGCAAAGTGAATTAGACTAATGTATAGCTCCCTGAACATCTTCATCAAAGTTGAATATGTTCAATCTTGGATTGAAGAATAACAATTGTAATATTATTTTAATGTCAAAATCTCTTTCCTACTACTCAGACGCAGATTCTGTAAATGAGTTATTAATACTGCATAGCCAGGGTTTGAAGGTTGAGGAGATTTCATTATAACATGTGTTTCGATTCGAGTTCAGCCAAAAAGTACTTTGTGCACTAGAGAAGCATGGGAAGTAATGCGAGTTGTATGAAATTAAAAAGAGAATAACAATACAATAGATGAACTGAAGATACCGCAAGCGCAGAAAATAAACTTACGTTTAGTAAGGAAAGCAATGGATGAAAATTAATAATAACGCATGCCTCACGTTAAGACAAATTGGAAACCGAAAACAGAAACTGATAGTGTGGAGATTGTAACTCGGTACAATGAGTGAGTGTCAAATTGTGGGTGACCAAATAACCACAAAATGAGTGGCAAACTGACTGAACAGTGTAGAGTGACGTAGTGATGTAGATCACCAACGTAGATAATCTGTGTCGGACGATTGGGAATATACTCAAGTTAGACTGGAATGGTGTGATGAACCAGCCAATGCAGAAGCCACACCTCACGGTTATTACCTAATATGGGTTAACTTTTCGTCCTATAGAGGTACTATATCTGCTTTGATGACCATAAAACACGAACGGAAAATATCACCAAGAGTAGGTACAAGAAGCGGAACTCGAACTATGCTGCACGAGCCTGTCCATGGCATGCGACTAATTTGTGCGCGTTGGTTGCCCCTGACCATGGAGAGAACCAGCGAACTGCTCGTCATTCAGTGACGGGAATGCCGGATAAAATGGCTAGGGCTCAGTGACATTTCACTGGTCCAACTATAATATGCTAAACTATTGAGATTCACAAAACTTTGGGCTCTACTTCCTAATTTTTGGTTCCACTTGTTCAGTTTGCTTACTATATCAAAAAATTTTATGTGTACTAATTCATTTATATCATATTTAAAGTAATACATTGAATTCAGTCTGGTTATGATGAGGCAATTATGATCTGTACACATAGATAACGGTCATCGTAATGATCCGTTAGAGTAGCAGTTAGTGGTATGACCGCTAATTTTGTGAACGCAGTGTATTTTTAAGCGACAGTGAATGTATCACGAGCCAAAAGATAGTAGGAACAGAAAAGTCAAGGTCAAGCATTGACAACAATTTTGTGATCAATAACAAAGATTGTATAAATCAAGTGAAATAATGATAAATGTAATATATAGTAACAACTATACACAAAAATAGGTGTATGTTAACCAACTACAGATACAGTGAGGCGCTTATCAACACTATGCGTTACTTGAGGTTTTTGTATTAGAAGCTTTTCTAATTTATCATTTTGTTCCTAATTTATCTGAAAACACAGGCTTCGAGATTCAGATAGTTCGTTTTCACTTGTTTAATAGTATCTGTTTTACTATGATTATTCGACCTTGTCGATAGATATCTTCAGATTACTTTTTTCGCTATTGTTGAATCGATAATGATTAAAACCAGTATTTGTTTGTTGATAACTGCTGTCTTTATAGATATTGTGTCTGAAACGTTCATGGTTCGTTGGTTGTTCTCTTGTAGAGACCCGTTGGACTTCGGTGAATTCATCGCAATCAGGAATTAAAACCAACCAAATTAAGTTGACCAAATTTCCATTTTTTGAAGTTTTAGCGATCAAAATTTATACATAACGTGATTTTCGTACAATGTTTAGATGTCAACTATATGGTCACTGCCATTATGAGCCATTGATGTGAATGAGATTCATCTTGGTGTTTTGTATGTATATTAGTCTTATTTCAGAAACTATGTAAGAATTCTAGTGATCACCACAACAGAATAATGTGTCGTGGTTTTCACTTTTTAATTATCGCTACTGTAAAGCTGACATGAAAGTGAGAGAAAATAGTTGGGGAAACCTTTTCGTTCATGTATTTATCATTACTTTCCAAGAAGTAACTAGTTAATTATTTTCCATTTACTCTCTAGTTCCGTTTCCAGACCTATAATCTGTACTGCCCAATTAATTCTTATCTCCAAAGACTTTCATTCTCTTCATGACTGCCAAACAAACGATCCTGTTAAAGGTTTATTTAAAGATTAGGTAAATTTCTATCTGACTGGATCCCGTTGGTGCATCTCAGCGCATCCTAATTCGATAATTGAATCTTCTGATAGATTAATCACTAAGAAGTCGGATGACAAAAGCGTTACCTTCGAAAAGTGTCTATGACCAAGTACAACAGGTTTGGCTCGCAGAATTTTGATAGATTGACTCCAGAGGTAATTAAAAATGGAGGTCTAATTTTGTTAGCTAAGCCGACTGAGATACTGACCTGAGTCCTAGGAGTTGGACGTAGTCTCATCTAACTGACCTCGATCTCTGACGTGGTTTAAGTCAGTGACTGTCTCAAACTTTCAAAATATTTGAAATCTTTATCATGTTATTAATTCGGGTTCTCGTATTCATAAGATTCATTACCTTTATAGGGAAACTAAAGGTTTCATGGAACAAACTTCAATAAAGAGTTTCCTATGTATTGTGATTTTAGGGAGAGCCGTCATTTCTGAACACGTGGTAGATGAAACGACCAATTAGTGATAATCACATAGTTTTCGACAATAACCTAATTGTTGACACAACTGCTCCTACAACCTCGAGAAGCTCGGAAAGCGCCAAGGATTGCAGAAAACGAAAAGCCCTTCGCATCCAATATCTAGCTGAAAGTGTACGATTGCGTGAGCTTACTGTTATAAAAATGAAACGTGATATTGACAAAGTAAGCTGTTTGCCAAATTTTGCAATATAATTAACTTAATTCAGTTACTCGAGTTGTGCCAGTACATAGATCAAGGAGATGTACCAGTGTCACTTTTGGAAAAGTGTGGGATATCAGTATAAAATGCCAAATATCTATCAATGTTGCATGCATATAATCTACGAGAATCTTTTAGTTTACATTATTTCGACATTCCTGTTATTCGCCATCTATTTCATTTTGATATACTTTAACGTATATTTTCTGACTATTTATACTTATCTTTCTTCCATCTGTTAGGGATTTTTGTGCTTTGAATTAACTTTGGGTAGGACGTCTAACTATTTTTAGTTAATTCTTCATTTCTTAGTGATAATAGTAATAATAAACTTATGATTATGCACCATATGAATGAATGTAATATTCCTGATCTACAGTTTCACTTAATTTTTGGTCATTTTTATTGAGAATTCTAATTTGTTTATGTTATGAGTCGATATTTATAAATCATTGATTAAAACTTTATACTTAGTGATATATTACGATTATGTGCACACTAGTTATTGTTGTATGATATTTTGAATACCTGTTATCACTTGCACTACAATGTAAATCAACATAAATCTACCTTATTTAGATCCAAGTTTATTCGTGAAGGATAATCTTAAAATACCTCAAACAAATGCAGTATTCCGAATACTTGTTGATTATCAACTGGAGAGAACATTACAAAAACTGATAATTGTCTCTTAGTTCCCTATTAAGTTTTGTCGTGAATAAATAAGTAATATACAGCGGTTCTCTGAGCGCTACTTTATAAGCGTGAAAGCTGTTAACTATAATACCTCAAACAAATGCAGTATTCCGAATACTTGTTGATTATCAACTGGAGAGAACATTACAAAAACTGATAATTGTCTCTTAGTTCCCTATTAAGTTTTGTCGTGAATAAATAAGTAATATACAGCGGTTCTCTGAGCGCTACTTTGTAAGCGTGAAAGCTGTTAACTATAATACCTCAAACAAATGCAGTATTCCGAATACTTGTTGATTATCAACTGGAGAGAACATTACAAAAACTGATAATTGTCTCTTAGTTCCCTATTAAGTTTTGTCGTGAATAAATAAGTAATATACAGCGGTTCTCTGAGCGCTACTTTATAAGCGTGAAAGCTGTTAACTATAAGTAACGTAAATATATAACTAATAATATTCAGCCAAATATTTCTTCAGTTCATTTGACGTGCTACCCAAAGCTGCCTAATTAACAATACTAACGTTAAAGATAAAGTGTAGGTTCGATCAAAAAGATAAGAGTATGATAAATACTAAAGTGATTTAACAAATGAATATGCTTTAATAATTAAGGAAGGGTTATGGATTCAGTCAGTCCAGTCAGTCAGTAACAACGTAGAACTTCGTACGTACGTACATCAGTTCGAGTTGCCACACCACATTAGCACAGAGATGCAGTGGTCGATTCAAATCCCGTAGTGGTAGAGGTAGCAAGAGTATAAGCAGTAATCGGGAAGATTAGGGTTTGGAGATGTTATTTAAAGAGTATAATCCAGTGAAAGAAATTTGGAAAGAGGGAAAAAGGGACATGAAGAATTCAGAAGATTAGAATTCGGGAGAACACAAAGAGTGAATGCACCTGCGCCATTGCAAACGATTTTGAGCCATGTCATTCAGGGTCTCTAACCATCGGTTGCTGTCATCTCGCGGTTCCCAACCAGGTAGTCTACACCTACCAACATGACTCAGTTCACTTGTCAGTGACTTCATGGACTTGTGCCATGTTTTGGTTTGGCCGCCCCTAGCTTTCTTCCAACCTACTCCTATACCACTGAACATAGCACGTCGAGGCAGTCGGTCGTTGGGCATACGTAACACGTGTCCCAGCCATCTCAACTGATGAAGTTTCACTACGTCATCAATTGATTTGCCATCCTTACCTAGTACCCGTTTCCTAACAACTGTGTTACTTACTCGATGGTCCCATGATATACGAGCAATGTTTCGAAGACACCTATGATCGAATACTAGTAACCTACGGATATCATCTACTCTTACCGGCCATGTTTCACTGCCATAAAGTAGGACGGAACGAACTGCTGCGCAGTAAACACGTCCTTTGGTTGATAGACGGATATCTCGCCTACGCCATAAATGACGCAAGTTGGCAAAAGCTAGTCGAGCCTTCTGTATCCGTGCTGAGATTTCGTCACACACCAAACCACAAGGGCTGATGAGACTTCCAAGATAAGTGAAGCGGTCGACACACTCAACTACTTCACTACCTATCACTAGTTCGGGTGTCGATGTAACCCAATCCTGAAGCAACATTTTGCATTTCGAGGGAGAGAATCGCATCCCGAACATGCTTGCATTGTTGCTTAGAGTGGTCAGAAGACTCTGCATTTTGTCAGCGTCTTCACCAAATAAAACTATGTCATCTGCATATTCTAAGTCAACAAGTGAACCTCCTGGTAGAAGTTCAACCACTGTAAATTTAGATGAGCAGAGTGTTATCTCTAAAAGTATGTCAATGACAAAGTTGAACAAGAATGGGGAGAGTGGACAGCCCTGACGAACACCACTTGAGGTGATCAATTCTGATGACAGTTCGCCATAAGCTCTCACTCGACCAGTTGTGTTCGAGTAGAGAGCCTTTATACGGTTAATGTACTTCTTTGGTACTCCTTTCAGTGACAAACACTGCCATAGAACCTCACGATCAACGGAGTCGAATGCCGCCTTAAGGTCGAGAAATACTACCATTGTGGGGCGTCTGAATGTGTGTCTCTGTTCTAGAACCTGACGTAGTGTGAATATCTGATCTATAAAACCACGTCCAGGTCGAAAACCAGCCTGGTTTTCTCTAGTCTGCTCTTCACGAGCTTTAGTTAGGCGTCGAAGTATTATTGAAGCTAATATTTTAGACACTATATTAGTCAAACTGATTCCTCTGTGATTGTCACAGGAGGACTTTTGTCCTTTCTTAAAAACTGGCACAATCAGTGATTGAGACCAGTCAGATGGGATTACGTCCAGTTCCCAAATTCTACCTAAGACCTCAGTCAATCTCACTGCTAATACTGGACCACCATCCTTAAAAATCTCAGGAGTAAACCTGTCAGGGCCTGCTGCTCTCCCTCGTTTCAGATTTCCTATGGCTTTTTCAACTTCGTAAAGGGACGGAGGACTTACATTAACTTGCCATTCAGGTTGACTGGAGATCGTGGGAAACCGAAGTGTGGCTGAAGGCCAGTTGAACTGATCCCTAAAGTGTTCTGCCCATCGATCCAATCTCCTGGATTGAGAATGAATAATATGTCCATCTTTCTCTGAGATTGTTTCGCTAACGGTCGGGTTCCTAATTCCGGTTTCCTTAACGAGTCTAAACAATTGTCTGCTATTACCTATTGCCGCTGCCTTTTCCATCTCTCTTGCTTTCGCTACCCACCACTGTTCGCGATCATTGCGTAGACTTCTTGTCAGCTTGCGCTTAAGCTGACTCTGCTCTTCATTATGTTCAGAGCCAGGTGGAATGAGTTTTCGAACATCTATCAGTGCGCTAGATGCTGCTGAGATCCAGTGTTGCTCCCTAATTTTACGGTTTACCTTACTAGCAGATATCACTGCTGTTTCCACAGCTTTTCGGATATCGTTCCATGCTGCCTCGGGGTGGGCATCACATACATGGCTGCCTAACTGTTTTCCTAGTTGTTCCTGAAATATACTCTTAGCTTGACTATCATTAAGTAGGCCCCTAAGAGGTTTCCTTGCAGTGTCTTTCCTACGTCCAGTAAGACGCAAGCAAATACGCGCTCGCACTAGAGCATGATCTGAATCTAGGCATGTGCTCCAGAATGAGCGACAGTCTTCTATCGAGCCCCTCCATCGGTGGCTGATAGCGATGTGATCTATTTGGGTCCAACGTTGGGACGAATTAGGGGGTCGCCATGTTAAAAGATGTTTTTCCTTATGCTTAAAGTTAGTATTTGCAAGGAACAGGCGGTTATCTGAGCATAGCTGCAACAGACGGTCGCCATTATCTGTTCTTTGAGCCACGACACCATAGGATCCACCTAGGTGTCTTTCCCTATCGCTTAGTTTACCTACTTGAGCATTAAAGTCACCGGCCACTATTACTACATCCGAGCGCTTAGCTTTTCGGAGAAGGTCCGAAAGCTTTCTGTAAAACTCATCTTTTACATCATCTGAGCTGCAGTCAGTGGGAGAATAGGCAGAGACGACGAAGAGGCAACGACGAGTGTCCCTATCTTTCCGGATTCTTACTGTTCCGTTCAGTCGGACAGCGCACAAACGACTGTCTACTGGGATCCACTCTAAGAGAGCTAGTTCTGCCCTAGGACTCAATGCTATACCTACGCCGGCGAGGCCACGGGAAGCAGAATCAGGGCTTCCAGATACACGAAGCGTAAATCGAGTCGGTTCTTTATTTTGGCATGGTGAGGTCAAATGAATGACGCTACTCGGATCTTGTATGCGCGTTTCGGAGACGCAGCACACATCGATGGCGCGAGATTCTAAAGTCCTAGCTAAGGAAGCCTGCTGTCCTATTTGGCACAGTGTTCGTACGTTAAAAGCTCCTACGTGCAGTTTAGTGCGTGGTTTCAGGAGACCAGGAATGGCGTTCCACGTACTCGAATCGTTTGCCCTAGCGGTGCGAGGTGATAAAGAGACGTGAGGAGGGTTAGTCGGGAGGATAAGAGAGGTATTAGGAGGTGTAGGAAGGATTTGAATGTGACCACCTTGGTCTCTTGTGCTGTTACGGGTATGAGGGCTGATGTCACTTCCCGGCTGCCCACACCGTGGAAGGGTATTTCTTGATGAACCTGAAAAGGAAATTGGATTAGTGTTGGTCTTGACGACCTGGGAGCGTGACCGCAGAGCCCAAGGGACAACTGCTTGAGGCCGGTCGCGCACGGCCTTTTTGTGGAAGGTTTTTGACGTGTTAGCTCCGTTCTTCAAGGGGCCTTACCGCCGGAGACGGAAATCCGTGAGGTTAGGTGAGGTGTGCATTTTTAGGGTCGACCTTTTCTAACCCCACCCCTCCTTGTGGGAAGGCAGCATCGCTGCAGATGCTGGTTGTCCGAGGGAAACACCTTACTGCTGTCACACCTCTGTACAGTCAGCAGTACGACTTCGCCCTCAGACCTTGAGTTGCTGCTTTTAGTCTTACCGTTCGCCAATCGACCTGCCTGGCATGGTAGAACCTGCAGGAACATATGTTCCAGCCAATATAGCTCGGTTGGGTCATCACGATAGGCAAGCCCGACCACCGCGTCAAGGTAGCAGCTTTGATCGGGATTCACTCACGCCAATGACACTTCTGACTTTATGCTAACTCTGATACTCTATTTAGCATGTTTGATAATCCACGCTTAATTCACTCTTTCCTAATTCGCTAACTAATACACCAGAAAAAAACTAGCCAAATAAACACGGGACTATAAAGTAGGCGTTCATGTTTTTAGTGAACATAATGTAATAAGTAGATGTCGCAGTGTGTACAATATCTTACAAAATTAAATTATTATTACTTAGACACATAAACATTGGTAAAAGGTGAGACCAAAGTGTCGACGTGCCACACAAAAATGAGATTCTAAAGAGGTCGAGAAAAGAAATTGAGTATAATAAAAAAGAACAACAACGGACAGAAATTAGTGTGTGTGTGTGTGGGGGGGGCGAAATAACAATAATAGGAGAGGTAGTTCGGGAAAAATACAACTAGAAAGAATTTCTTCAGTTAAAGAAGTTACCCTCACCTACATGAAGAAAGTAAAAGTGAGTTACAGTAGCAACGTCATTGGCTTCTATTCCGTACCATTTCTGATAACGTCTCAAGCCAGCGTCGCACCATATCTAGAACTCCTACCAGGGAGTCGTGAAGGACCAACAGAAGCTAGTATTGTACAGCTTTCATACTACAACACCTCGTCATACACTGACTACCTCTCCTCTTTCTTACAACCAGTCATGACGTCGGAAAATAATGCACGATGTGGAATCCTCTGAGAAAATATTTGTAGTACATGTCGATGCCATCGAAGTCACTGTGTCATGATGGTAACACTAATTGAGTTATCGTCACTGTGTCCGAACACACGGTTGCCAAACCTGCACATTACTAACATTGTGTTGCTATTGTGTCAGTAATCCTTTAGAGATAACGATGACCAAGCACATTTGTCTAACTTCCTCAACTTGAAGTGGACAGGTTTTACAAACATAGGGCAAAACTGCCCTCACTGACGCGTCGTAGACCCGATCTTTTACGGCCAGACTAAGATCACGAAGGCGCCAAAGGTGGCCCAGATTGTAATTAGCCCCTCTGGCTCTCACTACGCGTGAATCGATCTTATCTCGGACGCCGCCACCAGCAAGATAAAGTAACAAATAGGAATGGTCGTTAATTACGTGGGATTACCACAGTACAAAGGTCGTAATAGTGTTGAAATGCAATAAGTTACAATATTTTTATGTGCAATCTCAACCGTTAATATTTATTTAAGCTGATTCCAGTAGAAAGAAGTGGTCTATTAATGTTTGATTCAAACCGATTACAACTAAAGATCGTATTTCTGAGTAAAAATATAAGAGTTAATTGATTGAATCACTGAACAAGAATATTATGATAAACTGCTGGTTTCACCTCTGTTACATCAAGCTTAGTCCTGGGAGATTTGCCAAGATAATAGTCTAAATTTACTTGAGAAATTCATTTAGGAGATTGTTTCCTTTTTAACTGTCTTCAAAACTTGTTTCACAGTCTGAAATATGTAGCTTAAACGTTTTGGAAAGATTGGAGGTAAAATTTTCTTTATAATTATCTATCAATAAACATTTTAGTGATATGAAATATTCTACAAATAAATTTGTCTTAACATTTTTTCCATTCATCTTTAGTTATGAACTACGTATTTTTCGAAGGATTTTCGGTTAATGGTTGGTTTTGAAGATAATTAGTAAAGATGGATATTTGCTTCACTACAGTATGCACTTTCGACTAGATTCATCAAGAACTTCTAATTCAGTTAAAGTATCAACATTATTTCATAATACATTTATTTGTATTCAATCATGTTGTGCTTTATTTTTCATCTGCTACATACTTTTCTCTATATTGATGATACATTCACTTGTTATACTTTATTATTCATTCAATAAAAAAAGTTCTCAATTGATATACTATTCACTTATAAGTGTTAGTCTACATGGTTTCTTATAGTTAAAGTGAATGTGCCTTTGTTCAGTTAAAAAAAAATGCCAAATACGTATATTATCAATCACTACGCTATATTGAAATGTTTGTTGTTAGTTTGACTTTCAGTCTGGATAGTTAGTAACTGGATTCTCAATGTTTCATAAAATTGAAACTTTTTGGTGTTAAACTACACTAAAAATGTTTGGATATGAATGTATCATGAGTATGTTTGTAGCACAGAAAACTAGTGTTTAAATATAATCATCCTTAATGATGGAACTTCACTGTCAGAACTTTCTACCAGTAACATACTTTCATTTCAAGGTTTGGATAATAACTTAACTGTTGAAAGCCTTGTGACTGAATTTAGAAAATATTTAAGCAATTCCCTTACTTATTAAGTAGGAAGAATGTGTTTGTAAAATATCAGCGAATGAATTCGAAGTACAAATACATTCTTCCTCCGTAATATCTCATATCAACTCGGTGCCCAAATACTGTGAAACAGTCCGTTCAAATTTAGACGAAAGTTCTTATATATTAATCCCCTTAGTTCTAAATATTATACGTTTAAATAACCAAGGCGACAAGTCTTATCAATATTTTAGTTGAAATTTACTGAAGTGATAGTGAGTACGGAACAGAGAAAGATCGGTGATGCCCTGGTATGGCCGAGAGTGGGGTGGGCCCGCCCTCCCTCTCGAAATGCTCTCACATGGCCACGCGTATATAGCCTCTGCCAAGAATTTCCTACTCACTGCCTTCTCGTGGCACTACTGTTGTTTACGAAAATGAGAGGACGAAAAGCGAATGTCCGGCGCTTTAACCGGATTCCAAACCAATGGTGTACATGGGCTCCAGTATCCTGTGGGAACAAATGGCGTATGAACCAATCGTTGGTCACCGGCCACCATGGGACTGCATCTCCTCACGATGCTCCACTGCCTTTTGGATCAGACCTTCAGGTCGAAGGCTCGGGGTGTGGTCCCCTAAGAAAACCACCTGCTTCGGTCTGGGCATCCGAGCAGTATCATAGCCCTCACACATATCAAATGACATTTGTGTGGCGCATATGTATTTGGTGCCTCATTGTACCAATATTAATGTGTTAAAATAAATAAATAAATAAAGACGCTTAAACCAATATCAGTAGTCCGATTCATGGAAACTGAAGCTTGGTATGAAATAATATTACAAACTGTATGGTAAAGAATTTAATAAACAAAATAATGAAGAGTATAAATGATACTATAGAATCATTATGTTGAACTTGGCTAATTTATTGATTTTTACCGGCTCATTATTAGTTCATATTATGGCATAAAATATCGATCATATGACAGGATAATATGCAAAACTAGCAATATGACACATATTTTTATGATTTCTGGCTAATTTCATATAACCATGATCACCGAATTCTTCACCCAAACTAAATTTAACTAACCAATATGGTATGCCATTCTCTATACCATAACCCACAAGTAAAACGGATTCGAATGGTTCTTCATTTTGACAGTCGTCTATTAATAAAACTCCACTCCTATAAAATAAAATAATAAAATTAAAGAGATAAATTTATTTTAAACAATAATAACCACAACAATGAGAATTGTTTTGATTAAACTTGAAAGTAAATTGACAATTTTTTTTTTAGATCTAATCGTTATTCTGCAGCAATTTGGAAGAATCTCCCGGTCTCCCACATTGTACGACAATTCCAGATACCTAGATAACTGGTTGCTCTGGTCGTTAGAAGGGACATCGTCGTCGTGACTTCCGAAGGAACTCGGCTTTCATCATGAGGAGTTATAACTCTTTTAAATGAAGACTTTCTGACTCCCAGGGCAGAGTTTAAAAGCTTTGAATAATTTTTTCTGGTTAGCGTTTTTTTAGCGAGTTAGTTCTCTACGGGATGGGGTCGCTAACCCTATGCCCAACCCCCCTCCTTAATCCGGGCTTGGGACCGGCAGTAGCCCCCGGTGGGACTCCAAGCGGAGTTCTAATCGATATTAACATGGATTAATGTCTCTATCTACTTCGGTTTGAGTTATCATATAGTAACATTAGTCTTCATCTAAACAGTTTAACTCAGAGCTGACCACGTAAATTGATACCTGATTACTGAGCTACATAGCATTATGATGGGTAGAAGTTAATCTTGAAACCATACATTAATTCAGTATGTTAATTCACTCAGTACACTTTAGCATGGAATCTGTTTGTAACATGTAGATTAACATTTTTTTGTATCATTTCAGCATGACTTTTGTTAACGAATTGGAAATATGAGTAAATCCTTATGTAGAAGAAGGTGTTTTTTAATTATTAAATGAATAAACTTTTCAAGTTTAGATCATGAAGTAAATCATTTGTCATCAGTTTAGTGTTGCTTCCTTGTGTCGTACGATACCATTTTCTATGTTCAGGCAGTCAGCTACAACGTAGGACTAGACACGTATATACATCGGTTCAAGTTGCTACACATCGTTAGCACAAAAAAATGAACACCAAATACATAGAAGTAGTTGATTCAATGGAGGTAATATATAAAAGAAAGATTTCGCATAAGGAAATAGTACATGAAGAAAGAAATAGTTCGTAGAAAGAAAGATATGAAGTGATTTTAATCTCATAGCTTAATGGAAAACAGAGAATGTATACGCCAACGTCATTTTGATCGATTCTGAGCCATATCACACAGAGTTTCCAACCATTGGTTATGATAGTCATACGGACCACAACCAAGTATTCTGAATCTACCAACATGGCTAAGACTAGAAGTTAGTAATTTCAAGGACTGATGCCAAGTTTTAGTTTGGCAGCCCCTAAATTTCTTCCAACCGTCTCCAATACTAGTCAGTATTGCAGGTCGTGGTAATCGGTGTTCATGCATACATAAGAACACGTGACCCAACCATCTCATTCGATGAAGATTCACTACATCATCAATTGATTTACCATCATTCTATTTTCAGTCGTAATATATTGATGTGATAACAGTTTTGGTGATCAGTGGAAATTATCGAGTATTAAAGATTCATTGGTTAGCGTTTTTTCAGCGAGTTTGTTTTCTACAGGATGGGATCGCTAACCTTATGCCCTACCTTCCTCCTTTATCTGGGATTTGAAACAGCAGTAGCCCTCGGAAGGACTCCAGGAAGAGTTTGAATACTTTTCAATTAAAATTGTTTAAAAGTATTGAATGTATTGAGAAAAAAGTTAAATACTAACTAATCATCTTTAGAGAGATTGAATATAGAATTTCAGTTACTTATGGAATAACTTTGAAAGTGAGCATGCAATGGCTTGTATCTCACATTTCAAGATGAAGTCATCATATATGATTTCAAGTTGGGATTAACTTGGTAACTATCGAGATATAAAAGGAAGTGTTTCGCGGAGATACTTGATTTGCAGTATAGACGATTAATGATCTGAAATTCTGCTATTCAAATTGATATATGATCCACACAAACAGGTAAAAAAAGCATCTCATCAAAGAAAGCTGAGAAACGAAACAGAATTGATTGGGATTCTACGAAATGAGTGACTAGTAGTTGATGGCAGAACATATAAAGTCGAGACGTTTATTAATAAAATGGCCCAAAAATAATGATTGCGCTGATTGTTACCAAAGAAGTTTGGATTAAGAATGGAGAATACTTCACGGAGTAGCTCAGCACGTCCATAGTCACTCCTGACTTGTAAACAGTTGCACTATGAATAGAATATTTATATGAACCCTCTTAATTTTTCTGAGGTTTGGTTTTAAAATTATTTAAGGACCGTTGTTAGAAATTAATAGTTAAACTAATAAAGCTAGTTATTTGGATACAAGCAATTGACAAACTCCTCCTAAATTGGCTTCGACGGATCCCGACCGTAGCTGCTACCTTGAAGCGATGGTCGGGCTCACCTATCGTGTTGACTCAACCGAGCTATATTGGCTGGAAAATATGTTCCGGTAGGTTCTACCATGTCAGGAAGGTCGATTGGAGAACGGTAAGACTAAAAGCAGTAACTCAAGGTCTGAGGGCGAAGTCGTACTGCTGACTGTAGAGGGGTGTGACAGCAGTAAGGTGTTTCTCTCGGACAACCAGCATCTGCGGAGATGCTGCCTTCTCACAAGGAAGGAAGGGGTTAGAAAAGGTCGACCCTAAAAATGTCACACCTCACCTTACTTCACGGATTTCCGTCTCCGGCGGTAAGGCCCTTTGAAGAACGGAGCTAACACGTCAAAAACCTCCCAGAAAAAGGCCGTGCACGACCGGCCTCAAGCAGTTGTCCCTTGGGCTCTGCGGTCACGCTCCCAGGTCATTAGGGCCAACAATAATCCAACTTCCTTTTCAGATTTCGACGGATGACCGTACACGTTCAAATAAACAATCAGATATTCTGTAATAGCTACAAAAGTATTTTATTGACTAAAATATCTAAGAATTTTAAACTTTTTAAATAGACAACCACTATAGCAAACCTGGGAGCACTAGACAGCCGTTTCGTCCTAGTATGAGACTCCTCAACAGTGCGCATCCACGATCCCACTGGATTCGTCAATAGTTGGAAACGGATAAAACAACAGGCGTATTTCATTTCATTCTGCGTAATTTACCTATTTCATATATATAAGATATAAGAAGTGTATGAAAAATCTTTTGAAATATTGTTTACTGAAGATTCCATACGGGACCAATTATCTAATATTAAATGAAGCCTTTATTATCACTACATCACTCGATATCTGTTATAACAAAGCGGATAAAGTGAAAAATCTATCTCCTAAATCTATTTCCTTTTCTTGGTTAGTATCTTCCTAAACTAATTTGATTTTTTAATGCCTTGATTGACCTCATTTTTTCTGTCTTGAGTGCTGTTAGAGGTATGAGGGTAGTCATCACTTCCTGGTTGCCCACACTGTAGAAGGGTTCTTCTGGAGGTACCTGAAAAGGAAGTTGGATTAGAGGTGGTCTTAGTGACTTGAGAGACTGACTGCAGTACCCAAGGGACAACTTCTTGAGGCTGGTCATACATGACATTTGTGTTAGCTCCGCTTCGTACTTGTTGAGACCTTACCGCCGGAGACGGAAATCCGTGGGATAAGGCAAGGTGTGCACTTGTAGGGTTGACCTTTTCTAACCCCACTCCTCCTTGTGGGAAGGCAGTATCGCTGTCATACTGGTTGTCTGAAGGAAACACCTTACTGCTGTCACACCTCTGTACAGTCAGCAGTACGACTTCGCCTTCGGACCTTGAGTTTGTTGCTCTTAGTTTTACCGCTCTTCAACCGACCTGTCTGACATGGTAGGACTTTGAGGAACGGTAGTTCCAGCCAGTATAACTCGGTTGCTTCACCGTGACAGGCAAGCCCGACCACCACGTCAAGGTAGCAACAACGCTCGGATATATTTTGTGTGAATTTGTAAGTACTTGTACTATGAACTTATGCAATATTTTTAAAATATAAGTTTCTACGTTGTTAAAACTCTCATGATTGCTTAGATAGGATGTAACATTTCGTGCATGAAAAATAAATCACCGTCAAATGCTTCCAGATTTTCCATGGTGATCTAGCTTCAATCGACTTATGATCTCAACTATTAATATAATTATTTTCAATTTATTTACCCGTAAGTGAGAAATTCCTGAGTCATAGTAATTCTTACTGCTATAGGTCCAATATTATACACAGCTTTTTGAAGTTCCTCCTCATTATCATCGACTTGTATATAAGAGGATAAAGTTGTCACACTCTTTGATGAACTATATGTACAATTTCCAACCTAAAATGATTTTAGAAAGACATTGGAAAATCTTTAGATTAAGATGTTATATAATAAATCATATAGTGAAAGAATACTTTAAAGAACATGTTTGATATTCTGTTAATCTTGTGAATCTATGATGACAATTACTTACTTACGCCTGTTACTCCCAATGGAGCATAGGCTGCCGACGACAATGACTGGTGTATAAAGTATTTGTTTGGGAAGTACAATATAAGTTCAGGATTTACTTTCAGTTAAAAAATAATTATGTATCCCAGTGTATGTCATACTATGATATATGTGTTGCTAAATGATGTTTGAACAGAGCCAAAACAATAAATGAGGCAGACTTTATTATATTTTAAAAAGAGAACTAATTCTATGAAATTCCTAAATGATAACCTCGTGAATAGTACTTGATGAGATAAACGTGAAGTGCTGTTCAGGAACTAGGACAATACAATCTACAGACGTTTCATTAAATTTTCAACAGGCACATTCATAATGTAGTGACTGAGAACAGAATTGGGGACAATCGAATATATTTGAATACAAAATAACAGAATGTCGTAGTAAAATCTGAGATCCATACAGGAAACACTTCATTTACAAGATGTTAATTAGTCGTCACAAACTTCGTTATTCTTTTATTTCCACACTAATCATTCTCTGTTCTAGTTCTATTTCCTTCAATCTTCTTAACTTTCTGACATCAGACATTTCATTTGCGATTAATAATACATACTACTGATATCTATGGACATCAGTAACACACACTACAAAAGTAATGTAGTTTAAATAATTCAAAAATAAATAGTATTTATCTGTACACTGGAAAACTACACAAATCTACTAAATATTTCACTTACAACTTTTAGCAAAGCTCATAGATATATAAGAATTTTGAGTGTCAGTCACCACTAAAAGTGGTTATGAAGCTTGGTCGGAATATATATATTGAAATGAAACATGCTACAAAAAGTATTCTACCATTAAAATCTATGATCTAATCAGAAGTAAATATTGCTTCGTGAAATGTCTACATTACAGGGTAACAAAAGGCTATACTGAACATGGGTATATGATAAACCAGAACTACCTTCATAGATGTGAAGGCGCAGATCGGAAAATCAAAAGCAGCATATCTACAACTGAAGAACATGCAGAACTCAAAACAACTCTCAACAAACACCAAAGTCACAAGTCTCAATACAAGTGTCAAGACAGTTCTATTGTATGGCGCGGAAACCTGAAGAACTATGAAAGCCATCATCCAGAAAATCCAGGTGTTTATTAACAGTTGTCTACACAAAATACTTCAGATCCGTTGACCGGACACTAATGTGGAAGAGAACAAACCAGATTCCAGTGGAGGAAGAAATCATTAAGAAGCGCTGGATGTGGATAGGACACATATTGAGGAAAGCACCCAACTGAGTCACAAGACATACCCTCACATGTAATCCTCAAGGCCAAATGAGTAGACGAGGAAGACCAAAGAACACATTACACCGGGAAATGGATATAAACATGAGAAAAATGAACAAGAATTGGATGGAACTAGAAAAGGAGGCCAAGGAGAGAGTGGGTTAGAGTATGCTGGTCGGCGGTCTATGCTCCATTTGGAGTAACAGGCGTAAGTAACTAAGTAAGTAAGTATTGTTGTAATACATGTGGTTTGATTTGATTGTGAATTTAATGGAAATGGGTTGTTGTGTTTTTTTTTAAAAAGAGTGAAGTGTTCTTAAGGTATCCAAATTTGTTGTAGATGTTCTACTCTTTGTATATTTAAATATCCAGTTATTCCCTCTGAAAAAGAAAGTTTCTTTACAATATGATTAGTTGTTAATTGGCTTCATTCATCTTTAAAAGTCCAACCCCTTAACAATATACTCTAAGGTATATGTTCATCGTCAATCTTTTTATTTCATCCTATTATGACGAACAATTAAGCAGTAGCTTTTAGGTATCATGAACTAACTGTTAGACGTAGATGTACACACACTTGATCTTCTCTTCCCTTAAACTATGAGATTAAAATAGCTTTATACCATTCATTCTACGAACTCATTCTTTCATCATGTACTATATCCTTATACACAATCTTTCGTTTATAATATTACTACCACTGAAGCAACTACTTCTATGAATTTGGTATTCATCATGTTGTGCTAATGAGGTATGACAACTTGAACCGATGCATGTATGTGCCTGATCTTACGTTGTAACTGACTGACGGATTGAAGTACCTTATTAAATCACTGAGAATTCAAATGAGTTGAAATAAACTAAAAACAAACATTATTCATAAGCGAATGTTTTTATTTATTCTAAAAGATGTAAACTAATTCTTGAGTTATTCAACATTTTAGTATGAGTATAAAGAAGCTTCTTCAGAATAATTGATTCTTAAAGATTAGATTTCATTCTATGTTCAATAGTTACTCTCTAAACAATAATTGTGATTACATTTCAGTCCTACAGGAGGTCAGTCGCGGCTCGGACAGCTCAATGGTAACGTCTCTGACTGTGAAGCTGGGTGACACGAGTTCGAGTCCGCCAGGGAGCACCAGTTCCCTCAAGATTACAGGTACGGCTTGCTGACGAGTGCCAAGTAGCACGAAACCCGGGTCCAGGATTTCCTGTCGACTACCTCCAACCATCATCTAATAATTGTAGTTTAAATTCTAATAGTCTATTGTCTTGTAGCTTTGAATTAATACACTAATCAATAATATACTTACTTTACCAGTAAAAGGATAATCTTCTTGAGATTCTACACCATACTCTTTTATATAATCAAATGCTACTGATCCTGGATTCTCTACACATTCATGCTCTCCAGTACAATCTACCAATTGTTGAGATGATAATGGAGTAAGAATTCCTGTTTTTCTTTTAAGTTGCCCTTCAAGCGCTTCAACTGAGGCAATTGCCCATGAAGATGCACAATTCTCCTATAGAAAAAAGTAATCACAGTATATTTGAGTTAAATCTATTGAAAGAAGACATTCTGATGATATCTTATTAATCATAGATATCCTGGCAAATAAATACGTGAACTTATTTACTGAAGTTCTTACTTGTAAACGATCTTCAATTTCCTCTACTGCTGAAAACACCTGACCTCTATTAATTGATGGGAATTTCGATTGGTAATCTGAATTAAAAAGAATACTTTCTGCATACTATTTTGGAAAATTATTTAGGGTAGATGCTCACTACTAAGGAGTCCCATACTGAAATTAAATGACTGTCAAGTACTTCCAGGTTTTCAATGGTGGTCTAACATTCATCCGTTCATGATCTCAATAAAAACTCGACAATCTCTACAACTTTATACTGATAATTTTGTTGTTGACAGCATGAACATTCATCATAAAGATTGATAGGGAGATTATAATGGAGAAGAGAAGGCTTAGCGTGATAAGATAAAGTGTTGAAATGAAGATGAATTGTGGTCAGGAGGATCACGGGATCAGAAAGAAAGCTGTTGAGCATAAATGGTTCATACAGAAGACAGAATGGAAATAGACAGCTGTGAAAGAAGAAGAGAATGAAGGAGGGAGAAAAATATTACGAGAGTATAAAGCCATGGTCGAAGAAGAGGTTGTACCAGTTTCTTTTGGACATATAATCTTGGTTTTTCCAGAAGTATAGTTGTGCTTTGGCAGTGTTAACAAGATGGAATATAACCGTGTTTGGCGGCTTTCTACTTGCCTTGTAGATGACTTTGAACACAGAGCTCTCTCTAAATGAATGACCTGTGTTCACAAGTTTTTCGTTTATTGAACTTATTATTGAGCTATTTACACCTCTTTCTAACCAAACTGAGTAGCGTTCTCGAACTCTTTTTGATAAAATAAGCATCAAATGACTGATATACCTGGGTCCGCATGAGCACATAAATTGATAAACACAGAGGGAATTGACCAAACGAGATCATTTATCTTTAAAATTATTGGTGATCTTTGATCGACTGTCGAACAGTATTCGCAAGGTTGCTAAGAATGTTCTATTTGAGAGAGTCTGAAATTTTCCACTTCAAAGCGTCTGTAACTATGTCACCTTTGAAATCAATGTTCACATAAGTGCCTTCTTTTCCACTGAGGTTATCTGTGCTTAAGGAGGTCTGAGTTTTGTATTTTTATTAGTCGTGTTTACTGATCATTTTGACATCGAGGAAGTGAATACTTTGTTTTCCTTCACCTTCTAGTTTGAAATTGACTGCCGGGTCAGTCAGTCACTGAGTAACAACGTAGAACTTCGTACGTACGTACGTCAGTTTAGGTTGCCATATCACAATAGCACAGAGATGCAATTGTCGATTCAAATCTCACAGTGGTAGAGATAGTAAAAGTATAAGCAGTCATCGGAAAGATTAGCATTTGAAGATGGTAATCAAGGAGTATAATCTAGTGAAATAACTTTGGAAAGAGAAAAAAGTAAGGGACATGAATAATTCAGAAGATTAGAATTTGGGAGGACACAATGAGTGGATGCATCTGCGTCATTACAAACGATTTTGAGCCATGTCATTCAAGGTCTCTAACCATCAGTTGCTATCATCTCGCAGATCCCAACCACGTAGTCTACACCTACCAATATGGCTCACACAGTCCACTTGTCAGTGACTTCATGGATTGGTGCCATGTTTTGGAGTGGCAGCCCGTAGATTTCTTCCAACGTACTCCTACACCATAAAACATCGCACGTCAGGGCAGTCAGTGGTTAATGTTTTAGAAAATGATCTAAATTATGTTTATGGTAACAAATTACAAAAAACATCATGTATATACCTTTTAAACAAGTGAAAGTTGTTCATAGACGTTTTAAGTTGACAGTTTTACAGATTGACTATGAAACAATTTGCTAATGATGGATTAGGAAGAGATTTCATTACTCTGCCATGTTTTTGCCTATGAATTACATTGTTGAATGTAAATTGTAAATTACAAATGTATCTTAATAGTTATACCTTCAGATAAGATTCCGGTAGTTCGATATAAATCTCATTATTATTTATATATTTGTAGATGAAATTGATGTTCTCTGTAAGTGAGAAATTACCGAGTAGTGAATCAATATCAAATGAAAGAACAGACTTTGTCAATTACATTCACTTGTTCAAATGTGTCATGTAGAGAATGGATACAAATACTTTTTATTGTAAGTCCTGGAAGATCTTCCAGCCACTTTGATAGAAGACCGTCAGCTGTTACTCTTGTGGTAATATACTGGCTGAAACTATTGAGAAATGAAAAATGAACCTTCTCTTCCCTATTATAATCTTGTTATCTATCTTCATAATGAATATTCAAGTTCTCAACAACAAAATTATTGTTAATTCTTTCGATCAAAATAACGTTTTTATAAGATGGTAGTTGAAGGTAGTCAATAAGAAACCCTGGACCCAGGGTTCGTGCTATTTGGTATTCGTCAGCAAGGTGTTTGTTCTCTGAACAAAACTCCACCAAAATCATCCACCTGAGCTACAAATCTTCTCCACCATCTCAAGGTGTACCTGTAATCTTGTGGGGGATTGGTGCTCCTTAACAGATTTAATCCCGTGTCACCCAGCTTCATAGTGAGAGACATTACCACTAAGCTATTCGGGCCTTTTGTTTATTCTGCCTCATTATTATCATGTCTAGCAGGATTCTATTATCACTATTATTGTCATTTTGAAAAATAAATAATATATACATGTGACTGTACAGCTTTGAAAATGAATTCGTTGAAAAGAGAACTTTTCTCCGAACTCATCTTTCTTATGTTATGAATTTGATTAATTTGTAAGAATTACCGAAACCATAATATTTCGTGCAAGATATTGATTTGAAATGACAGAGCACTGAACACAAAAGAAAAAAAACGTTAAACGACAATGAAGCAGTTTTGAAGAGGAGTATTTCTAAAGAGTATTGTTGGTCAGTCATTCAGTCAGTCGGCTATAATGTAGGATCACGTACATATATGAATCGATCAAAGTTGCCATACCTCATTAGCACAACAAGATGAACACCAAATTCATTAAAGTAGTTAATTCAATGGTAGCAATATAAAAAAGAAAGTATGTGTATATGGATATAATACATGAAGAAAGAACTAGTTCGTACAAAGAAAGATATGAAGTGATTTTAATCTCATAGCTTAATGGAAAACAAAGAATGTATACACCAACGTCATTCTGATCGATTCTGAGCCATGTCACACAGAGTTTCCAACCATTGGTCATGGTAGTCATACGGACCACAACCAAATATTCTGAATCTACCAACATGGCTAAGACTAGAAGTTAGTAATTTTAAGGACTGATGCCAAGTTTTAGTTTGGCAGCCCCTAAATTTCTTCCAACCGTCTCCAACACTAGTCAGTATTGCACGTCGTGGTAATCGGTGTTCATGCATACATAAGAACACGTGGCTCAACCATCTCATTCGATGAAGATTCACAACATTATCAATTGGTTTACCATCATCATTCCATGATACCCTAGTGTCTATCCTCACTATTACTTACTCGATGATCTCAGCAGGAACAAACAATATTTTGCATTACAAAGAAAAATGGAGCTGAAACAAATAAATGATGACAAACGACAAAAAGTAATGAAATCTTTGGATCTAATGATCTTAGCGTTAACGTTGTTTTTACTGAGTTATTTTTCTACAGAACCAAACAACACATGACGTCAAGAAATGAAGACAGACATGAGAATAATGAACAGAAATTGGATTAAACTAGAAAGGAAAAACTCAGGACAGAATGGATTCGAGAATGCTGGCTCATACAGCCTCACTCACTGTAGGTCATTAAGTAAGTTTATCATCTTAGTTTATTCAATACAGACCAAACGTGAAAAAAAAGAAAGAAACGAATGATAGAGGCCCAATAATGAGAATGTGATCTAAACTAACTTGTGTTTTTACTGGTGTCACAGTATCATTATCCCTCCAATCAATCATATCTGGTAAATCATTATGATTATTAATTGTTTGATTGAAACTTCTATATTTCTCCTTCACTAATAATAATAATAATAATAATCGATTTTTTTGATGATGTAATAAGTTTAATTTCTTTTTTTTATTTTCATAAAAATCATTCCAATTTATAGCGGTATATTGATTTATTGATTTACGATAAGTTTTTAATTGTAAATCATAATATAAATTATGTAATAAGATTTGATCAATATTGATTTTCCATAATGTAAAAGAATTGATTTCATCAATTTGATTTTTATAATATTGATAATAACGTAATTTCCATATTGTCCATAATAGATGATAATCTATACTGTCATTATTATTATTATTGTTGTTATGCAATGACTGATTATGTAATTCACAATCGAAAGATACGAAGAAGAAGAATGAGACAATCAGTAGGCTTATCATCATTATCAGGAATGGAATTTGAACATTTATATATACGTATATATATATCTATGTAAGTAATCTCATAGAAACCAAAGTTCTATTTAACTAAAACACTTTAAAACCTGCTAATATAAATAGAATTTCAACTTTGGGCATATCAATAGTATTGATCTTATTCCGTATAAATAATGTTGTACTCTAGACTATTTTTATTTAAACATATATATATTGGTATGAGAAAGCACTAAATAGATATGTACCACTCAAGTCTGCCAGGGTGTTCAAACCGATGCAGGTGGTTTTCTTAAGGGGCAACACTTGGTAGTGGAACAATCTTAAGAGATGTAATCCTATGGTAGCTGGTGACTAACGATTGGTTGATATTCTATTTGTTTCCTCAGGGTCCTGGAGTCCATGTACACCGTTGGTTTGTAATCAGGGTTTACAACTCCCCTAAGTGGACTCTCCGTGTCCATCAACATTCACTTTTCGTCCTATCCATTTCGTAAACAAAATTAATGCTGCGAGAAGGCGATGAGTAGGAATTCGTTGGCTGTGGTTGTATTTACGTGGTGATGTACGAGTATTTTGAGAGGGAGAGTTGACTCTCTCCACTATCGGCTGTACCAGGGCGTTTGGGTGCTAATGACTTTTGTATAATGTTATGATTATAAGGAGAGTGAATTTATTTACAAATTTTAATAAACAATTTTAATAATTTATAAGCAAAGATGGATAATGGCTAGCAGTGGAATCTAGGACACGCGTTTCGACCTATTTGGGACTTGTCAGCTGGATGTACCTGCATCTCACCAGATGACGAGTCCCAAATAAGACAAAACGCGCGTCAAACTGGATCCCATTGCGAGCCACTATCCATCTTTGCTCATAAACCTTGTGACTTCAGACAATAATGAGGCAGTCCGCACAGGGTGCACACATGTCAACAAAAGACTGATCAACTGCAGTCCTAAATAATAATTGGAAGATACAAGTAAACAACATCTAGTCAATTTTAATAAATATTGGAATAGTTTAATGATGATCATATTTTATATAAAGTTTTCATTACAAACTCATTTCATCAAAATACTCATTGAGAATAATGGAAGTTTGATTAGGTATCTGTTTCCTTTCTAATAATATCGAATTTTATTGGACATAGTATCTCATTGAAAGGGGAAATGTGAACAATTTCATTCTGACTCACTTACTTACCTAGTTACTTACGCCTGTTACTCCTAAAGGAGCATAGGCCACCGGCCATCATTCTCCAACCCACTCTCTCCTCGGCCTTCTTTTCTAGTTCTACTCAATTTTTGTTCATTCTTCTTATGTCTATCTTCATTTCCCAGCGTAATGTGTTCTTTGGTCTTCCTCGTCTCCTTATTTGGCCTTGAAGATTCCATGTGAGGGCATATCATGTGACGCAGTTGGGTGCTTTCCTCAATGTGTGTCCTATCCACTACCAGCGCTTCTTCCTGATCTGGTTTGTTCTCTCTCTGACTCACTAGTCTGACCTAATTCTCAATTAGCTTATAGGCTGTAGATACTACAACTGAAAGCATCATGTGTTTGAACTACTGAGGATTTATAGTCTACCATAAGATAGCTGTGATCTACTTTTCTGTTTTCAACAGTCATTTAAATAAAAGCAGACATAATTTGGTTTGTAAAATGTATGTCTACAATTTTGAAATCGGTTATTGACTCATGAAATTTAGGGATTTCAATAGTTTCTTTGTGAATGAATTCATGAACATAAACATGTCACCAACCAAAAAAAATTGAACTGGTTTATTTTATTTTGATTGTGATCATGAACCGATTGATGATAGAGCACTTATGAAAACCTGGAATCACTGGATGGTCGTTTCGTCCTATTGTGGGACTATTCATTAGTGGGCATCCACGATTCCGACCACAAAATTCGAACTCAGGCCCTCGGTTTCGCGCGCGAACGGTGTTAATGTCTAACCTAAACCAATCCACGAATTTACACGACCATCCTCCTTTGTATTGAGATAAATACCTGTCTCTACCCGACACGGATTACCTTCAGTGGTCAAGCCTACTCACTAGAACAACGAGAATTCCCTCACAAATCTCGAATCATGGGATCGTGAATGTGCACTGCTGAAGAGTCCCACAATGGGACGAAACAGCCATCCAGTGATTCCAGGTTTTCAATGGTGGTTTAACACCAATCGGTTCATGATCTCAATCAAAAACTTAATAATCTCCACAACCCTTTATTGATGGTTTATTTTATTTCAGAACACTTTGTTAGTGAACACCCTTCACTTTATTGGAATTGAGAACCATGATGACTCACTGTAAGGATTATACTAGGTAATGTTTGGATTAAAGTAAAATGCTTAAAACCAGTAAAAATTGTAGTTACAGAATTCCAATGTTTCTCCGTAACTTCATCTTACAATTAACTATAAACATAAGAATAATTGTATTCGTTTAAGTTTATCCTTTGAGAATAATCTCTGAACATTCCATACACATAGTTCCCTTTATTATCTTAAAGAGAGCAAGAACAAAGATTAATGCACAATTATATGAATTCATTTTATTTCGTTAGGTTCTCATCAGCTGCTTACAACCTAAAATATTTGAAATTCAACGTTATTATAGATATTGACATACTTATACAACAGAGGGCGATGAAGGATGAATATATGCAACATAATGTGGTAAAGATTTCGTTAGATTGATACCCATTGAAATTCATTGAGAAATATGGAAAACGTGAAGATAAAATACCCAAAGAAACTACAGTAAATAAAAAATCTGTTTTTATTCAACTTCAATTCAAAGGCGATAATGTCACAGGGTCAATCAATATGAGACTAAAAACTGCACTGACAAAAACATATCCTGCAGCTAAATTGATTGTCCTGTCCAAAACGACATGTTCTTTGACACAATCAAAGGTCGACAGGTATCCCTTTCATGTTACCACCAACTGTGTATACAAATTTACATGTATCTGCCAAAGCAGTTACATTGGTAGAACAGAAAGGAGAGCCTACGTCCGATTCAAAGAACATATTCCGAACAGTTTGAGATCAAACGGACTAAAAGCATTCAGCAGCGCTGTTGCAAGACATCTCCTTGACACAGGACACGAAGTCGATATACTGAAGTCCTTCAGGGTGATCAACAAACAATCAAATTCAAACCTTTTGAAATTCGCGGAAGCAATAACAATCAAACGTTTAAAACCAGATCTTTGTATACAAAAAGAAACAGTAATAAATCTTTCTTTGCCCTGGTAACATTCACCCCACCCCCTTTTATTTACATTTATTTTTATTACGTCATTTCAACTCTTTCTGAATTTTATAATTACATCACTCATAACTGACCAATTTCAATTCATATCTCTCTTTATTAACATTAATCTATTTTCAGTTATTTCATTACATAATCGTCTAATGTGTGTTTTAATTCCATGATTTCTAATCACTATTTCAATTTTCTGGAACCTTCCCTCCCAAACTCTATATATTCGAAACAAAAAATTTTATGACCTCAATCACTCTAACGAAATCTTTACCACATTATGTTGCATATATTCATTCTTCATCGCCCTCTGTTGTATAAGTATGTCAATATCTATAATAACGTTGAATTTCAAATATTTTAGGTTGTAAGCAGCTGATGAGAACCTAACGAAATAAAATGAATTCATATAATTGTGCATTAATCTTTGTTCTTACTCTATTTAAAATCTCTGAACAGTTTAACTGAGAATGTATATTAGCAACAACCAACTGTGGAAAAAAACAAGATCCCAGCGGAGGAAGAAATCATTAAGAAGCACTGGAAGTGGATAGGACACATATTGATGAAAAGCACCCAGCTGCCTCACAAGGCAAACCCTCACATGGAATCCTCAAGACGAGGAAGACTAAAGAACACATTACGCCGAGAAATGGAGATAGACATGAGAAAAATGAACAAGAATTGGATGGAACTAGAAAAGAAGGCCCAGGACAGAGTATGTTATAGAATGCTGGTCGGCGGCCAATGCTCCATTGGGAGTAACAGGCGTAAGTAAGTAAGTAAGTAATTAAGTAGAAGTAATATTTTTGCATAAGTACATGTTATCAACGAACTACCATCAAGGTATACTTAAGTCATTATTATTATTGAATATATACTGAAGTCTGTTAAAAACCTTGAAAATGACAACTAATACTCAAACAAATGGATAAAGATAGATGACATTGAATATAATGATGAAATGAACGTTAGTATTATTGAATCTATATAACTCAGATTCTAAAGAAGATGATATTTCATGTTTTCAGTGGAGTTAATTCATTCTTCTGATTTGTTTTCCAATACTGAACTAATTATGTAATTAGTGGATCGAACTTCCCATTATAGGCGAATCTTGAGTAAAGCAATAGATTTTCAAGTGTCTCCTCTACTATGGTGTTATAAAGTGTTATATCCCAGCAAGAATTATGAATGGTAACTGTTTGGATCGATTTATGGACAAATACGATACATATATTTTTAATGTGTAATCGTTAAGTTGCTTAACTATGCATATTCACGTGACTTTTATTATAAGCTTTATGTTGACCTCTAGACTATTATTATACGATTTACCATTCTTGAGTTATACCCTGTCTAGTAATTGCTATCTCCCACATTCACAGCCACATTCGGCTAATTCTTGTAAAAATGTTGTTTCCTATTTTATGGTACGATGTGGTCTGTTTGGTTTGTATATAACCGCAGCATGTTTTAAACAAACAGTTCATATTGCAGAGGTTGAGACTGGTGTTCTGGACTTAACTGTCTGGGCTAGGTGAGAAGCAGAACCAATAAGATCTCTAGACTGCTCACACGTATTTTATACGTTATTGGTCCGATCGATAATTCACTGTTCTCTAATTGGCGGTATCGTTAAGTTATACAGTAAACAGGGCACATAGTTCACAAGTTATAAAAAAAGTACGAATATATCCTTTGATCGTATCAATGGAAAACAATCAGTCCAGTAATCAGAAACATTAATACGATACATGCCATTAGATGAGCTCAAGGTACTCGTTGATTGACGTATTAATACACTTAAAACTTATGCTGGTAGTTAGTTTTTAATATTATGTAGAATACTATAAGACTCAATCATTATATAAAAAACAAGGGTAATTGTTTAAAAGTCTTTTTGATGCATGTTAAGTTTGTCTTACATAGTTCCTACTCGTTCCCTTTCTACTCTTTTGTATATTGTCTTATACTACTTATTTATATTCAGTAAGCAGTTGTATTCCCAACAATTTTCACACTTGTGTTGTAATGCAAGTTGTACTGTAACATTCTGAAACGTTCACAAATATCTTTAACGTTTATTGTACTTATCATTGTGTTTATTATCATAATCGCTGTGCTTCAATTACTGTAGCGGTTATCCACAGTTTTGTGCATTTGTTTAAACGCAACAATTTCCATATTGTTTGCTCTTGGTTCGGGTTTCGGTTGTTCGTAAACTGTTACCAAATTTAGACACAGCTATCAGCTGTCCTTTGTACTATCGTATGTTATAATTATTCTTTATGTTACTGTTACAGGAAGCCTTTGTTATTTTCATTCTTGAAGGACGCGTTCAAACGCCTAGACACCTCACAAGTTGAGGTTTGTAACTAAATTTAGTGTATTATTCAATAAAGAACCGTTATTGTAGACAAATCGTTGTTTTGGAAACTTCGATTTTGCGCGTATCTCAATCGGGTGACTTGGACGCTTCGATAGATCTAACAATGCATATATCCTGTGATCCTTTTATACTTCAGCTTAGTACAAGCAGTTGTCAAAACAAACTACTTGGTGCTCCCCTATGTTAACATCCATCATATATAGGCGGCCTGCTTGAATATCTGGGCTACCTGTTTCTGCCATCTGATTATTTCAACAAGTTATCTGTTTTTATTTGTTTTAATTTATAATTATGTCCATTAATCGCATAACCTATTCAGGCGCTTTTATGAAAAGCCAACGACCTTCCGCTGCACAAGTTACGAAAAAGTACTATAAAAGGCATCGTGGTGGTTGGCAAAGAAAATGAATATTAATCATATGTCAATTCTCGAGCTACTGAATTCTAACTGCCGATCACTAATCAACAAAGTGGACTATCTGCAATTCCTACTTAGTCAAAATACGTATCGTAATTGTGGTGTCATCACAATTCAAGAATCTTGGTTGAATGATTTACAAGATGACTGCCTTGTATCACTATGTGATTTTAAAATTTATCGTCAGGATCGATCGAACAATAAAAAAAGGTGTGGTGGCGGTGTAGCTACGTTTGTAAACATAAACTGGTTAGTATACTTTTTCACTAGTTCCAATTAAACTCATTTTATCAACAACAAAAAAATGTCGAAGTTCACCGATCAGTGCCAATAATCATCTACCTGGTAGTGATAGATGATTATTATTATTGTTGTTGTTGAGCTCTTGCAATAATTTTCTGTGCCAATAACTGTCTACAGAGTGTATCTGTAATTTCAGAAACATTCATTTATGGAAGATTATTTCTTTAACATAAATACACCAGTTTTATCGATTATCTAACGACCTACGTATATATGTAAATATTTTATGTAGTTTGTTTAACAGATTAGTGATTGAATTGATAAATATGTTTTACAAATTTCGGGATCTTCGCTTAAAGCCCATTCAGGGTTCCTACCGGTCCTAGGCACGGCTAAAAAAGGTAGTTTTCTCATAGATTTCATAACCCAAACTTGTATACAAAAAACTCACAATAGTTACTAACTAGGGATAAACATTTAAACTAATTATACCATTCCATGTGAGTTCAAGGGTTTTTATACAAGAGTGAAGTCGAGAGTCTCTAGAATCCACGAGGCCGATACCGTTTCTGTTAATCACACCAATAATTAATACAGGGGCATAGAATGTGTGGACAATGTGTGAGACTGATAGACCATCCAGGCAATCACATAAATAAAAAAAAGCAAAATCTAAACGCTATTAGAATGAGTGATACACATTGGATCCTATCTCGATAGAAAAGAGAAAATATAAAGAGGGCTTTTATTATATTCTTGCGTTGAAGAAGAAAATGTCCTATTGTGGTGTTTGAATGAACTAATGATTCCTTTATAGTTGTTGAATGTTTGATTTCGAATTCCAAATACAGTACATTCGTTTGTGGTTATCTAGTACTTCTTGATCCGATTACATTATTTCTGGGATTCTTAGTTCGTACTATAGTTCAAATACTACTAATAATCACACAAGAGCAATAATCAAGTACTTTCCAGAATGAAAAATAATCTCAATGTTATATCCCGACGAGAATTATGAGTGGTAACTGTTGGAATCTATTTCTGAAATAATACTATACAGATATTTCTACGGCATAATTGTTAAGTAACTAAACTATGAATATTTATATTTCTCTTATTATAAGCCTTATTTTGACCTATGAACTGTTGTTATACGATTTACCATTCTTGAGTTATGTCCAGTCTACTAATTGCTATCTCCCACATTCACAGCCACATTTGGCTAATTCTTGTAAAAATGTTGTTTCCTATTTTATGGTTCGATGTGGTCTGTTTGGTTTGTATATAACCGCAGTATGTTTGAAATAAATGATTCATATCGTGGAGGCTGAGATTGTTGTTCTGCACTCAACAGGCAGGGCTAGGTGGAAAGCAGAATCAATAAAGACTCTAGACAGCTCTTACTTGTTTTATGTGTCATTGGTCTAGTCGATAAATCGCTGTTCTCTAATTGGTTGTATCATTAATTATATATGTGTATAGAATACAAGGCCAGAAGTTATAACACGTAACAACTGTCCAATCTAAATATTGTTTAAAATGAAAAGTAATTAATCAGTGTTTCCAGGTTTCCAAAGGTGATGGTCTAACATCAATCGGTTCATGATCTCAATCAAAAATTAATCATATAATGCATAGATAATGAACTTTTGAAACCTACAATAACTTCAATTCAGTATGAAATGAATCAATCTTTTATTCGAATGCTGATGAAATAGAGAAGAAAAAGTCTATTCTATGAACAATTAAAAAGTAGTAAATGTATTAAATTAAAAATTATTTTTTCTACTGATGAAGCAGAATTTAAACAAATTCAGAAACAAAAAAACAAATTGTTGTTGTGTATACAGAACTTTGGGGATTGTCAACAACAACAACAACAACAACAACGCCAACAACAACAAAAAGAGGTTGTTACTAAGACAAATTTCAAAAAAATATTTGCTGTAGTTTCCATGATCAAAACATTTTCAATTTGAACAATAATTATTTATTCACTCTCATTTCGTTTCATTATTTCTGGATTAAAATAACGCCAGATATAAATTTTTCCATCATTTGATGCAGAAAATAAATAATCACCATAAATCTATTTGTGGTGAAGGTTGAAAGTATATTTTAATCAACATTTTTATACTACTTATAAATATTAAAAGTAATATAAATTGTATTCAATAAAAATGATGATGGTAACATGAAAATTATTTTTATGAAAAAATTTATAAAATTTGATTAAATGTTTTAACAAAAAACAATCAATAAATGGTTAAAAGATTTACAAATCAATAATAATTTACACATTTAACTTTCGTGGTGAGACTATAATTTATGGATGAACTGATCAGATATAAGATAACAGAACTTGGATTTTGGCGCGAAATTCATTCATCCATTTGGTCAAATAGAGGTTTTGGCATTATAGTTGATATCAGTTTGTGATGAAAACTCTAAATCTAATTCTTAACCCTAACGATGAACTGTAAATCACAATCCGAAGTCTTCAAACTAATTCATAACTTTGATTTGGTTTTAGTTATTAGGTGAACATTCTCAAAGTCACTTTAGTGTCGCTCAAATGTTGTCCATAAATTATAATCTCATTGCTTTTATATTATTATCAGCTAAGAGATTTTATAATGATTTCGGTGTAAAGTACCTTCAGTTTAGATGTAAACTTTTAAAACAAGCAAACTATATCAATCAGATCAGTTCATGATAGTCGTGTTACCTATTCAGTTTTCCGAACTGATATCCAGTTGTTTGTAATAAATTATTCTTGTATATTTAGCTGTAATGATAGTTTATATCTATATTAAGTTATAAGGTATTTTCTAAGTAACACTACAAATCTTCTAATAAAATTCTCCATTCAGTTTTTTTTTTATTAGGATACTTGGTCTTATAGAGCCTCGCATCTCTTATATATAGAGATGATGTTCAACTATTGTGGTCGTATTACTTAATTACTTACTTACGCCTGTTACTCCTCGTGAAGGAGCATAGGCCGCTCACCAGCATTCTCCATCCAACCCTGTTCTGGGCAATCCTTTCTAGCTCCTTCCAGTTGTAATTCATCGTTTTCATATCTGCTTCTATTTCCCGACGTAATGTGTTCTTTGGCCTTCCTCTTTTCCGCTTCCCTTCACGATTCCAAGTTAGGGTTTGCCCCGTGATGCAGTTTGATGATTTGTGTAATGTATGTTCTATCCATTTCCATGGACTTTTCCTAATTTCCTCTTCAGCTGGAAGCTGGTTTGTTCTCTCCCAGAGAAGGCTGTTGCTGATGGTATCCGGCCAATGGATGTTGAGTATCTTGCGTAGACAGCTATTTATAAATACTTGTACTTTCTTGATTGTGGTTGTTGTAGTTCTCCAAGTTTCAGCTCCATACAGTAGAACTGCCTTGACGTTCGTATTGAAGATTGTGACTTTGATATTGGTTGAAAGTTGTTTTGAGTTCCATATGTTCTTTAATTGTAGGAATGCGACCCTTGCTTTGCCAATCCTCGCCTTTACGTCTGCATCGGATCCTCCTTGTTCATCGATGATGCTTCCCAGGTATGTCAAAGACTCTACATCTTCCAGAGTTTCGCCATCAAGAGTGATTGGGTTTCTGTTTTCCGCTTTGAATTTGAGGACCTTGGTTTTCCCCTTGTGTATGCTGAGGCCTACTGATGCAGAGACTTCTGTTAGTCGAGGTCTATAATTTTAGCAGGTAACTCTCTTTTGGATAACTCAAATCAGTAAATGTTATAACAAAGTGTACTAAAGATAGACTATCATTCACTCATATACGGAAAAGAATATATAGAACGAGCATTGAACAACGAAAGCAAGTAAATTTTTAAAATATTCACCTAAGATTGCTATGTTATGTCTTGTTTGACGAATTCAACATTTAGTAAGATTTTTAACTTTCATATGGATAGATCAGCATTGTCTGACTAACGACTAAGTATTTGATTGAGATCATGAACCGACTAATGTTAGACCACCATTGAAAACCTGGAAGCATAGGACGGCCGTTTCGTTTAATCGCGGGACTCCCCAGCAGTGAGTATCCACGATTCTCCTCGCAGCATTCAAACCTTCAGTCTCGCGCGCGAACACTCAACCTCTAGACTACTGAGCGAGGAGGATCGTGGATGCGCACTGCCGAGGAGTTCTATAATAGAACGAAACGGCCCTCCAGTGCTTCCAGGTTTCCAATGGTGGTTTAACATCAATTGGTTCATGATCTCAATCAAAAACTTAATAATCTCCACAACCCAATACTGATAACGACTAAGTACTTTATTTTACAGTGTCCATCTTACCTTACTTTTTTCTTAATCATCAAGAAAACCCCTGTTTATCAGATCATTATTTAGCTAGATAAAAGTGAGCAATTAATTTAGTCTTACTGCTGTTGGGTCGGCTTCTGAGAACTACGAAAGAGCCTTCAGATGTCCCAAAGGAACCGAAGAGTTTCTATCCAATCAGAGCGTGATGAAGTTTTCTAGAATATCAACGTGGCATGCTACTATTAGACAGTAGCATAACATGCCTCTTTGCGGATTGTCTGAATTATGTGTTGATATGATAAACACTAATATCTATGAAAACCCATGATTTTCTGTACATTTTGATTCTTACACAAGAGACACTTCTCCAGTCTTCTTCTGTCATCTGATTTACGACTGTGAGGGTCCTATACGTTCGAGTTCCGTAGTTGTATACTGTATTCTGCGTTAATCAAGTAGAGTACTTAAAAGTCACTCACACAAAATTAGATAAAATGATGGCTTTTAATGGTGATCTAGCTTCAATTGACTCATAAAGTAAACTATAAAATTACTATAATATCTACAAAAAAACCCTTCTGATATGATACAACATATACTCACTACTGATGGTCTGAAAGAGGTATTTCCTGGAGTTCTAATGTGAAGTAGTGACCAGTAGAGTTCAATCAAGTGTGTTGTGAGATAGTAACTCGTTGAAGACAATGATGGATGTGTCACTCAATTTCCTGGATTAGTTGAAGTTAGAAATTAACATTGTTGGATGCAGGCCGACTCATTGGTCTAGTGGTTAAACGCTAGCATGCGAGTCTGTTAGGTCGTGAGTTGGAATCTGGCAGGATGGGATCGTGGATACGCACTGCTGAGGATTCTCATAATAGGACGAAACGGTGGTCCAGTGCTTCCAGATTCTCCATAGTGGTCTCGTTTCAACTGACTCATGATCTTAACTATTAAAACTCACCAACTGTTAGATACTCCATTGTATCTATTGTTAAAAGTATTATGTACGAAAAAGTTGACCAGAATCACTATCAACATATATGTAATTTATGCGTTATACACAATGTTAAACATATTTACCTTGAATGTAACACAACTTTCATGATTTGGATGAATTAACTTCTTTAATAGTTCACCTGTTTTTTCATCAAACAATCTTACACATCCATCACTACAAGCAGTAATCACTAAAAAATATTGTTGTTGTTGGTTTGAAAAAGTAATAACAAAATTCATTTAAGTAGTATATAAAGTAACGTAGTTATATAAGTGACTAAGCAAAATACTATAAATGAATGATAGTTTTAAAAAAAAGACAAATGAGAACAAGTTATGAGATGTTGGGGAAGATTTGTAGCTCAGGTGGATGATTTCGGTGGACTTTTGTTCTCAGACTTCTATCTGAAGCTTGTGCTGATGATGTTGTTCAGAAGAACGATGAAAGCTCCACGACTAAACCATACAGCTCAGAGAACAAAACTCCACCGAGAACAAGTTAATTAAAGATTTCGTTAAGACTATGATTTATGGATGAACTGATCAGGTATAAGATAACAGGTCTTGGATTTTGGAGGGAAATTCACTCATCCATTTGATTAAATAGATTTTTGACATTATAGGTGATATCAGTTCATGGTGAAAACTCCCCAAATCTAACTCCTATTCTTAACCATCAACTGTGAATCATAATTCCGATTCCTCACACAGGTTAACAATCCTCATTTGGTCCTAGTTATTAGGTGGATACTCTCAAGGTCACTTTAGCGTTGCTCAAAGGTCGTCCATAAGTTATAGTCCCATTAAAATTACCTCTGCTAATTATAGTATCATTTACTAATATATTGATATTTTAACATTATTCCATATTCAAACTAGTATACATACTTATGCAAGTAATTTGGTAAGAGTATAAACTGTAATCAAATCTAAGGTAAGTATATTAACATGTCAAGACAGTTTTACTGTAATGGATGGAAACTCAGAGAACTACCTTAACCATCATCCAGAAGATACAAGTGTTTATTAACAGTTGTCTACACAAAATACTTCGAATCCGTTGGTCAGACACTATCGGTAACAACCTAGTTTGGGAGAGAACAAACCAAATTCCAACGCAGAAACAAATCAGGAAGAAGTGCTGGAAGTGGATAGGACACACATTGAGGAAAGCACCGAACTGCGTCACAAGGCAAACCCTCACATAGAATCCTCAAGGCCAAATGAGGAGACGAGGAAAACCAAAAACACCTTACCTCGGGAAATGGAGATAGACATGAGAAAAATGAACAAGAATTGGACGGAATTAGAAAAGAAGCCTCAGGACAAAGTCAGTCGGAGAATGCTAGTCGGCGGTCTATGCACCATTGGGAGTAACAGGCGTAAGTAATTAAATAAGTAAGTAAGTAATGTCCATAGTCATCTACACTCATGGTTGTCAAGTACTATTTGTTGTTTTAATGAATAAGAAAAAAATAGGTTGATGTATATATATATACATATACTGACTCACTCATTCCTTCATGATTTCTAACATAATTCACTGAACGACTATGTTTTGAGAATACTCTTATTTGTTTACCAGTTTCTATAGACCATGATCTTGCTGTATGATCAATACTTCCTGTATATAATATTTTATTATTAATCTGAAATTTTAGACAGTACAGTAAACAAAAAAGAAGAGATTAGTTCCACGTAGAAGTAATCAACTTTTGCATATTCCATTAAATATACCATGTAAAGTCAAACACAGAGTATTCAATACTGGTTAACTTAATCTATTGATTATATCAATATAAATCGATTATGAATGAGATCTAGATAAACACGGTTTTGATTTCTAATCAATACTCAAAGACGGTAAATATTTTAACCAGTGGATGCCGGCTCAGTGGTCTAGTTGGTTAGGTCCTGGGTTCGAGTCCCGCGGGGTACGGGATCGTGGGTTGGCACCGACGGGGGGTCCCGCACTAGGGCGAGACGGTCGTCCAGTGCTTCCAGATTTTCCATGATGGTCTAGCTTCAACCGACTCACGATTTCAACTATTGAAATTTGTAAAAATCTACACAAAACCCATTCTGATAATTCATTTATAGCCAATTTAGGGTTTGTGCGATGAGACTGTCATTTATAGACGACCTTTAAGCAACACTAAAGTGACCTTGAGAGTGTTCACTTGATAACCAGAACCAAATGAGGGTTATAAATCAGCGTGAAAAATTAGAATTATGATTTACAGTTGATAGTTAGGGGTTAGAAATTAGATTTAGAGTTTTCATCACGAACTGATATCGACTATAATGCCAAAACTCTATTTAACCAAATGGATGAGTAAATTTCGCTCTAAAATCCGAGACCTGTTATCTTATACCTGATCAGTTCATCCATAAATTATAGTCTCACCGTTCTTCCCTAATGAATCAGTTTAACTTTAACGGTTTACATGGATACTTGCCTCAGAAATAAGCAGCAACAACAACAAAAAAAAAGGAATCAAGAGAATCACAAATTCTAGATTACATTACTGAACCTACTTACATGCATAGAGATAATTGTTCCTTTATGTCCAACAAATATAAATTGTTGTATTCCAGATTCTGTAAACCAACTACGTATAGTATTATCAATCGATGCTGTTAATAGGATTTCACCATCTTTAATTATTTCCATTACTGTAATTGGTTGTGTATGACCTTCAAAAGTAACAACACATTTTGATGTTTTAAGACTCCATGATTTAGCAGTTCGATCCGCTGATCCTGTATAGACACGTTCAAAATTTCCAGCAGTTGAAAGTATTTCAGAATTATTATCATTTCGAAATACATTTGTTACAGTACCATAATAGGCAATTGCATTGACAAGACGTGTATGCCCTTTGAATATATTCAATATTGCACCTGTATGGAAATTCCAACAAATGGCTGTTTTATCTTGTGATCCACTTATAATATAGTCGTTGACGCATATAATTTTTCTCACCACATCTTTATGGCCTACAAATACCTTAAAAACATATTTAAAGGAATTAAAGTTTGAAGAAATTGATTTTTTTCCATCTATACTGAAAGTACAACTGTGGTGTGAGCTACTTATATCCACAAAAGTAGTATATAACAATGATCAAACATAGAATGTATTACAATGAAAGATCAAAAGGAAAAGAACTCGAACGGAAAACAATTAGTATGAAAATGCATGAACAATGAAATTTGAGACAACGGACTGATATTTTCCAAATTAACTATTTATTGAGATGTTCTGTAATTTTGTGCTCAAATACATTCGATTATACCCACTCGTATTCTTGTTCAATACACAAGGAGTAGTGGAAATATTTATGATGGATGGTTGAAATTAGTTCCAAATAACTTTACTATATATGCGTCCTTTTCGCCACAGATCGATTTCGGCTTAGGCACAGTTGAAGATCAGAGAGCCTTAGACAGTTATTTCTTCCTAGTATAAAATGTTTTGTTTTATTGTTAGTTGAAGTTCGTTTAGGCCAATACAAAATGGATACGTTGTAGTGTCGGTTATTATATTAAGCCCATATACCTTATTCTAGCTTTCAGACAGCCTATTCTATTCATTCTACTTCAGTCACATTCTGATCTTGTTCATTAGCCGCTTATCAATCTTGGCTGTGTTTATATGAGCGCGTAGGTGTGTGTACACATTTATTATCCCATTACTCATCACATGTCTGTAACTTATTGATTAACGTTTGGTTAAACGGGACTTGGCTTACCCACCATCTCCACTGGGCGTCGTTTCTCTTCTCTCTATTCTATTCGCTTCATATATAAAATATATGTATTCAAAAGTCCATTCTCGTTATTTGACTCATTTAATTCCGTTATTGACTAACATGATATAAGTCGATGGATTATATACGAGGATAGACGACATATATACTTCAACAATAATCATCATTACGATCACCTTGGAGTCAGATGTTGGTCCACTAAAGTGGAGAACCCTTTCGACAACATCGTTCGATCTAAATGACAACAAAATTAAAGGTCTCCACAACGTTAACACAATGATATCAACATGAACCTACTCGAAATCTTTTTATCAATGGCTACCGTGACAACACATACCTCTTCAGATTACCCATATATAAACAATGACGAGATGTTTTACACTGAGATACTGACATTTATTGTTTGTTAATCAAAAAACGTCACTTACATATTTAGTTGCCACCGTTCATGATATTACTTTATCAACTGAGATTATAAGAGTAACTGTGCCCAGCTTTTCATTTGAATATAGTAGTCATTGAGTTATTTTTTGTTTATACATATACATTATTTACAATTAAGGAACGTCTGGAACTCAAAGCAACTGTCAACCAACACCAAGGTTAGGATTTTCAACACAAATGTCAAGACAGTTCTACTGTATGGGGCAGAAACCTGGAGAACTACGAAAGCCATCATCCAGAAAATCCAGGTGTTTATTAACAGTTGTTTACACAAAATACTTCGGATCCATTGGCTGGACACTATAAGCAACAACCTACTGTGGGAGAGAACAAACCAGATTCCAGTGGAGGAAGAAATCAGGAAGAAGCGCTGGAAATGGATAGGACACACATTGAGGAAAGCACCCAATTGCATCACAAGACAAGCCCTCACATGGAATCTTCAAGGTCAAAGGAAAAGAGGAAGACCAAAGAACACATTACACCGAGAAATGAATATAGGCATGAGAAAAATGAACAAGAATTGGATGGGATTGGAAAAGAAGGTCCAGGACAGAGTGGGTTGGAGAATGCTGGTCGGCGGCCTATGGTCCATTAGGAGTAACAGGCGTAAGTAAGTAAGTAAGTAAGTAATAATCATCTCACTAGATTTGTACCTATGAGCTGAGATCGGATGTTTGACTTATGAATGATCATCCACAAAAACGCTTATTCACAAATGTAAGTTAATCTAAAATGTAGAAATTTATTCATTTGAACGTTTTCAGATTACATAACTGATCGTTTATCAGTAAAACAAACAAACAAACAAAATCCTGTTAGTATTAGGAGCGTATTCAGCTTATTTACAATTTGCAAGTCTATTAGGTTCACATTTGATGTTCATGAGTAATTGTTAAAGTATTAAACAAAAATAAGAAAATCAGAAACTGATCAGTATAGGGGTTGTGGAGATGATTAAGTTTTTTCATTGAGATCATGAATTGATTGATGTTAGATGAGTACTTCCAGGTCCAGCATCAGTCGGTTCATGATCTTAATCAAAAAAAAACTCAGTAAATAATATTGTAGTTCAAGTGTTTTGAAATCTTGTTAAGATCATGGAAATTTATTCTTGAACATTGAAATCTGACACCACAATTTTGGATATCAGGATTTCAGTTCTGATAACTCCATAGTTGGATGTACCTGCATCTCAGAGTTGATACAAACGGTATTGAGGTCGAGTCTCAGAGTGAACATGAAGTCTGAGATGCAAGTATATCCAGATGAAGAGTTCCAAATAGGATGAAACGCACGTCCTGGACCCCACTGCTAGCCACTATCCATATTTGCATATAATTCTTGTGAATTAAGGCAATATCGAGGCAATACGCACATATACATATACTGATCAATTGCAGTCCTAAATAACAATGGGAAGATTCAAACAAACAATTTCATGTGAATTTATATATCAGATAGATACCATAAGTTGTATTGTTGTAATAGAGATATATAAGATCAAGTTACATTTCTATCTATGTCTATCGGTGATACAATTGTAGTGACCTACTTTTACCAAGAGAACGCGATTGATTTAATGGAAACAATTATTATTATCATAACCAATTGTACCAGTGATTGTTTTGCTGTACTTGCTTGTTTATCTGTAATAAAGACATTCTTCCTTCCTTCGATCGTGACCTTGCACGGGTTCGGTTACGCTCGGTAACCACGCTTGTACTCCTTTGGCACGATCTTGGTATCCTTTCGATACCACGATATCGCCAACAAATACATCTCAACTACAGCCATCAACTGCCTTCTGATATTTGGCTTACGGGGGATTTTATCGGTTAACTGGCACGTAGTCTTCTTGTAGTGGTATTCATAGTCAATCTCGACTTGACACCACGCTACAAAATTATGACATATAGCTTAGTTTTTAAGTATTATTCAGGTATGGTACAACTCATGAGTTTTGATTGTTCAATTAACTCGTTACTGATTGTTGATTTAAACGCTTTTTTAAAAAACTCAACTGAATAAGTCTCTTAACTAATGTTAATATCAGGTTAATATGTGAGTGAATTTCAAGTTTAGGTCTCTTTGTATGATCCATTATGATAGTGGTAGTAGGTCAATAATGATGACGTAATAGTATTAGCCGTATTAATACCTGATCAATGAATTTGAATTATGAGACAACTACTTTTTCGATGTTATTGGATGATCTTTCCAAGTAATCTTGATAATCGAATACATAAGTCGTCGTCATATTGTTTCTCGAGTTCGATTTTACTACATCTATTATTAGTGTATGGTGATGTGTTACTTTTCATTATCATTATATTTGTGTGTGGGCTGTGATACTGCCCAAATGCCCATAGCGAAGCAGATGTTTTTCTTAGGGGGCCACACCCCGAGCCTTTGACCTAAAGGTCTGACCCACAAGGCAGTGGAGCACCATGAGGAGATGCAGTCCCATGGTAGCCGGTGACGAACGATTGGTTCATACGCCATTTATTCCCGCAGGATCCTGGAGCCTATAATCGTGCACCATTGGTTTGGCGCATATATATTTGGTGCCTTCCTGTACCAATATTTATATGTTCAAATAAATAATTAATTGTGTTACTTAAGTGATTTATTTATTCTTTAATATAGCTAATCATTTAAAATCAGAAAAAACACAGTCTATCATGTATGGTGGCGCAATTTTATGGATTGATTAAAGTTAGATCATTTGTTCAGATGTTCAATGTTCACGCATGAGACCAACAGATTCTGGATCTGGATCCTTTGGAAGAGACCATGAATACACAGGGTATTAGAGAATGATGGTAAATCAGTTGATGAGGTTGTGAATCTTCATCGACTCAGATGGTTGGACCACGTGTTACGTATGCCCGAACACCGATTACCACGACGTGCAATGCTAACTGGTGTTCGGGATGGATGGAAGAAAGTTAGGGGCGGCCAAACCAAAACGTGGCATCAGTGCTTGAAGTCACTAACTTCTAGTCTGAGCCATGTTGGTAGATGCAGACTACTTGGTTGGGGTCCGTGTGACTATCATAACCAATGATTGGAGACTGTGTAACATGGCTCAGAATCTATCAAAATGGTGCAGTCAAACGTGTCGACAACTTCACTTATCTTGGAAGTCTGATCAGCCCTAATGCGTTGGTGTCTGACGAAATCTTTAAAAAGATTCAAAAAGCTCACTTAGCTTTTGCCAACGTACGTCACCTATGGCGAAGGTGAGATATCCGTCTATCAATTAAGAGACAATTATACTGCGCAGCAGTTCGTTCTGTCCTACTTCACGGCTGTAAAACGTGGCCATTAAGACTAGAAGATACTCGTAAGCTATTAGCATTTGATCATAGATGTCTTAGAAATATTGCTTGTATCTGCTAGGATCACCGTGTAATTAATAGTGAGGTTAGATGCATGATATTAGAGAATGATGGTAAATCAGTTGAGGTTGTAAATCTTCATCTACCGAGATGGTTGGGCCACGTGTTACGCGTGCCTGAACACTGATTACCACGACGTGCAATACTGACTAGTGTTGGAGACGGATGGAAGACGTCGGGGATGGCCAAACCAAAACGTCCTGTTTCGGTTTTGGCATCCGGGCAGTATTAAAGCCCTCACACATATCAAACGAGATCTGTGTGGCGCATATGTATTTGGTGCCTCCTTGTACCAATATCTATGCGTTAAAATAAATCAAAACGTGACGTCAGTCCTTGAAGTCAATAAACTCTGGTTTGAGCCGCGTTAGTAGATGCAGACTACTTGGTTGGGGTCTACGTGACTAAGATTGGAGATCGTGTGACTGACATGTCTCGGAATCTATCACAATGGTGTGGGTGCGTACACACTTTGTCTTTCCTTAAACTGTCAGATTAAATTTGCTTTATACCTTTCTTTATACGAACTAATTCTTTCTTGTATTATATCGTTATACACAGTCTTTCTTTTATATATTACTACCACTGAAGTGACTACTATGAATTTGGTGTTTATCTTGTTGTGCTAATCATTTGTGGTAACTTTGACAGATGCATATATGTGCCTGGTCCTATATTGTAGCTGACTGACTGACTGACATATTTTTGAGAAGTCTCATACAATGATTAAAGAGTTATCCAATGCTTCTAGGTTTTTCATGATAATCTACTTCTAATGGATTCATGAATTCAACTATGAAAAGAAACACACAACACCGACAATACCAACACTCAACACCAACAACAACAACACCAAATCTTACATATTCACATTTTCCTATCTTATAATTCCATTTACGTATTGTACCATCTGATGATGATGATATTAAATAATCATTATGAAATATTAATTGTGTTATATAACCAGAATGTTCATTGAATTTATGTATACAACATAATAAGTTTGATAAATCTAATAAATTCATATTCCATATACATATGATACCATCATCTGAACCTGTAGCTAATATGAAATATTTCTCATTTATTGTTAAACAATTAATACTCATAGAATGTTCTGAACAAATTTGTAATAAATCAATATTATTGGATATTGATAGTTTTGGTAAACTAGAATTTGATCCCATTTATTGATTGATTATTGATTAATTATTGATTGATTAATGATAAAGGATTCTATGATTATGTAATAATAAAGTTAAAAAATTAAAAAAAAAAGAATTATATTATACAGATCAAATAATGTATATATTTCTGAGAAATATACTGTCCCTTTTTTAAAACATTTTTGATGGATATTAGTATTTCACAGATTGAAATCATGAGTCAAATGAAGCGATACCACCATGGAAAACCTGGAAGCACTGGACGGCCTTTTCTCACAACAGACCTGGTTGAACTTCACTGGTAACGGCTTCGCACTAGAACTCCAAGAGTATCTCTTGAAGTCAGTCACTAATGAGCAGATGATATCAACTCACTGAAGACAATCGTGTACGGTGGCGCAACTTCGTGGATTGGTTGAAGTTAAACATTAATACCATTGAATGCCGGCTGAGTGGTCTAGTTGGTTAAGCGTTTGATGCGAGACTGATAGGTCCTGGGCTCGAATTTCTCGGGGTGCGGGATCGTGGATGTGCACTGCTTAGGATTCCCACACTGCGACGAAACGGCCGTCCAGTGCTTCCAGATTTTCCATGATGGTCTAGCTTAAATTGACTCATTGATTTCAATCTGTGAAATTTGTAAAAATCCCCACAAACCCCTTCGGATATTAGTATTATTAATATTGTGATGAGTTATATACTTAGTTATTCGTGTTACGTGTCGTGGAGGAGCATAGGCTTCCGCCCACTCGCATTCTCTATCCAACTCTTTTCTGGGCAATCTTTTCCAGCTGTCATTCATCTTTTTCATATTTACTTCTATTTCTTGACGTAATATGTTTCTTGGACTTTGTCATTTTCGTTTCCCTTCAGGATTCCAAGTGATCATTTGCGTTGTGATTCAGTTCGATGGTTTCCATAATGTATGTCTTATCCACTTCCAATGTCTTTTTTTACATTTCTCCTTCAGATGGAATCTGGTTTGTTCTCTTCCACTGAAGGCTGTTGCTGATGTTATTCGGCCAATGGATGTTGAATATCTTGCGTAGACAAGTATTTATACATAATTGCACCTTCTTGATGATGGTTGTAGTAGTTGTCAAAGTTTCATCTCCGTACAGTAGAACTGTTTTTAATTCCATATGTTCTTTAATTGTAGGAATGCAACTCTTGGTTTGACAATCCTTGCGTTTATATCTGCATCTGATTCTCTTTGTTCTTCGATGATCCTTCCCAGGTAAGTGAAGGATCTTACATCTTCCAGAGTTCTACCATGAAGTGTGATTGGAATCAATTATATAACTGATGAACTATTAATGTTATAACATGTATTGTGAAAAGTTAATACTTCATCATATGACCAATAAACATCCATAATAATTATAAATAGAAGAGAAAATCCAATTGCATTCATGATAGTTTACAAGGATGTAGACTTAGACAAATTGTCAGTAATGTTTTTTGAATCATTTTACTTCATCATAAAAGTAGGAAACTAAAAATCAAATTATTACGTCTTACGAATAATGAGATGAGAAGAATGAACAAGGCCCAGGACAGAGTGGGTTGGAGAACGCTGATCGGCGGCCTATACTCCATTAGGAATAACAGGCGTAAGTAAGTAAGTAAGTAATAATGCCAATAGTATATATCAGTGATGTTTATATTGACTTTAATTTTTAACTGGTTAGTGTACTAATGATACTTGTTGTTTTTGTTGATATTCAAGAGTATAATTCATTAGTTTCTGTTAAAATACATTTGAAACAGATCATCTCCATACAATATTGTGTCACAAGTTTGAGTATATTTGATATAAAGCTATTAGTGAAGTACAACATTTCGTCTTATTACAGATTCGTTAGATAGTTATATCTGCATTTCAGTTTTATGTTGACTTTAACATATCACTTCTGTAGTTTTCATTTCAAAAGATAAGAATATTCAACAAATATGAATAAAATGAGTATCATGATCTTATATATGATTAGCTAATTGCTTTATTCTAGATTTTTGATGTAATAATAACCTTTAAAGATTAAGCATTCTTGTGCGAAGTTGAAGACTCTAGGTTCGAAGCTCGCCAGTGGTATTGTGGATACACATTTCTGACGAATTTCACAATTAGATGAAACAGCCATCTACTGTTTCTAGGTTTCCAATATTGGTATAATATCAATTGGTTCATGATCTCATCCAAAAATATAGTAATCTCCACAACCCCTCTACTGATAATTATCATGTACTGATTAGTCAGTAGCCATGACCAATGGATAGAGACAGGTATCTACTTCAGTACAATAGAAGATGATCGCGGAAATTCGTCGACTAGTTGAAGTTAAACAATAACAGCGTTGGATACTGGCTTAGTGGTCTTATAGCGACTCATGTGCAAATGAGTTTTGTATCATCTAACGCAGTTAAGCCCTTTTGCTAACTCATTTATTTAGCGGACAAAGTCATCCGTACTATAACAATTTATTGTACCCTTATTATTTTGTGCTTGTATGAAATACGTATGCTTGAATATTGCTTACGGCCTACGCATTTATTCACTCTGCTAGTCTTACTACTAATCGCTTATTTGATTCGATTACTCATTCATTTCACATGCTATATATATGTCCATGTTATTCATATTCAACACTCACTCACTCACACACTCACGTCTCGCTCTTGCTATGGCTCTCGCTGGCTTGCTTGCCTTTCGGCACAACTCTTCTATGCTTGTTTAACGTATCTGTACATTTGGATATATGTGTGTGGTCTCGTAATAAACGTAATCAACACTTTGTATTTGCCTTCTGAATAATAAACCGTTGAGGCGTTATATAGAACAGTTATCAAGACGAACTGTATACGAAGTTTAAAGATTATATCGAATACCGACCACCACAGTCTAAAGGTTAAATGTTCGCGCATGAAACTGAAGGCCTTAGGTTCAAATCCTGTGAGTGAGATCATGGATACACACTACTGAGTAATCTCATAATAAGATGAAATAGTCATCTAATGATTCTAGGTTTTCAATATTAGTCTAACATCAATGGATTCATCTACTCAATCTTATACTGATATATTAATCTAATGTAATTGATAACTATTATTAGCTCTCTCTCTACATATACATATATATATATATATATATATATGTATACACTATGAAAATTGCTCAGGACAGGGTTGGATGGAGAACGCTGGTGAGCGGCCTATGCTCCTTCACGAGGAGTAACAGGCGTAATTAAGTAAAGTAAATACACTATGAAAAGGCTTAATAAATGAATACATGTAACTTACTTTATCTTTGATCAAGAAAATATCGTTGAAAAAAAGAGAAAATCTCCCTCTATCTCTCTCTCTGTCTCTCTCTCTGAGAGGTTTTGGTTTGTTTTTTTCTCTCAAAAATAAATTTATTACTGAAATAAAATTACTTAAATAGATTAATTTATATAAATGAGAAAATATCCATCTATATGTAAACATGTACTTTTAATGAAGTGAAATTATTGGTTACTATAAGGTATTATTATATTGTTACTTTATGGGTACCATTACTATTACTATCCTTACTATTATTACTATCATTACTATTAGTAGTAGTATTATTATTTATTCATGTTCATTATTGTTTTAAGATGAAAATGAATAGAATAATGTAAAATTAAAACAACAACAGCAACAACAACAGCACAGCAACAACAAAAGACTTTTATTGTTTTATTGACAATTGAATAAATCAATATTTTTGAGGTTACTAATCAGTCATTGTTTATTATTTCATTTATTTATTATGAAAATTGTTGCTATAAACATTTATATTATTATGTATCTCTATGTAGTATACTTAAATAATAACAGTGAAATGGTCTTCTTTTGTTGTTGTTGTTGGTGGTGGTGGTGGTGGTGGTGATGGTGCTGGTGGTGGTGTTGTTCATTATCAGTAAGATTGAAAGAATATTTTAAATAAAGAAATTGTAATTTACTTGATGTTGCTATACTTATATCTTTCCTATTGTTATTTAGAACTTTAATTGATCAATCATTCAATGACATATGTAGTATTCTGTGATATCAGGCAATATCAAGGCAGTTTGTACAGGATGTATATATTGTCAATAAGAGATTGATCAATGGAAGTTCTAAATAATAATAGAGAAGATATAAGTATAGCAACAATACTAAGTGAATTTAAAACTTCATCCTATTGCAGAAGCAGGTGGTTATTAGGACTCAATAATTAATTGGATAATGGGATGGTGTTTGAAGTGAACGATACTGGGTTCGAGTTCTAGAGTGAACATCAACTCTGAGATGTATGTAGATCCAGTTGATATGTCACAAATAGAATGAAACGCGTATTCTGAATTTCACTGCTAGCCGCTATTCATCTTTACTTATAAAGAAATTCTAATTTCTTATTTCTTTCACAACTGGTCATAAACAAAATGTTCCATAAAAGGAAAATAATAGACAAATCTAACAAGGAAAATGATAAATAAGTAGACCTTGGATCTGTTTACTTATTATTTATTTATTAGTAGTAGTAGTAATGGCTATATTCAATATTATATTTTTGGTAAAGCATATAATTCTTAGTACAAAGTATTTCAACAAGTTTCCTTTTTCTTATTACTCGATGCATCCTGACGAAAACATGTTAAGTGATGCTATTCATGTCAACATAGAACTGCGTCTACAAATCAAGTTATATCGATTGTGATGCCTTTCTATATGGGAGAGTCATCTCACAAAATCCTGACTCGTACTAAAGAATATATTAGGTACACAAAGGAGTCACCTAATAATCCCGTAGAACTGGATTGACTTTAAATTATATCAGCAATAGTAGTTCACGCTATTTACAACGATCACCGAATGGAAGTCAAAAATATCAAAATATTACAAAAAGACTTTTCCAATTACAATGAAAGGAGAGTTCCATATAATACTTAATCCTACTGCTCTCAATAGAAAGGAAGGTCATAACATACATCCTACTTGGTCTATCTATTCTAGCCACCTTGCTTGATACCAGTGGAGTTCAACCAGGTCTGTTGTGAGATAGTAACTCACTGAAGACAATGGTGTACGGTGGCGCAACTTCGTGGATTGGTTGAAGTTAAATATTAACACCATTGGATGCCGGCTCAGTGGTCTAGTTGGTTAAGCGCTTGATGCGAGACTGATAGGTCCTGGGCTCGAATTTCTCGGGGTGTGGGATCGTGGATGTGCACTGCTTAGGATTCCCATACTGCGACGAAACGGCCGTCCAGTGCTTCCAGATTTTCCATGATGGTCTAGCTTAAATTGACTCATGATTTCAATCTGTGAAATTTGTAAAAATCTCCACAAAACTCATTCTGATATTATTTTACAAATTAAACTCTATCGTTTCTCACCAAAAAGGTCACACATTTTTTTTTCATTTTTAACAGTGCACACTTACATATACACAAATTTTACATTTGTGTCGCTTATGAATCACCATGATCGAAATGACATGACATTGATTTATTCAGACTTGTGTTTTTGATTGACAACATGATATTCGTCTTGTTCCAGTTGTACTATATAAACTTGAATTAATTTGTATTTGATTATTTATTTATTATTCTCTGAAGAAGTGATCTACACTAAATCACGAAACATCAGAAAATCTAATTTTGTCTACTCATTGGGATAATGACAATTATATTATTTATGTAGATTGATTGATCTTCACAATTAGAAGTTAGCAGTTCAGTCCATTGACATCTAAATAATGTACATTCATTTCGATGTATATTGCAAGCAACCACGATGTCTCTGATTGGACTCTTTTGTAACTTGTACAACGAAAGATTGTATACTTATTACAAATCTACCTGAATAGATTATGCAATTAATAGACATAATGATATATTAAAAACAAACAAGAAAACAGATAACTTGTTGAAATATCTAAATATCAAGAACAGGTACCGTAGATATTCAAGCAGGCCGTTGTTTTTTTTCAACACTATAGTAAGTACATCTCATGAATATAAAATAAGAAATCAGAAATGATTATTTCAATTTTAATATCAACAATGGAACGGTGGGTAGCTTTGAAAAGGTCGGACGTGGTGGAGAAGATTTGTAGCTCAGGTGGATGATTTTGGTGGTGTTTTGTTCTCTGAGCTGGATGGTTTGGTCGTGGAGCTTTCATCGTTCTTCTGAACGACATCATCAGCACAAACTTCAGATAGAAGTGAAGTGTTCGAATTTCTGCACATGTATTTCACAGCTTGTTCTGTGCACCTCGATGTTGATTGGTTCTTGTTGACCTTAAATTTATCATTGTTTACTTCTTTGTTTTGGTTGTGTCTCCCATTGTGTTGATTCTTGTTCTTATATATATGCATGATTTTCCTGATTGGTTGATAAATTGGATTGATTTCAATATGTTTGTTGATTGCTGATTGACCTGAGTGCCAGACTTATAAAAATTCTCTGGTGTTTTTGGAGTTTCCTCTGTCTAAGATTTCTACATTTTCCCAATCGAATGAGTGTCCGTAGTTATCCACGTGTATTGATATAAGTGAAGAGATATCATGGCGTTTGACTGCTAATTGATGTTCATGTGGGCGTAGGTGGAGAGGGCGTCCGTTTTGTCCGATGTAGTGTTTGTCGCAGTTGGTACAATTTATTTTGTAGATGATGTTTGATTTGTTTTCCTTTGTTATTACATCTTTTGGTTTGCATAGGATTGATTGTAATGATTTTGTTGGTTTGTGTGCCACACCTATCCCGAAGGTTTTCAGCAGTCTCGTTGTGGTTTCTGATATTCCTTGTATGTACGGTAGGGTGCTCCTTTTGTTGATTTTTGTGCTTGATTTGGGTTCTGATGCTGTGTGCCGTTGGTGCTTTTTGATGAAGTTGATTGGGTAGCCGTTCTTTTGAAATATGTCCTTCAGGTATTTCTCTTCATTTTTTTCGTGCTGCCAGTGTGTTGCAGTGTGTCTTCGCCCTCTTGAACAATGTGTGTACGCAGTTGATTTTGTGAGCTCTTGGGTTGTTGCTGTTGTAATTGAGGATTTGATCTGTATGGGTTGGTTTTCTATATACTTGAGTTTCCAGTTTTCCTGTATCGGTTCTAGTGATCAATATATCCAATAATGCTATTTGGTTGTTTGACTCCTGTTCCATTGTAAACCTGATGTCGTTGAAAACGTTGTTGATCAGTTTGTATGTGTTTTCCAGTTCATCCTTTTTGACGATGACAAAGGTGTCGTCTACGTAGCGAATCCAAATTTTTGGCTTGATCACTGGTAATATCGTGGCTTCTAGTCTTTGCATCACTGCTTCTGCGATCAGTCCTGATATTGGTGATCCCATTGGTGTCCCTTTTGTTTGTTCGTAGATTTTGTTGTTGAATTGAAAATATGTTGTTAGGCATAAATCGATGAGTTCCAGTAGACTTTTAATTTGAAGCGTCTGACGTTTTTTCCGTGTCAAGTACATTTCATAAAACAAAATTGAAATATGTGCTGATATTTAATTTTTGAGTTTTAAAACCACAAACATACAAAGAGATATGAAAACTATTCACATGCTTAGTAACAACTGATTATCAGTTTAACGTTGAATTTTGACTCCGAGTAGATAATGAGTGATGAATGACAGTTCCTTGTATATATTCATGTTGATTAGATTGGAAGACAGATATCAGTATGACGAAAATCTTATAGCTTTCTGGTTATATATAATATTTGAAAGTATTTGAATTGTAGTATGAACTAAGAATCCCCGAAATAACGCAATTGAACCAAGAAGTACGACACAAGCACAAGCGAATGTATTGTATTTAGAATTTGAAATCAAGCATTCAACAAGTACAAAAGAATCATTAGTTCATTCAAACACCACATTATAACAACTATCTCGATAATGTAATAAGAAGACGAAGATTATCAGAACTATCCTATAACCAATTTCGATTATGCTTAATTTTGGTTGGGCCATTTTGTTCATTTAACAGACAATGTTATTTGAATAATAACAATTCGCCATGGTCCACCAGGGTTCTTGGTACCTTTGTGGTTGCGCCACAGGATTGAGCTGTACTATTCAGATTGTAGCATTAAAGCCTGTACAGTGTCTGGTTCTTCTGCTAAACGGGGTTGAGCTGTACTATTTGGGTTTTTACGTGAAAGTCCGGATGGTGTCTGGTTCTCCTGAAAACCAATGTAAAATTACCCTGGCCCACAAGGGTATATTATATAACTGTGAACTGTGAACAATTCGTCTATTTCTTTGTACCGTTATGATCACTAGAGCACATAACATACTCGTGTTAAAATATTGGTCGCTTTTATATATATCACTCGATGATTCATCCTCCTTCCCAGGTATATATGTACTCAAATCTTATTATTAGTTTGCTTTGCCTTTCTGTGCCCTTATGAAATTCGACTATAAATTTGCCTATGTAATTGCTAGCATATACATATTCCGCTCTCTGCTACAAATTCGCTCGATGTACTTATAGCTATGTGATCTGCGCCATCCTCTAATAAACTGTAGTTGGCGCTTGTTACTGCTTTCTGATTACAAACACTATTGAGATTTATATCATAGCGGTTACTGAGGTGATTGATTGACGACACAAAGCCACTACATAGTGTTATCAACTGAAACTAAGAAATATTACTATAAGTAAGCAACTTGTCATGTGAACACAAAATTCCAAATAAATATTTAATTGCAACTGCATATCAATACGAAAACCAAGTCTAGAATTTCTTGTCGATTAGCATCAACGATCAAATATAAAAATAGGTATATATGTGTTAGATTTCATCTTTAGCTAGATTTACTATTTTGTATGTATGTTGAAAATCAGGTGTCTTTGAAAATTTAAGATATGTTACTAGCTAAGATGTTGGTTGGAGGTAGTCAACAGGAAATCCCAATGATCGATCAATTGTAAATACATCTCAGTCTCACAGGAGGTCAGTCGCGGCCCGATAACTTAATGGCAACGTCTCTGACTGTGAAACATAGTAACACGGGATCGAATCCATTAGGGAGCATCAGTTCTCTCAAGATGACAGGTATACTTTGGTGACGAGTGTCAAGTAGCATGAAACCTAGGTCCAGAGTTTCCTGTTGACTACCTCCAACCACTATCTTATCTCAACTTAGTGCACCCAATATCACCTAGACTGGTGGACACATTGCAACTGAGTCGACAGGATTCGATCTATACTAAGAAGGACTTGACGTACATGGCATTGATCATCACTCAGTGATCAATCAATTGTAAATATGTTACTAGCATATTTCACTCATTACTTATTGCATAATCTACATTTTAAAAGTTTGAATATAATGAATAATTCAATTACTTACAAGCAGTTAAACACAGAATAACACATCTGAAGCATATTTAACTATGTATTCAATGACAACATTTTCATTGGAACATTTCGAACTTGATGATCTTCGTTATGGTGACGAAGTTCAATTCTATTATACAAGGATATATTTCATGTGGAATATGGATTTTTGAAATATTACACATTGTTGGCACTAAATAATGAGAATCTAATGGGGTGAATCGAATTGGCCTTATTTTATCTAAATCATTGGTATTACATTGTAAAACATCTGAATGAATGAATAAATATCCAAGACATCACAATTCTACTTACTGCGGTGTTTTTAATAAGTCTGCATTTTTTTTATGATCTCTTCCGCCTAGTAGTGATCATTCTTTTGAATTCAGGTCGATGCACACAAGAACCGAGTTGTATTCTTTCTCTTGAAAAAGCCATGACAGTTATAACAAATCATTGTTGCAAGGCCCAACTTTCCTTTGATTTTTTTCAAATATTACTTGGATAGATGATGTCACTAATATCAGATATCTTGTAGAGGCTGATACTATATCAAACCCACATAGGTTATTCTACTTTTTAGACAAACCAATTTATCAATTCTACTCAAACCATGTTTTGACCTCGTCAACGATTCATTTATCAACGTTGACTGTTTTTATGTAAACGTATGCGTGTACATTTCTTATCTTACTCATCTCACGTCCATAACTTATTTTTTTTCTGACTACAAAGATCAATTAACGCTTAATTAAATCGAATTGGCTCACTCGCCTACAGCATCATGCGGCACTTTGATTTGCTTCGCTTTCCAATCAACGATTAAACGGAATATACACACTCAATAATCCACCCTCGTATTTGATTCATTTAATTCTGTTATTCACCAACGTGGTTTAAGTCGATGATAATATACGAGGATTGACGACATGTGTAAGTCCATAACGATAATCACACGATCTATCTGGGTTCAAATCTACCGGCCACTGAAACCTATACAAATTAGTATTCGCTTTAGTTTCGTGATATTGTTGGTTAGAATTGTACTTCTATAGTATGATGCCATAATTGTAATATTGTACTCATCATGTATCGTACAATAGTTGTGCTTTTCAGTTTTCTGAATTAAATGATTAATAGAACTGTTTGGATGCTATTAAATTCCTTTGGGGATTTCATATATAGATTTGGTTCCTATTAGAAATTCTAAAAGATCAACAATGTTATCAACTAAAGAATATGATGAATTCATTTTATTTCTTCAACTTCTTCGTTACTTACATGCAAGTTGATCAGTTTGATCATTTCGAATTGTTAACAAAACTTTGAACTTGACGAAATATTCTATCAAGTGACTAATAAATTACTTTCTCTAAGTAACTGTAAGTCTATCTTATACAGTGAAAAGTTAATATCGAGAAGATTCGATTCTAAAGATGAGGTTGTATTGAAGTAATAAGACAAAATATGTACTTTAATATTTATTGGAATTATTCAAAACAGTATAGACTTTTTTATTTGAAGGTGAAGCTATTTAATGAAACATGAAGAAATCTAACAGAATCTATTCTGTTGACAATTGCAAGTTGACTATCACTATTAATAAACTATTTCATTTGTTACAAAATAAAGAGTCTTCTGACCACTCTAAGCAACAATGCAAGCATGTTCGGGATGCGATTCTCCCCCTCGAAATGCAAAATGTTGCTTCAGGATTGGGTTACATCGACACCCGAACTAGTGATAGGGAGTGAAGTAGTTGAGTGTGTCGACCGCTTCATTTATCTTGGAAGTCTCATCAGCCCTTGTGGTCTGGTGTGTGACGAAATCTCAGCACGGATACAGAAGGCTCGACTAGCTTTTGCCAACTTGCGTCATTTATGGCGTAGGCGAGATATCCGTCTATCAACCAAAGGACGGGTTTACTGCGCAGCAGTTCGTTCCGTCCTACTTTATGGCAGTGAAACATGGCCGGTAAGAGTAGAGGATATCCGTAGGTTACTAGTATTCGATCATAGGTGTCTTCGAAACATTGCTCGTATATCATGGGACCATCGAGTAAGTAACACAGTTGTTAGGAAACGGGTACTAGGTAAGGATAGCAAATCAATTGATGAAGTAGTGAAACTTCATCAGTTGAGGTGGCTGGGACACGTGTTACGTATGCCCAACGACCGACTGCCTCGACGTGCTATGTTCAGTGGTATAGGAGTAGGTTGGAAGAAAGCTAGGGGCGGCCAAACCAAAGCATGGCACAAGTCCATGAAGTCACTGACAAGTGAACTGAGTCATGTTGGTAGGTGTAGACTACCTGGTTGGGGACCGCGAGATGACATCAACCGATGGTTAGAGACCCTGAATGACATGGCTCAAAATCGTTTGCAATGGCGCAGGTGCATCCACTCTCTGTAATCTCCCAAACTCTAATCTTCTGAATTCTTCATGTCCCTTTTTTCCTCTTTCCAAATTTATTTCACTGGATTATACTCTTTAAATAACATCTCCAAACCCTAATCTTCCCGATTACTGCTTATATTCTTGCTACCTCTACCACTACGGAATTTGAATCAACCACTGCATCTCTGTGCTTATGTGGTGTGGCAACTCGAACTGATGTACGTACGTACGAAGTTCTACGTTGTTACTGACTGACTGACTGACATTCACTATGTCACGCAACTACTATTTATGTATGTGTATTCATTTTTTTTGTTTATCTACTTTGCAGAAGTAACTTCGTAGAGGGAAGGTAGTTATTTTTATTTATTGAAGCATATAAACATTGATACAAGAAGGCACCAAATAGATATGCACTACATAAATCATTCGATTTATGTGAGGGCTAGGATACTTCCCGGGTGCCCAAACCAAAGCAGGTGGTTTCCTTAGGTCACACCCAGAGCCTTCGACTTAAAGATCTAATCCACAAGGTAGTGGAGTAATGTTAGGTGATGCAGTCTCATGGTAATTGGTGACCAACGATTGGTTCATATGCCATTTGTTCCTTCAAGATACTGAAGCCCATGTAATTAGAACTTTCTTAACAAAAACTACAAACATGTGAATGTGTGAAGGCACTTTAAGAGAAAGAATGAACTTTCTTAATCCTCGACCATATCACGGAATTCAGTGATGAAACATAGTAACGATGATGATAATAATAATAACATAGAAACATTAATTTTATTGCAAAACGAGTAGTTGAATAGGTAGTTTACATGAATGATAATAATCATAATCAAAATAGAAATTTTCTTTACAACTAAGTTCAAATTCAAATGAAAGACAATTTAGAATTAAATTTTACATAGAATGTTTGTTCAATACTGTTTTTCTTTTAAGGGTATCTCCCATTAATCTACCACTACTACTAATACTACTACTCATACTACTTAATACCATTATGAACCAATAGCAGAGAGAACAATCTGAAATAAACTATATCGCTTAAAATTCTATTAATTAACAATTAAAAGCCATCAACTCCAGCTAGACAACGTATTTTTTCATAGGTTACCCAGAATGTTAAAGACCAAGGTGCCTATAAATTAAATTAGAAATAAAAAAAATTAGGAATTAAAATTGTAATAAGAAACAGAATTAGAACAATGTACAATATACCTATATATATGAAAATCATACACTGAATACATCATTCGCATATCTTTGCGTTGTCCTTTAGACACTCGATTATGCCTCTAACTCTGTTGTCGTTACAATCGCTCTCAGATTTCTTTCATGTTCTCTTCATCGCGATCTTCTTTTACCAGCGGTTCCATTTCCGACTGGTGCTTACTTACTTACTTACTTACTTACTTACGCCTGTTACTCCCAATGGAGCATGGGCCACTGACCAGCATTCTCCAACCCGCTCTGTCCTGAGGCTTCTTTTCTAATTCCATCCAATTCTTGTTCATTTTTCTCATGTCTATCTCCATTTCCCGGCGTAATGTGTTCTTTGGTCTTTCTCTTCTCTTCATTTGGCCTTGAGGATTCCATGTGAGGGCTTAGCTTGTGATGCAGTTGGGTGCTTTCCTCAATCTGTGTCCTATCCACTTCCAGCGCTTCTTCCTGATTTCTTCCTCCGCTGGGATCTGGTTTGTTCTCTCCCACAGTACGTTGTTGCTAATAGTGTCCGGCCAACGGATCTGAAGTATTTTGCGTAGACAACTGTTAATAAACACCTGTATTTTCTGGATGATGGCTTTCGTAGTTCTCCAGGTTTCTGCCTCATACAGTAGAACTGTCTTAACATTTGTATTGAAAATCCTGACTTTGGTGTTGGTTGACAGTTGCTTTGAGTTCCAGATGTTCTTCAGTTGTAAATATGCTGCTCTTGCTTTGCCGATCCGCGCCCACATATCTGCATCAGATCTACCGTGTTCATCAATGATGCTGCCCAAATACGTAAAGGTTTTTACATCTTCCAAATCTTCTCCGTCAATTGTGATTGGATTGGTGCATTCTGTGTTGTATCGGAGAATCCTGCTTTTCCCTTTGTGTATATTGAGACCTGTTGCTGCTGAGGCTGCTGCCACACTGTTCGTCTTCTCCTGTATCTGTGGTTGCGTTTGGGATAGAAGGGCCAGATCGTCTGCGAAGTCTAGATCATCCAACTGCATCTTAGATGTCCATTGTATCCCGCGCTTGCCTTCAAATGTTGACGTCTTTATGATCCAGTCGATCACCAGGAGAAAGAGAAAGGGTGAGAGTAAGCAACCTTGCCTAACACCGGTCTTCACCTCGAACGACTTTGTCAACTGTCCTCCATGCACGATTTTGCAGTGTAATCCATCATATGAACTCTGTGTGACATTGGCTATCTTCTGAGGCACGCCGTGCTGTCGAAGAAGTTTCCATAGTGTTGTTCTGTCCACGCTATCAAATGCCTTTTCGTAGTCAATGAAGTTGATGTAGAGTGATGAATTCCATTCAATCGATTGTTCCACAATGATCCGTAGAGTTGTGATTTCGTCTGTACACGATCTATCCTTACGGAATCCTGCCTGTTCGTCTCGAAGTTGGGTGTCTAAGCAGTTTTTCATCTTGTTTAACAATACCCTGTTGAAGACTTTTCCCGGTATTGAGAGAAGAGTGATGCCCCTGTAGTTATCACAGTTGCTGAGATCGCCTTTCTTCGGTATTTTGATCAGAAGTCCTTCTTTCCAGTCTGTTGGTACTTGTTCCTCATCCCAAATCTTATTGAAGAGAATGTGGAGTATCCTTGCAGTTGCCGTTACGTCTGCTTTTAGTGCCTCTGCTGGAATGTTGTCTGGTCCCGCTGCTTTGCCACTCTTGATTTGTCTGATGGTCATGCTGATTTCTTCAATTGTTGGTGGCCCAACATTGATTGGGAGGTTCCTGGGTGCTGCTTCGATGTTGGATGGGTTCAGTGGAGCTGGTCGATTCAAGAGTTCTTTGAAGTGTTCTACCCACCTGTCTTGTTGCTCTTCAATGTGTTTATATGCAGATTTAATCTAAGAGTTTATGAATTAATCCACAACGAGGTCGAGTGTTTTCCTATCATTACAAAGTATTCTCAAACACTGATTACATGATCTAACCCTAACACTATTAAATCTAGCACCTAATCTTAACACTCATAAATGATGATAAAAGTTGAGTACAAATTGTACTAAGGATACTTGTACTTCACGCATGTAAATGTTGAACGGTAGACAAGCGATAAAAAATGGAGAGAATGTATTACCGAACTTCAATGCTTTATTGTTATTCGGTAATACAGCGAATTACATAATAATACTGACCCAGAATTTTATAAGCATGAGATATAAGCAATTACGCAAAAGCATACATACAATCGCTCATACATGTATAAAAAAGGATCAAGGCGATACATCAGCAGTTGACAGGTGAAAATATGTGATATAATAATCTAAAAGATAAGAATAATTTGTTTATCCGCAAAGTTAGAATAAATCGTGTAAGCGCGTAGTAGTAATACACAGTGCTACAATGCCTAAATATTAATTCAACCCTGAAAAAAAAAGACTTTCCTATTTAAGAAACTGAATTAACAAATCAACACATACATGATCAAGTATAGTTATGCGAAAAATCGGTTCATTGATAAAAATAGAAATTCTCTCAAGACATAATGTGTTGAAAGAATTCAATCTTCGAATTTCGAATAGGAAGTCTGAAATTCATTCCATAATCTATTACAGTTTTTACAGTTTAGTACTATTATGGTGCGTGCTACTTATAGTGATGTAAGTAGTATATGACGCGAGTTAAAAATAAAATGTCTGGCAGCAGAAGATGGGGGAAGATCAAGAAAGGAAGAGCGGGAACACAATGCAATTTGTAAGAAAACGCATGAGTGCATGAGACAATGGATTGATGATTGCAACAGGAAGAGTCCGGTTTGCTATGACGGATTGATATTTTGCAAATTAACGTTTTACTATATGGTTTTTCTATTATACCAAGTAACTCTGTAATTTTGTACTAAATACAATCCGATTGTCCCCACCCGTGTTCTATTCACTACACTATTACTACTACTATTTACGATCATGATCATACACAATAAAAAATTCACTTTAAAGTCGAGTGTACAAAAGTATGTGCATGGCTGCACCGAAATATTCCCACTAAAGCAACCGAACAGTTTCAAATAAGTTGTATTTATCATTAACTCCGCATGTAGCTCTTATACGGCTACTGCCGTTCTCAAGACCGAGTAAAGGAGGGTTGGGCATGGGGTCAGCAACCAAACCCCATAAAAAAAATCTCCATAAAAACGCCAACCAGATCAAACAAACTAGACATCTTCAACTATGCACTGGGAGTTGAAGGATCTTCATTCAAAACAATTGTCACGCCTAGTGATGAAAGTCCAGATTCTTCGGCGGAACACATGAGGCCGATGCCTCACGAAATGTTTGGGCAACGTGGGAGACCTGGAAGACCAGTCAAATAGCAACACAAAGGAGGAGATACAACTTGACGCTGCTCAGAATCAGTGACACCCACTGAATCCAAGCTGAACAGAACATGATGGATTCGGGAGAGATGCTGCTGTACTCTGGTCACGAAGAGGGAAATGCTCTACATACTCATGGAGTTGCTCTGATACTGCCCAAAGAAACATGCAAAGCACTTATAAGATGGGAATCTCATGGACTCAGGATCATCAAAGCATTCTTAAAAAAAGAGAGAATCAAAATCAATGTGATCAAATGTTATGTAACCACCAACGGGGAACGGATCAAAGAAACGCTAACTTCAACGTGTCAGGATGTGCCAGGAGGCAGCAACAAGTATCATCATAAGGAATGGATCTTTACAGAAAACCTACACAAGATTCAAGAAATAAAAACAAGAAGGAGGAAAATAGGAAAAGACGTTGGAAGTGGATAGGGTAGACATTGAGGAAATCATCAAGTTGCAACATGAAGCAAGTGCCAACTTCGAATCATGAAGGGAAATGGTGAAAAGGAACGCCAAACAACACACTGCATCGGGAATTGGAAGCAGATATGAAAACGAATCATAGCAACTCGAAAGGTGTGAGTATGTGAATCTTATTATATTATTTGTATTTATCAACCATTAAATGAAACAGTGAGTAACTGTGAAAATTACTTCCTTTAATCATCAGAAAAATTCGATAAAAATAAAACGTCTTACCATGCGAGCCCATATCAAAAAGAAACCTTTGTACAAAGCAGAGAATCCCTCATTTTTAACAGTTTTACGAAAACAATCAATCACTCCGGCATATAATAGACCGCTTCCATTTATTGACGACGATGCTGTTGTACGTTGATTCATCATTCGTGTTTTTATCATATCAGCTGGTGTCCCAAGTACTGCCGCAACAAAACCAGACGTAATCGATGCACAAACATGAAGTAGCGTACCATCCTACATACAAAAAATAACAATTCAACACATAATTCCATTTACACTGGTCTCTTCTAGGCTTATGAGTTATAATTTTAGGCCTAGATTATATTTATTATGGGACATAACAGTAATACGTGATATCAGTAACACTGAGAAGTAGTAAACAAACGAGTGGCTCTTTTCTCATAAGCAATTTTATTTGTTCGTTATCATTTATGTGTAGCACAACTTTTAATTAATATAAAATATAAAGCAATTAGTCACTTTGATAAATTTCGATAATGTAATAAGATGAAGATGATCAGAACTATGTGATATATTAGCGCAACAATCTCATCACAAATGTACCTGTTTGGGTTTTTACGTGAAAGTCCGGATGGTGTCTGGTTCTCCTGAAAACCAATGTAAATTTACCCTGGCCCACAAGGGTATATTATATAACTGCGTATGTGGGGCTTAGAAATCAATGCTAGGAAGAGTGTACTAATGCACATCGGTCACGGTAATAGTTACCGTTACACTATTGAGGGTAAACCTCTTCCATGCGTTCAAGAGCATAAAAACTTAGGAGTAGTATTAAGTCATGATTTAAAAACAACTACGCATTGCAAAACAGCCGCTATCAAAGGTTTTCGTACGTTATGGTCACTTCGCCGAGCTTTCAAATCTTTTGACGAGGAAACTTTTCGAATTTTATATCCAATATTTGTTAGACCAGATTTAGAGTACTGTATCCAAGCAGCTAGCCCGTGTCTGGTAAAGGATACTGACTCCCTTGAGCGTGTCCAGCGTGTGGGAACGAAATTAGTGAAGGGTCTTTCTAGACTCCCTTACGATGAGCGTTTAAAACGCTTAAATCTTTTCCCCTTGTCGTATCATAGGACACGAGGTGACCTCATACTGGCATTTCGTATCTTTACTTATGATTTGGGTGTTAATATGTCCTATCTTTTTGCTCACTCCAGCACTAATAATCTCCGAGGTCATAGCAAGAAGGTTCATAAACCACGATCTAATAAACTTAAAGTGGGGTCTCGTTTTTCTCATCGAGTAGTCAATCATTGGAACGCCTTACCCGAACAAGTGGTATCAGCCCCATCAGTGAATACTTTCAAGGAGAAGCTGGACCTTCACTGGAAAGCAATGTGTCTGGATTAATACAGGTTTACCAACCTACTATCCTTATTACTGAAGACTGAAGACTGTTAAGAACATTTATATCTAAAAAAATAAAAGGTCAACTAGACTGGAAATGGGGTAAGAGGAGATAAGGATAATAACATCAGTAATAATAATAATAATGTGAACACAATTTGAAACTTAATCACTCTGGATAATAAGCTAATATTACCAGGGCAGGTCTAAGGAGAGCAAACTGTTTTGAATACACAAAGGAGGTTTGAATTTTCGTATGTCTAAGGTTTCAATAAACCTTAGTATACGCTCTTTTACACTTTTATACAACACCACAAAAGCCGAGTTAAGATCAGTCTTATGGCCTGTTTCGATTATATGTTTAAGAATAGAATAAAATAATTTGAAATACAAAGCTGTTCACTTTGGAGTTTTCAGTAAAATTGAATTCAAGATTATTAATAATTAGATATAAATCAGAAATCTTAATATTTGTAGGGAAGGATGATGGCCAGCAGTGGAATCCAAGACACACTTCGTCTTATCTGAGACTCGTTAGCAGTATCAATGCAATCTGCGCACGATGCGCATATACCAATAAGAGACTGATCAATTACAATCCTAAAAGTCAACGGGAAGATTCAAACGACTAATACAAAAGTGTTAATATTTGTGTCGTAAATACTTTATAACTCAATGCATTTTACATACTAATTAGAGCGTTTTAATATCGCCGATTAATTTGGATATTTCCTGGTGTAGGAGTAGTTTGGAAGAAAGCTAGGGGGTGGTAAAACTCAAATATAACATCAATTAATGAGATTACCGACTAGTGGATTAAACTAAGATGGTTGGTGTTGGCTATCTGGTTGAGGTTTATGTGAGTATCGAGACCAATGATTAATATTGGGTAACATGGATAAAAATCGGTTACGAAGGCGTACATGCATTCACCTCCGGCTCTCTCTTAAGTTCTGAGTTTTATAGCTCATTATTCCACAACTTTTTTCTCTCACATCTATGTGTCTAACAATTTTCCATAACACTTGAACTTCTACTTGATAATTTCATCACGTTGTGTTGATATGATGTCAACTTAAACCATGTGCCAGGATTTACGATGATTAGGACTGACTGAATGCATGTGTTGATACACGAAGGTTCTTCTTTGTATTGTAAAAGAGTGCAAAACTGTCCATCGTTGATGAACCACAAATTAGAGTACAATATCTATTAAACTGTCTAACAGATGAAGACTTCAAATATATTCTCCTAAACAAATAAAAAGATATAAATGGGTCTTCAACACAACTCACTTCTAATTGAAAACGCACGGCAAACCAACGCTTTGATGTGTCGTAAGTGGTAAGTTCACCCATATTCACAAGAGCTGCACGTTGAACACTAGGTAATCCTCCACGCCACAATCCAATAATTCCACCCTCGGAAATAATTTGTTTAGCTGTACGTGTAAAACTTAAGCGTCTGAAATTAAAACAAATGAAAATATTCCTGATTAAATTGATTATTTATACAATAATGTAATAGAATTAACTAAATATTCCGTAAAATAACAGCTGGGAAAGTATAAAAGACAGTTGCTTGATTCTGTCTTGTGGGAAAAACAACAGAAGCGAAGTACACACTACAGCGCACGAGTCTTAGGCGCCCGATAATTATTGAGGCTAGCACTTTAGACGCTATATTAGTCAAACTAATCCCTCTTTGGTTAACGCAGGATGATTTTGACCCCTTCTTATATATTGGAACAATCGGTGACTGCGAACAGTCAGATGGGATTACGTCCAACTCCCAGATTTAGGTTTAAAAACATTATTCAACCTAATCGCCAAAACTGGACCACCATCCTTAAAGACCTCTGAAGCCAATACATCTGGACCAGCTGCCCTTCCTCATTTCAGATTAGTCATAGCTTTTTGAACTTTAATGTCCCATTCAAACTGTTTAACAATGGTGGGTAGTTGTAGAGTAGCTGAAGGCCAGCTAAACTGCTCTCTAAAGTGTTCCGCCCATCGTTCCAAAGCTCTGGGCTGAGAGCAGATAAGTGTCGGCTTTTCCCGAGAGCGTCTCACCTACACTTGACTTCTTAATTCCAGTTTCTTTTATTAATCTGTAAAGCTGTCTGATGTTACCTACAGACGCCGCCTTTTCCATCTCTTTTGCTTTCGTTGCCCACCACTGCTCACGGTCGTTCCTTAGACTTTTGCTTAACCTAGATCTGATTTGTTGTCACTCTTCATCGTGTTCAGAGCCTGATGGGATGAGTTTACGGGAATCCATCAGTGCAATAAACCTAGAGGAAATCCATTGGTTCTTTGTAACCCTGTGGTTTAAATCACTGATATGTCACTGCTGTTTCCACAGCAGTTTGTATAGCTTTCCAAGCAACATCTGGGTCAACCTCGTTTTCAGAACTACCTAATTGTGACGTCAGTTGTTCCTGGAACCTGCTTTTGGTTTTCTCGCTACTCAATTCAATTTTAATGGGTTTTTTTACTGTGGCTCTTTTGCGTCCAGTGAGGCGCAAGCAGATGCGTACCCGTATCAGGGCGTGGTCGGAGTCCAAGCAGGTACTCCAGAATGAGCGACAGTCTTCTATCGAGCCTCCCCAACGATGACTGATGGCAATATGGCCTATTTGAGTCCACCGTTGGTTTGGTGCAGGGGGTCACCATGTTAGACGATGTCTCTCCTTATGCTTTAGATCAATGTTTGCTAAAAATAAACGATTGTCTGAGCACAGTTGCAGCAGACGATCACCATTATCTGTTCACTGAGCCAGAATACTAAAATACCCACCTAAATCTCTTACTGTTTGGTTTAGGTTACATACATGGGTATTAAAGTAACCTGCTACAAGTACTATGTCTAAGTGTTCAGCTTTCTGAGCTTCTTCAGAAAGCTTTCTATAAAATTCATCTTTCACATCATCCAGGCTACAGTCAGTGGAAGCGTAGGCAGAAACGACGAAAAGGCAACGACGTGTGTCCCTATCCTTCCGAGTTATTACGAAGACGTTCAGCCGAACAGCACATAGAAGACTGTTGATGAAGATCCATTCTAACATTGCTTGTTCTGCCCTCGTACTTAATCCAATGCCTACACCTGCCAGTCCGCGAGAACTAGCCATCGGGTCGCCAAATACACGAGGAGTATATCTCTTCGGCTTCCCATTTTGGTCAGGTCATGTCAGTGAGGTCAAGTGAATGACCACACTAGGATCCCGCATACGTGTTTCGGAGACTCGGCATACATCAATGGTACGAGATTGTTACTTATGCCCAACCACCGACTGCCTTGACGTGCGATGTTCAGTGGTGTAGGAGTAGGTTGGAAGAAAGCTAGGGGCGGCCAGACCAAAACATGGCACAAGTCCATGAAGTCACTGATAAGTGGACTGAGTCATGTTGGTAGGTGTAGACTACCTGGTTGGGGACCGCGAGATGATAGCAACCGATGGTTAGAGACCTTGAATGACATGGCTCAAAATCGTTTGCAATGGCGCAGGTGCATACACTCTTTGTGTTCTTCCAACTTCTAATCTCCTGATTCCTACTTGTCTTTCTTTTTCTCTTCCCAAATTTATTTCACTGTATTATACTCTTTAAATAACATCTCCAAACCCAAATCTTCCCGATTACTGCTTATACTCTTTACTACCTCCACCACTATGGGATTTGAATAGACAACTGCATCTCTGTGCTAATGTGGTACGGTAATTCGAACTGATGTACGTACGTACGAAGTTCTACGTTGTTACTGACTGACTGACTGACGAGATTCTAGAGTTTTAGCCAAGGAGGCCTGTTGGCCGATTGGACATAGGGTTCGTACGTTGAAGGTTCCAATGTGTAGTTTGGAGCGAGGTTTCAGTAGACCCGAGACAATATTTTGAGCACTAGTATCGTTGGCTATGGTGACACTTGAGAAGTAAGCCAAAAGAGGAAGTTTAGCGTTGAAAGTTGATGTGGGGGGAATAATAGGAATTGAAGAGGGAGATCGATTATGAATACAGTGATCTTGAGTGCTGTTAGAGGTATGAGGGTAGTCATCACTTCCCGGTTGCCCACACTGTAGAAGAGTTCTTCTGGAGGTACCTGAAAAAAAAATTGGATTAGAGGTGGTTTTAGTGACCTGAGAGAGTGACTGCAGTGCCCAAGGGACAACTTCTTGAGGCTGGTCATACATGACTTTTGTGTTAGCTCCGCTTCGTACTTGTTGAGACCTTACCACCGGAGACGGATATCCACGGGATGAGGTGAGGTGTGTATTTTTAAGGTCGACCTTTTCTAATCCTACCCTTTCTTTGTGGGAATGCAGCAACGCCGTTATGCTGGTTGTCTAGAGGAAACACCTTACAACTATCACACCTCTGTACAGTCGGCAGTACGACTTCACCCTTTGACCTTGGGTTTACCGCTTTTAGTCTTACCGCTCTTCAACCGACCTCTCTGGCATGATAGGATCTTGAGGAACGATTGTTCAAGCCAGGATAGATCGATTGGTTCATCACGATAGTCAAACCCGACCATCACGTCAAGGTAGCAGCAACGATCGGGAACTTTCTTTTACTGTACGGAATTATTGAATTAGCAGGTTCACGGTCAAAAAAATGTAAAGACTCAATAAGAAATCAGTTGTTCATAGCACAAATCAAACTGATTAAAATGTAACTGATTGATCACGGAATAGTGATCAATGTCACGTTTTTCAAGTCCTTCAGTGCTGACCACAATTCAATTCATCAGCTTGTAATGTGGTCACCGGTCTAAGTAACCCTAAATCCCGTGTAATATGTTGCGGTGTGACGTAGTCTGAGATACACAGGTGGGAAACCATGCAAGCGTACCTACAATCTTGAGGGGACTGATGCTCCCTATGAAATTCGAACCCGTGTCATCCAGTTTTGCAGTTTGGGGCGGCTAGAATTAAGGGACTAGACGGGTACATTGGGCCAACGAGAAATTGGCCAGATGATAACTGCATGGTATTAGCTAAGAAACAGTTTTTATTGCCAAGGGATGAGACATGCACGGTTTGGTCAATAGACTCCTCTTCAAATGTCAGTCTTTCACTTAAATAGCATGGTTGGGCTCGTTGTATAGGAAGATTGAGTATCACTATTAGTACTCGTACATCACAAATCGCAACACATACAAACATTATTCAATATTTAGTTAGTTGTAAATATCATTGACCAAACGGTTAGTCGTGACCTGAATAGCTTGATGATAACATTGAAGATAATAAATATGATACGAAAATATGACAGCAAACGTTTGCCTTAAAACATTGAAATCAAGCAATCTAGTGATAAAGGGAAGCTCCTAGTTATCGAATTCTAATGTGCTTAATCTCATGAAAGCCATCACAATTCAAGCTGAACCTGTGAAACTTACTTACTGATGACCAGTAGGCAATTCAGTTGGCTTAGAAGGTTTGTAATTATTCAGATGTTGTTCTGACATCCATCTGCGTTCTGTTTGCAACCGAACCTGAATGAAACAATAAAATTACTATTTTTAAATAACTTCTTCGTTTTATTAAAATTACAATTTTTGATAAATGATGAATTTTAGATATTTCCTAACAAAGATGTACCAATCTAAATTTAAACAAATTATAATAATGCGTTGATGAAAAGTACTATAAACGACCGACACAAGGTTTTCGACAATGAAAGTGATCACTTTGTGCAAACAACAAAACCTGCCCCGTGAATGTTAGCAGGATATAGATTGGATTAAAGCATGTTCCGTGCACGATTGTGTTAGGGCATGTTGACTAGCTATTTCTTAACTAATCAAAGGTAGCGACTACTTGGGGAAGACTCTAGAATCTAATGTGAAAATTATAAATATATTAACGTTTTTCTTATTGCGACTCTTACTTGCACCCAACCATCTTATTTGGAATATAATTATGTCTCTGTTCAACTATGTTCTGACTTGTTCTGAACTTGTCGAGTGAAGTAGTAGCTAAAAGTACTAAGCAATGAGTAACTGGGTCTTAAATAAAAAGAGAATTCATAACAAGAGTAGGTAAATTTATAGATGAACATCGATCTATCTTTCTATAGACTTATACATTCATCACAAATAAAATACGTTTCGAAGATGAGTACAAAAACCCAGACATAATTATTGATTTAGATTGTGGTTTTTCTCATGCTTAACATTATATTAATCCTCAGTAATTCTCCTTTTTGATCCTGTTTCGTTTTTTAGTTGATATCACTGCATTTAGACCTGCTTAAATATTTGGGCTTTAGTGAACAAGAACACGGGTGGGGACAATCGAATGTGTTTGACTCACACTTCATTGTTCTTGCATTTTCAGATAAATTGCATCCTGTTTCCATTCTTTACTGTTCGATCCTCTTTTCTCTCTGCTGCCAGATATTCTGTTCACGACTAACATCATATACTACTTCTATCTATATAAGTAGCACACACCACAGAGCCACTTGTTCCTGCCATCTGGATATTTCAAAAACTTATCTTTTGCTTGTTTGTTTTAACACATCATTATGCCTATTAGTCTCATAACCTATTCAGGTGCGTTTGTAAAACGATTACTACATTTCGTTGTACAACTTACAAAAGAGCCTAATCAAAGATATTGTGGTTGCTGGTAATATGCATCGAAAAGAATATACATTATTCCAATGTCGATTCATGGACTGCTAACATTTACCTGACAACCATTCAATATTTATCGTAAAGATCGATCAAGAAATAAGAAAAGGAAACTTGTTGAAATACTTTATGATGAGAATTTTATATTTTACCAAAAATATAATATTTAATAGTCACTAATAATGATAATAAAATAATAAAAATGTGAGGAATTAAACCGGAACACTTTTCAATGGACTTTGAGATTAGTTCGTTTGCTTGTAAAAGTATATTTTGAATCTGAATATGATGAATGTCGTGAAGCTGTATGATCATATACTCATATCTATACCATAAAATCTAAAATCTTTTTTATTTGTAAAAAGCAAACTAAATACAACATCAAACACACCATGTGATCAATAAAATGTTCGTCAAAAAAAGAACAAATTTTATGATTTACCTTAATTAGATCAATGGGACTTGCTAAGAACTGAGCAAAAGATCCAGCTATTACCCCAGTAAAAGCTGCTTGAATAACAAATTTCGAATTATTCTCATAAATTAGTTCAGTGTTCGTTTTTTCCATGGCAGATAGTTTCTGTTTTGGCATAACATGTGACTTATCTATGGCAAATAGATCATGATTTAGAAATACAAACCTGAGAAAGAATTCTTAGTTGATTTTACAGTGAAATGACTTGCAGGAGGTAAATGGAAAATATCTTGGCGAATAATTTCATAGATTGGCATCCTTGCTCCTGTATAAACTATGAGAAAATAATATACCATGTAAAAAACGAAACAAAACCCTCGAAGATAAAAAATTAGTATGTTAAATAACTTCTGATATTGCAACAGATGAATTGCAAAAATGGTAGTCAATAAGACTTCCAAGTGTAGTAGAAAGTGATTCATACCTACGGATTTTAAAGTAATCGGTATGCTGAGAACGCTCTGTTATGAGTATATCAGGAATTTCGCAGATCATGGTCAAAATACAAATTATACAAGGTCAGACATATTAGGTCACACAAAAAGCATATTATATATTCTCAGTAATCGAATATTTACCCTTAAACGGCATGTACTTTTTATTCGATATTTACCCTTATTTTCCAACTCACTCAGTAGCTCGTTTATATCGGAAGTACTGTCCTGTCTAGTTGATATCAAGCCTCTGAATGATCGGGTATCGAAACGCTAACAACGAATACAAAGTCTGATTCAGCTTTCCTTGGCCCATATGCCCCGTTCAAACTGACCTCCAACGTTCGCACATTAATGCGGAACGGTCAACAGATAGGTTTACTTGTCTTTGGAAAGCCCTGAAATCCAGGCTTGCTGAAGTTCGCAGACCCGTATTCAAAACTCTAGCGAGGGACTACAAATTCGCTATCCATATACAGTTCCTAAAAGCTTGTTTTGTGTGTGCTTTTATCTGGGGACCCTGAGATATTAGGGTTCCGTTTGGCTGGGGTTACTGTCGCGCCAGAGTAACCAACTGGATCCATATCAACAGTCGTTTTTGTGCTGTTAGACTAGAAGTCTCCATCAAAGTGCACACCTCGATTACTGGCAATTACAAATTTTATTTTCCTTGCTTTTAGAGAAAGACAATGTTATATTTCCTTGTTGTGTAAATCTTTAAGTCTGATCGTTTACTTATCAAGACTATTGTTTTAACTCTAATTTCGGTTAAAATATTAAAAGAAATATCGTTTTCACTAGTTTTCATCTGTACTCATTCCATTTAGTAGAATAGTTTAAAAAAAACCTGTAACTGATACCCGGTGGAGAGACGAATGCAGGTACGATGAGTGCAAAGAGTGGTACCACGAGTCTTTAAAAGGTGTAGTATTTTCGGCTGCGTATGGTTGTGGAAGTATTATTGCTCGGATGTAATCGGTTTGTCATCAAAAGCTATTACAATGGTGAAAGTGGCTAAAAATCGAAAGTAACATTTTCGGCCATGGGGAGGAATAAAACGATATTTAACCCGTCGATACACAAATCGATGGACAATCGTTTTAAGAAAGTTCGATGCTGACTGTCTCTTCAAGGTCGAGTAGATAAAAGGCTGATTTCAGAGGTTTGGCAAAAACAAAACCCTAAGAAAGCTAACTTTAAACGTGCTTCTTTAGTGCTTCGTTGTCTTAACAACAACAACAGGCAGGAGACATAGCAAACCCAGTTGGCAAGTCAAGCCTATCTGTATCAGAGAAAATCACAAACAATAGGTCTCATAGACCCAACACATCAATAAACCAACAGTATCTGAAATTGGATGGATACAAGTGAAAAATAGAAAAAGAAACAGCCTGGTATCATAAAGGAAAACTAGGTTCCCTTAACTGTAGTTGAAAAACGAAAATTTGATCATTGCGAAAAGTCGGTTATATTCAACAGAGTCGAGCCTGCATGTTGTTTTAGGAATAACGCGGGCCTATTTAAAGATCTACTTAATGAAATAAAACCCCAAGAGATCACATGAGTCATTCTCCTAAAAGTTTATAGACAAAGGAAACAGTTGACAGACTCGAGAGTAAATCAAACTGTTACTTAAAGTGGTACATAAATCTACAAATAATAGATCTAAAAATGAGAAGTGCACATGAACTAAAAAGATCAGGTGTATTTGTATCGCTGATGGTATAAAAAAGGCAGCTGGGAAAAAGCTGAATTTGCAACTACAAGACGGAGAAAAGGATCTCACGATGGTACGTTTTTTAGAGTAATGAGGCTTCTGAAGCGAATGATGTCGAAGCCACTTCTAGTGTAGCATTAAGCCACTTAAATGTTCATCGGACTGGATCATGAAGAACTCGACATCTGAGAGAAAACATGGAATAGCAATGGACAGCTCAGAATCAATTAGACGATTTGGACTTCGCAGATGACCTAGCCCTCTTATCGCATACACACGAACAAATGCAGATAAAAACAGCCAGTGTAGCAGCAGTCTCTGCATCAGTAGGCCTCAGCATACACAAGGGGAAAACCAAGGTCCTCAAATTCAAAGCGGAGAACAGCAATCCAATCACACTTGATGGCGAAACTCTGGAAGATGTAGAATCCTTCACATATCTGGAAAGCATCGTCGATGAACAAGGAGGTTCAGATGCAGACGTAAAGGCGAAGATTGGCAAAGCAAGGACAGCATTCCTACAATTGAAGAACATATGGAACTCAAAACAACTTTCAACCAATATCAAAGTGAGAATCTTCGATACGAACGTCAAGGCAGTTCTGCTGTGCGGAGTTGAAACTTGGGGAACTGCAACAACCACCATCAAGAAGGTATAAGTATTTATAAATGGTTGTCTATGCAAGATACTCAACATCCATTGGCCGGATACCATCAGCAACAGCCTTCTGTGGGAGAGAACAAACCAGCTTCCAGCTGAAGAGGAAATTAGGAAAAGACGATGGAAATGGATAGGACATACATTACGCAAATCATCAAACTGCATAACGAGGCAAGTCCTAACTTGGAATCGTGAAGGGAAGCGGAAAAGTGGAAGGCCAAAGAACACATTACGTCGGGAAATAGAAGCAGATATGAAAAAGATTAATAACAACTGGAAGGAGCTAGAAAGGACTGCCCAGGACAGGGTTGGATGGAGAATGCTGGTGAGCGGCCTATGCTCCTTCACGAGGAGCAACAGGAGTAAGTAAGTAAGTCGGTTACTATGTTAAGCCCATATACCTTATTCCAGCTTTCGGACAGCCCTATCTATTCATTCTACTTGAGTCACATTTTGACCTTGTTAATTAGCCGCTTATCAATCTTGACTGTTTTCATATGATCGCATATGTGCGTGTACATTTCTTATCCTATTCATCACATGTCTGTAACTTATTTTTGTGTGACTATAAATACTGATGAACGCTTGACTAAATGGGAGTTCGCTTACCCGCCAAAAGTCCATTCTCGTTATTTGACTTATTTAATTCCGTTATTGACTAACGCGATTTAAGTCGATGATTATATACGAGGAGAGACAACGTATACATTTCGACAACAATCATTCATACGATCAAATTGGAGTCAGATACCGGGCCATTAAAATACAAACGCCTTAAGTTTGCCTAACGTGTGATCTGAGCTAGGTGTACAGACAGACTCTTGTATACCACCTTACCCAGTCTGTGCGCCGCACAAATAAGGAAATGAAATCGTGAAGCGATGAAGGACGAGTACAACGAGAAGAGAATAAATGAATTAAAATAAGTGAATAGGAGCAGTATGCAATCGATGAAACAGTCCATTCGTTAATACAACCAAGAATTGTTACAGCTAAGTGAGTTTTATTTTTAAGAATGTAAAACAATACTATAGCATAACTGCCATTGGCTTTAATTTATTTTCCTATTAATTATTTGAATCTTTCCATTGATGTTTAGGGCTGCAATCGATCAGTGGCAATCTGGACTCAGTAACTTATTGGATAACGCGGTTGCGTTTGAAGAGAACGGAATTGGGTTGGAGTGCCGAAGTGAACATCAACTCTATGATGTAGGTACATCCGGCTGACGAGCCCAAAATGGGGCAAAACGAGAGTCCTGGACTCCAAAATTAACTTTCATTATAGCGATATCGGCTATGTTCTGAGTTATCTCTGAAAACGACGAAAGCCACAAATTGCGACGTTTTCAAGAAATCAACCAAGATGTAAAGGATAGAGATACAAAATTCATTACATAATGCTGCAAGATATCATAAAATAACTCCGCTTGCAGCACTTTCACGGCTACTGCAGTTCTCAAGACCGAGTAAAGGAGGGTTGGGCATGGGGTCAGCAACTAAATCCCATAAAAAACAATCTCCATAAAAACGCCAGCCAGATCAAATAAATTAGACATCTTCAACTATGCACTGGGAGTAGAAGGATCTCCATTCAGAACAATTGTCACGCCTAGTGATGAAAGTCCAGATTCTTCGGCGGAACACATGAGGCCGACGCCCCTTCTAACAACAACACAAACAATTAATATAGGTACACGAAATGTTTAGACAATTAGAGAGACCTGAAAGACCAGTCAAATAGCAACAGAAATGAGGAGATACAACTTGACGTTGCTCAGAATCAGTGACACCCACTGGATCCAAGCTGGACAGAACATGATTGGCAGCGAAACATGGCCATTAAGAGTAGAAGATACTCGTAAGCTACTAGTATTTGACCACAGATGCCTCAGAAATATTGCTGGCGTCAGCTGGGATCACCGGATAAGTAATAGTGAGGTTAGATGCAGGGTATTGGGGAATGATGGTAAATCAGTTGATGAGGTTGTGAATCTTCATCGACTGAGATGGTTAGACCACTTGTTACGTATGCCCGAACACTGATTACCACGATGTGCAATGCTAACCGGTGTTGGAGATGGTTGGAAGAAAGTTAGGGCGGCCAAACCAAAATGTGGCATCAGTCCTTGAAGTCACTAACTTCTATTCTCAGCCATGTTGGTAGATGCAGACTACTTGGGTGGGGTCCGCGTGACTATCGTAACCAATGGTTGGAGACTCTTGGTGACATGGCTCAGAATCGATCACAATAGCGTAGGTGTATACACTCTCTGTTTTCTCTTAAACAGTGAGATTAAAATCACTTCATATCTTTCTTTCTACGAACTATTTCTTTCTCCCTGTACTATATCCTTATTGCAATCTTTCTTTTATATATTACCACCCCTGAATTAACTACTTTTATGAGTCCGGTGTTAATGAGGTATGGCAACTTGGACCGATGCATATATGTGCCTGGTCCTACGTTGTAGCTGACTGATTGACTGATGGGTTCGAGAGAGAGGTTGCTGCACTCTGGTCACGAAGAGGAAAATGCTCTACACACTCAGGGAGTTGCTCTGATACTGGCCAAAGAAGCATGCAAAGCACTCATAAGATGGGAATCTCATGGACTCAGGATCATCAAAGCATCCTTCAAAACAAAGAAGGAATCACAATCAATGTCAGTCAGTCAGCTACAACGTAGGGACAATTAACAACAGTCGGACAAGAACAGAGAAAGTCAAGGCACAAGCTGAATACACAGAAGCAAACAAGTAAGTGAAGAAGAGCATTAGAACCGACAAGCAGAAATACGTGGAAGACCTACCTAGCAAGGATAAAGGAAAAAGCTGTAAGAGAAGGAAATATGAAACAACAATACGACACAACAGACAAACTGGAAGGGAAATATTGTAAACCAGAGAGACTAGTCAAGGACGAAGAAGGTAAGCCAATCACCGAAATTCAAGGACAAAGGAACAGATGAGCAGAACACATTGAGGAACTCTTCAATAGACCAGCTCCATTGAATTCATCGGACATCGAAGTAGCACACATAGAACTTCCTATAGATGTCACTCCACTAACGAACGAAGAAGCAGGATGGTCGGTCATCAGACAAATGAAGAGTGGGAAAGCAGCACGACCTGACAATATACCAGCCGAAGCACTAAAGTCAGACACAGAAGTAACTGCAAACATGCTCTACTCTCTATTTAGAAAGATTACGGAGGAAGAACAAGTGCCGACAGAGTGGAAAGAAGGAATTCTCGTCAAGATACCAAAGAGAGGTCTGAGCACATGCGAGAACTCTAGAGGCATCACACTACTGTCACTACCACGAAAGGTTTCCAAACGAGTGTTGCTGAACCGGATGAAAGACTCAGTAGACGCCCAATATCGAGATCAACAGATCGGATTCCGTAAGGATCGGTCATCCACAGATCAAATTGCGACAGCACAGATCATCGTTGAGCAACCAATTGAACGGAGTTCACTTCCTCGATTATAAGAAAGCATTTGACAGTGTGGATAGGAGAAACTTATGGAACCTTCTTTAACATTGTGGAGCAAGTAGCTGAGAAAATTGTCAACATCTTGAGGAATTCATACGACGAACTTCAGTGCAAAGTCGTGCGTGGAGGACAGCTGTCAGACAAGGCTGTTTACACACTCTCTCCCTTCTGTTTCTTATGTTGGTTGACTGGATTATGAAGACCATCAAATCTCAGGGGAAGCACGAAATAAAATGGACGGCTTGGATGCAACTAGACGATTTGCCCTTCCACCGCATATGCATCAACAGATGCAGGTCAACACAAACAGTATAGTAGCAATAGCCTCTGAATCAGTACGCCTCAACACACACAAAGTAAAAAACAACATCCTCGAATGCAACACAGAGAATACCAACCCAATCACACTTAGTGGAGAAACTATGGAAGAGGTGGATTGTATAACGTACATGGGGAGCATCATCGATTAACAAGGATCTGATGCAGACGTAAAGGCAAGGATTGGAAAAACAAGGACTGCATTCCTACAGCTGAATATATGGAACTTAAAACAACTGCCAACCAATATTAAAGTCCCAATCTTTAATACGCACGTAAAGACAGTTCAACTATGGGAGAGAATAAACCAGGTTCTAGCTCAGGAGGAAATTAGGAAAAGACGTTGGAAGTGGGTAGGATAGACATTGAGGAAATCATCAAGTTGCAACATGAGGCAAGTGCCAACTTCGAATCATGAAGGGGAATGGAGAAAAGGAAGACCAAACAACACAATGCGTCGGGAATTGGAAACAGACATGACAACGATTAATAGCAACTCGAAAGGCGTAAGTATATATTATTATATCATATTATATTATATATATTATATTATTATATTATTTGTATTTATCAACCATTAAATGAAACAGTGAGTAACTGTGAAAATTACTTCCTTTATTCATCAGAAAAATTCGATAAAAATAAAACGTCTTACCATGCGAGCCCATATCAAAAAGAAACCTTTGTACAAAGCTGAGAATCCCTCATTTTTAACAGTTTTACGAAAACAATCAATCACTCCGGCATATAATAGACCGCTTCCATTTATTGACGACGATGCTGTTATACGTTGATTCATCATTCGTGTTTTTATCATATCAGCTGGTGTTAAAAGTACTGCCGCAATCTTTTGGAGGAAACGACGATCGAACACAGAGAGTTGTCTAACATCCTCAATTCAAAAAGTCCAGGTTTCACAGGCATAGAGGAAAACTGCTCTCACCGACGCGTTATAGATCAGACCTTTTACAACCAGACTAACATCACAGAGGCGCCAAAGAGGGCCCACACTGGCATAAGCCGCTCTGGCTTTCACTATACGTGTATTGATCTCATCACTCACTCCACCACCAGCACTTATGCAGCTACCTAGATACACGAACTTCTCGACTACTTCTATCTGCTCGCTACTCAGGGTGAGTACAGGATCAGGGTCCTGCCGGTCTCCAGACAACAGACCAAAACCGCCATTACTTACATCCATCAGAGCTGTTTGCAGAATGTCATCGACGGCAAAACTGAAGAGGAATGGTGAGATTGGGCAACCCTGCCTAACCCCACTGCTCGGATGGAACAATGAAGAGGTGTTTTTATATAGAACCTTTAAAATGTTAATAAACTTCTCAGGCACACCCTTCTTCAATAGAAAATCCCAGAGAACAGTCCTGTCTAACGAATCGAAGGAAGCCCTGTTGTCAAGAAACACTACGGTTTTTGGCTTGTGATAATTATGACGGTGTTAACATATGGCAGAGGGTGAAGATATGATCAATACATCCCAGTAGACAGTCGTTTGTGCGCTGTCCGACTGAATGGAACAATGAGGATCCGAAAAGATAGGGACACTCGTCGTTGCCTCTTCGTCGTCTCTGCCTATTCTCCCACTGACTGCAGCTCAGATGATGTAAAAGATGAGTTTTACAGAAAGCTTTCGGACCTTCTTCGAAAAGCTAAGCGCTCGGATGTAGTAATAGTGGCCGGTGACGTTAATGCTCAAGTAGGTAAACTAAGCGATAGGGAAAGACACCTAGGTGGATCTTATGGTGTCGTGGCTCAAAGAACAGATAATGGCAACCGTTTGTTGCAGCTATGCTCAGATAACCGCCTGTTCCTTGCAAATACTAACTTTAAGCATAAGGAAAATAATCTTTTAACATGGCGACCCCCTAATTCGTCCCAACGTTGGACCCAAACAGATCACATCGCTATCAGCCACCGATGGAGGGGCTCGATAGAAGACTGTCGCTCATTCTGGAGCACATGCCTAGATTCAGATCATGCTCTAGTGCGAGCGCGTATTTGCTTGCGTCTTACTGGACGTAGGAAAGACGCTGCAAGGAAACCTCTTAGGGGCCTACTTAATGATAGTCAAGCTAAGAGTATATTTCAGGAACAACTAGGAAAACAGTTAGGCAGCCATATAGGTGATGCCCACCCTGAGGCAGCATGGAATGATATCCGAAAAGCTGTGGAAACAGCAGTGATATCTGCTAGTAAGGTAAACCACAAGGTTAGGGAGCAACACTGGATCTCAGCAGCATCTATCGCACTGATAGATGCTCGGAAACTCATTCCACTTGGCTCTGAACATAATGAAGATCAAAGTCAGCTTAAGCGCAAGCTGACAAAAAGTCTACGCAATGATCACGAACAGTGGTGGGTAGCGAAAGCAAGAGAGATGGAAAAGGCAGCGGCAATAGGTAATAGCAGACAATTGTTCAGACTCGTTAAGGAAATCGGAATTAGGAACCCGACCGTTAGCGAAACAATCTCAGAGAAAGATGGACATATTATTCATTCTCAATCCAGGAGATTGGATCAATGGGCAGAACACTTTAGGGGTCAGTTCAACTGGCCTTCAGCCACACTTCGGTTTCCCACGATCTCTAGTCAACCGGAATGGCAAATTAAGGTAGGTCCTCCGTCCCTTTACGAAGTTGAAAAAGCCACAAAGCTGAAGCGAGGGAGAGCAACAGGCCCTGATAGGATTACTCCTGAGATTTTTAAGGATGGTGGTCCAGTATTAGCAGCAAGATTAACTGAGGTCTTAGGTAGAATTTGGGAACTGGACGTAATCCCATCTGACTGGTCTCAATCACTGATTGTGCCAGTCTATAAGAAAGGACAAAAGTCCTCTTGTGGCAATCACAGGGGAATCAGTTTGACTAATATAGTGTCTAAAATATTAGCTTCAATAATACTTCGACGCCTAACCAAAGCTCGTGAAGAACAGACTAGAGAAAATCAGGCTGGTTTTCGACCTGGACGTGGTTGTATAGACCAGATATTCACACTACTTCAGGTTCTAGAACACAGACACACGTCCAGACGCCCCACAATGGTAGTATTTCTCGACCTTAAGGCGGCATTCGACTCTGTTGATCGTGAGGTTCTATGGCAGTGTTTGTCACTGAAAGGAGTACCAAAGAAGTACATTAACCTTATAAAGGCTCTCTACTCGAACACAACTGGTAGAGTGAGAGTTTATGGCGAACTGTCATCAGAATTGATTACCCCAAGTGGTGTTCGTCAGGGCTGTCCACTCTCCGTCGACGTACTTTTAGAGATAACACTCTCCTCATCTTAATTTCCAGGGGTTGAACTTCTACCGGGAGGTTCACTTGTTGACTTAGAATATGCTGATGACATAGTTTTATTTGGTGAAGACGCTGACAAAATGCAGAGTCTTCTGACCACTCTAAGCAACAATGCAAGCATGTTCGGGATGCGATTCTCTCCCTCGAAATGCAAAATGTTGCTTCAGGATTGGGTTACATCGACACTCGAACTAGTGATAGTGAGTGAAGTAGTTGAGTGTGTCAACCGCTTCATTTATCTTGGAAGTCTCATCAGCCCTTGTGGTCTGGTGTGTGACGAAATCTCAGCACGGATACAGAAGGCTCGACTAGCTCTTGCCAACTTGCGTCATTTATGGCGTGGGCGAGATATCCGTCTATCAACCAAAGGACGGGTTTACTGCGCAGCAGTTCGTTCCGTCCTTCTTTATGGCAGTGAAACATGGCCGGTAAGAGTAGAGGATATTCGTAGGCTACTAGTATTCGATCATAGGTGTCTTCGAAACATTGCTCGTATATCCTGGGACCATTGAGTAAGTAACACAGTTGTTAGGAAACGGGTACTAGGTAAGGATAGCAAATCAATTGATGAAGTAGTGAAACTTCATCAGTTGAGGTGGCTGGGACACGTGTTACGTGTGCCCAACGACCGACTGCCTCGACGTGCTATGTTCAGTGGTATAGGAGTAGGTTGGAAGAAAGCTAGGGGCGGCCAAACCAAAGGATGGCACAAGTCCATGAAGTCACTGACAAGTGGACTGAGTCATGTTGGTAGGTGTAGACTACCTGGTTGGGGACTGCGAGATGATAGCAACCGATGATTAGAGACCCTGAATGACATGGCTCAAAATCGTTTGCAATGGCGCAGGTGCATCCACTCTCTGTGTTCTCCTAAATTCTAATCTTCTGAATTCTTCATGTCCCTTTTTTCCTCTTTCCAAATTTATTTCACTGGATTATACTCTTTAAATAACATCTCCAAACCCTAATCTTCCCGATTACTGCTTATACTCTTATTACATCTACCACTACGGGATTTGAATCGACAACTGCATCTCTGTGCGTATGTGGTGTGGCAACTCGAACTGATGTACGTACGTACGAAGTTCTACGTTGTTACTGACTGACTGACAATACATCCTCGACCACAACGAAAACCAGCCTGCCCCTCGCGAGTCAATCTTTCTCGGGTTTTGAACAGCCTACGAAGTACGACAGAAGCCAATAGTTTGGGCGCAATCGAAAGTAGACTTATTCCCCAATATAAATAAATATATATATTTGTAATATCCCAATGAGTAGAAAATTGGATTTTCTGACGTTTCGTGGCTTAGTGTAAGTCACTTCTTCAGAGAATAAATAACCAAATTAAAATTAATCCAAGTTTAAATAGTACAACGGAACAATGCAAGAATAATATTATTCCCCAATAGTTGGTACGGAAACGACATGGACCCTTTTTAAAGATAGGGAGAACTATTAACTCAATCCATGATGTTGAAACACTCTCTAGCTCCCAAACCTTTGTGAGCAGTGTAGTCATTTCCTTAGCCAGAAAGTCACCACCATCTTTAGAAAGATGCGGAGGTAGGTCGTCTTTACTTTTCATAATGAATGTAAATGAACTCCCAAGTATAGTTGTCCCCAACGTTACTATACGCTGATGATGTAAAAGTCTGGCGAGAAATTACCGGAGACGCAGATGCATGCGTCCTTGAGGCAGATTGAAATATTGTGATTGACTGGTATAAAGAGTGGCTTATGCCTATCAACAAGACAAAGTGCCTGTACCCCGTTGGTTCGGTTTCACAAGGATCTCCGGGACAGTGAGTCATCATCTTAAGACCACTGCCCACTGACGCGAAGTCACAGTTAAGGGGTTTAAAACCATGTGTGCCTTAATATGGACATTCACCAAGTTAGATACTACTATGTTCACTGCAGAATACACAATTTTAGCGAGATACAAGCCTATAATATGAATTCAGGGTACAAGCAATTCCAGAACTCAAGGGTTTGCCACATAAAGTGCGGCTTCAAAAGCTAGACTTCTTTAATCTCTCATAACTTAGATTAAGAGGTGACCATAATTTGTTGTATAGGGTAATAAGAAATGGTTTTGGACCTGAATTATCCTCTCTTTCACTTCACACTAGATCGGGACATCTCGGAAGACACAATAGGCGAGTCTAAAAGTAAAGAATGAACAAAACATCTGTAGCATACAGGTTTTCACACCGAATCATCAATACTTGGAACCTGTTACCCGAAACAGTGGTGTCCGCAACTTCAATTAACTCATTTTGGAAAAGACCTGACACTCACAGAAGCAAACTAAAAGAAGGAATAGCATAGGCCGTAGGCCATCTGTCCTTACTACACAAATTCAGTCTACAGTAATAAGGATAGTAAGTTGGTGAACCTGTATTAATCCAGACACATTGCTTTCCAGTGAAGGTCCAGCTTTTCCTTGAAAGTATTCACTGATGGGGCTGATACCACTTGTTCGGGTAAGGCGTTCCAATGATTGACTACTCGATGAGAAAAACGAGACCCCACTTTAAGTTTATTAGATCGTGGTTTATGAACCTTCTTGCTATGACCTCGGAGATTATTAGTACTGGAGTGAGCAAAAAGATAGGACATATTAACACCCAAATCATAAGTAAAGATACGAAATGCCAGTATGAGGTCACCTCGTGTCCTATGATACGACAAGGGGAAAAGATTTAAGCGTTTTAAACGCTCATCGTAAGGGAGTCTAGAAAGACCCTTCACTAATTTCGTTTCCACACACTGGACACGCTCAAGGTAGTTAGTATCCTTTACCAGACACGGGCTAGCTGCTTGGATACAGTAGTCTAAATCTGGTCTAACAAATATTGGATATAAAATTCGAAAAGTTTCCTCGTCAAAAGATTTGAACGCTCGGTGAAGTGACCATAACGCACGAAAACCTTTGACAGCGGCTGGTTTGCAATGCGTAGTTGTTTTTAAATCATGACTTAATATTACTCCTAAGTCTTTATGCTCTTGAACGCATGGAAGATATATATGTATATATATTTGTACGTCTGATACCTAACACATTGGCAACGCAGTTTACTTTAAACACTTACTTATATGTCTGAAGAGTGCTGGAGATAATCCTTGCCAAAGTTTAAACAGACCTTCATTTCTTATGACAGAAGAACAAATTTTAATAACTCCAGGGTATGATGAGTTCTGTAGTTCTCCATAAACCTGAATGCGAGTTTTAAGTATATCGAGTGGGTAGGTGACTAAACAATCACAGTTACGCAAAAGCAACTCACTAGTTTCTGAAAGAAAAGCGGCAGAACAACACATGCAAAACTTTAAGGTTGAAGGATAATCCCTGTTTGTTGTATCCACTAGAGATTTCAGCAGACTAGTAGCCATTTACACGAAATATCTTTCAAACGGCTATTCACCGATAACACATCAGTTCATGTAACAAATCTACATCAATAGGAAAGTAAACACAAATGAGCAGAAAATACACTGAAACGGAATCGGCAAATATTCAAAGGGACCGACCACTGACAAAGGTTACTGAGCCCTTGAAGGTCAAATCGTCGTTAAATGATTGGCGCGTCACCTCGACAATTCGTCAGCTTTGCAAAAGCGGTCAAATCAGTCTTCGGTAATAAGGATTTTCACGTCATCCGCAAACAATAATGTCGACGACATAAGCAACAGCGGTAGCTGGTTAACGTAGAGAAGGAAGAGCAGAGGGCCTAAGATGGTGCCTTGGGGTACACCACTTTTGGCCGGCTTCCAATCGGATAGCGTTCCGTTAACCCTCACTCTCTGTCTGCGGTCACATAAGAAGTTACCTATCCACTCCCGTACATTACCTATTATTCCGAAGCTCGTGAGCTTCTGCATAAGACCCACGTGTGAAACTTTGTCAAATGCTTTGCTAAATTCTATGAATATCACGTCGACAGACAGACCTTTATCTAAGGCTGCTGTACAATCCTCTCTCGCATTAAGAAAGTTAGTCAAGCATGAACGCTTGTTACGAAATCCATGTTCTGGAGCTAACACATTGTGTGGATCTATGTAGCTTAGCAACCTAACCCGAATAATCTCTTCCAGTAACTTGACGACAATGCTCGTTAGATTGACAGGCCGGTAGTTAGATAGGATCTGTCTCTGACCATCCTTAAATATAGGACTGACTTTAGCGTCTTTCCAATCTCTAGGGAGTTAAGCGAGTGAAAGAGACATGTTGACGAGTGTCGCGAGCGGTTTTGAAATAATGTCCGCAAGAGATGACAGTAGCCGTGGATGTAACCCGTCAGGGCCCGGTATGTTACAAAGTTTGAGGTTAGTTATCAACGGAAGGACAGTTTCCTCAGTCACATGTACAGATTCAATGGTTGGTATCTCGGTGTGAGTGGGACAAGTATTTGCTACAATAAACGTAGAGTAGACTTCGCTAAAATAATCTGAAAAAGTCTCAGCTTTTGCCCGATCTGATTCAGCTAGTAATCCTGAATTTTCGTGTAACAGCAACGGGGGAATACCATCACTACGTTTCATTCGCCGTTTAACATACGAAAACAATCGTTTCGGACAAGTACGGCTATCATATACTAACTGTGGTTCGTAAGCGGTACGGGATTTGGCTATGGTTTTCTTATAGATATTACGGTATTTTTCGTACTAGCGCTTAAATGGTGCATGACCTGTCAACAAGAATAAGTCCCAGAAATGTTTCCTACGCTTTAACAGCTTCCAGGTTTCTTTATTAATCCATGGAGGGCAATGTGATAGCTTAAGTGTCGACCATGGGATAAACGGCGACGTTACGGACTCGAATGTAGCCTTAAACTTATTCTATTCATCTTCGATCAATCCATCCACGTCGACCGACCAATCGGTCGAGACAGCACAGTTCCTGATTGCCGGAATATTAGCTCGCCAGATATTGGGACGGTAGATAAAAGGCCGCTATCGAAACCACTACCTGGAGCTGTAAGCTCTATCCAGCTGATATGCGGTGCGTTGAAGTCACCAGTGATGAGACAACATTCTGCCATACTTCAAGAACAGATGTGTCTTAAGATAAAGTCGTCAGCCAGACAAGACGGACTACGGTATATTCCTCCTATAGTCACTAACCCATTTCTAGATTTAATCTTACAACATGCTACCTCACATGTACCACTAGCATGAGCCTCCGATATGATTGACTGTATACGAAAGTGATCACCAACGTATGATATTATACCTCCCCCTTTGAGACTTGAAACTATCACTTCTAATACAGATATAGCCTGCAATGAAAGGAGAACAGTCTATATCTACGGTGAACCAAGTTTCTGTAACAGCGATTATATCGGAACTTAATTCTTCCACCATCAGACTTAGCTCGGACGTTTTATTTCTAAGACTAAGAGCGTTCGTGTAGCACACACTTAAGGTATTTTGGCAATCAACCGTTCTACCCATACAGGCCTCGGAAGCATTGACTTCCATGACCTGACTACCCGAAAACCCTTAATGGTAAGGTTAATTCCGCCATTTAACTTGCGAGTCCTCAACTCCGTAAGAGCATTCTTCCACTTGATTCGATCCTCAAGCGGCCAATCTGGTCGGATACGAAATTTTTATCGCGCCATTTAAAAGGACAGTGCTATTTTTCCTCTCTCCATAAATTCTTTTGATTTAATTGTTTATTACGAATGAAGACTACTGTTTTCTCTTTAATCGAATTTATTTCTGTTTAGGTATTCGATTAGAGTATCGTTTCTGTTTCTAAATTAGTTTGACCTCGTTGCTTTTTAGTACTTTTTTCTACTGTATCTGTTAGTACTTTTGGTTATTACAACCTACAATTTTAGTCATAGATCATTTTTTCCTCTGGGTATTATTGCAAAGGCTGGTACCACGAAGTTTGCATGAATTTAACGCCTGCGGTTTTCAAACGGTTCACTGGAAACTGTTGGATACGGCTTTGTTAACTGTGCCGTTCGGATGCAAACAGCTTGCTAACCGAGATCATCTCATTGGTAAATGCTGCAAAAAAGTGTTTTTGCAAGCGTGGTAGGGACACATCGACCACGCAAATTGGTGTGAGGCAAACTCAGGTGAGTTCGAAAACAAGTAACCAACCCCGACGAAAGGAGGAAAGACAATCTTCAAAGAGATCCGTCTTAACCAAAAACTCAAGAAAAGAAGTTTTCTTATGTCCCCCATCTTCTAAATGGTATCCAGCCGGAAACGCCTAGAAGCCGCAATCGCAAGGCTTGATCAGTTCCTAGAGGGAAATCCAACAGTACGTTCGGTGTAACTGTGGTTGCTTCTCCTAGCAACGTTGACGAATGGGTACAGGTTGTAAGGAAGAAACAATATGATTATATAAAAGCGAATCATGCCCCCATAAAAGTAGTCGAGAAATTGAATGCTGGTCACAGTGACAGATCAGTTGTTTTTCATGGAATCAAAGTGGGTGAAAGCTCTGAACCGAAAACTCGTTTTGAGCGCGACATTGTGCCGATAAAACAGCTACTTAATCAACTCATGCCTCAAAATATCCCCGGAGTCACCTCGCTAAACGTGAACAGACTAGGGGGTCTAGCGAACTTGAAGCCCAATTAATCCAGACTGCTTAAAGTAGTGTTCAAATCTTCAAATGAATGCGACTTAATTTTACAGAATAGACATAAATTAAAGGGTTCAGGAGTCTTATCCATAAGGACTTGCCAATGGCAAACCGCGTAAAAAGACAGGAAGCCGGAAAAGAACTACAATATAGGTTAGACGCTAGCAAAAAGGACATGAAAATTGTAAATTTTCGGGTTGTGAGGCTCCTACAGAGAATGATGTCGATGCCACTCTGGGTGAAGCACGAAGCCACTAAAATAGGCTCCGGATCTGTTACACTCATGTCCGAAGCTTACTCAATAACCCATCGGAACTAGGTATGCAGATTGACTATACAAAGCCAGACATGATCACAGTCACAGAAACCTGGCTGACACAGTCTATAGATAGTATGGAACTTGATTTCAAGGGTTTCACGTTAGTAAGAGTCGACAGAATACAAAAGCGTAAAGGGGGGTGAGTAGCTCTCTTCATTAGGAATGTTATCCCGTTTGCCCTTATCGACAGTGTACCCTATGAGAGTGGGACGTGTGAATTAGTTAGTCTCCGCTTGAAATGCAAAGGACAAGAGCTGCTGACTGGTTTGGTCTATCGCAGTCCAAGCTGTGAGGTAAGTGAGGTCCTGCTAAACAGTCTCAATACTTGGACACAAAGTGGTCGATGTCTAATCCTAGGGGACTTTAATGCGGAGTGGTCTGAGAGTCCACCAAGGACTTATCAAGCAAACGGTCATTAGTTTTAGCCGTCTTTCCTACTCTTCTGTGTTTCCGTGTCATCCATATTCCATCAGTCGTAGCATCCAAATTGGAACCACTCGAGACAGTAATTGTTTTATCTGGATCACCGGTTGCTGCTCTAGCAGCATGGCCACCGATATCTAATGAGGTGTCACTCACTTATTGTTTCGGGGTAGACGGTTTAATTGCGGGTTTCACAGCTAGATGTCTGGCTTGTGCTGTGGCAGCACTTACGACAATGACGCAATCTTTGCAATCAGTGGACGACACCCTTGAAGTATTGCTTGTCTTTCGTTGACTGATGATGTTTTTTCTTGAGATTAATGTTTGCTTTGGAGTAACATTAACACAGGTTCACAAACTTTTTATCCTCAATACTGATGACTGAATTGATTTAGCGATAACGCATGGAGTACCTTCATGTTCTATCTGTTGATTTAAAGTAATCATTGAATCACTTTTGAAGATCGGCAGATAATGCCTTCACCTTAGTATCTGATAGAGAGTACTTTAGCGGTTCCAGTGGGTGTGGACGGAGCGGAAAAGCTTTCGCCCAACGGGCTAGCGTGTCTATTAGCAGTAGATCATCAACGACAACAGGCAGGAACCTGGGTATACAAACGATAAAAGAAGAAAAAGAAATTGATAAATCATGGTAAAACACTATGTTTAGTCCTTGAGTACATGTCAAGTTTCCGCTTAAACGACTTCTAGGTAGTCGCTTGAACTATCTCAGCCTGCAGCGAATCCCAGCACTTGACAGCTCTTAAGGAGTAGATATTGTGCATATTCTCGGTTCTGCTATGTTGTGTCTATACTTTCTGTGTGTTTCCCTTTATTGTTATGTTGGAACTTAACTTAAGTAGGTGTTTAAGGCGATGTCCAGAACTTTTAAAGGTGCTTTAAGCCATTAGAAGGTTACCTCTAAGACTCCTGTACTCTAGTGGGTAGAAATCTAGTGATCGAAGGTGCTCTTTATGAGGCTCGAATTTGAGTCCTCGAAATGATTTCGCGACTCGCCGTTGGATACATTTCAGAGTGTCCTATTCCTTTTGGAGTGAGGGAGGAAATACTATATGCAGTTGGCACAATCTGCACTCAAGAAGCCTAAGGGAATATTCTCGTACATAAACTACAGAACAAGGACGCATCATTGGATTCTCAATCTAATCAAAGAAGGGAGTTAATGTGAAATGATAGAGGGAGATCAGGAAAAAGCAGAGGCTATGGTCAACTATTTCGGGGCAGTTTACACTGAGGAATCTTCTCTAGACAAAGAAATAGACCAAAATTAAGAGTCAACAAACCAACTGCTAACCGTGGGCTTCGATTAAAACGATGTGCTTAAGGCTCCTAGCACCTTAAACATCGAAAAGTCAACTAGACCAGATGAACTACACCCCAAAATCTTGAGACATATTGCACAATATATCGCGGCCCCACTGAGTGTGATATTCAATATGTCACTTTATCAAGGTGTGCTACCTATGAACTAGAAGGACTCACTCGCCACTCCAATACATAAAACAGGACCAAGACAACTTCCATTGCACTATAGACCTGTAAGCCACATCAGTGTTGTAGTTAAAATATAGAAAAGAATAGTCAAACGGACCATAATGGCATTTATGGAAACCACTAACTTGTTAAACATAGAACAACATGATTTTAGAGAGGGTTTATCTTGTACAACGGACATTCACCAAGTTAGATACTACCATGTTCTCCACAATATACACAGCCCTAGTGAGAACTAAGCTTGAGCACTGCATTCAGGCTGCAAGCTCCTGTTTAAAAGGTGACTCGGATATCCTAGAAGAAGTACAGTGGGCAGCAACCTATGCAATTCCAGAACTCCGCGATTTGCCACATAGAGAGCGGATTGAAAAGCTAGACCTCTTTACTCTATTCTAATGCAGGCTAAGGGGAGACCTAATTCTGATCTTTATAACACTAAGAAATGATTTTGGACCTGACTTATCAAAAGACAAAAGCGAGGAGTCTCGAAGATATATTTGATAGGCTATCAATATATCGAGGATCGTCTGATCTAATCTCGCTAGCGATTGCGGTAGATGTTGAGCACGGCGTTCCCACTCGTGATCTAGTGCGGATGCATGACCGAGCGCCTTCAGCTAGGTGAGTCCATTAAAACTAATGTGGCCAGCATCCAATGTCGAAAACTTACAGAGCTATTTATTTTGGGGATTTATTTACCGCTACAGTACTGTATTTGGAATTCAAAATCAGGCATTAAACTAGTACACAGGAATCATTAGTTCATTTAAACACCACAGGCACTCTTAGCATTATAATATGTAGGTTGAAATTGAGGTCAACCAAGTTTTATCCAAGTTTCTCTAGAAATTAATGTGATGTCAGACTCCGCATCAATTTGCAGCTTAACTGGTCTAGCCACAGTTAGTAAAAATTTGTCAACATGCCATAATAAATTATTCAGACCAGCTCCTCCACAAGCACAAGAAAAAGCACCCAACAAGGATTCTCCAGTCAAATATCAAATTCAATCGATCAGGTACAGTGCACACATCGATCTAAATGACTCGAGCTATGTTCCAACTTTAAGTAGTTGATTTATGGTAAATTATATTTCTACACTAGTTCACAACACCAAGTTCACATTTACAGGTAACATTTATGTTTCTCAGAAGCATTATCCTTACATCATATGAATGTTAATGTAGATAGGCTTTATTAGCATCATGAAAACCCAACCCTTTAAACTTTCAATTGCATAATAAAGATGTCAAAACTGATGTTTACCATCTGAAGAGTTCCATAATAAACATAAGCTTTTCTATGCATTGAGAAATGTTGTTCATCACCGAAAAGTAAATATGATGTATTGTCATATTTAGACGGTTATTTCAACAGATAGAAAATAAACCAGATGAAAAACATTCCGTTCATTTGAGAAACTGGATAACAGTTAGTTACTGTTCAGTAGACAGAACAACAATTCACAAATTATTCTAATTTCATTGTGTTTTCTCGGAGTATCGAATAGCACTGTAGAAATGGATTTCATCAAGGAATAGATATTATTGACTATCATTAAAGCAGACTTATCAGTTAACATAGAGAAATGGGTTAAAAGTGACGTGCAATCGTTATGATTCAAAGCAACACTTAAGTATCAACATATGCTTACACTTACTTAATAGATCATTTCATATCTATGTTAAACGTTTATATGGTTTATAAGGAGACAAAAACAGAATTTTAAATCTTAATCTACTACTAACTACTACTAATTAATTCATAGCCAAATTAATGATCATTCGAAATACGTGCGATTTCAATGAATCTGTGATCATTGGTATTATTACTACATTTCCCCCTTTACAGATATGTCTCATTCACATGGTCTTATTCATAGGTGCTCATGATATCACTTTACTTATTCCTTACACCTCTATGACCTTTAATGAACAAAAGTAACAAAAGCACTTGAATAATCTTATCACATTCACGTTATAATTCGTTATTCACTTATTAGGTCTATTGTTATTATTATTCGTATTAAGTAATCTAGCAATATAGTCTTTCTATTACATCATCTTGGTTATTTCTTATTTACATTTCCCCATGGAATTAGTACTTTAACAAAATATATTTTCATATATACATATGCATACGTTCTATTGTGGGACTCCTCCCCAGTGCGCACCTAGGATCTCACCCCTCGAGATTCCATAAATTGAACGTGTTTTTGTTATCATTTTCATAACAAAAAAAATTGTCCATTTACACAGACTGTTTTCTAGCTGGGTAAGTACTGATGATAAATTTATTGAGCACATATTTACAGCACATCGCTGTCCACTCCAGGACTCGAGCCCAGTATCGTTGTCTTCAAACACTACTTGGCTACTGAGGTCAGATACCCACTCGCTTGTGCAGTAAGGTGAAGTTAAAAATTCACTTGGTATTGTTTATTTGAATCTTGTGGTTGGTGTTTAGGACTGAAATTGGTCAGCCTCTTATTAGCATGTGTGAATACTGTACGTATTGCGTCGATGGCGTTCGAGTCACAGAGTGAACATCAATTCAGAAATACAGATACATTCAGCTGACGAGTCTCAAATAGGACGAATCAAACGTCAAACTGGATTCCAATCATAACCACTATCCATCTTTTCTAAAAATAGAAATACTTTTTATACTTGTTGGACAGAATAAGGACTGATTTCACAATTCTTCGATCGCCTCATTCAATTAAGAGTCTAAAGAAAGTGTTCGGCAGTATTATAAGTTAATAATAAGAAACATTCTTGAAGTAATTCAAATAGCCCGTTATGCCATTGAGTAAACATAATAAGGAGAATTGAGCGACGGAAATTTACCTTTCGACGAAATCACTTATTTAAGCTATACATTCGTTATATGGGAAATACTTATCTATAGAAGGATGGAACAGATTGTGTCATGAAGTGATTCGAGACTGTAATTATCAGATGAGTTTACGTAGTAACCAAGTGGTAAGAGAAGAATATAAGGATGAATAATAATCATCACTTTCTCCATTTTATTATGTTATTCTCTACAAAATATACTAAGAATGTAAAACACCGATTGAAGATCAACGTACTACAATGTGGGTTTATGGAGATTGAAGTAATTTATAAGTTAAATTCAAGAATAGATCAAAACTTGAACATCATCGCAAACCTGGATGCACCGGTCAGTATGGGACCCCATATCATGTGATGACTACTGACTGGCTTCAAGATGGATTCCATGGAGTTCCAGTGAGAAGCTGTGATCAGTGCATTTCATCCATGTGTGTTGTAATGCACTTACTCACTGAAGGCAATAGTGGACAGTCGCACAATACCGTGGATTAGTTGAAATTAGACATTAAAACCATTGGATGCCGGCTGACTAAATGGTCTACAGGTTAAGTGTTCGCACGTGAGACCGATGATGCTGGATTCGAATCTCACTGCTGGTGAGTTCCGTACTGTGACGAGACGACCGATTGACGCTTCCAGGTTCTCAATGGTTGTCTAACATTCATCGATTCCTGATCCCAGTCAAAAATATGACAATCTCCATAGCTCCACACTTAAAACTTTTGAACTGATCAAATTATTTACCATCATACAATAGTTATTCACCACTTTGATTTCAGTCAATACTCTTAATATGTCATTCTCTTGATTTTAGAGAAGGTGAAAACCAAATGATTCTATGAGTAAACGACCACTCAACTCACTAGAAATTAGATGGCCAATGGTCATAGTGTTCGTTCATATTTAGAGTGAGACTTTCTATGAATTGACAGTCAAATGAATTGTTTTCACGTCATTTTATATTTAGAAAAGTATCAATGTTTTGTGAGATGAGAAATTCACTCATTTTACTTCCGTGAATGTAATGTAGGTGAAGGTCAGTCACATAAGCACATCATTGGAATGCGATAAGTTCTATTCTAATTAAGATTCCTATTACGCCCACCATACAGCATACAGTAAAGAGAATACCATATTGTTTGAATAACGAGGTGAAATGAAGTGGTAGACAACAACAAACTATAATCAATTATGTTTCTGTAGACACTTGAGTTCAACAGAAATATGCTCATTAACTAAATGCTCAAATAATTTACACAGAGAATAGAAAATAGTAAATTTTACTTTGAAGATTGTATAGGAAGTAACAGAAATGATAGACGTTGGTGTTTTGTGTGTATTCAATCAGGTAAATCGGACAGAATTCTTAATTTATCAAATCTTATTCTTACTTGCAAACTATTTGAAAGTCAGTGGTGTTTGTATAAACTAATTGCTCTTTTATACTTGGTCTTAAAATTGCTGACCAGGAAATATCATTTACATCATACGAATTCAGCATAGCGAAATATGCAAGATCATCATTTTGAAGAATTATGAATCCACTTCGTGAATGCCGAAGTTCTTCGGAAGTCACGAGGTCTATGTCCCAAATGTTGCTGAAATGAGAAGATACAATATGGCAGTTCTCGAATTAAGTGAAGCACATTGAATGTATGCTGTGCAGAAAATAATTAGATTCGAGAAATTTGCTGTTGTACTCTGATGATGAGTGAAAAAGTGAATAATACGTTCAGCTCTGTCATTACTGACCCTTGTGTATTCTCCGGTACACTAATATATTTTTGCATTCACTGATATGCATTATATGTTATCTTAGTGAATGGAATCATGTAATCGATATATAGTTTTTATTACTGAACATGAACTCCCTTCATACTCAATGGATTTCAATGAATGCTGAATAAAATAATTCATAAACTTGAAATGTTTATTAAATCTAATCATCATATGAAATTGTGGTGTTTGAATTAACTAATGATTCTTTTGTACTTGTTGAATGCTCGATTTCGAATTCTAAATACAGTACATTCGTTGTGCCTGTGTCTTCCTAATTCAATTGCGTTAATCCTGGGATTCCTAATTCATACTATAATTAGAATACTATATTGGCGTCGCGATGGAGCCTGCAATGGAAAAGTTAGATATTCATTCAACTTCGGAAGCTTTTGAAGATTACTTTGAAAGGTTCGAAATCTGGGCTATGACCAAGGAAGATGATGAGGATGTTAATATTGTGGCACACTTCCTCACATTCATTGGAAAAGAAGCATACAGCTTATTAAGAACTCTGGCTATGCCGGAAAAACCCATTTCGCTTTCTTATACAGCTCTCAAGGATCTACTGCTAGACTATGCTCAGTATACAAATTTCAAATGTCGTAAAGGAGGAAGATTTCGTAAAATGATTCATGAGGATATAAAAAAGTCCACTACATTACTACGTCATCTCAACCTAGTGCATACTCAAGGTTATGCAGACAATTCATTGAATTTGGATGCAGTTCACGAGGATGGGGACAAGTTTGGTCAGTGTTTGTCCTGTTGCAAGTTCCACTCTTCTAATTCATGTAAATTTCATAATTCTAAATGCTTCAAATGTCGTGATATTGGACAAGTTCAGTCAGTTTGTAATGCTAATGTTCATCTTACTGCAATTAATATTAAGTCTTGTAATTCTGATTCTACTGAGTCGAGTATTCATGATGATCATTTATCTTTATCAACGATTTCAAAAGACAGTGCAGAGTCATATGGCAGTTCAGAGTTAAATAAAATCCAGAATTCTTGTGAGACAACATTTCCTAACCAACCGATTTATCAGAATTCTCATGCTATTGTACCAAGTATGACTTTTCCTAATGATTCACATATTTCTAATGAAATTACTTGCAATTCTGAGGAAAATATGTTAAATGAACCTAATCATGATCGAAAACCTGATGTGGTTTGGATAGATGCTGATTTTTCTAACGATCCTACGCTCTGCAATGACAGTCCTGATGAATTTCATGAGAATATTTCAGAAGAATCAAATCCTGATGTCATATCATATATTACCTATCCTTATAATGTATTTGATCTTTGTGAAAAACCTGCCCAATGCGAAGCACGAGTACTAAGTGACCTCGAGTTTTATTATATTTCGGATGATTTCATATCAACTGCTGTTTACTCTTATCACAAAAACAGTTCTAATGTTTACTCTAAACAATGTGAGATATATGTTTTAAATGAAGCCACATTATTCATAACTTGGGAGTATAAAGATCCAACATTATTTCGTGGGGGGGGATAGTGTTGAAAAATCTATGGTTCGAATTCTAGATATTAATGATTTCATTACAAAACCGACATGCTGGTTGTATACAATTCCAGATACTACAAAGTTTTTATCTTATACAATGTCGGACAGACTCAGGATGAACTTAACAAGAAGACGTACAACCGATTACAAACACTTATACTTCTATTTAAGCTGTGGCGGATGTGGTGTTTGAATTAACTAATGATTCTTTTGTACTTGTTGAATGCTCGATTTCGAATTCTAAATACAGTACATTCGTTGTGCCTGTGTCTTCTTAATTCAATTGCGTTAATCCTGGGATTCCTAATTCATACTATAATTAGAATACTATAGAAATACATCAAGTTTCAATCGACATGAATGTGAACTTATCCTATGAGGAGAAATTGACAATGATTCTATGAGATTAGTTCACTATTCCAATCAACAGGATTTCCATGGATATCAATGACTGATCTAACACTCAGGTGAATTCTTATCAAGCCTTAGTGAATAAGTTATATGATTACATAAGCCTTCTACTACTTACACTGATGATAGTACTAATAAGAAGAACCAATAGTCATGTGGTAACAGACCACATATTAGTGGTACAATTTCATATACAAATGAAGAAAATTCTAATCCTGATGAGCCGTTCATTCAACTACATATTGTAATACACGAGAATGAAAAATGTTTATGATTGTCGACAGCATTTTGAAGTGCAGAATTCACCTTCACAATACGAAGGATTACTCTTTGCAAATATAATCAAAACATAAATAGTCTTGGTTTCTTGCACTGAAATTACCATTCGTTTTCGAAAGTGTGGACTGTTATTCATTCATCAATAATTCATTCATTATCACAATTGATTGATCACTGGATGGTGATCAATGTCATGTGTGTCAAGTCCTTATTATTCGTGCAGGTCAAATGCTATCAACCACGTTCCCATGTGGCCACCAGTCTAGATGACTCGACACTGCGTGCACTATTGTGAGATTTGATAGTGGTTGAGTGACACGGGATCGAATACGTCAGGGAGCATCAGTTTCCTCAAGATTACAGGTACACTTTGTTGACGAGTGCCAAGTAGCACGAAACCCGGATCCAGAGTTTCCTGTCGACTACCTACAACCACCATCTAACTAATCCATTGTATTTAGCGTAGACTAAATATACCTTGGACAAATAGAATTGATGTGACTTTGTTCACAAGTTACAATTCCACATTCAACAATGATGGAATCGTCAGATATAACTGATATGATTGAAATAATATTCAAATGTAAAAAAGTAAATTTAGACATCCATTCAAAGGAGTTTGTGCCAATATTAATTTAATCAACCAAACAGAAACAATGCATCATTGACAATCAGTTCATAGATGATTATTAAAAGAAACAAAATGTTTGTTCGTGAAACTATGAGCACACATTTTGAACTACAAGTTCACTAATTACTTAATGAAGTAAAGTAATACTAATGATATCCAAAAATGGTTATCATCAATAGGGGTGAAGAATTTTAACCAATAATGGAAATGGGTCAGCTGATATGCGTCAATAGCTAGCTAGAAGAATACTGCATAACGACGTGTTCATCTACCAACATGATGATTGGTTAACAATGATCGTATGATTTTATGAATTTTGATCGTCTAACTGATCACACTTTGAACCATCCAATCAGAAAGAACCAAATTAACACTAAAAAATCTATATAAACTCAACAAGATCTAACAAGAATTATTATCGTTTTGGACAATATGATGAGGTGAGTGTTGACTGTACAGTTGAGACAAATGAGCGTGTTATATGAATTTCAATGTGATCTAATGAGATAACGTTGTTTTGTTCATCTGAACTATTTCAGATATACTTTTTCATCTGGCCAGTTCATACTGCTCAGTTTGGTCATCGCAATAATTTCAACATTTTTTGATTGTTATGAAATTTGTGAGAATCGTGGACTAGCGACTTATAGCAAATTAATTTTTGGAAACGACTCACATGAATACGTAAGTAATCAGTCAGGTCCTAATACACATATTCAGTCTCACTATTACTACTATTTTCAGACAATCCGCCGTAATCAGCCTTCTCCAGTTGTAGATGAACAGTTTGTAAAATTGGCTGCTGACGAGGTGAGTTGACCTCAGTTTGTAATGAAGGTATTAATTCATATGTTTGTATATTTTCAGGAAATCCCTCTGAAATTCCCGTTTAAATTCTATGGCACAAACGTCAGTGAACTAAAGATGTACAGTAGTGGTAAGAGAATGATTTTCTTCGAACACAAATTGTTACTGAGTTTTGCTTATTCACACGGTTCATACAATTCAGTTTAGTCTCCAGTTTATTTCAAAGTGTTTCCTTCATTCACTGTAGATTGTCAATCAAATTACATATTTTCATTCAGTAAACACAGGTTCATTAGAAATGAAAATAGAAAATGGATTGGGAACGATTTACACTGACTTACTAAAGAGTGGGTTGCCTGAATATGAGATTTCGAATGAGAGTGAGTTATTATATCATTCAGTGATATTTTGTCTTGTTGCTTATTTCTCACTTTCTTTTTTGCGTAAACGATTCATTACTTAACTTGGTTATTTCATGAAAACTCAGCAGTACACAGTGATTATTTTGTTTCTGTGATTTGGTAGCCTAAAATGTGTTCACAGCACGTATTATTGTCCAATGAAAACGTGGAATAAAAGAGTGATTTACTTTCGAAATAGGCACTAATTGATTGAGCATAGATAACAGATCTAATGATGCTGTCACTCAAGTGGAAACCGCCTGCTCTACTGTCTGTTCAAACTACCACAAAACAGACATCTCACCACTGTGAAACTTCGTGGTAGATTCAATGAATTGAATCAAACTACAGCTACAACAATAAGCAATGTTGTGTGGGAAGTCAGTTTGCATCATTGAAGCACGTGAACTTTCATGTTATGTGCGATGTCCTCTAAATCTTTACTGTCACTTACTTAGTTCTTAAACGTTTAGTGTCTCTCGTCACATTTTCTTGATTATCATATTCGTATGATCATGAAGTTAGAACTCATGCGCTTTCTTCAACATCTAGTCAACGAACAACCATTGACAACCTGCTAATACAACATGATTGATTCGAACCGAAACAAATAGAACATGAAAATGAAGTTAATTCACTCGCTCAGTTATCAGGAATAATGACATTGGAGTAGCATTTCCGCATAATAGCTAGGTAAATAGAGAAAACATTGGAATAACAGGATCTCGGATATCAACGGTATCTTAGTTAAGTAAAATGTGTTAGAACCGCCGTTTTAGGACTAAAATATTCTTCTCAATTGTCGACATTGAAATGTTCATCTCGTCGTTGAAATAATAATAATAATAATGATAAGGATCCTTTAAAGTCTCATTTACTTGAACTCGTTTATTTAAATGTTGAAAAGAAGATGATAGCTGGTGTTCAAACTCATTCTGTGTTGAAATGTATGTTTATTGAATGAGGCGGATATTCAGAATGCAGATGTATAAACACAACTTATTTCTCCTTTCATTATTTCAGAGGAATTTGTAGCTGTCCGAATGATTTTTCACCGAAACGTTGATGGTAAAAGTATGTATCCATTAAATGATTGTTTGAAAACATGTGACATATTACCACTTACACCATCATTAACTTGTAATTACTCACACGTTTTCCATTCGGCAAGAGTAACTGAATTCTTTTCAAAAATTGACTGATGTAATAAAGCGTGAAAATTCTGAAAAATTAGACGGAAACTCTATATGGAATCCACGGATTGTTTGAACACATTGATTGAGACATGAAGAACAGTTGAAATCAGCACGAACATACTACATTTGACGAGTAATAGATAGATTATTGTGGACAAATCAAGTCACAGTCTCATTCCACTTGTGGACAGACGAATACAGAGATTCATCTTCGTTGACATGCTTTAAGGAAACATGATGAGAAGTCTGTGTATAAAAATAGGTACATCTGTGTGCATTGCAAAGCCACTTCTGTGAACATCCCATTCATTTAAACATTTACTCATTACACAGTCATTCTTATATATTGATATAGTATATTATTTTTTCAAATTATAAGATTGTTAAGACGATATATATAAGGCTATTCAATTCTCATCTTTAACAAATATTGTAATCAGAGTCATCTGATCGACTGATTTACCAATGTGTTACACAAACAATCAAATTGCCAAGTTCTCTTTGTGAACAAACAGTCAACGGCTCACGTCATGTGTACTTAAAGTCGATTGTTTCATGAGTAATTATAGATAATATTGCGTCAATGCGAATATATATCCACAAGTATCAGATCTGATTAGAAGCTTGAAGATTTATTGTTTCAATATGAAAATAAGCGTGTAGCATACCCTAGACAAATAACCATTTGACATTCATCTTGAAAGATGCATTCATGTTTCATTTACATAATCCTCTTACTTACTTAATTACCTAAACCTGTTACTCCTCGTGGAAAGCACACGTCGCTCAACAGCACACTCCATCTAAACCTGTCCTCAGCAATCCTTTCCACATCTTTCCATTTGTTATTCATCCTTTTCACATGTGCTTATATTTCACAACGTAATGTGTTCTTTGGACTTCCGCTCTTCCGTTAGGGCTTGCCTCGTGATGCAGTTTGATGATTTGCGTAATGTATGTCTTATCCTAACTTCCTCTACAGATGGATGCTGGTTTGTTCTCTGCCACAGAAGGCTGTTGCTGATGGTATCCAGCCAATGGATGTTAAGTATCCTGCGTAGACAGCTATTTATAAATACTTGAACCTTTTGATGGCAGTTGTGGTAGTTCTTGAAGTTTCAGCTGCGTACAGTAGAACTGCCTTGACGTTCGTATTGAAGATTGTGAATTTGATATGAACTGATGGACAGTTGTTTTGAGCTCCATATGTTGTTCAATTGTATAAATGCGGTCCTTGCTCTGCCAATCCTCGCATTCACGTCTGCACCTGAACCTCCTTGTTCATCGATGATGCTTCTCAGGTACATGAAAGATTCCACATCTTAGAGAGATTCTTCACGAAGTATGATTGAGTGGTTGTCCTCGGTGTTACATTTGACGATGTTGGATTTTTCCTTGTGTATACTGAGATCTACTGATACAGAGACTGCTGCTACACTGGCTGTCTTCATCTGAATCTGTTCGTGTGTATGCGACAGGAATTCTAGGTGATCTGCGAAGTCCAAATCGTCTAATTTATTCTGAGCTGTTCATTCCATGCCATGTTTTCACTCATATGTCGAGGTCTCCATAATCCAGTCGACCACCAGAAGAATGAGGAAGGGAGATAGTATACAGTCTTGTTTGACTCCGGTCCTTACTTGGAATGCATCTGTCAGCTGTCCTCCATGCACCAATTTGCACTGTAGTCCGTCTGGTGAGATCCGGATAATATTGATAATCTTCTCAGGAACTGAGGATTGTCGAAGAACGTCCTCCTGTCTTCTCTGTCAAATGCCTTTTCATAATCAATGAAGTTGATGTACAGTGTCGAGTTTCACTCAAATAATTGTTCGACGATGATCCGTAGTGTCTCAATTTGGTCTGTGCACGATCGATCCTTACGGAATCCAGGCTGTTGATCTCGAAGTCGGGTGTCTACTGCGTCTTTCATCCGGTTCAGCAACACTCTGTTAGAGACTTTCCCTGGTACTGACAGTAGTGTGATGCATATGTAGTCCTCACATTTGCTCACATCTCCTTTCTTTCGTATCTTGATGAGTTACCTTTCTTTTCAGTCCGTCGGTATTTCGTCGTCCACCCAGTTCTTCTTCAATAGATGTTGGAGCATATTCGCAGTTACTTCAATATATGACTTCAATTGTTCAGCTGGTATATTGTCAGGTCCTGCTGCTTTCCCGCTCTTGATTTGTCTGATAGTCATTCTGATTTCTTCGGTCGTTGGTGGGGTGACATTTATAGGTAGGTGGATTCAATATAGCTGGTCTATTCAACAGTTCCTCAATGTACTCTATCTATCTACTCCTCGATTCCTGAATCTTGATGATTGTCTTTTCTTCCTTGTCCGGTCTCTTTGGTTTAGTATATTTCCCTGCTAGTTTCTTCGTTGTATCGAATAGTTGTTTCATATTTCCTTCTCTTGCAGCTCTCTCCCCTGTCGTTGCTAGTTCTTCCTAGTATTTCTACTTGTCGGCTTTAATGCTATTCTTCACTTGCTTGTTTGCTTCTGAGTACTCAACTTGTGTCTTGACTATCTCTGCTCGTGTTCGGCTGTTATTAGTTGCTGTGTTCTTGTTCTTCCTTCCTTCAAAATTGTCTAGTGTTTCTATAGAGATGCTTGCTGCCGCCTCCTGACACCTCATAACACGTTGACGCTAGTGCTTCTTTGATAACTTTCCAGCTCCAGTTTTAAATTTGCCACAACGAGGTAGTCTGGTGATCTGAAGTTCTGTCAGCTCCCCTCATGCTTCTCACATCTTCCAATGTCCTTAGGATTTTTTGTTGAGGCGAATATGATCTATCTGGTTCTCTGTGGTGTGATGCGGTGAGATCCATGTAGCTTTGTGGAAATATTGTGCCAACTATGACCAATTTGTTGAATGCATATAGATTTGCAAATCTTTCTCCAGTTTCGTTTCTCTCTCCCAGTCAATCCATGTCGTCTCACGATATCTTCATATGGGGTGTTGTGTATTCCGACTACCGCGTTTAGATCTCCCATTAGGATGATGAGGTTTCGTCTTTAGCACTTCGCTATGATTGATTGCAGCTTATCGTAGAACTGATCTTTATCGTCGTCGTTGCTATCATCGGTGGGTGCATATGATTGAAAAGCATTCATCGTGATCCCGTTCTTATTTGTGTTGAACGATGCTTTGGTGATCCTGAGTCCGTGAGATTCCCATCCTACAAGTGCATTTCGTGCTACTTTGAACAGCATTAGTGTGTGAAGCGTTTTCATGTTCGTGACTAAATTTGCTCAACCCTCCTTCTTTATCCGATCTTGGGAACGTAAGTAATTGTAGGAGAGCTAAAGGTATAATTGCATGACGTTCAGCAGACTATATTTACTTCGAATTCAACTAAAGAAATCATTTGGGATAACGCGGTAAATATCTGCCTAAATCTGATCACTGTGTGGGTAGACACATACAATGTCACATCTGACAATAACATGTTCATCATAAATTCCTGAAATTTTAAATAACGACGGTCTTCTTGTTGCAGGTGTTGAATTGAAGGTGTTAAATCTCATACATCCGAGCGGGAAGATATCTGTTTATTATGAGAACGTAAGTCGCACAATTAAATGTCACAGTGGTTTTGTTTCAAATCCTTCAGATTGTTCCACTATTTAATGCAATTCAATACAGTCGAATGCATTGATGTACATTGAAGACGACAGAAAGAGATCAACATTTGTTCATGTGCATACAGACTATATGATGCCATTAACAATCCTTTTGTGACACACTTTATTCTAGCACTTTTATAAAAGAGTGAATGGTAAGGAGTCACCTGAAGATATTCTGGTGTCTTCGCGCCGACTAAGTACAAACAGTGTACGTCAGGGTACAACTTTTATGAACAAGAACATGAGTGAGAGCAATCGAATATATTTGATAGGAAATTACAGAACTTGTTAATAAAATCTAACAATCATATAGTAAATGCTTAATTTGCAAAATGTCCACCAATTGTCTTAAAATAACTCAGACTGCATTGTTCTTGCATTTTCATACAAATTGCATTCTGTTTTCAATCTTTACTGCTCGATCTCCTTGTCTCTCTGGTGCCAGACATTCTGTTCCTGCCTAAAGTCATATAATTCTTATATGGATATAAGTAGCTCACACCACGCTACAAAGGAACAATTAAATATTGTCAAGCTTCGTTACGTCTTCTGAAGATCAGATGTTTGAATAGTCCACTCTTGAATGTGTGTAACTGTTCTAATGCCAGAATTTATTAATTCACCCATTCGGAATACAGGCAGCCAGGATGGGCTTTTAAGATGAAAGGTGTCATGTGTGTTAAACTGAATCAGTCTTTATTGTTTCGAGGTAATCAGAACACATTATGGAAAGCATTCTCTTTGGAAACAAGCACTAATGGATGGAAGTGAGCACATCAACACAAGCACACCACATGACTACACATTCACGTGCAGCAACATTTCAGTCATTCACAAGCACATTTCTATCAACCGACGTGGATATTCATCTCACATTATACCACCTCAGTCCATGATAGATAGATAGATCGTTTATCTAACTTCTCTGAAGTTGACAAATGAGGTGAGTCAGAATATGTTTTTAGACTAGATGGAACATAGTTTTAAGGAAACTGAGACGATCAGCATGCTTACTGTGAGTATGATAATTTGTCTTTGTTTAAGATTATGTAAACGACGACACATTACTTCAATGGTTGGTTGATTTTGTGATAGGTGTTAGTGTGTTGACAGATCTTGACTCAGACATCCATTACATCTTTTCAGGTTTCTGAGGAAATCAGGGAAAATGAATTGGAATCGGTCGTTAACCGTCACTTCCTGTGTCAAGTAGGAGGTAACAAATGTCATTTATATTCTGATTTACACTGAAATACATGAACAACCATCTGTTAGACTAATGTTACATTCTTTTTGTAACTTATTTTCTGTATTTCAACACATGTCATGTCACATGAGATAAAGAGTCATTGGATATTTGGAGGAATATTTCGCATGTGTTTACCGATTGACTGATCCAGATAGGGATATATGAACGACGAAATTAGGTAGATGATACAGCCATTATTTTATTCACTTACTCATTCACTGTTCAATTCGTCAAACCTGTAGTCCCTATTCTTCTACTACTCAATACAAAAGGAAGCATATTTTGTCAAACAGGACTCATAGTTGTTTTACACAATGCTGAAACTTCACGCTACTCTTAAATGGTGGTTGAAAGATGAAGCTGAGTTCCAAGGCAAGCGTTTAGTGTAAGTGATTAGGTTGGATGCAGTCTTTATTGATTGACTATGAGAAAGTGCATTAAACATTTGGTCAAGAGCTACCTGATGATCTGTTGCGATGTGATGCTGAGTCGTTTCACAGTAAACCTCAATGTTGATAATTTGTGAAATTATTTCTAACGAGTTAAACATATTTTTTAAAGATGTTGCACTGACACGCGTATAACACAAATCAGAAACTTAACGACATCATTTTTCATTTACTGGTTAGACGATGATCACTTTCGAAACCAAAATTCATTTAAAGCATATTTCGTGAGGATGCTGTTTGACCATCATTGTATTCATGATAAGATATTAAACTGTTTTTTATTTTGATTGCTCCTTATACGTGCAAGCACGTTGTTATACTTAAAATGGAAATCAATATTTTAAGTGTCTTTTTCTGTAAATCTTATTTGAACAAGCACCGATATCCGCTGTTATTGATGTTCCTCGAAAGTGGATCAAAACTAAAACTTTGGTCGAGTATGAAGTTGCCGGGGGTATGTTCAACCTTATTTTATCAGAGTTGACTATTCTCACACTTGGTTGCACAATTTCTATTTCATAAAATTGAAGAGTTCATGTATAATTTTGATCATTTATTAAATGATATTTAACCATCAGTCTCAACTCTCGTCACATCAAACGTCTATTCACTGTTGAATATTTAAAATGATTGGAGACACATTTTGAACCACGACAAATGTCATCACTTTGATGAAATTTACTTAGACAAAATGCCACAAAACGATAGATCTGATGATATAAGTCACTCAGTTAATTTTGCATTGACTTGACAGTGTCATTTATTTTTTCATTTGGATCAAATGATAGTGAATTTCCACGAGGTGTCGGAATCGCAGAAACGCTATGGAATTTTGAATATGTTGAATGCAATAGCATAATTTCCAAAATCTTTACTTTATCCTACTCGACCGGTAAATTGAAGGTGTATACAAGTTACTTGTCAGATTTTAATTTATCACTGTCAGGAGATATTAATACAGTATCAAATATACTAACGATTTTCATGGAATGAATACGTTTTCTTTTTCGTGAGTACTTACAGTGAATAACCACGAACATTGTCCAGTTCATCATGTTAGACTGTTGAAATAACATTTCGACAACTGAGAGAATCATTCCATAATCTATTGTTCAGATCGACGTCAATATTCGTTGAATAAAGTGTTATCTATTATGGATGACTTTTCATGAATTAACTAGACTGATGTGCGATCTGAAAGCACACAGGATATATAGTATGGCCATATAGTTTGAAACTTTCCACCACAGTAGATTGACTGAAGTCTGTTCAAGAAAAACGTCAACGATGAATTGATAAACAACGTTACTTTCCTCTTTTTTGTTCGATTGAATTCACATTATTGAAAATGTATTTTCTGTCTTTAAACAACTGACTTTCTTGCACCGATTTCCAAGTGGTCTGTTTGAGTGAGTTTTCAACTTTATTGACCACTTTTCATATTAAGGCGTGGTATACAACCCATCTTTCAGTCATTAAACTGACATCATGGAATGAAATTCCACAAACATCAAGTGCTATACGCTTTGCTGAACGCTTGACATCACAGTATGTACATTCCTGAAAGTTCACAGTCAATGAAATCCACGAAATTTGCTCGTCAAAACTCATCGTTCATTATTGAACGTAGTTTTGTTCAACATCAACATGATGTCGTCAAATGTGAGTGACATTGAAAGTGTACTGAATTTCGCATTGCGCAATATGATGACAAACTCACAGTGAATGAAATAGTCACTCAACTGCGAAATTACCATAATATCATTGAGTTATAGTTACATGTTTTTTTTAATTCACCAATGTTTTCTTCGATAACTTGTAATGCGATCACCTTATTGTTTTCACCAAAGATTGTCCGAACCACAAGTCGATTAAAGCATGTCGAGACGCAAAAATCTTGAACACACCGTGTATGTGGTGTGAACAAGGCAATATGTGCATTACCAGTAATGATAACGGCACTCACAACTTCAAAGTCAATGGTTGCCAGAATAAAGTAAGTAATCGGTAGGCTTCACAGGTTGTATTCAGTATCAGCATATTTGTAAATCTATTTACTCGGAAGAACATTTCACTGCATTGTTTAACACTAATGTCTGGAAACATCAATTTCTCAGCTCGTAGAATGTGAACAGATTTCCGATGTCCAATATGAAACCATAAATTTACGGAAACCGTTGAAACATACCGATGAAAACAGTTTAAATGATAAAGCGTAATCTGTTGAAAATCGTGTAGCATGATTGAGTGATTAGTTCAAGTTCCCAAAACTCTCATAGTTCAAGTTCAGAATAAGTATTTCTGATTCCTTGTTGAGAAATGTGTATCCTGTATGAACTGCATCAATAAAACAGACAGTTATACGTTTGTTGAATAATATTGAGATTGTGATAAGATATGACATCCAGGAAACAAATTTCATCACTCAAATATTAGTCGTTTGTTGATTGTAGGATAATGTGTACTTATCACATTGACTGTCAAATCGGTAGCAGATATCTTAAATCAATACTCATTGATCACACAGTACAGAAGTAAATTATGTAACTATTAGTTGAATTCACTTGTGTCAACAATACTGAAAATACTGTATATTGAATGATGAAATATTTAATATTTGGTTATATTGCCACTGTTTCATTCTTCTGAAGAGCTCAATTATCGACGTTTCTGGAGAACCAGCACTTATCGAAGAAAAAGAAGAAACAACTCCAACAATAAGTGAAGCTGACTTAAGAAATGAATTGAGGCAAACTACTGAAAACACTGAAACTCATTTGGTACATATTCGATATTGAGTCATTATTGTACTGTTTTGCTTTTTCAGAATGTGACTACAGACACGACAGAGGATGAAGAGCAAGAGAAGTCTCGCAATTACTCGTATATTATCGTACCGGTTGTTGTCACATTCATTGTCGTATGCAGTGGATGTGTCATAGGGTTATGGTTTTACAGAAAGAAGAGAAGTATGCCATGATTCGCACAAACGCCTTCTTATTTGTTGTTTTCATCAAGCTGACTCTGTTATTTTCCTTTTTCATTCTATTGAAAACACTTTCGATTATGTCAATCATTTCAATAAATTGCTGATTGTTTCATGGAAATACACACAACATTCATGATTGTTTGTAGAATATAAAATATGGTTTTCTGTATTTATGTGATTGTTTTCATTCAGTAAAAACTGATTAGTTTTACAAGAGTTTACAGCATTCCATTTGTGAATTAACAGTATCGTGTATACGTGATTATGTGACAATTGTAATCAACAATGAATCCGTTGTGAATGTCCAGTTTGATGAAGTCTCACCACTGAAAAATATCATTTGAAATTGTCGATGTTCGTTGTTTGAAACTGAAATGTCAGAATACCGCATCAACATTTAACGAGGCACCTCATTCCTCCGTTATTCGATTATTCACTGTTTAGTAAAAGCTTGATGACAGACTATTGTTAATTAGGTGTTATGAATGCTGATTATGAAAAAATTCTAGAGGATTCAGCTGATACTCAAGTAATAATGAGGAAAGATATAGGTTCAATAAATTAGTAACAGTCCTGTCGTAGTATCGCTAAATAAGGTGATATAGTTTAAAAGCGGCACACTGTAGTGTTAATAATCTATTCAAATATCATGGAATTATGCGACAACATTCTACAAAGATTGCATTGGTTGTTATAATGTTCTCAATAATGTTAGTGACTGAAAAATGATCAGTCTTTTCATTTTATATGTGCATCGCGTGCGAGTAACCTCGTTATTGCTATTAGTTCGCAAATAACATAAGCGGAGTTGGATGGCGGCCATCAGTGGAATCCAGGACGCGTGTCTCTTCATCCCATTTGGGACTCGTCAGCTGGCTACACCTGTATCACAGAGTTGGTGTGTCACTGTGGTACTCGGACTCAGTATTGTTTACTTCGAAAATCGTCGCGTCATCCCCTAAGCTACTCAGCACGGATAACCACTCACTTCTACACACAGCTCCGATACACCATAATTAGGTGAACACGGATTAATAAATGTTTGTCCTGTCGCAAACTGCATTCTCGGAACTCATATCTACTTCATGATCCTGAATGCTTAAATTGTGACAAAATTGGATACATTATGTCGGTATATTAGACTTATGTTCATTTTGCTATTGACGATATCAGTCGGCGTTATTAAATTCCAATAAGATTGGAGCCTCTTAAGATCAAATTTCGCTTTTATCCACGATTTCGAATGCGCTTTACATATGTGAGAGCAATTAAATATCTCTTTTTGTTCATTCCGTAATTCCATTGTTGACACAGGCAGTATACCGTCAATCATTTCATTCGAACCTCGTGTTTAGAGGGGCACTAGCCTGACTTGCTCTCACTAGCTTTCAAATAAGATTCTGATGCTTTAATTAAAAGCTTCATAGCCCCCTGTGTTAAGTGCTATGATGGGATAAGAATTCAGTCTTTTACATTAAATCCCCGTTTGTTGAGGCAAACACGCACCACAGTTGAAGCCGAAGATATTCCGAGTCACGTTAAATGTTCTAAAATGTTCGGCGAAGCCAGTCTTCGGATTCATTCGGATAAACCTCCATCAGATTTAACAACGATTACCAATATTTGTAACTCCGCCAATATACCAGCCGAAGCACTGAACTCAGACATCTAAATAAATACAAATATGCATCACCTTCTATTCAAAAAGATTTGGGAGGAGGAACAAAGTTCGATGGACTGATAAGTAGGACACCCATCAAGATTCCAAAGAAAGGAGATGTGGGCAAATGTGAGGACTACATATGCATCACACTACTGTCAGTACCAGGGAAAGTCTTTAACAGAATGTTGCTGAACCGGATGAAAGACTCAGTAGACGCCCAACTTCGAGATCAACAGCCTGGATTCCGTAAGGATCGATCGTGCACAGACCAAATTGAGATACTACGGGTCATCGTCGAACAGTCAGTTGAGTGGGACTCGTCACTGTATATCAACTTTATTGATTATGAAAAGGCACTTGATAGTGTGGATAAGAGGACTTTATGGAAACTTCTTCGACACTACGGAGTTCCTGAGAAGATTATCAATATTATCCGGATCTCACCAGACGGACTACAGTGCAAATTGGTGCATGGAGGACAGCTGACAGATGCATTCCAAGTAAGGACCGGAGTCAGACAAGGCTGTTCACTCTCTCCCTTCCTCATTCTTCTGGTGGTCGACTGGATTATGGAGACCTCGACATATGAGTGAAAACATGGCATGGAATGAACAGCTCAGAATAAATTAGACGATTTGGACTTCGCAGATCACCTAGTCCTCCTATCGCATACACACGAACAAATGCAGATAAAGACATCCAGTGTAGCAGCAGTCTCTGTATCAGTAGATCTCAGTATACACAAGGAAAAATCCAACATCGTCAAATGCAACACCGAGGACAACCACTCAATCATACTTCGTGAAGAATCTCTCTAAGATGTGGAATCTTTCATGTACCTGAGAAGCATCATCGATGAACAAGGAGGTTCAGGTGCAGACGTGAAGGCGAGGATTGGCAGAGCAAGGACCGCATTTATACAATTGAACAACATATGGAGCTCAAAACAACTGTCCATCAGTTCATATCAAATTCACAATCTTCAATACGAACGTCAAGGCAGTTCTACTGTACGCAGCTGAAACTTCGAGAACTACTACAACTTTCATCAAGAAGGTGGAAGTAATTATAAATAGTTGTCTACGCAGGATACTCAACATCCATTGGCTGGATACCATCAGCAACATTCTTCTGTGGTAGAGAGCAAACCAGTCTCCAGCTGAAGAGGAAGTTAGGAAACGGCGATGGAAATGGATAGGACATACATCACGTGAATAATCAAACTGCATCATGAGGCAAGCCTTAACTTGGAATCCTGAAGTGAAACGTAAAATCGGAATTCCAAAGAACACATTACGTTGTGAAATATAAGCACATATGAAAAGGATGAATAACAACTGGTAAGAAGTGGAAAGGATTGCCGAGAACAGGTTTAGATGGAGTGTGCTGGTGAGCGACCTGTGCTCTCCTCGAGGAGTACGAGCCGTAGGTAAGTAGCCGTTCATTGTGGCCGATCCAAATACTAATTCCCTCTTTTCGGTTTAAGTTGTTCTCCAGCCATATTCCATGAAATGATCTGTGATGTAGTCAGTGATGTAAAAGGCGTTGACATTTTTTTCAATTGATTTATATATTTTCGGTTCTCATAAAATATATCATGATCAATGACTTACTATTTCCTCAAGTCGTCTGCTTGAAAAAGCATTTGCAGTGTATTCAAATAATTGTTCATTTCATATATCTGGTATTGAGCGTCTTGGATATTAGGCTGATGTCAATAGTTATTGACAAGACATGAAGCGACAAGTTTCACTTACAGCTTACCGATCCCCAAAATATCCGACACAATTACGCACACTACTAGGTGCTTTTCGTTGCTGTTCGCTTTTTATATCCGATTTTCTTTATCGTAAAATCTCACTACGTCGAGACTTGAGATATGTACTATGGACTATGCATACATACTGTGAATGTACACAGAATAATCGATAACAGACTGTTACGGACACATATGCGGCAAAAATATTTGTGTACGGAATAGTGGACAGATAATATCAAGCATAAGTTTACTCTGACTGTGAAATACTCTCCAAACATTGCTATTCTATGATGAAATTGTTGCTATGTTAACCGCTGAAATCCACTTCATGTGATGACTAGGGACTGATTTCAAGATGGATTCCATGGAGTTCTAGTGAGAAACTGTGATCAGTGCATTTCATCCATGTGTGTTGTAATGCACTTACTCACTGAAGGCAATAGTGGACAGTCGCACAATACCGTGGATTAGTTGAAATTAGACATTAAAACCATTGGATGCCGGCTGACTAAATGGTCTACAGGTTAAGTGTTCGCACGTGAGACCGATGATGCTGGATTCGAATCTCACTGCTGGTGAGTTCCGTACTGTGACGAGACGACCGATTGACGCTTCCAGGTTCTCAATGGTTGTCTAACATTCATCGATTCCTGATCCCAGTCAAAAATATGACAATCTCCATAGCTCCACACTTAAAACTTTTGAACTGATCAAATTATTTACCATCATACAATAGTTATTCACCACTTTGATTTCAGTCAATACTCTTAATATGTCATTCTCTTGATTTTAGAGAAGGTGAAAACCAAATGATTCTATGAGTAAACGACCACTCAACTCACTAGAAATTAGATGGCCAATGGTCATAGTGTTCGTTCATATTTAGAGTGAGACTTTCTATGAATTGACAGTCAAATGAATTGTTTTCACGTCATTTTATATTTAGAAAAGTATCAATGTTTTGTGAGATGAGAAATTCACTCATTTTACTTCCGTGAATGTAATGTAGGTGAAGGTCAGTCACATAAGCACATCATTGGAATGCGATAAATTCTATTCTAATTAAGATTCATATTACGCCCACCATACAGCATACAGTAAAGAGAATACCATATTGTTTGAATAACGAGGTGAAATGAAGTGGTAGACAACAACAAACTATAATCAATGATGTTTCTGTAGACACTTGAGTTCAACAGAAATATGCTCATTAACTAAATGCTCAAATAATTTACACAGAGAGTAGAAAATAGTAAATTTTACTTTGAAGATTGTATAGGAAGTAACAGAAATGATAGACATTGGTGTTTTGTGTGTATTCGATCAGGTAAATCGGACAGAATTCTCAGTTTATCAAATCTTATTCTTACTTGCAAACTATTTGAAAGTCAGTGGTGTTTGTATAAACTAATTGCTCTTTTATACTTGGTCTTAAAATTGCTGACCAGGAAATATCATTTACATCATACGAATTCAGCATAGTGAAATATGCAAGATCATCATTTGGAGTATTATGTATCCACTTCGTGAATGTCGAAATTGTTTGGAAGTCACGAGGTCTATGTCTCAAATGTTGCTTTAATGAGAAGATACAACATGGCAGTTCTCGAATTAAGTGAAGCACATTGAATGTATGCTGTGCAGAAAATAATTAGATTCGAGAAATTCGCTGTTGTACTCTGGTGATGAGTGAAAAAGTGAATAATACGTTCAGCTCTGTCATTACTGACCCTTGTGTATTCGCCGGTACACTAATATATTTTTGCATTCACTGATATGCATTATATGTTATCTTAGTGAATGGAATCATGTCATCGATATATAGTTTTTATTACTGAACATGAACTCCCTTCATACTCAATGGATTTCAATGAATGCTGAATAAAATAATTCATAAACTTGAAATGTTTATTAAACCTAATCATCAAGTTTCAGTGGACATTAATGTGGACTTATCCTATGAAGAGAAATTGACAATGATTCTATGAGATTAGTTCACTATTCCAATCAACAGGATTTCCATGGATATCAATGACTGATCTAACACTCAGGTGAATTCTTATCAAGCCTTAGTGAATAAGTTATATGATTACATAAGCCTTCTACTACTTACACTGATGATAGTTTTAATAAGAAGAACCAATAGTCATGTGATAACAGATCACATATTAGTGATACAATTTCATGTACCACTGAATATAATTGGAATGCTGATGAGCCGTTCATTCAACTACATATTGTAATACACGAGAATGGAAAATGTTTATGATTGTCGACAGCATTTTGAAGTGCAGAATTCACCTTCACAATACGAAGGATTACTCTTTGCAAATATAATCAAAACATAAATAGTCTTGGTTTCTTGCACTGAAATTACCATTCGTTTTCGAAAGTGTGGACTGTTATTCAATCATCAATAATTCATTCATTATCACAATTGATTGGTCACTGGATGGTGATCAATGTCATGTGTGTCAAGTCCTTATTATTGGTGCAGATCGAGTGCTATCGACCATGTTGCAATGTGGCCACCAGTTCCCTCAAGTTTACAGGTACACCTTGCTGACGAATGCCAAGTAGCACGAAACACTGGTCCAGGGTTTCCTGTCGACTACATCTAACCACCATTTAATAAGAACAAGTTGATGAAAGTAAGAAGAACAAGAAGTTAGAATGAAACAAGTTGAAATAAAACATGAAAACAGTCGATTAATATAAATTATGTATGAACGAGGTAATCAAGATCAGAAATGAACTTTTAACTTCTTAGTTTTTCTTTCTTTCTTAAAGAGAAATCTCAAAACTCTTGATAAGAGTCATTAGGAATACATTTGTATGCAACTTAGAACATTCAAAGTAATTACTAAAAGTTGGTTTGTGTTATCATAGATTGAACGTGTTTTTGTTATCATTTTCATAACAAAAAAACTGTCCATTTACACAGACTGTTTTCTAGCTGGTTAAGTACTGATGATAAATTTATTGAGCACATATTTACAGCACATCGCTGTCCACTCCAGGACTCGAGCCCAGTATCGTTGTCTTCAAACACTACTTGGCTACTGAGTCCAGATATCCACTCGCTTGTGCAGTGAGGTGAAGTTAAAAATTCACTTGGTATTGTTTATTTGAATCTTGTGGTTGATGTTTAGGACTGAAATTGGTCAGCCTCTTATTAGCATGTGTGAATACTGTGTGTACTGCGTTGATGGCGTTCGAGTCACAGAGTGAACATCAATTCAGAAATACAAATACATTCAGATGACGAATCTCAAATAGGACTAATCGAACGTCAAACTGAATTCCAATCATAACCACTATCCATCTTTTCTAAAAATAGAAATACTTTTTATGCTTGTTGGACAGAATAAGGACTGATTTCACAATTCTTCGATCGCCTCATTCAATTAAGAGTCTAAAAGAAAGTGTTCGGCAGTATTATAAGTTAATAATAAGAAATATTCTTGAAGTAATTCAAATAGCCTGTTATGCCATTGAGTAAACATAATAAGGAGAATTGAGCGACGGAAATTTACCTTTCGACGAAATCACTTATTTAAGCTATACATTCGTTATATGGGAAATACTTATCTATAGAAGGATGGAACAGATTGTGTCATGAAGTGATTCGAGACTGTAATTATCAGATGAGTTTACGTAGTAACCAAGTGGTAAGAGAAGAATATAAGGATGAATAATAATCATCACTTTCTCCATTTTATTATGTTATTCTCTACAAAATATACTAAGAATGTAAAACACCGATTGAAGATCAACGTACTACAATGTGGGTTTATGGAGATTGAAGTAATTTATAAGTTAAATTCAAGAATAAATCAAAACTTGAACATCATCGCAAACCTGGATGCACCGGAAAATAATTTCGTATGTGCATTGTCGGTATGATATCAACGGTATCTTAGTTAAGCAAAATGTGTTAGAACCGACGTTCTAGAAGTAAAATATTTTTCTCAGTTGTCGACATTGAAATGTTCATCTCGTCGTTGAAATAATAATAATAATGATAAGGATCCTTCAAACTCTCATTTACTTGAACTGGTTTATTTAAATGTTGAAAAGAAGATGATAGCTGGTGTCCAAACTCATTCTGTGTTGAAATGTATGTTTATTGAATGAGGCGGATATTCAGAATGCAGATGTATAAACACAACTTATTTCTCCTTTCATTATTTCAGAGGAATTTGTAGCTGTCCGAATGATTTTTCACCGAAACATTGATGGTAAAAGTATGTATCCATTAAATGATTGTTTGAACACATGTGACATATTAACACTTACACCATCATTCCTTGTAATTACTCTCACTTTTTCCATTCGGCAAGAGTAACTGAATTCTTTTCAAAAATTGACTGAAGTTATAAAGCGTGAACATTCTGAAAAATTAGACGGAAACTCTATATGGAATCCACGGATTGTTTGAACACATTGATTGAGACCTGAAGAACAGTTGAAATCAGCACGAACATACTAGATTTGACGAGTAATAGATGGATTATTGTGGATAAATCAACTCACAGTCTCATTCCACTTGTGGACAGACGAATACAGAGATTCATCTTCGTTGACATGCTTTAAGGAAACATGATGAGAAGTCTGTATATAAAAATAGGTACATCTGTGTGCATTACAAAGCCATTTCTGTGAACATCTCATTCATTTAAACATTTTCTCATTACACAGTCATTCTTATATATTGATATAGTATATTATTTTTTCAAATTATAAGATTGTTAAGACGATATATATAAGGCTATTCAATTCTCATCTTTAACAAATATTGTGATCAGAGTCATCTGATCGACTGATTTACCAATGTGTTACACAAACAATCAAATTGCCAAGTTCTCTTTGTGAACAAACAGTCAACGGCTCACGTCATGTGTACTTAAAGTCGATTGTTTCATGAGTAATTATAGATAATATTGCGTCAATGCGAATATATATCCACAAGTATCAGATCTGATTAGAAGCTTGAAGATTTATTGTTTCAATATGAAAATAAGCGTGTAGCATACCCTAGACAAATAACCATTTGACATTCATCTTGAAAGATGCATTCATGTTTCATTTACATGATCCTCTTACTTACTTAATTATCTAAACCTGTTACTCCTCGTGGAAAGCACACGTCGCTCAACAGCACACTCCATCTAAACCTGTCCTCAGCAATCCTTTCCACATCTTTCCATTTGTTATTCATCCTTTTCACATGTGCTTATATTTCACAACGTAATGTGTTCTTTGGACTTCCGCTCTTCCGTTAGGGCTTGCCTCGTGATGCAGTTTGATGATTTGCGTAATGTATGTCTTATCCTAACTTCCTCTACAGATGGATGCTGGTTTGTTCTCTGCCACAGAAGGCTGTTGCTGATGGTATCCAGCCAATGGATGTTAAGTATCCTGCGTAGACAGCTATTTATAAATACTTGAACCTTTTGATGGCAGTTGTGGTAGTTCTTGAAGTTTCAGCTGCGTACAGTAGAACTGCCTTGACGTTCGTATTGAAGATTGTGAATTTGATATGAACTGATGGACAGTTGTTTTGAGCTCCATATGTTGTTCAATTGTATAAATGCGGTCCTTGCTCTGCCAATCCTCGCATTCACGTCTGCATCTGAACCTCCTTGTTCATCGATGATGCTTCTCAGGTACATGAAAGATTCCACATCTTAGAGAGATTCTTCGCGAAGTATGATTGAGTGGTTGTCCTCGGTGTTGCATTTGACGATGTTGGATTTTTCCTTGTGTATACTGAGATCAACTGATACAGAGACTGCTGCTACACTGGCTGTCTTCATCTGAATCTGTTCGTGTGTATGCGACAGGAATTCTAGGTGATCTGCGAAGTCCAAATCGTCTAATTTATTCTGAGCTGTTCATTCCATGCCATGTTTTCACTCATATGTCGAGGTCTCCATAATCCAGTCGACCACCAGAAGAATGAGGAAGGGAGATAGTATACAGTCTTGTTTGACTCCGGTCCTTACTTGGAATGCATCTGTCAGCTGTCCTCCATGCACCAATTTGCACTGTAGTCCGTCTGGTGAGATCCGGATAATATTGATAATCTTCTCAGGAACTGAGGATTGTCGAAGAACGTCCTCCTGTCTTCTCTGTCAAATGCCTTTTCATAATCAATGAAGTTGATGTACAGTGTCGAGTTTCACTCAAATAATTGTTCGACGATGATCCGTAGTGTCTCAATTTGGTCTGTGCACGATCGATCCTTACGGAATCCAGGCTGTTGATCTCGAAGTCGGGTGTCTACTGCGTCTTTCATCCGGTTCAGCAACACTCTGTTAGAGACTTTCCCTGGTACTGACAGTAGTGTGATGCATATGTAGTCCTCACATTTGCTCACATCTCCTTTCTTTCGTATCTTGATGAGTTACCTTTCTTTTCAGTCCGTCGGTATTTCGTCGTCCACCCAGTTCTTCTTCAATAGATGTTGGAGCATATTCGCAGTTACTTCAATATATGACTTCAATTGTTCAGCTGGTATATTGTCAGGTCCTGCTGCTTTCCCGCTCTTGATTTGTCTGATAGTCATTCTGATTTCTTCGGTCGTTGGTGGGGTGACATTTATAGGTAGGTGGATTCAATATAGCTGGTCTATTCAACAGTTCCTCAATGTACTCTATCTATCTACTCCTCGATTCCTGAATCTTGATGATTGTCTTTTCTTCCTTGTCCGGTCTCTTTGGTTTAGTATATTTCCCTGCTAGTTTCTTCGTTGTATCGAATAGTTGTTTCATATTTCCTTCTCTTGCAGCTCTCTCCCCTGTCGTTGCTAGTTCTTCCTAGTATTTCTACTTGTCGGCTTTAATGCTATTCTTCACTTGCTTGTTTGCTTCTGAGTACTCAACTTGTGTCTTGACTATCTCTGCTCGTGTTCGGCTGTTATTAGTTGCTGTGTTCTTGTTCTTCCTTCCTTCAAAATTGTCTAGTGTTTCTATAGAGATGCTTGCTGCCGCCTCCTGACACCTCATAACACGTTGACGCTAGTGCTTCTTTGATAACTTTCCAGCTCCAGTTTTAAATTTGCCACAACGAGGTAGTCTGGTGATCTGAAGTTCTGTCAGCTCCCCTCATGCTTCTCACATCTTCCAATGTCCTTAGGATTTTTTGTTGAGGCGAATATGATCTATCTGGTTCTCTGTGGTGTGATGCGGTGAGATCCATGTAGCTTTGTGGAAATATTGTGCCAACTATGACCAATTTGTTGAATGCATATAGATTTGCAAATCTTTCTCCAGTTTCGTTTCTCTCTCCCAGTCAATCCATGTCGTCTCACGATATCTTCATATGGGGTGTTGTGTATTCCGACTACCGCGTTTAGATCTCCCATTAGGATGATGAGGTTTCGTCTTTAGCACTTCGCTATGATTGATTGCAGCTTATCGTAGAACTGATCTTTATCGTCGTCGTTGCTATCATCGGTGGGTGCATATGATTGAAAAGCATTCATCGTGATCCCGTTCTTATTTGTGTTGAACGATGCTTTGGTGATCCTGAGTCCGTGAGATTCCCATCCTACAAGTGCATTTCGTGCTACTTTGAACAGCATTAGTGTGTGAAGCGTTTTCATGTTCGTGACTAAATTTGCTCAACCCTCCTTCTTTATCCGATCTTGGGAACGTAAGTAATTGTAGGAGAGCTAAAGGTATAATTGCATGACGTTCAGCAGACTATATTTACTTCGAATTCAACTAAAGAAATCATTTGGGATAACGCGGTAAATATCTGCCTAAATCTGATCACTGTGTGGGTAGACACATACAATGTCACATCTGACAATAACATGTTCATCATAAATTCCTGAAATTTTAAATAACGACGGTCTTCTTGTTGCAGGTGTTGAATTGAAGGTGTTAAATCTCATACATCCGAGCGGGAAGATATCTGTTTATTATGAGAACGTAAGTCGCACAATTAAATGTCACAGTGGTTTTGTTTCAAATCCTTCAGATTGTTCCACTATTTAATGCAATTCAATACAGTCGAATGCATTGATGTACATTGAAGACGACAGAAAGAGATCAACATTTGTTCATGTGCATACAGACTATATGATGCCATTAACAATCCTTTTGTGACACACTTTATTCTAGCACTTTTATAAAAGAGTGAATGGTAAGGAGTCACCTGAAGATATTCTGGTGTCTTCGCGCCGACTAAGTACAAACAGTGTACGTCAGGGTACAACTTTTATGAACAAGAACATGAGTGAGAGCAATCGAATATATTTGATAGGAAATTACAGAACTTGTTAATAAAATCTAACAATCATATAGTAAATGCTTAATTTGCAAAATGTCCACCAATTGTCTTAAAATAACTCAGACTGCATTGTTCTTGCATTTTCATACAAATTGCATTCTGTTTTCAATCTTTACTGCTCGATCTCCTTGTCTCTCTGGTGCCAGACATTCTGTTCCTGCCTAAAGTCATATAATTCTTATATGGATATAAGTAGCTCACACCACGCTACAAAGGAACAATTAAATATTGTCAAGCTTCGTTACGTCTTCTGAAGATCAGATGTTTGAATAGTCCACTCTTGAATGTGTGTAACTGTTCTAATGCCAGAATTTATTAATTCACCCATTCGGAATACAGGCAGCCAGGATGGGCTTTTAAGATGAAAGGTGTCATGTGTGTTAAACTGAATCAGTCTTTATTGTTTCGAGGTAATCAGAACACATTATGGAAAGCATTCTCTTTGGAAACAAGCACTAATGGATGGAAGTGAGCACATCAACACAAGCACACCACATGACTACACATTCACGTGCAGCAACATTTCAGTCATTCACAAGCACATTTCTATCAACCGACGTGGATATTCATCTCACATTATACCACCTCAGTCCATGATAGATAGATAGATCGTTTATCTAACTTCTCTGAAGTTGACAAATGAGGTGAGTCAGAATATGTTTTTAGACTAGATGGAACATAGTTTTAAGGAAACTGAGACGATCAGCATGCTTACTGTGAGTATGATAATTTGTCTTTGTATAAGATTATGTGAATGACGACACATTACTTCAATGGTTGGTTGATTTTGTGATAGGTGTTAGTGTGTTGACAGATCTTGACTCAGACATTCATTACAACTTTTCAGGTTTCTGAGGAAATCAGGGAAAATGAATTGGAATCGGTCGTTAACCGTCACTTCCTGTGTCAAGTAGGAGGTAACAAATGTCATTTATATTCTGATTTACACTGAAATACATGAACAACCATCTGTTAGACTAATGTTACATTCTTTTTGTAACTTATTTTCTGTATTTCAACACATGTCATGTCACATGAGATAAAGAGTCATTGGATATTTGGAGGAATATTTCGCATGTGTTTACCGATTGACTGATCCAGATAGGGATATATGAACGACGAAATTAGGTAGATGATACAGCCATTATTTTATTCACTTACTCATTCACTGTTCAATTCGTCAAACCTGTAGTCCCTATTCTTCTACTACTCAATACAAAAGGAAGCATATTTTGTCAAACAGGACTCATAGTTGTTTTACACAATGCTGAAACTTCACGCTACTCTTAAATGGTGGTTGAAAGATGAAGCTGAGTTCCAAGGCAAGCGTTTAGTGTAAGTGATTAGGTTGGATGCAGTCTTTATTGATTGACTATGAGAAAGTGCATTAAACATTTGGTCAAGAGCTACCTGATGATCTGTTGCGATGTGATGCTGAGTCGTTTCACAGTAAACCTCAATGTTGATAATTTGTGAAATTATTTCTAACGAGTTAAACATATTTTTTAAAGATGTTGCACTGACACGCGTATAACACAAATCAGAAACTTAACGACATCATTTTTCATTTACTGGTTAGACGATGATCACTTTCGAAACCAAAATTCATTTAAAGCATATTTCGTGAGGATGCTGTTTGACCATCATTGTATTCATGATAAGATATTAAACTGTTTTTTATTTTGATTGCTCCTTATACGTGCAAGCACGTTGTTATACTTAAAATGGAAATCAATATTTTAAGTGTCTTTTTCTGTAAATCTTATTTGAACAAGCACCGATATCCGCTGTTATTGATGTTCCTCGAAAGTGGATCAAAACTAAAACTTTGGTCGAGTATGAAGTTGCCGGGGGTATGTTCAACCTTATTTTATCAGAGTTGACTATTCTCACACTTGGTTGCACAATTTCTATTTCATAAAATTGAAGAGTTCATGTATAATTTTGATCATTTATTAAATGATATTTAACCATCAGTCTCAACTCTCGTCACATCAAACGTCTATTCACTGTTGAATATTTAAAATGATTGGAGACACATTTTGAACCACGACAAATGTCATCACTTTGATGAAATTTACTTAGACAAAATGCCACAAAACGATAGATCTGATGATATAAGTCACTCAGTTAATTTTGCATTGACTTGACAGTGTCATTTATTTTTTCATTTGGATCAAATGATAGTGAATTTCCACGAGGTGTCGGAATCGCAGAAACGCTATGGAATTTTGAATATGTTGAATGCAATAGCATAATTTCCAAAATCTTTACTTTATCCTACTCGACCGGTAAATTGAAGGTGTATACAAGTTACTTGTCAGATTTTAATTTATCACTGTCAGGAGATATTAATACAGTATCAAATATACTAACGATTTTCATGGAATGAATACGTTTTCTTTTTCGTGAGTACTTACAGTGAATAACCACGAACATTGTCCAGTTCATCATGTTAGACTGTTGAAATAACATTTCGACAACTGAGAGAATCATTCCATAATCTATTGTTCAGATCGACGTCAATATTCGTTGAATAAAGTGTTATCTATTATGGATGACTTTTCATGAATTAACTAGACTGATGTGCGATCTGAAAGCACACAGGATATATAGTATGGCCATATAGTTTGAAACTTTCCACCACAGTAGATTGACTGAAGTCTGTTCAAGAAAAACGTCAACGATGAATTGATAAACAACGTTACTTTCCTCTTTTTTGTTCGATTGAATTCACATTATTGAAAATGTATTTTCTGTCTTTAAACAACTGACTTTCTTGCACCGATTTCCAAGTGGTCTGTTTGAGTGAGTTTTCAACTTTATTGACCACTTTTCATATTAAGGCGTGGTATACAACCCATCTTTCAGTCATTAAACTGACATCATGGAATGAAATTCCACAAACATCAAGTGCTATACGCTTTGCTGAACGCTTGACATCACAGTATGTACATTCCTGAAAGTTCACAGTCAATGAAATCCACGAAATTTGCTCGTCAAAACTCATCGTTCATTATTGAACGTAGTTTTGTTCAACATCAACATGATGTCGTCAAATGTGAGTGACATTGAAAGTGTACTGAATTTCGCGTTGCGCAATATGATGACAAACTCACAGTGAATGAAATAGTCACTCAACTGCGAAATTACCAAAATATCATTGAGTTATAGTTACATGTTTTTTTTAATTCACCAATGTTTTCTTCGATAACTTGTAATGCGATCACCTTATTGTTTTCAACAAAGATTGTCCGAACCACAAGTCGATTAAAGCATGTCGAGACGCAAAAATCTTGAACACACCGTGTATGTGGTGTGAACAAGGCAATATGTGCATTACCAGTAATGATAACGGCACTCACAACTTCAAAGTCAATGGTTGCCAGAATAAAGTAAGTAATCGGTAGGCTTCACAGGTTGTATTCAGTATCAGCATATTTGTAAATCTATTTACTCGGAAGAACATTTCACTGCATTGTTTAACACTAATGTCTGGAAACATCAATTTCTCAGCTCGTAGAATGTGAACAGATTTCCGATGTCCAATATGAAACCATAAATTTACGGAAACCGTTGAAACATACCGATGAAAACAGTTTAAATGATAAAGCGTAATCTGTTGAAAATCGTGTAGCGCGATTGAGTGATTAGTGCAAGTTCTCAAAACTCTCATAGTTCAAGTTCAGAATAAGTATTTCTGATTCCTTGTTGAGAAATGTGTATCCTGTATGAACTGCATCAACAAAACCGACAGTTATACATTTGTTGAATAATATTTAGATTGTGATAAGATATGACATCCAGGAAACAAATTTCATCACTCAAATATTAGTCGTTTGTTGATTGTAGGATAATGTGTACTTATCACATTGACTGTCAAATCGGTAGCAGATATCTTAAATCAATACTCATTGATCACACAGTACAGAAGTAAATTATGTAACTATTAGTTGAATTCACTTGTGTCAACAATACTGAAAATACTGTATATTGAATGATGAAATATTTAATATTTGGTTATATTGCCACTGTTTCATTCTTCTGAAGAGCTCAATTATCGACGTTTCTGGAGAACCAGCACTTATCGAAGAAAAAGAAGAAACAACTCCAACAATAAGTGAAGCTGACTTAAGAAATGAATTGAGGCAAACTACTGAAAACACTGAAACTCATTTGGTACATATTCGATATTGAGTCATTATTGTACTGTTTTGCTTTTTCAGAATGTGACTACAGACACGACAGAGGATGAAGAGCAAGAGAAGTCTCGCAATTACTCGTATATTATCGTACCGGTTGTTGTCACATTCATTGTCGTATGCAGTGGATGTGTCATAGGGTTATGGTTTTACAGAAAGAAGAGAAGTATGCCATGATTCGCACAAACGCCTTCTTATTTGTTGTTTTCATCAAGCTGACTCTGTTATTTTCCTTTTTCATTCTATTGAAAACACTTTCGATTATGTCAATCATTTCAATAAATTGCTGATTGTTTCATGGAAATACACACAACATTCATGATTGTTTGTAGAATATAAAATATGGTTTTCTGTATTTATGTGATTGTTTTCATTCAGTAAAAACTGATTAGTTTTACAAGAGTTTACAGCATTCCATTTGTGAATTAACAGTATCGTGTATACGTGATTATGTGACAATTGTAATCAACAATGAATCCGTTGTGAATGTCCAGTTTGATGAAGTCTCACCACTGAAAAATATCATTTGAAATTGTCGATGTTCGTTGTTTGAAACTGAAATGTCAGAATACCGCATCAACATTTAACGAGGCACCTCATTCCTCCGTTATTCGATTATTCACTGTTTAGTAAAAGCTTGATGACAGACTATTGTTAATTAGGTGTTATGAATGCTGATTATGAAAAAATTCTAGAGGATTCAGCTGATACTCAAGTAATAATGAGGAAAGATATAGGTTCAATAAATTAGTAACAGTCCTGTCGTAGTATCGCTAAATAAGGTGATATAGTTTAAAAGCGGCACACTGTAGTGTTAATAATCTATTCAAATATCATGGAATTATGCGACAACATTCTACAAAGATTGCATTGGTTGTTATAATGTTCTCAATAATGTTAGTGACTGAAAAATGATCAGTCTTTTCATTTTATATGTGCATCGCGTGCGAGTAACCTCGTTATTGCTATTAGTTCGCAAATAACATAAGCGGAGTTGGATGGCGGCCATCAGTGGAATCCAGGACGCGTGTCTCTTCATCCCATTTGGGACTCGTCAGCTGGCTACACCTGTATCACAGAGTTGGTGTGTCACTGTGGTACTCGGACTCAGTATTGTTTACTTCGAAAATCGTCGCGTCATCCCCTAAGCTACTCAGCACGGATAACCACTCACTTCTACACACAGCTCCGATACACCATAATTAGGTGAACACGGATTAATAAATGTTTGTCCTGTCGCAAACTGCATTCTCGGAACTCATATCTTCTTCATGATCCTGAATGCTTAAATTGTGACAAAATTGGATACATTATGTCGGTATATTAGACTTATGCATCACACTACTGTCAGTACCAGGGAAAGTCTTTAACAGAATGTTGCTGAACCGGATGAAAGACTCAGTAGACGCCCAACTTCGAGATCAACAGCCTGGATTCCGTAGGGATCGATCGTGCACAGACCAAATTGAGACACTACGGGTCATCGTCGAACAGTCAGTTGAGTGGGACTCGTCACTGTATATCAACTTTATTGATTATGAAAAGGCATTTGATAGTGTGGATAAGAGGACTTTATGGAAACTTCTTCGACACTACGGAGTTCCTGAGAAGATTATCAATATTATCCGGATCTCACCAGACGGACTACAGTGCAAATTGGTGCATGGAGGACAGCTGACAGATGCATTCCAAGTAAGGACCGGAGTCAGACAAGGCTGTTCACTCTCTCCCTTCCTCATTCTTCTGGTGGTCGACTGGATTATGGAGACCTCGACATATGAGTGAAAACATGGCATGGAATGAACAGCTCAGAATAAATTAGACGATTTGGACTTCGCAGATCACCTAGTCCTCCTATCGCATACACACGAACAAATGCAGATAAAGACATCCAGTGTAGCAGCAGTCTCTGTATCAGTAGATCTCAGTATACACAAGGAAAAATCCAACATCGTCAAATGCAACACCGAGGACAACCACTCAATCATACTTCGTGAAGAATCTCTCTAAGATGTGGAATCTTTCATGTACCTGAGAAGCATCATCGATGAACAAGGAGGTTCAGGTGCAGACGTGAATGCGAGGATTGGCAGAGCAAGGACCGCATTTATACAATTGAACAACATATGGAGCTCAAAACAACTGTCCATCAGTTCATATCAAATTCACAATCTTCAATACGAACGTCAAGGCAGTTCTACTGTACGTAGCTGAAACTTCGAGAACTACTACAACTTTCATCAAGAAGGTGGAAGTAATTATAAATAGTTGTCTACGCAGGATACTCAACATCCATTGGCTGGATACCATCAGCAACATTCTTCTGTGGTAGAGAGCAAACCAGTCTCCAGCTGAAGAGGAAATTAGGAAAGGGCGATGGAAATGGATAGGACATACATCACGTGAATAATCAAACTGCATCATGAGGCAAGCCTTAACTTGGAATCCTGAAGGGAAACGTAAAATCGGAATTCCAAAGAACACATTACGTTGTGAAATATAAGCACATATGAAAAGGATGAATAACAACTGGTAAGAAGTGGAAAGGATTGCCGAGAACAGGTTTAGATGGAGTGTGCTGGTGAGCGACCTGTGCTCTCCTCAAGGAGTACGAGCCGTAGGTAAGTAGCCGTTCATTGTGGCCGATCCAAATACTAATTCCCTCTTTTCGGTTTAAGTTGTTCTCCAGCCATATTCCATGAAGTGATCTGTGATGTAGTCAGTGATGTAAAAGGCGTTGACATTTTTTCAATTGATTTATATATTTTCGGTTCTCATAAAATATATCATGATCAGTGACTTACTATTTCCTCAAGTCGTCTGCTTGAAAAAGCATTTGCAGTGTATTCAAATAATTGTTCATTTCATATATCTGGTATTGAGCGTCTTGGATATTAGGCTGATGTCAATAGTTATTGACAAGACATGAAGCGACAAGTTTCACTTACAGCTTACCGATCCCCAAAATATCCGACACAATTACGCACACTACTAGGTGCTTTTCGTTGCTGTTCGCTTTTTATATCCGATTTTCTTTATCGTAAAATCTCACTACGTCGAGACTTGAGATATGTACTATGGACTATGCATACATACTGTGAATGTACACAGAATAATCGATAACAGACTGTTACGGACACATATGCGGTAAAAATATTTGTGTACGGAATAGTGGACAGATAATATCAAGCATAAGTTTACTCTGACTGTGAAATACTCTCCAAACATTGCTATTCTATGATGAAATTGTTGCTATGTTAACCGCTGAAATCCACTTCATGTGATGACTAGAGACTGGTTTCAAGATGGATTCCATGGAGTTCTAGTGAGAAGCTGTGATCAGTGCATTTCATCCATGTGTGTTGTAATGCACTTACTCACTGAAGGCAATAGTGGACAGTCGCACAATACCGTGGATTAGTTGAAATTAGACATTAAAACCATTGGATGCCGGCCGACTAAATGGTCTACAGGTTAAGTGTTCGCACGTGAGACCGATGATGCTGGATTCGAATCTCACTGCTGGTGAGTTCCGTACTGTGACGAGACGACCGATTGACGCTTCCAGGTTCTCAATGGTTGTCTAACATTCATCGATTCCTGATCTCAATCAAAAATATGACAATCTCCATAGCTCCACACTTAAAACTTTTGAACTGATCAAATTATTTACCATCATACAATAGTTATTCACCACTTTGATTTCAGTCAATACTCTTAATATGTCATTCTCTTGATTTTAGAGAAGGTGAAAACCAAATGATTCTATGAGTAAACGACCACTCAACTCACTAGAAATTAGATGGCCAATGGTCATAGTGTTCGTTCATATTTAGAGTGAGACTTTCTATGAATTGACAGTCAAATGAATTGTTTTCACGTCATTTTATATTTAGAAAAGTATCAATGTTTTGTGAGATGAGAAATTCACTCATTTTACTTCCGTGAATGTATGTAGGTGAAGGTCAGTCACATAAGCACATCATTGGAATGCGATAAGTTCTATTCTAATTAAGATTCATATTACGCCCACCATACAGCATACAGTAAAGAGAATACCATCTTGTTTGATTAACGAGGTGAAATGAAGTGGTAGACAACAACAAACTATAATCAATGATGTTTCTGTAGACACTTGAGTTCAACAGAAATATGCTCATTAACTAAATGCTCAAATAATTTACACTGAGAATAGAAAATAGTAAATTTTACTTTGAAGATTGTATAGGAAGTAACAGAAATGATAGACGTTAATGTTTTGTGGGTATTCAATCAGGTAAATCGGACAGAATTCGAAGTTTATCAAATCTTATTCTTACTTGCAAACTATTTGAAAGTCAGTGGTGTTTGTGTAAACTAATTGCTCTTTTATACTTGGTCTTAAAATTGCTGACCAGAAAATATCATTTACATCATACGAATTCAGCATAGCGAAATATGCAAGATCATCATTTGGAGTATTATGTATCCACTTCGTGAATGTCGAAATTGTTTGGAAGTCACGAGGTCTATGTCCTAAATGTTGCTGAAATGAGAAGATACAATATGGCAGTTCTCGAAATAAGTGAAGCACATTGAATGTATGCTGTGCAGAAAATAATTAGATTCGAGAAATTCGCTGTCGTACTCTGATGATGAGTGAAAAAGTGAATAATACGTTCAGCTCTGTCATTACTGACCCTTGTGTTTTCTCCGGTACACTAATATATTTTTGCATTCACTGATATGCATTATATGTTAACTTAGTGAATGGAATCATGTAATCGATATATAGTTTTTATTACTGAACATGAACTCACTTAATACTCAATGGAATTCAATGAATACTGAATAAAATAATTTATAAACTTGAAATGTTTATTAAACCTAATCATCATATGAAATCATCAAGTTTCAATCAACATTAATGTGAACTTATCCTATGAGGACAAATTGACAATGATTCTATGAGATTAGTTCACTATTCCAATCAACAGGATTTCCATGGATATCAATGACTGATCTAACACTCAGGTAAATTCTTATAAAGCCTTAGTGAATAAGTTATATGATTACATAAGCCTACTACTACTTACACTGATGATAGTACTAATAAGAAGAACCAATAGTCATGTGGTAACAGACCACATATTAGTGGTACAATTTCATATACAAATGAAGAAAATTCTAATCCTGATGAGCCGTTCATTCAACTACATATTGTAATACACGAGAATGAAAAATGTTTATGATTGTCGACAGCATTTTGAAGTGCAGAATTCACCTTCACAATACGAAGGATTACTCTTTGCAAATATAATCAAAACATAAATAGTCTTGGTTTCTTGCACTGAAATTACCATTCGTTTTCGAAAGTGTGGACTGTTATTCATTCATCAATAATTCATTCATTATCACAATTGATTGATCACTGGATGGTGATCAATGTCATGTGTGTCAAGTCCTTATTATTCGTGCAGGTCAAATGCTATCAACCACGTTCCCATGTGGCCACCAGTCTAGATGACTCGACACTGCGTGCACTATTGTGAGATTTGATAGTGGTTGAGTGACACGGGATCGAATACGTCAGGGAGCATCAGCTTCCTCAAGATTACAGGTACACTTTGTTGACGAGTGCCAAGTAGCACGAAACCCGGATCCAGAGTTTCCTGTCGACTACCTACAACCACCATCTAACTAATCCATTGTATTTAGCGTAGACTAAATATACCTTGGACAAATAGAATTGATGTGACTTTGTTCACAAGTTACAATTCCACATTCAACAATGATGGAATCGTCAGATATAACTGATATGATTGAAATAATATTCAAATGTAAAAAAGTAAATTTAGACATCCATTCAAAGGAGTTTGTGCCAATATTAATTTAATCAACCAAACAGAAACAATGCATCATTGACAATCAGTTCATAGATGATTATTAAAAGAAACAAAATGTTTGTTCGTGAAACTATGAGCACACATTTTGAACTACAAGTTCACTAATTACTTAATGAAGTAAAGTAATACTAATGATATCCAAAAATGGTTATCATCAATAGGGGTGAAGAATTTTAACCAACAGTGGAAATGGGTCAGCTGATATGCGTCAATAGCTAGCCAGAAGAATACTGCATAACGATGTGTTCATCTACCAACATGATGATTGGTTAACAATGATCGTATGATTTTATGAATTTTGATCGTCTAACTGATCACACTTTGAACCATCCAATCAGAAAGAACCAAATTAACACTAAAAATTCTATATAAACTCAACAAGATCTAAGAAGAATTATTATCGTTTTGGACAATATGATGAGGTGAGTGTTGACTGTACAGTTGAGACAAATGAGCGTGTTATATGAATTTCAATGTGATCTAATGAGATAACGTTGTTTTGTTCATCTGAACTATTTCAGATATACTTTTTCATCTGGCCAGTTCATACTGCTCAGTTTGGTCATCGTAATAATTTCAACATTTTTTGATTGTTATGAAATTTGTGAGAATCGTGGACTAGCGACTTATAGCAAATTAATTTTTGGAAACGACTCACATGAATACGTAAGTAATCAGTCAGGTCCTAATACACATATTCAGTCTCACTATTACTACTATTTCCAGACAATCCGCCGTAATCAGCCTTCTCCAGTTGTAGATGAACAGTTTGTAAAATTGGCTGCTGACGAGGTGAGTTGACCTCAGTTTGTAATGAAGGTATTAATTCATATGTTTGTATATTTTCAGAAAATCCCTCTGAAATTCCCGTTTAAATTCTATGGCACAAACGTCAGTGAACTAAAGATGTACAGTAGAGGTAAGAGAATGATTTTCTTCGAACACAAATTGTTACTGAGTTTTGCTTATTCACACGGTTCATACAATTCAGTTTAGTCTCCAGTTTATTTCAAAGTGTTTCCTTCATTCACTGTAGATTGTCAATCAAATTACATATTTTCATTCAGTAAACACAGGTACATTAGAAATGAAAATAGAAAATGGATTGGGAACGATTTACACTGACTTACTAAAGAGTGGGTTGCCTGAATATCAGATTTCGAATGAGAGTGAGTTATTATATCATTCAGTGATATTTTGTCTTGTTGCTTATTTCTCACTTTCTTTTTTGCGTAAACGATTCATTACTTAACTTGGTTATTTCATGAAAACTCAGCAGTACACAGTGATTATTTTGTTTCTGTGATTTGGTAGCCTAAAATGTGTTCACAGCACGTATTATTGTCCAATGAAAACGTGGAATAAAAGAGTGATTTACTTTCGAAATAGGCACTAATTGATTGAGCATAGATAACAGATCTAATGATGCAGTCACTCAAGTGGAAACCACCTGCTCTACTGTCTGTTCAAACTACCACAAAACAGACATCTCACCACTGTGAAACTTCGTGGTAGATTCAATGAATTGAATCAAACTACAGCTACAACAATAAGCAATGTTGTGTGGGAAGTCAGTTTGCATCATTGAAGCACGTGAACTTTCATGTTATGTGCGATGTCCTCTAAATCTTTACTGTCACTTACTTAGTTCTTAAACGTTTAGTGTCTCTCGTCACATTTTCTTGATTATCATATTCGTATGATCATGAAGTTAGAACTCATGCGCTTTCTTCAACATCTAGTCAACGAACAACCATTGACAACCTGCTAATACAACATGATTGATTCGAACCGAAACAAATAGAACATGAAAATGAAGTTAATTCACTCGCTCAGTTATCAGGAATAATGACATTGGAGTAGCATTTCCGCATAATAGCTAGGTAAATAGAGAAAACATTGGAATAACAGGATCTCGGATATCAACGGTATCTTAGTTAAGTAAAATGTGTTAGAACCGCCGTTTTAGGACTAAAATATTCTTCTCAATTGTCGACATTGAAATGTTCATCTCGTCGTTGAAATAATAATAATAATAATAAGGATCCTTCAAACTCTCATTTACTTGAACTGGTTTATTTAAATGTTGAAAAGAAGATGATAGCTGGTGTCCAAACTCATTCTGTGTTGAAATGTATGTTTATTGAATGAGGCGGATATTCAGAATGCAGATGTATAAACACAACTTATTTTTCCTTTCATTATTTCAGAGGAATTATTAGCTGTCCGAATGAATTTTCACCGAAACGTTGATGGTAAAAGTATGTATCCATTAAATGATTGTTTGAACACATGTGACATATTAACACTTACACCATCATTCCTTGTAATTACTCTCACTTTTTCCATTCGGCACGAGTAACTGATATCTTTTCAAAAATTGACTGAAGTAATAAAGCATGAACATTCTGAAAAATTAGACGGAAACTCTATATGGAATCCACGGATTGTTTGAACACATTGATTGAGACATAAAGAACAGTTGAAATCAGCACGAACATACTAGATTTGACGAGTAATAGATAGATTATTGTGGATAAATCAAGTCACAGTCTCATTCCACTTGTGGACAGACGAATACAGAGATTCATCTTCGTTGACATGCTTTAAAGAAACATGATGAGAAGTCTGTATATAAAAATAGGTACATCTGTGTGCATTACAAAGCCATTTCTGTGAACATCTCATTCATTTAAACATTTACTCATTACACAGTCATTCTTATATATTGATATAGTATATTATTTTTTCAAATTATAAGATTGTTAAGACGATATATATAAGGCTATTCAATTCTCATCTTTAACAAATATTGTGATCAGAGTCATCTGATCGACTGATTTACCAATGTGTTACACAAACAATCAAATTGCCAAGTTCTCTTTGTGAACAAACAGTCAACGGCTCACGTCATGTGTACTTAAAGTCGATTGTTTCATGAGTAATTATAGATAATATTGCGTCAATGCGAATATATATCCACAAGTATCAGATCTGATTAGAAGCTTGAAGATTTATTGTTTCAATATGAAAATAAGCGTGTAGCATACCCTAGACAAATAACCATTTGACATTCATCTTGAAAGATGCATTCATGTTTCATTTACATAATCCTCTTACTTACTTAATTACCTAAACCTGTTACTCCTCGTGGAAAGCACACGTCGCTCAACAGCACACTCCATCTAAACCTGTCCTCAGCAATCCTTTCCACATCTTTCCATTTGTTATTCATCCTTTTCACATGTGCTTATATTTCACAACGTAATGTGTTCTTTGGACTTCCGCTCTTCCGTTAGGGCTTGCCTCGTGATGCAGTTTGATGATTTGCGTAATGTATGTCTTATCCTAACTTCCTCTACAGATGGATGCTGGTTTGTTCTCTGCCACAGAAGGCTGTTGCTGATGGTATCCAGCCAATGGATGTTAAGTATCCTGCGTAGACAGCTATTTATAAATACTTGAACCTTTTGATGGCAGTTGTGGTAGTTCTTGAAGTTTCAGCTGCGTACAGTAGAACTGCCTTGACGTTCGTATTGAAGATTGTGAATTTGATATGAACTGATGGACAGTTGTTTTGAGCTCCATATGTTGTTCAATTGTATAAATGCGGTCCTTGCTCTGCCAATCCTCGCATTCACGTCTGCATCTGAACCTCCTTGTTCATCGATGATGCTTCTCAGGTACATGAAAGATTCCACATCTTAGAGAGATTCTTCACGAAGTATGATTGAGTGGTTGTCCTCGGTGTTACATTTGACGATGTTGGATTTTTCCTTGTGTATACTGAGATCTACTGATACAGAGACTGCTGCTACACTGGCTGTCTTCATCTGAATCTGTTCGTGTGTATGCGATGGGAGGACTAGGTGATCTGCGAAGTCCAAATCGTCTAATTTATTCTGAGCTGTTCATTCCATGCCATGTTTTCCCTCAGATGTCGAGGTCTTCATAATCCAGTCGACCACCAGAAGAATGAGGAAGGGAGAGAGTGAACAGCCTTGTTTGACTCGGGTCCTTACTTGGAATGCATCTGTCAGCTGTCCTCCATGCACCAATTTGCACTGTAGTCCGTCTGGTGAGTTCTGGATAATGTTGATAATCTTCTCAGGAACTCCGTGGTGTCGAAGAAGTTTCCAAAGTCCTCTTATCCACACTATCAAATGCCTTTTCAGAATCAGTGAAGTTGATGTACAGTGTCGAGTTTCACTCAAATAATTGTTCGACGATGATCCGTAGTGTCTCAATTTGGTCTGTGCACGACCGATCCTCACGGTATCCAGCTTGTTGATCTCGTAGTTGGGTGTCTACTGCGTCTTTCATCCTGTTCAGCTACACTCTGTTAAAGACTTTCCCTGTTACTGACAGTAGTGTGATGCATATATAGTCCTCACATTTGCACACATCTCCTTTCTTTCGTATCTTGATGAGTTACCTTTCTTCTCAATCCGTCGGTATTTCGTCGTCCACCCGATTCTTCTTCAATAGAAGTTGGAGCATATTCGCAGTTACTTCAATGTATGACTTCAATTGTTCAGCTGGTATATTGTCAGGTCCTGCTGACTTCCCGCTCTTTATTTGTCTGATAGCCATTCTGGTTTCTTCGATATTTGGTGGAGTGACATCTATAGGTAGGTGGATTCAATATAGCTGGTCTATTCAACAGTTCCACAAAGTACTCTACCTATCTATTCCTCGATTCCTGAATCTTGATGATTGTCTTTTCTTCTTTGTCCGGTCTCTTTGGTTTAGTATATTTCCCTGCTAGTTTCTTCGTTGTAACGAATAGTTGTTTCATATTTCCTTCTCTTGCAGCTCTCTCCCCTGTCGTTGCTAGTTCTTCCTAGTATTTCTACTTGTCGGCTTTAACGCTCTTCTTCACTTGCTTGTTTGCTTCTGTGTACTCAACTTGTGTCTTGACTATCTCTGCTCGTGTTCGGCTGTTATTAGTTGCTGTGTTCTTGTTCTTCCTTCCTTCAAAATTGTCTAGTGTTTCTATAGAGATGCTTGCTGCCGCCTCCTGACACCTCATAATACGTTGACGCTAGTGCTTCTTTGATAACTTTCCAGCTCCAGTTTTAAATTTGCCACAACGAGGTAGTCTGGTGATCTGAAGTTCTGTCAGCTCCCCTCATGCTTCTCACATCTTCCAATGTCCTTAGGATTTTTTGTTGAGGCGAATATGATCTATCTGGTTCTCTGTGGTGTGATGCGGTGAGATCCATGTAGCTTTGTGGAAATATTGTGCCAACTATGACCAATTTGTTGAATGCATATAGATTTGCAAATCTTTCTCCAGTTTCGTTTCTCTCTCCCAGTCAATCCATGTCGTCTCACGATATCTTCATATGGGGTGTTGTGTATTCCGACTACCGCGTTTAGATCTCCCATTAGGATGATGAGGTTTCGTCTTTAGCACTTCGCTATGATTGATTGCAGCTTATCGTAGAACTGATCTTTATCGTCGTCGTTGCTATCATCGGTGGGTGCATATGATTGAAAAGCATTCATCGTGATCCCGTTCTTATTTGTGTTGAACGATGCTTTGGTGATCCTGAGTCCGTGAGATTCCCATCCTACAAGTGCATTTCGTGCTACTTTGAACAGCATTAGTGTGTGAAGCGTTTTCATGTTCGTGACTAAATTTGCTCAACCCTCCTTCTTTATCCGATCTTGGGAACGTAAGTAATTGTAGGAGAGCTAAAGGTATAATTGCATGACGTTCAGCAGACTATATTTACTTCGAATTCAACTAAAGAAATCATTTGGGATAACGCGGTAAATATCTGCCTAAATCTGATCACTGTGTGGGTAGACACATACAATGTCACATCTGACAATAACATGTTCATCATAAATTCCTGAAATTTTAAATAACGACGGTCTTCTTGTTGCAGATGTTGAATTGAAGGTGTTAAATCTCATACATCCGAGCGGGAAGATATCTCTTTATTATGAGAACGTAAGTCGCACAATTAAATGTCACAGTGGTTTTGTTTCAAATCCTTCAGATTGTTCCACTATTTAATGCAATTCAATACAGTCGAATGCATTGATGTACATTGAAGACGACAGAAAGAGATCAACATTTGTTCATGTGCATACAGACTATATGATGCCATTAACAATCCTTTTGTGACACACTTTATTCTAGCACTTTTATAAAAGAGTGAATGGTAAGGAGTCACCTGAAGATATTCTGGTGTCTTCGCGCCGACTAAGTACAAACAGTGTACGTCAGGGTACAACTTTTATGAACAAGAACATGAGTGAGAGCAATCGAATATATTTGATAGGAAATTACAGAACTTGTTAATAAAATCTAACAATCATATAGTAAATGCTTAATTTGCAAAATGTCCACCAATTGTCTTAAAATAACTCAGACTGCATTGTTCTTGCATTTTCATACAAATTGCATTCTGTTTTCAATCTTTACTGCTCGATCTCCTTGTCTCTCTGGTGCCAGACATTCTGTTCCTGCCTAAAGTCATATAATTCTTATATGGATATAAGTAGCTCACACCACGCTACAAAGGAACAATTAAATATTGTCAAGCTTCGTTACGTCTTCTGAAGATCAGATGTTTGAATAGTCCACTCTTGAATGTGTGTAACTGTTCTAATGCCAGAATTTATTAATTCACCCATTCGGAATACAGGCAGCCAGGATGGGCTTTTAAGATGAAAGGTGTCATGTGTGTTAAACTGAATCAGTCTTTATTGTTTCGAGGTAATCAGAACACATTATGGAAAGCATTCTCTTTGGAAACAAGCACTAATGGATGGAAGTGAGCACATCAACACAACCACACCACATGACTACACATTCACGTGCAGCAACATTTCAGTCATTCACAAGCACATTTCTATCAACCGACGTGGATATTCATCTCACATTATACCACCTCAGTCCATGATAGATAGATAGATCGTTTATCTAACTTCTCTGAAGTTGACAAATGAGGTGAGTCAGAATATGTTTTTAGACTAGATGGAACATAGTTTTAAGGAAACTGAGACGATCAGCATGCTTACTGTGAGTATGATAATTTGTCTTTGTATAAGATTATGTGAATGACGACACATTACTTCAATGGTTGGTTGATTTTGTGATAGGTGTTAGTGTGTTGACAGATCTTGACTCAGACATCCATTACATTTTTTCAGGTTTCTGAGGAAATCAGGGAAAATGAATTGGAATCGGTCGTTAACGGTCAATTCCTGTGTCAAGTAGGAGGTAACAAATGTCATTTATATTCTGATTTACACTGAAATACATGAACAACCATCTGTTAGACTAATGTTACATTCTTTTTGTAACTTATTTTCTGTATATCAACACATGTCATGTCACATGAGATAAAGAGTCATTGGATATTTGGAGGAATATTTCGCATATGTTTACCGATTGACTGATCCAGATAGGGATATATGAACGACGAAATTAGGTAGATGATACAGCCATTATTTTATTCACTCACTCACTCACTGTTCAATTCGTCAAACCTGTAGTCCTTATTCTTATACTACTCAATACAAAAGGAAGCATATTTTGTCAAACAGGACTCATAGTTGTTTTACACAATGCTGAAACTTCACGCTACTCTTAAATGGTGGTTGAAAGATGAAGCTGAGTTCCAAGGCAAGCGTTTAGTGTAAGTGATTAGGTTGGATGCAGTCTTTATTGATTGACTATGAGAAAGTGCATTAAACATTTGGTCAAGAGCTACCTGATGATCTGTTGCAATGTGATGCTGAGTCGTTTCACAGTAAACCTCAATGTTGATAATTTGTGAAATTATTTCTAACGAGTTAAACATATTTTTTAAAGATGTTGCACTGACACGCGTATAACACAAATCAGAAACTTAACGACATCATTTTTCATTTACTGGTTAGACGATGATCACTTTCGAAACCAAAATTCATTTAAAGCATATTTCGTGAGGATGCTGTTTGACCATCATTGTATTCATGATAAGATATTAAACTGTTTTTATTTTGATTGCTCCTTATACGATCAAACACATTGTTATACATAAAATGGAAATCAATATTTTAAGTGTCTTTTTCTGTAAACCTTATTTGAACAAGCACCGATATCCGCTGTTATTACTGTTCCTCGAAAGTGGATCAAAACTAAAACTTTGGTCGAGTATGAAGTTGCCGGGGGTATGTTCAACCTTATTTTATCAGAGTTGACTATTCTCACACTTGGTTGCACAATTTCTATTTCATAAAATTGAAGAGTTCATGTATAATTTTGATCAGTTATTAAATGATATTTAACCATCAATCTCAACTCTCGTCACATCAAACGTCTATTCACTGTTGAATATTTAAAATGATTAGAGACACATTTTGAACCACGATAAAAGTCATCACTTTGATGAAATTTACTTAGACAAAATGCCACAAAACGATAGATCTGATGATATAAGTCACTCAGTTAATTTTGCATTGACTTGACAGTGTCATTTATTTTTTCATTCGGTGCTTATGAAAGTGAATTTCCACGAGGTGTCGGAATCGCGGAAACGCTATGGAATTTTAAATATGTTGAATGCAATAGCATAATTTCCAAAATCTTTACTTTATCCTACTCGACCGGTAAATTGAAGGTGTATACAAGTTACTTGTCAGATTTTAATTTATCACTGTCAGGAGATATTAATACAGTATCAAATATACTAACGATTTTCATGGAATGAATACGTTTTCTTTTTCGTGAGTACTTACAGTGAATAACCACGAACATTGTCCAGTTCATCATGTTAGACTGTTGAAATAACATTTCGACAACTGAGAGAATCATTCCATAATCTATTGTTCAGATCGACGTCAATATTCGTTGAATAAAGTGTTATCTATTATGGATGACTTTTCATGAATTAACTAGACTGATGTGCGATCTGAAAGCACACAGGATATATAGTATGGCCATATAGTTTGAAACTTTCCACCACAGTAGATTGACTGAAGTCTGTTCAAGAAAAACGTCAACGATGAATTGATAAACAACGTTACTTTCCTCTTTTTTGTTCGATTGAATTCACATTATTGAAAATGTATTTTCTGTCTTTGAACAACTGACTTTCTTGCACCGATTTCCAAGTGGTCTGTTTGAGTGAGTTTTCAACTTTATTGACCACTTTTCATATTAAGGCGTGGTATACAACCCATCTTTCAGTCATAAAATTGACATCATGGAATGAAATTCCACAAACATCAAGTGCAATACGCCTTACTCAATGCTTGACAGCACAGACTGTACATTTCTGAAGGTCGACAGTCAATGAAATCCACGAAATTTGCTCGTCAAAACTCATCGTTCATTATTGAACGTAGTTTTGTTCAACATCAACATCATGTCGTGAAATGTGAATGACATTGAAAGTGTACTGAATTTCGCATTGCGCAATATGATGACAAACTCACAGTGAATGAAATAGTCACTCAACTGCGAAATTACCATAATATCATTGAGTTATAGTTACATGTTTTTTTTAATTCACCAATGTTTTCTTCGATAACTTGTAATGCGATCACCTTATTGTTTTCACCAAAGATTGTCCGAACCACAAGTCGATTAAAGCATGTCGAGACGCAAAAATCTTGAACACACCGTGTATGTGGTGTGAACAAGGCAATATGTGCATTACCAGTAATGATAAGGATACTCACAACTTCAAAGTCAATGTTTGCCGGAATAAAGTAAGTAATCGGTAGGCTTCACAGGTTGTATTCAGTATCAGCATATTTGTAAATCTATTTACTCGGAAGAACATTTTATTGCGTTGTTTAACACTGATGCCTGGAAACATATCAATTTTCAGCTCATAGAATGTGAACAGATTTCCGATATCCAATATGAAACCGTAAATCTACGGAAACTACTGAAACATACCGATGAAAACAGTTTGAATGATAAAGCGTAATCTGTTGAAAATTGTGTAGCATGATTGAATGATTAGTGGAAGTTTCGAAAACTCTTATAATTCAAGTTCAGAATAAGTATTTCTGATTCCTTGTTGAGAAATGTGTATCCTGTATGAACTGCATCAATAAAACAGACAGTTATACGTTTGTTGATTAATATTTAGATTGTGATAAGATTTGACATCCAGGAAACAAATTTCATCACACAAATATTAGTCGTTTGTTGATTGTAGGATAATGTGTACTTATCACATTGACTGTCAAATCGGTAGCAGATATCTTAAATCATTACTCATTGATCACACAGTACAGAAGTAAATTATGTAACTATTAGTTGAATTCACTTGTGTCAACAATACTGAAAATACTGTATATTGAATGATGAAATATTTAATATTTGGTTATATTGCCACTACTTCATCCTTCTGAAGAGCTCGATTGTCGACGTTTCTGGAGAACCAGCACTTATCGAAGAAAAAGAAGAAACAACTCCAACAATAAGTGAAGCTGACTTAAGAAACGAAATGAGGCAAACTACTGAAAACACTGAAACTCATTTGGTAAATATTCGATATTGAGTAATTATTGTACTGTTTTGCTTTTTCAGAATGTGACTACAGATACGACAGAGGATGAAGAGCAAAAGAGGTCTCGCAATTACTCGTATATTATCGTACCGGTTGTTGTCACATTCATTGTCGTATGCAGTGGATGTGTCATAGGGTTATGGTTTTACAGAAAGAAGAGAAGTATGCCATGATTCGCACAAACGCCTTCTTATTTGTTGTTTTCATCAAGCTGACTCTGTTATTTTCCTTTTTCATTCTATTGAAAACACTTTCGATTATGTTAATCATTTCAATAAATTGCTGATTGTTTCATGGAAATACACACAACATTCATGAATGTTTGTAGAATATAAAATATGGTTTTCTGTATTTATGTGATTGTTTTCATTCGGTGAAAACTGATTAGTTTTACAAGAGTTTACAGCATTCCATTTGTGAATTAACAGTATCGTGTATACGTGATTATGTGACAATTGTAATCAACAATGAATCCGTTGTGAATGTCCAGTTTGATGAAGTCTCACCACTGAAAAATATCATTTGAAAATGTCGATGTTTGTTGTTTGAAACTGAAATGTCAGAATACCGCATTAACATTTAACGAGGCACCTCATTCCTCCGTTATTCGATTATTCACTGTTTAGTAAAAGCTTGATGACAGACTATTGTTAATTAGGTGTTATGAATGCTGATTATGAAATAATTCTATAGGGTTCAACTGATACTCAAGTAATAATGAGGAAAGATATAGGTTCAATAAATTAGTAACAGTCCTGTCGTAGTATCGCTAAATAAGGTGATATAGTTTAAAAACGGCACACTGTAGTGTTAATAATCTATTCAAATATCATGGAATTATGCGACAACATTCTACAAAGATTGCATTGGTTGTTATAAATTTCTCAATAATGTAAGTGACTGAAAAATGATCAGTCTTTTCATTTTATATGTGCATCGCGTGCGAGTAACCTCGTTATTGCTATTAGTTCGCAAATAACATAAGCGGAGTTGGATGGCAGCCATCAGTGGAATCCAATAAGATTGGAGCCTCTTAAGATCAAATTTCGCTTTTATCCACGATTTCGAATGCGCTTTACATATGTGAGAGCAATTAAATATCTCTTTTTGTTCATTCCGTAATTCCATTGTTGACACAGGCAGTATACCGTCAATCATTTCATTCGAACTTTGTATTTAGAGGGGCACTAACTTGACTTGGTCTCACTAGTTTTCAAATAAGATTCTGATGCTTTAATTAAAAGCTTCATAGCCCCCTGTGTTAAGTGCTATGATGGGATAAGAATTCAGTCTTTTACATTAAATCCCCGTTTGTTGAGGCAAACACGCACCACAGTTGAAGCCGAAGATATTCCGAGTCACGTTAATTGTTCTAAAGTGTTCGGCGAAGCCAGTCTTCAGATTCATTCGGATAAACCTCCATCAGATTTAACAACGGTTACCATTATTTGTAACTCCGCCAATATACCAGCCGAAGCACTGAACTCAGACATCTAAATAAATACAAATATGCATCACCTTCTATTCAAAAAGATTTGGGAGGAGGAACAAAGTTCGATGGACTGATAAGTAGGACACCCATCAAGATTCCAAAGAAAGGAGATGTGGGCAAATGTGAGGACTACATATGAATCACACTACTGTCAGTACCAGGGAAAGTCTTTAACAGAATGTTGCTGAACCGGATGAAAGACTCAGTAGACGCCCAACTTCGAGATCAACAGCCTGGATTCCGTAAGGATCGATCGTGCACAGACCAAATTGAGACACTACGGGTCATCGTCGAACAGTCAGTTGAGTGGGACTCGTCACTGTATATCAACTTTATTGATTATGAAAAGGCATTTGATAGTGTGGATAAGAGGACTTTATGGAAACTTCTTCGACACTACGGAGTTCCTGAGAAGATTATCAATATTATCCGGATCTCACCAGACGGACTACAGTGCAAATTGGTGCATGGAGGACAGCTGACAGATGCATTCCAAGTAAGGACCGGAGTCAGACAAGGCTGTTCACTCTCTCCCTTCCTCATTCTTCTGGTGGTCGACTGGATTATGAAGACCTCGACATCTGAGGGAAAACATGGCATGGAATGAACAGCTCAGAATAAATTAGACGATTTGGACTTCGCAGATCACCTAGTCCTCCCATCGCATACACACGAACAGATTCAGATGAAGACAGCCAGTGTAGCAGCAGTCTCTGTATCAGTAGATCTCAGTATACACAAGGAAAAATCCAACATCGTCAAATGTAACACCGAGGACAACCACTCAATCATACTTCGTGAAGAATCTCTCTAAGATGTGGAATCTTTCATGTACCTGAGAAGCATCATCGATGAACAAGGAGGTTCAGGTGCAGACGTGAAGGCGAGGATTGGCAGAGCAAGGACCGCATTTATACAATTGAACAACATATGGAGCTCAAAACAACTGTCCATCAGTTCATATCAAATTCACAATCTTCAATACGAACGTCAAGGCAGTTCTACTGTACGCAGCTGAAACTTCAAGAACTACCACAACTGCCATCAAAAGGTTCAAGTATTTATAAATAGCTGTCTACGCAGGATACTTAACATCCATTGACTGGATACCATCAGCAACAGCCTTCTGTGGTAGAGAGCAAACCAGTCTCCAGCTGAAGAGGAAGTTAGGAGACGGCGATGGAAATGGATGGGACATACATCACGTGAAACATCAAACTGCATCATGAGGCAATCCCCAACTTGGAATTCAGAAGGGAAGTGGAAAAGAGGAATTCCGAAGAACACATTACGTTGTGAAATATAAGCAGATATGAAAAGGATGAATAACAACTGGAAAGATGTGGAAAGGATTGCAGACGACGGGGTTAGATGGAGTGTGCTTTTGAGCGGCCTATACTCCTCCTCGAGGAGTACGAGGCGTAGGTAAGTAGCCGTTCATTGTGGCCAATCTAAATACTAATTCCCTCTTTTCGGTTTAAGTTGTTCTCCAGCCATGTTCCATGAAGTGATCTGTGATGTGGTCAGTGATGTACAAGGCGTTGACATTTTTTCAATTGATTTATATATTTTCGGTTCTCATAAAATATATCATGATCAGTGACTTACTATTTCCTTACGTTGTCTGCTTGAAAAAGCATTTGCCGTTTATTCAAATAGTTGTTCATTTCATATATTTGGTATTGAGCGTCTTGGATATTAGGCTGATGTCAATGGTTATAGACAAGATATGAAGCGACAAGTTTCACTTACAGCTTACCGATCCCCAAAATATCCCACACAATTACGCACATTACTAGGTGCTTTTCGTTACTGTTCGCTTTTTATATCCGATTTTGTTTATCGCATAATCTCGCTACCTTGAGACTTGACATATGTACTATGGAATATGCATACATACTGTGAATGTACACAGAATAATCGATAACAGACTGTTACGGACACATATGCGGTAAAAATATTTGTGTACGGAATAGTGGACAGATAATATCAAGCATAAGTTTCCTCTGACTGTCAAATACTCTCCAAACATTGCTATTCTATGATGAAATTGTTGCTATGTTAACCGCTGAAATCCACTTCATGTGATGACTAGGGACTGGTTTCTAGATGGATTCCATGGAGTTCTAGTGAGAAGCTGTGATCAGTGCATTTCATCCATGTGTGTTGTAATGCACTTACTCACTGAAGGCAATAGTGGACAGTCGCACAATACCGTGGATTAGTTGAAATTAGACATTAAAACCAGTGGATGCCGGCCGACTCAATGGTCTACAGGTTAAGTGTTCGCACGTGAGACCGATGATGCTGGATTCGAATCTCACTGCTGGTGAGTTCCGTACTGTGACGAGACGACCGATTGACGCTTCCAGGTTCTCAATGGTTGTCTAACATTCATCGATTCCTGATCTCAATCAAAAATATGACAATCTCCATAGCTCCACACTTAAAACTTTTCAACTGATCAAATTATTTACCATCATACAATAGTTATTCACCACTTTGATTTCAGTCAATACTCTTAATATGTCATTCTCTTGATTTTAGAGAAGGTGAAAACCAAATGATTCTATGAGTAAACGACCACTCAACTCACTCGAAATTAGATGGCCAATGGTCATAGTGTTCATTCATAGTTAGAGTGAGACTTTCCATGCATCGACAGCCAAATGAATTGTTTTCACTTCATTTTATATTTAGAAAAGTATCAATGTTTTGTGAGATGAGAAATTCACTCATTTTACTTCCGTGAATGTATGTAGATGAAGGTCAGTCACATAAGCACATCATTGGAATGCGATAAGTTCTATTCTAATTAAGATTCATATTACGCCCACCATACAGCATACAGTAAAGAGAATACCATATTGTTTGATTAACGAGGTGAAATGAAGTGGTAGACAACAACAAACTATAATCAATGATGTTTCTAAAGACACTTGAGTTCAACAGAAATATGCTCATTAACTAAATGCTCAAATAATTTACACTGAGAATAGAAAATAGTAAATTTTACTTTGAAGATTGTATAGGAAGTAACAGAAATGATAGACATTGGTGTTTTGTGTGTATTCAATCAGGTAAATCGGACAGAATTTTCAGTTTATCAAATCTTATTCTTAAATGCAAGCTTTTCAAAGGCCTTCGCATTATCAGGCGAATTCAAGAAAATCGATCAAACGCAATACATCATCTTGTTGGAAAGTGTGCAGCTGCTTCCATAATTGGTCTAGAGGGGCTGGACATTAACTACCTACTGTCCTTTTACATAGAATACGATTAAAGTGATTTGATAAACAATCACTTTATAAACAATAATAATAACTCATTCATAAATTTGGATGCTCTATGTAGTTTCAACTATTTATTCATTTATTCAATCCATCCATCAGAATCATCAAGTGGATGATAAGCCATCATGTATGGACTATGGTTATGTTAACAGACTTTTCACTAGCCACTGATTAACGTTATTCCCATATTTCATAGTTCCGAACAATCTGTCACTCAACATCATTTTATTATTGTTGAATTATCTAAAAAGTCTCAATCCTTATAGGCAAAGATGGATAGTGGCTAGCAGTGGGATCCAGTTTGACGCACGTTTTATCCTTTTTGGAACTCGTCAGCTGGATGTACCTGCATCTCAGATTGAGTGTTCACTCTGGGACTTGCATCAAACTCCATCGTATTATCCACTTAGCTAATAACATCTGATAGTCACTTGCTTGTACAATCAGGTGAAGTTTACACTCTCTTTTCTATTGTTTGTCTTAATCTTCTCAATAAGAAACTGATCACTTGCAGTCTTAAACATCGATGGGAAGACTCAAACGAACAATACAAAATGAACAAGAATAATAATAACAATAATAAGACAATTGATTGAATAATGTACATTCAACCTGGAATATTGAAATGAACAATCTGTAATCCACTTATTTAAAGAAAAGATCACTGTGAGTTGGAACGAATGAATATTTGAAGGAGGAGATCATTGTTCAATATCACAGAAGTAGAGAAGAAATAGTTTCATTGTTTTCCAATAAGACAATTGCACTAAAACTCATTAAACAGTGTCTATGTTGATTCTTATGTATATGAGAGCAATTCAAATTGTTACATGTGTTTAGTTAGGTAGTTATTTATGAAACAAGTTTACTCATAAAACGGTTTATTCAGTCTTTAGAAATGACTGCAAATGGATAGACGATTTGTTAATGAGAAAGGAATTCGCAAGTGGATATTAACAAGAAATGGAAGTAATGAATGGTTCAAAGACAGAATTGTGTTCTGAAACAGTTGAATATCTTAATTAAGTTATCCACTTGAACGAAGTTTAGTTTTAGCTCACATCATGAATTGACTTTCAGTTAAATAACCATTGAAAATCATGAAGTATTAGACAGATGTTTGGTGGTGATATGGAACTCTTAACGAATGAACAACCATGACTTCAACAAGAGTCGATCTTAAGACCAGTGATTTGATACCTTGTGATTCATATTCGTTAATTCAGTGTAATGGCGGTATTACGCAGTTGTCGTTCATTGTCACAGATGACTATTGCCAAGGTCATGATGACGCACTTCTGACTTATTGCATACTTGGATGAAATAACAGTCCAATGTTGTTGAACTGAAATTAGCTTGTGATACAAACTAGTAAGTGAATTATTATTATTATTTATTTGAACACATGAATATTGGTACAAGAGAGCGCCAATATATATGCGCCACACAAAACAATGAGAAATCGAAGAGAAGTAGAATAAAAACTAAGGAGCGCAAAACGAAAAGAGCACAATGACGAAGAGATTGGAGTAAGTTAGTGCGGTAGTAACGACGGAACGAAAAGGTACAATCAGAAGAAATCTTTCAGGTAAAGGAGACACAACCACTTTTTATGAAGAAAGTAAAAGAAGGTTACAGCAGGATCGCCACTGGCTTCTATTCTGAGCCATATCTGATAACGTCTCTAGCCACTGTGTTGCACCATCTCTCGGACCCCAACCAGGGAGTCGTGAAGGACCGACACAAGCCAGTCCTTTGCAGCTTTCTTTCATACCACGACACCATGTCATACACTGACCACCTCTCCGCTTCTTCCAACCAGTCACAGAGTCGGCAAATAATGCACGACGTGGAATTCTCTGGGACGACATTCGGAGAACATGTCCAAGCCACCGAAGTCAGTGTTTCAAGATGGTGACAACGAATGAATTATCATCTCTGTGCCCGAACACACGATGCCGAACCTCTGAATTAATGACATGGTGTTGCCACTGAATGTCAGCAATCCTTCGGAGACGGCGATGATCAAACACACAGAGAGTCGTCCAACGTCCTCAACTCGGAGAGGCCAGGTTTCACAAGCATAGAGCAAAACTGCTCTCATCGACACGTTGTAGATCCGACCTTTTACAGCCAGACTAACATCACGAAGGCGCCAAAGGTTGCCCAGATTGGCATAAGCCGCTCTGGCTTTCACTATTCGTGCATTGATCTCATCACTCACACCCCCACCAGCACTTATGTTGCTACCCGGATACACGAACTTCTCGACTACTTCTATCTGCTCACCATCCAGGGTGAGTACAGGATTAGAATCCTGCCAGTCTTGTAGACGTACTTTGCACTTAGAAGGTGCAAAGCACATTCCATACCTACGGACATTGATTGCCAACTGATTAAGTGCGTATTGTATGCCTTGGGCATTATCGTCCGCATACTCAAGGTCGAGAAGTCTTTCTCCAGGCAACAGATCCACACCTCCATTACTTACATTCATCAGAGCTGTTTCCAGGATGTCGTCGATGGCAAAGTTGAAGAGGAATGGTGAGATTGGGCAACCCTGCCTAACCCCACTGCTCGAATGGAACAATGGAGAGAGGTGGTTGTATGAACTCACTCTGCCTGAGGTGTTTTTATATAGGGCTTTTAGGATGTTAATAAACTTCTCAGACACACCCTTCTTCAATAGACAATCTCAGAGAACAGTCCTGTCCAACGAATCGAAGGCAGCCCTGATGTCAAGAAACACTACGATTGTTGGCCTTTGAAAAGTATGGCGGTGTTCTAACATTTGGCGGAGGGTGAAGATATGATCAATACATCCTCGACCAGAACGAAACCCAGCCTGCTCCTCGCGAGTCAATCTTTCTCGGTTTTTGAACAACCTACGAAGAATGACGGAAGCCAATAGCTTGGACGCAATCGGAAGTAAACTTATCCCCCGGTAGTTGTTACAGGAACGACGTGAACTCTTTTTAAAGATAGGGACAACTATCGACTCATTCCATGACGTTGGTACACACTCTAGTTCCCAAACCTTTGTAAACAACGTCGTCAATTCCTTAGTCAGAAAGTCACCACCATCTTTAAAAAGAGCCGAAGGTAAGTCATCTGGGCCAGGTGATTTGTAACGCTTCAAGAGTTGGAGTTCCTTGCGGACTTCCTCCTCGTGTGGTGGATCAGTCGTCACCGGCCATGGAGGGCAGGACAGTTTGACCGATGTTGCCGGAGCAGCAGGCCAGTTGAACTGCCCTTCGAAAAATTCTGCCCATCGTCCAAGACGTCGATGGATGTTAGTGATTGGCATCCCATCATCCTCGCAGATTGTTTCACTCACACCAGACTTCTTGCTGCCAGTGGCTCGGATGAGCTGGAAGAGCTTTCGGTAATTACCAGATGCAGCTGCTGCTTCCAGCTCGTTAGCACGCATTGACCACCAGGCTTCTCGGTCCTTACGCAAGCTTCGCCCAATTTCTTTACGTAACATCCTTCGTTTATGGTCAAACTCACGGTCACCCGGAGTAGACCGACGGGCTTCAATGAGTTGTAAGGAACCAGAAGAAACCCAGTGCTTAAAAGCGGGACGTTTCGCAAACCCACAACTGACTGTTCCCGCCATTTTCATGGCGTCATGCAATTGCAACCAATGCTCATCTATACTTTTCGGTGGAGTGGTAGCTAGCCTAGAGGCTAGCTCGGTTCGATACTTACTTGCAACAGAAGTTGCAACTAGCTTGCTAATATCAATCCTTTGCTGGCGGTCACTTCGTTGGCCACTGAAAAGTAAGGCAAGATTGGCGCAGACCAAGACATGTTCAGAGTCCAGATAGGTACTCCAAAAGTATCGGCAGTCTTGTACACAACCACGCCAGCGGTAGCTGATCGCGATGTGATCAATCTGAGTCCAGGCTTGAGATGCAGAGGGAGGACGCCAGGTGGCACATCGGCGATGACTGTGCCGAAAGTTAGTGCTAGCCAGAAACAGGTTGTGGTCTGTGCACAGTTGCAGTAGACGGTCCCCGTTATCTGTCCTGCGACCAACGAGTCCCCATCGGCCACCTAAACGACTCTCTTCTGTGCCTAGACGCCCGACCTGAGCATTCAAGTCTCCGGCTAGTACTACAATATCTGTCGAACGCACTTTCTGGAGAAGAACTGATAACTGGTGGTAAAACTCATCCTTGATTGCATCCGGGCTGCAATCTGTCGGGGCATGGCGGAGATGACGAAAAGACATCGTTTCTCACGCCGGTTTCTTCTCACTTTGATGGAACTTTCTAATCTAACAGCACATAACCGACTGTTAATCGGGATCCAATCGACTAGTGCTGCCTCAGCTCTAGCGCTTAGTGCGACACCAACGCCAGCAAGACCAGACGAAGATACCACAGGGTCCCCGGATAAGCGCACGTAAAACAAGCTTTTCGAAGCGACAGATGGAGATCAAATTTGTAGTACTTCGCTAGAGTCTTGAATACGGGTCTCGGATAGACAACAAACATCAATATTAAGACTTTCCAAAGACATAGACAGCCCTATCGGGTGTCCAACCTGCATAAATGTGCGAACGTTGAAGGCAGCCAGTTTGAATGGTGCACGTGGTTTCAGAAAAACTGCTTCAGTCCTCGTATTCGGTCGTAACATACAATTTTTAACCGGACAGTGACTCGAGAACGTTTAGATACAGTCTAATTTCCACCAAAGACGAGCCGCTGTATAAGTTTAAAAGAGGGTGAAAAATGTGGAAAATAATAATAATAATGATGATAATAACAATAATGACAATAATAGTAGTAATAATAATATTAGTATTAATAATGACAATAATTGTGGTGATCATAATTTGAATCAATTGATTGTTTTTCAAAGCGACAAAAGTAATTTCCATAGACATAAAGAGTTCATCATTTGTATGTGGGCTGTGATACTGCCCGGGTGCCCAAACCGAAGCAGGTGGTTATCTTAGGGGGCCACTCCCCGAGCCTTTGACCTAAAGGTCTAACCCACAAGTCAGTGGAGCATCGGAAGGAGATGCAGTCCCATGCTAAACACGAGGTCAGTTTTGGTCACATGTTCCCCACCGAAATGTTTATTAAAGAATTATCTTCCTAGTCTCAAGATGGAGCATCGTAAAGAACCTAAGAACCCATGGATGTCAATCTGAAATGTTCATCCTGAAACGAAATGTTCACTGAAGTTAGATGTGTAAATCAATGAATGCCAACAAAGTGCTCTAAATGTTTATCGTTCGTCGTCAATACTTGAAAGAATAGATAGGCACCATGTTGGACGTTAATCAGTTCAAATATCTTAGTTTCACAGAAGATCACTCGTGACCTAAATATCTCAATAATAAAATTTAAAAATATGAAGCTGAATGTTATTGAGAGCATCAGTACCACTAAAGATTACGAGTAGGCTTACATGACGAGTGCTAGTCAGCATGAAACTTGCGTCAAGAAGGTTTTCTATTTACTAAGTCCAAGTAACTAACAACTCAACTACTTACACTAATGGTTATATCGATAAGATTCGATGATCAGTAAAGAATTAGACAAGCATAACATTGATCACTACTCAATCATCATTCAGTAGTATAATTCAAATTTGTTAAAATAAATAAACCTTTTCCACTGAAAGACTAATTAAGTTAAACATGAATTTGTGTTGGTCATTCACAGAACTCATCTGATCATTATGCACGATATCAATCATTAAGTCTACTTGATCATCATGCGCGTTTCATCCTGATAACGGTTTAAAATTACAAAAACACTCATTTAGATAAATCATTGTGACGGATGATTCACCTGCAATAGCTGCTGCCGTCATGCAGGTGTATCCCAATGCTCACCATATTTTGCGTCGTGTACACTTTGTTCGCAATGTGATAAAGAGGGTAAGTGTACCGTTCACTAACATTAACCCAATAACCGTAAATGTAGAGGGTACGATCAGAAATTATACAACTTTTTTCGGCTGATGTTCAGTCGAACGGTCGAAAGGTAAATCAAAATGTGCATAACATTATTTTGTAGTTTTAACAATATCGGACGGAACGTTTGCTCGATATGTCAGAGACCACCTATTACCGAGAAAACACAAATGGTCTACAATTTTGTTGAGACAAGTCATCGAATTTTGAAGATGCATCAACTGAGTCGAAAAACACCGGCGCTGAGATCTATTTTCAGTGTGTTACTTAGCACTGGATATTGGATGGAAGCAAGATTACAGAAATACATATCAGATTGCCGGATAAAAGCCAACATCGGTCAAGAGCCAGCAATGCGTGGACTTCAGGAAGGACTGACACGAGCTTCATGTCAAGTACTGAAGCGACACCTGCGCACTCCTATAACGGAGTTTGTAATGTCTGTTGACTTATTCACAGCTGTGGACGTAACGGGCACTTACAATGTACACAGCGATTCCATGCGCTGCTCCTGTTCATTTTCCATTGAAAACGGTTTGCCATGTCGACATATATTGGCTTGCTGTACACACAGTATTAGTGATGTGAACGTACAGTCAATTTGTGATAGGTGGTTACACTCTGATACTTATCTGACTCATATTGCAGTTGAGAATTATTTCCCAATGCAAGTGAGCCAGCCGAGCATGAAGAATACAGTGATTGCGTTAGTCAGCCGAATGTCTGAGGAACAATGCAGTTCACTTTATAGCCATGTTTATCAAGTACTTCACGGTAGACTACCACCAACGCCGTTGAAATTACAGGCAGAACCACAGTTGATTTGTTTCTCCGATGAACAGACCATTTGTGTTACTAAAAAAAACAAACTTATGTACACACTTCGGTGTATAATTTGTTTATTTCATGCAATTGGTTCCCTTTATGAATTTAAATAGACCAAGAACAAACATTGATGCAGTATAGTATGAATTCATATTATTTCGAGATTTGTAAACAGCTGACGAGAAACCTCGAAATAATATGAATTCATACTATTCTGCATCAATGTTTGTTCTTGTTCAATGTGTTTATTAATTGGGTATTCAACATTTGACTACCGACCTCATTCACTAATCACTATTATCAAATAGTCAAACCGATTTTCAGTTCCCTTTTTCACTCAACCTTCTTTTAATGTGATACATCTAAGTAGTTGTGGCAACATAACTAACGACTTTAATTAATGGTTGACATGAAATCACTTGATTGGAAATCAAAAATTTATCTCACTATACACATTCACTAACAGTAGGATTGAACTGAAGTTGGTTTTGGTGGAGTTTTGTTCTCTGAGCTGGATGGTTCGGTCATGGATCTTTCATCGTTCTTCTGAACGACATCATCAGCACAAACTTGGTGTTTTTTTCTTAAAATCTCTTAATTTCTTACAAGACTAAGATTACACAAAAAGATTGATTCATTATCATTAAATTTCAAATGTAAAAAGTGAAAATTCTGACATCCAATCACAGCTGAAGATGCGATTTCCATTTCAACGAATCAGATTACAAAGATGAACAGTTTACGACTAATTACAAAATGATTAAAGGTAACAAAATGTTTGTTCATTATCACTTGAGCACACACTTGCAAAACAAGTCCACCAATTTTTTAGAAATGGATGGTAGGGAGTGTTAATTGCCGTGGCCTCAATGTCAACCTCAACCGCGTATATATGATTGTATGTGTTCACATGTGCGACGTTGGGAATTGTTTCGAATATTGATTGATTGATGAAATGATTTCATGGAAATTAGATTCATTTGTATGTTCTACACTTCAAAGATTTCTTACAATTAATGTGCTATTGTAAATCAGATTTGAGATTAAATGATCAATTCATTGTAAATGATCTTTAAATGATACACTTTGCATTAACATTCTATCTGAATTACTCAGGTTTCGTTGAACTTGAGCTTATGATTTACATATTATAATCTTTGTTCTGAAAAAAAAACACAACTTCTTCATTTGTAATGTTGTAGGGTTCGAAAAACTTGATCACGATAGGTGTTTCAATGTATCTTATTCTAACATTTATTCTCTATGTATTCATGGTTGTTCACTATTATGAATCCAACCCCCCCCCCCGCCCTCTACTTCAATGCGCAATGTTAACCGACACAGGAACAGATTGTAAGAAATCTGATGGTAACCAAACCCAACCCAACCATGGCATCATTTCTTAAAGTCACTAACTATTAGACTTAAACATGTAAGTAGATGCCAAATATTTGATCAAGATCTCATACTTTGATTAAAATGATTCAGAATCGTATATCTACTCATGTTTTCTTTTAGATTCTTAAGTTTCAAAATCATTTCATAACTTTTGTCCTACAAATTAATTCTTGATTCTTGATTCATATTCTCTATGACTGATTGTTTTTTTCTTATATCATCGCTGATATTAAAACTTTGGTTATTATTCACTCGGTGTTGCTTTACTTGAAGTCTCCCAATTGTCATTTAGGACTGCAATTGATCAGTCTCTTATTGGCACATGTGCATCCTGTACGGATTGCCTCGATATAGTCTTAAGTCACAACCTTTATAAGCAAAGATGGACAGTGACTAGCAGTAGAATAGAGGACACACGTTTCGTCCTATTTCGGGCTCGTCAGCTGGATGTATCTGCATTCTGGAGTTGACGTTCACTCCGGCACTCGAACCCAGTACCGTTCTCTTCAAACGCCATCTCGTTCTTCACTTATATACTGAGCCCTGATAGCAACCCACGTGTGCAAGTAAACAACATCAAGCGAATTTAAAACTTCATGCAAATGAACAAGCAGGTGGTTTTAGGGGCTCAATAACTAAGTGGAAAACGTGATGGCGTTTGAAGCGGACGGTACTGGGTTGGAGTCATAGAGTGAACATCAACTCCAAGATATAGATGCATCCAGTCAACGAGTCGAAATTAGAACGAAACGTGAGTCCTGTATTCCACCTGTAGCTTATAACGATAATAATTTTTTAGTTGAAACTAATGATAAAATAGTCGAAACTTAGTTTCTAAATTTGATTATGTGATATCTTTAATAAATTTGTTGGTATATTCGAGAAATAAATGAAAATTAGGTCTTGAGTTCGAGTCCCGCGTGGTGCAGGATCGTGGATGCGCTCTGCTGAGGAGTCCCATACCAGGACGAAACGGCCGTCCAGCGCTTCCAGGTTTTCAATGGTGTTCTAGCTTCAACTGACTCATGATTTCAACCTGTGAAATTTCTAAAACTCTCCACAAAACCCATTCTGAAAATTATGTAGTTACTGTACTTAATTACTTGTGATTATTCAACTATTATCTGAACACAACTGCCTTGATAATGATAATTCATAAATAGTACAGAATGTATATACTAAATTACATAACAATCTTCTTTCATGAAAATCAATAAAGAAATCTTTGTACTTCTGTTAAGGATAATAATAATAATGTCCGAAAACAATCTACATAAAACCTACAAAATAATCTGTAGTAATAATGGGAAGTCAAAATGAATTTGAAACTACCAATATGTGTATGGTGTTAGACTAGGAGGTCGTTCAATCCGGTTGATGTTCATATTCAAGTTTTCTATTATATTCTCAAGTTCAACCTGATGCTTGAAACTAGAAGACAAAGAAAAAACGGATAGAAAACTCTCGTCGCTAACTGTATGAAAACTATTACAAACTCATATAACTCATTTATCCAAAGGGATATCTATATATGTCCCTCGGATAATTAAGCTAACTCCAGACCACTAGCGTTTAATCACTAACAATGTTCATTCCATCATTTTGGTTTTGATCTAAAATGTGCACTTATTCATGTGATATGGCCGTATTCATTGAGTCTATCATGTGCAATTATAACTTTTGACAAAATATTACAGAGAAAATTCGATAGTGTTTTCCAACAATCTATTGAGTGAGTGATTAGAAATTCCCTTATTTCATCCAATCGATTAGATAATTGGAAGTTTTCTTAACAACTATTGAATGGTAGTTATTCTAGCATATTACTAAATGATTGAAGTAGAATATGTACTAATCGTAAATCTAATATTATGTAGTTCCGTTAATGTACACTACTCAGAACGACTACTTAGAAGGAAACAAAACTTAAATTAGGATTGTTTTTTGATCAAGTCATGTCACCAATTGACCGAATTCAAAAATGTAAATAATTAAAAGTCAATTGAGTGGTCTGCAATACAGTTGCCTTTCTTTCGTCTTAAAAAATGTGGGTTCAGTGCCCTGTCCAGTACATACTGCTGAAAGATTTCATACTTAGATGAAAAAGCTCTTCGATGCTTCCTGGTTATCAATCCTTATGCAATTACAGTTAATCCATAATATTAAAATTCATTGTCGAAATTCTTTACAATAGCCTATGACTAGAAAAGGGAAAAGCAAGATTCTCCGATACAACACAGAATTCACCAATCCAATCACAATTGACGGAGAAGATTTGTAAGATGGAAAAACCTTTAAGTATTTGGGCAGCATCATTGATGAACGTGGTGGGTCTGATGCAGATATGAAGTTTATTATCAGTATTATTATCATCCTGTGAAAGCAAGTATAGATATATGCGATTGTACCGCTTTGAAAATGAATTCGCCGAAAAGGGGAGAACTCTTTTCGCTGAACTAATCTCTCTTATTTAAGATTCATTTTTAGTTGTGTTCTTTTTTTATTCATCTCTACTACTAACAATGTTTCAAGTACTATCATTTACTTACTTACTTACGCCTGTTACTCCCAATGGAGCATAGGCCGCTGACCAGCATTCTCCAACCCACTCTATCCTGGGCCTTCTTTTCTAGTTCCATCCAATTCAAATATTTTGACGAGGAAACGTTTCGAATTTTATATCCCACCTACGTAAGACCACATTTAGAGTGCCGTATCCAAGCAGCTAACCCATTTCTGGTAAAGGCTACTAACTCACTTGAGCGTGTCCAGTGTGTGTAACCGAAATTAGTGAAGGGTCTTTCTAGACTCCATTATGATGAGCGTTTAAAGCACCTAAACCTTCTCCCCTTGTCGTACCGTACGACACGAGGTGACCATATACTGGCTTTTCGTATCTTTAATTATGATTTGGGTGTTAATATGTCTTACCTTTTTGCTCCCTCTAGCACTAATAATCTTCGAGGTCATAGCAAGAAGGTTCATAAACCGCGATCTAATAAAGTTAAAGTGGGGTCCCGTTTTTCTCATCGAGTAGTCAATGATTGGAACGCCTTACCCAAACAAGTGGTATCAGCCTCATCAGTGAATATTTTCAGGGAGAAGCTGGACCTTCACTGGAAGGCAATATGTCAGGATTAACAGAGGTTCACCAACCTACTATCTTTATTACTAAAGACTGAAAACTGGTGGGGAAACTCGGTGATTCACTAGTTCGATTCAGATTTATGTGGTAGGGACAGAAGGCTAACGGCCTATGTCAGTCCTGCCTTACGAAGCTTCTGTGAGTCTCCAGTCTTCTCTTGAAATGGTCAATTGAAGTTCTGGATACCACTGCTTCGATGAACAAGTTCCAAGAATTTAGAGATGCCACATGTATTCGGAGTTAGACATCGCTTTTATACGTAACACCTTTATCATCGAAGCATGCCAACTAAATCAAATTGGAAGTGTGAAAACGAAGGGCCTTGAGGTTATTTTTGAAAGTTCATTGATATCTCGAGAAGCGTCTGATCTAAGCTGGATATCGGCTATAGGAAATGAGTAGCACGACGTATCCACTCGTGGTCTGATGTGGATGCTTGACCGAGTGCCTTCAGCTACGTGAGTCCAGCGAGACTAATGAGGTCAGCATCAAATGTCGAAGATTTACAGAACTATTTATTTCAAGGATTTGTTTACTGCTATTAATTCGTAACGCTGTGAAATATGTATGGCACATGTGTTCTGTTCGTTCTCGGCTTTTGTACTGGCCTGATATGTCTTCTGAGACGTTGGAAGTTTCCTTGTCTACACCAATGAGATGTTAATTTGCCTCAGACGAATATCTGCACTAGACTCCCTCCCAGTGTCTATTCTACAGGACTTCAATACAACTCAGATCAAGAACACGTGATTAGCCGGACTAGAACGTAAATATATGTCCACACCAAAAATCGACAATAGTCTGACACAAACCAACAACAGTCAACAATCAATCAACAACATTAAGGGTAGGCTAATATGCAACTCATCTAACGTCTGTCAGACTATCTACAAGTTTGACTTGGCAACCAACCGATCATTATCATTCTCGCTCACACATCACCTCCCTCACAAAGTTTGATTGTGTGACTTCACCTTTGGGTATATTTCAAAGAAGTTTCATTTGCTTCCGTTCCTCTGATGATCTCAAGCCAGCTAATTATTTCAAATCATTTCCTCCCATTTCAACTTCTGATGGTGCTGGTGGTGGTGCAATATTATTTCGGTTGGTGGTTTTCCGTCTTGACAGTTTGAACTAGGTCTAATTCTATGAGAAACTAGAAATTATTGCAGAGCCTCTTCTACGTTATCTTCTCCTCCCATCTTTAAGGGAAGTCACTTAAAAATATCAACATATTTTTCTGCATGCCCGCCTGATTGAGATACCTCCGCCTTTAGCCCCTCTAGGGCTACTTCTGGCCCCAAGCCCGCACAAAGGATCCGCGTTGGGTATGGGGTTAGCGATCTCATCCCGTAGGAAAATAACTGGCCTAAAAGCATTAACCAGAAAAAATAAGTAAAAAACATTTAAACTCTGCCGTGAGATTTAGAAGGACTTCATTTTAAAGAGTTATGACTCCTCATGGTGAAGCCGGGTTCCTTCGGAAATCAAGAAGCTGATGCCTGTACACTATGGGAGTCCAGGAGGTTCATACAAATTCCCGCGGTATGTAGGTGATTTAACTGAGGTTGAAACAGAAAAGTTTTATTATGTTTGATTCCATTTTGTTTACAGAGCTCAAACTCTGACGACGTAAATCACGTCCAGTTATCTTAAACCTAAATATCAGTTGTTCCGAACCAACTAAATAGTTGTCTGAGACGTAATAGTGTTTCAGATGTAGACGGTCTTCATACAGTACAGATTTCAGGCCATTCAGAGTATTTATCTACCTCTTCAAGCATAATTGACGTGCAGTCGGACCCAAGGCCTGTTCGTCTCTTGTCATGGCTGAGATTATACTTTCAGTGGATCTTCTGCATTTTCGGCTCGTCTCAGTACGTGTTCTTCCACTGCATCCGAAAAATCAATCTTCGAAAATATGGAGCATCCACTCAACTTAGTGAACAAATCCTCTTGGATTGGGTAAAGGGAATAAATGGTCCTGCAGTGCTTCATTTAACCCAATCGAGAAGTCTCCACACACATGTAACTAACCATCAGATTTTCTTACAACGAACAGCGATCGATTATACAGTACCTAGGTTCGCGTTGAAGAACTTTGAAAAGTCCTTCGTATGCTGACTCGAAAGTTCGTTGATGCGAGTCTCGACGTAAGAATAAGCGTGTACAATAACGTAAGTCAGGTTGGACAAAACTATCAGTTGATTGCGGTCGAATGGAAACAGGTTTAACTGAACGCATTGCGTTTGTAAGCGAAGGCCACTGTTCCAGCAGTGATGTCCTTGATAGATAATGCTTCTGGCCCTCGAGTGAAACGATCTACGCAGGACAAGAGGCAAGAGTATCTATTCGAATCTGGTAATGGTCCTACCAAATTCAGGTGACTGTGGTCGAAACGAGCATCAGGAGTTTTGAAAGAGCCTAAGGGACATTTGTTGTGTCTGATAACCTTAGATTTTTGGCAGCTTACACAGGAGCGTGCCTACTCCCTCACGTCTTTATTCATACCAGGCCAGCAAAACCGTTCTGCTATAAGCTTGATGGTTGTACGAACACCTGGATGAGAATATTTGTGCAACGTATTGAAGACGTTGCGTCCACAAATTTTCGGCACGATTGGGCGATCCCTGCCTGTAGATGTGTCACAAAGTAAGGTTTCCTTACCTGTTCCCATCTGTTTCATGCGCTGCTTAAGGGTTGTGGACGATAACTCGTGCTGAAGATCAGTACCTTCTTTTTGAAGCGAGTTTTAGAATATCGATTCCTTGGAAACTGTTCAAGGCAGTTGTTCGAGACAAGGTGTCTGCGACTACACTGTTTGCTCCATAAATGTGTTGAACGCTTGAAGTAAACTGCGAAATGTAGTCCAGTTGTGGAGACTGACGAGGTGAGTACTTGTCTGATGAGGAGCTTAAACAGAAGGTAAGCGGTTTATGGTCAGTGAATTTATGGCCTTTGATATAGTGTTGAAAATGCCTTACAGCATAATACATAGCTAGGAGTTCCCCACAGAATGTGCTGCACCTCAATTCAGTGTCTAGCAAAAGTCTAGAGAAAAATGCCAATGGTTGCCAGGAGTTGTTATCCCATTGTTGTTAGACTCCTCCGATTGCTGAGTTGGATGCGTCTACTGCGATATTAAGGGCGCTTCAGCGTCCTGATGAGTAAGCATTATTGCTTCAGCGATAAAATCCCTAATTGCGGAGAATACTTTAAGTGCGGTTTCGTCCAGCTTGATTCATTTCACATTTCCACGAATTTGGTAGGTTAGTGGTTTCATAAGTAAAGCGCATTTCGGTATAAATCTTCTATAGAAACTTACAAGGCCGTTAAACGTGCGCAATTGCTTGATGGTGGTCGGTTCTGGGTGATCCCGAATGACCGCCTCATTGGTTCCAAGAAGTCGGAGACCTTGAGCATCTATGCGTGTCCTAAGAAGTCTAATGAGTCAGTTCCGATCTGACATTGCTTAATGGTTACAGTAGTGTCATGTTTTTGTAATCGGTCGAAAACATGATCCAGATGCTGGAGATGCAATTCTTTGTCCGGACTTGCGATTAGGCAGTCGTCAACATACGCATGTACGAAATTGAAACCCCGAAAATTGTCGTCTATGAACCTTTGGAAGGCTTGTGCAGAGTTTCTTGGACCGAAAGGCATTCGCAAAAATTCGTAGAGTCCGAAGGGAGTTATGATAGCTGTTTTCGGAATATCGTCAGTAGCCATGGGGATTTGGTTGTACGCTTTAACCAAGTGGATTTTCGAAAAGACAGTTTTACCTTTCAAGGTAGCTGTCGAATCGTGAATGTGAGGCAACGGGTAACGATCGGGAATGGTTTCCGCGTTCAATCGCCGATAGTCACCAGTTGGACACCAATCGTTGCTGTTCTTTTTAGGGACCATGTGCGACGGAGATGCATATGGGCTATTTGACTGTCGTATGATTCCTAAGTCTATCATGTGATCGAATTCGTTTTTCGCCAACCTTAGCTTTTCAGGAGCTAGTCGGCGTGCTTTAGAGAATACAGGTGGTCCTGTAGTCGTGATGTGATTTGTAACGTTGCTGGTTACACACGGTTGTTTCGGTTGCGTTTGTTGTAACCCAGTATACTTATCGAGTAGTGGTTGATAGAATGTGTCTATCGTGTGCTTAATTGTGACTGGAGATAATCTGCAATCAGAAAAAGAAGTTACGCAAACGGATAAATTAGCCTTTCCGTCTACTAGCCTCCGCTTGCGCGTATCGATGAGCAGACTATGGTGTTGTAGAAGGTCCATACCAATAATTGGCATAGAAACATCTGCAACAACGAAGATCCAGTGAATGGGTTTGCGTAAACCCACGTTAAGGTGAACGTACCTTTTGCCATACGTAGCGATCGGTTTTCCGTTTGCCGCTTGTAAGTTTGGGGTCGATTCGTGAAGTCGGTCGTTGGAATTCGCTGGAAGAACGCTAACTTCTGAGCCAGTGTCGCCGAGGTACCGAACTCTTGTTGTCACATCTGTGACTTACAACAGACGGCTATGTTCGCCGGCTACGGTTGCCGTTAACGCGTGCCGGCTTGGAAGTTTCCCGAGTTGTTTTTCGAGTTAGTCGTTTTTGAAATGGAAAAATTGCAGGGTTTTCTGCAATTTTTGGAAGAATTTCCATACTGGCTATGATACCAGTCGAGGTTATCAGTCTCTCACGGTCTAGAGACAGATCGCTTACGTAAAGTGCTTCTACGCAGGGTGTGTGGCCGTTCACAGTCGTTACGAAACTTAAGATAACATGTAAGTGTATGACATAACTCTGTTATTTCATTCTGAGTCGTTTGAGGCTTTTCTTTGACTGAAAATCCTCGGCATTAGATTTCGTGATTTCTAAAATGCGGTCGGCAGATGCAGCCAGCTCCTCTGAGGCGTTGTTTTGAAAGGAGACCACCACAGCTTGCACCTGTTGAGGAAGTTTTGATAAGAAAAGTTGTTTGAATAGGCCACCATGGAAGATATTTTGACCGATAATCTCTCGCATTCTTTGCAACATGTCTGTGTTGTGGGTCGATATTATTAAGGAGTTGGTCTAACCTTTGTCTATCGGTTAGGTCTACGCGTCTAAGAATAGAACGTTTCATCGTTTCGTAAGGTTCGGAAACATCACTAGTAAACATACTAGGTGTAACGTGCCTGTTAAATTCCCGCGGTAGTGCTTTGACTACTGTGAGGAAATGTGCACGTGTATCGTTCTCACTGTGTCCGTAGAAGTCGGTTTCTGAGTAGCAGGATCCGGCTTCGATTTTGTCTGGCCAGAAGGGTATCAGTGGAAACGAAGGTGGGGACATGGTCTTAACATAGAGAAATGAGTTAAAAGTGATGGGCAATCGTTATGATTCAAAGCAACACTTAAGTATCAACAAATGCTTACACTTACTTAATAGATCATTTCATATCTATGTTAAAAGTTTCTATGGTTTATAAGGAGACAAAAACAGAATTTTAAATCTTAATCTATTACTAACTACTACTAATTAATTCATAGCCAAATTAATGATCATTCGAAATACGTGCGATTTCAATGGATCTGTGATCATTGGTATTATTACTACATTTCCCCCTTTACAGATATGTCTCATTCACATGGTCTTATTCATAGGTGCTCATGATATCACTTTACTTATTCCTTACACCTCTATGACCTTTAATGAACAAAAGTAACAAAAGCACTTTATTCATCTTATTACATCCACTTTATAATTTGTTACCAAATTATTAAGTCTATTGTTATTATTGTTCGTAACCTAGCAATATAGTCTTTCTATTACATCATCTTGGTTATTCTTTATTTACATTTCCCCCTTGAAATTAGTACTTTAACAAAATATATTTTCATATATATATATATATATATATATATATATATATATATATATATATATACGTTCTATTGTGGGACTCCCCAGTGCGCACCCAAGATCTCACCTCACCAGATTCGAACACAGGAAATATCAGACTCACTTGCAAACGCTCAACCTTTAGCATATTCCTCATCTATTGCAAAGTATCTCGATTATTTGCTCAATTTCAGTCGGAACCAGAATTGTTAACTTAGTTATAGATTATAAGTGTATGTAGTTCACTTTCTGACTTCAACTAAAAATAATGAATAGAAAGTATAACTGGAATAATGAACATCATCACTATTGAATATTGAACAATATGTTGTTATACAAACACAGAAAAATCAAAATACTTGATCATCAACTATGGAATAAGAACAAATCACAATTGATTGATCACTGGATGGTGATCAATGTCATGTGTGTCAAGTCCTTATTTAGTGCAGATCGAATGCTATCGACCATGTTGCAATGTGGCCACCAGTTCCCTCAAGTTTACAGGTACACCTTGCTGACGAATGCCAAGTAGCACGAAACACTGGTCCAGGGTTTCCTGTCGACTACATCTAACCACCATTTAATAAGAACAAGTTGATGAAAGTAAGAAAAACAAGAAGTTAGAATGAAACAAGTTGAAATAAAACATGAAAAAAGTCGATTAATATATATTATGTATGAACGAGGTAATCAAGATCAGAAATGAACTTTTAACTTCTTAGCTTGTTCCTTTTCTTAAAGAGAAATCTCAATACTCTTGATAAGAGTCATTAGAAATACATTTGTATGCTACTTAGAACATTCAAAGTAATTGGTAAAAGTTGGTTTGTGTTACCATAAATTGAACGTGTTTTTGTTATCATTTTCATAACAAATAAACTGTCCATTTACACAGACTGTTTTCTAGCTGGTTAAGTACTGATGATAAATTTATTGAGCACATATTTACAGCACATCGCTGTCCACTCCAGGACTCGAGCCCAGTATCGTTGTCTTCAAACACTACCTGGCTACTGAGTCCAGATATCCACTCGCTTGTGCAGTGAGGTGAAGTTAAAAATTCACTTGGTATTGTTTATTTGAATCTTGTGGTTGGTGTTTAGGACTGAAATTGGTCAGCCTCTTATTAGCATGTGTGAATACTGTACGTATTGCGTCGATGGCGTTCGAGTCACAGAGTGAACATCAATTCAGAAATACAGATACATTCAGCTGACGAGTCTCAAATAGGACGAATCAAACGTCAAACTGGATTCCAATCATAACCACTACCCATCTTTTCTAAAAATAGAAATACTTTTTATACTTGTTGGACAGAATAAGGACTGATTTCACAATTCTTCGATCGCCTCATTCAATTAAGAGTCTAAAGAAAGTGTTCGGCAGTATTATAAGTTAATAATAAGAAATATTCTTGAAGTAATTCAAATAGCCCGTTATGCCATTGAGTAAACATAATAAGGAGAATTGAGCGACGGAAATTTACCTTTCGACAAAATCACTTATTTAAGCTATACATTCGTTATATGGGAAATACTTATCTATAGAAGGATGGAACAGATTGTGTCATGAAGTGATTCGAGACTGTAATTATCAGATGAGTTTACGTAGTAACCAAGTGGTAAGAGAAGAATATAAGGATGAATAATAATCATCACTTTCTCCATTTTATTATGTTATTCTCTACAAAATATACTAAGAATGTAAAACACCGATTGAAGATCAACGTACTACAATGTGGGTTTATGGAGATTGAAGTAATTTATAAGTTAAATTCAAGAATAGATCAAAACTTGAACATCATCGCAAACCTGGATGCACCGGTCAGTATGGGACCCCATATCATGTGATGACTACTGACTGGCTTCAAGATGGATTCCATGGAGTTCTAGTGAGAAGCTGTGATCAGTGCATTTCATCCATGTGTGTTGTAATGCACTTACTCACTGAAGGCAATAGTGGACAGTCGCACAATACCGTGGATTAGTTGAAATTAGACATTAAAACCAGTGGATGCCGGCTGACTCAATGGTCTACAGGTTAAGTGTTCGCACGTGAGACCGATGATGCTGGATTCGAATCTCACTGCTGATGAGTTCCGTACTGTGACGAGACGACCGATTGACGATTCCAGGTTCTCAATGGTTGTCTAACATTCATCGATTCCTGATCTCAATCAAAAATATGACAATCTCCATAATCCCCCATCAAATTATTTACCATCATACAATAATTATTCACCACTTTGATTTCAGTCAATACTCTTAATATGTCATTCTCTTGATTTTAATGAGGGTGAAAACCAAATGATTCTATGAGTAAACGACCACTCAACTCACCCGAAATTAGATGGCGAATGGTCATAGTGTTCATTCATAGTTAGAGTGAGACTTTCTATGCATCGACAGCCAAATGAATTGTTTTCACTTCATTTTATATTTAGAAAAGTATCAATGTTTTGTGAGATGAGAAATTCACTCATTTTACTTCCGTGAATGTATGTAGGTGAAGGTCAGTCACATAAGCACATCATTGGAATGCGATAAATTCTATTCTAATTAAGATTCATATTACGCCCACCATACAGCATACAGTAAAGAGAATACCATATTGTTTGATTAACGAGGTGAAATGAAGTGGTAGACAACAACAAACTATAATCAATGATGTTTCTGTAGACACTTGAGTTCAACAGAAATATGCTCATTAACTAAACGCTGAAATAATTTACACAGAGAATAGAAAATAGTAAATTTTACTCTGAAAATTGTATGGGAAGTAACAGAAATGATAGACGTTGGTGTTAAGTGTGTATCGGAAAGTATTCTCAGTTTATCAAATCTTATTCTTACTTGCAAACTATTTGAAAGTCAGTGGTGTTTGTGTAAACTAATTGCTCTTTTATATTTGGTCTAAAAATTGCTGACCAGAAAATATCGTTTACATCATACTAATTCAGAATAGTGAATTATGCAAGATCATCATTTTGAAGAATTATGAATCCACTTCGTGAATGCCGAAATTCTTCGGAAGTCACGAGGTCTATGTCCCAAATGTTGCTGAAATGAGAAGATACAATATGGCAGTTCTCGAATTAAGTGAAGCACATTGAATGTATGCTGTGAAGAAAATAATTAGATTCGAGAAATTTGCTGTTGTACTCTGATGATGAGTGAAAAAGTGAATAATACGTTCAGCTTTGTCATTACTGACCCTTGTGTTTCACAGATATAGACCAAGCTGTTAAGATCCTTAAAAGTAGATGTATCCCAAAAGTTCACTAAAATATTATGCAAAATCAAAGTGTAATAACAAATGAGAACAGACAAGGTGTCATCTTAGAAGATAAACTGCAGAAATCGCTAGGAATATTACATCGGGAAAAGAGATCTGAGGTTCCAAATGGCTACCAAACGACGTCTTTGATATTGTTAACGAGTGTAGAGAACTATGGATATGAATGCGACTGAGGAAGAGTTAAGATATATTAAACAGAGACAACCCATAGAAAACCAGTTCACTAGTGTTATGATATTCAAAAATCAATAGGCACGTTGGAATAGATCCGATAACCAATAGAAAGAATGACACAGAGTCATGATCAGGAAGGAGAACAATCAAAATAAATGTACAGATAATGATAAGTTAACAATAGGTGACAACCAATTAAAGTAACTTGTTAGCTATTAGTAAACATGTTTTAATAGTACGTTTCTTTTTCCGTTTTTGTTGATATTGTTGACTCAAAGATAATTAAAGCCTTACAATAAAACCATTTGGCGTAGAGGACCAGGTAAATCTATGCATCGGTCAAAGTTGCCATACCTCATTAGTACAGCAAGATGAACACCGGGTTCATAGAAGCAGTTAACTCTGGTGGTAATATATGAAAGAAAGATTGCATATAAGGATATAGTACAGGAAGAAATAATTAGCACGCAGAAAGATATGAAGCGATTTTAATCTCAGTTTAAGGGAAGACAGAAAGTGTATACACCTACGTCATTGTGTTCGGTCCTGAGTCTTGTCATCAAGAGTCTCCAACCATTGGTTACGATAGTCACGCGGACCCCACCCAAGTAGTCTGCATCTACCAACACGGCTCAAACCAGACGTTATTGACTTCAAGGACTGATGCCACGTTTTGGTTTGGTCGCCTCACATAAATACATGGTTGATTAAATACCATTACCGTTATTTGATTTGATAATTCCAAGTAAGCTGACTATATTAATTCATACGACATTGATATTTTGTTAAATAACTGCTTAAAGGAACTTGCACTATCACTGTCCGATTTGGATGGAAAAAATTTATATACGAGAAATGAAATGATTGTTTGGCTCACTTTAAGTGGATCATTTTATCCCCGATTCGGGGATATTCATAGTACATTACTAGGGATATTTACTATTGAGATCACCGCATGGGACTGAAAATTTATTTAATTTACAAATGTAAAACTTGTTAAGAAATCTAGCGTAAAGAAATATGTCCACTAACTTAGGTCTTTTTGGATTTTGCGAAACTTACTCTCAACGCTAAATTGAAACTTCGGTCGTTACAGAGATCACTTTGTATAACACTATTAGATACTATTAAAAAGAGTATAATTTATCTCTCGTCATCATTAACTTCAAATGAAATATCTCAAGCTGTGTAATGGGGGTTAGAACTCCGCAGGTAGCATCAAGATTTCGGGGGACTTTTGATACCCAGTATGAATTAGCATAAAACACAGGCATACAGTTTCCTGTCGACTACTTCCAACCTAACGTCAAAAGTATCGTCCACTCAAAACGTGAACTTGGCTTCCAAAATCACTTCCCAATTTTTACAATTGGTTGATTTTGAGTACATGCTTTAGTTGGACTCATATACAGGAAGTCCACTGCCGACATCGAGTATGACAGTCGTATGTTGGAAGGACTATCCCGCTCTACTCGTCTCGGTTTCACTCATATTTTGATTCTACAGGACTTCAGTCTCCCTAGAGTCAACTTCACGGAACACACGTATATTGGAAGTGAAATTTCTACGGAAGCTCAGCTCTTCAACCTCATTGTGGATATGAAACTATTCGAAAGTGTGAATTCGAGAACTCGTTTGAGAATGGGTCAAGCGCCATCGCGCTTAGACTGTGTATTTACAAACGAAGAATTCCTAGTTGACAACCTCTCAATCCTGGCTCCTCTGACAAAAAGCGATCACGCCGTCATAGCTTTCAGTCTTGTCAGTAAAACTGACTTCAGATATTCCACCAACAACATGCGCTGGAATTTCAAACGGTTGAATGTGTCAGCTCTACAGGTCTATCTACAACAAGTGGATTGGGATGTTCACCCTCAAATTGATGTCGATGCTCATTGGAACTTCTTACTGCACACGCTCTCATGTGTTACAAAGCAGTCAATTCCTCAAACCGTTCCCCATAGCTATCAGCAACCCACAATCATCAGGAACCGCACTCTTCGCCTGCCAAGCCGCAAGAAGCACTGTTGGACAGAATACAAACGAACTGACAACAATGGAGCGTACAGGCAATACAAACATATAAGGAACATATGCACGAAGGCTATAAGAGAGGACAGGCTTCAGTACCAGACGAAGCTTATGGACACATTTTGTATCTAATCCGAAAAGCTTATTCTGTTATGCAGTCTCTGGAGTTTCCTAACAACTACGTCCAAATGATTCGACCAATAACGACGGTGATGTCCCTAATCTTCTGAGTGAACAATACTCTCGGACATTTCAACAGACCCACATCAACTATACTGACGACAGCTTCGTTTGCAACTGAGCAGGACTTTCCGTAGTGAATCTGAGCGCTGACTTGGTGTTCCGAAAACTGCAGCACTTAAGAATTGACACTTCTCCTGGCCCAGATATGGTTCAACATGATGTACCGAGGGAAGCAGCCTCAATCCTGGCAACACCGCCTAGCGTGATGTTCTCACACTCGCTAGGCCGAGGAAAACTACCAGAAAATTGGAAGCTGGCTCACATCACACCAATTTTTAATGGAGGTCAACGCAGCGAATTTTCAAGTTACCAACCAGCGGCTCTTCTCTCTATACCTTCCAAAATTATATAGTCCCTGATATGCGATGTCATAAATGACTATTTACTATCCTTAAATTTCTTCTCACCCCAACAGCATGCTTTCAGGAAGGGTCATTCTTGTATAACCAACCTGCTGACTGCAGTGGACAGATAGACAATCATCCCCGATCACAAGGGAAGGGTTGTTATCATTTACCTAGATTTCCCAAAAGCTTTTAATAAGGTTACCCATACATGTCTTATCAATAAGCTCAAACGATTGGGTATCAGACCACCTCTAATCGATTGGCTCACTTCATACCTGAAAAGTCGACATTTTATGGTCAGGGTTAACTTCACTTTATCTCAGGCTATGGAATGTTCTAGTGAGATCCCCCAGGGCTCAGTACTAGGACCTCTTCTTTTCTTGATTTATATAATCGATTTCCACAATAGACATCGTCTGACTTATTAATTTTTGCTGATGATGTGAAACTTAAAAAATAGATACGCAACTTAGAGAATAAACTGGCACCTCGTGAGTATCTGACTCGACTTCGAAGTTGGGCGAATGACAATAGACTTAACTTTAACACTTCAACGTGCAAAGTAGTGCCCTACGATTTGAAGCTTTACGCTGTGAGAAAAATGCCTTTTGAGAAAGTCTTGCACTGGTAACATTGAAGCGCATTATGGCCAGTTTGATGGAAGAACTTTCCACATAATCTTCAACAGTTTTATTTGTCTCCATTTAGAGTACGGAAACATAGTATTTCCTCCCTTACTCCAAAAGGAGTAGGACACTCTGGAGTGTATCCAACGTTGGGTCACGAAATCATTTCGAGAACTCAAATTCAAACCTTATGAAGAGCGCCTCCAATCAATTAACCTTCACCCATTAGAGCACAGGAATTTTAAGTTGACCTTCTGATGGCTTACAGTATCCTTAGCAATTCTGGACATTCACTTAGTCACCTACACAAGTTTAGCTGCAACATAAATCTAAGAGGTAACACCCAAAAACTACAGAAAACATAAGAGAGCCGACTATGGACACGATTTCTACTCCTTAAGAGTTGTCAAATGCTGGAATTCGCTACCAGCTGAGCCAATCCATGCGACTACTTGGAGTCCTTTAAGAGGAAATTTGTTCCATTCTTAAGGACTAATGTTAGCATCTTACTATGACTCACAAATTTCTTTTTCCTCTTTTATCGTAAATATACCTAGATTCCTGTCTGGAGATATTGGTGATCCACTGCTATTAGACACGGAATCCCGTTAACTGATAGTTTCTTCTATTCCGTCCACAACCATTTGAACCATTTGAATCATTTGAACCACAGTTCGCGTTTTCACTATTGAACTGACCTTTAGTTTTTTTAATGAGTACACCTGAATGATCACATTTATGAATTATTTGACATGTTGACACTTATAATTCTCTCTGCCGTCTGTTTGGATAGCACTTTTGGAGACGGCTCGTCTATAAAAAAGGAATTTTCTGTCCAACCAGGTGGTAAAAAGTACTCATCGACAATTGAAAGGGTATGGTATTTACATATACAAAGAAACAATACATTTGACAACAGGATGGAATAAAATGTACTTTCACTTATGAATGTCAAGGTGGAACGAACGAGGTAATTTAGGTTCTCTTGATATCTTCCGTAGAAATGGCATATGATTCTTTCGAAGATTCGAGATGATAACGGCTACGGTTGTGTTGTGGAACGTTCTGGTAGCCAAACAAGTTACATATTCTTTCAAAGCTTCAAGTTAGATGTAACGCCGCCTGTTGAAGCTTTGACTGCTTCTGCATTTGTAAGTTACCCGGATTAAAGTACTATTCTCGAAGGGTAACGGTAATCAACCACTGGCAGCTGAGGAATACTATTTTAACAAAAATGAATGTTTTGGTAGGTCCTGTTTATACATAATTCTGTATAGTATCACACGTCGGTGGAAAATTTAGGGCTGCATTAACTCGTCTTTCCCTGGAGTTTGTTTCCACACCTATGAAGCCAGAACTCTAGCGTGATTCGTTTACGGTATATATATTTCTACTATTTTTTGTGCCTTTTTGGACTTATAACTGTCTATATTACCACGGTCTTATTCCAGACTATGTAAAAAATTTTATTTGTGATTTTATAGTGTGAATTTATCATAACAATAAAAGGTTTTTTGTTTCGAAATACTCTCAAAGTTCTCATAAGGGAATCCAAAATTATTGATACATAGAAATCTCTCATAGTAAGCTTTATCCAGGCATATTCTTAGAAACGGACTGACAAAAGATTGAATTTAATCAAGATCTTAACCAGTTTGTGAAAGCCAATACTATTTGAATGTGACTGAAACGAACTGATTTCACTTGACCGTTCAGAATGCACAAAATAAATATTGGTTTATTTTAGGGTCAAATATAAGTGACATAGTTACTCAGAGATTATGTTAAGTGGTCGAGTATTTTACATTGAAGACTTTAGTAAAGATAGCTTCAGTGGATCAAGGTGAATTTATCAATCTGGAAATACGGTGGTAGTTTGTTTTATTTCTAAGTAGGGTATTAAATGACGACTAAACCAATTCAGCTTAATGTGCTGCTGTTTAAGATTATTTTTATTATGAATAGCTAGTTTGGTTTGGCTCGAGAATATTAACACTTACCAGCCAAAATGACTTGGAAATGCGTTACTGACGCGTAACCACTGTGTAACGTTATGTGCAATAACGGTTGATGCAGAGATATGTCGGAAAAAAAGCTGTGGGTGGACAATTTTAAATATGATAACAGTCTATGAGGCCATTAACTGTTTGTCAGTTCCGATTGCGGATGCTTTCTATCTCGTGCATCATGTTGATATCTCATTATGGTATGGTGAGATTGGGTTCCTTAGATCTGCAGTATCTCGTGCCTAATCCCATAGGGATAAAGCTAACCTGATAAATTATTAATAAAATCAGTTCTACTTCAGTCATTCGTTCGCGATTTCGAATTTCGTTTCACTTCATTTAGGTCACACAAAATAGCCATGTAACATTGACCCGTTTAACGAAGGCTCTGACGAAATACATGAACGTAGGCATATTTGAGATGTACTTCTCTCTAAATGCAGGGTGATTCTTCATGACTGATCTGGGCTTAAATCCGTGATGCGGATGAAGTAGTTCAACCCCGTGTGGCGTGAGGCCGGACTGACCACTATCTCCATTTTTGTTCAACTTCATCATATACCTACTGATGGAAATAACATTCTCGTCGACTGAATTTTCAGTAATTGATCTCTTTCCACGAGGTCCACTTGTCGACTCAGAATACGCGGATGGCATAGTGCTGTTTGGTGAAAACGCTGATAAAATGCAGAGTCTTTCGGTAGCACTGAGTAACAATGCCAGGATGTTTGGGATGTGTTTCTCCCCTTCTAAATGCAAGTTGTTGCTTCAGGACCGGCCTGTGTCAACACCTGGACTATAGATAGGAAGTGAAGTAGTCAAACGTGTCGACAACTTCACTTATCTTGGAAGTTTTTTCAACCCTAATAGGTTGGTGTCTGACGAAATCTCAGCACGGATCCGAAAAGCTCGTTTGGCTTTTGCCGACGTACGTCACCTATGGCGAAGGTGAGATATCCGTCTGTCAATTAAGAGACAAGTATACTGCGCAGCAGTTCGTTCTGTCCTACTTTACGGCTGTAAAACGTGGCCATGGAGAGTAGAAGATACTCGTAAGCTACTAGCATTTGATCACAGATGCCTTAGAAATATTGCTTGTATCTGCTGGGTTCACCGAGTAAGTGATGGTGAGGTTAGATGCTGGATATTAGAGAATGATGGTAAATCATTTGATGAGGTTGTAAATTTTCATCGACTGAGATGGTTGGGTCCCGACCGTTGTTGCTACCTTGACGTGGTGGTCGGGCTTGCCTATCACGATGAAGCAACCGAGCTATACTGGCTGGAACAACCGTTCCTCAAGGTCCTACCATGTCAGACAGGTCGGTTGAAGAGCGGTAAGACTAAAAGCAACAAACCCAAGGTCCGAAGGCGAAGTCGTACTGCCGACTGTACAGAGGTGTGACAGCAGTAAGGTGTTTCCTTCAGACAACCAGCATGACAGCGATGCTGCCTTCCCACAAGGAGGGGTGGGGTTAGAAAAGGTCGACCCTAAAAATGCACACCTCGCCTTATCCCACGGATATCCGTCTCCGGCGGTAAGGTCTCAATAAGTACGGAGCTAACACAAAAATTACCCATAACAAGGTCGTGTGTGACCGACCTCAAGCAGTTGTCCCTTGGGCACTGCGGTCACGCTCTCAGGTCACTAAGACCACCTTTAATCCCAATTCCTTTTCAGGTACCTCCAGAAGAACCCTTCCACGGTGTGGGCAACCGTGAAGTGAAAACCGCCCTCATACCTCTAACAGCACTCAAGACCACTGTATTCATAATCAACCTTCCTCTTCAATTCCTATTATTCCTCCTACATCGACTTTCAACTTTAAATTTCCTCTCTCGGCTTCCACCTCAAGTGTCACCATAGCCAACGATGGTTGGGTCACGTGTCACGTATGCCTAAACACCGATTACCACGACTTGTAGTGCTGGATAATGTTGGAGACGGTTGGAAGAAAGTTGGGGCGGCCAAACCAAAAACGTGACATCAGTCCTTGAAGTCACTATTTTCTAGTCTTAGCCATGTTGGTATATGCAGACTACTAGGTTGGGTTCCGCGTGACTATCATAACCAATGATTGGAGATTGTGTGACATGGCTCAGAATCGACCACAATGGTGTAGGTGCTTACACACATTGTCTTTCATTAGACTGGGATATTAAAATTGCTTTGTACCTTTCTTTATACGAACTAATTCTTTCTTCTTGTATTATATCCTTATACACAGTCTTTCTTTCATGTGTTAATACCACTCAAGTGACTGCTTCTATGAATTTGGTGTTCATCTTGTTGTGCTAATGATGTTGGCAACTTTGACCGATGCATATATGTGCCTGGTCGTACGTTGCAGATCACTAACATCGTCCCAGGTGGGTTAGTGACGTCTTGGTGCGTACTCGGCGATTCGATTGGCTTTGTTCACTTGAATCTTCTAGAACGTAGACAGGAAAACTGTTTGATAATTAAAGAACGAGTATAGGGTGCAGCGTTTCTCCCTGTTTTTAATTATGGATTTGAAGTATGGAATTTACAAGTAAGAGATATTGTTGAATCACTGGTGCTTGGTCATTGGCCGTTTCAAAGCATTCTAGGACCACCGAGTCAGCGATACTGGGGTTCGACTCCAGGCATTATGTATATATGGCAAGTCATTTGTGAACCTTCATCAACTGAGGTAATTAGGACATGTGTTACGTTTACCAACCAGCGTGCTCATATAGTAAGGATCAGTCTTTTACTTTATGACTGGAACATGGTCTATACAAATAGAAGACATGCATAGGCTGCAAGATTTTGATCATGGCTGTCTTTGGAGCATTGCTCTAGTTTCGTGGACCGGACGAGTGAGCAGTGCTGAAGTTAGGCATAGGTGGCAGATCAACTGATGAGGTAATTAATTTTGATCGACTGAGATGGTTTGTATGCCTAACTATTGCCTACCACGACGAACAATATTTGCTAATTCAGAAGTAGCAAGGAGGAAAGTTGCAGGCGACCAAACCAAAACGTGGCATAAGTTCATGAATTGATTAACTGTTGATCCGTGTCATGTTAGTAGACGTAGACTACCTGATCGGGGTTCGCGCAACTAATAACGAATATTTAAGAACTTTGGGTAATATGTACGCCTAATAATTTCTGATATTACTGATACTCCTGTTTTATCCCGACGAAAATAATGAATAGTTACTGTTGGAATCTATTTATGGTATAATACTATACATATATTCTTATTGTGAAATCGTTAAGTAATTACATTGTACATATTCATGTTCCTCTTATTATGAGCTTTATTTTGACCTATAGACTGTTATTATACGATTTACTATCCCTAAACTATGTCCTGTTCATTGGTTACAGTCACTATTTTACTTGATCTTGTATAAATGTTATTTCCTATTTTATGATATGACGTTGTCTGTCTGGCTTCTATATAAACCAGGTATGTTTGAAATAAATAATGCACATTGTTAAAGCTGGTTTTTGTTTTCTGGACTCAACTGACAAGGCTAGGAGGAAAAAGGACGCTAGGCTATTCATAGCGGTGGATATGTCATTGTTTTGGCACAGTGCTAAGATTGTATAAGTCGTATTCCAATTGGCGAATAAGTCACGTGATATTTAACTGGCTAAAAATACAACAACTATTACTTATGCTACTTTGGCATCTCGCTGTGCTGGTGGTTTGACAACGTGCACTAATGCATGGATGTTCCAGGTTTTACGTTACACATGACTTCGTTCAGTTACGTAGTACTCGTGGCTCCCACATAAGAAGTATGGGTCAGAGATATGTACTTGGATTCCGAGATTATTCACTGACTTATTAATAAAACCAAGTTTGCCTGCTTGGAGTTACTTTGTCCGGGAGTTTCGTTTAGAAGTGGCCACTTAGTTATACATATCTTAACAGTGTCAGTTTGTTCTGTACTCGAACTTATGGCATAGAAAAATGGGTTAGCGAAAATATTTTGGCATTGAGATTTCCACCAAAATGATCACCATCTACAAAATCAACCATGGGGACCAGCAGACGGATATTCTTACTGTACACAGAGAACGTTTCACAGATATAGACCAAGCTGTTAAGATCCTTAAAAGTAGATGTATCCCAAAAGTTCACTAAAATATTATGCAAAATCAAAGTGTAATAACAAATGAGAACAGACAAGGTGTCATCTTAGAAGATAAACTGCAGAAATCGCTAGGAATATTACATCGGGAAAAGAGATCTGAGGTTCCAAATGGCTACCAAACGACGTCTTTGATATTGTTAACGAGTGTAGAGAACTATGGATATGAATGCGACTGAGGAAGAGTTAAGATATATTAAACAGAGACAACCCATAGAAAACCAGTTCACTAGTGTTATGATATTCAAAAATCAATAGGCACGTTGGAATAGATCCGATAACCAATAGAAAGAATGACACAGAGTCATGATCAGGAAGGAGAACAATCAAAATAAATGTACAGATAATGATAAGTTAACAATAGGTGACAACCAATTAAAGTAACTTGTTAGCTATTAGTAAACATGTTTTAATAGTACGTTTCTTTTTCCGTTTTTGTTGATATTGTTGACTCAAAGATAATTAAAGCCTTACAATAAAACCATTTGGCGTAGAGGACCAGGTAAATCTATGCATCGGTCAAAGTTGCCATACCTCATTAGTACAGCAAGATGAACACCGGGTTCATAGAAGCAGTTAACTCTGGTGGTAATATATGAAAGAAAGATTGCATATAAGGATATAGTACAGGAAGAAATAATTAGCACGCAGAAAGATATGAAGCGATTTTAATCTCAGTTTAAGGGAAGACAGAAAGTGTATACACCTACGTCATTGTGTTCGGTCCTGAGTCTTGTCATCAAGAGTCTCCAACCATTGGTTACGATAGTCACGCGGACCCCACCCAAGTAGTCTGCATCTACCAACACGGCTCAAACCAGACGTTATTGACTTCAAGGACTGATGCCACGTTTTGGTTTGGTCGCCTCACATAAATACATGGTTGATTAAATACCATTACCGTTATTTGATTTGATAATTCCAAGTAAGCTGACTATATTAATTCATACGACATTGATATTTTGTTAAATAACTGCTTAAAGGAACTTGCACTATCACTGTCCGATTTGGATGGAAAAAATTTATATACGAGAAATGAAATGATTGTTTGGCTCACTTTAAGTGGATCATTTTATCCCCGATTCGGGGATATTCATAGTACATTACTAGGGATATTTACTATTGAGATCACCGCATGGGACTGAAAATTTATTTAATTTACAAATGTAAAACTTGTTAAGAAATCTAGCGTAAAGAAATATGTCCACTAACTTAGGTCTTTTTGGATTTTGCGAAACTTACTCTCAACGCTAAATTGAAACTTCGGTCGTTACAGAGATCACTTTGTATAACACTATTAGATACTATTAAAAAGAGTATAATTTATCTCTCGTCATCATTAACTTCAAATGAAATATCTCAAGCTGTGTAATGGGGGTTAGAACTCCGCAGGTAGCATCAAGATTTCGGGGGACTTTTGATACCCAGTATGAATTAGCATAAAACACAGGCATACAGTTTCCTGTCGACTACTTCCAACCTAACGTCAAAAGTATCGTCCACTCAAAACGTGAAATTGGCTTCCAAAATCACTTCCCAATTTTTACAATTGGTTGATTTTGAGTACATGCTTTTTTCACAAAATAATTCATACTATTCTTCTATCAACGAAATTCCGGTAATCTTGTGACTTATCTATCTGAATCGTGAGGATTTTAATCAGTAGAGAACTTCAACTGCCCTATGCATTATTCAACCTGTAAGACTACGAAAATAACTAGTTTGATTTCTGAAGGTCAGTTATAGGGTCTAGCACATGCATGGATCGGTTAGCGCTGTCACATTATATAACACGAGTGCTGTTAGAGTTATATATGGGGTTGTCACTTCTCGGTTCCCCGCACCATCGAGCGGTAATTCTTTGGGTATGCGGAAAATAAATTGGGTTAGTAGTAGCTTTAATGGTTTGACGCTCAGGTGACAGTAGAGTTCAGGAGACAACTGCTTGAGGTCGATCACAGATAGCCTTTTACGAATCGCTCTTATGTTAGCGCCGTACTTTTTAAGGCTTTAGCTGTGGAAACAGAAATCTGTGGTCGAAGCTAGTGTTATTTTTACGGATGACCTTTTATAAGTCTATTCTTCCGCTGTCAAGTGATGTCACAGAAAATGCTGGATTTCTCAGGGAGACTACTCACTGCGTTCAAATACCATTACAATCAATCGTACGACTCGGACCTTAATTAGCTACTTTTAGCCAAACAGTTCTCTAACCAACCTGAATGGGATAGTTAAACATAAAGAGACAAATGTTTCAGCCAATTTAATGCCACTGAGTAATCAAAATTCTCAAACCTGGTCAGCAGTCACAGTAACATCTGTGATTGGTCATTATGGAGAACATTATATGACCAATTGATATTGATAGTACCTTTTTACAAAACTACGATGAATATCGCTGTTTAGCAACCGTGCTGATCACTGAAATCTGCCCAACCACTTAGGTGTCGACCAAACGTCAGTCATATAGTGTGTTTCTACAGAACGGGCATATCATTTTAACTGTGCAGACGTTATGCAGTACCGACTGATGTCAAGACAAGGTATGACATCAGAAACACTAATTTTCTTAAACTGTATACTTTTTAAATATTTTTTCATTGTTAGTCAAATCACAGGATATTTAAGTGACCTTAACTAACAGGTGTTTATTGCGAGCCGCTGTTCAGGGTAAGAATGACATAACTAGACGAAAAGATGGGTGAAGTTCTAGTTTCACTGGTAGAACAAGTAGACACGTTTCACGCAAAAATTATGATCTACTTATCAATATTATTTAGGTTACAATCTATTTGATTCAAAAAGTTGTTAGTTGGTATATGGTGATAAACAGGTTAGTGATTCTAGCAGGTATTTAGGGGTGAACAACAAAGAAAATCCTCTTGATTTTGAACAATGTCTAGACTCCTGTGGCATAGAAAAATGAGCCATAATACCCAAATCATGCAATCCGCACTTAATCAGTTGGCAATCAGTATCCGTAGGTATGGTATATGCTTTGCACATTCGAAGAGCAAAGTACTTCTACAAGACTGGCAGGATTCTAACCCTGTACTCACCCTGGATCGTGAGCAGATAGAAGTAGTTGAGAAGTTCGTGTATCTAGGTAGCTGCATAAGTGCTGGTGGTGGCGTGAGTGATGAGATAAATACACGTATAGTGAAAGCCAGAGCGGCTTATGCCAGTCTGGGCCACCTTTGGCGCCTTCATGATGTTAGTCTGGTTGTAATGGTCTGATCTATAACGCATCGGTGAAAGCGGTTCTTGTGAAACATGGACTCTTTGAGTTGAGGATGTTAAACGACTCTCTGTGCTTGATCATCGTTGTCTCCGAAGTATTGCTGACATCCAAGGGCAACACCGTGTTAGTACTACAGAGGTTCGGCATCGTGTGTTCGGGCGCAGAGACGATAAGGCAATTGGCGTCACTCTCTTAAAACATCGACTTCGGTGGCTTGGAAATGTTCTACGAATGTCGTCTCAGATAATTCCTCGTCGTGTATTATTTGCCGACGCTAGGACTGGTTGGAAAAGACTATTTACGAAAACTCTGGAGATTTATGATTTTAAATTTAATAAAATGTTACAAGTCCTCCGTAGTATCAACGCGCAAATTTAGAGGATAAACTAGTTTTAAATATGATTAAAACAGTCAGAACTTAATGAGGATGAAATCGCCAAGTCTGAGCAAGAATAAAACTGACATTCGGATTCGAAGTGTAAAGCTTTTCACTTACACTTTTGTAGTTTCAATTTTACATAAAATATACGCTTTAATTGCACTATAGAATTTCGGTAAAATACGTTTATTTATCATGATTGCTTAAATCATATCTTCCGTCGAATTACTGTTGACTATGTGGAACAAAAAACACTTTGTCGACATTTCCTCAAGCTGTAAATAAACATGCTTAAGAATATGGCTGTTAAATACGATCGATAAGAAACAATTGTAGACGTGCATTGACACAAAGATTAGTTTTACCTGTTAGACAATGATTAACTGAGACATTTTATTGGAAGGTAAGTGGTATATAAGATTTTTGTTTACAAGCAGTTTCTATCTTTTAGAAGCTAATCTTCAATATAAAATATTAAAATGAATGTATAGTTCAGGTAGCAGTGATATAAATATGGTGGCGCCTATTTGAAATCAATTTCATTTAAGAGAAAATTCACTAAATGAAGGAAAACAACAAGCTTATAGTGATTCTATTTAGTCTAAAATGCGCGTTCTACGTTGTATGTGATTGATTAAGTGATAGTACGCATTATTTTATACCAAATATGGACAAATGTTTGGTGTGTGCTTACTAACTTTAACACCGACCGTCTAAAATAAAAAGTACAAAACAAATTCTATAATCCTAGTCAAAGTGAACAGTTACAAAGTAAAGTTTAGATGTACTTTATGACATTTGTATTTAAAGTTTTTTCTAAATGCTACTTTAGATAATTTAAGTTAAATAAACAATTAAGAGGCAGAATCAATTTCGTATGACCAGAATATATTTAAGATGTTGATCAATGGTGGCGATCACCCACTATTTACAAGTGGCTGGTCACTGAGTAATTACTAAAATTCAAACCAACCAAGCCATTAGTTCATGAAGCCATTGACTATTCAGTCAGCTGCAACGTAAGACCAGGCACATATATGCATCGGTCAAAGTTGCCAACATCATTAGCACAACAAGATGAACACCAAATTCATAGAAACAGTCACTTGAGTGGTATTAACACATGAAAGAAAGACTGTGTATAAGGATATAATACAAGAAGAAAGAATTAGTTCGTATAAAGAAAGGTACAAAGCAATTTTAATATCCCAGTCTAATGAAAGACAATGTGTGTAAGCACCTACACCATTGTGGTCGATTCTGAGCCATGTCACACAGTCTCCAATCATTGGTTATGATAGTCACGCGGAACCCAACCTAGTAGTCTGCATATACCAACATGGCTAAGACTAGAAAATAGTGACTTCAAGGACTGATGTCACGTTTTTGGTTTGGCCGCCCCAACTTTCTTCAAACCGTCTCCAACATTATCCAGCACTGCAAGTCGTGGTAATCAGTGTTCAGGCATACACAACACGTGACCCAACCATCTCAGTCGATGAAAATTTACAACCTCATCAAATGATTTACCATCATTCTCTAATATCCAGCATCTAACCTCACCATCACTTACTCGGTGAACCCAGCAGATACAAGCAATATTTCTAAGTCATCTGTGATCAAATGCTAGTAGCTTACGAGTATCTTCTACTCTCAATGGCCACGTTTTACAGCCGTAAAGTAGGACAGAACGAACTGCTGCGCAGTATACTTGTCTCTTAATTGACAGACGGATATCTCACCTTCGCCATAGGTGACGTACGTCGGCAAAAGCCAAACGAGCTTTTCGGATCCGTGCTGAGATTTCGTCAGACACCAACCTATTAGGGTTGAAAAAACTTCCAAGATAAGTGAAGTTGTCGACACGTTTGACTACTTCACTTCCTATCTATAGTCCAGGTGTTGACACAGGCCGGTCCTGAAGCAACAACTTGCATTTAGAAGGGGAGAAACACATCCCAAACATCCTGGCATTGTTACTCAGTGCTACCGAAAGACTCTGCATTTTATCAGCGTTTTCACCAAACAGCACTATGCCATCCGCGTATTCTGAGTCGATAAGTGGACCTCGTGGAAAGAGATCAATTACTGAAAATTCAGTCGACGAGAATGTTATTTCCATCAGTAGGTATATGATGAAGTTGAACAAAAATGGAGATAGTGGACAGCCTGACCGCAAGCCACATGGGGTTGCAAAATCAGTTGACAGTTCGTCATATGCTCTGACTCGACTAGGAGTGTTGGAGCAAGGAACCTTCATAAGGTTTATGTACTTTAATGGCGCAGTTGCATTCATTCTTTGTTTCTCTTTAGATCGAGCTTTAGAACAATATTCTACCTTTTATCCCGGGGATTCATCCTTTATTCTCGAGTCATGTAGCCGATGCCTACATTTTTTACTACCACGTATACTTTTAAATCATCTACCTCTCTAGGATGTCTTGATAATTTCATTTCACTATGGTGATATGGTGTGCCAAATTGAACCAATGTAAATGTCTACCAGGTTCTACGTTGCTAACGACTAAATATTTCATTGACCATTTTCTGGACAGAATAAACTATGCATTGAAATATGTAAAAGAATATTAACTTATTACCATTGTTATTAATAAATCAAAGTAAAATCAAGTCAAGTTAACGAAAAAAGTCAGCGAAAATATAAAAACAATCATATAAATGCAATCAACTAAAATGTTTATGAAAGTCTACAGTGGAAAATGTAGGAGAATTCTTATTATTTTGCTATCAAACCAAGGCAAAATAAAGTTTACAGTGCATAAGAATTCGATAAAAACATAAAGATAAAAACAAATATCTCAACCCAGTCAAACCGAACTGTCTATGAATTTACTCATTTAAACAAAGCAAGACTTGCATTCAGATGAATTCATTTGGAAACACTTTTTCACTAAGCTACATTAGTGTCAACTCTCCCGATATTGTCTAAAATACAATGTCTTTCGTTTGAATTACAATTAAGGTAGTCAAATTGTGTATGGATTTGGTTATTGTTATTGATCAATATTTTTATAACGTGCAAACCAATTTCGAACAAATTGTACGCGTTCTGGTGGTGGCGTTGAAAAATAAGCTAAAGCATTTGATGAATAACGGTGATCAATTGTATCTGGTAACTTATAATCTCTCCATTTATTTTCATTCCAACAACAATTATATTCATGCAATACATGTTCTAATAATTCGTCCGGCAATTGTTCATTCTCGGAATAGATAGGAGATAATGGATTTTGTCTTGGTAAAGTTGGATATCGTAAGTTGGGGAAGATATAAATACCTCTGAGAAGGAAAAGAGCATTATGTATTTATAATTTCAGTTTTCGAAAGACTTGCACTCTTAATAGACCATAATATATTAAACAGTGTACAGTCCTAAGTATATCACTTTAACATGAAAAAATTACGTGTAGATATGTGTACTAGGCTATGAAACAAACCTGTATGAACGGTCATAAATATTGTCTCAACTGGGATAGCATGGTTTAAACCCTTGATACACTTATTGGAACTGTGGGCTTTGCATCGGTTTGGTCCGCTAAGTAATAGTAACGTTTTTTTAAAAGCAATGACTTCTTTAACTAATAAAAATAACAAACATGGATAGATATCTAAAGTCACAACTGTACACTAGTAAGTATTAATGATGTGGAAATAAGAAAAAAGTGTAGGTCTCATAGCATCAATTGACTGATTTTACCGTTTTTAAATGCGTATGAATCAATTTGGAATTTATTGATCTTTGTCTTTACAAAACAATATGGTCTGATTGGTAAATTAATACAATGGATTAGAATTACCAGGGCTACCTATACCTTGTTTTGTCGTGTGGAAATAGAGGTTAAATTCACAAGACAATAAAAATTAGAATTCTAGAACAAATGACGTTAGTAAACAAAGCTAAATTATATCTACATTGTTTTATTTAAATAAATAGACTACTTACCTAAACCCGAACCAACCGCCGTAATATGGATGCAAACTGACACCACTATAGGAACCGCCTTTTTTCTTTATTGAATCACTAGGTTGATGAAAATAAGCCATTCCTGATACGTGACCAGCTGTTTGCACATGAACATAGGGAAGTCGAGTAACTGGTCTGATGGAATAATCTGGTATCCATTCCGCATTATTTAACTTTGTCGACTCGTCAGGAGTTAGATTAAGTTTTAAATTTTGAACAGAATTACTTAGTGCCTTTTGTAATCGAATAAAAACAGTCCAATCGAAGGGATCATCAGAGCCGGGAAGAAATCTAGATCCACAAAACCGAGTTTTCAAACATTTCAAAACATTATCCAGTGATTCTATTCCTGATTCTTTACACCAATCAAAAACAGTTGGTATAAATGTCTTTTCAAACATTTGTGGACTGCTTATCAAACAAATGCATAAACAGTCTTCATAAGGTGCTAGATCAGACCCAAGCCGGACCTTTGAACTGATATTAGCATCATACCAACCAGATAAAAATGGGGATATATCAAAACCATATGGTGAGAGTTCTTCAGCCAACTCTTTTAAAATGCATTGTACAAGACTAGAGTCCTTTCCTCCACTTGGATTATTCATTATTCTAAAAATGCATTGCAATTTGTAAAGTATTACATTTTATCACAATTATTATAGCTACTGTAGTGAACAGGGAGTGGGGATAACCAAATGCAAAATTACAGAGTGCCTTCGTAAAATATAAAAACCGTACATTAAATACATTCTTTGCGCATCTTTCTTTAGTTGTCCCTCACATACTTTATGATTCTTTCAATTTCGTTGCTGTTATAGCTGCTGTCTCCATTCCTGTTTTCTTCAATTCAGTCTTCCGCTGCTAGGCATTCCACTTCCAATTGGTGCTGCATGCTACTTATATCTGTCAGCGTGAGTAGCATGCACCACACTAAGAGCGATTGTGTCAGTTTTGCTTAAAAATACTAGACTTTGAGGGGGACTAATCACTGTCTATGGATTACAAGGAAGTACTAATCATTTAACCAGTTGCCTTTTATACTTTTTTATCCGAAAAAGTTTCGTTTCATTTTATAGAATGTATCGTGAAGCATTGGTTGTCTAGACATAAGGGCAACTAAGTGAGCAAAACATGTGTTGAGATGCTCCGAATCGAGCAACCACTTACTGCAGAGGATCACTACATGTAGACCATTAAATTGTGACCGGTGTTAGAAAACTGAATAGTATTGAAGTCGGTCGTTCTATCTGTAGATGTATTCCGGACTATTCATTTTAGCTTGGAACTCCAATGGCACTTCTATTTGTTGCTACAGGTGTGTGATTTGGTTCTAATGACTTTTATTTGCATTCGGTCACACAAAAATTTGGCAAAAAGCAGTTTAACACAATATTAGATATCCGATAAAGCATTCTAAAATAAAAGACCCAAAACTATAGGTCTAGGTATACAATTTCGCTTTGAGGAAACTTATGGTCAAAAATCTGTAGTCTATACCCGTCTTTTCAATTTCGAAAGACTAGTGATGCATGAAAAAAGCGATCGAGTGCAGCACAAATTAAAACATGCTTGTACACGATTGAGACAAATGCGGAGTGTATGCCTCCGTCCTGCGCCGTCACCAGTGCCCCTGGAATTTTTCTGTGATCACTATCAAAAAGCACAAAGTAATACGTTCAAGTTGCTGAATTTGACCGACTGCAATGAACCCTGATTCCATCCATTCTCGACCATCAATAACTTGTCGCAACGCAAACTCCACAAAGCGCGCCAACTTTCAGTCTTCAGTAATAAGGATAGTAGGTTGATGAACCTGTGTTAATCCTGACACATTGCTTTCCAGTGAAGGTCCAGCTTCTCCTTGAAAGTATTCACTGATGGGGCTGATAACACTTGTTCGGGTAAAACGTTCCAATGATTGACTACTCGATGAGAAAAACGGGATCCCACTTTAAGTTTATTAGACCGTGGTTTATAAACCTTCTTGCTATGACCTCGGAGATTATTAGTGCTGGAGGGAGCCATAAGATAAGACATATTAACACACAAATCATAATTAAAGATACGAAATGTCAGTATAAGGTCACCTCGTGTCCTACGATACGACAAGGAGAAAAGATTTAGGCGTTTTAAACGCTCATCGTAAGGGAGTTTAGAAAGACCCTTCACTAATTTCGTTCCCACACGCTGGACACACTCAGGGGAGTTAGTATCCTTTACTAGACACGGGCTAGCTGCTTGGATACAGTACTCTAAATGTGGCATAACATATATGGGATATAAAATGCGAAACGTTTCCTCGTCAAAAGATTTGAACGCTCGACGAAGTGACCATAACGCACGAAAACCTTTGACAGCGGCTGCTTTGCAATGCGCAGTTGTTTTTAAATCATGACTTAATATTACTCCTAAGTCCTTATGCTCTTGAACGCATGGAAGAGGTTTACCCTCAATAGTGTAACGGTAACTATTACCGTGACCGACGTGCATTAGTACACTTGTAGTGGCATTGGACAATAGCCACACAATCCACAAAGCTGTGAACACGAGACTACTCAGAAAATAGATATTCAATATTTAACGCGGAGAAATACCTAAAAATGGAGAAGGCGCGAACAATGAATTGAATGGACTGGAGTTGATCGAGTGGCATGGCTCGGCCATGCAGGCGTGGTCTCTATTCATATTAAATATATTGTTCCTTCTCTAACCTAACCTTGTTCTTCATCATGTATTGGTAATTGATACGATACAGTGAGTTGGCGTAGTCGATGGTGTGACTTCCACGTAAGATCTTATAGATTAGGCAGTTATATCATGACGAATCTACAAATTTAGGATTAGGTCTATTATTAGAGCAGTACTAATATCATAGTAGACCATAGTTCTACATTGGTGAGCCCAACTAAAGAAACGCAACCTAATATTATTAATCCTTATTTCCACTTCAACTTTCTCGATCGATTTTATATTTATGTTAACCCTGTATTCTAATAGTCCTCTGATTAATGCTCACATGCATTATCGTAATGTTATATTGATTAGTCCTCATGACAAACTAGCTCAATCGATAATAAAAACTGGTCGTCTATATTAACTAATTAGCTTTGATGATTTGTTAACAAGCTGTGATAGCATTTACATGCTTCAGCGACATAGTCTTGTTTAAACATCAAGCTCTAGCAAATATGACCTGTAAATAGCGTAAATATACATTGACTAACAATGCGATCAAGGACTAAATAGTTATCTGGATCTAATTCTCAGTGTTCCTTCACTTAACACCTCATCCTGTTTTAAACGATGCACTATCCTGTAATATCTTTTCTTCCGACCACTGCCTGCCTAATTTCATATTCTCGAGTTCCATTGCCAAACAACGAGGATGACACTTCTCCAAAAACATACGGTGAGTTTCAGCTATAAGTTTTCTGCAATCATAAGTTCATTTTAGATGGTTCGTTCAATGACAACCATACAATTATCTGGATTCATTCGATTGTTCTGATCCGAGCGAGTGTCAAAAACCTCAACAGCATCAAGCACCCTGGAATTAATTGCCATACTGCATGTTTTATTCTGGATGCTTTTGGATCAATACTACTCACGAATGGCGTTATATATGTCGTCCACTGAATAATCTAATTTTCAAAAATAATCCAGGCGAGTTCAACTATTTTACTGGATGATTTTTTTTACTTAACATGTATATGTTTTCCGGTTCCTTTTGCCATATATTTGTAAGTGTCCCTAGGCTAAATGCAGTAACTTCTTATGGAATGTTTATAACGCATCATATTCCTGCCTGAAGTTTCACAAGCAGTCTAAACTTTAAAATTATTTTCTGGTCATGTTCATAACGTCAACAACCTGCATGTTAACCTGGCCCATACATACGTTACACTATATCTCCATGTCTTCTAAATTTAGAAATCATCTGAATCGCCTTTAACATTTATCAATAAACCCATCATAGTCGTTGTTGCTAATCGTATTTGGGTTTATGGATTAGTTTATCATATTAGCAGCCTAAAATGCGAACATAGTTTAGATAATAAGATTAAAAATTTAGGTACTATCAACTGCACTAGTGAAATAACTAAATCCCCAAGTAGCTGTTGGCTAAACAAACGTTTAAAACCAAAACTCAGTAGCCTACTAGAATGAACACTAAACGAATATTTCTGAATTGAAATTTATAATTAAATTAGGCGTCTCGGATTCTTTAACGTGATAAATTTCTGATGATTTTGAATCACCTAAAGCAACAATACCTATTTTTCCACTGACTAATCCTTAATCAACACTATAAGTAGTTAAACGTAATAGTTTCAGGATATCGTCATAAAGCATTGTCATGACTTGACAATCACGTAATATGATTGATAAAATTAATGAAACTATTAACAAAATCGGTCAGCAAATTGACTTATAATTATCACTAGTGTTGTTTTTCTTTTATCTTCATTCACTACGGATGATTACAGTATGTTTCTCTATCAGTTGCTCATTCAGTAAATATCTCAAAACCTTGTCAGTCTAATTGGAGGTTTAGCGACACAATCATGCATGCAAATAATCAGTATAAGCAGTCGAGCAAATCTCCTGCAAACTGAAAACATCAATGTCGAATTTACCCCAACACTGACTAAGGTTCAAGCCATTATCATAGACGTGAGTTGGGAGTGTACTCCCTTGGTTACAACTTGTGTTCTTCCTGATAATCACATGAGCATCACTCACTGTTAATCATCTTGTAAAAGCTTATTTAGCCGAATACATCCTGCGGCACCACATCACTTCGTAATATGACACAGGCCTAACTGATTTTAATAACCTATAACCACTATATCTCAATTTAATCTTATTCCGCCTTATGATAAACTGCATACTTGCAACTAACTTGTATGCCCAATCAGCCGGCAAGTATAAATACAATAAATAGTCTGCCACAGATCAGAACATTGAGTCTAGAGCATGTCTCTTACGAATACGCTCATGTTTAACGATTTGTTCCTAGCTATCTGTCCAAAATTCATATAATTATCACTCACGTATTTAAATTTTATTTTGATAACCATTCATGTGTATTAGTAGTATTACCAAATTCTATCACGGTCAAGTAAAAATGAGGTTGAGAAAATCTCACCGTAACTAAATAAACCGTATTAAACTAACTGGAACGCTAGTTGGAATTCTTCTCCACGGTATAATTTTGTTCCTTCAGTTAGCCTACTAATACAGATGCAATTGGAATTCAACTCTTATGGACAACTTACCGGCATAATCGTTATTTGTTTTCATAATTTAAACCAATATTAACATTTCTACAATATTCATTATTTTAATATTTCTAAACACAAAATAATTACTGCCTATAAGTTAAGTTATTAACACGCATCGTTTTATTATTATAATTGTAATCCCATTTTTTATAGTTCAAATAATCTTCAACCAAATTTTCATTTTAAGCGTGTTAATCATGAAAGCAGATATTTTAAGATTATTACATGTATTTCCCGACCAGATGCTGCCGCCTTCTTTTTGATTTATCTTTCAGCTTACCAATACCCGGAGGATTCTTATTATCCTTGGTAACCTCCGGCGCGCGACGATCCCATCCAATTTGGTATCGAACCAACATCACGTTGATTCTGGTGGGAGAGTAGTGTAGTGGCATTGGACAATAGCCACACAATCCACAAAGCTGTGAACACGAGACTACTCAGAAAATAGATATTCAATATTTAACGCGGAGAAATACCTAAAAATGGAGAAGGCGCGAACAATGAATTGAATGGACTGGAGTTGATCGAGTGGCATGGCTCGGCCATGCAGGCGTGGTCTCTATTCATATTAAATATATTGTTCCTTCTCTAACCTAACCTTGTTCTTCATCATGTATTGGTAATTGATACGATACAGTGAGTTGGCGTAGTCGATGGTGTGACTTCCACGTAAGATCTTATAGATTAGGCAGTTATATCATGACGAATCTACAAATTTAGGATTAGGTCTATTATTAGAGCAGTACTAATATCATAGTAGACCATAGTTCTACACACTCTTCCTAGCATTGATTTCTAAGCCCCATTCTCGAGCCCATCTAACTAAATCGTCTAAGTCAGCTTGAAGATCCACATGATCAGCCGCACTTTTTATTGTTCTCCAGATTTTCACATCATCTGCAAACAATAATGTCGACGACCTAAGTAACAGTGGTAACTCATTAACGTAGAGAAGGAAGAGCAAGGGGCCTAAGATGGTGCCTTGGGGTACACCACTTTGGACCGGCTTCCAATCGGATGGCGTCCCATTGACCTCCACTCTCTGTCTGCGGTCACATAAGAAATTTCCTATCCACTCATGTACAGTACCTATTATTCCGAAGCTCACGAGCTTCTGCATAAGACCTACGTGTGAAACCTTGTCAAATGCTCTGCTAAAATCTATGAATATCACGTCGACAGGCAGACCGTTATCTAGGGCTGCTGTATAATCCTCCCTCGCAATAAGCAAGTTAGTCAAGCATGAACGCTTGTTACGAAATCCGTGTTGCTCAGGAGCTAACAGATTGTGTAAATCTATGTGGCTTAGCAACCTAACCCGAATTATCTTTTCAAGTAACTTAACGACTATGCTAGTTAGACTAACAGGCCGGTAGTTAGATACTATCTGTCGCTGACCGTCCTTAAATATAGGACTAACTATAGCGTCCTTCCAATCTCTAGGGAGTTGAGCGAGTGAGAGGGACATGTTGACATCACAGTCTTACAGAAATTACTTGAATATATGAAAATTTACTCAATGTTTATATAAGCAATGTTTATATAAGCAATGTTCCCTTTAACTCATCAACCTAACTGCGTAACTTTTAGAAGCAGAGCGTGTTCGGATTTGTATGAATTTGATCTGCGTCGTCATGGATTCACCTATATCTTTATTCTAGAGGACTCCTATCTTCCTAACTCACTTTCGCGGAACATACGTATATTGTGGGTGAAAAATCGAGTGAAGCTCGTTCCTTTAATCTCACAGCAATTCCACCTATGTAGGCGGCCTGCTTGAATATCTGGGCTACCTGTTCCTCCGATCTAGATATTCCATCAAGTTATCTGTTTTGCTGTTTATTTGAGCACATCATTATGTCTATTGTGCACACAATTTATTCAGGCGCGTTTATGAAAAGTTTACAACCTTTCGCTATACGTGATACAAAATGTACAATCAGCGACATTCATCAAATGTGGATTACCAAACTTCTGACATCTAACCGGTCATCATTCAAAATTTATCGTCACAATAGATCAAGGTATAAGAAAAGGAAACTTGTTGAAATACTTTATGCTGAGAATTCTATATTGTACCAAAAATATAATGTTGAATAAAGCTTCTAATAATAATAATAATGATAATAATAATAATATGAGATTATTCGAAAGTGTGAAATCGAGAACTCGTTTGAGAATGGGTCAAGCGCCATCGCGCTTAGACTGTGTATTTACAAACGAAGAATTCCTAGTTGACAACCTCTCAATCCTGGCTCCTCTGGAGAAAAGCCATCACGCCGTTATAGCTTTAAGTTTCGTCAGTAAAACTGAGCTAAGATATTCCACCAACAACATGCGCTGGAATTTCAAACGGTTGAATGTGTCAGCTCTACAGGTCTATCTACAACAAGTGGATTGTGATGTTCACCCTCAAATTGATGTCGATGCTCATTGGGACTTCTTATTGCACACGCTCTCATGTGTTACAAAGCAGTCAATTCCTCAAACTGTTCCCCATAGCTATCAGCAACCCACAATCATCAGGAACCGCACTCTTCGCCTGCCAAGCCGCAAGAAGCACTGTTGGACAGAATACAAACGAACTGACAACAATGGAGCGTACAGGCAATACAAACATATAATGAACATATGCACGAAGGCTATAAGAGAGGACAGGCTTCAGTACCAGACGAAGCTTATGGACACATTTTGTATCTAATCCGAAAAGCTTATTCTGTTATGCAGTCTCTCTTCGTCAGGCCAAAACTGGAGTTTCCCAACAGCTACGTCCAAATGGCTCGACCGATAACGACGGAGACGCCGCTAAACTTCTGGCTGAACATTACTCCCAGACATTTCAACCGACCGACATCAACTATACTGACGACAGCTTCATTTGCAACTGAGCAGGACTTTCCGTAGTGAATCTGAGCGCTGACTTGGTGTTCCGAAAACTGCAGTACCTAAGTAAAGACACTTCTCCTGGCCCAGATATGGTTCAATATGATGTACTGAGGGAAGCAGCCTCAATCCTGGCAACACCGCTTAGCGTGATGTTCTCACACTCGCTAGGCCGAGGAAAACTACCAGAAAATTGGAAGCTGGCTCACACCACACCAATTTTTAATGGAGGTCAACGCAGCAAACCTTCAAGTTACCGACCAGTGGCTCTTCTCTCTATACCCTCAAAAATCATGGAGTCCCTGATATGCGATGTTTAAAGTGACCATTTACTGTCCTTAAGTTTCTTCTCATCCCAACAGCATGCTTTCAGGAAGGGTCATTCTTGTATAACCAACCTGCTGACTGCAGTAGACAGATAGACAATCATCCCCGATCACAAGGGAAGGGTTGATATCATTTACCTAGATTTCCCAAAAGCTTTTAATAAGGTTAACCATACATGTCTTATCAATAAGCTCAAACAATTGGGCATCAGACCACCTCTAATCGATTGGCTCACTTCATACCTGAACTTTTCTTCACCACCCAGAGTGACTTGGCGATCATTTTGCTCCGAACTTTCAGAATGTGAAAATCGTAAGTTTAAGGTTTTTTAACGTATATGGCGGCGCTCATTTATTACTACCTCTGCCGATTCTCTCTTAATACGATCAAGCAGGCTCAGATCCTCACGGACATATATTCCGAATTCACTCAGTTCGCGTGAGTTTTTCATCGTTAGATTTCTTTCTTTCGCCAAAACAAAGGTAATATTTAAGAGGAGTGCCTCAAGGACTCACGTTTTGTCCTATTCTATGAACGTTGTAGATGCTAACTCCTGATCCTACTTCTGGAAGTAGCTTGCTTATTAAGAACTTAATGTGGCTCAAGTTGTCTTCAAATCTAGCCCTGGATTATTTCCTGAATGCTATCTAAAATTATGATAATTGACTAACCGCTCTGTGAGATCTGTTTTGATAAGCTTTGCGATTTTGTTTTTCAACTACTGTCATCTCCTCAATCCGACTCGGTGACAGACGTGAAGGTTTCACAATTTTCGGTTATGTTTCTAGATGTCACAATAATTCAATGATTGACATTATTTTTTTTCCTGACTAAATCTCCTGCAAGGACCAGGCTTTCTTCTGAATTGACTTTTTTGTGGTGATATGGGTTTCGTTAGTTCGAACCGCCGACTAACATATATCGATCCTTCCGTAATTTTTTTCATTGCAGGATTTTTCGTTATTTTTATAACTTTACCTACATTTGTATTTTTGTCTCATGCTATGTCATGTAGGTCAGTCGTGATGGTTTCGTTTTATTCTGGAGCTGGACTCATGGTGATGCCCATTACTTCCAGGAGATCTGATACCTGCCCTCTTGCTGCTTGCCGTCCGTCTGAGGGAAGCTTTCTAACTGTGTTTGGCAGCTTAGTCGCCTTATGAATCAGCAGAGACCATGTATGACGGAATTCTTGACACAGCCAACGTCATAATGTCTTGCAACACCACTTATATGCAGTCAGTGAGTTCAGTGCATATGTTGTTATACTACATTTTGCAGTTGTCACACTGCATTCCATCTTCGGTCAGAATGAGGAACGTGAGCCTACCACAACAATGTTTTGCTTGAGTAGTCAAAATAGTTAAGTTAGCCTGTAGGATTTTGGTCTAATTCGTTATTAGTACTGCTTTGAATTTTGAAGAACGTGCCTCGTTTATTAATTCTAAATCTGGACGGCTAATTGGTTTCATAATGCAAAATTTCTTCACAACAGAGTCTAAGCTTATCTCCTACAAAATATGTATACGATCCTCGCTTGATTATTGCCCTTTCATCTTCTCAAACATGAACACCACACACAAGATAAGAGTATATGTCCGAAGTCATTCCACACGCCAACTGCTAGGACGTGACTTCACTCTCAACCACACAGACAGTTGTAATGACCTTTCCTTAGAACCTTCATGGTATTGTGGGCTAAAGAACAGTCTAATATTTCTATACAAATCAATATATGGACTCACGTTTCTAACCTCCTGTCCAGCCATGATCCATGACTCAGTTTACAGGCTCAGAAACGACGCATATACTGCTTAAGGCAAAACACCGAAAACCTTTGCATTGTAAGTTTTTACAGTACGGTATAGTTTATTATGGAATAGGTGGCAACACTTAACTGTGACACTGTCATCAAGTCCCAAAGACCGATAACACTATTACTTGACACTAAACAGCTTTATCAACTATTCCCTGAACCAATGAGGCACTTTATTATGGACCGCCTAATATCTAGACCGACCAGGAGTATAACAGACTCGCATTGTAATTAATATGAACATAACAAATGATGGAACACATGGTTTACTCTCTCCCATTATTTACTGATAATTGCTCATGCCCTTATCCACGTACTCCTCACTTTCAGATCCCGGCTCTCCCTAGTAGTTACATTTGTATTATTCTTCATAAGTGTCATGTCTGTTTTTATATTACAAGCATACAGATAACTCACTAATCTCATGGATCCTGACTAACTATGGCCAATTATAAGAGGCTCGTAATGTCTCATGTTCTTGTTAGTCGCTCATTTTTTCCTTTTCTTACTCCAAAAATTTTACAATTCTAAACTCTCGCATATTTTTAGGTTTTCTATCTATCCTTACCATCTCCAAATCACATATAATCTGACCAGTATCTTATAACTTATACCATTAATTATCTTTATAGCAGTGCAGTGCATTAAATTGATGTCTAACCCACAATACAGAAGCTTTAACCACCTTATTTGCTTGTAACATGGAGGTAGTGGAGACATTGTGTTCCAACAAGGAGCTTAGCTTAAAGCAATATTCATATACACTACAAACGTAAGAGAGTCCAACACCACAAAGGGAGGGAGGGTGGCGTTGGTGACCAGCAAACATGATGGGGGGAGACAACTTTGATCCACCCATATCTGTGGGGCAAAACATTTTGTTAAATTACAGCTCTCTGTTGTCACGGGGGATGTCAAAAGCAATCATATTGGTACTAATTTAATTTACAAAACACCTCTTTAAATCCTGTTTGTGACGTTGAATTGATTTCACTACCTACAGAGTAATCCTATTACAAGCAAAACTAGACAATTCACTAAAGATGAAATCTACTCATGACCGTACAAAATCAATAAAAGTAAAAAGGGAGCTGAAATGGCTACGACAAAAAAGGGAGGTAGCCATTTGTGTATCAGAATACTGTTTTCAGCACTATATTTTAAAACCTTACATTATCTTATACTTTCAGCTTCTTTTGATCCACATCCATTTATACTGTTTTTGTCTATTCATACCATATTTACGCTTGCTTTCGTTAATCTATTCGAATGTTCTTGCTTAAAAAGTACCTTAATAACAGAAACTTAAACTAAGTGGTCATACCTTTACTATTTCATCCCAAATGACTCAATTCCAATATGCATAAACAGTGTGTGCTTTTCCTTATCTTACACTTTTTTCAGCCTTCTCAAGATACGCCACCGATAACGCATATGGAACAGCTGGCTTTCTTCTGCACCATCATTAATGCTTCAAATTCTCCAGAGGGATATAAGGTCATAGTTTATAGAAAACTCTCAAATTTACGTGAATTTACTCTCGACTATCATTTGCACGTCGCAACGCAACCTCAATAAAGCGCACCATCTGTTATATTGGAAATACTGATCTTACTAATATTATTTGCATTTATATGTGAGAAGTAATATACCTCTATTTTTTGTACCTTATAAAATATCAAACAAATTAAGTAACCTACTAGAGTGAAGCCTGTAACTTCTGTAACAATTCCATTTTGCCTGTAAACTGGCACGCCTCACGTAACAAACTGTTATTTGAGAATAAATTACCATTATCAGTAGACCTAACGCTAAAATTGTAGGTTTGTCATGGTGTAACTGCCTAATCTATAAGATCTTACGAGGAATTAAAATAATTATCTACACTGACTCATTGTATCGTAACAATCACCAGCATATAATGGAGAACACATTAGGGCTGGAGACAAAACAATATTTCATATGAATAAAAGAGATAGGCTACACAATAATGATCACGCCTGCAGGACTGAGCCATGCCATCTAATTAATTTGAATTGACTGAATTCCTTCTTCTCACATTCTCCATAGTTAGGTTATTCCCCGCGTTAAATGTTGAATATCTATTTTCTCAGCTGTTTCGTGTTCAGCTTTGAGGATTGTGTGGTTAGGGCTCGACGCCGCTGCGCAGCTCTCTCATGCTAACCAACGTGATATTGGTTCGATACCAAATTGCGTGGAATTGTCGCACGCCGAAGGTTACCAAGAATAATAAGAATCCTCTGGGTATTGATAAACTGTAAGATAATTCAGAAAGTAGGCGAGATCAACTGGTTGATAAGTACACGCGACAGCCACAAAATGTTTGTTTTAATTCTTAACGCACGCGAAATGGAAAGTTGAGCTAAACTGGGTGGGACTATAACAATTATTAATGATTTTGTGTGTAGATATTTCAATAAATCGCCGTAAGATGCGTAGTAATAGCTATTGGCTAATAACTCATAGGTAGTAAAGATATTTTGTGCTTAGAAATATAAAAAAATCAATATTGTGCCGGCGTTAATACCGGTATTACATTTGGTTCAGACTAGAATGTCCGTTGACGTTTATATGGGCATTCTACCCGTATGAGTTGAATTCCAGTGGCATCTGCATTAGGAGTCTTTCTAAAGAAGCAAAAAATAACCGTGAGCCAGAAGAATTCCAACTAGCATTCCCGTTAGTTTGCGAAGTTTGATACTGTTTATTTGGTTACGGGGAGATTTTCTCGACCTCATTATTACTTGACCGTGATAGAATTTATTAATACTATTAATAAATATCAATGGTAATCAAAACATTTTAATGTGTGAAAACTGATAATTATGTGAATTTTAGACAGGTAGCTAAGAGAAATTATTTAAACATTAGTGTATTTGTAAGAGATCTACTCTAGACTCTATGTTCTGATTACTTAATAGGTCACTTATAAAATCACTGTAGCTGTTATAGTCACTTTATATAATATACTGCATGATATTTTCAGTTAACTAAGTGTTCGTACATTGATAAAGTGAGCACAAACCCTGGGAACATAGATAAATAATATATATTTGTAGAAAAATTAGATTTTTTGACAGTCTACTCAATGCTCAATTTATTCGAAATTATCAAGTCAAACCTTGGTAATGATATCTAAAAGAGAGCATAGGTTTTTACCAAGGTGAGTATAACTCCCAACCCATCCCGATGATGATGGCATGAACTTTTAGTTGGTGTTTCTATCAAGGTGACTGTGTGAAAACAACACTATTTGTGTAGATAGTTATTAGTCAGGCTATTAACTACTTTAGTTCTTGGTTTCATCGCCTAAATAGATCATTTTACGTGCTTGTCAAATCGTAACAAAGCATTTCGGCGTTGTCGAGAGACCATTTCTGAATAGCTTTGATTCGGGGATGAGATGTAAAAAATAAAATAGGTAGTGCTGTTCTATATGTCAGAGGTTTTAGATGGTTCAGAACGTGTTCACGAATGTTGATTCGGAAATGCCAAAAATTAATAATGTAATGGAAAAAAATTGAATGATGCTAATGAAACTGAATTATATGACTTCAATACAAATCATGTTGCAGCAATACTAGTTAACTTAGTGCATAATCTTTATAAGCATGTAAAAAGTGGCAGTGAGGACCACTAATGCGTATTTAACCATTGTTTGATCTAAAATGTTTCATGAATTTTTAGTTAGCGAAACAGGACTATCAATAGTGGGATTAAGGAATTTGAAAAGGCTTAAAGTGGAGTTGTATTTCCTAGTTCCTAAAGAAAATTCTGATGCCTTACTTAAATAATTGGTAGTTACGTGTGCTAAGTGCAGTGGAGGTATGAAAATCCAGCATTTAAAATTTCAAGTACAGAGTGATGCAGTCTTTCTTAAAGGACGAATAGTTCCTTATGGTCTTCTATGCAGTGCATAAGATATTAAACGATTTGTGCGCAGAAGGCGTAATTGGACCAATTCAGCCTTGAGCATGGGGTACTCCTATTGTTACGCCACTGAAGTCGGACGGCAAGACCCCTAGAATATGTGGTGACTATAGGTTAACATTGAACTGCCGTTTGTTGAAGCAAACGTGCACGACGGTAGAGGATGAAGATATTGTAAATCGACTTCATGTTTCTAAAGTGTTCTCAAAAGTTGACCTAAAAGGTTCTTATCTTTAAATCATATTAGATCAATCCTCATCTATTTTGATGACAATTAACACTCCTTTTGGTCTGTTCAAATACAACGTCCTTCCATTTGGTCTAAGTTTTTTTCCAGCCATATTTCAGGAAGTTCTGAATAAAATAGTTATTGGTCTTGAAGGTGTTAAAGTTTATCAAGATGATCTCATTGTTCATGGTTCTGATAAGGTTGTTCATGACCAGAGACTTGTTGCTTTATTGCGTCGTTTAATTGAGAAAGATAATACAGTGAATCCAAATAAGTGTTCATTTTGTGTATCTAGTTTTGAATGTCTTAAATTCCTAGTTGGTGGTAATGGTTTTAGACCAGATATGAAACGACTAGCTCCACTGACATATGCACCGCCTCCAAAAAATATTACGGAACTACATTTACTAGTGAGTGCTCTTTTATACTATTCCCGTTTTGTTCACAATTTTTCTTCACATGCCAATTATTTATTTAATATTTTGACATCCGATTCATTCAAATGGGGTGAGGAACAGGAGTCGTGCTGACGAAATCTACTCAAGTTTCTTCAATGTGATGCTGTTCTCAGAACCTACTCCCCTAGTGTACATTCTGTGCTTATTACTGATACATCACCTGTGGGTATTGGCGAAGTTTGAGAGCAGGAAGGTAGACCAGTTATTTGTGTTTCACAAAAACTTACTGTTACTGAACAAGGTTATTCACAGAATCAGCGAGAAGCAATAGCTGTGTTTTGGGCTGTTAAAAGACTTCGGAAAGAAATTCACTATTGTTACTGATCACGAAGCTTTAAAGTTTACTTATCATCCTGAAAAATCCTTAGCACGTTCCTCAGCTGCTGTGGTTCAACGATGGAGTATTGCTTTGAGTGCATATGACTATACGGTTCAGCACAGAAGTGCCAAACAAATTCAACACGTTGGCAACATTACTCGACAATCATTACAAGATAGACCTGTTAATATTTCGAACTGTTTGTTAATGCAACCTTTACCAGTGAGACGTCCAGACCTCATTGGAGAAACTCGTAGATACTTTGGATGTATACTCAGTGCTATACGGAGAGTTTGTGATGCTAATCCGAAACGTAGATTTGTAGAATTATGATCTACTATGATATTAGTACTGCTCTAATAATAGACCTAATCCTAAATTTGTAGATTCGTCATGATATAACTGCCTAATCTATAAGATCTTACGTGGAAGTCACACTATCGACTACGCCAACTCACTGTATCGTATCAATTACCAATACATGATGAAGAACCAGGTTAGGTTGGAGAAAGAACAATATATTTAATATGAATAGAGACCACGCCTGCATGGCCGAGCCATGCCACTCGATCAACTCCAGTCCATTCAATTCATTGTTCGCGCCTTCTCCATTTTTAGGTATTTCTCCGCGTTAAATATTGAATATCTATTTTCTGAGTAGTCTCGTGTTCACAGCTTTGTGGATTGTGTGGCTATTGTCCAATGCCACTACACTACTCTCCCACCAGAATCAACGTGATGTTGGTTCGATACCAAATTGGATGGGATCGTCGCGCGCCGGAGGTTACCAAGGATAATAAGAATCCTCCGGGTATTGGTAAGCTGAAAGATAAATCAAAAAGAAGGCGGCAGCATCTGGTCGGGAAATACATGTAATAATCTTAAAATATCTGCTTTCATGATTAACACGCTTAAAATGAAAATTTGGTTGAAGATTATTTGAACTATAAAAAATGGGATTACAATTATAATAATAAAACGATGCGTGTTAATAACTTAACTTATAGGCAGTAATTATTTTGTGTTTAGAAATATTAAAATAATGAATATTGTAGAAATGTTAATATTGGTTTAAATTATGAAAACAAATAACGATTATGCCGGTAAGTTGTCCATAAGAGTTGAATTCCAATTGCATCTGTATTAGTAGGCTAACTGAAGGAACAAAATTATACCGTGGAGAAGAATTCCAACTAGCGTTCCAGTTAGTTTAATACGGTTTATTTAGTTACGGTGAGATTTTCTCAACCTCATTTTTACTTGACCGTGATAGAATTTGGTAATACTACTAATACACATGAATGGTTATCAAAATAAAATTTAAATACGTGAGTGATAATTATATGAATTTTGGACAGATAGCTAGGAACAAATCGTTAAACATGAGCGTATTCGTAAGAGACATGCTCTAGACTCAATGTTCTGATCTGTGGCAGACTATTTACTTGTATTTATACTTGCCGGCTGATTGGGCATACAAGTTAGTTGCAAGTATGCAGTTTATCATAAGGCGGAATACGATTTAATTGAGATATAGTGGTTATAGGTTATTAAAATCAGTTAGGCCTGTGTCATATTACGAAGTGATGTGGTGCTGCAGGATGTATTTAGCTAAATAAGTTTTTACAAGATGATTAATAGTGAGTGATGCTCATGTGATTATCAGGGAGAACATAAGTTGTAACCAAGGGGAGTACACTCCCAACTCACGTCTATGATAATGGCTTGAACCTTAGTCAGTGTTGGGGTAAATTCGACATTGATGTTTTCAGTTTGCAGGAGATTTGCTCGACTGCTTATACTGATTATTTGCATGCATGATTGTGTCGCTAAACCTCCAATTAGACTGACAAGGTTTTGAGATATTTACTGAATGAGCAACTGATAGAGAAACATACTGTAATCATCCGTAGTGAATGAAGATAAAAGAAAAACAACACTAGTGATAATTATAAGTCAATTTGCTGACCGATTTTGTTAATAGTCTCATTAATTTTATCAATCATATTACGTGATTGTCAAGTTATGACAATGCTTTATGACGATATCCTGAAACTATTATGTTTAACTACTTATAGTGTTGATTAAGGATTAGTCAGTGGAAAAATAGGTATTGTTGCTTTAGGTGATTCAAAATCATCAGAAATTTATAACGTTAAAGAATCCGAGACGCCTAATTTAATTATAAATTTCAATTCAGAAATATTCGTTTAGTGTTCATTCTAGTAGGCTACTGAGTTTTGATTTTAAACGTTTGTTTAGCCAACAGCTACTTGGGGATTTAGTTATTTCACTAGTGCAGTTGATAGTACCTAAATTTTTAATCTTATTATCTAAACTATGTTCGCATTTTAGGCTGCTAATATGATAAACCAATCCATAAACCCAAATACGATTAGCAACAACGACTATGATGGGTTTATTGATAAATGTTAAAGGCGATTCAGATGATTTCTAAATTTAGAAGACATGGAGATATAGTGTAACGTATGTATGGGCCAGGTTAACATGCAGGTTGTTGACGTATATGAAAAAAAAAAAAAAATGAACATGACCAGAAAATAATTTTAAAGTTTAGACTGCTTGTGAAACTTCAGGCAGGAATATGATGCGTTATAAACATTCCATAAGAAGTTACTGCATTTAGCCTAGGGACACTTACAAATATATGGCAAAAGGAACCGGAAAACATATACATGTTAAGTAAAAAAAATCATCCAGTAAAATAGTTGAACTCGCCTGGATTATTTTTGAAAATTAGATTATTCAGTGGACGACATATATAACGCCATTCGTGAGTAGTAATGATCCAAAAGCATCCAGAATAAAACATGCAGTATGGCAATTAATTCCAGGGTGCTTGATGCTGTTGAGGTTTTTGACACTCGCTCGGATCAGAACAATCGAATGAATCCAGATAATTGTATGGTTGTCATTGAACGAACCATCTAAAATGAACTTATGATTGCAGAAAACTTATAGCTGAAACTCACCGTATGTTTTTGGAGAAGTGTCATCCTCGTTGTTTGGCAATGGAACTCGAGAATATGAAATTAGGCAGGCAGTGGTCGGAAGAAAAGATATTACAGGATAGTGCATCGTTTAAAACAGGATGAGGTGTTAAGTGAAGGAACACTGAGAATTAGATCCAGATAACTATTTAGTCCTTGATCGCATTGTTAGTCAATGTATATTTACGCTATTTACAGGTCATATTTGCTAGAGCTTGATGTTTAAACAAGACTATGTCGCTGAAGCATGTAAATGCTATCACAGCTTGTTAACAAATCATCAAAGCTAATTAGTTAATATAGACGACCAGTTTTTATTATCGATTGAGCTAGTTTGTCATGAGGACTAATCAATATAACATTACGATAATGCATGTGAGCATTAATCAGAGGACTATTAGAATACAGTGTTAACATAAATATAAAATCGATCGAGAAAGTTGAAGTGGAAATAAGGAATAATAATAATAGGTTGCGTTTTTCTAGTCGGGCTTACCAATGTAGAATTATGATCTACTATGATATTAGTACTGCTCTAATAATAGACCTAATCCTAAATTTGTAGATTCGTCATGATATAACTGGCTAATCTATAAGATCTTACGTGGAAGTCACACCATCGACTACGCCAACTCACTGTATCGTATCAATTACCAATACATGATGAAGAACAAGGTTAGGTTAGAGAAGGAACAATATATTTAATATGAATAGAGACCACGCCTGCATGGCCGAGCCATGCCACTCGATCAACTCCAGTCCATTCAATTCATTGTTCGCGCCTTCTCCATTGTTAGGTATTTCTCCGCGTTAAATATTGAATATCTATTTTCTGAGTAGTCTCGTGTTCACAGCTTTGTGGATTGTGTGGCTATTGTCCAATGCCACTACAGATTTCCTGTCTGTTTTTCAAAGCGGGATGAGCTATACACTACTCCTGATGGTATTCTGTGTTTAAATGAACTTGTTGTCATTCCTCTTTCATTGCGTAAATCTATTCTTGAAGACTTTCATAGTGGTCATTTCGGTGTTGAGAAAATGAAGTCCTTGGCAAGGCTCACATGTCGGTGGCCAGAGATAAATGCAGATATATGTCGTAAAGCAAAGAATTGTGAAAGATGTCATCAGTTGAAAAATCAGCCATCAAAGTGGGCTCCATGGCCAGTATCGTCTGAGGCCTGACAGATAGTTCATGCAGACTACTGTGATCCCTTTCTTGGCAAATACTATGCACTTGTAGTCATTGATTCCTTTTCAAGGTGGCCTGAAGTTTTTTCACAGCTTCACCAAATTCTGATTTTACAATCCAAGCATTATGAAAGGTGTTTGGTCGAGAAGGGATGCCCATGGTGTTAGTGACCGATAATGGCTCTCATTTTGTTGCAGATTCAGTCACTACCTGGGTGAATGGTATACGGTGAAAACATCTGTTCACTACCCCCAGAAATCCTTGTTCTAATGGTCAGGCAGAAACATTTTTCACGATATTAAAGACTTCTATTTATTCTATTGCCACCTCAACATTTAATGAGCTGGAGAGGGGGGTAGATATCTTTCTACTGCAATATAGAAATACCAGACATTCGGTGGCGAAAGAGACTCCATCAAAGCTGTTGAAAGGAAGAATTTTTCGGTCGAATGTGAGATGTTTGGAGTCTGCAGAAGTTACATATTATCGTGGAAACGATCTTCGTTCATCAACGAGGATTGTCCTGAAGAATATCGGGAAATCTATGGTGCGAATTTTAGATACCAATGACTTAAGTACACACAATCGACATGTTGATCAAATACAATTCCAGGAACCAGGTTAGTCTGTTCTAATTTCGGTTTTTAATTCTAATGCTACTGAGTACATTCTAGATAATACAGAGTCCTTATCTAATACACTGTCCGACAGACACAGGATGAACTTGAGAAGACATACAATTGATTACAGACACTTAGACTCCAACTTAGGCTGTGGCGGATGTGGTGTTTGAATGAACTAATGATACATTTGTACTTGTTGAATGCTTGATTTTGAATGCCAAATACAGTACATTCGTTTGTGGTCATTTGGTACTTCTTGATCCGACTACGTTATTTCTAGGATTCCTAGTTCATACTATAATTTAAATACTCCTAATCATCATATCACTGCAGAATACAAAACCTTAGCGAGATAAAAGCCTGAAAACTGAATTCAGGCTACAAGCTCCTGTTTAAAAAATGACTCGTATATACTGGAAAAAGTACGGAGACAGCTACCTGTGCAATTCCAGAACTCAATGGCTTGCTACATAAAGAGAGGATTCAACAGCTAGACCTCTTTAATCTCTCGAAGCTCAGTTTTACAGGTGACCATAATTCGGTGTATAGGGTAATGAGAAATGATTTTGGGCGTGATATGTCCGATTTTAGTAGGAGTTTGAATCACCCTGTTGTTTTTATTCAGGACTTAATTTCCACATTTTTGGACCTAACATGTTCTCTCTTTTTTCACACTGGATCGACATCGCCAAAGATATAGCAGTAGAGTAGAAAAGGCGAGTATGAACAAAATACTCGGAGCATACAGGTTTTCACACCGAGTCATCAATACTTGGAACCTGTTACCCGAAGCAGTGGTGTCCGCAACTTCAATTGACTCATTCAAGAGAAGACTTGACACTCACAGAATGATCAGTTTCAGTTTGGAAAGGATAGGAGGCTTGATAACCTGTGTTAATCCTGACAATGGTGGTCTCCCAGTTGATTCAACTTTCCTTTGAAAGAGTCGACGGATGGAGCCTCAACCACGTGCTGAAGTAATGAGTTCAACTCGTTGATGATTCGATCAGAAAGTCGATAGTCAACTGACAAGTAATTTGTTCCGGGCTTGTGAACATTTTGGAGTGTTCTCGTAAATACTATGTTTTGGAAGACAAGAAAAAAAGGCGTATCGGGTGCAAATTTATCATTACTTACTTACTTACGCCTGTTACTCCTAATGGAGCATAGACCGCAGACCAGCATTCTCCAACCCACTCCGTCCTGAGCCTTCTTTTCTAGTTCCATCCAATTCTTGTTCATTTTTTTATGTCTATTTCCATTTCCCGGCGTAATGTGTTCTTTGGTCTCCCTCTTTTCCTTTGGCCTTGAGGATTCCTTGTGAGGGCTTACCTTGTGACACAGTTCGGTGCTTTCCTCAGTGTGTTTTATCCACTTCCAGTGCTTCTTCCTGATTTCTTCCTCCGCTGGGATCTGGTTTGTTATTTCCCACAGCAGGTTGTTGCTAATAGTGTCCGGTCAACGGATCTGAAGTATTTTGTGTAGACAACTGTTAATAAACACCCGTATTTTCTGGATGATGGTTTTCGTAGTTCTCCAGGTTTCTGCCCTAGAGTTCCGCCTAGAGTCCCTTCGGGGGCTACTGCCGGTACCAAGCCCGGATAAAGGAGGAGGGTTGGGCATGGGGTTAGCGTCTCCATCCCGTAGAAAACTAACTCGTTAAAAAAAGGCTAACCAGAAAAAGTTATTCAAATTTGTCACTAAGCAATTTGAAAACTGTAATCACGTCGCCTCGGGAAAATGTTTAGCTTGGGCAGTCGAGCATCATAAGGAAGCTTTGTAGAATTATGGTCTACTATGATATTAGTACTGCTCTAATAATAGACCTAATCCTAAATTTGTAGATTCGTCATGATATAACTGCCTAATCTATAAGATCTTACGTGGAAGTCACACCATCGACTACGCCAACTCACTGTATCGTATCAATTACCAATACATGATGAAGAACCAGGTTAGGTTGGAGAAAGAACAATATATTTAATATGAATAGAGACCACGCCTGCATGGCCGAGCCATGCCACTCGATCAACTCCAGTCCATTCAATTCATTGTTCGCGCCTTCTCCATTTTTAGGTATTTCTCCGCGTTAAATATTGAATATCTATTTTCTGAGTAGTCTCGTGTTCACAGCTTTGTGGATTGTGTGGCTATTGTCCAATGCCACTACACTACTCTCCCACCAGAATCAACGTGATGTTGGTTCGATACCAAATTGGATGGGATCGTCGTGCGCCGAAGGTTACCAAGACTAGGAAGAATCCCCCGGGTAATGATAAGCTGAAAGATAAATCAAAAAGAAGGCGGCAGCATCTGGTCGGGAAATACATGTATAATTTTTTTTTTAAAAATCTGCCTTCATGCTTAACACACTTAAAATGACAATTTGGGTGAAGATTATTTGAGCTATAAAAAAATGGGATTACAGTAATAATAATAAAACAATGCGTGTTAATAGCCGTTGGTTAATAACTTGACGTATAGGTAGTAAGTATTTTGTGTTTAGAAATATTAAAGTAATGAATATTGTAGAAATGTTAATATTGGTATTAGTTTTGGTTTAAATTATGAAACCAATTAACAATTATGCCGGTAACCCGTCCATATGTGATTTCCAATTGCATCTGTATTAGTAGGCTAACTGGGAGAACAAAAGTATTACCATGGAAAAGAATTCCAACTAGTGTTCCAGTTAGTTTGATACGGTTTATTTAGTTACGGGGAGATTTTCTCAACTTCATTTTTACTTGACCGTGATAGAATTTAGTAATACTACCAATACACATGAATGGTTATCAAAATAAAATTTAAATACGTGAGTGATAATTATATGAATTTTGGACAGATAGCTAGGAACAAATCGTTAAACATGAGTGTGTTCGTAAGAGACATGCTCTGGACTCAATGTTCTGATCTGCAATAGACTATTTATTTATATTTATACTTGCTGGCTGATTGGGCATACAAGTTAGTTGCAAGTATGCAGTTTATCATAAGGCGGAATAAGATTAAATTGAGATATAGTGGTTATAGGTTATTAAAATCAGTTAGGCCTGTGTCATATTACGAAGTGATGTGGTGCCGCAGGATGTATTCGGCTAAATAAGCTTTTACAAGATGATTAACAGTGAGTGATGCTCATGTCCAATGCCACTACAGCTTCGCTATTCTGGGAATCAGCTTAGTTGGTGTTCTCTGAACCTTTTCCAGAATCTCACTGTCTTTTCTAAGCAGGCGCTGGCCGCTTGTATGCAGTACTCACGTTTAGGACGTACGAACACTGTATACAAAGTCAAAAACGTTTTGGCGTCGATATGAACCAGTACTGTTTTCCATAGTTCAGGAGTATTTTTTCTTCTTTTGTCCTTTGGTTTATATAGGAATACAAGCGTTTAGGACATTCTATGGATTCCTTAACAAGTTTTTCTTCGTACAGTTTTCTAGACTTATGGACGGTCAAGGCACAAGTTATCCGAGCCTTTCGATACTGAGATTTTGACTCATCAGTCCCCAGTATCCTAAATCTATCCCACATTTTCCTTTTCTTACGGAGAAGGATACGGACCTCCCTACTGATCCATGTTGGTGAGTTTTTCGGCCCATTTGGTATAGTCCAAGGGATGTGGGGTGCGGTGATTTTGAAGTATGAATTTCGAAATACGTCCCAGGCCGTTTCAATTGAGGACTCTGGGTCTATTGTCCAATCTACTAACGATGCTGAGTGCATGATATCTGGTATATTTGCTTTCCAGACGTTAAGTCTGGATTGAGCTGACGCGTGCTCGTGATTGACAGTTATATGGAAGTCGAAAGTCAGAACTGCGTGATCACTTTTCCTATGGGTGGGATGTAATGGAGGTTCGCAACGTCATCCGCATAGTGAGGAAGTATCACATCTAGTGAGGATGATTCAGAGTCCGAGTCGTACCTAATCGCTTCTTTCACATGTTGCACATGTGATAACCGCATCAACTAGTTCCTGCTCGAAGGAATTTTCTGAAGATTCAGTTCACAGATTTTACCAGTCTACCATAGGTGCATTAAAGTTCCCTAGGATTAGACATCGACCACGTTGTGATCAAGTATAGAGACTGCATAGCAGGACCTCACTTACCTCACAGCTTGGACTGCGATAGACCGAGCCAATCAGCAGCTCTTGTCCCTTGCATTTCAAGCGAAGACTAACCAATTCACACGTCCCACTCTCATAGGGTACACTGTCGATAAGGGCAAATGGGATAGCATTCCTAATGGATGGAGCTACTCACCCTCCTTTACGCTTTTGTATTCTGTCGACTCTTACTAACGTGAAACCCTTGAAATCAAGTTCCATACTATCTATAGACTGTGCCAGCCAGGTTTCTGTGACTGCGATCATGTCTGGCTTTGTATAGTCAATCTGCATACCTAGTTCCGATCACTTATTGAGTAAGCTTCGGACATGAGTGTAACAGATCCGAAGCCTATTTAAGTGGCTTCGTGCTTCATCCAGAGTGGCCTCGACATCATTCTCTGTCGGAGCCTCACAACCCGAAAATTTACAATTTTTATGTCCTTTTCTCCAGCGTCTAACCTATGTTGTAGTTCTTTTCCGGCTTCCCGTCTTTTTACACGATCTGCCAGGAATAACATAGACCGTGGGCCTTTTGTCCTTACTACACAAACATGAAATCTAAGGGTTATTTTCTCACAGAACCACTTGAATCATTTGGTTGCTTGTTTTAAATATTGTTTTCGTCAAACAGCGGGAAGTCTGCCTTGGAGTCCGTCGGTGTATGTATATGATATCTCCTCCCGTTGTATGTGTATTGTCTTTCAAGTTGTCCCAATATAGCACAATATTTTTTGTTTAATTTTGAAGTTTCTGGAGTCTGACAGTTTTACAGAATTATCGGTCGGTAAATCCTATGAAATGAACAACTATAAAGATATAGGAGTCATATTAAGCAATGATCTCAAAACCACTAGTCACTGTAAGGCTGCTGCTGCTGCAAAAGGCTATAGGGCATTATGGTCAATTCGTAGGTCTTTCCAGTATTTAGATGATGAAATGTTTGGATTACTATACCCGATTTATGTGCGATCACACTTAGAATACGGGATTCAAGCAGCGTGTCCTTGTTTCAAGTATGAAGCAGATATGCTCGAAAGAGTCCAACGACGAGGTACTAAGATGGAACAAGTTCTAGCTGGCCTACCTTATGAAGACAGACTGAGACACCTTAACTTATTTCCGTTATCTTACCGTAGAGTACGGGGTGATCTAATATTGGCCTATCGTATACTGAACGATGACATTGGTATTAACATGTCTTATCTTTTGCTTCTGTCTAGAACCGATCATTTGAGAGGACATTAGAAGGAAGTTCAAAAACCGAGATCAAACCGTTTACGTCTGGAGTTCCGTTTCTCGCACCGAGTAGTGAATTACTGGAATTCCCTACCGAAACACGTAATATCAGCACCGTCTTTTAATATATTCAAAACGAGATTGGACCTCTCCAGTATTACAAACTGCAAGGATTAATATAGGTCGATAGACCTATCCTTATAACTGAATACTGATTTCTCAATATAACAACCAATCTACAAAGTTGATTTCTCTTGATAAGGGTATCAATCTTGCTACCGAAATGTAAGGATTGCCGGATGTCATAATTAGGCCGTCAGCCAAGGATGATTGTGCTAGTGAAATTACGGGAAAGCCGTCATATGCCGTTGCACTGCTCTAAGTTTCTAACATAGCTAGTCAGAACTAAGTGGAAAGGACCACTATCCAGCGGTGTCATAGGAATTTCGAAATGGTTGTGTATTGTCATCCTAAGACGAGTAGCATTCATGCCTATATATACTAAAAGATTGTATTTAAAAATCCGAAAGCACGATGTGGCGCACACAGCTTTCAAAAATTTCATAACTGCGCTTAGTTTGGTTTTATAGAATATGAAAACTTTGAAGGTCTTTGGGCTAGGTAAACGTCACAATATATGTTATGCTTTTTAAAACGTATTATGAGGTAATGTAGTGAGAGCAATTTATGGACGACTTTTGAGCAACTCTAAAGTGACCTTCAGCGTGTCCATCATTTGGCTAGGACCAAATGATGGTCACAAACCAGCGTGAGGAATTCGTATTATGATTTACAGTTGATGGTTAGAGCTAGGAATTAGACTCGAGGTTTTCACGAACTGACATAAGCTAAAATGCCAAAACGCTGTTTAGCTAAACAGACGGATTTCGCACCAAAATACAAGACCTGTTATCCTAAATATGATTGGTTCGTTCATAGCTTATAGTCGCTGGAAGTATTCTCGTAGTACATATTTCTAATGTGAAAGGACTCGGTAGTTGGGTTGTTTAGACATCTTAAAGGGATGTTTTTACCAGATTAGATATTTATGTAGATTCATTAGAGCTACTCAACTTTTATGGAATCTACACTCGAAGTTGAGGTTGTCACCACTGTAAAGTAGATTTGTTGCTCAGCAAATGGTTATGGACGGAGTAAACTAGATTGGAACCTAAGAATAACGTACCCAAAACGGATAGAAATGGTTAGTATAAAAATGTTATATTAATATGTACGGCAGTTTGATTTAAGTTCTTCGTGAGTATCTTTGAAATCCTCCTTTAGGCATCTACTCTTAATTGAGATGAGTAAAACATCTGAAACAAGGCATCTTGCTAGTTTTTAAAGTGACCGAATACCGACTAATATTGTATACTCGTTAAGTGATGGTCGAGTTGTGAGTATGGCTCAATTCCGATTTCATTGGGTTATGATCTCAATTTTCCCTGTATTTGTGAATACACGTTTCTTTCCTATAACTATTAAATTAGTCAATTTTTGTGTAAATGAATATGTTGATTTGTAGCAAATCTTCAAATTGCGCGTTAAGTTGGCTCCTAATTATTGTGCAATTTTTCAGGCTATCTGTTGGCTCTAAATAAAGCTTTTAAATTCTCGATTCGAAACATGCAACGCACTACAAAGAAGTTGGCCGTAACTATCGAACATTGGTATGTTTCAAAAGCATCCGTACATATATATATATATATATATATATATATATATATATATATATATATATATTAGGACAAACAGTAAAAATTAGTGAAGTGGAAAGGTTTGATTGAGAAAAATGTATTCATAAAGGATTCTTCCAGCTATAGACGTTACTCTTAAATGACGAAAGAGTTACTGTAGTACCACCACTGGCTTCTATTCTGCGCCATTTCTGATAACGGCTCAAGCCATTGTTGCACTAGCTCCAGGACCACAGCCAGGGAGTCTTGAAGGACCAACAGAAGCCAGTCTTCTACAGCCTTCTTTCATACCACGACACTTTACTATACCCGGACCACCGTTTTTCTCTAACCAGGTCTAGCGTCGACAAATAATGCACGGTGTGGAATCCATTGGACAACATTCGTAGTATATTTCCAGGCCTTCAATGTCAGTGTTTCTGGGTGGTGACACTAATTGAATCATCGTCACTGTGTCTGAACACATATTACTAACGTGGTTTTGCCACTGGATGTCAACAATAATCAAGCATAGTCATCTAATATCCTCAACTTAGACAAGCCAGGTTTCATAAGCATAGGGTAAAACTGCCAATATATCTATTCAAGAATTTATTGTTTTCTCCTGTTGGCTTTATGATGATCTGTATTAAATCGTAAGCATGTTTCTTCTAGACAGAAATAGGTGAAACAAAATATTTCAGGATAACCAGCCAATAATTTGACAAAGCATCATTTATCGGTTTCAAGTTATGTATAAAATGTTACGTTTTCTATGGATAACCAATAATTTGTTACGCTAAGCTGCATTTATAGTCTATTGTATGTTCTTACAGGCTAATCGTTTGCCCAACATCATTTTTGGCCTTGGTTTTCTGTGGTTAAACAGTTAATAAAATCAATATCTATATTAAATCCAAGGTTAGCTTCGCTCAATAAAACAAACTTAGTGTGATTATAATTTCCAAGTTATGGATAACTGGAATTATAGATCTAATAATTTCAGTTGATTATTTAAAATACCTAGATAACTAGATATTGAACTGAGTTGACTTCACTGTGTGTAAATCAACAATTGTTTCTTGCCCATTATCAGGATTCAGTTTTGAGATGTATAACTAATCATTATAACTGTATTTTAATAATCGAATAGATTTTCAAATTGTGTAGTGGAGGATGAGGGTATTTCCCTCGAGCACAACGTCTCGCAGTTACAATCAAGCAGAAATGTAGATCAGCTTCTGTAAATATTCAGGAAGGTCGGTCAAGTAAGTTTGCTAATTTAATGTTTAGGATTCACCTTATCTTGAGGCACTTGTATATAATCCTCTTAATATTTAACCTAACAGCCTCCCACCTTTTGTGTATACGCGACCAAATATACTATTTCTTATGGGCAAACACTTATCAACTACTTGTTTGGTGTATGTGCGATCGGAGTATAACGTTTTCTGTAGTTTTGCATTAATTTGGTCAAATTATGCTATATCAAGTGCCCAATGTCTGTATCCGTTTTTCCCTATTTATGTATATATTACATATTATAGGTAGTCACAATCAAATTCATTTATCTCAAAAGCTTGAGTCCCCTGTTTTACAACTTGTTTTGACTGGAGACTAACAGACCAATTTTCGTGTGCAAAGACAGTTCCCCGTACAGTGTCCATATATATCAGTCCCCAAATACTGTACACGTAAATCACAAGTCTTTAGACTTCCTAGATCGATATCAATGTAAGTCTCACTTGATTTCATAATAGCTCGAAAACCCGTAAAACTCAGTCCTTAAAAGCTCTTCATGGAAAACTCATATATGAAAAGCATACATCTATCACTATTGTTGCCACCACAACACTTGTAGAACGTCCTAAAACTGAAGAAACTTCCCATTTTTCTTAACAGTACAGACTTAAATTCACTTGATATTGTTTACTTGAGTCTTCCCATTGATGTTTAGGACTCCAATGCCCTGGTACGGCCGAAAGTGGGGTGAGTCCACTCTCCCTCTCGAAATGCTCCCACATGGTCAGGCGTATATCCTCTGCCAGGAAAGTCCTACTCATTTCCTTCTCACGGTGGGGGTGTTGTTTACGAAATTGACAGGACGAAAAGCGAATGTCCGGCGCTTTAACCGGGTTGGTGGACATGGACAGTCCACATAGGGGAGTTGGAAAACCCTAATTCCAAACCAGTGCTCCACATGGGCTCCATTATCCTGAAGGAACAAATGGCGTATGAACCAATCGTTGGTCACCGGCTATCATGGGACTGCATCTCCTTACGATGCTCCAATGCCTTGTGAATCAGATCTTTAGGTCGAAGGCTCCGTGTTTTGTCCCCTAAGCAAATAAATAAATTAGGACTGCAATTGATCAGTCTTATTGATATATGCACATACTGTGCACATTGCCTCAGAATTGCCTTGATTCATGAGCATTCTGAATAATGATGGATAGTGTCTAGTGTGGAATCCAGGACGCATGTTTCGTCCCATTTAGGGCTCACCAGCTGAATATACCTGCATCATTCCGGGTACTCGAGGCCAGTGCCGTTTACTTCAAACTCCATCGCGTTAGCCACTTAGTCCCAGAGTGAACAAACTACGGCTGTATACTTTTGAGTTAACTATGGCCGGTATCAACAACCGCTTGCTTCAAATCACCGTTGTAGTCAGTCAATCAGCTACGACGTAGGACAAAGCGTATCTATGCATCGGTCAAAGTTGCCATACCGCATTAACACAGCAAGATGAACACCGGATTCATAGGAGTGGTTAAGTCAATGGTGGTAATATGTAAAAGAAAGATTGCATATAAGGATATGGTACGAGAAGAAAGTATTAGTTCGTAGAAAGAAAGATATGAAGTGACTCTAATCTCATAGTTTAAGGGAAGACAGAGTGGATACACCTACGCCATTTTGACCGAGTCTGAGTCATGTCACCAAGAGTCTCCAACCATTGGTTATGATAGTCACGCGGACCCCAACCAAGTAGTCTGCATTTACCAACATGGCTGAGATCAGAAGTTATTGACTTCAAGGACTGACGCCACGTTTTGGTTTGGCCCCCCCTAACTTTCTTCTAACCATCCTCAACACCGGTTAGCATTGTACGTCGTGGTAATTGGTGTTCAGGCATACATAACACGTCCAACCATCTCATTCGATGAAGATTCACAACCTCATAAACTGTTTTGCAATCATTCCCCAATACCCTGCGTCTAACCTCACTATATAGGCTAACCTCTTCTTCATGACAACAGATGTTTATCAAAAGTTGTTGGATCTACAAGTGACTGAAAAACAAATCATCTCTTATGGTAAGTGGTACGTTTATCTGAACATGAGTTATGTGAACCTACAAATTATATCAGCTAATGAGTGAATAGTTTATGAATTTTACTTAAATGTCGCACGTTAACTTAACAAGAAATGGAATCTAAAGATATAAGGAATCAGTTTAACTTAACGATAGCTTGATCATATTTTAACAAATTACTTATTCTGAATTAGAACAACATATATAAGCGAACAATATTGTTCTCAATTAGATCATCAGGCCTTACTCTAATGTACAGTAATATTTATATGCATATACGAAAGTAAGTAAACCAATCAAGACAGTTTATAAGTCAGTGATAACAGTGGAATAGATTACGTAGATAAGCATAATCGAAAAGTAAAAATTGATGATGTAATGACAGGTGTATTAGCTGTGATAGGAATAGGAAAGGCTTGAATCGATGTTTCATAATAGGAAATAAACCAATGACTTGAATAATGTAGACGCTGGAATAACATTCACAAGAACCATAAGATTACGTAACAAGAAGTGTTCAAATAATTGGACAATGAAGCGTATATTCGGAAAAAGGGAGGGTGAAGAAAATAACGAGTATGTGAAATAATAATAGATCCGGAACTCATATGACGGACTACAGTGCAAGGTCGTGCATGGAGGACAGCTGACAGATGCATTCCAAGTAAGGACCGGAGTCAGACAAGGCTGTTTACTCTTTCTTCTGGTGGTCGACTGGATTATAAAGACCTCAACATCTGAGGGAAAACACGGAATACAATGGACAGCTCAGAATCAATTAGACGATTTGGACTTCGCAGATGACCTAGCCCTCCTATCGCATACACATGAACAAATGCAGATAAAGACAGCCAGTGTAGCAGCAGTCTCTGCATCAGTAGGCCTCAGCATACAGAAGGGGAAAACCAAGGTCCTCAAATTCAAAGCGGAGAACAGCGATCCAATCACCCTTGATGGCGAAACTCTGGGAGATGTAGAATCCTTCACATACCTGGGAAGCATAATCGATGAACAAGGAGGCTCAGATGCAGACGTTAAGGCGAGGATTGGCAAAGCAAGGGTCTCGTTCCTACAATTGAAGAACATATGGAACTCAAAACAACTTTCAACCAATATCAAAGTGAGAATCTTCAATACGAACGTCAAGGCAGTTCTACTGTATGGAGCTGAAACTTGGAGAACTACAACAACTACAATCAAGAAGATACAAGTATTTATAAATAGTTGTCTACGCAAGATACTCAACATCCATTGGCCAGATACCATCAGCAACAGCCTTCTATGGGAGAGAACAAACAGCTTCCATCTGAAGAGGAAATTAGGAAAAGACGATGGAAATGGATAGGACATACATTACGCAAATCATCAAACTGCATAACGAGGCAAGCCCTAACTTGGAATCGTGAAGGGAAGTGGAAAAGAGGAAGGCCAAAGAACACATTACGTCAGGAAATAAAAGCAGATATGGAAAGCATGAATAACAACTGGAAGGAGCTAGAAAGGATTGCCCAGGACAGGGTTGGATAGAGAATGCTTGTGAGCGGCCTATGTTCCTTCATGAGGAGTAACAGGCGTAAGTAAGTAACATAATAATAATTAAGATCGTTTATTAAGGTTAATTCGGCCGATGAAGAGGTAGAGGTATTATAAATTCCTTATGGATACAAAGGCTTGGATAAATGTACCGCTTACTATAAGTGATGATTGGTTTTTCTTTATTCACTTATTGTATTTTGTTGATTAGTGAGGTTATTAAACCAACTAAACGATAATATATTATTACGATGTTTCATACACATAGTTCCCTTTATCATTTTGAAAAGACCAAGAACAAAGATTCTAGCAGAATAACATGAATTCATTTTATTTCGTAGGTTCTCGTCAGCTGCTTACAACCTGTGGTATTTAAAAAGATAATAATTATATAATGGGTTTTGAATTGCTCACATGAGAGGGTTTATATTGAAGAAATATTCGTAAAGTATGACATGGGTGTAAATCAAATATTGTAAACATATACCTAATGTGAAAGAATATTCTAGATCATTAATTGTGACAACAGTTCAAAAATGGGTTAGAAACAATTGATTACATAATGAATAAACATTGATAGGAACATAGTGAGTAGAGTTCAGTTGAAAGACTATTAATTTTTAAAGATAGTTGAAAAAATAAAATCAATGATGTAATAAATATATAAGATAAAAATTTAAAAAAAAATTAAGCTGCAGCGGAAGAATATTTGTCACCAAGGCAGGGAAAGATTAACAATCATCTCCTTTTGAACACATAAATCAGGTTTTTGGCGCCTGATAGCAACTGCTTCAGCAAACTTCAGAAGACTGGAGTTTGGCTGCTTACTAATCACCTTGGATGATTGTAGGGTGTCAACCTGATGGCCTGTGTCAAGGAGATATTTGGTGATTGTACTACTTAGAGTCTTTCTCTTTCTTGTTCTGAGACTTTTTGGAACATGTTCAAAAAATCTGAGATATGCCCTCCTCTCTGTTCGGCCAATGTAGCTGCTTTGGCAGGTACATGCCAATTTATAAATACAATTGGCGGTAACATGAAAAGGATGCTTATCAACCTTTGATTGAGTTATTGAACATGTTGTTTTATACAGAATTTGAAGTTTGGCCACCGGATAGGTTCTGGCTAGCGCAGTATTGAGTCTCCTGTTGATTGTGTTAGCAACATCATCACCTTTGAAGTTAAGACTTATAGTTATTGGTTTTTTATTGACAGTAATTACTTTAATATTATTTTCTTTACGCTTTTTAGATTTGTCAATAAAATTTTGTGGGTAATAGTTGTCTCGTAGGCATTTTTGCACGTTCATCAATTCTTCTTCCAGCGTATCAGTGGTACATATCTTTTCTGCCCTATAAAATAGTGTTTTAATTAATGCTTTCTTGTAGCTGAGTGGTATATATTTACAATATCCAGCCTATTAATTTCATTTACACCCATGTCATACTTTACGAATATTTCTTCAATATAAACCCTCTCATGTGAGCAATTCAAAACCATTATATAATTATTATCTTTTTAAATATCACAGGTTGTAAGCAGCTGACGAGAACCTACGAAATCAGAATGAATTCATGTTATTCTGCTAGAATTTTTGTTCTTGCTCATTAGGATGTTTATTTGCATTTTTTATGTTTGGCTCAATGTTCAGTTATCAGTCACTTAAAAATGCTTTTTATTGTTTGAAATTGATATTATGTAATCAACATGTATCCTTGATTTTGTCGATGTTTATTATTACAGTCGTCATGTATACTTCAAATGAATACCGTCGACGTTAATCTATTTCGTTTTTTCTATTACCTTTGCCCGCTAAAAGTAGTACAATGTGAAATAAGTTATGCTCTGAATCTTATTATCCTGACACTCGTCAAATGTTTCATTTTTACCTTGTCTAAGTAAGAGATAATTTTTTATGTATTTCTTTCTTAATTCGGCTAGTATATTCGCTTAAAGAGAAAGCAACTACCGATATTGTTAATCAGTGTAGAAATTTAAGAAGAAATATCGTTTAGGCGTTAAAATAATGGGATTTTAAATCTAGTCGATAATTGTCGGATTATTATAGAGTATTTCAATTCTGAAATTTTACCTACTGATCTCATATCAGTGTGATTCAATTCCAGCTTTGAATTCCTTTTTAACAGTTACTGAATAGTTTAATTAGTTGGTATATTATGATTTCTTTCATGACTAATTATTATCTTCCAGGATCTTTCGAAATCACCGTGAATGGAAATCTAATTTTTTCAAAACTAAAGTGTGGTAGTTTTCCTTCAACAGAAGCCGTAAGTTATTCTTACTTTTTTTTTTCAAAGTTAAAAGTATAACTTTACATTATTGTTAATTTCTACACATCTATATTTGGACAGTACGTTTCCCAGGGGAAATTCAGTGAATAATCAGAAACAGATTGATGAATTTCGAGTTGTTAATTTTATCAAGAAACATGGAGATAATGCGATTTCGATTTACTTGAACTTTCTCTAAATATTTTATGTAAACGTCTTTCAAAATTGCACTTCCTGGTTATTATTTCACTGGATTGTACTCTTTGAATAACATCTTCAAACACTAATCTATCCGATTACTGCTTATACTCTTACCGCCTCTATCACTACGGGATTTGAATCGACAACTGCATCTCTGTACTAATGTGGTATGGCAACTTGAACTGATGTACGTACGTACGAAGTTCTACGTTGTTACTGACTGACTGACTGATTAGAGTAGACTTGAGTTTAATGGATTATATACTGAGTAAATTACCTCACTTAAAAATTGCTTTCACTAATAGTTTCCTGTTGTTATCGAATCATTAGAAACTACGGGAATTATTATTGATTAACCTAAATTTTCAATTTTTCTCAGTACTGAATGTATTTTACTTAGTCCCTATATTTTACAGCTTGTATAAAATCCGCGAATCACTGATGTTAGAAATTTATTTTTCAGATTTTTCTCTGTCATTTATCTCCTAAACCATAATGTCAGCATAAGAAAAGATAGGCAAACAGATAGGATTTTTACACAAGTATATTTTAGTGTAAATTACATCAAAGCCGAATGTAATCAATAGTCCAAGTTACTTAAATTTCTTGTACATTCTGTTTGGGATTAAATGATAAGAGTTTCTCGGTCAAGTGACCTTGCTCGATTCAAATTTCAAGATATTCAATAGGGTGGATTTTATCATCATTCATGTTTCTATTTTCCACGATGAATCTATCAGTGCTTGATGACACTAACTTCTAGTCTCAGCCATGTTGGTAAATGCAGACTACTTGGTTGTGGTCCGCGTGACTATCGTAACCAATGGTTGGAGACTCTTGGTGACATAGCTCAGAATCGATCACAATGGCGTAGTTGTATACACTCTTTGTTTTCTCTTAAACAGTGAGATTAAAATCACTTCATATCTTTTTTTCTACGAACTAATTCTTTCTTCTTGTACTATATACTTATATGCAATCTTTGTTTTATGTATTACTACCATTGAATTAACTACTTCTATGAATCCGGTGTTCATCTTGTTGTGTTAATTAGGTGTGGCAACTTTGACCGATGCATAGATGTGCTTGGTCCTACGTTGTGGCTGACTGACGACTGACTCAATTTAATTAAACACAAACATTGGTACATAGAGAGGCACCAAATAGATAAGCGTCACATGAATCATTCGATTTGTGTGGGGGTTGGGATACTGTCTGGGTGCCCAAACCGAAGTAGGTGATTTTCTTAGGGGGCTACACCCGGAGCCTTTGATCTAAAGGTGTTATTCACAAGGCAGTGGAGTATCATGAGGAGCTGCAGTCCTATGATAGCCGGTGACCAACGATTAGTTCATACGCCATTTGTTCCTTCAGGATCCTGGAGTCCATGTGGAGCATCGGTTTGGAATCAGGGTTTTCCGACTCCCCTATGACAGTGAAACATGGCCGGTAAGAGTAGAGGATATCCGTAGGTTACTAGTATTTGATCATAGGTGTCTTCGAAACCTTGCTCGTATATCATGGGACCATCGAGTAAGTAACACAGTTGTTAGGAAACGGGTACTAGGTAAGGATGGCAAATCATTATGAGTAGTGGCCCAACGCCAACTACCCGACGCTGTGTTCAATGGTATAGGAGTAGGTTGGAAGAAAGCTAGGGGCGGCCAAACCAAAACATGGCACAAGTCCATGAAGTCACTGACAAGTGGACTGAGTCATGTTGGTAGGTGTAGACTACGTGGTTGGGGACCGCCAGATGATAGCAACCGATGGTTAGAGACCCTGAATGACATGGCTCAAAATCGTTTGCAATGGCGCAGGTGCATCCACTCTTTGTGTTCTCCCAAATTCTAATCTTCTGAATTGTTCATATCCCTTTTTTCTTCTTTCCAAATTTATTTCACTGGATTATACTCCTTGAATAATATCTTGAAACCCTAATCTTTCTAATTACTATTCTTACTACCTCTACCACTACGGGATTTGAACCGACAAATGCATATCTGTGCTAATGTGGTGTGGCAACTCTAACTGACGTACGTACGTACGAAGTTCTACGTTGTTACTGGCTGACTGAAGGCAGTGAACAAGATTTCTCTGTTAGTGGTTGTATACATGTGGTCGTGTGGAAGGATTTCCAGAGGGGGAGCTGACGCTCGGCCGCACCAGGGTGTTTAGGGTGCAAAGTATTTTTCGGAGGTGGGATTCGAACCCACGTTCACATCGTGGATCAGAACACCGAGAAGAATACTCGAGTTTGACGCCTTAGACCACTCAGCCACTATGACGTTAATAAGCCAGAGACACGCGTTATTCTCATCTGGTCCAGCGATGCAAGTATTGATTAATGTCAACGTTGTTTAACTGCGGTAATCGGACGAGAACCGACGCTTCCAACGTGGTACGGTCACCGACACTATACCCATAATTATTAGTTTAAGCAGTCAAACTTTAATTCTGTTTCATGTATATTTATATATATATACTTATTACATAATCATATACTATTTAATTTATGTTACTGTTAGGTCATTTCTGAATTGATTAACATTGAGAATGGTGAAACACCTCGTGAAGTAATTGAATATGAATCATCCAATTGTAATTTACTTTAGATCATTAATTCTTTTTTTATTTTATAATTTTTAATGTAAACATGAAAACTACGACAAAAATAATTATGATGTGTACAAAGTAAAGAAAAATATTTATTATTAACCTTTGTATACTGATGTGATATTGTCTAGTTTTCAGGGTTTTCTTTACTACTATTATGTGTGGTACTTGGTATGATTATTCTTATTCTTATTGTTTATTTATGTTTTGTGCATCTTTATAAATTTGTTGCTGATTGACTGATTTATTGATTGATATCAATTTGTTTCATTGTTCAGTTTGTTTATTTTATTTTTTCCAAAAAAATGTTTAACTTGCTTTTTTTGTAAACATGTTTTGTTTTGTTAGTTATATAGATTGATTATTTAAACAAAATATCACAAGTTGAAATCATGAGCCAATTGAAGCTAGACCACCATGGAAAACCTGGAAGCACTGGACGGCCGTTTCGTCCTATTGTGGGACTCCTCAGCAGTGCACATCCACGAACCCGTCCCCCGCAGGATTTGAACCCAGGACCTACTGGCTTTGCGCGCGAGCACTTAACCATTGGACCACTGAGCCGGCATCCAACGGTGTTAATGTCTAACTTCAACCAATCCAAACAAAATAGATTGATAATTCAGTGGTTATTATCAATTGTACATTTTTTCTTTGATAATTCGTTATTGATTGTAGAACTTTCGTCTAAATTTAAATGAATAGTGAGACATTAAAGAGGAAGGAATATGTATTTGTGCAAATCTCAGTGAAAGAATTTGAAGTAAATCCAACATTTCGTCTGGCAATCTGATCCAAGCTTTTTCAAGGAAAATATTTTCTTTGAAAAGACTTTAGGTTTATGTATGTGTAAGATCTTTCTAGTACTTCAATCTATGCTTCTTATCTATCTGCTTTATATCATATATTAGGATTAGTTGTTGCTACTACCATATTCTACATTTCTTCAACGTTATAGATCATCTATGTAATTTTAAACTCAGTCGGTATAAAGTCATGTTACACGTATAGATGATAGCAAATAATCTGTTGATGCTATTGCATAGCGAGAAGCAGTGACCAGCAGAGTTCAACCGGGTCAGTTGTGAGGTAGTAACTCACTGATGACAATGGTGGATGTGTCGCACAATTTCGTGGATTAGTTGAAGTTGGACATTGACACTGTTGGATGCCGGCTCAGTGGTCTAGTTGGTTAGGCGCCTGGCGCGAAACGTATATGTCCTGGGTTCGAATTCCGCGAGGCGGCGTTGTTGGATGCATTCTGCTGAGGAGTACCTTAATAGGACGAAACGGCTGTCCAAGTTTTCCATGGTGGTCTAGCTTCAGTTGACTCATGATCTCAACTATTGATACTGAACATTTCTTGTGAAGTGTTGGTGGTACATTTAATTTTTGAATCTTGATCGTCGTATTTGAATTAATTTGCCTTTACTTGACCCTGTATCTCTATAAATAGATCTGGTTTGCAGATAAATAAGATCAATGTGGTCGTTGGATTTAATCCTTTGTATTACTAAAAACGTTCATTTAGATAAAAAAGTAATATCTGATACGTAATTCATCGTATACTTATTCAGTAATGATGATAATCTGCATTTGATAACCCTCTCTTATAGTACTGGTATTATTTTGGTCGGCTGTTGAAATATATATATCTATTTTTGAACAAAGTAACTTCATTTCAATCAGCTCATACCGATTCTTACCATTAAAGATACCGATTTATCAATTGAAAGGAATAAATAAATTTTTACTGAAAGGAGATAAAGAAAACATCTCAAAAATAATACTCAAGTGTTTAAAGTAATAAACGATTAGTTTCGATCTCAGTAGGAATCGCAATCCGTCAAAATCTAGACGCAATCTACCAACAATTTCTAAATGTAACAAAATTGAATGAATAGTGGTCTTGAGTGCTGTTAGAGGTATGAGGGCGGTTATCACTTCCCGGTTGCCCACACCGTGGAAGGGTTCTTCTGGAGGTACCTGAAAAGGAATTGGGATTAAAGGTGGTCTTAGTGACTTGAGAGCGTGACCGCAGTGCCCAAGGGACAACTGCTTGAGGTCGGTCACACACGACCTTTTTATGAGTAACTTGTGTTAGCTTCGTACTTGTTGAGACCTTACTGCTGGAGACGGATATCCGTGGGATAAGGCGAGGTGTGCATTTTTAGGGTCGACCTTTTCTAACCCCACCCCTCCTTGTGGGAAGGCATCATCACCGCCATACTTGTTGCCTGAAGGAAACGCCTTACTACTGTCACACCTCTGTACAGTCAGCAGTACGACTTCGCCTTCGGACCTTGAGTTTGTTGCTTTTAGTCTTACCGCTCCTCAACCGACCTGTCTGACATGGTAGGACCTTGAGGAACGGTTGTTCCAGCAGGTGTAGCTCGGTTGCTTCATCACAACAGGCAAGCCCGACCACCAAGTCAAGGTAACAAGATAACAGTTCTGGATCCCATTGCTAATCACTTAGCGAAGAAAAAAGTATTTCTAGTCACTACACAGCATCTATTATTTAGGTTGCCATTGACTTGATTAGATGAATTCATATGATAGATTACATTTCTAGTTATTAGGATTTTCATAAATAACATAATCATTTATTTGGAAATCTTAAATGTGGCCAACGAAATTTAGTTCTTAACGTGAGTATTTAGTTTAACAATAATTTAGAATGTAGTAAAAAACAATATTTCGTATTGTATTATTGTGGTGCGTGTTACTTATATTGATATAAGTAGTATATAACGCGAGTCAAGAATGTAATGTCTGGCAGCAGAAGACTGGGAAGATCAAGATAGGAAGAACGGGGATAGACAGCAATTAGTATGGAAATGCAAGAACAATGAAGTCTGAGACAATTATTGTGCATTTTGCAAGTTGGGTATTATAGCATGGTTTTTCTATTTTACCAAGTAACTCTGGATTGCTGTGCTAAAAATAATTTGGTTGTCCTCACCTATGTTCTCCAATACATTTCAATAAAGAAATGCTGAGTGTTTCATATCTGAACTGAATACAAACAGGTTGAATGGATGATAATGAATATAATCAGTTGCAACTGGACTTTACTTATTCATCTAATCCTTAAGTATCGTACGCATCAATAACAAAGTAGATTGGTCTGTTCAACTAGTTGTAGTTAGGCATTTGACTCCATGTTTCTATGTCATTCTTGGCCTAATTTTAGCTTCCTGATAGGATAAATAATTAATATAACCCTGACTATGTCCTAAGACATCAGATGATCATTGGACTACGGTAGCAATAACGAATATATCTAGTTTCATGCAATTGGTTCTGTTTATAAATTTGAATACACACAAGTTAACATCGAAATTTGTACACAGTTCACATTAGTCCACTTTGTAAACAATGTTGGAGTCAGTTGCGCCGAGAATGGGGAGAGTCCGCTCTCACACGGCCACATGCATGCAACCACTACCAGGGAAGTCCTACTCATTTCCTTCTCACGGTGGGGGTGTTGTTTACGAAATTGACAGGACGAAAAGCGAATGTCCGGCGCTTTAACCGCGTTGATGGACATGGAGAGTCCACCTAGGGGAGTTGGAAAACCCTGATTCCAAACCAATGCTCCACATGGAATCCATTATCCTGAAGGAACAAATGGCGTATGAACCAATCGTTGGTCACCGGTTATCATGGGACTGCAACTCAACATAAAAAGGTTTAGTAAATGATTTGTCTTCCATTGATGCATACATCCACAAACTTGCAAATGGCTAATTACAAAATGAGGAGGGAGTGTCTAATTAATTTCCAATGAATAAACAAAATCCATGAATTAATGATGATTACTATAATCAATACTTAACACAAAATCTGTAAGCAAGTAGACATAATTACTTAACTATTGATTGTAACTGATGTACGGGGGTGATGGAGATTGAAGATAGTATTCATGAATACAGAAAACACTAGGTATCTAGTTTGTTCTTGTTTAATGCTTCTTCATGATGGAAACAGAACTTTTCATGAAATCGAACACAAGAGCTACAGTCAACATGATGAATACAACACTTTTAAGCCAGTGAATCAACATTCAGAGGTTTAGTTTGTCAACTTCAGTTAATGAGCTATATAGAGGCGTTGATCATCCAATTCCATTGGTGATAACACTTTCACTTCTGAGTTACGTGGATCCTAATAAAGGAATCATGTTACTCGAACGAACCTATCTCAGTTATTGCACCTGAAAACTGGTGACCTGTCTAAAAGTTTGGGATAGTTATTTTCAAACTGTACAGGTACTGCAGTTATCCTTCATGTTTTAGATTTGTTTACCTGCTTCGGTTTGGGCACCCAGGCAGTATCACAGCCCACACACACACACAAATATGGTGTGGCGCACATATATTTGGTGCCCTCTTGTACAAGTATTTATGTGTTGAAATAAATAAATAAATTAGATTTGTTTGAACGAGACAACAATGAATGCTAAGTGTATCTACTCACATGCGTAGAAATTATTAAAATGTTAAATACTAAGAACACTACAGTCGTTAGTATATTTTTCTTCTTATTCATTCCCTAAAAAAACAAGAGACCAATATATTGGAATCCGAACATCTTATATATATGACAGAGAAAAGTGATTTTGTCATTTGAGCTAGTGAAAAACTTTAATAACTGGACTGAGGTATGTTGAGTTTTAAATCATTGTATTGCTGGTACGTACATTTTAAGATTACTGCCAAGTGACTATATCGTATAAGCTGTACATCGTAGAGGTATGATTTGTCGTAAAATCTGTTACTATGAGATATCGGATAACAGTGAGTTGTATATTAGTTGATAGATGGGTGATAAGTGCTACAAATGTCATTCAAAGTGATATTTATCAGAGTTTAAGGTAGATGTAAGTGGTGTAAATGGAACGATCAGGACAATGTACTTTCACACTGGTAGATGGACAATTATAATAGATCTCACGAGAAAGTACAACCGACATTAACAGTTTACAAGGCCAATGTAAATTTGGAAATGAGAGTGGGTTGCAACTATTTTTTATCATCTATATATAGTAGTAGAGATTGCTGAGTTTTTTAAAGGTCATGAACGAATCAATGTTAGACCACCATTGAGAACCTGAAAGCACTGGACGGTCGTTTCATCTTAGTATGGGAATACTTAGCAGTGCGAACCAATATTTCCTCACGTGAAACTCCAACCCAGGACTTTCGCTCTTGCGCGCGAATGATTAACTTGTAGACCACTGAGCTGAGTTCCAACGATGTTAATGTGTAAATTCAATCAATCTACGATATTGCGTGATCATCTTCCATTGTCTTCGTTGGGTAACACACTCGTCACTTCTCAGTGTGCACGTAATGTTTCATCATTTTAGTTTTGTCTACTTTAAGTAGTATAAAACGTATTAAAACATTTTATTGAATTGTTTAAAACAGTATACTCATAATTGTAAAGATGAACAAATTGGATCAAGTTCCCATTTAAGAAATGACATATGATTGATGTACATAATAAGGAATGTTTTGAATTCTTTCTCGAAGTACTGGGATTTAAACTGAATTTACAGTTCGTTAAAATGATGGAATTTGAAGTTCTAATATGTAAAAGATATTATTTTCATCTCATTTTTATACATGTATCTTTTTGAGGGGCCCTTTATTTTGTCGTCAGTTAGATCGAAAGATGTTGTCGACAGGGCGCTCCACTTTAGTGGCCCGTGAATCTGACTCCAAGAAGAGCATAATGAACGCTTGTTATCACCTATCCTCGTATATAATCCATCGACTTAAATCGCGTTAGTCAATTACGGAATTAAATAAGTCAAATAACGAGAATGGACTTTTAAATACATGTATTTTGTATATGAAGCGGATGGAATAGAGAGCAGAGAAAGGACTCAGAGTGCAGATGGCAGGTAAGCCAACTCTACTTTTAGTCAATCGTTAATCAATATTTATAGGCACACAAAAGTAAACGGAATATACCCATTATGACATTAAATAAGAAAGAAAGATTAGTTCAGCGAAGAGTTCTCTTTTCGGCGAATTCACTATCCTGCGTGGCTAAAAAGAGGAGGCAACGGCTCAATAAGAAGTTCTATAGTCGAACACCTTGTGAACACACGTCACTCAATCAAGACAGATTCTGTGTTCAAAGTCATCTACAAGGTAAGTAGAAACCTTCCTAAGACAATTAGACTGCATCTTCTTTGCATTGTCGAGGCAATAGCCATACATTTTGAAAAACCAGAATTCTGTGTACAAAAGAGACTGGTACAACCTCTTCTTCTACCATGGTCTTAATGTATTAAAAAAAAGTTTTCCTCTTTCTTCATACTCTTGTTCCCTTACAGCCACCTACTTCACCTTCCATCTTCCCTTCAAATCTTCTACCTCCAACCGGTTTGTTTTTATTTCCACGATCATTCCAATCACATTTCATCTCTGTTTCAACATTTTGTGTTATTTTATCATGCTGAGCCATCCTTACCCAATGAATACTTAAGCCATTAACTATCAAACGATTATTAAACTTTCCTTGTTTGAAATTTTTTTTTCTAATACGTTTGTTTATTTAACCTCACTGTCACCATGTATAACAGAAGTTTTATTGTCAGTATTATTATCATTCTGTAAAAATAATTATAAAGATTTACGATTGTACAGCTTTGAAAATGAATTCGCCGAAAAAAGAGAACACAAAATTAAGTCACAGATATGTGATGAGTAATGGGATAAGAAATGTGTACACACAACTACGCGCTCATATAAAAACAGTCAAGATTGATAAGCGAATAAATAACAAGATCAGAATGTGACTCAAATAGAATGAATAGAATGGACTGTCCGATTTAGATGGTTGTTGGAGGTAGTCAACAGGAAACCCTGGACCCGGGTTTCGTGCTACTTGACTACCTCCAACCACCATCTAAATCTCAATACATAGTGCCCGCAGTGTCGAGTCATCTAGACTGGTGGCCACATTGCAACATGATCGATAGCATTCGATCTGCACTAATAAGGGCCAGACAAGCATGACATTGATCACCACCGAGTGATCAATCAATTGTGAGGGCTGTCCGATTGCTAGAATAAGGTATATTGGCTTAACATAATAAACGACACTACAATCTATAGTACATAATCAAAAATATTCCTTAAATAGCAAACTTTATGTATATTCATGATCATGTTCGTAGTGACTGGTCTAATTCGTTACTATATTTCACAGCATTTCCCGATTTTTTTTCTCCGTGGACATCTATATCAACGTTATTGAAAGACTATGAGTTTAATAACCGTACTTGGTTCGAGTCCCAGAGTGAACACCAACTCGGGGATACAGGTATAACCAGCTGACAAGTGACAAATAGGACGAAACGCACGTCCTGGATTTTACTATCCGTCTTTGTTTAAAAATCTTGTGACTTAAGGCTATATCTAGACAATCATCCGCACAGAATACATATATGCCAACAAAACACTGATCAATTACAGTCCTAAATAACAATGGGAAGATATAAGTAAAACAACACTAAGTGAATTTAGAGTTTAATAATGTACAAAGAAATTTAAAACAATTAGTCCCTTTGATAAATTTCGATAATGCAATGAGAAGACGAAGATTATCAGAACTATGTGATATATTAGCGCAATACATTTCGAACAATCTGGTCACACATATGCTTGTTAAGAGCATTTATATATAAAAATAAATGGTCAACTAGACTGGAAATGGGGTAAGAAAAGATAAGGATAATGATAAGAGTAATAATAATAATAATGTGAACACAAAGCGAAACCTAATCACTCTGGATAATAAGTCAATATTACCAGGGTAGGTTTAAGGTAAGAACAAACTGTTTTTGAACACATAAAGGGGGTTTGAATTTTCGTATGGCTAAGGCTTCAATGAACCTTAGTATACGCCCTTTTACACTTTTATACAGCACTACAAAAGCTGAATTTAGATCAATCTTGTGACCTGTTTCAATTATATTTTTAGCAATAGAAGATGATGGATGATGAATGTTTATCCTCTGCTCTTATTGGGTCACTTGATTGTATTTGTTTCTGAAGCCATTTGGGTACATGTTCACTCACCCTAATGTTGAGATCACGATTACTCCTCCGTATGTATGTGTGACCACACACACATTTAAATTGGTAAACACAGTGGGATGTGACGCAATCGTTTCCATGTACTTTAGGTTTTGAATGAAGCATGCACCTTGTTCTTTCTTTGATGATGACCTTTGCTGCGCAATAGGTTTTATTGATGACTGATTTAAGTCGTTGTTTCAGTAAAAGGCTATTTGAATCACCTCTGAATGGTAAGGTGATGTAGACAGGCTTTTTCTCTACCGAGGCTATAGTAGGTCTCGCTGAACCATGGACTTTCCATCTATTTATGAATTTCAGAGGATAGCCATTTTCTATTAACGTTTTATTTAACAACTTAACATCATCATCAATGGCGTCATTGGTACAAATACGGTCGAGTCTGTTGAAAAGACACCTTATCAAACCACGTTTGTATTGCACAGGGCAATAACTATAATAACTAAGATATTGACCTGTCCACGTTGGTTTTCTAAAAATAGATCGCTTGACTGAACCATCTTCTCGTCTACTCAGGAGTATATCTAGGAAGGGAAGCCGATCATTTTTCTCCTCTTCACATGAGAGACTAATATGGTTTTGGAGAGTGTTGAGTTTATTTAATAAACCGTACATATCCTCTTTTCTCTCACAAACAACTAAAATATCGTCCACATATCTCTTATAAAGTGACATGTTTCCGATTAATTCATCAGTCTGATTTTCAACATGTGCCATGAACACATCTGCTAGTAATGGTCCTAGCGAACTACCCATAGCAACTCCATCAATCTGACGAAAGTATTCACCTTCAAAAGTGAACTGAACTTTGTCAGTACATAGTAATAGTAAATCTTTAAGAAGTTTTACAGGTACACGTGATTGAAACTTGTTTTCAGATATGTAATCACATAATATATCAATGGTTTTTTTTAAAGGTACATTTGTAAACAAGGAATTTACATCAAATGAACACATTGTCTTTTCTTTGATATTAATATCATCTAACTGATCAACCAGCTCAAAAGAATCCTTTAGAGAATACTTACATAGATGTCTTCGAAAAGGATCCAACAACTTTGCTAACCATTTAGCCAGATTATGAGTAGGTGATCTGCACAAGTATATGTGTGACCAGATTGTTCGAAATGTATTGCGCTAATATATCACATAGTTCTGATAATCTTCGTCTTCTAATATCATTAACGAAATGTACAAAGAAATGTATCAAGTCACTTAAATAGAATCCTTCTATAAAATAATGAAGGAATCAACGTTTATAAAGACAAAGCTTATGAACTGTATTATCTAAGTGTATTATTTTGTTTTCTAATAGGATTAAATGAGATTTCAAATAAAGAAATTTAAGTGATTGTTGAAATAAATCAACATTCATGCAAATTATAAACATCATGGCTAATTTGAAATGTCATGAAAGTATACACTAATCATATTTTCCAAATAAAACACCAAGAAAATGGAAAACCAAATGAGCTTTTTGAATCTATTCACAGATTTCGACAGATACCAACCCATCAGGGTTGGTTAGACTTTCAAGATAAGTAAAGTTGTTGATGCGATCGACTATTTCAATCCATATTTCCAGCAGTAGGTCTATGATTAAACTCAACAAAGATGGAGATAGTGGATAGCCTTGCCTCACGCCACATGGTGTTGCAAAATCAGATGACAGTTCGCCATAAGCTCTAACTTGACTGGTAGTCTTTGATCAATGAGCCTTCACAAGGTATATGTACTTCTGAGATACGCCATTAAATGGCAAACTATCACAGAACCTCTCGGTCTACAGAATCAAATGATGCTTTTAAGTCAAGAAAAACTATCATTGTCGGACGCTGATAGGCATACCTGTGTTTTAGAATCTGGTGAATGGTGAATATATGGTCGATGCAGTCACGATCAGGTCTGAAGCCAGCCTGATTTTCTTGTGTTTCAGTTCACGAGTCTTTTTTAGGCGTTTGATAATTATCGAGGCTAATATTTTTGATGCTATGTTAGTGAAACTAATCCCTCTGTGGTTGTAACAGGATGATTTTGACCCTTTCTTATATATTGGGGCAATCTGTGGTTGCGATCCGTCAGATGGGATTACTTCCAAGTATTAGTCAATGTAATCGCTAAAATTGGATCATCATCCTTAAAGACCTCTGGAGCCAATCCATCTGGACCAGCTGCCCTTCCTCATTTCAGAGTAGTTATAGCTTTTTGAACTTCAATGTTCCATTCAAACTGTTTAAGAATGGTGGTTAGTTGTAGAGTAGCTGAAGGCCAGCTAAACTTCTGTCTAAAGTGTTCCGCTCATCGTTCCAAAGCTCTGGGCTGAGAGCAGATACGTGTCGTCTTTTTCCGAGAACATCTCACTTAAACATGACTGTTTAATTCCAGTTTCTTTTATTAGTCTGAAAAGCTGTCAGATGTTACCCACAGACACTGTCTTTCCCATCTCTTTTGCTTTCGTTGCCCACCACCGCTCACGGTCGTTCCTTAGACTTTTTCTTAACCTAGATCTGATTTGTTGTCGCTCTTCATCGTGTTCGGAGCCTGATGGGATGAGTTTAAGAGAATCTATCAGTGCAACAGACCTAGAGGAAGTCCACTGGTTTTTTGTAACCCTTTGGTTTAAATCATTATTGGATGTCGCTGCTGTTTCCACAGCTGTTTGTATATCTTTCTAAGCAACATCTGGGTCAACTTCGTTTTCACAGCTACCTAAGTGTAACTTCAGTTGTTCCTGAAATCTAATTTTTGTTTTCTCGTCACTGAGTTCAACTCTTATGTGTCTTATTGATATGAATTTTCTGAGTCCAGTGAGGTTCAAGCAAATGCGTGCTCGTATTAAAGCATGATCAAAGTATAAACATTAACGTCACGACGAGGAGTAGTCTTCCAACGATGACTGATGACAATATGATCGATTTGAGTTCATCGTTGGTTTGATGCAGGGGGTCGCCATGTTAGACGATATCTCTCCTTATGCTTAAAATCGGCGCTTGTTAGAAATAAACGATTGTCTGAACACAGTTGCAGCAGACGATCATTATTATCTGTTCTCCAAGCCGAAGACACAGCATACATCGATGGTACGAGATTTTAGGGTTTTTGCCTAGGAAGTCTGCTGGTCCATTTGACATATCGTGCCTATGTTGAAGGTTCCAGTGTGTAGTTTGGAGTGAGGTTTCAGTAGACCTGAGACAGTGTTTCGCACACGAGAATCTTTGGCCATTTGAGGTGGAAGTCGAAAGAGGAAGTTTAGAGTTCAAATTAAGGAATAACAGGAATTGAAGAGGCACATTGGTTATGAATTCAGTGATCTTGATTGCCGTTAGAGGTATGAGGGCAATTATCACTTCCCGTTTGCTCACGCCGTGGGAGGGTTCCTCTGGAGGTACCTGAAAAGGAAATTGGGTTAGAGGTGGTCTTAGTGACCTGGGAGTGTGACCGCAGTGCTAGACGGAAAACTGTTTCAGGACGATCACACACGAACTTTTTGTGCAAATTTTTTTCTTAGCTCTGTGCTTGTTGAGATTTTGCTGCCGGAGACGGATATCCATGGGATGAGGTGAGGTGTGGATTTTTGGAATCGACCATTTTTTAACCCCACCCTTCCTTGTTGGAAGGCATCATCACGTATTGAAGAACTCTCTATAAAAATGAAACTTCCAGTGTTGGTTGCTATGTTAAGCCCACATAGCTTATTCTGGCTTCCAGACAAACCAATTTATTTACCCTTCTCGAGTCACATTTTGACCTTGTTAATTATTCACTTGACTATTTTTATGTGAACGTAAATGTGTACATTTCTTATCTTATTCATCACATGTCTAGAACTTATTTTTGTCTGACTGTAAATATTGATCCACTTTTGACTATAATGAATTGACTCACATTCCTTCTTCACCGCGCCTCATTTCGTTTTGCGTCTCTTTTTTTTGGTCGTCCGTCTGGATCGACGATTGTATGAAATATATTTATTCAAACCTCATTATTGTGTTTGGCTTATTTAATTCCGTTATTCACTAACTCAAGTTAAGTCGATGATTATATACGAGAATAGTCAGGATGTATATTTTGACAGCAATTATTTCAATAACAATCAGTCATACGTTATTATTGGAGTCAGATGTAGGGCCATAAAACTCTACATTTAATTTCAAAGTCAGAATGGACAACATCGGATAGGAAATTATCATAGGACAACATAGAGTAATTGAGGAAAACGAACGAGAATGATGAGAGATTTACAAGTTTATACGTATTCAACTGAATGGTTATAGGCGGCACAATATTGTTCCACTGATTCCCAGTACTGTCTATTTGTATCTCCTCATTTCGATTGCTATTTGACTAGTCTTTTTGGTTTCCCACATTGTCCAGACATTCCATGTACCTATAAAAATTATTGCTCTGGTTGTCAGAAGGGGCATCAGCTTTGTGACTTTCGAAGAAATTCGGCTTTCACTATGAGGCATCATAACTCTTCTAAATGAAAACCTTCTCGCTCTCAAATTGGGGTTTAAATAGTTTGAATTATTTTTTTCTGGTTAGCGTTCTTTTAGCGAGTTTTTTTCTACGGGATGTGGTTGTAGATCACATGCCCAACCCTCTTCCTTCACCTGGGCTTGGGACCAGCAGTAACTCTAGATGATCTACAAGCGAAGTTAGTGTATGCTATTGATGTCGATAGATATAAGTAGTATGTAGCATCAATCGGAAATGAAATATCTGACATCAGAAGATTAAGAAGGTCAAAGTAAAGAGAACGAGAACAAAGAATGATTAGTGTGAAAATGAAGGAACAATGAAATCTTAAACAATTGATTGACATTTTGCAAATGATGTATTTTACCGAGATATTCTGTCATGTTATATTCAAATACATTTGATTATCCCGACTTGCTTGTTCGCGTTCATTACAATATGGCTAAATCAAGTAAGTAATTTTCTGGTTAGCGTTTTTTTTTAGCGAGTTAGTCTTCTACGGGATAGAATCACTAACCCCATGCCCAACCCTCTTCCTTCACCTGGGCTTGGGACCAGCAGTAGCTCTCTGAGGGATTCCAGGAGGAGTTAATCAAGCAATTAATAAACCATAAATACTCAATCACGTACAAATTCATATTGTTAGATAATCACTTCGTTTAATGGATAAATCACAAAGTGAATTATGAATTTTAACTTACATTTGTCTTTTTTTTTTTAAAAAAAAAAAATTAAAATTAAAAATAAAAATTTAATATCTAATGGATATTTTTATTGTGTGTGTGTGGGGGGGGGAAGTTCAGTTTCTAGTTTAGTAAAAACAAGAAAAAAAAAGAGAAAAACGACAAGGAAAACTAAAAAAGGAATCGTTGAACTGAAATTCTTTATCTGAAGAAAAATACTTACTCTAATTCTCTATGGGGTGTTGATTTTAATTAAATTACTCATATTTAAAGAGAAAGAAGAAGAAATAGGAGAAGGGGAAGAATGAGAAGAAGAAAAAAGAGAAAAAGAATAAGAAGGAGAAGGGGGGAAGAATGAGAAGAAGAAAAAAGAGAAAAAGAATAAGAAGGAGAAGGGGGGAAGAATGAGAACAAGAAGAAGAAGAAGAAGGAGACGATGACTTCCTTTTTCTTTTCAATCATTTCTATACATTAAAAGATAAAATAAACATTGAATATTGAAATGTCAATGTGTCAACATTAATCATAAATAATGAGAAAAAAAAAGATTTTTGATTTTATTTAATCAAAATGATAATCAATCAAATTGATTAATTTAATTTGATTTTTTTTTAAAAAAAAAAAATTAAAATTGACTTCTAAGAATAATTAGTTTTTATATTTATGCTTTGTAGTTGATCAAAATTGTCTATAATAGAATGGAATTTCGCGAGATACCAGATCGTGGATGCTCACTGCTGAGGAGTGCCATACAAGGATGAAACGGTCGTTCAGTGCTTTTAGGTTTTCCATAGTGGTCTAGCTTCAATTGACTCATGAATTCAATCAATGGAATGGTCATTTTAAACTTACAAAGATTTATGAATTCATTGAAGTTGAGATTATCATGAAGAATATGGAAGTATTGAATATCTGTCTCGTTCTATTAGGATGGGACACCTCAGTAATATATATAGACGATGATAAAAATTCTCAAAGAGAACTACTTCTATGAAATTAGTGATGTATCATGAAAATTAAGCGAAGTTACTTACTTAGATCTGTTACTATTCATAGAGAAGCATAGGTCGACCATCAGTATTTTCCATTGAATTCTCTTCAGGATAATTCTTTCTAGTTGTTTCTAGTTCCTATTCATACTTTTGATGCCTGTTTGTAATTGTTGATGTAGTGTGTGTCTATTGTGTTCCATACTTCTCCTCACATGTGAAGGCCTTCATAATCCAATCAACCACCAGAAGAAATAGAAAGACGAGGGAGAGAGAGAGAAAGAGGGTGTAGGTAGCCCTGTCTGACTCCGGTTCTCACTTGGAATGCATTTGTCATCTGTCCTATATACACGACTTTGCAGTGTAGCTCATCGTATGAATTTCGCATGATGTTGACGATTTTCTCAGCTACTTATTCCACAATATTAAAGAAGGTTCTTTAAGGTTCTCCTATACACAGTGTCAAATGCTTTCTGTTCAATTGGTTGTTTCACGATGATCTGTGGTGTCACGATTTGGTTTGTGCATGACCAATCCTTACGGAACCTTATCTGTTGATCTCGAACTTGAACGTCTACTGAGTCTTTCATCCGATTCAGCAACACTCGTTTGAAAAGCTTTCGTGTTACTGACAATAATATCATAGTAATCAGTTTTAATCAAATTTCTATGATACATTCATCAAAGAAATGTTGGATCTTAGATTTACAATTGATCACATGTATATTACTTGTGTAGAAAATATATCACGATTAAAGTATAAAGACTTATTCATCACCTAAGCTTTTATATTCTTTCTTTATTCCCAATAGTAATAGTTATATTTCATTTAGTTCATTAGAAATTTAACTGATTTCCTTAATGCTTTGTGAAACAGTTTTAGTTTTAGTTTGGAAAAGACAGGAGGCTTGATGGCCTGTGTTAGTCCTGGCAATAGTTGTCTCTCAGTTGATTCAACTTTCTTTTGAAAAAGTCGATGGATGAAGCCTCAATCATATTCAGCGGTAATGAATTCCACTCGTTGATGATTCGATGGGAAAGTCGATAGTCAGCTGACAATTAAACTTTCTTACTGATCTTTTACTATAATATTGATTTTAATAGTAGTTTTACATGGTGGTGGAGAAGTTTTGTAGCTCAGGAGGATGATTTTGATGGAGTTTTGTTCTCTGAGCTGGATGGTTTGGTCGTGGAGCTTTCATCGTTCTTCTGAACGACATCATCAGCACAAACTTCAGACTTCTATCTGAAGTTTGTGCTGATGATGTCGTTCAGAAGAACGATGAAAGCTCCACGACCAAACCATCCAGCTCAGAGAACAAAACTCCATCAAAGTTTTACATGGTGTTAAACTACTCACCGTTTAATCAAATGGTTTACATTAATTATAAAATCAATAATAAGTAATGTGGTAATTTGACAAAACTTGATAAATATCTTAGACTTTAGAACTACCAAAGAATTCAAGTCATTAAGTACTTTTTGTATACATACATACTACTGTAGTGTGCTATTGATGTCGTGCTATAACTGAAAAATATTTGCTGCGGATTAAGGGTAGCGAATTATTGATCGGACCAAAGACGCGCAAACACGTAGAACGTCCTAGGGTTCTGATTGGTCCTGCTTCCCTGTATAACCCAGTCAGTTAAGTCCAGAACACAAGGTTCAGCCTCGGATATAAGAATCATTATATTTCAAACATACTTTGTTTATATACCAGTCAAGCAGACCACAACGTACCACAAAATAGAAAATAACATTGTACGATATTGGCCAACAGGAAAATAACACGTTAAATAAATATTGACCAATAAGATGATACTATTTCATGTCCAAGGATAGCATTAGGCTTAACAGGATAATTTTTGGGATATTTTCCTGAATATCCCAACATGTCGACAGATATGTTATGTCCCGACAAGATTAATGAATGGTCACTTTTGGAATCTATTGATGAACCAATACTAAACGTATATTTCTATTGTCTAATTAATCAGTAACTAAACTAGGCATATTCATATTCCTTTTATTATAAGCTTTATTTTGACCCATAAACTATTATTATACGACTTACCATTCTTGAGTTATACCCAGTCTATCAATCACTATCTCCCTTATTCACAACCACATTTGGCTAATTATTGTACTAATGTTGTTTCATATTTTATTGGTACATTGTGGTCTGTTTGATTGATAATATAAACTCAGTATGTTCGAAATATAACTCCGCCTGGAGTCCCTCCGGGGGCTACTGCCGGTCCCAAGCCCGGATAAAGGAGGAGGGTTGGGCATGGGGTTAGCGTCCCCATCCCGTAGAAAACTAACTCGCTAAAAAAACGCTAACCAGAAAAAATTATTCAAACCTTTTAAACTCTGCCCTGGGAGTCAGAAGGTCTTCACTTAGAAGAATTATGACGCCTCATGATGAAAGCCGAATTCCTTCGGAAGTTACGAGGCCGATGCCCCTTCTGACAACCAGAGCAACCATTTATTTAGGTACATGGAATGTTCGTACAATGTGGGACACCGGAAGAGCCTTCCAGATTGCTGCTGCATGTTCGAAATATAATGATTCATATCGCAGAGGCAGAGATTGGTGTTCTGAACTTAACTGGCTGGGCTAGGCAGGTAACAGGACCAATTAGGACTCTAGGTTGCTCGCACGTGATTTACGCGTCCTTGGTTCCATCGATAATTCACTACCTTCTAGTTAGCAGTCACAAGTTATAACAAGATATAAGTAGTATGTATCACCAATCGAAAGTGAAATGTCTGAAGAGAACAACAACAAAGAATGATTGATGTGAAAACGAAAGAACAATGAAGTCTGAGACATTTGATTGACATTTTGCAAATGAAGTATTTATTGTATGATTCTCAGGTTGTTGTATTAAAATACATTCGATTAGTCCCACTGATGATCTCGTTCATTACACTATCACCATTAGTAATAATCATAATGATAATTATATTACTATTTAGCTTCAGAGTGGCTCCAGGTAGAGTTAATTAAATAACACTTAAACATAAGTAATGTTATTATAATGTTGATAAATGTACATTATTCAATTATAATTAAATACTTCATTAATATTCTATATAGTGGCCCGGGATCTGACTCCAGTGAGATCGTTTCTGATTGCTGTTGCTATATACATATTGTCAATCCTCATTTATAATCATCGACTTGGATCGTGTAAGTGAATAATATAATCAAATAAGTTAAATACGAGAATGGATTTTCCAATATTTTGTACAATCATTCATCTAGTTAGACAATCAAAGAAACGAAGCGAAAAGAAGACAGCAAAGTGAAAAGATGCGCAATGGAGAAGTCGTATGAGCCAATTCCATTTAATCAAGCGTTAATCAATAGTCACATAAAATTAAGCTACAGACATGTAATGAATAGGATAAAAGAAATGCACACACACACGCTTACATATAACAGTCAAGGTTGATAACCGACTAATTAACAAAGTCAAAATGTGACTCAAATAGACTGATGAATAGATCGGGCTGTTCAGAAGCTAGAATAAGTTATATGGGTTTAACATACTAACCGTCATTACAACAGTTAAGAATGTATTATTTTATCAATTTAATGATGTTTCATTCATTATTTGATATAAAAGACTTACTTTATTAACAAAAACTCCACCAAAATCATCCATCTGAGCTACAAATCTTCTCCACCATCTCAAAAACTACAAATCCTTTTACTCGATATGATATGTTTCTTTGTTATAAAGCATTCACAGAAACACTTAAGCAATAAGGATAAAACGCAGTACGGTTTACATCAGTGTATCGTTTCTTCAATGGATAATCCTGATGGGAGGCTTATGCTCTTCTCATGATGAGTAAGTTAATATACTTTATAATATTTAATACAATATCCACAAAATTCCTCTGTGATTATAATCACCATATACTCACTAGTAACTGTCTCCAAGAGGTATTTTCTGGAATTCTAGTGGGAAGCTGTGATTAGTGGGGTTCAACCAGGTTTGTTGTGAAATAGTAACTCATTGAAGACAATAGTGGATGTGTCGCTCAATTTCGTGGATTAGTTGAATTTAGACATTGACACCGTTGGATGTCGACCGACTCAATAGCCTAGAGATTAAGCGCTCGCACACGAGATCGATAAGTCCTAGGTTCGACTCTCATGGGATGGGATCGTAGATGCTCACTGTTGAGGAGTTCCACAGTAGAACGAAACGACCATCCAATGCTCTCAGGTTTTTCGTGATAGTCTATTTATGTTTTCATCTATTTACTTAAAAGCTCTTAGTTCATCTCATTACATTTATCGTTTCACTATATTCATGAATTCTAAAAGACAGAAAAATAGGTTAGAGATTGTTGACTAGACATATCTATATAATTAAGAATTTATATTTGGCGGTAAAATGAAAAACAAAAGTCAAATGCAAAAAACGTAATTAGTTTTATTTGTTTTAATTTATCAAGAATTTCGATTTATTTTTCTTTTTGACTTCTCATTTGTCTGTTTCATTGTGGCTTTTCTTTCTTTTGACTTTCTATGATTGAATATTAACTTAGTTTGATATTCGTCAATGCAAAGCGTTTTTTAGTGAGTTAGTTTTCTACGGGTTGGGGTCGCTAACCCCATGCCCAACCCTTCTCTTTTATCTCAGCTTGGGGACCGGCTGTAACCTCAGAGGGGCTCCAGACGAAGTTCTTCAATGAAAAGCATCTAAAATTGTTGGTGAAACAACTTTTTGTTCACTCAAGGAATTCGGACATTCACATCACAAGGTTTCAGTGAAGGATTATTATAGGAATATATGATAGATAACAAGATCGGACTTGAGTTTAACCTTATGGTTTCTATTAAAGTGATTTCAAATATTTGACATAACAGTAAAGGTATTGCGGTTTCTAAACACTCTAACTAGTAATTACATTATTTCTTGATGAGAAAACTTTGACTGACATAATGGTGATTACAGACAACCTGTTAGTTATCAACCAGTCATAAACAACATGGAAACTATAAAACTTGTCATACCATAAGAGAAAAGTGAGTTAAAGTTATCAAGAAAAATTCCAGAGATGTAGAAGTAGTAGCACCACCATCGATAGTAGAAAAGATTACGCATAGTCAATAACATTCGAGTTACTTACGCCTATTACTCCTCGTGGAGGAGCATAGGACGACCACTAGCACTCTCCATACAACTCTGTCCTGGGCAATCTTTTCCAGTTGCTATTCATTCTCTTCATATCTGCTTGTAATTCTCGGTGCATTGTGTTCTTCGGCCTTCCTCGTTTCCGTTGCCCTTCACGATTCCATGTTACGGCTTGCCTCGTGATGCAGTTTGATGATTTCCGTAGTGTATATCCTATCCATTTCCATTGTCTTTACACAATTTCTACTTCAGCTAGAAGCTGGTTTGTCTTCTCCCACAGAAGGCTGTTGCTGATGGTATCCGACCAATGGATGTTGAGTATCTTGCTTAGACAACTATTTATAAATACTTGCACCTTCTTGATGATCGTATCATTCGAGTAGAGACAATAAATTTACCTGATGAAAAGTATAAAACGATTTTAAAGCTGACGATATATTGGAAGACAATGAATGAATTCAACTACAGAACTCATTATAAAAACTGAAACAGTTGGATACAATCACACATGAAGTAGTAGGTATGATATTCTATGAAGTATTAAATAGAAGGAAACAGCTATTGAAGTTAGTAATTTGGGGTATAAGATGGAAATAAAGTACGTAAGCAGAGGTAGGAGATCAAATCCATCAGAGAGCATCAGTTCTCCTAAGATTGAAGGCATTCTTTGCTGACGGGTGCCTAATAGTGCAAAACCTATGTTATGACCTTGAATGTCTGACTTTTCTATCACACGATTTATCTACCAATCCGAATACGACTTATACGAATCTTCACACTAGGCCAACCAATGACGTTCAACCGGTGTGGGCAGTTTAGCGTCCTTATTGGTCCTATGTCCTACGAGCCCTTCCACTTGAGTCCAGAACAAGATACCAGCTTCCGAATCAGAGCAGATCGTTTATTTCAGGCATACTTGGTTTATATATCAATCACACAGACCGCAACGTACCATAAAATAGGAAATAATATTTGTACACAAATAAGCCCAAAAAGTGGCTGTGAATGAGGGAGGCAGTAGTTAATAAACTGAACATAACTTAAGAACCGTAAATCGTACAATAATAAATTATAGGTCAAAACAAAGCTTATCATAAAAGGAATATAAATATACATAATGTAATTGTTGAACAGTTATACAATAAGAATATTTATAGAATATTAGTCCATTAATAGGCCTCGGGAGTTACTTGTAATTTAATCTTCACCGGATATAACAACCTAAGTATATGATTTTCTGTCGACTGTTTCCAGCCATTATCCTACATCTAAATATAGGAATGAGATGTTGAGTCACCTAGACTAGTAACCATATCGTAACTTGACCTATAGAACTCGATAAGCAGTAAGAACGACTTGACATACAAAACATTAGTCACTACCCAGTGATCGGCCTACAGTAAAAAGAGGTTTTGGTCAGTTTAGAGTACAGAATTTTTTTCACTAAACATATTACAATACTTACCACTCTTGTATGAATAATGTTGTTTTAAATAAGTAGTATGGGAAAAACATAAATAATCAAACTAATTGGGAGCTGTTGTTGCTTTCTAGGTCTGTAGTGTACAGAAGAATAGTAAAATACGTTTAGTTTGTAGAAGAGAACTAAATTTCTTAAATTAGCATTAATCTAGATGATTCAGTCCAAGGAGACTGTCACATTTTATTAATCAACGTTATATTGATTGCCCTTCAATAATCATTTCACTCTCTCCACATATATTTATATAATCACAGAGAAGTATTGTGAAGATTTTAGTAATTTAATAATTGAATTCATGAGTCAATTGATGCTAGACCCCCATGAAAAACCTGTAAGCACTGGATGGCTGTTTCATCCTATTGTGGAACTCCTCAGCATTGCACATCCACGATCTCGCAACCCGCGAGATTCTAACTTAGAACTTATCAGTCTCACGCATGAGCGCTTAATCTCTACACCATTGGATCGGCTTGCATCCAACGATGTTAATGTCTAACTTCAACTAATCCACGAAATTGATCGACACATCCACCATTATCTTCAATGAGTTACTATCTCACAATAGACCTGGTTGAACTCCGCTGGGGTCGGCTTTTCACTAGGACACCAGGAAATACCTATTGAAATAACTGAGGAGTCACATACTAGGATAAGACGGCAATTCATTTCTCATGAATTCAATTATTAAATTATTACAATCTCCACAGTCATCATATGCTCACTAGTGACTAGTCTCCAAGAGTTATTTTTTGGAGGTCTAGTGAAAAGCCGTCATCAGTGGAGTTTAATCAGGTCTGTTATGAGAGAGTAACTCTTTGAAGACAATGGTGTATGGTGGGGCAATTTCGCGAATGATACATTTATAATTTACACGAAACATATACTGATCTATTCTATTCCATACAGTAAGCAAAAAACTACTATAGTCAGTTTAATGTGTTATGTACTAATAAGTCACTTTAAAAATAAATTTATTAAAAATATTCTTGAAATTAAGAAAACACCCCCGCCAACACCACCACCACCAACAACATCGGTTTAATAGAGAAAAAAAATCAGTTTCTGTTCTTCATAGAAATAGTTGCTATATAATCCATTCACTTCATTATTGTTTGCTTGTATCTTCTTATTTATCTCTTGTTGGTATATATGTGAATTCTATGAGGACTACCTTGATATTGTCTTAAATTATAAGCTTCATTAGTCAGAATAATTTGTACCTCAGGAAGAAAAGAAACAGTCGAGTTTTTTTTTATAGTAAAATTTGATTCTATCAATAAACCAAATCAGAAACAAACCAACTTTATCCTCATCAAGGTAACAGTTCACTATTGATTAAATGATGGTGAATTTTATAAAGAGGGAAATACTAAGAAAGAATAACAAACAAACAAACGTCCATTATCAAATATGGTAAAAATGAAATGAATATTGTTTCATTGTCATACTAATGTAAGTTAAAATTAATATCAGGATGGATTTTGTGGAGATTGTAGTAATGTCTATAATTGAGATCATGAGTCAGTTGAAGTTAAACTATCATGAAAAAGCTGAGAACACCGAACGACTGTTTCGTCCTAGTATGGGATTCCTCAGCGGTGCGTATTTATGTCCCCGCCCCGCGAGATTCGAACCCATGATAGTCTAGATTCAACTGACTTATGAATTTAACTATTAAAATCTCCACAAAACATCGTTCTGATAAACAATATATATCATTAAATTTATGCGCTATTTATTGATTGGCTGAATAAGGTGAACAATTTCTAGCTGCTATTTCAAGAATCATATATATATATATATATATATATATATATATATATATATATATATATTGGCAAGGGGCTGCATTCCTACAGTTGAAAAACATATGGAACTCAAAACAACTTTCAATCAATATCAAATTCACAATCTTCAATAACAACATCAAGACAGTTCTACTGTACGGAGCTGAAACTTGGAGAACCACAACAATCACCATCAAGAAGGTGCAAGTATTTATAAATAGTTGTCTACGCAAGATACTCAACATCCATTGGTCGGATACCATCAGCAACAGCCTTCTGTGGGAGAGAACAAATCAGCTTCCAGCTGAAGAAGAAATTAGGAAAAGACGATGGAAATGGATAGGACATACATTACACAAATCATCAAACTGTATCACGAGGCAAGCCCTAATTCGGAATCGTGAAGGGGAGTGGAAGAGAGGAAGGCCGAAGAACACAATGCACCGAGACTTTTAAGCAGATATGAAGAGAATGAATAGCAACTGGAAAGAATTGTCCAGAACAGAGTTGAATGGAGAGTTCTGGTGGTCGTCTTATGCTCCTCCACAAGGGGTTCGCGTCGTAAGTTAGTGAATAAAACGATGGTGTTTGAAGTGAACGGTAGTGGGTTTTGGTCCTGAAATGAACATCAACTATGAGATGCAGGTACATCCAGCTGACGAGTTCCAAATAGGACGAAATGCATATCAAATTGGATCCCACTGTTAGCCACTATCCATCTTTGCTTAGAACGCTTGTGAATGAAAGCAATATCGAGGTGAAACGCATAGTATGCACATATGCCAATAAGAGACTGATCAATTGCAATCCTAAACATTAATCGAGAGATTCAAGTTATCAATAGCAAGTGAACTAATATATTTATTTGACAAAATTAAACAGTCAGAATTGAGAACAGTCCCAGTAGATGAACATCTTGAAAACTTGTTAAGTCGAGAATTCTTCTCAATCATACTACAAAAATCACTTCAGTTATCAGATTATTGTTGGGGAAGAGTATAAATAACAATTAAGGATTATTGTATTCATTTTTTTCATTAAAAAAATACACTATTGTTCATAGGGGGCATAACAAGAACAATGATTAGTTAAATTTTAGAGTAATATAATCTAGAAAGATAATTGAATAGATTATATAAGTACTCAGTTTTATGGTTTACGTTTAATTATACACGTACAATATGGTTGGCAGTTGTTTTGAGTTCCTGAAGAACATCTGGAATTCAAAACAACTGTCCATAATCCAACACCAAAGTCACAATTTTCAATACAAATGTCAATAAACTTCTACTGTATGTGACGGAAACTTGGAGAAGTACCACAACCATCATCCAGAACATACAAGTGTTTATTAACAGTTGTTTATGCAAAATACTTCAGATCCGTTGCCAGACACTATCAGAAACAACCTACTATGGGAGAGAACAAACCAGATTCTAGTGGAGGAAGAAATCAGGAAGAAGTGATGGAAGTGGATAGGACACACATTGAGGAGAGCACCGAACTGCATCACAAAGTAAGCCCTCACATGGAATCGTCAAGGCCAAATGAAGAGACGAGGAAGACCACAGAACACATTAGTTTGAGAAATGGAGACAGATATGAGAAGAATGAACGAGAACTGAGTATAAGTAGAAAGGAATGTCGAGAATGCTGGTTGGCGATCTATGCTACTCTACGAGGATCAACAGGCGTAAGTAAGTAATTTTAAAAAATCCATTTGATGTAATCCAAAATGACATTTTAGTATAAATCGTATCTGTATGCCTGAATCTTTACTAAGATGTTCTTTGAAGCTCAAAGCGTATTGGTCATCTTCATTTTATTCATCAATATTTACAATTCTTACAATTTTTTTGATTGAGATCATGAACCGATTGATGTTAGACCACCACCTTCGAAAACCTGGAAGCATTGGACGGCCGTTCCGTCCTATTGTGGCACTCCTCATTAGTGCTCATTCACGATCCCGCTAGCGGGATTCGAACCTAGGGCCTTCGGTCTCGCTCGCGAGCGCTTAACCTCACTGGACCACTGAGCCAGCATTCAATGGTGATAGTGTCTAACATCAACCAGTCCACGAAATTGCGCGACCATCTTCTAATGTACTGAGGTAGATACCTGTCTCTACCCTACATGGATTAGTTCCACTGGTCACGGTTTCTCACTAGAACTCCAAGAATTCCCTCACGAAGTTAGTCACTAGTGAGCATATGTTACAATTTTGTTAGATTTTAGAAACTCATTGAGTACCTTAAATGCATTTGAATCCCCACGTGACCTCGAAAATTTTAGTTAATCTACTAAATTTCAAACTAATTTGCTCAATAGTTAAAGCTAATGTTTTATTAATTTGAAGTTTGATTATCACTGTATCCTCATTTTATTATTTGCATAGTTTACGTATATTACTCAACAGTAAGGTAAAAGAAAATTAGATGAGATTATAACCAATCATGTATAAGATAACAGGCCTCGGATTTTGGCACGAAATTCATTCATTCATTTGGCTAAATAGAATTTTGACATTATAACTGATATCAGTTTGTTATGAACCCACCTCCCATAAATCTAATTTCTAATCCTAAACATCAAATGTAAATCATAATTCTAATTCCTTAAATTGGTTTCTAACTCTCATTTGATCCTAATTATTAGGTGAACACTCTCAAGGTCACTTCAATGTCACTGAAAGGTTATGAAACAATGATAGTCTTATCGAAAATTGTTCTTATGAATACTGACTTACTTACGCCTGTTACTCCCAATGGAGCATGGGCCGCTGACCAGCATTCTCCAATCCACTCTGTCCTGGGCCTTCTTTTCTAGTTCCATCCAATTCTTGTTCATTCTTCTCATACCTGTCTCCATTTCTCAAAGAAATGTGTTCTCTGGTCTTCCTCGTCTCCTCATTTGACCTTGACGATTCCATGTGAGGGCTTACCTTGTGATGCAGTTTGGTGCTCTCCTCAATATGTGTCCTATGCACTTCCAGCGCTTCTTCCTGATTTCTTCCTCCGCTGCGATCTGGTTTGTTCTCTCCCACAGTACGTTGTTGCTAATAGTGTCCGGCCAATGGATCCGAAGTATTTTGTGTAGACAATTGTTAATAAGCACCTGTATTTTCTGGATGATGGCTTTCGTAGTTCTCCAGGTTTCTGCCCCATACGGTAGAACTCTCTTGACATTTGTATTAAAAATCCTGACCTTGGTGTTGTTTGAGTTCTTATGAATAATAATAATAATAATAATAATAATAATAATAATAATAATAATAATAATAATAATAATAGATTTTTGTTCAATCTGGATACTGTTGTTTTACTGGATTTCTTTTTAGAAACAAAAGAATAGTAACAATCCATATCAGAATATTTTTATTTCCCATGATATCTATGGGGCCAGTAATTTTGTTGTCATTTAGATCTAACGATGTTGTCGAAAAGCGCTCGACATCTCACTCCAAGGTGATCGTAATGATGATTGTTGTTGAAATATATATGTCGTCTATCCTCGTATATAATCTATCGACTTAAATCACGTTAGTCAATAACGGAATTAAATAAGTCAAATAACGAGAATGAACTTGTGAATACATATATTTTGTATATGAAGCGAATGGAATAGAGAGAAGAGAAACGACGCCCAGTGGAGATGGTGGGTAAGCCAAGTCCCGTTTAACCAAACGTTAAGCAATAAGTTACAGACATGTGATGAGTAATGGGATAATAAATGTGTACACACACCTACGCGCTCATATAAACACAGTCAAGATTGATAAGCGGCTAATCAGAATCCGAATCAGAATGTGACTGATGTAGAATGAATAGAATAGGCTGTCCGATTGCTAGAATAAGATATATGGGGCTTAACATAATAACTGACACCACATATCTTTCACTAGGACTGTCAAATCTTATTTAATATATATAGAGTAATCTGTTGAAAGATAACTTAGAGTAACTCGATCAGTATTTGAAAATGTCAAGTATGAATACATAAATATCATCGTTATGTGCGAATTAAAATGTAACTAGAATTCAAGCCTATTTTATTAGGATTCTATTAGTAAAGTATATTTTCAAATGCTGAAAATCAATCAAACATCGTTCAACTCAATTTGTAGTTGTAGTGGTGGCTTACTGTTAAGATATTGGAAACTTATTAGATTTCTTAGTTCATAAGATTAAGTAGGATAAAAGTTATTGAACTCTAATAAATGTTCTGATGTCTAGTCTATAGTGTATGTCAAATGGTAGTCTATCAGATTAGGATAGGAGATCAATGAACTAAACGACAGTTGTTATTCATCGTTTTCGTATCTGATTCTATGTGTTCTTGGGCTCTCCACTTTTTCGCTTCCCTTCACGATTCCATAGTAGCTCCAGCCTCGTGATGCAGTTTGATGATTTGTGTAATGTATGTTCTATCCATTTCCATGGACTTTTCCTAATTTCTTCTTCAGCTAGAAGCTGATTTGTTCTCTCCCAGAGAAGGCTGTTGCTGATGGTATCCGACCAATGTATGTTGAGTATCTTGCGTAGACAGCTATTTATAAATACTTGTACCTTTTTGATGGCGGTTGTAGTAGTTCTTCAAGTTTCAGTTCCGTACAGTAGAACTGTCTTGATGTTCGTATTGAAGATTGTGAATTTGATATTGGTTGAAAGTTGTTTTGAGTTCCATATGTTCTTCAATTGTTATGATAATCTTGATGTAATTGTTTAGTTCAATTTCATTGAAATCATGAATCGATCAATGTTAGAACACTAATGAAAACCTGAAATTACTGGATAGTCATTTCGTTCTAGTATGGGATTACTCAATAGTGAGCACTCACGATTACGTATGTGAAAATCCAACGCAAAACCTACAGTCTCGCTTGTGAATGTTTAACCTGTAGACCACTGAGCCGAGATCCAACGATGTTAATGTATAACTTCAATCAATCCACGATATTGTACAATCACATTTGGAGTAAAATAATTGAAACTATACTGTTAGTCAAATAAATAGTATGAATTATCATACCTTCCTACATTTAATTAAAATTCGGAGGATCTGTGGTGTCAGTTACTATTGTTGAACTCATATAACTTATTGTTGTTGAGTCACGTTTTCACCTTGTTAATTATTCACTTATCAGCACACACACACACATTTTATGTAAATGTGTGTGCATTTCATATCCTATTCATCATATGTCTGTAACTTACTTTTGTGTGACTATAAATATTGATTATTGCTTGATTAAATGGAATTGGCTCACATACTTCACTCTGTTCTCTAGACTTCCTTCACTTCGTCCTTCTGATTATCTGCTCAGATCAATAAGTGTACAAAATATACATATTCAAAAATCCACTCTCGTATTTGATTTATTGAACTCTGTTATTCACCAACGCGATTTAAGTCAACAATTATATATGAGAATAGGCAACATCTGTACTTCAATAACGTACATACGATCTAACTGGAGTCAAATATTAGGCCATTAAAGATAAAACATCCATCTAGGATTTTACTTAAACAATTATATGCTTTTGTTCAAGTGATAACCCACAAATTAATCAAAACGTACATGGTAGATTCCGAAGTAAAATATTAATATTACCACTTATGTAGTAAATAAATTTTCAATAAATAAGGCACTAATATCATTCGATAATTATTATTTTCACCATGCTAGTAAACAAGACGTTCGACATCGTGTGTTCGGGCACAGAGACGATAATCCAATTGGTATCACTATCTTGAAACATCGACTTTGGTGGCTTGGATATGTTCTATGAATGTCGTCCCAGAGAATTTCATGTGGTGCATTATTTACGGATGCTGAGACCGGATGGAAAAGGTGGTGAGGCGGTCAGTGTATGACATGGTGTCGGGGTATGAAAGAAAGTTACAAAGAGCTGGCTTTTGTTGGTCCTTCACGACTCCCTGACTGGAGTCCGAGAGATGGCGCAACACAGTGGCTAGAGACGTTATCAGATATGGTTCAGAATAGAAGCCAGTGGCGATCCTGCTGTAACTTTCTCTTACTTTCTCCATAAAAGTGGTTGTAACTTCTTTAACTGAAAGAAATTATTTTGGTTGTACCTTACCGTTTCTCCCATTATTATTATTGTTATTTCACTACCATACACTAATCTGTGGTCGTCATTGTTCTCTCCCCCTCCTTTTTATACACACCTTACATCCTTTTTCTTTTCCCATTCTCATTGCTTTATGTGGTGCCCCCTTGTCCAAATATTTATGTGTTCAAATAAATAAATCTATAAAATTCATTTTTATAAATCTATGATATGACAATCAGGTTCTTTGGAGATTTTAGTCATTTTATAGTTAAATTCATGAATCAATTAAAGCTAGATCATTATGGAAATCTTAGAAGTACTAGATGACTGTTTCGTCCTAATGTGAAACTCTTCAACAGCGCACATCTACGATCCCGTCCTCGCAACATTCTAGGTTTTCAAAAAATTTTTTTCTTTTTTCATTTTCAATTTTGTTTTCATTTAGTTCTGTATTTAAATTTATTTAAATTTAAAATTTGTAGTTGCTAAGCGTATGCCAAAAACAAACAAACAAACGAATTTAATTTAATTGCATTGATTGAGATCATCAGTCAATTGAAGCTAGACCACCATAGATCACCTGAAAGCACTGAATGGCCGATTTGTCCTACTGTAGGATTCCTCAGCAATGAGCATCCAACTTAATTTATTTGTGAATAATAGACTATGAGTTGTAAAAACATAATGGAACTTAGATTCGTTTAGTAATATTGTTTACTTGAATCTTTTCATTGATGTTAAGGACTAGAATTGATCAGTCATTTATTGGCATATGTGAATACTGTGCGTATTGCTTCGATGGCGTTTGAAGTAAATAGTAGTGGGTTCAAGTCCCCAGAAGTGAACATCAACTATGAGATGCAGGTGCATCCAGCTGACGAGTTCCAATTAGAACAAAAACAGACATTCTGTATTCCATTGTTAACCATTATCCATCTTTGCTTATAATGAAATTTAACAATAATTTTGTTTCTCAACTGTGTAATTGCAAAAACATCTTTCCAGTTAGAATTGTTTAACTATTCATGTATTAACTAAGAGGAAAAATAATTTGACACCGATCGATTGTTTAATGATAGTTAATTCAATGTTTTTTCTATTACTTTATACTATTGGGAGTTAAAAAATGGAAATGAGTTTAGTCGATGCAAAATTGAGGCTCAATTAATTTGTTATATATCTGCTATCTTGAGGTCAGTCAATGTGCCCTATGAGATCTAAACCTATTTTAGATAATTTACTCTCATTATAGGTTAATTACTTCCAGAATATCATAGTTTCACTGTGTCTGTGACTACGAAACTGAATTAATTGAGTTTAAATCGATTGGTTAACATCGATTTATTGGATGTTGTTGATAATTCTTGCTAATGGATACTAACTAGAATAACATGTCGATTATCAGACAGTATGAAGACCATTGAAAACATGCTAGATATCATCTATGAGATAAACTGTAGCTGTTGGACAAAACGTCTGTCTCCTGCACTTCTATCTTTGTGAACATCAGTTAGCTTTTAAGTGCCAAAACATAGCTTTGATTATAATAAGAGATGTAGAAAATTATGAACATAAATTCAACCTGCAAAATATTAAAATATTAGGCAGAGGAAGTATAAGTCAAACTAGAAAATTCCCAGAACATTGTCACTAGATAGACATATTTAGTCCTATTTGAGACACTTCAATTGGATGTATCTGTATCTTAGTGTTGAGAATTTCATTAGAAATCGAACATATTGCTTTTGCCTTCAAGTACCAAAGCGTTATCGACTGAGCTTTCGAGCCCTGATAGCTAATAATATATTCATTAGGTACGATATCATTAATAATAATGGTTTGAATCATTAAGATACAGATTCAGATTTGAGTAGTAAGGACAGAAGGCCTACGGCCTATGTTATTCCTTTTCTAGTATGCTTCTGTGAGTGTCCAGTCTTCTCATGAATGAGTCAATTGAAGGTGCGAACAACACTGCTTCGGGCGGCAGGTTAAGTAATAGTGGACAGTTAGGATACAGTTGGATGATCTAAACTCCAAAGATGATCTGACTCTTCTATCGTATATCCAATAATAAATGTACAAGACGACCAGTATAGCAGCAGCCTCACTAGCAGCAGTAGGTCTCAATCTACACAAATGAAAAACAAAGATTATCCGATACAACATAACATGCACCAATCAAATCACACTTGATGGAGAAGATTTGGAAGATGTAAAAACCTTCACATATCTGGGTAGCATAATTGATAAACACGGTGGATCTGATGCTGATGTGAAGGCGCTAATCGGCAAAATAAGAGGAACATATTTACACTTGAAGAACATTTGGAACTCAACACAACTATCCACAATCCAACACCAAAGTCACAATTTTCAATACAAATGTCAATACACTTCTACTGTATGCGACGGAAACTTGGAGAAGTACCACAACCATCATCCAGAACATACAAGTGTTTATTAACAGTTGTTTATGCAAAATACTTCAGATCCGTTTACCAGACACTATCAAAAACAACCTACTATAGGAGAAAACAAACCAGATTCTAGTGGAGGAAGAAATCAGGAAGAAGTGATGGAAGTGAATAGGACACACATTGAGGAGAGCACCAAACTGCATCACAAGGTAAGCCCTCACATGGAATCGTCAAGGCCAAATGAGGAGACGAGGAAGACCAGAGAACACATTTCTTTGAGAAATGAAGACAGATATGAGAAGAATGAACAAGAATTGAGTAGAAGTGGAAAGGAATATCGAGGACAGAGTGTGTTGTAGAATGCTGGTTGACAGTCTATGCTCCTCTACGAGGAGTAACAGGCGTAAGGAAGATCACATTAAATTAGTGTTATCTTGTTACTATGGTACTTATCTACAATTTTCTATTCGATAAAAAGTTTTTTACTAAATTTTTCTATAGCACATATATACAACTTTAGGAAATGGGAAACTACTCATATTATTCCGCTTTAGTTAGTGTATTTTACTGATTCAAATTGAGAAAAAGAGGAGAAAAAGGAAAAATTTCTTTTGTGTGTGTGTGTGTGTGTTAAAAAGAACAACAAACAAAACACCGAATAAAGTTTCATCTTCTATATTCGTGACAAAATGAAGTGAATAGATTAGAAATGAAAAAAAATATTTATATCAGACTAGACAATCATGGATAGTAGTTGTTGTTGAGGGAAACATCTGTTAGTCATTTTGTATCATTATACATCAGTTAACTTAGAGATTATTGTTCTGAGTAAATTTTCTACTGGATAGTATAGTTACACATACTAAAAAAGATATTCTGGTTACTTACTTACTTACTTACTTACGCTTCTTACTCCCAATGGAGCATAGAATTCTCCAACCTACTCTGTCCTGGGCCTTCCTTTCCAGTTCTGTCCAATTTTTGTTCATTTTTCTGGTAGGTAAAGTTTAAATCAATTTTATGATTGATTGATTACTTCATGATAAGCAAAAATAGTTGGTGGTTAAAAATGGAATACAAAATGTCTATTTTGTCTTATTTAGGACTTGTCAGCTGGATCTACCTACATTTCAGAGTTGATGTTCACTTCGGGACTCGAACCCAGTATCGTTTGTTCTGAATGAAATCACGTTATCCACTTAGCTTCTGAGTTCAGACAGCCACTAGCTTGAGCTATGAGGTGAGGTTTAATTCATTTTTACCGGTTCCTTGAATTATCCCATCGATGTTTAGGACTCGAATTGATTACTCTCTGGGATCCAGATACATCCAGCTAGTGAGTCCTAAATAAGACGAAACGATCATTCTGAATTGCAATGCTAGCCACTATCCACCTCTGCTTATAATCCTTGTGACTTAAGACAATATCCAAAAAAATTCATACAGGATGCACATTTTCCCAAATGAGGCTGATCAATTTCAGTCCTAAACATCAATGGGAAGATTCGAACAACCAATACAAATAGATTACTACATTTGATATGATTTATATGGTTCATACCAGCTATTTAGCAGTCCATTTTAATAAACTGGGTTAACATCTTCATGGCAATGTTTTCATTGATTTTTCGGATGATATCATCAAGACATATTCTCATAAGAAATGAGATTTTTTTTAATTATTTAAATGAAACCATCTCAGTCTATTTTACTCTAGTTATACAGTCACTTGACTTTTCACATTTTGTTCTATTCAATTACCTGTAAACTATTTTGTTCGATTGATCTCTAATTGTTTGACGCTTTTATGTCAGTAGAAGGGTTGTGGAAATTATGAATTTTTTGATTGAGATTATGAATCGATTGATGTTACACCACCATCGAAAACCTGGAAGCACTGGACAGAAGTTTCGTCTCGTTGTCGGAATCCATAACAGTGTGCGTCCATAATCCCCGCTTGCGGAATTCGAACCCAAGGCCTTCCCACTCACGCGCGAACGCTTAACCTCTAGTCCAATGAGTTGGTCGGCCTCCAACGGTATTAGTGTCTGACCTCGACTAATCTGCGAAATTGCGAGACTATCTTCCATTGTACTGAGGTAGATACCTGTATCTACCCGATAGGGATTATCTCCACTGGTCACCGCTTCTCACTAGAACTTCCAGAATTGTATAGACTGATAAATTTGATCAGTACATAAATGTTTAGGGAAAATGATTGTTCATAACGATGTAATCAAAATGAATGAGTATCACACATTTTGCAATCAGGGGAATTACTTACGTCTTCTTCAAGTATCTACTGATATATTTCCTAGAATAATGACAAAAGGTTCACAACTAAATTATCATGTTGAGAAAACATAGTAAAAGCAAATACTGATTGGATTTGATAGAATAATAATGACAATTTGAGAAATATTTTCAGTTATTGAGTAAATTACAAGTCTAATGGGTTAGAGATGTTTTGGATTAATAACAGATTAAATGTAAACAACACAACAGTATGGAGTTTTTTGGATTGGTTGAAGTTAGACACTATCACCGTTGGATGCCAACTTAGTAGTCTACAGGTTAAGTATTTGCTTGCAAGACCTAATGTCCTGGTTCCGAATCCCGAATGTAGGCCCGTGGATACCCGCTGCTGAGGAGTCCCATATTAGGACGAATTAACCGTCCAGTAATCTAAAGTTTTTAATGGTGATCTGACCACCATTAAAAGATGTTAAAATATTTAAACAAAAAAACTCTCTTCAAGAAAAAAAATTACTTCTATTGCTCCTCGTGAAGGAGCATAGGCCAACCACCAGCATTCTCCATCCAACCCTGTCCTGGGCAATACTTTCGAGCTCCTTCCAGTTGTTATTCATTCTTTTCATATCTGCCTCTATTTCTCGACGTAATGTGTTCTTTGGCCTTCCGCTTTTCTGTTTCCCTTCGCGATTCCAAGTTAGGGTTTGCCTCGTAATGCAGTTTGATGATTTGCGTAATGTATGTCTTATCCATTTTCAGTGTCTTTTCTTAATTTCCTCTTCAGCTAGAAGCTGGTTTGTCTTCTCCCAGAGAAGGCTGTTGCTGATGGTATCCGGTCAATGGATGTTGAGTATCTTGCTCAGAAAACTATTTATAAATACCTGTACATGTTTGATGATGGTAATTGTCGTAGTTCTTCAAGTTTCAGCTCCGTAAAGTAGAACTGTCTTGACGTTCGTATTGAAGATTCTGACTTCGATATTGGTTGAAAGTTGTTTTGAGTTCCATATATTCTTCAGTTGTAGGAATACAGCCCTTGCTTTGCCAATCCTCGCCTTCACGTCTGCATCTGAACTTCCTGGTTCATCGATGATGCTTCCCAGGTATGAAAAAACAAAACTACAACCATGTTATTAACCTGGATAATAACGATTCAATAAGGAATAATTCACGTGTTTATTCATTATTATATTATTATATAGAAGAAAGAAAAATACTCAAATGAACACAATGTCTTTAGTTGATAGGATACCAAGAGAGAAAAAGAAAAAAAAAGGAGAACGAAAAATCATTATTCTTTCCCTATTTCATAATGACTGTAATGATCATAGATGAATTAAGAAAAAAGAAAAACGATAGTCAATCACATGATATTCATTCATCTATTTGTCTGAATAGATTTTTCTCATTGAATCTATTTGTTAAGGAGATACGTTTTTCAATGGGAATAATTCACTTCGACATTTGTTCAGTTTCTTATTAAGATCAATAGACAATACAGCAAATGAGACTTATTAAGTTAAAAAAAATTTCCTCCAGGTTTTCAATAATAGTCTAACATCAATTGGTTCATAATGTCAATCAAACCTTTAGTTATCAGTATAGGGGTTGTGGATATTATTAAGTGAATAGTTTCGTGAGGGAATTCTTGAAGTTCTAGTGAGAAGCCGTGATCAGTGGAGATAATCCTTGTAGGGTAGAGATAGGTATCTACCTCAGTACAATGGAAGATAGTCGCGCAATTTCACAGATTGGTTGAGGTCAGACATTAACACCGTTGGATGCCGGATGGCTCAGTGGACTAGAAGTTAAGCGTTCGCGTGTGAGACGGAAGGCCTTGGGTTCGAATCTTGCGAGAAGTCCGACATTGAGACGAAACTTCCGTTCAGTGCTTCCAGGTTTTCGATGGTGGTCTAGTATCAATCAGTTAATGATCTCAATCAAAAACTTCATAATCTCCACAACCACTATACTGAAAGTTGTAAATCATTCATTTGGTGTTGTTTTTACTTGTATCTTCTCATGATTGTTTTAGGACTGCAATTAATCAGTTTTTTGTTGGCATATGTAAATCTGGTGTGGATTGCCTAGATATAGGCTTACGTTACAAGCTTTCTAAGCAAAGATGGATAGTGGCTAGCAGTGGGATCTAGTTCTATTTTGGACTCGTCAGCTAGATGTACCTACATCTCAGAGTTGATTTTTACTCTGTGACTCGAACTCACCACCGTCCGCTTCAAACGCTATCCACTTAGCTACTGAATCCTGATAACCACTTGCTTGTACAATGAAGTGAAGTTTAAATTCATTTGATGTTGTATTACTTATATCTTCCCATTGTTATTAGGACTGCAATTAATCAGTCTTATGTTGGCATATGTACATCCTGTACGGATTGCCTCGATATAACCTTAAGTTACAAGCTTTTTAAGCAAAGATGGAGTCTCGGATTAAAAATCAACTCTGGAATGCAGTTACATCCAGCTGATGAATCCCAAATAGGATGAAATGCGCGTTAAACTGAATTTCACTGCTAACCACTATCCATCTTTGCTTAAAAAGTTATAAATCATGTTAAATCATTTTTCCTAATAACTAGAGTTTTTGTGATGATTAACTATACTACTTAAATGTTTACAATTAAGAATGAATAAGATTTTATCATGGAACTCAAAAGTTGAATATTATTTATCTGAACCTCTGGAAAGATACAGTCAGTGATGTAATTCACAGTAGATTAATTAGGTGGTTTTCTTAGAAGGGCCACACTCGGAGCCTTCGACTCAAAGGTCTGATCCACAAGGCAGTGAAGCAACGTCAGGAGATAAAGTCCCATGATAGCCGGTGACCAATCATTGGTTTATACACCATTTGTTCTCTCAGGACCCTGGAGCCTATGTACACCATCGGTTTCGAATCAGAGTTTTCCAATTCCTCCACGTGAATCCTCCGTATCTACCCATCCGGTTAAAGTGCCGGACATTCGCTTTTCGTCCTGTCAATTTCGTAACCAACACCTCCGCCTTGAGAGAGCAGTGAGTTGAGCTTCCCTGACAGTGGCTGTACAAACGTGGTTATGTGAGAGTATTTTGAGAGGTAGAGCTGACTCTCGTCACCCCCTCAACCGTACCAGGGTATTTGGGGGGATGCTGAAGAATATATTGAAAAACAATAAAATAGATCATTGAAATTAGATAAGTCTTATCAGTTCTTTGTTTATATGAGCTACAGTCACTAAATATACAAGAACAGGATATAGACTTTTCTGCCTTAAGATTAATGTGCGTTTACAAATTTGGGGTTAGATCAATTTTATTTGAATCAGATATTCGTCAATGCATTTTTTAGATTTCCATTAACATAAAATGATAGATCAATATCTATTGACCGTTCGTTATGTTGGATCCACAAAGGACTCTGTTACTTACTTACTTACGCCTGTTACTCCCAATGGATCATAGGCCGCCGACCAGAATTCTCCAACACATTCTGTCCTGAGCCTTCTTTTCTAGTTCCATCCAATTCTTGTTCTCCCCCACAGCACGTTGTTGCTAATAGTGTCCGGCCAATGGATCTGAAGTATTTTGCGTAGACAACTGTTAATAAACACCTGTATGTTCTGGATGATGGTTGTGATAGCTCTCCATGTTTCTGTCGCATACAGTAAAACTGTCTTTACATTTGTATTGAAAATTGTGACTTTGGTGTTGGATTGTGGATAGTTGTGTTGAGTTCCAAATGTTGTTCAGTTTTTATACCTACCTAATATTTTTTAGTGTTGATCGAGTTTGATCTACCAAGCTGTATTCTGACCACTGATCTAAGTAATTTGACGTTGCAGGCATTATGTTTCAATATTGATCGGTTGGTGATAATCGACTTAAGCATCCTGCTATTTGATTATAGTTCACAATTGTAGTATCCATCCATTTGAAAGCATTCCTTTAATAAATTAGTCACTGTAACTTATAATCACATTTTGTATTGACTGATATGACTAGTTGTGAATCTACACATAAACATAATATTTTATCAATGACAGAATTCCTGTATGAATAATTTTTTGTGGTTAGCTTTTGTTTTAGCGAGTTAGTTTTCTATGGGATGAGGTCGCTAACCCCATGCCCAACCCTCCTCCTTTATCCGGGCGGAGTTTGGTTTGGATAATGCTGGTCGGCTGCCTATGCTCCATTAGGAGTAACAGGCGTAAGTAAATAAGTAAGTAAGAATTCTTGTATATTATATTCCGATCAAGATATTGAAAACACAATTTGGGCGAAGAAATATTTCTCATTTTACGTTCGCGCTCGAGATTGATAGATCCTGGGTTAGAATCTCACGAGGCAGGATCGTGAATGCTCACTTCTAAGTAGTTTGACAGTAGGACGAAACGGCAGTCCAGTGCTTTGAAGTTTTCCGTGATGGTCTAGATTCAATTGACTCATGATCTCAACTATTAGAATTACTAATAATATCCACACAAAAAACTTTTCTCTGATTAGAAAATCAATTACCTACCTTTTTTCCCCAGTTAGACAATCAATCTAAAAGGAAAAGTGAATTTTTCGATTTCATAAATTATTCACTCATTGTGTATTCTGAAAGCACATCAATCCATTCACAACCTAAGCAACATTGAATCATATCTGAATATGAATTAAGAGTAAGAAAAAACAAAAAACAAAATAGAATGATAATAGGACAGTAAGAATTGACAAATATATCACATTTTGGCATAAGTCAACTATTCTATTATGAGAAAATATAGAATTTACAAAAAAGATGAATTTGTTTCCAGGTTGTCTGAATTCATATTTGCATAGAGATAGAATCAATATGAATACCAAGAGGGGAAAACTGTCGATCTTCATTGAAGTCAAAATGTGAAATATAGTTAACAAGAAGAAGATGATATAGAAGAATGATATGTATGGAATTGTACTTTAGTGAGGTTATACATTTAGATTTCAATTGGATCAGACGATGTTGTCGGTAGGATCATCAGTTTTATAGTCCAAAATTTGTTTTTAATTGGATTGTATGTTGATTGTCATCGTAATACACCTGTCGGCTATCCTCATATACAATCATCGACTTAAATCGCATTAGTGTATAACAGAATTAAATAAGCCAAATACACGGAAGGATTTCAAATACATATATTTTGCACAATCATTTATCTGGACAGACAATCAGAGGAACGAAGCGAAGAGAAGAGAGCGAAGAAAAATGATGCGCGGTGGAGAAGGTATGTGAGTCAACTCCATTTAATCAAGCGTTAATCGATATTTATAGCCGAACAAAAATAAGCTACAGACATGCGATGAGTAGTATAAGATGTATGCACACATGCTCATATAGGAACAGTCAAAGTTGATAAGTGAATAATTACCAAGGTGAAAACGCGACTCAAGAGGAATGGATAAATTGGCTTATCCAGAAGCTAGTCCTACAGGAGGTTAGTCACGGCTCGGATAGCTCAGTGGTAACGTCTCTGACTATGAAGCTGGGTGACACGAGATATTTATCCATAATCATATGACTTATAGTTAGTGACTTTATAGACAATTAAAAATCTCCAGAGTAATTTAGAAAAACTGAACTGGATTTTGGTGAACAAATTGAAATTTCACAGGCTACCGACCCACAATAACCCATGAGATTTCCATGGTACGTCAAGTCAGAGTTATCAAATATTTAGGTCTCTATGATCAGATTAAGTACTGTTGAAGACTAATCTTGAAGCAGGTTTTTACATTTTGATGGTAATAAAGTAGCAAACACTCTAGAATTCCGCTTAAGGTGTTCAAAATGCTCTGGATTTTTTATCGTTCTTGCCAAACAGTTTTCCAAATTGAAGCATCACTGAATGAATAATGACTCTCTAGCACTTTCTATTTGATTAAAATCATTCATTGTCTCAATTCAAATACGTAGAAAAGTAATGGGTCAGTTAGTCAGCTACAACGTCGGACCAGGCACATATGTGCATCAGTCCAAGGTGCCACATATCATTAGCACAACAAGATGAACAACGAATTCATAGAAGTATTTACTTCAATGGTAGTAATATATAAAATAAAGATTGTGTATAATGATATAGTACAAAGAGAAAGAATAATTTCATAGAAAGAAAGATATGAAGCGATTTTAATCTCATAGTTTAAGGGAAAACAGAGAGTGTATACACATACACTATTGTGATCGATTCTGAACCATGTCACACACAATCGATTTTGATGGAATTTTATTCTGTGAGCTCAGAGAACAAAACTCCATCAAAAAGACGTTTCTACTACCGATCTATTTTATTTTATGTTGAAAACCAGTTTTTTCATTTAACAGAAAATTCATGAGACTAGCCAAGTCAATTTTATTCTGATAAAACATTACTTACTTACTTGCTTACGCCTGTTAATCCCAATGGAGCATAGGCTACCGACCAGCAATCTACAACACATTCTGTTCTCGACATTCCTTTCTACTTCTACTCAATTCTTATTCATTCTTCTCATATCTGTCTCCATTTCTCAAACTAATGTGTTCTTTGGTCTTCCTCGTCTCTTCATTTGGCCTTGACGATTCCATGTGAGGGCTTACTTTGTGATGCAGTTCGGTGCTCTCCTCAATGTGTGTCCTATCCACTTCCATCACTTCTTCCTGATTTCTTCCTCCACTAGAATCTGGTATTTTCTCTCTCATAGTAGGTTGTTTCTGATAGTGTCTGACCAACGGATCCGAAATATTTTGCATAGACAGCTGTTAATAAACACTTGAATATTCTGGATGATGGTTGCGGTAATTCTCCAAGTTTCCGTCGCATACAGTAGAAGTGTATTGACATTTGTATTGAAAATTGTGACTTTGGTGTTGGATTGTGGATAGTTGTGTTGAGTTCCAGATGTTCTTCAAGTGTAAATATGTTCCTCTTACTTTGCTGATCTGCGCCTTTACAAGTGCATCAGATCCACCATGTTTATCAATGATGCTACCCAGATATGTGAAGGTTTTTACATCTTCCAAATCTCTTTCATCAAGTGTGATTTGATTGGTGCATGCTGTGTTGTATCGGAGAATCTTCATTTTTCATTTGTGTAGATTGAGACCTACTGCTGCTAGTGAGGCTGCTGCTATATTGGTCGTCTTGTTGTACATTTATTATTGGATATACGATAGAAGAGTCAGATCATCTCTGAAGTCTAGATCATCCAACTGTATCCTAACTGTCCATTATTACTTATGTTTAATCAGCATAATTGTTCATGTAGAACTATGTTCCTTTAACTATCATCAGTAAATATGTACAATGTGTAACAACAAAGAGTTTTGAGATGAAAAGATTGATATTATGCTGATAGTTCCTTTTCTTTCTTTCTTTCTTTTTTAGAAATTACTTTTATAATAACAATGAAACAGTTCGTATACCTCTCTTTATTATTGAAATGGTTTGAATCATTAATAGGTTCATTTAGATAATAAAGTTAACAATAATAAGTCAATTTGAATAGTTAAGATAAACAAATTGACCTTGTTGATAAGATTTCATTGACCGAAATAATTCAATTTACTTTGATTCCAACATTAGAATCCTTATTTATAAACGAACTGATTTCTTAGAGCTATGCAATTATAAATGAATGATTAATCAATTCGTCGATGAAACACATAAATATGGATAATTTGTTCTTGGAGATTTCAACATTCTTCTGAATGAAATCATCATCAGCACAAACTTCAAGGTTGAACTGGTGAAGTTTGTGCTGATAATGTCGTTCAGAAAAACGATAAAAACTCCACGACTAAACTATCCAACTCAGAGAACAAAACTCCATCAAAATCATCCACCTGAGCTACAAATCTTCTCCACCATCTCAAAATCATATGAGCGTAATACGCTTCACGTTGTTCAAAAATGGGAGAATTTCGCCAAAAGGCAGGCTTCCACTCGAGAACAACTATATTTTCTCAATGAGCGTCTTCGCCAGCATGTTCTACCAAAAAGTGTAAGATATAGACCTGCAATCAACTGCCCATTAGGATGGAGAATTGCCGAGCAAAGTGGAAGAAAAGTGGTACACCTAATGATAACGGATGCACACTACAGGATCTGCAAATACCAACACGTCATGGAAGACCAAAAGATAAAGCTACAAAGGATGCTCACATCAGAACATTTGGAAATCGTGACAACAGCCATCGAGATATCATGCAAACGACATAGAGAACAAAGAAGAAACACCTTAAAGAAAAAACTAATCAAGATCTAAAAAACAGGAAAATCATGCATAAATATAGGAACAAAAATCAAACCAATGGGAGACACAACCAAAACAAAGAAGTAAACAATGATAAATTTAAGGTCAACAAGAACCAATCAACATCGAGGTGCACAGAACAAGCTGTGAAACACATATGGAGAAATTCGAACACTTCACTTCTATCTGAAGTTTGTGCTGATGATGTCGTTCAGAAGAACGATGAAAGCTCCACGACCGAACCATCCAGCTCAGAGAGCAAAACACCACCAAAATCATCCACCTGAGCTACAAATCTTCTCCACCATCTCAAAGTGCAGAGTCTTCTGACCACTCTAAGCAACAATGCAAGCATGTTCGGGATGCGATTCTCTCCCTCGAAATGCAAAATGTTGCTTCAGGATTGGGTTACATCGACACCCGAACTAGTGATAGGGAGTGAAGTAGTTGAGTGTGTCGACCGCTTCACTTATCTTGGAAGTCTCATCAGCCCTTGTGGTTTAGTGTGTGACGAAATCTCAGCACGGATACAGAAGGCTCGACTAGCTTTTGCCAACTTGCGTCATTTTTGGCGTAGGCGAGATATCCGTCTATCAAGCAAAGGTTGTGTTTACTGCGCAGCAGTTCATTCCGTCCTACTTTATGGCAGTGAAACATGGCCGGTAAGAGTAGAGGATATTCGTAGGTTACTAGTATTCGATCATAGGTGTCTTCGAAACATTGCTCGTATATCATGGGACCATCGAGTATGTAACACAGTTGTTAGGAAACGGGTACTAGGTAAGGATGGCAAAAACCAATTGATGAAGTAGTGAAACTTCATCAGTTGAGATGGCTGGGACACGTGTTACGTATGCCCAACGACCGGCTGCCTCGACGTGCGATGTTCAGTGGTATAGGAGTAGGTTGGAAGAAAGCTAGGGGCGGCCAGACCAAAACATGGCACAAGTCCATGAAGTCACAAGTGGACTGAGCCATGTTGGTAGGTGTAGACTACGTGGTTGGCGACCGCCAGATGATAGCAACCGATGGTTAGAGACCCTGAATAACATGACTCAAAATCGTTTGCAATGGCGCAGATGCATTCACTCTTTGTGTTCTCCCAAATTCTAATCTTCTGAATTATTCATGTCCCTTTTTTCCTCTTTCCAAATTTATTTCACTGGATTATACTCTTTAAATAACATCTCCAAACCCTAATCTTCCCGATTACTGCTTATACTCTTATTACCTCTACCACTACGCGATTTGAATCGACAACTGCATCTCTGTGCTAAGGTGGTGTGGCAACTCGAACTGATGTACGTACGTACGAAGTTCTACGTTGTTACTGACTGACTGACTGAGCAATAGCAGTACATGCGACTTTCAATAATCACCAAATCGATATTAAAAATATCAAAATAATAGGTGCGAAAAAGAGAACAATAACCAACTTCTTTTACTAGACATACTGATTAGTAGGAGAGATGATGCTTCCATCAAACGTTCTGTATATAGAAACACTACATGGACAGGATAATATCTTAATTTCCATAGTAATTGCTCAATTCATTACAAACGTAGATTAATAAATGGCTTATTCAATAGAATCGATCGTATTTATACTAGCGATACTATTGAAGTCGAAATGAAACTCTTAACTGAAACATTAATGAATAATGATTATTCATTGAAGTTTATAAACTGTTAGAAGGGTCACAATACGATTGGACTTATCACGCTTCTGGCACCTAAAAAGCGAATTTACATTATGTTACCATTTAGAGGTGACTCAAATAGTCTCATGTTGAAACGGAGAGTTAAATTAGCCATCAACAAGAAATTTTATGCAGCCCAACTTGTTATTGTTGAAAAGACAAAGTTTATGCTTCACCAAAAACTCAAACAGCACATAAGCGAATATATCGTATCCCATTGTGTCTATCAACAAGTACATAGGGAGGAGCAATCGTGATCTGTAAGTAAAGGGGGACGAAACATATACCCAAATAACTGCAGAAACAAATGAATTCCAATGGTCAAATAAGATCACAGGATAGACAGACATCTTCCTCCATTGAGAGACATTTATTTGAAACTGATTATAAGATCGATATCAAGTCAGCATTTGTAGTCTTGTGCAAAAGCCTTCAAGGGCGTATACTAAGGTTTATTACGGCCTTGGCTATACGGAAACTAAAGCCCTCTTTATGTGTTCAAAAACAATTTGTTCTTACCCTTACCCTCCCCTGGTGATACTGATTTATTATCCAGAGCTGTTATCACATTGTTTTTGTGTACTTTATTTTTACTAGAAAAGGGGTTTTGTGAAGATTGTAATAATTCAATAGTTGAATTCACGAGTCGATTAACGCTAGACCACCATGGAAAACCTAGAAGCACTGGACAACCGTTTCGCTATGGTGAGACTCCTTTTCTTTGCTATGGTTTAGCTTTAATCTGTCTAGTTGATCTTTTAGTTTTCACTTAAAAATGTCTTACTAAGCACATTATGTGTGATCAGATTGTTCGCAATGTATTACACGAATATATATTACATAATTCTGATAATCTTCGTCTTCTCATTGCATTATCGAATTTCAGAAATAATTCTCCAACTATAAAGAGAGGCGAGTAGCCGAAACGGTCCACATAATGCTAAATCCCTCTGCTCTCAACGGGAAAGAAGGCATGATTATTCATTCAACTTGGACTATTTATCCAAACAACCACATTTGACCTTATTTGTTTCCCTCACAATCTATACACACACACACACACACACTCAATTTCAACCCAACTGCTACATATAAGGAAGCATAAATTTTTATATCCACCTTTTGATTCACAAATTAATACAGTGACGGGTCATACAAACTCACCTTGTCCAAGAATAACTTGACATTGACATATCTAGACCTATTATGATTTTTTTGTACTAAAAATATTCTGCATTGTTTCCACTGTACTACTTAGACTTGCGTTAATAATTGAATTCATAAGTGAATTGGAGTCAGACCACTATGGAAAACCTGGAAGCACTGGACAGCCGTTTCATCCTATTGTGGGACCCCTCAGCAGTGCGCATCCATGACCCCGTCTCACGAGATTCGAACCCAGGACCTGTCAACCTGGCGCAAGACTGATAGGTCCCAGGTTCGAATCTTGTGAGCGGGGCGATGGATACGCACTGCTGAGGAGTCCCACAACAGGACGAAACGGTTATCCAGTTCTTCCAGGTTTTCCATGATGGTCTAGCTTCAATTGACTCATGATCTCATCTGTTGAAATTTCTACCATCTCCACAAAACCTCTTCTGATAAAAATAGTGTTCCATTAGATTATTGATTTTTTTTTTCATTAAATAATCAACTGTTGTAATCGATTGTCAAAAGTAGCGGTATCCAAAAATAAACAAAAACAAACAAACTGGTAATTGAATACGCATTGATATTCATTAGAAACAAGATACTTGTCAACTATTTTACATTTTTATTATTTATAATATAAGATCATTTTATTTATATTACGCATTTGATTGTCGGAATGAAAAGAAATTCTTTCACCTATTATGAAGTGTAAATGAAGTGAAGCATTATGCTTACTTACTTACTTACTTACTTAGTTACTTACTTACTTACTTACTTACTTACTTACTTACTCACTTAGTTACTTACTTACTTACTTACTTACTTACTTAGTTAGTTAGTTACTTACTTACCTACGCCTATTACTCCCAACGGAGCATTATAATCATAAATATAAAAGATAAAAGGGTTTGCTTTTTAAGTGAATATCTATTTAAGAAAGTAAATTTCGAATGCTTTTACTTATCTATTACTTTACGACATACTAATAGCCGTATATTTATAAATTGATTATTATATACAGTCAAATTAGTATAATTGATGTACAGGCAAAAAAGAAATAGAATAGAGTTTACTCACGGAATGAAATGATGAAATTCACTTGAGATTATTGTTTACTTTAATCTACCGATTGTTGTTTAGGATTACAATTGATCAATCTCTTATTTAGCATATGTGCATTCTGTGTGTACTGCCTTGATACTGTCTTAATTTTACAAAGATTATAAACAAAGATTGAGAGTGGTTAGTAATGGAATCAAGTTTGACGCTGTTGAGGATGTCAGATCCTCAGAACTCACTTGGAAAAGCTTGTAATTTTGTAATTTTGTAAAGAAAATTTGACTTTTATGTTTTCGCGCCAAGAGACGCTTAGTTGACCTACACTTTACATTTCCCACTCAGAAATCCTTGACTGTCATTGGTTGACGAATTTTTTTAGTACGTTATTTTGTGGCTCTTCTAAGGGCATTTCTATCATTGTATAAATAAGCTTGATTTGTATGCTTAGTGATCTCGTATTTTCTGGTTGCTTGTAGAATACATTCTCTACGCCTCATCAAGTTTTCTTGATCTAGTTAGAAGGGCCAAAGACAACGGATTAGAGTAGTCTATCGTGTCACTGTATCTTGATATTCGTTCCGTTACCGAGTTAGGTGAACTCGTAATTTCATTCAAGTATATCAGACGCGTGTTTCGTCCTATGTCGAACTCGTCATCTGAATGTACCTGCATCTCGTAGTTGATGTTCACTCTGGGACTAAACATCAATAGGAAGATTCAAGTTAACAATACCAAAGGAATTTAAACTTCACTCTATTGCACAAGCAAGTGGCTATCAGGACTCAGTATCTAAGTGGATAACGAACAGTAATGGGTTCAAGCCCCAGAGTGAACATCAACTCTAAAATGTAGGTTTATCCAGCTAACGAGTTCCAAATAGGACGAAACGTGCATCAAACTAGATTTCACTGCTAGCCACTATCCATCTTTGCTTACAATAAAGTGACGATTTCAAAATCATTCACTTTATCATGTTTTCATATATAGATTAGTAATAAATTTTAATAAACTATAAATTACACAAAAAAAAAATGAAAATCTTCAAAATGTTTTCTTTTTACTGACACTTGAATGTAACCATTTCCAAAAAGAAACTGTACACTTCTATCTTGAAAATCTACTATTAAATCAATATTTGTTTATGCAACGATTTTTCTTCCTTTTTCATTATAACTAATCATTCACCTTACACTTCATATTGTATTTTAGAAACACTTCAGCTATTAGATGGTGATTGGAGGTAGTCGACAGGAAACCCCGGACCCGGGTTCCGTGCTATTTGGCACTCTTCAGAAAGTTGTACCTGTAACCTTGAGGTAACTGGTGCTCTCTGACGGATTCGATCCCGTGTCACCCAGTTTCACAGTTAGGAACGTTACTACTGAGCTATCTAAGCCTCAAACAACCTTCTATAGGACTGAGATGTAATCACAATTGATTGATCACTGGGTGGTGATCAATATCATGTGTGTCAAGTCCTTATTAGTGCCAACCAAATCCTATTGACCAAGTTGCTATAACCTAGGTGACTCAACACTGCGTGCATTATGTTGAGATTAGATGGTGGTTGGATGTAGTCGACAGTCGACTGGTGGCCACATGGCATCATGGTCGATAGCATTCGATCGGCATTAATAAGGACTTCACACACATAACATTGATCACCACCTAGTGATCAATCAATTGTGACGTTTCAGCTATATAGGATTGTTCGTAAATTCACAACTTTACAGTACAACTCTACTATTGTCCATTGCTTTTATTATCATCAAATATTAAGTATATACTATAAGCATAGTAAATTCCAACACAACTCTTGACTGATATTTCTCCCCCCCCTTTTACTCCCTCCCTCCTTCTCTCTCTCTCTAGTTATCAGCTTATCATCTTTACCAAACAAACTATCATATAGAAACAAACAAGCATTATTTTAGTTCTCGTATATTTATCCTCTTCTCTTTCTTTTTTTTCTGTTTTTTCTCTTATCAAAATTATCATTATTGTTTAAGGGTATGACAGTACTTAGTTTTTGCTCGGTAACAATAACAAGTCATTCAATATATACCATGTACATTATGTATTATTAGTAAATTTGTTCAAATTTAACAATTTCACTTGTCATCAGTATTGTATTCTCCTATGTGTGTGTGTGTGTGTGTGTGTGATTTTAAAAGTTGAATAATAAGTGTTGTGTTATCTCCAATAATCAATAACTAGTTTAGTTTTTTCTTTCAGCTATTGTGATAAAGAATAAATGAGCATTCATCTGAAGAGGAAATTAGGAGAAGATAATGGAGGTGATGGGGGGGGGGGAATATACATTACAGGAATCATCTAACTACATCATGAGGCAAGTCCTAACTTGGAATCTTGAAGGGAAATAGAAAGGAGGAAGATCGAAGAAAACACTGTGTCGAGAATTAGAAGAAGACATGAATCGGATAAATAGAAACTAAGAACAACTGGGAAGGGTTGCTCAGAACAGAGTTGGATGGAGGATGTTGCTGGGTGACCTATGCTCCTCCACGAGGAGTAACAGGTGTAAGTAAGTGTTTGTTTTAACATTTTAACGTTGAATATTTCATTTCTCAAAAGCTAGTTTCTTTCCTATTGCCTACATTAAATAGTTCATATAATGAAGTTAATATAGTGGTAAACATTTGTAAATGGAAATTCTGTCTAAGACTAATCACTAAGTTACATAAAGACTGTTGCTTAAGTATTTACTTACGCCTGTTACTCCCAATGGAGTATAGACCTCCGACCAGCATCCTCCAACCCACTCTGTCCTGGGACATAATATATTTTGGAGATTAATTGATTTCATGGTTTTATATACCTGAGCGTTTGCAATTAAATGATCTGCGAAAACATGGAAACACTGAACAGATATTTTATCCTACCAGAGATTCCTTAAGAGTACGCGTTCACGATCCAGCACGCAGGATGTCGAACCTAGGACCTCCGATCTCGCGAGCAAACACTTAACCAGTAGACCACTAGACCGGGATCCAACGGTGTTAATGTCTAACCTCCATCGATCCATGAATGGCTGCGCAACCAGTCATCAATTGTCTGATATATATACCTGTTTCGACCCGACATGGCCTGGACTTCACTGGTCACAGCTTTTCACTATAATCCCAGGAAATCATCTTGAAACCAGTCACTAGTGAATAATGGATGAATTTTTACGCAACCGTTCATGGATCGATAGAGGTTAGATATTAACACCGTTGGATCCCGCATCATTGGTGTACAGGTCAAGTATTCGCGCGCGAGATCGATAGATCTTGGGTTCGAAATTCTGTATATGGGATCATGGATGCGCACTGTCGAGGAGTCCCATACTAGGACGAGACGGTCGTCCAGTGCTTCCGTGTTTTCAGTGGTGGTTTAGCCTACACTGACTCATGAATTCAATTATTAAAGATCGATCTTAAGTATCATACAAAGCTTCACAATTGTGAATCGATCCCATTTTTCACTATTGTAAGTTATTTAATATATAAACAACTTATAAACGATGAATGGAATTCATAAATTTGAAAAGAACTTGATGGAAAACGAAAGAGAAAAACGCTTTATGTAGTAAATAATTTAAAATAAAAATATGATCAAATTGTAGATATATCTGCCAAGAGTAGAGATCAAACGACCGTAAAGTCTTAACAGATGATTGTTGTCACAATTGATTGATCACTGGGTGGTGATCAATCTCATGCTTGTCTAGTCCTTATTAGTGCAGATCGAATGCTATCGATCATGTTGCAATGTGGCCACCAGTCTAGGTGACTCGACACTGCGGGCACTCTGTATTGAGATTAGATGGTGGTTGAAGGTAGTCAACAGGAAACCCTGGACTCGGGTTTCGTGCTACTTGGCACTCTTCACGGCTCGGATAGCTCAGTGGTAACGTCTCTGACTGTGAAGCTGGGTGACACGGTATCGAATCCGCCAGGGAGCACCAGTTCCCTCAAGATTACAGGTACACCTTGCTGACGAGTGCCAAGTAGCACGAAACCCGGGTCCAGGGTTTCCTGTTGACTACCTCCAACCACCATCTAATCTCAAGATGATTGTTGTATTCGTTGACTAGGAATATGAACAATGTAATGTTTTGTAATTATGGTTCCTTCATGAATTGATATTGCCTCTTGAACTGAAGGGTCAGATAAGTTATTTTGAACATTTTTTTCAGATTAAGGGTTATAAGGAATCCACTTATTAATCAATATTTAGATTTAAAGTTACAATGATATTAATGTGAGCATTACTAGAAATCAAGGAGCACTAATTAGCTGCTTTGTATCTGTTAGGTAGTCGGAAAAATAGACCAATAATTATCATGTTAAGTCCAATGGTGTCCTTGGACCTTAAATGTACATTTCCCATTGGTCGATATTTATTTAACGTGTTATTTTCCTGTTGGCCAATATTGTACAATGTTATTTTCTACTTTGTGGTACGATGTGGTTTGTTTGCTTGGTATATAAATAGAGTATGTTTGAAATATAATGATTCATATCTCAGAGGTTGTGACTTGTCTTCTGGACTTAACTGGCTGGGCTGGACAGGGAAGCAGGACCAATCAGAACCCTAGGTCGTTCTACGTGTTTGCGCGTCTTTGGTCCGATCAATAATTCGCTACCCCTTAATCTGCAGCAAATATTTTTCAGTCATAACAGTATCTTATCTACTAGATGATGTGATAGTGACCACGTTGTCATATCTGCCGTTACTGATTACATAATAAAACGTTTGATAGATGAAATCCTACTAGATTTATCCGGATCCATATGCTGTATGTATGGGACCGGATCTATGATTATTCGTGTTTTCGTTAATTTTCCAGTTTACACCAGTTAGTGATGAAAGATAATTTCAAAATAGATAGTTTCTACATGCCCTCAACTTATAAATATTCTTATAGATAGTGAAGATATGTAGCTCAAAAGAATGATTTAGATGTTTCGTCCTCTGAGCTAAATGGTATGGTCTTGGAGCTTCCATCGTTCTTCTAAACAACATCATCAGTACAAATTTCAGGAAGAAGTGAAGGATTTAAACTTCTCTACATATAAATCGCAGCTTGGCCTGTCGATCTCGATCTTGATTGGCTATTATTGATCTTTAACCTTTCATTGTTTACTTCTTTATTTTGATTGTATTTCCCATTGATTTGATTCCTGGTTACATATTTGTCCATAATTCTTCTGATTGATTGGTATATTGGATCGATTTCAAAGTGCTTGTTGATTGGCGGTTGACTTGAGTGACAAGCTTCTAGAAATTCCCTGGTGTTTTTAGAATCCCCTCTATCCAAGATGTCAACATTTTCTCAGTCGAATATGTGTCAATAGTTGTCCACATACATTCATATAAGCGAGGATATATCATGGCTTTTGACCGCTAATTGATGTTTATATAGGCAGCGATTGAAAGAGCATCTATTTTGTTCGATATAGCGTTTTACACAGCCCCAACAATTTATTTTGTAGAGGGTGTTTGGTCTTTTTTCTTTTGTCATTTCATTCTTTCGTTTGCGTAGGACTGACTGAAGTGATTTTGTTGATTCATGTGCTACACGTATTCTAAACGGCTTCAATAATCTTGTAATTTCCGATATGGCTTTTATATATAGTAGGAAGAAAATACAAACAACTGGGTGGTCAACCTGTCAGTTTCACTTTCAAAGCAACCTCTAACATACATAGAAGATCACCTTCTCCTAAACGGAGCAATTCAATTGACGCCTCAAAGCTGGAATGTTGTGCCACACCAAAGTCATCACTCAACATGGCCGGAATAAACTCGACAGCTGAACTTAAATAATATGAAATTCATAGGATTAAACACTATGATACTAAAAAAGGAAAAGATTTTGATGCATTTTCATTACTCTACTTATTAGAAAGTGAAGGTTACTTTATCTGAGTTGTATTAAATCTTTTCCAACGTTACTTGTCATCAATGTTCATTTGATGATAAATTTTAATTGGATAGGTGATTGAAATAAGTTATAGGTATGAAAGCCTTCATTAATCATTCTGTAAACAAATTCGTTTCAATTTATGTTTCTCCTAACTTGAAAGGATATAATAGCATTGTATGGCGAGTGAAATATCACTGAGCCCTAGCCAAATCATCCAACAGTTGAGTCATTGAATATCGAACAGATCATCGGTCAAAGATAACCAACGTGCATCAGTTAATTGTATACCATGGACTGGACTATGCGGTGGTGGTAACGCTATATTCTCTGTACTCATTCTAAATAATATATTTGCATAATAACGTTCTTTGTGTTAAACCGTTTTCAAAGCATCCATTGTACTTTGATACATTGAAGAGACAGTCTACTTTTGATGCTTTGAAATTAGGTGGTTCGTCACATTATTCCAGTTTAACTCGAGTAGACCTCCAGTTATTCGACGTAGATCATCTACGTTGGTGATGTACAGCACTATATAAATAAAGGTAACCAATTTACAATATATATTTATCTGCCTGTTCCGTGTAACAACAAATGATAATGCAAGCATATTGAAGTGAAATAGACGAAGAAAGTAAGTTTTGTTAAAGAAGATATCATTTTACACTATGTAGTCAATTGAATATCATAACCAATTTATTCTCTAATACAACATTTCAATAGGATCTTTCTTTTAAGGAGAATGAATATCTAAAATGGATAATGGCTAGCAGTGGAATCCACGATGCGCGTTTCGTCCTAATTGAGACTCATCAGCCGAAAGTACCTGAATTTCAGAAATAATGTTATTATTATTATTATCATCAGCTTTATTCAATATTATATTTTTGGTACAATATAGAATTCTCAGCGTAAAGTATTTCAACAAGTTTCCGTTTATTTCTTCTTGGTCGGTCCTGGCGATAAATATTGAGTGATCGCCAGTTAGATGTTAGCAGTTCAGTAAATGAACATCTGAATAATGTACATTCTTTTCGTTGTATATTGCCAGCAACCACGTAGGCTCTTATTGAGTTCTTTGTAACTTTGACAACGTAAGGTTGCACACTTTTCAGAAACGCAGCAGAATAGCTCATGAGATTGATAAACATAATGATATATTAAAAGCAAACAAAAATAGATAACTTGTTGAAATATCTAGATGGCAGGAAAAGGTAGCCCAGATGCTCAAGTAGGCCGCCCTTGTTGTTCACTCTGAGACTCAAACCGAGTATGCTATGGTGATATCGACTTAGCTACTGAGTCTTGATAGACACTTGCTTGTTCAATGAGGTGAAGTTTGAATTCACTTAGTGTTGTTGTACTTGTTATTTAGGACTGCAATTGATCAGTCTCTTATTGGTATATGTACATCTGATGCGGATTGCCTATAGGTTGAAATCACAAGCTTTTTAAACAAAAATGGATAGTGGCTAGCACTGGAAATGTAATTTAACACGTATTTCGTCCTAAATCTAGGCAATCCGTACAAGATACACACATGCCAACTAAAGACTGATCCATTACAATTCTAAATAACAATGGGATGATACATGTAAAACAACACTAAATGAATTTAGAATAAATATCTATCCTTGTTGATAACATGAATATTGTCAGAATCATTTTAACATTTACAATGTATGTATATCTTCAACAATCTTTCATATTCATCAACATTATGTTCATTAATGTTCATAATAAATTACATATTACACAATAGACATTAATTATATCAATGAGATTTATGACAGTTAATTCACCTTCTTCTTCTTCTTTCTTCTTCTTCTTCTTCTATTTCATTTTGTATTTCTTAACTTAGATTTCAGGAATTGAACAATCTAGAAAAAAGAACCAAAACAAACAACGACAGCAACAACAACACAACAGAAAACAAAAAAAAAACCATTAACATAAACAACAACAACAGCAGCAGCAACAACACAACAGAAGTCTAACATCATCACGATGAGGATGCTGACGCACAAATCAAACATTCTTTGTGTCATGATTTGACCTAATTTATTTATTTATTTATTTAAAGATTCTCATCCAATAAGTAATAACAATTTACATCTACAATATAATACTTGTTTATGTAATGCATAGATGTGTATGCATATATAACTATGTATATATGTAAGAAAGGCCAAACAAACCCCAAAAAGAGAATGAACTATTATACATATATATATAAATATAGATAGATAGATAGATAGATAGATAGATAGATAGATAGATAGATAGATAGATGGATAGATAGATAGATAGATAGATAGATAGATAGATAGATAGATAGATAGATAGATAGATAGATAGATAGATAGATAGATAGATAGATAGATAGATAGATAGATAGATAGATAGATAGATAGATAGATAGATAGATAGATAGATAGATAGATAGATAGATAGATAGATAGATAGATAGATAGATAGATAGATAGATAGATAGATAGATAGATAGATAGATAGATAGATAGATAGATAGATAGATAGATAGATAGATAGATAGATAGATAGATAGATAGATAGATAGATAGATAGATAGATAGATAGATAGATAGATAGATAGATAGATAGATAGATAGATAGATAGATAGATAGATAGATAGATAGATAGATAGATAGATAGATAGATAGATAGATAGATAGATAGATAGATAGATAGATAGATAGATAGATAGATAGATAGATAGATAGATAGATAGATAGATAGATAGATAGATAGATAGATAGATAGATAGATAGATAGATAGATAGATAGATAGATAGATAGATAGATAGATAGATAGATAGATAGATAGATAGATAGATAGATAGATAGATAGATAGATAGATAGATAGATAGATAGATAGATAGATAGATAGATAGATAGATAGATAGATAGATAGATAGATAGATAGATAGATAGATAGATAGATAGATAGATAGATAGATAGATAGATAGATAGATAGATAGATAGATAGATAGATAGATAGATAGATAGATAGATAGATAGATAGATAGATAGATAGATAGATAGATAGATAGATAGATAGATAGATAGATAGATAGATAGATAGATAGATAGATAGATAGATAGATAGATAGATAGATAGATAGATAGATAGATAGATAGATAGATAGATAGATAGATAGATAGATAGATAGATAGATAGATAGATAGATAGATAGATAGATAGATAGATAGATAGATAGATAGATAGATAGATAGATAGATAGATAGATAGATAGATAGATAGATAGATAGATAGATAGATAGATAGATAGATAGATAGATAGATAGATAGATAGATAGATAGATAGATAGATAGATAGATAGATAGATAGATAGATAGATAGATAGATAGATAGATAGATAGATAGATAGATAGATAGATAGATAGATAGATAGATAGATAGATAGATAGATAGATAGATAGATAGATAGATAGATAGATAGATAGATAGATAGATAGATAGATAGATAGATAGATAGATAGATAGATCGGTACCAAACTCATATCTATTTAACAATGATGTAATTTGTGTTTAATACAAAATAAAGATTCACTTATGAATTACTGATGAATAAACCATAAGAAATAATACAAAGCAAATCAACGACCAATTGTAATGAGGCTAATATGTATATATAAGGCTAAATAATGTAACCATTTGAACTAGTCCAATGATAAGGAGTTGGACATAGATGGATAGGTAGTTAGATAGATTGATATTCAGTTCATTATTCTTTAAATAATCTTGTTTACATTAAATATTCATAATCTAATTCTTTTATTTTTTTTTGTTGTTGTTGTTCTTCTTCTTCTTCTTCTTCATAAACGAATTGGATACGAAAGAATTAAAACAAAAATGAAGAAAAAAAAGAAAAGAAAACAAAACAAAACAAAAACATAGAAAACAATAGGTTATGTACTGATTTTCATTTCTTCTCTTTTCTTGTTTGATTTTCCCAGTCAGATTCTTATGTTTAACCTCTTTTTAATAAAAAAAATATTTTATGATTGTTATTGTGTTTGGTATCTCTACTTTTCTTCTTTTTCATTTTCTATACCTTCTTTCTTTCTTTCTTTCTTTCTTTATTGTTCTGTTGATTGAAGTTAATGTTTTAATGATGATGATGATGATGATGATGATGATGATGATGATGATGATGATGATGATGATGATGATGATGATGATGATGATGATGATGATGATGATGATGATGATGATGATGATGATGATGATGATGATGATGATGATGATGATGATGATGATGATGATGATGATGATGATGATGATGATGATGATGATGATGATGATGATGATGATGATGATGATGATGATGATGATGATGATGATGATGATGATGATGATGATGATGATGATGATGATGATGATGATGATGATGATGATGATGATGATGATGATGATGATGATGATGATGATGATGATGATGATGATGATGATGATGATGATGATGATGATGATGATGATGATGATGATGATGATGATGATGATGATGATGATGATGATGATGATGATGATGATGATGATGATGATGATGATGATGATGATGATGATGATGATGATGATGATGATGATGATGATGATGATGATGATGATGATGATGATGATGATGATGATGATGATGATGATGATGATGATGATGATGATGATGATGATGATGATGATGATGATGATGATGATGATGATGATGATGATGATGATGATGATGATGATGATGATGATGATGATGATGATGATGATGATGATGATGATGATGATGATGATGATGATGATGATGATGATGATGATGATGATGATGATGATGATGATGATGATGATGATGATGATGATGATGATGATGATGATGATGATGATGATGATGATGATGATGATGATGATGATGATGATGATGATGATGATGATGATGATGATGATGATGATGATGATGATGATGATGATGATGATGATGATGATGATGATGATGATGATGATGATGATGATGATGATGATGATGATGATGATGATGATGATGATGATGATGATGATGATGATGATGATGATGATGATGATGATGATGATGATGATGATGATGATGATGATGATGATGATGATGATGATGATGATGATGATGATGATGATGATGATGATGATGATGATGATGATGATGATGATGATGATGATGATGATGATGATGATGATGATGATGATGATGATGATGATGATGATGATGATGATGATGATGATGATGATGATGATGATGATGATGATGATGATGATGATGATGATGATGATGATGATGATGATGATGATGATGATGATGATGATGATGATGATGATGATGATGATGATGATGATGATGATGATGATGATGATGATGATGATGATGATGATGATGATGATGATGATGAATCGTTTTATGATCTCAGTCATAAACACAAATATTTTTCATATCTCTGTTTAAAATTTATGACTTACTTGCTTACGCCTGTTACTCCCAATGGAGCATAAGCCACCGACCAGCATTCTCCAACACACTCTGTCCTCGATATTCCTTTCTATTTCTACTCAATTCTCGTTCATTCTTCTCATATCTATCTCCATTTCTCAAACTAATGTATTCTTTGGTCTTACTCTTATCCTCATTTGGCCTTGACAATTCCATGTGAGGGCTTACCTTGTGACACAGTTTGGTGCTCTCCTCAATATGTGTCCTATCCACTTCCATCACTTCTTCCTGATTTCTTCCTCCACTGAGATCTGGTTTTTTCTCTCCTATAGTAGGTTGTTGTTGATATTGAAAAGAACAGATAACTTGTTGAAGTATCCAAATGGTAAGAACAATTAGCCTAAATATTCAAGCAGGACGTCTAACAGTCTCCACCGTTTTAGGTTAATGTATTTTGTTTCAATACATTTATGGTATAAAACATAAGTCAAGATCTGAAACTATTCACCTTAATACCTTATGAATGTTTACTGTTGAACTTCATCTCATTATCAGATTATCTATATTGATCCTAGACTAATCATAAACTTAATAAGAATAAATCAATACAGATGCGCACTGCTGAGGAGTCCCATACTAGGACGAAACGACTGTCCAGTGCTTCCAGGTTTTCCATAGTGGTCTAGCTTCAATTGACTCATGATTTCAACCTGTGAAATTTTCTAAAACTCTCCACAAAACCCATTCTGACAATACAGATATCTTATATTTCATTAGGATGAAATCAGATCAGATAAAATAAATTGAATTTCACAATTGATTGATCACTGGGTGGTGATCAATCTCATGCTTGTCTAGTCCTTATTAGTGCAGATCGAATGCTATCGATCATGTTGCAATGTGGCCACCAGTCTAGGTGACTCGACACTGCGGGCACTATGTATTGAGATTAGATGGTGGTTGGAGGTAGTCAACAGGAAACCCTGGACCCGGGTTTCGTGCTACTTGGCACTCGTCAGCAAGGTGTACCTGTAATCTTGAGAGAACTGATGCTCCCTGGCGGATTCGATCTCGTGTCACCCAGCTTCACAGTCAGAGACGTTACCACTGAGCTATCCCTCAAGATTACAGGTACACCTTGCTGACGAGTGCCAAGTAGCACGAAACCCGGGTCCAGGGTTTCCTGTTTACTACCTCCAACCACCATCTAAATTGAATTTATATATAGTTGATGTTTCATAGATCAATTCAGAATTAGTTAACATGTACTCAAAAAGTGCAAAATAAAGGATCATTGTACAAGTTGTTCATGTTTTCACTTATGGAAATTCATTAGTTCAACAAGTATTCGAAATTGATCAATATATTAATCAATAATAATCGTTGCTGTAGATGGTTCTTTTTTTTATTTTTTATTTTTTTTTTATATTTTAATCACCATGGATAATACTTTGTTACTATGTCTTCTCTTATATATTAATTGTTATCCTAAACATGAATAAAAGGTCTTAATTCTTCTAGTTCATTCATAGTATTTATTATAAAGATTGTTTTCAAATTTACTTCTTCTGTCCTAAATTTACTCCCCTTTTGTATGATGTGCCAAAATGTCATATTCAATTAGTTTTATCATTTTATCTTTATCTATATGCTAATAGTGACTGACCTATCAGTGATATAATCACATCGTTTACCTGATTGTTTCCTTATAAAACATTATGGTAAAGGCATTATGATTAGAAAAGCTTTTTCCATATATAAATATATCTACTTTCCAAAGTTCTAATGATGTTTGTTTGTTTTTTATCAAGGGATAGAATATTACGCCGAGAAATGGAAATAGACATGAGAAAAATGAACAAGAATTGGATGGAACTAGGAAAGAAGGCCGAGGACAGAGTGGGTTGGAGAATGCTGGTCAGCGGCCTATGCTCCATTAGGAGTAACAGGCGTAAGTAAGTAAGTAAGTAAGTAAGTAAGAATATTACCATTATTCTAATAGAGATAAGACCTTTCTAGTTATTAGATACTTCAAACCAATCGAAATGATACTTTCGGCATGGATATTATGATTTATGTCTTTTTAGAAAATGGTAATACATTGTAAATAATCCATTCAATGTAATTCCAACCAAACTTTAAACTATCAACTAAATATCATATTATCATCTACCAAGGTACTGTGTATCATTCGGTCACATCTAGTTAAATGATTGTTTAAAATAAGATCATATAACGAAGCAAAGATGGTTTGTGGCTAGCAGTGGAATCCAGGAGGAAATGCGCGTCCTAGATTCCACTGCTAGCCACTATCCATCTTTGTTTAAGAAGCTTGTGAATTAAGACAATATCGAGGCAATGCAGATATGCCAACATGAGACTGATCAATTACAGTCCTAAATAACAGTGGGAAGATATAAGTAAAACAACACCAGGTAAGCATATAACGGACATTTCATATGTTTAACATTATAAATTATGAACTAATTGTTTATAGCTTAATAGTTAAGTCTTCATTTATGGTTTTAAATATCATACTTGATTAACTGTTTGAAGTATCATTAGCCCACTTGGTGTATTCATAATGAATAATTCTCAAATTATGAATAATAATAATAATATCAAAATTAGTGAAGAACGAAACATAGGGGAATCGGATTGTTATCAAAAAGCGTTTAGATTATTCATTTGTTGATATTTAGGGCTAACTTCAATTCTGGAACTGCTCAGCAGTGCGCATGCACGATTCCGCTCGCGAAATGTAGAGGTTGAGTGTTCGTGTGTGAGACGGAAGGCCTTGGATTCGAATCATGTCAGCGGGATCATGGACGCGCGTTACTGAGGAGTCCCACAATGGGACGAAACGGCCTTCTAGTGCTTTCAGGTTTTCAATGGTGGTCTAACATCAATCGGTTCATGATCTCAATCAAAAACTTAATAACGGTGGCAAAGATTTGTATCTCAGGCGGATGATTTTGATGGGGTTTCGTTCTTTGAGCTGCATGGTTTGGTCGTTGACGTTTCATTGTTCTTCTGAACGACATCTTCAGCACAAACCTTAAGTAGAAGCGAATTGTTCGAATTTCAACATATGTGGTTCACAGCTTGCCCTCGATGTTGATTGGTTCTTGTTCATCATAAACCTGTCATTGTTCTATATTGAGGTCTACAGTGCAAGCTATGAGCTACACGTGGAGAAAGTCGAACACTTTACTTCTATTTGAAGTTTTCGCTGATGATCTCATTCAGAAGAACGATGAAAGCTCCACGACCAAACCATTCAGCTCAAAGAACGAAACTCAATTAAGAACTTTGTAATCTCCACAACCCTATATTGATAACTTCAATTAATTTTAGTTGGCATTTGAACACCTTGAGCTGACTGTCTCTTCAGTTGTTTATATCTGTATTCTATTATGGTTATTCATATTAAAACTGAAACCCATTAACCTTGATGCCAACTCCAAAGCATTATCTACTGAGTTACCGTGTCCCAATAAACACTAACCTATTCAATGAGTATGATATTTACATTAGTATTCAAGAGGGTTCGAATCATTCTAACGAACTTCAAACGGGACAAAATGCATGTCATGGATACCACTTCTTTCTGCAATATATCTGTTATAATAAACATGGGACATTTTCTGTTAAATGAAAGAAGAATATTTACAAAATAATATATGACAATAAAAATTAATAGCAGTACAGAAACAAATACAACTCTGTCAATACAGTTAACCAGTTTATGGTATACCATAAACTAAAAACTTTTTAATAGTCTAATAAATTACATTATTATAATATACAAAATATTTTTTATTGTAACACATAAATATTGGTACAAGGAGGCACCAAATACATATGCGCCACACAAATCTCATTCGATATGTGTGAGGGCTGTGATACTGCTCGGGTGCTCAAGCCGAAACAGGTGGTTTGCTTAGGGAGCAACACCCCGAGCCTTTGACCTAAAGGTCAGATCCACAAGTCAGTGGATCATCGTGAGGAGATGCAGTCCCATGGAAGCCGGTGACCAACAAGTGGTTCATACGCCATTTGTTCCTTCAGGATACTGAAGCCCATGTGCACTATTGGTTTGGAATGAGGGTTTTCCAACTCCCCTATGTGGACTCTCCATGTCCACCAACCCGGTTAAAGCGCCGGACATTCGCTTTTCGTCCTGTCAATTTCGTAAACAATACCGCCACCACGAGAAGGCAATGAGTAGGACTTTTCTGGTAGAGGATATATACGCGTGGCCATGTGAGAGCATTTCGAGAGGGAGAGCGGACTCTCGCTACTCTCGGCTGTGGTAGTCTAGCTTCAATTGACTCATAATTTCAACTATTAAAATTGCTATATTATTTAGAAAAACTCTTCCTATACTAATCAACATATGTTCACTAGTGACTGGCTTCAAGAGTTATTTTTTGGAGTTCTAGTGTGAAGAACTGACCAGTGGAGTTCAACCCGGTCTGTTGTGAGATAAAAACTCACCACAGACAATGGTGGTTGTTGGCACGATTTCGTGGATTAGTTGAAGTTGCACATTAACACCGTTGGATGCCGGCCGACTCAGTGGTCTACAGGTTAGGCGTTCGCGCGCGAGACCGATAGGTATGTTATATCATAGTGAAGATTAAATTACGGGGATCTTCGGAGACCTATATCAATGGACTAATATTATCTATATATTCTTATTGTATAAGTATTCATTAGCTAGATTATATATATCTGTGTTCCCCTTGTTATAAGCTTTATTTTGACCTATATATTATTAATGTATGGTTTACTGTTCTTTAACTATGTTCATTTTATTGACTACTGCCTCCCTCGTTCGCAGCCACTTTTTAACTTTATTGCGTATGAATGTTATTTCCTATTTTATGGTGCATTGCGGTCTGTTTGTTTGGTATATAAACCCAATATGTCTGTAATAAATTATTCGCATAGTAGAGGCTGTTGTTGGCATTCTGGACTCAGCTAGACGGGCTAGGCGAGCAACGGACCAATAGAACGCTAGGCTGATCAGACTGAACGAACGTCATTAGTTTAGTACAGTACAAGGCCGAATAAGTCGTATTTTGATTAGTGAATAAACTACGTGATAACTAGCAGGTCATAAAGACACAACAAGGTCCTGGGTTCGAATTTCATGAGGCGGGATCGTGGATGCGCACTGCCGAGAAGTCCCGCAATAGAATTTAACAGCTGTCCAGTGCTTTCAGGTTTTTCATGGTGGTCTAGATTTAATTGACTTATATTATTGTTGATTTTTTCTTCATAATCTGTGATTTCAATCTGGTTGAAAGATTTTCAAATGTCAGAATGAATAAAGTAATTTATTTTCATATCTCTTATAAGCATAAAATATTCATCTATCTTATAGTGTTTATATTTAACTTTGACTTTGGCTGTGGATTCTTCTTCTTTCTTTTTTTTAGCCCGAATATATAGATTGATTGTTGTTTAGATGTGTACGACATCTTGTCACTTTGCATTTGTGACTTTTTCCCCCATAATCTATTGTCGTTGTTGTTTTGGTTTTACTGGTCAATCGCTGGTATTATTTGTGACCATTGTATTCTGTTTAATAAAAAAATACTTTGAAGATGCTACAAGTATTTTAGTTTGACAACGCTTTAATCAGTAACACGTTCTAATATGAAGCGCACTCACCAAGTAAAATCAAAAGACAGAAGCGAGGAGGTTCGAAGATGTATTTGATAGGCTTTCGATTATATTGAGGATCGACTGACTGATCTAAACTGGTTAGCGGTCTCAGGAGAAGTTGAACATGGTGTTTCCACGGATTCATAATCAAGCGCCTTCAGCTAGGTGAGTCCATTAGAATTAATGTTCTGCAGCAATGTGGATGACTCTCACAGTCTCCCACATTGTACGAGAATTCCATGTACCTAAATTAATGGTCGCTCTGGCATCAGCCTCGTGACTTCCGAAGGAACTCGGTTTTCATCATGAGGTGTCATTACTCCTCTAAATGAAGACCTTCTAACTCCCAGGGCAGAGTTTAAATGGTTTGGATTATTTTTTTCCGGTTAGCGTTTTTTAGCGAATTAGTTTTCTACAGGATGAAGTCGCTAATCTCATGTTTAACCGTCCTCCTTTATCCGGCTTCGGGACCGGCAGTAGCCTCAGAGGGGTTTCAGGTGAGTTTGAAACTAATGTGATCAGCATCAAATGTCGAAAAATTACAGAATTATTGATTATGGGGATTTATTTACCGTTACAACTTCTACCAAGTTTTGTTATCATTATTATTTAGATAAGATTGATATTACATTGTATGTTAAAATAGAAATAATCTATAACTTCATTCAAATTTTATATGTAGTATATTATGAACTCAATAAGAACTCAATGATCTAGAAACGATTGGGTTCTCATCGAAGGATCTATGTGAACATTTTTGAAAAGATCAAAACTTCAATAAAGTTTCTATTCATTACTACCTGATTATCAACAATTATGAAGAGACAACTAGTCTACAAAAATAAAATTATTTTCAAACTAAGTAGTCAACACAAATCTTTTTAATTCTAAAATATTCCCACATTTATAATGACATATGCACCACACAAATCACATTCGATATGTGTGAGGGCTGTGATACTGTTCGGGTGCCAAAACCGAAACAGGTGGTTTGCTTAGGGAGCGACACACGGAGCCTTCGACCTAAAGGTCAGATTCACAAGGCAGTGGATCATCGTGAGGAGATGCAGTCCCATGGAAGCGGGTGACCAACAATTGGTTCATACGCCAATTGTTCCCTCAGGATGATGGAGCCCATGTGCACCATTGATTTGGTTTGGGATCCGGTTAAAACGCTGGACATTCGCTTTTCGTCCTGTCAATTTCGTAAACAACATCTCCGCCACGAGAAGGCAGTGATTAGGACTTCCCTAGTAGAGGCTATATACGCGTGGCCATATGAGAGAATTTCGAGAGGGAGAGCGGACTCTCCCCACTCTCGGACGTATCCTTAAATTTTCTTGCTTTTCTTTTAAATTTTATTCAAATCTGATTGCTGTAGAAGAGTTAAGTATTTGGTTACTCATGAAATACTGATCGGAAATATGCGATCCGGATACGTACGTTTTTATAATTAAAAATGGTCTTTATCATGAATTGTTATGGGCAGAAATAATTATTGAAGAATATTCTATACTACTCATTTGTTTTGTTCTACAAGTGAATTACTCAACAATATACATTTATAACAGTACATTTTATTGAAGTTTTGAGCTCTGAGCTAGACGGTAGAAGTAGATGACTTCTATCTGAAGTTTATGTTGATGATGTCTTTCAAAAGAACGATAAAAGCTCCACGACCGAACCATCCAGCTCAGAGAACAAAACTCCATCAAAATCATCCAGCTGAACTATAAGTTTTCTCCAGTATCTCATAACCGTACATATATAGAGAGAGAGCCAAATCAAGCACTTTCAGATCCTACGTTTGACATAATGTAATTCGGTCAACAGTTGATAGATTGATGGTCAGTTAATAGTACATATCAATCCCTATTTACAACGGTTATTGAATATCTTTTTTTAACTCTAAGCATTGACGGATTCTAGAAGTCATATCCTGTTAACAAAACTTTATTATTAAAAAAAGTGGAGACGGTTCTATTAAAAATACATTCTTTCCAATCTTTTAGTTTGCTTAAATTATACAATCTTATTTATAAACAAAGATAGATAGTGGTTAGCAGTGGAATCCACGACGCGCGTTTTGTTCTATTTGGGACTCGTCAGTTGGATTTACCTGCATCGCAGAGTTGATGTTCAATTCGGGACTCGAACCCAGTACTATTCTCTTCAAACACCATCACGTTATCCACTTAGCTACTGAGTTCTGATAGCCATCTGGTTGTGCAATCGGGTGAAGTTTAAATTTACTTGATGTTGTTTTACTTGTATCTTTCCACTATTATTAAGGACTGCAGTCGATCAGACCTTTGTTGGCAAGTGTGGATTTTGTGCGTATTACCTCGATATTGCCTCAAGTCCCAAATAGGACGAAATGTGCGTCCTGAGTTCCACTGCTAGCCACTATCCATCGTTGTTTAAGGAGCTTGTGAATTAAGGCAATATCGAGGCAATCCACATAGAATGCACATATGCCAACATGAGACTGATCAATTGCAGTTCTACATAACAGTGGGAAAATATAAATAAAACAACACCAAGTGAATCACATTTATAGTTATAATCAGATAGGGGTTTTATGGACATTAGAGTAGTTTAACAGTTGAATTCATGAGTCAACTGAAGCTAGACCGCCATGGGAATCCTGGAAGCATTGGACGATCATTAATTTGTATGCATAATAGTCTATAACAAAATATCATACTGTGAGGTTGTTCAACACAGTTATCAAAAATGACGAAACGTTTTCAGAAATCAAATGGAAGGTAGATGATAGTTCAAGAGATAACTTGAATCAGAAATTTACAGGAGAAATGTAAAAGATAATTTTCCAGTTGACGTGCATAGAGAAAATGAAGAACAAATTGAGATATGTGGACGATATCTTAGTTGTCTGTGAATAGACTTAACACTATCCAAAACCACATTAGTCTCTCATGGGAAGAGGAGAAGAACAACCAACTTTCTTTTCTAGATTTACTTTTAAGTAGTAAACTACATGGACTGGTCATTACCTTAGTTATTTTAGTTATTGCCCTATGCAATACAAACAGGGTTTGACAAGACACCTATTTAACAGGCTTGATCGTATTTGCACGAATGATGCTATTGATAATGATGTTACGTTGTTAAAAGGAAACTAATATAAAATGGTTATCTTCTGAAATTCATAAATAGATGGATAGTTCATGGTACAGTGAGATCTAGCTTATTATCCAAAATTGATGAGGTTTTACATTGTTCTCTTTATTCTCCTTGTCTTCTATTACCTTTCATTTCTAGTCTATTTGACTTAACAAGAATATAATGCGTGATCACTTATCGTTTGAAATGTATTGTGCTAATACATCATCACATAATTCTGATGTAGCGGTAAATAAATCCCCAAAGTAAATAGCTCTGTAAGTTTTTGACATTGGATACTGACCACATGTTTTAATGGACTCACCTATCTGAAGGCGCTCGGTCAAGCATCCGCACCAGATCACGAGTGGGAACTCCGTGCTCAATATCTAATGCAATCGCTAGCCAGATTAGATCAGACGATTCCCGATTTATTGATAGACAGGAAATATATCTTCCAATCTCCTCGATTCTGTTTTTTGATTTCTCTTGGTGGGTACGACTCATATATTAGAAGGTGTTACTGGTTAAAGAGTTGTCAAACACTGAATACTTGTGGCATCTTCACTGATAGTCTTCGTCTTCTTATTACATAATCGAAATTTCTCAAACGGACTAATTGCTTTAAATTGGTAAGTAATAAATGGGACTTATGAAATAAGGACTGATATCAAGAACATAGTAAAAATCGACTAGAGATGTTTTTTTTTCGTACTCAGAGATTAAGTTTGAATTGTTGAATTGGTATAGCTTCAACAGTAATCGAAGTTTTGATTCAAACTGCCTTTTGATCCAGTTCTTATGAATTGATAGATAATCTTGATGAATGATTCTTTTAGTGATACGCGTCCAGGGTTAACTATAAGTTTAATGATTGAGTTTTCGACTGACTTTTCTTCATTGTTCAACAGTCATTCAGAATATTGGTTAAATATGTATTAAGCTTATAATTTTTTCTGGTTAGCGTTTTTTTAGCGAGTTAGTTTTCTACGGGATGGGGACGCTAACCCCATGCCCAACCCTCCTCCTTTATCCGGGCTTGGGACCGGCAGTAGCCCCCGGAGGGACTCCAGGTTAACTATTCTTACCATTTGGATATTTCAACAAGTTATCTGTTCTTTTCAATATCAGCAACAACCTACAATGGGAGAGAAAAATCCAGATCCCAGTGGAGGAAGAAATCAGGAAGAAGCGCTGGAAGTGGATAGGACACACATTGGGGAAAGCACCCAACTGTGTCACAAGACAAGCCCTCACATGGAATCCTGAGGGTCAAAGGAAAAGAGGAAGACCAAAGAACACATTACGCCGGGAAATGGAGATAGACATGAGAAAAATGAACAAGAATTGGATGGAACTAGAAAAGAAGGCCCAGGATAGAGTGGGTTGGAGAATGCTGGTCAGCGGCCTATGCTCCATTAGGAGTAACAGGCGTAAGTAAGTAAGTGAGTAAGTATGTATTAAGCTAGTGACGCTTTATGATGTTAATATAACCTAATTCATGAGAGTAAGCAAAGTGATAAACATAAATTATGGTAACATAAAATAAAAACTTATCTACTATAGAATATCATTTGTACCTCCACTTAATAAAAAGCCTTTCATGGGGATCTTGACAGTTTTCTAGAATTGAATTTTTTTACATTACAATTATAGTGAACGAGAAATCGGGACGATCGAATGTATTTAATACAACATTCATTCAGTCAGTCAGCTACAATTTAGCTGACCAGACATATATGTGCGTTGATCCAAGTTGACATAACTGATTAGCACAACAAGATCAACACCAAATTCATAGAAATAGTTAATTCAATGGTGGTAATATATAAAAGAAAGATTACATATAAGGACATAGTACAGAAAGAAAGAATTAGTTTTTAGAAGGAAAGATATAAAGCAATCTCACTTTCATAGTTTAAGGGAAGACAGAGAGTGTATACACCGATGCCACCGCGATCGATTCTGGGCTATGTCACCCACAGTCGACAACCATTGGTTACGATAGTCACACGGACCACAACCATGTAGACTGCATCTACCAACATGGCTGAGACTAGAAGTTGGCGGCTTCAAGCACTGATGCCACATTTTGGATTGACCGCCTCTAACGTCTTTGCAACTGTCTCCAACACCATTTAACAGGCACACGCAACATGTGACCTAACCAGCTCAGATGATGAAGATTCACGACCTCATCAACCGATTTACTGTCATTCCCTAATACAGCATTACAGAATTTCTTAGTAAAATCTGAGAACTATACAATAAATACTTGATTTCCAAAGTGTTAATCATTTGTCTCAAACTTCATTGTTCCTTCATTCCCACACCAATCATTCTCTGTTCACGTTCTCGTTTCTTCAATCTTTTTAATTTTCTGCTGCCAGACATTTCATTTTCGTTTGATGATACATACTACTTATATCTATTGACATCAGTAGTACATACCAAACTATAACTATGAATAATTAACTGTATAATCAGGATAATACCTTCTGAAATTATTTGAAAACATACAAATACACATTACATATTCTCTTCTTTTTTTCATGAATATTAATGAACTATGGTTAAATATTAGACGAAACTCATTTAAGTAAATTGTTGAATACTATTGTTCATTTATTTTTCTGGTTAGCTATTTTTTTAGCGAGCGAGTTTTCTACGAGATGAGGTCGTTCACCCCATACCCAACCCTCCTCGTTTATCCGGGCTTAGGATCGGCAGTAATCTCAGAGGGGCTCTAGGTGGAGTTCATAATGTGCATGATTATTTGTTTATTTTTTCTATCATATTGAAAAAAAATTATCACAACATTGTTTTCAATTAGATATTCATCAGGCTTTACTCGAATATACAGTAATGTTTGTAATGCATATACGAAATGAATTAAACCAACCAAGGCAGTTTATGTGTCAATGATAACAATGGAATAGACTACATAAATAAGTGAAAAGTACAAATTAATAGTGTGAAAACAAGTGTACTAGTTGTGATAAGCAATAACAAATGCTTGAATCAATGTTACATAATGGAAAATAGGTCAGTGATTTGAAAAACATAGATTTTAAAATAACATTCATAAAAATTTTGAGATTATGTAATGTGAACTTTAAGCATAATTCCTGGGTTCGAGTCACATGGGGCAGGATCGTGGATGCACACAGCTGAGGAGTCCCATACAAGGATGAAACGGTCGTCTAGGGCTTCCAGGTTTTCCATAGTGGTCTAGCTTCAGTTGACTTATGAATTCAACTATAAAATTACTAAAATCTCCATAAAACCCCTTCTGATAATAATGAGAAGTGTTCAGTTAATTGGATAGTGAAAAGTATATTGGAGAAATGAAAAGAATGGGAGGGATTAGAGAACAAAAAAAAGAAAGACTATGGAAAATATTAATAATAAATTAAACGATTTATTAAGGCCAAGGGAGAGTTAAGGGTGTTACAAATTTCTTATGAACACAAAGACTTGGATTGTTGGCTGGAATTCCTATAGCTTCCGCTATGTGTAAGAAATGAGATTGAACCCTATAAAGAAAACTAGTAAGAATACAATAAATAACTTTAAACGACTTATTTCTGTCTACTTCATGACCGTTATCAATCAAGTGTGATAGAAATGAGCTGTGTATTGTCTTGACAGTACCTTTTCCTAACCACGAAGGGAGGTTTTCACTAACTCTCTGACTCAGTTATCTGTTATTACGTCCAATATAACTTTCTCCGCAGGAGTAGCTGAATTCGTAGTTACACATAGTAGTGGCATAACCAGGTAACTTATCCTTTAGTTGGGGAATCACCATAGATCCGGTCGAATACGATAGACAGTGGTTGATTGTAATAAACTTTCTCTTCACTGCTTTAGTCAGTCTATCACGCGGAGAGAGAGATAGGTTTCTTGCTAGCTGTTAATGTCTCTATTTTCTTTATTTGTTACACGCAATTGTTTCTTCAGTAAACAATGTGGATAACCCATCTCATAAAATGGCCATGTTTAGTTTAATTCATTCCATCTATACAATAGAAATACATGATTGTAGATTAGAGTAAAGCCTGATGAGTATCTAATCGAAATCAATATTGTTCGCTTATATGAATATTTTTCTATGTTTCATTCAGGTCATGTTTGTTTTAATGATTATTTCATAATAATAAAAATAATTTAAAAATTTGATATTTTTTTTTATTCTTTCAAATTGAAATTGTCTAATTAACTGAAAATGTAATTTGAATAGAAAAGAAAAAGAAAAAGAAGAAAAAGGAAAAGAAAAAGAAGAAAAAGAAAAAGAAGAAAAAGAAAAAGAAGAAAAAGAAAAAGAAAAAGAAAAAGAAAAGGAAAGAGAAAAGAAGCCCATTGTGTGTATGAATTGTTTCTAATTCATTTGTTTGAATAAACCCCATTAAAACTAAACAATAATAATAATAATAATAATAATAAAGTTTTCTGAAGTTAATTAATCAAAAAGAAAACAAAAGAAAAGAAATGAGCAAACAAAAAGTAAAGAAAAGAAAATAAAAGAAAAATCAATGAGGATATAAAAATGAAAAGAAGTTTGTTTTTTTATAATGAGGATATATATGCACCCCCCCCCCTCCATGTCTTCTATCAATCTATCCAATGCTGAATTTATTCGAAATGATCAAGTCACATCTTGATAATGATACCTACACCCCCATGTCTGTTTACAGTAAGGGGAATATTAAATTATCATAATTGTCTATTTATAAAATGAGAATTTTTTAAGAGAATTGATTATCATAAAATTTAAATAAAAATGGGTAAATCTATGACTTCCCTTTTATTGTCTACTGTAATAATAATAAAATAATAGTACTACGACTACTACTACTACCACCACCACCTTTATCATTATGACTACTACTGTTGCTACGACTACTACCACCACCACCACCTTTATCATTATGACTACTACTGCTACTACTAATGCTACTACCACTACCACTATTACTACTAGTAATGATAATTATGATTATAATCTGTTTATGCATAGTTCATGGTAAAGGCTAAACAATAATATAGAGAATATAGATGAAATAAATGAAACTATGTTAAGTATAAACAAATAAGGTCAGGATTTTAGATTCATTAATGAGAAAGAAAAAAAAACAGTGAAAAGAAAAACAATGTGAAGAATAATTTTTTAAAGATAAATATAGAATGAAATGTAATATGGAGAGATAATGAAAAATTATACCAGTTCACATAAATAATGTAATTTGGTTAAGCCCTTTTATTAAGTTATTTTAATAGACAGAGTTATTTATATAGCAACAACTTATTTATATCACATAGTTACTATTAATGGTTTTAAGAGGCGTAACGACTCTGAACAGTGTAATAGCTCAGCTTTTAATTGAGACCGGGTAATATAATACTGACACAACGTCTCTCCGGTTTACCAAAGCATTGCCAATGAAACAACTCAAACCCTATTTAAATATTCAAGAAAAGACAGTAATCAACTCATCACTTCCTTAGTAAATTGTTATATAAATTTTTTGTTAGTGTTATCAATCTGATTATTTTGTCAGTTTTTTACTTTGTTTTCTTCGATAGACTAATTCTTAACTTCGTACATTGAAATCATCCCTTCATTCATCAGTTTTCATCTTCTTAATTGTCTAGACTTAATATAAACTCTTCAAATCCTATTCAATTGTTACGCAAATCATCAAATCAGTTTCTAATTACAGTAATGTTGTACAAACCTTTCACAACTTCCATTATTATCATATAATCTATCTTATTTAATTCCTAACTTCGATGAATTATTGCCTCACCCGATTGCCCAATGTGTTTTGAATTCTATCTCTAAATGAACTCACACACTGTAGAGAGTCTAGCATGGATCTATTTCCGTATTCGTTCACTTCAAGCCTAAAAAGTTCCAATGTAGTCCACGAGAACTCAAATGGGTATAGTCGATTGCACTTTAATATAAAATTACAGAGTTATTTAGTCAAATGTAAAAATCATACGTTCAGTAGTTTATTTGAAAATCCTCCATCAATTGTCTTACATTTCATTATTCCTTCATGGCCATAAGAATTTCTCTCTGTTGCCGTTCTTTTTGATTCGATCTTCTCAACCTTCCGCTCCCAGATATTTCACTTCTCATTGGTGATATATGCTACTTACTTACTACACCACACTACTATTTATTTGTAATTCTGTCCCACAAATGCTCCTGAATGCCCATAAGAAACTGCTTGATTCTTAATACATTTAAACCCTGTTATTTCAGTAGAGTATTATCTACATTATAGCTGGAAGATCAGTTGACAGTACATCCATTAAACTGAGATACGCCACTATTGTTAATGAAGTTAATCAATCTCAACTTTTTGTATCTACCTTGGCTATGTCTGATAATGATTGTGTTTCATTGACTGTTTTTTGTACTACAATGTTTTGTCATACGATATTCTGTACAACTTCGAATCTTCTTGTTATTCATTACTTGCTTTTTACTTAAGGTCTAGGCATTCAGTATAGATAAATCAACACCCTTGTTACTTTTTAGGTATTCTAATTCCATATCAATCAGGAACAAAAGGAACTGGGAATTTAATGTGTCTTCGTCAAATACAGTTTGAATGTTATCCAGTTAACCTAATGTAAAACGAGCAGACACTAATTTTTTTTAAAATATGCAATCATACTTTCACCACAATTAGTTAGCCTTCATTTAGTTAAATATGTTATATTTTCTTCTACTCAGAGCAATACTGAACACCCAGTTAAGTCATTTTACAGCTATTTATTAGTTATTTCTGATTAACGCAATCTTGATGATCATCTTCATTTGTGAGCTCAATTTCAGGATTCTCAATTATGTAAGTCTCCATGACTAGTAATCACTTTTATGGATGTCGGTTCTTTAGAATCTCTGCCTTTTGCACGCACTCTTATTAACTTAAGATCAAATTTGAACTGAATCTATGTGAAACTATCCCTTATAAAGCAGAACATGGTTGGATGGAGAGTGCTGGTGGGCGACTTAAATAAGTAATTAAATAAGCGTCCCATATAAAACAAGTGAATAGTAAGAGAGAGAGAGAGTGTGTGAAATATTTAACCTCTGAATGAAATGAATGAGGAATGAACTGTATTAAAAACTCAATAACTGTAAAAGTATTCACCAACAGATGTTGACTCAATAGCTTAACCTTATTAGATGTTGTGCGAAAACTAAAGAGAAAACCGCTGCCAGCGGTATTCACGCAACATCTGAAGTGTTTTTCAGATAACTTATGAAATATTAGAAGTAGAACATCTGACTGGCTAATCTACACGCATTTTTCTGTAACTTAAATGCATTTACATCCTTAGAGTCAGTGTGATATGAGAAGTAATGCTGTCTTATGTTGAAGTTTTATATTCCTGACTGACAATAAATAGACAAGCATTAAAAGTCAGGAAATAGTGGACAATTGTTTCATTCAAGTACAAATCAATTAGCAATACATGCACACAAACCCTCAAGAAACAAACTCAATATATTGAGGGCTCTTGGAAAGAGCCAGAAACTTTTAGGCCATGCAGTTTAAATTCACTGATTTTACATTTCTAACAATATCTCAATAGGAAACCAAACTTACCTTTGGAAAATACTGATAACTTAGCATGAAAATAGTTGTATAGACGTATGGCTCAATTTTGTGGGATCGTTGAAGTTAGACATTAACACCGTTAGATTCTGGCTTAGTGGTCTAGAGTTTAAGCCTTCGCCCTCAAAACTGGCAGGTTCTGGGTTCGAATCCCCTATGTCAACAACACCTTCATTTCCATTACCCTATTCATATTCGTGAGCAGTGTATTTCGATACAGCTAGCATATAATCTAACACTACCAGGCATCAAGTTGATCGATTGATGATGATCTGAATGATGAAAACAGTCAACAGTCTCCACAACTCTATACTGATAATTGTTATGATGTGCTGGTTGACTAGTGATTAGCTTGATAAGGTGATACTCGGAGTTGTAGTGAGTAGCTGTAACCAGTGGAGGTAATCCGTGTGAGGTGTGAGGTAGTTGGCCACCGAAGACAATGTGAAGTGTTTGGGCAATATCATGGAGTGGTTTAAGTGAGAAATTAGTAGTCTAGAGGTTGGGTATTCGTACACAAGTCTGAAAGTCCTGAATTCAAATCCCGGGGGACGGTATCGTGGGTGCACGCTGCTGACGAGTCCCATAGTAACACGAAACGAACGTCCAGTGCTTCTAGTTTTTCCATGATCTCAACTATTGAATTACTATATTTGTTGTCTCAAAAACAATATGGAGATTATGATATTCAAATCTATATTTAACATTTTAATATTTAATATGATGGTTTTATTCGAAGGTGAAGTTGTGATTGTTGATGTTGTTGATGATGACTGTTGTTTGTTTGATGGTTCAAGAAGCCTGTTATCTAGAATAAGTCAATAAAAAGACAAAAACATACTTTAATTGTTTCTATTGTACATTGTGTGTTTACTAAAAAAATGTATGGAATAATAATGAGAGAGAAAAAAACAACAACAACATATGGTTAGATTAATATAATCTAAGAAAAGTTCGATTTTGAAGATTGTAAAGAACTCTGTTATTTATTTAAATCCATAAACATTGGTACAAGAAGGCAACAAATAGATATTCGCCACATAAATCATTTGATTTGTGTGAGGGCTGGGTACCCAACTCGGAATAGGTGGTTTTCTTAGAAGGGCCACATCTGGAGCCTTCGACCTAAAAGTCTGATCCACAAGGCAGTGGAGCATCGTAAGGAGATGCAGTCCCATGATAGCCGGTGATCAACGATTGGTTCATACGACATTTGTTCCCGCAAGACCCTGGAGACCATGTGGAGTATTGGTTTGGAATGAGGGTTTACCAGCTCCAATAGATGGACTCTCTGTGTCCACAAACTCGGTTAAAATGCCGTACATTCGCTTTTCGTCCTCTTAGTTCCGTAAACAACACCCCCATCATGAGAAGTCAATGAGTAGGACTTCCCTTGTAGTGGTTGTATGCACGTGGCCATGTGAGGGTATTTCGTTAGGGAGAGCTGAATTTCCGCACCCCCGGCCGTACCAGGGCATTTGGGGACGTAAAGAAATATCCCACATCAAAACTAATAATTAGATGACAATGTTCGTGGTTTTAATCAAAGTAACTAGAGTCTTAGTATTCAGGGACAGTCGGTTGAAATTCGGCTGTCATTTTCTTTAATTCAAGATAACAAAACATTAAAGGATTAATCAATTTGAAATAGAATGTTATGTTTTATTCGGAAACAATAAATTCAAAATCTCTAGTAACTAATCTGTACTACAAATCGTCTTAAGAAGTTAATCATCATCATTTCGCAACATAGTAGATTATTATAAGTAAAGTTGGATAGTGGTTAGCAATGGAATCCAGTTTAATACGTGTTTCGTCCTTTTTGGGACTCGTCATCGATGGGAAGATTCAAGTAAAGAATATCAAGTGAATAGTAGATTATATTGATCAATAGATGAACAGTAGAAGAAATTGGTAGTTACCATAGAGAATTCAATTAATGGTTGAGTTATTAGATGATATGTAAGAAATGTTGATGATGAAACCCAGCTCAGATTAGGTTCAATCTATCGATTATTGTTCAGTAGATACTTCATTCAATCTGTCAAAGATTATGAATTAGTTACCCTTATAAGAATAGACTTAATTGAATTATGTAACTAGGACGAAATCATCTTTCATCATATGTGTTATTATAGAAAACAAAGGATTTGACTAACCATTCAAATTCATGATTGGAATTAAAAGAAACTTATCAAGAATTGGAACGTTTAATGTAAAGTAAAGTGTAAAGCAATTAGTATCTTTGATAAATTTCGATAATGTAATAAGAAAACGAAGATTATCAGAACTAAGTGCTATAAATTTCGAACAATCTGATGGTTACAGAAACAATTAGAATCAAGTGACCTAATAGGAGTAGAGGATACACATCCATCATCCTCTATTGTTAAACATTGTAATCGAAACAGGCCATAAGACTGATCTTAACTCGGCTTTTGTGGTGTTGTATAAAAGTGTAAAAGGGTGTATACTAAGGTTTATTGAAACCTTAGACATACGAAAATTCAAACCCCCTTTGTGTATTCAAAACAGTTTGCTCTCAGAGCTCAGAGAACAAAACCCCACCAAAATCATCCACCTGAGCTACAAATCTTCTCCACCATCTCAATCTTCATCTTCTTATTACACCATCGAAATGTGAAAACAATTTAAAACGTCATAACTCTGGATAGTAATAAGCTAGTGTTATCAGGATAGTTTTATGGATGAGAACAAACTGTTTTTTTCTGTGAATACACGAAGAGGGTTTGAATTTTCGTATGTCTAAGGCTTAAATAAACCTTAGTATACTCCATTTTACACTTTTATACAACACCACAACAGCCGAGTTAAGATCAATCTTATGACCTGTTTCAATTATGTGTTTGACGATAGAGGATGATGAATGTTTATCATCTACTCCTATTAGGTCACTTGATTCTATTTGTTTCTTCAACCATTTAGGTACATTTTCACAAACCCTAATATTGAGATCATGATAAACACAGTGCGATATGACGTGATCGTTTTCTTGTTTTTTTTTTATTTTCGATGAAGCACAAACCTTATTGTTTCCTTGATAATGACCTTTTCTGTGTAATATATCTTGTTAATGATTGATTGAAGCCTTTGTTTCAATAAATGGTTATTTCAATCACCTCTAAATGATAAGATGATATAGACAAGCTTTATATCTGCCAAAGCTATAGTAGATCGCACTGTGTACAATAAACTATCCATCTATTTATGAATTTATGAGGTTAATCACTTTCTATTAATATTTTATTTAGTAACTTAATCTCATCATCAATGTCATCATTCCTACCACATAGTTCTCATAACCTCCATCTTCTTAGAACACTAACAAAATATAAAAATGTTTTTCTAATAGTTAGTTCACTGCTAAATTAAAAGCTCATGACATAGTTCACTTTCAGAAACAAAAACAAAATGGATAAAGTCTAGATGATAAACTACTACAATTAAAAGTAGTCCATTAGTATGGTATGTGAACAACATACTTTCAATAATCTTAGATTGTTTGTCATCCTATAAAAGACGTTTATTCATAGAAGGATCTCTATTCATGTTATCATTATTATTGAATATGACAAAACTTAAGATTAAAGTATGTATTGCATAGATTTGATTCTTTCATACAGTTTTATGGGATACAGTGGACATCTAGGATGTAGCTGAACGATCTAGACTTTGCAGATGATCTGGCTCTTTTATCTCACGCGCAACAACAAATCCAGGAGAAGAGGATCAGTGTGGCGGCAGCCTCAACAGCAGTACGTCTCAATATACACAAATGGAAAACAAAGATTATCCGATACAACATAACATGCACCAATCAAATCACAGTGGATGGAGGAGATTTGGAAGATGTAAAAACCTTTACATATTTGGGTAGCATCATTGATAAACATGGTGGATCTGATGCACTTGTGAAGGCGCGAATCGGTAAAGCAAGAGCAGTATATTTACACTTGAAGAACAACTGAAACTCAAAACAACTGTCCACAATCCAACACCAAAGTCACAATTTTCAATACAAATGTCAATACACTTCTACTGTATGCGACGGAAACATGGAGAATTACCACAACCATCATCCAGAACAAACAAGTGTTTATTAACAGTTGTCTATGCAAAATACTTTGGATTCGTTGGTCAGACACTATCAGAAACAACCTACTATAGGAGAGAACAAACCCGATCTCAGCGGAGAAAGTGATCAGGAAGAAGTGATGGAAGTGGATAGGACGCACATTGAGGAGAGCACCGAACTGCAACATAATACATGCCCTCACATGGAATCGTCAAGGCGAAATGAGTAGACGAGGAAGACCGAAGAACACATTAGTTTGAGAAATGGAGATAGATATGAGAAGAATAAACAAGAATTGAGTAGAAGTGGAAAGGAATGTCGAGTACAGAATGTGTTGTAGAATGCTGGTCGTTGGCCTATGCTCCATCGGGATGAACAGGCGTAAGTAAGTAAGTCATACATTTTTAACAGAGATTTGAAAAATATTTGTGTTTATGACTGAGATCATGAACCGATTGATGTCGGACCAACAGTGAAAACCTGGAAGCACTGGACGGCCGTTTCTTCCTATTGTGGGACTCCTCAGCGGTGCACATCCACGATCCCGCTCGCGAGATTCGAACCTAGGGCCTTCAGTCTCGCTTAACCTACTGGACTAGTATTAGTGAATAAATGAACTTCAAATACATTCGTTACGTTTTACATAGTTTTAAGTTGACGTTTACAAGTCACACAGAATTGTTGAAATAAATTTCATTTGGGGAAGATTACACATCTGTCATTGAGATAGAGACTATAAGATGTATCATATAATTTGTCGGCTTTTCTACACTTCAAGGTTCAGTTGTTTTAAATAGACAGTGACGTTAGCCAATATTCAATGAATTAATGTTCACGAACATCATACAACAGGGTAGGTAAAGATATGATTGATATTAAAAACTGTTAGATCCTAGATTTTGGTACTACAAAACTGAATACAGAAGGACAAGTTAAGATTTATCTTTGAATTAAATTTGACTCTACATGTAAACAGTCCTTTCTGTTTTCAATTGACCTGATATCAGCAGGTAACAGATACTTATAATAATAAGTGAAAACAACCTGGTTGTAATCCGCGTGGGTATCATGACTAATGGTTAGAGATATAGAGTAACGTGATTCAGAATCTTTCTCAACGAATCAGGTGCATTCATTCATCATCATCATCATCTTCTTCTTCTTCGACTAGATCCATAGTTTCTGAATTTCTCATAAACTACTTTTTATTATTTCCCCAACCTGTATTTTCCTCTCAAATTATATCTTGGATGTCTAATTTATTCCATTACCATTAATACTATTACTACCTTCACTACTCTGAGATCAATGATTGTATGAAATATACATATTCGAAATTGATAAAAAAAGTGACTCGAGATGAACGAATAGATTGGCCTGTTCGGAAGCTAGAATAAGCTATGTGGTGTTAACATTGCGACCGACACTACACTGTTACTACCTCTACTACTCTGAGATTTGCCCTGACATTTCATCTAGCTGTGGTGATGGGGTATAGCAATTTGAACAAGCATACTTATGAGACAGGTTCTGTGTTGCTTATGACTGACTGACTGACTGACTAATTCATCATTCAAATACAGCTGTATAGTACAATATCTTGTTTATAAAGCAATGGATTATGTACTCGGTTTGAAGCATATCGCTTGTGATATTACATAACTTGTGAGACCAAACAAGGTGGAGAGTTTATGAATCAAATGACATTGATTAAATGCTAAATGCTTTAACCACTGAGTTGCCGTTGTAACATTCATATATTTGTATGCTCTTTAATTTGAAAGTGACATTTTTGCAACTATTAACAAATGGATGAAACCTGAAACCATATCAGTAGTACGATAAACAACTTTATCAGGGTAATATGTTTCAAGACTTTATCGACTCAATTCATTATAAGGTACAACCTGAACCCAATTTACAGTTCATGTTTTCTTACATGACTAAAATTTCTGAATTGTACTTACTTACTTACTTACGCCTGTTATTCCTCGTGAAGGAGCATAGGCCGCTCACCAGCATTCTCTGAATTGTACACCATAAAGAATTCTTTCTTTTTCAGAACAGATATACGCACATCTACCTTATGAGTTACCGTTTTCAAAAGACCTAGACGGAGTATGCTGAGTTTTAAGCACCTAAACTATATACAAATAGCTTTCTTTACATATAACAGTTGTCATGTCATGGTATCATAGAAGCAAGAAACTTTAAAGACATGATTTACATAAAAATGATAGGAGATTTTGCAACAGTTAATGATATATGATGTTATTCTCTCACTAGGTATCAAGCACACATCTGAAAGATACCATTTGGAAGAATGTGAACTATTAAGATTCGTAACATTGTGATTTATTCATATCTTAATTATGAAGCCGGTATTTAATTTAAGTTCTTGCAGAACATAAGATAAATATAACATGATTGAAAGAATGAGGAATTACATTCCAATCACAGAGAATCCAACAATTGCCGTACCCCATCACAGAAGTTCTGTTAAGTATATGAGATTGAAATTAGTTACAACAGTTTCAAACACTTAGGGATGACTTCTTTTATTTCATTATAGTAGCCGGCTACCAATAATTGGTTCATACGCCATTTGTTTGGAATCAGGGTTTTCCAACTCCCCTAGTTGAACTTTCCGTGTCAACCAGCGTATATTCACTTTTCGTCCTCTCAATTTCGTAAACAACAGTATTGCCGCGAGAAGGTAGTGAGTAAGACTTCCCTGATAGTGGTTGTAGGCACGTGGCAATGTGAGAGTATTCTATGTGGGAAAGCTGACTCTCCCTACCCTCTGACGTATCAGGGCCGTACCAAGATTCGAACCCAATACCATACGTTACGAACCCCATCGCATTATCCACTTAACTACTGAGAAGATACAATCAAACAATACCAAGTGAATTAACTATTAGTGTATAGATGAACATACATATTAATGTAACTCATATTACTAAAGATCCTTCTTATAAAGAAAAAACAAACAAACAATAAGTGAATTAATTAATAAACTTCTTATTTTATTTCATTGAACAAGAATAGAATGAACAATATTCATTGTTACCATGTGTTAGTAGTTAGTTATTAGTCGTGAATAAAACAAGCAACAAAACAACAAAACTGAGCACACACAAAAAAAAAACACAACAAATTAGTTCAAATGTCTAGTTATATAATATACCCTTATGGGTCAGGGTAATTTTACATTGGTTTTCAAAAGAACCAGGCATCATACAGACTTTCACATGACAACTCAACTAGTATAGCTGAATCCTGCATCACAGGAGAACCAGACACTGAATAAGCTTTAACTTTATGTTAAAAAGTCTACAATATTTAAATATAAAATCAATTTAGTCGGTTAATGGTAATTTGAAAGGGGGAAAAAACATTAAAATAATACTGATTTGTTTTTTACATTCTAAATCTGTGAAATCATTTTTATAAAAATTGAACTAGTTACTACACAATATATAAAATGTATATGATGTGTTAGTTGCTGGGCAAACTGTACTCTCTCCCCACCCCCACGAAAGGTAACAGATATATAAGTAAGTAAATAAGCGTAAGAGTTTTATCGATTGTTTGTTTGTTTGTTTGTTTTTATACAAAGTATAGATTTATGCAAACAAACAAAAAAAACAACAACAGAGAAATTAACAGAGGTAAATATCTATGGAACAATGGAACATTTTTATGAATTAACTTTACAATATTGATCATGAGAAATGTAAACAATACACTAGATGTAATATGAACGTGTATACAATGAACTCCGCTATAGTGAAAGTGTAGAACTAACCAATCAACAAACAAAACTCTATTGAATAAACTGAGATGCTTATTTGAATTACCATGAATGAAGAGATCTATCTATCTATCTATCTATTCATCTATGAATATATATGTCAAATTCGGTAAAAGAAGAAGAAGAAGAAGAAGAAGAGGAAGAAGATGAAAAAGAAGAAGTTGCTCAACTATCACCAATTCAATTTTAATTCCACTAATTCGAATAAATTTAAAACAATCTCTTCTGTTCATTGTCGTTGCAAACTGTCTCCCACAACAACAACAACAACAACAAGAAGAACAACAAGAAAAAGAAAAAAAGAAACATTTTCATCAATATAAAAACTACTCTATAAATATCCAATGAAAATAAGTAACCATAATCCAATGATGAATCGATAACTTCCAGTTGGTTTTATTCCTTGAAAACAAAACAAAAAGAGAAAGAAAAAGTTTATTCATGGAAAATGAGCATTAAATGATACGTTGTATTTACATGACAAACTGTTGTTGTTGTTGTCTATTCTTTTGATGGAGTTTTGTTCTCTGATCTGGATAGTTTGATCGTGGAGATTTCAATATTTTTCTGAACGATATCATCAGTACAAACTTCAGGTAGAAGTGAAGTGTTTGAATTTCTTCATATGTAGTATGAAGGACGATGATAACTCTACGATCAAACCATCCAGTTCAGAGAACAAAACACTATCAAAATCATTCATCTGAAGTATAAATCTTCTTCATCATCTGAAAATCATATGTTATCTATATGTGTACGACGAGAAATGGAGACAGACATGAGGAAAATGAACAAAAGTTGGATAGGACTGGGAAGGAAGGCCCAGGACAGAGTGGGTTGGAGAATGCTGGTCGGCGACCTATACTACATTGGTAGTGTGTATCTATACTGAGCGAATGTATTTTACTGTTTCAGTCATAAATGTGTACTTTCTTCAAAGTTAAAAACTACTCAGATTGTAAATGTTTGTTAATAGTGAGAATGTTTATTATCATTTAGTCATTATTGTCGATATAGAACTTGGAATCAATGTCAGTATAACTTATATCAACATACAAAAACAGGGACAGATGGAGAAAATGAAAAAGATGAAAATTAAAGAAAAAGAAAATTCGCCTTCAAGTGGAAATCTGAATACGAGAAATGAAAATGAAAAGTACTAAATGAAACGTTAGAAATGACAACCTGTAGACTACTGAATCGGCATCCAACAATTTTAATGTGTAACTTAAGGTTAAGCGTTTGTGTACGAGACCGAAGATTGTGGGTTCAAGTCCCATACGCGGGATCATGAATGCGCACTGCTGAGCAGTCCTATACTAGAACGAAACGGCTGTACAGTGTTTCCAGTTATTCAGTAGTGATCTAGCATTCAATTACTAAAAATTAGTACAATCTCCACAAACCTCCCATTCTAATAACAATGTCATGTTTGTTTAATCCGTTAACACTGATCGAATTCTATTTGTCAGGTTACAATGCAGACATCAATCTAAATGACTCGAGCTATGTCTCGATTTTAAGTAGTTGATTTACGGTAAATTATATTTCTACACTAGTTCATAACACCAAGTACACATTTCCAGGGAATATTTATGTTTCTCAGAAGCATTATCCTTAAATCATAGGAATGTTGATGTAGATAGGCTTCATTAGCATCATGAAAACACGACCCATTAAACTTTCAATTGCATAATAAAGATGTCAAAACTAATGTTTACGACCTGAAGAGTTTAACATATATATACGTTCTATTGTGGGACTCCTCAACAGTGCGCAACCAAGATCGCACCTCTCGAGATTCGAACCCAGGACCTGTCAGTCTCACATGCGAACGTTTAACCTCTAGAATATTCCTCAATTATTACAAAGTATCCCAATTATTTATTCAATTTCACTCGGAACTAGATTTGTTATCTTAGTTCATTAGAGTCATTAGAAATATATTTGCATACTACTTGAGACTTCCAAAATAATCATTAGAATATGCTTTTTGTTACCACGGAGTAAACGTGTTGTTGCTATCACTTTAATAAAACTGTCCTTTTACACAGACTGTTTAAGAATTGGTGACAAATTTATCGTGATTACTTTGAGCACATTCCTGTGATACACCATCATTAAACAATTGATTTGTTTTCTGTATTGGAATAAAATATTTTGAAGTATGTTTTCATTTCTAAGCAAAAATGGATAGTGCCTAGCCATGGAATCAAGTTTGATGTGCGTTTCGTCCTATTTGGGACTCGTAAATTGGCTGTAACTACATCTCAGAGTTGATGTTCACTCTGGAAGTCAAACTAAGTACCGTTCGCTTCAAACACATGAGGTTATACACCTAGCTACTGAGTCCAGATATCCAGTTGCTTGTACAATGAGGTGAAGTTTAAATCCAATTAGTATTGTTTACTTGAATCTCCCCCATTGATGTTTTGCACTGCAATTGATAAGTCTCTTGTAGGCATATGCACATATTGTGCGTATTGCCTCGATGACGTTTGAAGCGAACGGTACTGGATTCGAGTCTCAGAGTGAACATCAACTCCGAGGTGCAGGTGCATCCAGCTGACGAGTCCCAAATTGGACGAAGCGTGAGTCCTGTTTTCCACTGTCAGCTACTATCCATCTTCGTTAATAGTGGAAATAATTTATATTTTGTTAGACAGGACGTGGACTGATTTCACCATGCTTGAAACGTCTCATTCAAATAAGAGGTTAGAAGAAAGTTTTCATCAGTATTATAATTTAATAATGAGAAATGTATTTAAAAAGAAAGTATATTGATCTATTCGTAACCCCATGGTGAAAATAATCAAGTTTCAATTATTCATTGAAGGACTAAAAAGTGAAGTTTCAATGTAATCCAGCAATCAAGTACACGTCTAGAAACTGTGCTTTTAGAGCTAGCAAAAATAAATAAAAATGCTGAAACAGTATTAGGACTGCTTAACCCATTAAATGATAATCGAGTTTAAACCAGAAAGTGACCTCTCCAACAACGTGCATTTCAGCGAGTGTTGATGCATCTATTGCAACTCAAATTCACTACTCTTCATTCCAAACGTCAGATTATCTCTGGCCATCAGCGGAACGCTGTACTTTACAGAGAAAGACTATAAAACATAACTCACCACTAGAACATTCACATGTATCGTTTAATATATCTGTCATGTCTTTCATTTCATGTAACCAAAACGCACAACGATCACGGTGTAATCCACTGCCGAGTTTAGTCTCATTTTCTAGAATCAAATGATCAGGGTCGCTTGATATAAATCCATCAGTACGACGAAACAAAGGCCATTCTGGTATAGACACGTGACCATCATCACTTTTAGATGGATGTCTAAAAACGAAAACAAAGTCAAACAAAAGAATTTCAGATATGCGTAAACAATTAATGGAGTTAAAAACAAGATTACAGAGTAAAATAATATCACTTTGTTTTTAAAAATGTGTTCATCATGTCTTAATTTTACAAGATTATCACCAAAATTGTTGAAGAAGCATACGATTTTATGCTATGCTATTTTGTTGTGGTAGTTAGAAGAGACATCAGCCTCGTGACTGTGGAGATCTCGGCTTTGATTACGAGATGTCATAATTGTTCTGATAGAAAATCCTTAAACTCAGGGGAAAGAGGTTTAATAGTTTGATTTGTTTATTCTGGTTGGGGTTTTTAGCGAGGCTGTTTTTTACCGGATGAGGTTGATGACCACACGCTAAACACTCTTTCTTTACCCGGACTTGGGATCGGCAGTATCCCTAGAAGTGCTACAGACGGACGATAGGTATCATGTACAAAATATTTGTTGACTGTATATATACTTCTCAGAATTGTGATAGAAGTCTAGATTGATGAAAAATCTTAGGATATGCACATATGGTGAACAAACCAAATGTCTAGACATTGTATTTTCGTCTCAGCAAACAACTACAGTTAGCACATGAGTGATGCCATATTGTCCAGTCAGCGGTTGAAACGCTCATAAACCAAAGTGAACTGTCAACATATACACTTCACCCTACAAAATAACGTGACAAGTTAAACTGGATTGGAATCTCTTCTTGTAGAACAACCATATTTACAACTTTTCATCTATATTTACAGACTGTCGAAGTGATTCAGACAGCATGAATTGGTATCCATGACTCCTGGTCAAGAAAACGATTCCTAGGATCATCATTTGCATTGTTATTTTATGAACTCAAAGCAACTGTCAACCAACACCAAGGTCAGGATTTTCAATACAAATGTCAAGACAGTTCTACTGTATGGGGCAGAAACCTGGAGAACTACAAAAGCCATCATCCAGAAAATACAGGTGTTTATTAAGAATTGTCTACGCAAAATACTTCAGATCCATTGGCCGGACAATATTAGCAACAACGTACTGTGGGAGAGAACAAACCATATCCCAGTGGAGGAAGAAATCAGGAAGAAGCGCTGGAAGTGGATAGGACACACATTGAGGAAAGCACCCAACTGTGTCACAAGACAAGCCCTCACATGGAATCCTGAGGGTCAAAGGAAAAGAGGAAGACCAAAGAACACATTACGCCGAGAAATGGAAATAGACATGAGAAAAATGAACAAGAATTGGATGGAACTAGAAAAGAAGGCCCAGGATAGAGTGGGTTGGAGAATGCTGGTCGGCGGCCTATGCTCCATTGGGAGTAACAGGCGTAAGTAAGTAAGTAATTAATAATATAAAATGCATTACTGTGAAACATTAATATATCGGCAACATTCAAATGTAAATCTACCGCGTAAATTATTCGAGAGGAAACAATTTTAGAGTCTGGGATTATTTGTATGCTTAGTGTTGTATAGGAAGACATTAGGCTGATCATTGATAATGAACTAAGTACACTACAACTACGTGATACATCATAGTTGGCTTACCCGGTTTTAGCAAAATTAGTCCACATTTCCATCATTCTGGAACTGAATTTCTTTTCAGGATCTGTAAAACTATAAAATTGTTTTGAAAATTTCGGATCATGTGGTATACCAAAAATATATTCAATTTCATAGCCATGCATAACACCTGTCCATGTAGGCATAGGAAGTGATTCAGTACGTTTATTAAAATGATATAGGAATACTTTAGCATCTGGTAATCTAGCAACTTGTTCAGCAAAATTTAAAGTTGGACAAGCAAAGTCTAAATCACCGGCAAATTTATCTAATCGTCTGAGAAGTTCTTCATCTTTGATGTGTATGGTATCCGGATCGTAGTAACCTTGTTTTGGACTGGAAATGAGTGGTAAATTATAATAATATGATGGTAATTTTGCTAGACCAGGTCTCATATGAGATTCTTCTATTATCTGTGTGGCTGTGATCCAATAGAAATCGGCTATTTCTTCTCCTTGTTTAAATGGTTGTTTCTTACCAGCCAATCCTATAGTGTCAGGCATAATAACTGAACCATTTGGGAATAGGAATTGCGTATCTTTTATTGAAATACCTGGGAGGAGGAAAAACATTGCCTCGTTGGTGTTAACACCAATCAATAATTCTGGTTTATCTTTTAATGTATTTTTGTCATGAAAAATTTGATCAGGATGTTTCGGCATAAGATGACCATCAATAACTGGTTGCAATGGAACATCGAAATACAATCGAGTACTTGTAGACTGACTTAATAGGAATGGTTCATGTTGATGATTTTTGGGTCGTAGATATTTTTTAACAGTATCATAACGACGTTTACCAATAGCTACATTTATGCTATCCAGTTGATTAACAAGTGTTAATGGATCCAACTTTCGAAGACATTCCAAACTAGCTTTACGGTCTACAGAAGGCGATTGGCAGCCACATTCCTGAGTGAACTGAAGCAGGAAGGAAAGAAAAAAAAACGGTTGTGATGCTTTTAAAATTTATCGTACACGTTGATATCTCGACAATATAGAAGCAATGTGGTCGAGGTTAAAAGAATTTTTGTGACCTTATCATGGTCATAGTGTCATCATCGAGCTGTTTGTAAACACAAGAAATACTATTCGAAGACAACTTTTAGAAGTTGAAAGTTACAAAGGTTTCAATTCATAGTTCAGATAAGAAGTTAAACCAGGGTCACGTTTTAATGTTAATTATTTAACTGATACAATAGAGAAAACCATAATGTAAATAATAAATCAAATCTTTTCACATAGGAACTAATCGTGGTGAGACAATAATTTGTGGATGAAGTTTGAGCGGCACTAGATTGACTTTGAGAGTGTCTACCTCCTCACTGAGGTTATAAAGTAGGTTGAAGAATAAAGATTACGATTCAGAGATGATGGTTAGGGTCAAGAATCAGATTTACGGTTTTCATCACGAACTAACATCAGCTATAATACCAAAAACTCTGTTTCGCTAATTGGGTGAATGAGTGAACTTCGAGTCAAAATTGAAGACCTATTATCTTAAATCGGATTGTGATTGTATTTGTCAATGTTTTGTAAACCAAGTATTTAGTCAAATGTGAACTTATAGCGACTCACGTGCAAATGGGTTTATTCTCATTTAACTCAGTTAAGCCCTTTTTGCTAACTTATTTAGCGGACAAAGTCATCCGCACTATAACAATTTATTGTACCCTTATTATTTTGTGCTTGTATGAAATACGTATGCTTGAATATTGCTTACGGCCTACGCATTTATTCACTCTGCTAGTCTTACTACTAACTGATTATTTGATTCGATTACTCATTCATTTCACATGGTATATATATGTCCATGTTATTCATATTCAACACTCACTCACACACTCTCGTCTCGCTCTTGCTATGGCTCTCGCTCGCTTGCTTGCCTTTCGGCACAACTCTTCTATGCTTGTTTAACGCATCTGTACATTTGGATATATGTGTGTGGTCTCGTAATAAACGTAATCAACACTTTGTATTTACCTTCTGATTAATATACCGTTGGGACGTTATATAGAACGGTTATCAAGACGAACTGTATACGAAGTTTAAGGATTATATCGAATACCGACCACCACAAACTCGACTTTTAAACTGAATTATACATCTTCGTTTTTTACATTTCACGAAGCCAATCAGAACTATGGGAAATATCAAATTCAACCCCCCCCCCCACTCTCCCTCATTCCAGGTAAAATAATGAATAATTTCCCATATATAGTTCATACCATATATTCTATCTCTACTACTGATTAGTAGTATAGACTACTCAAAGAAAAGATACAAATTCAAAGGAAACAAATAGACCACTGTATTACCATACAAACATTGTCATTCATGTATATTATATGTTTATGAGATTACTATATCTGCTATCTACAATACATACACGTTGTTGTTATTACCACAAAACAACCAAGTTCATTTTAATAAATATTATTGATGATTTTGAGGAAACAGTGTTCTAATAAAGGACTGATTCTCTTCAATATAAAGGGTTTGTATAGATTGTTGGCACTTGAAATTTACACAACACACACTGACCTTGGTTAAATAATCACTGGGAATCAGAAAGCACTAGGCAGCTATTTCGTCTTTGAATTAAATTTTATTACTAGTGAAGTGAGTGAGATCTGGTTACACTGCTAATAAGTTTTATGCTAAAATGAAACAGCTGATTAGTGTTCCCTCTTCTTATTGCACAATGATCCAAATACAATCGGTGATATCAATTAAAAAGGGATTTATTCATTCACGTTACATTGATACACACTCAATTCATTATGCGTTTTCCTTGATTGATAGTGACTTCAACTACTTAAAATGATAAAAGAATCGATGTAATACCTGTAAGTCCATTAAAGTTTATCTTGTTCAGCATAACTGTCGTTCACATGAATGATTATGAAGAAACATTTTGGTAGTTTTACATAGTTTCACAAAACACTGTAATCAGTCTTGTTTTCTAATGATCTGGTACAAATTTATGTACTTGATTCTGAATCATCATGTTTCCGTGATGAGTAGTAATATTACCAACTTCCCTAAAGTCAAGCAAATATCAAGGGATTGCAACTTGTAATTCGATAATTCAAAGCTAAGTACTTTAGGAATTCGTATTTACATAATAAGAATCTATCTTTAGAGTTTGATGATTCCTTCTAAGATGAAACCAGTGTTCGATGTCACAATTTGATAATGAGAGAAATCTATGAACTCCATAATGTGACTTTGAAGTTTCCATTTAACTGTAACACACTTTAAGACAATATATTACAGATCATGGAGCTTCATTGATCCCTAAATTAATGGATATATATATATGTGTATATCGAAATTAGTTTATATGATCACAAATACATCAGTATTACATTACTGAATTACTTAATTACTTATTAGATTGTAACTAAAATCTGTGTCGTATAATAAATAACTAACACTTTACATTTATAGGATAGGAGTTACTTACTAAAGTTCATTCATTAATGGAGGTATAATGAAAGTACCACACACACACACACACACCTCTCTGTTGTGCATTACAAAGGTAGCAAACACATTAGTAATATCAGTGTGATTTTGTATTGTAGAATCATTTAGAATAAATTAAGTGATGTGGTTTCTTAGTACCAATATGGTTGATTGAGTGTTTGTTTGTTGAAAGAATTTCAGCTTAATGTATGTATGTAGGAAAATAGTTCATCAGTAAAACTTTATACTGGAATGAAAGAGTGAAACATTTAATTGTTTTTTCAATCAATGCTAATTGACTGAAAATTTGTTACGATCACTACAACAGAGGAATCTGTTACAAGATTGACTTCGAATGAACTTGATAAATATGAAATAGTTCATTTTACGAAGATTATGTGACAGACTGAGTTAGAGAATGCTGATCGGCGGCCTATTCTTCATTGAAGGTATTTCGCTTGGAAATGAAAGTCGGTAATGTGAAGAAAAACAACAACGGAACTATCATATATGTAAGAAATAAATTTAAAAGTTCATTGTTACACTATTCAAGCTTTTTAAATGATTTTTCGTTTTCATAATTGAAATCACCAGTCGAACTAATCTATACCACCATTGAAAACCTGGAATCATTGGACGACCATTTTGTTTGAGTATGAGACTTTACAATAATGTATATATATTAGAGTTATTGAGCTAAATGGTTAAATTGTAAATGGCTCACATTCAAATTCTTGTTAAAAGCTGCTAACCTTCTTATTCTTCATTTCTTTAAACTCGGCTTTAATGAATAAGTGTCAACATTTCAAGAAATCAACTTCATAATTAAGAAATTTCGTCTAAATTTGATCGAATAGTTTCATAGTACTTGGGCGCCGAGTTGATGTGAGACGTTAAAGAGGAAGAATATATTACCCCTACTGATACGAGTCAACCTATGTTCACTAGTGACTGGCTTCAAGAGGTATATCCTGGAGTTCTAATGGGAAGCAGTGACCAGTGGTGTTCAACCGGGTCCATTGTGATAGTAACTCCCTGAATACAATGGTGCATGTGTCGCTCAATTTTGTGGATTAGTTGAAGTTGCACATTAACACCGCTGGATGCCGGCCGACTCAGTGTTCTGCAGGTTAAGCATTCGCGCGCAAGACTGATAGGTCCTAGGTTCGAATCCCGCGAACAGGATTGTGGATGTGTACTGTTTAAGAGTCACACACTAGGACGAAACAACCATCCAGCGCTTCCAGGTTTTCCATGATGGTCTAGCTCCAAATGACTCATGATCTCAACTATTAGAATTATTATAATATCCACAAAACTCCTTGTGATACTAATCATATATATATTTCCACTACACATTGTACATGAAATCTAAGTACCTAAAAAGAACATCATAGATAATGGTAAATGATCACAACTCAGTAATATGTAGTGCTTTCGATATGTTTGTTAAATGTTTTGTATAAAAGTGCAAAATGGCGTATACTAAAGTTCATAAACAAGCATTCAAACCCAGTTTGTTGTCACCCATAAATCTATCCTGATAATATTAGCTTATTATTATTATTATTATCCAAAGTGATTAGGTTTCAAATTGTGTTCACATGATCCTTCTCTTCTCTTACTCTCAATTTCTAGTCTAGTTGACCTTTATATTCTTCAGATAGAAATATGTCATCAGATTGTTGTTCGAAATATATTGACCTAATCACATAGTTCATTTATTTCTCTATTTAATTATTTATTGCGTCATTACAACAAACTCTTCTTAATTACATCATACATAACTGATTGAGTTCAATTCATATCTTCCTTTATTACTATTCATCTATTTTCATGACTTCTAATCACTATCTGAATGTTCTGGAACTTCCCCTCATCAACTCTATCGGAATCTTCGCTACATCATGATACACATTTATTCACCCATTAATCACCCTCTTATGTAATAAGCATGTCAATATCTGTAATAATGCCGAATTTCAAATAATTTAGGTTATAAACAGTTGATGAGAACCTAACGAAATCAAATGAATTCATTTATTACTCTGAATCAATCTTTGTTCTTGCTCACTTTAAGATAATAAAGGGAACTATGTGTAAGAAAATTCTGATAATCTTTGTCTTCTCATTACACTATCGAGATTTATCAAAGGGACTAATTGCTTTAATTGTTTTGTAGGTCCTGGGTTCGAGCCCCGCGTGGTGCGGGATCGTGGATGCGCACTGCTGAGGAGTCCCATACCAGGACGAAACGGCCGTCCAGTGCTTTCAGGTTTTCAATGGTGGTCTAGCTTCAACTGACTCATGATTTCAACCTGTGAAATTTCTAAAACTCTCCACAAAACCCATTCTGATTATCATTATAACTTTACACTCACTATGGCGTTTATCCATAGTTGTTAGGGTGAACGATTTTAAGTGTATCTATGCAGATATAACATACATAGCAAATTGTATAGTCATTTTAACGAATACTATTCACTCAAGGAGAATATCTAGAGTTAATCATCTTCTCGTTTTCATGCGGTCAGCCTTATTTTATAGAGTTAATGTCAAGCCCAACGACACTACCAAGTTGCTTAAACCAATTTGACCGACGGGTTGAAAGCCGAATGAATTAAACACTAATTCACCAACTGATTGCAACTGATCAAATAAACGAAGTTGGAAAAAGTTGGAAAACCTATTTAGTAACAAGACATTGGAATTAACAAGTAAGAGTTTGCTATTTAGCAACTTTAATTGCTGACTAACGTTAGATCGAATCATTCAGGTCTTATTGATAGATTCTACATCAATTAATATAACAGAAAATGGCAGATACTCAATTGTTTCTTTAACATACAATTGATATGATCAATTGTTAGAATAGAACTCCGCTTGGAGCCCCTTTGAGGCTGCTGCCGATTCCAAGCCTGGATAAAGAGGGAGGGTTGGGCATGAGGAAAACGCTAACCTGAAAAAATTATTAGAATACACTGTGACTATAATGTACGGTGTATTTTGTGTATAAATTGTGACACCTATTTGTTAATGGGGTTTCGATCTCTGAGCTGGATGATTTTGGTCAAAACTCCATCAAAATCATCCACATGAGTTACAAATCTTCTCCATCACCCATTTGTTAAAACTAAACCATTCTATCCAGATTCATAGAGCAAGAATAAAGATTTTAGCAGAACAGCATGAATTCATTTTATTTCGTCTGGTTCTTGTCAGCTGCTTACAACCTGGGAATTACATAATGAATTAAGACTACTTACATGAGAAATTCACTTGGTATTGTTTTATTTGAATCTTCCTACTGATGTTTTAGGACTGAAATTGATCAGTCTCTTATTGGCATATGTGCATACTGTGCGTATGCCTCGATATTGCTTTACTTTACAAGCATTATAAACAAAGATGGATAGTCATAGAGTGAACATCAACTCTGAGATGTAGGTATATCCAGCTGACGAGTCCCAGACAGGACGAAACGTGCGTCCTGGATTCCACTGCTAGCCACTATCCATCTTTGCTTATAATACTTACATGAGAGATTTTGGTTAGAAGTTATATTGAAGACAAATTAGTATAGTATAGCAACGGTGTAAATAGACTGATAGACTGAATATCGTATATATATATATACTTTATGTGAAAGAACATTCTACAACATTGATTATGACAACAGTTCAAATGGCCAGAAACAAGTGATTACATAATGAGTAAACATCGATAGGAATAAAATAAGATTACTACAGTGTTATTGTGGGATTTTCATCTTAATTTGTCCATACCTTCACTTTGTAAAACAAACCACAATGTGTTGTTTGTCAGACAAATACATAAAATATAAAAAAAATTATATTTTGATTGAGATCATAAGCCGATTGATGTTGAACCACCATGAAAAACCTGGAAGCACTGGATGGCCTTTTCGTTCTAGTATGGAACTCCTTAGAAGTGAGCACCCGATCGAGGGATTCGAATCCAGGACGCTTAACCTGTAGACCACTGAGCTGTCGGACATCCAATCATGTTAATGTCCAACATCAACTAATCTTTTGAAGTTTATCTGACATAAAATTGGGGTATTTTAATATGACTGTCACACATGCACACACACAAACACATATCCTTCATTTATTGAGATACTGTTTCATAGAAATTGCATATTCACAACTAAATAGTAGATTGTTGAATCATTTAGACGTGATCGAATTAATCAATAAAAGTGTAATTTCTTTTTCTTTAGAAGATCGATAAATTGAATATTGATAAACGTGTCATTTTACATAAAAACTTAAAATTTTCTAGTTTCCATTATACATCCGTATATGGATATCTGATGAATGTATCTTAGCGTAATATAAAATGTAATAATTTTGTCATCTTTCTTATGTATTACCGATATCTGATTAGCAAATCAATAAATTTTATTTCAATGGATCATTGAAAGTTGATTAATTTGATGATTAGTATTAGATACAATGTTATTTTATATAGGAAATTGCTTAAATTCAATGCATTGCACCCAAATGCCGTGGTAAGGCTGAGGGTGAGGTGAATTAGCTCTTCCTCTTGAAACACTCTCACATGATCAAGCGTATACAATCACTGTCAGGGAAGTCCTACTCACTGCCTTCATGCAGTGGGGGGTGTAGTTTACAAAATTGAGAGAACGAAACCGAATATCCGGTGCTTTGATCGGGTTGATGGATGTGGAGTTGGAAAACCTATGGTGTACATGAGCTCCAGTATCCTGTATCAACAAATGTCGTAAGAACCTACTGTTGGTCACCGGCTACCATGGGACTGTATCTCCTTACGTTCTCCCATGGCTTGTGAACTGGACCTTTAGGTTGAAAGATCTGAGTCTGACCCCTTTCAGAAAACCACCTGTTTCGGTCTGGGCACCTGGATAGTATCACAACGCACACACGCAAATCAAGTGACTTGTGTGGTGCAGATGTAATCACTGCCCCTTTGTACCAATATTTATATGTTCAAATAAATAGTAATAAAATAACATACATCAGTCATTTTGTAAACAATTCCTACGGTTAACCTTTATTTTACGTACAGTAATCTGGATGTAAATGTGCGTGTGTGTGTGTGTGAGAGAGAGAGAGAGAGATGGAGAGCGAAAAAGTTCTCCGTTAAAAGGGTTACCCAGCATTTAGTCATGATATGCTTTTTTTTATAAAGGCTAATGATAACACATCCCTATCTGCACTATGTCATAACAAATGAAGCTGAATTTAAACCAGCTATAATTCGTTGAATGTCAAATGCTCCAACAATCAGCAACTATCTCTTCTCATATCTATTGAGACCAATGTATATCAAATCACTCCATTTGTTGTTTTAGTTTATTTGAATAGTGTAGTAATGGTAGTTGCTTCAACTCTTTAACTATTAATTGAATAGATAAGGAAATTCTTAAGGTAGAATGTAAAACATTAAAATCTTCACAATGATCTTTTAGATAAACATTGACAATGACTTTGAGATGGTGGAGTTTGTGCTGATGATGTCGTTCAGAAGAACGATGAAAGCTCCACGACCAAACCATCCAGCTCAGAGAACAAAACTCCATCAAAATTGACAATGACTTTTCAGTCAGTTCTCATATTGCTACAATACAGAGTGTAATGCAGATTCATCCTATTTATATGTATCATTTAGACATTCACTTGATATGTATGATTTTTTAAAATGCATTTCTGTATTGTACCATGAAAGGTCAAAGAAATGTCAAGTTTGAATTAAAATATGTTAATCATAGCACTTGTTAATTAGATCGATTAAAAGGTAACCTATCGATTGAAGTTCACATTGATGAGCACTGCTTTGAACCATACTGTTTTTTTTGTTGTTGTTGTGAGTATTCATAGTGTAATTCAATCGTGTAAATGGAAGTGTATGAAATAGGATTATGAACTTCTAATGTGTAGATTAACAATTCAGTTCTAAATCATTATCCTACAGGTTAGTCACTTGTAAATATCAAGTAGTGATTCATATCTATGCATACAATATCATTCAATAAGTTCACTAATCATTTTGTTGTACACGTTCATACTTAGATATGGTTTACCATACTATTTTCTTAGATGTACAATCAAAGAGTAAGTGTAGGAAATAATAACACTCAAGATTTTTTGTCACAATTAGCAACGAACTGAAGAAATCAGAATAGAAAACTGAAATCTAGATCGAATATTTCTTAGAAGTTCTTCAAAAGGATCCCGATATTGTGTGAATTCTATGTTTATGTCAGGATTGATGATTCCTTCATCTTATCGAAGTTGTAAATTCATAGATCATTTTGTGAAAGAACGAGATTTAGTATGATCATCTACATATTTATCAATAATATTTCTCTTTAAATCTTATACTGTTTGAAATAAACTATTCCACACAGTCTAGTAAAATATTTGTTTCCAGATAAGGGTTTTGTGGAGATTATAGTAATTCTAATAGTTGAGTTCATGAGTCAGTTGAAGCTAGACCACTATGGAAAACCTGGAAGCACTAGATGGACGTTTTATTCTAGTATGGGTCTGTTGTGAGATAGTAACTTACTAATGACAATGGTAGGTGGTGGCGTAATTTCGTGGATTAGTTGAAGTTAGACATTAACACCGTTGGATGCTGACCGGCTGAGTGGTCTACAGGTTGAGCGCTTCCGCGCGAATCCGATAGGTGCTGGGTTCGAATCTCACGAGGTGGAATCGTCAGTGCACACTGCTGAGAAGTGGTTTCAGGTTTTCTATGGTGGTCTAGCTTCAACTGAATCGTAAATTCAACGAATAAAATTAGAAAGATAGATAACTGCGTTCCCATTGATTATGCTATTGCTACTAGACAGTTTAACTGAATTATTCAACTGTTCTTCGTCAATTTCATCGTTTAACTCAGTTAAAAGGTGAGTTGGTCAACTAGGACACAAAAACATTATTCAAACAATCGTAAATAATATATTGTTCAGAGACTTAGAAATTCACTCTTGAAAAATGACTTTGTCTAGTTAAAATATTCGTAATCGTAATGATGTTCCACTTATGGTTGACTAATGCAAACTTTACTAGGTGGTGAATGCTTTATCGACTCTCGTTCCAGAAAATGAATTCGCCAAAATCTGATGAACTCGTCAACCATGATCAATGTCAGATTTCAAAAGATATTTTAATGAATGAAATTATACGTACAGCAATTTTTGTTATGGGTCAAGTAAATTGTAAAAACATTCATAAATGAAATGGTCATATTTCATTGTAAGTTAACAACTGAAGCTAGACCACTATGGAAAACCTGGAAGCACTGGATGGCCGTTTCGTCCTAGTATGAAGCTCCTCAGCAGTGCGCATGCATGATCCTAACTCGTGAGATTCAAACCCAGGACTTATCGCTCAGTACTTCCAGATTTTTCATGGTAGTCTTGGTTCAATTGACTCATGATCTCAACTATCGAAATTACTATAATATCCACAAAAACCACTTCTTATACATTGGTCTACCTGTCTCACAATATCCCATAGTTTGAAATCGTGACGTGGATGGAGAAGTAACTTACGATTGAAATGCATCAAATAATTAACAATCACTAATCATTACTGGACGATATTCGGGTAGCCACTACAAATCTCTTTAGTAAATGTAGCATATGACATTTATTATTAATTTTACTGTACTATATCCTTTTTTCTTCTTGTACTATGTCCAATCTTTCTTTTATATATTACCGCCATTAAATTAACTAGTTCTGTGATTCTGGTGTTCATCTTGTTGTGCTGATGAGGTATGGAAACTTGAACCGATGTACATATGTACCTGATCCTACGTTGTAGCTGACTGACTGACTATACAATGATACTTTCAGTGGTCATTTAATAAGATCAATCATAGAAACCATAAAACAGAAATATTGATGTTTAGTAGCCTCTAAAAGTAAACACAACACTATGGAACTTCAAAATTTTCGCATAAAGTAATCCTGCTATAAACTTTGTGTGAACTAAAGTCTAAATAACATGACATTTAGTAACTCATGTTGATTGTGACAGATCATTTTGTTTAGCGGTTTCTTGGTCAAAAGTATCGATTGTTAAAAATTCAGGTAAATATGGAATATATATATATATATTGAACAAATGAGATTTCTAGTTTAAAATAACAGTGTCAATATTATGTAACTTTGACTAAATGTTTATGAAAATTTCATTGCCAAGTTCCATAGTTACATTATCAATAATATCAGAATATCTTGTATATCTAATTATACATATAAATTTGCCCCCAAATATCCTGGTACGGCCGAGGATGAGAAGAGTCAACTCTCCTTCTGTAGATGCTCCCACATGGCCACGTGTAGACAGTCACTACCAGAGAAATCCTACTCACAGCCATTTTGAGGGAGGGGTGTTGTTTACAAAATTGAGAGGACGACAAGCTAATGTCCAGTGTTTAAACCGGGTTAGTGGATACGGAAAGATCTAACTAGAGAAGTTGAAGAACACTTATCCCAAATCAGTGGTGCACATGGCTTTCAGGATTTTAAGGAGACAAATTGCGAATTAAGCTATTGTTTGTCACTGGTTATTATGGGACTGCATTACCAATCGTAACCTCACTGTTTTATAGATCAGATATCTAGGTCAAAAGCACAGGAAGTAGCTCCTTAGGAAAAACGCTTGTTTCTGTTTGAGCATCCGTGCAGTATCCCATTACACAGCATGAATGATAACAACTGTTTATGGCACAAATATATTTTGGTGCCGCTTTGTACCAATGTTTGTTTTCAAAAAAAATAATAAATGAATAAATAATCTCATATTAACATCATACACCTATTATGAAGCTCCAATAAATCACGACTAGCATTGGAATGATGTATGCTCATGTCATGCTAACGATATACACATATTAACAATGATTATCAACTGAATGTTCAGCACAACTTGTCAATAACTGTATCACTAAAGGTTATCAACAAACGAACCACTGGAAATCATGAACTATGGAATATTCGTTTTTTAATATTTTCAAGCATGACTTATCAAGAACACCTTCCATGTTCATTTGGACATTATCAAATATTACACTTTGATTTCAGATATCATTCTGAACTATGTTAAGTTAATTGGTTAATGTTCACTGAATAACTTATTTATTTATTTATTTAACCACATAAACATTGATACAACGAGGTATCAACTAGATATGTACTACATAAATCACTCGATTTGTGTGAGGCCTGAGATACTGCTCAGGTGGTCAAACTGAAGTAGGTCACATCATATCACTGTATTATGGACACAATGTTTATTTGTATGTTCACAGGAGAATGCAATGCAAGAATATTATAGTATATGAATACAATTCATCTATGTACTTGTTAAGCCTTGTAGATATAAAACAGAATATATAATCTGTATACAACAAAAGGGGGTTAGTGTTTACAGAATATGACAAATCTATCATATTTCATTGCCTTCATTCAAAGTTAATATAACCCCTACTACGATTTACAAGAGCGTAGGATGTAAAGCCAACAAGAATATTAGTCTTGTTTCTAAACATAAAAATGATTGATAAGTAAAGTTTAAGAAAGAAACACAATGAATTTATTGTATACTACAAATTGTATTATCTTAGTTTTATATAAATTTGTAATGATCAACTACATAGAATGTAAAGTATGTAAGATGGTTGGACAAGATCCTACTGACATTGTATTGTACAAAAGGTAAAAGTAATTTATGATTGTTTTTTGTTTTATTTTAAAGTTTCATCTTCTCAATCCTATTCGTGTAAACCAATTTGAACAGTCGTGTAGTACCATTCAATGTACACATAGACAACGTATGTTAACATTGAATATATATGGTTCTATACTAAATAACATGAATCGAATCATAATAAGAAAGGGTTTATGGATGGATTAGGACTATTTTGAATTTATTTAATGTTTATCTACGTTAAAGTATGTTGATCAAACGTCTAGACTGATTATAGTGGAATTGTTTAAAGAAATTCTCACCATACATATTGAAATTAGTAAGATAGTGGAATGTACTAGGTCATATAGAATTTAATTTCAACTCAACTACAAAAGTATATAAACTTCATTTTTATTATAATTAGAAGTTAGACACCGTTAGATGCCTGCAAGCTCAGTGGTCTAGAGGTTGAGTGTTCACGAGCGAGACTGAAAGATCGTGAGTTCGAATCTCAAGAGATGGAATCGTGGATGTGCATTACTAAGGTGTCCCATACCAGGACGAAACGGTCGTCCAGTGCTTTCAAGTCTTTTCCTGGTGGTCTAGCTTCAGCCATTAAATTTATTTTAATTCTCCATTTCATTATCACTTCATGTATTCACTCTCTCATCACATGCTATTTTGTCTTATTCTTCCTAATCCTCAATGATAAAAGTTTAGTAGTTAAGGTAATAAACTTTTAACTATTAATGAGTTTGTTGAAACTTAATTCCATCTGGCTCGATTTAGACAGACTTTATATATTAGTATTTGTATGGGTTTTGAAGTGTTTTTTCTTCGTTATTTGAATTGTTTTAAACACTACAGTCATTTGCAATCGACTTTCCAAGTCATTTGCCCAGTACACGTTTATAGACTTGGTCTTAAGTAACACTTTGATTAAAACTTAATGCTGTTGAAACGAAGTTTAGTAGACGGAGATAATAAGACCAATTAAGTTTCTATATTCAAAACGTATGATGCAACAGATTTCATTAAAATTTGTGTTGTATGATCATTTATAATAGATTACTAAATATATAAACTTTGTGAACATTACATCAACGATAGCTAATAGCTAGCAGTGGAATCAAGAATGAGTGTTTAGTCCTATTTGAGACTCATTGGCTGGATGTGCCTACATCTCATACTTCATGTCCACTTTGGGACTTCAACCCAGTGCCGTTTGCTTTAAATGCTATCGCGCTATTCACTTAACTACTGAGTCCTGATAGCCACTTGCTTGTGCAATAGATAGAAGTTTAAATTCACTTGGTATTGTTAACTTAAATCTTTCCATTGATGTTTAGTCACAGGGTGAACATGAACAGCTGACGAGTTCAGTATAGGACGAAACGCGCATCAAACTGGATTCCACTTGTAGTCACTATCTAACGTTACTTAGAATACTTTTGAATTAATATAATATCGAGGTAATACGCACAGAATGCACATATGCTAATAAAAGATTGATCAGTTACAGTTTATGAAAATGAATGTACAATCAAGATGTAATGAAAAGTTATTTAATCAACACTCAATTATAATTCCGAATAATAAATAAATAATTCTAAAATTTATTTCATTTTGCAAGATATTAACTTACTATATCTGCTTTCTCGTGTGCTTCATCTGCAGTGTCTAAACCCCATCTAGCATATAGACTACCTGATTGTAATATCGCTCTACGAAAATATGGTTGAGCAATTGGTGACATCCATAGAATTGATACACTGACTGCTCCGGCAGATTCACCAAATATTGTCACTTGATTTGGGTCACCATGAAATTGTTCTATATTCTCTTTTACCCACTTTAATGCCATTAATTGATCTAATAAGCCCTGATTACCTAGAGCACTAGTTTGCGTTTGATCGGTAGTATTAGGCTTTAATCGTAAGAAACCAAATGCACCGACACGATATTGCATAGAAACAATAATTACATTTTGTGTAGCTGAAAGTATAGCTCCATTATATACTTGTAGATTAGCACTGCCTGAAGTAAACCCACCGCCATATATCCATACCATAACTGGAAACCGTGAATTTTTGCCACTAGGTTTTGGAGTCCATACATTAAGATATAAACAATCTTCACTCATTTCAGTATTGTTAATCCACATTTTACCAGCAGCATTAACAGCATCAAATCCTACAAATATATATTGCCAACATGTTGCTGATAATTTAGTTGCATTATATGAACCTTTCCAACCGGGATGTTTTATTGGTGGAGCAAAACGTAATTTACCGATTGGTTTTGATGCATAAGGTATACCTAAGAAACTATTGACTTGAACTTCTTTTCCATCAATCTGTACAGTTTCTTCTTTTCCAATAATTGATCCACCATGATTTAAAGTTATTTTTATAGGTTTTAAAGGATTCAACATCACATTAGTAGTAATAATCATAAACATCATATTGAATAATGATAATATAGACAAATGAATAAATGATAGTAACATTGTCTATAGGAAAAAGAATATTGAAGAAGAAGAAGAAGAAGATATTTACATAAGTGTATTCCTAATAGTTAGTTGTATATAAATATAAATATACTACTAAAATTGACTAGTCATATTTTCAACCAACTGAGCAACATCCACCTATTATGCCGACTGATAAAAAATTAAAAAAAAAAATAATTTTCTAACCAATCATTTTAATCTAAGCAACTCAATTTTGATTGGTTAATTTTTAATTGAATGAAAGACTGATTATTATTCATTACTATTTTTAGTAATTCATTTCATTATTTTAAAATGTTATTCAATTAAAATTTTATTAATTAATCAAACATTCTTTTTGTTGCTAAGTAATTGACATCTTCCATATCTATGAAAGATGTCAATCAATGAACCGACAAGCTAAAAAAAAACACATTACTAGAATTTATTCAAAGAAATAATTCTATAAAACAATAATACATTAGCATTATAGAATGTGTTTTGTGGAGATTTTTTTAGAAATTTTCACATGCGGGGTCGTGGATGCTCACTGCTGAGGAGTCCCATACTAGGACGAAACGACCATCCAGTGCTTCCAGGTTTTCATAGTAATACATTAGCAGTTTGATTGAAGATTTGGACTATCTATAACTGTCATTGAAATCTTTCAATAAAATATTTTTTTTTCTGTTTAAGCATCTTATTATGTTTATTAATTGTATAACTTATACAACAAGTGTGTTTATGAAAAGTTTACGATTTTTCATTGTACAATGGAAGAGAGTCGCGCAATTTTATGGATTATTTGATGTTAGATATTGACACTGTTGGATACCGGATGGCTCAATGGTCTATAGGTTAAACGTTCGCGTGTGAGACAGAAGGCCTTGGGTTCGAATCCTGGGAGGGGGATCGTGAGTGCACACTTCAGAAAAGCCCACACAATATGACGAATCGGTCATCCAGTGATGACAGGTTTTCAATAGTAATCTAACATCAATCAATTCATGATCTCAATCAAAAACTTACGATGTTTCACTGAACAAGTTACACAAAATGTACAATAAGAGATATTGTGGTGGTTGACAATGTGTATTGAAGAGAATGAACATTAATCGTATGTCTATTCCAAAGCTCCTAAATTTTAACTGCCGATCACTAATTGATAAATTAGGCTACCTTCAGTTCCTACTAAATCAAAACATGTATCGGAATTGTGATGTCATCATAACTCAGAATCTTGGCAAACTAATTTACAGAACGATTGCTTAGTATCACTATGTGATTTCAATATCTATAGTCAGGATCGATCAAGCAAGGTATGACGGTGGTGTAGCTACGTTTGTAAGTGTGAACGAGTGTTGATCTATTTTTTCATGTTTCATGTTTTAAAATGACTTTATTAACTGTTTAACTTCAAGATGCCGTCCGATACATCTGAGTAAATACAAATATGTTTATGTTACCAACATCTATATGACTTTAGATTGCACATCATCTGCGCTATCTGTTTTTACTGATAAATTCGTTGTTATCGCCTTCAATGATTTGCTTTCAATTGTATATGGTGATTTCAATTCACGTGACTGCAGCTTCCTTTGATCACATGGTCACCAAAACGTAGTAGATTTTCCCACTTGTTTAGATGTTCATTTGGACTTTGTTTTCATTAATAATATGGGTATATATGTGACTCGTAAACGTGCTACATTGTATAGCTCGGATCACTGTATAATTTGTGTTCTAATTAAAGTATATAGAAAGCATGGAAAGAGTACACTCTTACATCAGAACAAGAAAGTCAAATATAGCGATTACGCAGAAAAAAAGTATTCTACTACTGAAAAACATGTTTCATACTACTAACTGGGAATTATTTACAGATGAATCACTAAAAAACACTACCGATGTTATCAAGTGTTATCTTTAATTTTGTTTTGATATATGTTGTCCCAATGAAAACATGATTTTACGTTTTGATGGACTTACATCTTCACAACTAGAACGACTACGGAGGGTAAAAGAAAGAATGCACAAGGAAGGAGACTCTAATTAAGATCGTAAGCTAAATGGTCTAATAAGCCTAGAGATAAGACGTCTCAATCCTATGTTTACTGAGAAACTCTTATCTTGTAAAATCTCTCCAAGTATGTGGAAACTCTTTAAAGAAGTTACAGGTGATAGGGACACTAGAACCGATAACCAGCGGAATGTTTGTGACTTGATTAAGTCTTTTGTACGTCATTCATCTGATGGAATGCTCCCTATATCCACAGGTTTGAAGAATAGTTGTTTCCTAGTCTCACTGAAACCGATGTCCGAAAATGTCTCCACTCACTTAATTCATCTCAATGTTTAGGACCTGATGAAATGCCTGTTATGAATTATGTCCGGCTTTTATCACATGATTTATCCACCAATCAAAATACAACTTATACAGTCTTCGCAACTGTGCTAAAACCAATGACGTTCGACCGGTATGGGCAGTCTAGCGTCCTTATCGGTCCTACGTCCGCCTAGCCCGTCCACTTGAGTCCAGAACACCAAATACCAGCTTCCAATATGCACACAATAAAGCCAAAAAGTGGCTGTGAACGTGGAAGGCAGTAGTTAATAAAGTGAGCATAATTTGGGGACAGTAAATTGTATAATAATAAATTATAGGTCAAAGTGAAGCTTATAATAAGAGGAATATAAATACCCATAACGTAATTATTGAATAATTACACAATAAGAATATTTATAGAATATTAATCCATTATTAAGTTACCTGTAATTTAATCTTCACTAGGATATAACAATGCCAAACCTCCTTTTTTAAAAAATGTGCTGACGTTCTATGTTATCCATTCACCTGTATTTTTGGCAGATCCTTCTCAATTATTCTCATACCGAAAATATGGAGAAATATAAAGATAATCCCTACAACTAAGAAAGTATCTGGCGATAAGAATGTGAAATTTAGGCCCATAGCAATAACTTCACCCTTCCTCAAAACAAAAGAAAATTTATTGACACTCCCACTACAACCTGCAGCAAGAGAGCACACTGGCATTGATCCACATCAGTTTGCTTAAAAATACAAAAAGCACCTTAGATACTGTTGCTGTTCTGCATCACAACATAGTGTTCAACTTAGAAAAGGGTAAGAAGTATGTTCAATGCTCTTTCCTGGACTATACTTCTGCTTTTGATTCTGCCCCAAGACGACTTTTAATCAACAAGTTAATCAGCATCAACACTGACAGCTGGATAACCAAGTGGCTATGTTCCTACCTCTCTGAAAGAGAACAGCGAATGTTTTTGGGAGAAAGTGTTCAGCGTCTCTACTGTCTCATGATGGTGTGCCACAGGAATCTGTTCTTTCACCTCTTCTTTGCTCTTTTCTTCTGTACGATCTGCCAACTTCCACAGAAAACACTTTTGTGAAATATGCGGACGATCTAACAGTATGTATGCCGATTTCTACCTCTTTACATCCCAAAGACATGAATGACTTTTTGTCACGTATTGAATAGTGGTTTGTTGTTATTGGTCTCATACTTGATCCCTTTAAATATCAAGTTGTTAGCTTTAGCCTGAGACATTGTCAGCATCTAAACACTATATTGAAATCCTATAATGCTTATGCCATTGAAGACTCTTTGATAAACAGTGTCGAAGGTCAATTATCTTGGTGTTACCTTTTCCTCTGGTCTCTCTTGGTCTTCTCATGTTTTACTGTTATGGAAGAAAGTTTTCTGTTTGACTTACTACATAAAGAGACTGAATGCTTTTGGGATTACTCGACTTTTACTCTTACAATTTTTCAATTCCTGCATATTACCTATTATTCTTTACTGTTCTGTATTATTTTTCCCGAGCTTTTGAGAAAAGACGTTGCTGTATTCCGGAGAGTGCTGAAGGCAGTTAGCAAGGTGTGTAGCGAATCGTTCGAGGTTGTTATTAATATGGTTGTGGATAGACATTAAATGTCTTACAAACTCCTAGTAGGTGTTATTTTATCAGACACTGACCACCCCCTTAATTCATTTCTTTCTCTCTATAAATTTTCTGGTAGAACGTGACGTCCATACATTAAAATCTATGCACTCAAGCAAAGGTATAAATGTTCTATAATACCTTATCTAGCAAATATACTCTGTGACGAACAGGCTGTTAGAGCCGACCTAGTCAATAACTTCTATTCATCGACATGTCTCGAGTTTCAAAAGTTGTACAGATTCAGATCTTTTTCATATTTTTCTTTTCTTTTTTTTGTTTTTGTAGTAGAAACATGTTTAAATACTTCGTGCTGAGAATTCTATATTGTACCAAAAGTATACTACTGAGTAGAACCATTAATAATAGTAATAATAGTACATTATTATTAGTAGTATATAAGAAAATGATTAATTTCCAGAAGTGGTATCACATGAACATTTTCATTTGAAGACAATCTAATTAGAATTGAGAATAAAGAAATGAATGATCAAGATGAAAGATAATACAATTTCATTGAAATAAAACTGGCGATCATGTGTACTTGAAGTGTTAAATATAAATAATGAGGTTAAGTATACAGATAATGTAATCAAGTGGAACAATTGATAGATTCAATTTAACACGGTAGGATGAAATTGATGATTCTTCCAGTTTCAGTATCAGTTTGGAAAGGACGGGAGGTGTGATGGCCTGTGTTATTCTTAGCGATGATGGTCTCTCAGTTCATCTAACTTTTTTTTGAAGGAGTCAACAGACGGAGCTTCAACTGAATGTTGAATTGATGAGCTCCACTCGTTGATGATTCAACGGAAAAGTCGATAGTCAGCTGACAAGTAAATTGTTCTGGGCTTTTGAACAATTTCGGAGTGTCCTTGTCAATTCTCTGTTTCGGAAGTCAACAGAAATGAGGATGTATCAGGTGCAAATTTATCACTGAGTAATTTGAAAACCGTAATCAAGTCATCTCTAGTTCTGTGATATGACAACTGGGATAGGTTTCGTTTAGCTAGTGGAGCATCAATCTGCAGCTTCGCTATTCCGGTAATCAGTTTATTTGCTGTTCTCTGAACCTTTTCTAGAATCTCAATGTCTATTTTAAGCAGGGGCTAGACACTTGTGTGGGGTACCCAAGGTTATGATTCACGAATACTGCATACAAATCAAAAACGTTTTGGCGTCGACATGACGAAAGGTTCTACGTATTGACCATAGGGTTCTAACATCTTTGGCGGCTGTAGCACGGCAGTATGCAGTAGTTTTTAAATTTTTGCTAACGATGACTCCCAAGTCATTGTGTGTCTAGCAACCAAGTAGTTGAACGTTTTTCACCGCGTATGTATTTGTACTTTGATGACCAATATGCATCACAATACACTTGGAAGTATTTATCGGCAACTGCCAAGTTTGTGACCATCCAGATGATTTCTCCAGATCATTATGAAGTTCTAAGCTATCACTTTTACTACTTATCGCACTCTATATCTTGACATCGTCAGCATATAGCAAGATCAAACATGATAGGAGACGAAGACGGTTATTTCACACAAGAGGAACAGCACTGGTCCCAAAACTGTACCTTGATTCACCCTTTGAATGAATACGTTGCGTTTGAGTGCATTGATAATAGGCAATGCAGTTCAATTTCATGATATTGAATTTAGTCAATTAGTTACGTTAAATAGCCTTAGTATTTTGCTGTCGTGTTCATTATCAATCGGATTTCATGTGAATGATATTTCGAGTAATTTTGAACACATGAATTAATGATTCTTCAGAATGTCTTCGCCAATGAGCATACATATTCTTCTCTCGGTTCATCCAATCTGAATATACTTTGTCAAGTACATGAGAATTTGTAAATACGATTCTGGATGAAAAAACAGGAATTTGTCGCTTTTTGATCTCTTCATTAAAGATTTCCTCGAATATATAGCACTTGATGTTTTCAGTTTGAGTTGTTGCCTAATACTTCAATATGCATCTATAAATTTGTTTTTTCATATAGGCAGGTTACATTGGCCGCACAAAGCGATCACTTTCAAAACTCATCTCATAACTCTATCCAGAATGGTTATTAAAAAGGCAATGCGTAACAGTTAATAGTTTAATACAAAAGCATTTAATCAACTCTAGATACATCGGTTCAAAGGAGTCTTCTTTTAAAATAATCTACTCATTCAAAGGAATTGAATCAAATGAAGTTTGGATCCATATCTTAGTCATTGGCATTCCATCAATTCAAGCTCGAACTCTACGTGCAAAAACGATTCGTCCAACTTCTCAAACTTCCTTGGCCTTAATTCACTTTATCGGAATGTTTGGGATTTTTCCATCTACTCATTCAAAGGAATTGAATCAAATGAAGTTTGGATCCATATCTTAGTCATTGGCATTCCATCAATTCAAGCTCGAACTCTACGTGCAAAAACGATTCGTCCAACTTCTCAAACTTCCTTGGCCTTAATTCACTTTATCGGAATGATTGGGATTTTTCCATTTTTCCCAATTTTTATTTGATAATTATTGATTTTTCCAAATGAGTGTTTTGTAATTTTCAATTGTAATAAGTTATTATTGCCCCTTTTTCGTGTTGATTATTCAATGTTGATTATCATGACCATTATGTTCGTCGTTTTTCTTTGATATCTGTCAACTGAACAATTATCTTTCATAATTCAGATCCCTCAATTATTTCCATCCTTATATTCTTCTCTTATCCCTTGATTATTGTGTAACCATATTGGATTATAAAAGACTCGAATCAATTTATGATGCAATCATTTCTATCCTTCTATAGAATTATAATATTTACTGGGCGTTTCAAGCCTATCTAACATGTACAAATTATTTCCATTATTAGAAAAGATGGATTGCGGCTAGCAATGGACCCCAGTTTGGCGCGCGTTTAGTCCTATTTAGGACTCGTCAGCTGAATGTACCTGTATTTCTGAATTGATGTTCACTCTGGGATTCGAACGTACTGCCCTTCACTTCAAACTCCATCACTTCATCCACTTAGCTACTGACTCCCGATAGCCATTTGCTTGTGCAATGGGGTGAAGTGTAAGTTCACTTGAATCTTCCAATTGATGTTTAGGATTGCAAGTGATCAATCTCTTATTGGCATAGTTTTGTTCAAATTAATATTGTATTCATCCGCATTAGAAATAATCCGTATGGTAATAACAATTTTTACTTTCTAAATCAAAAGATTAAATATAGTGGGTATTCTGAAATTAAGGTATCCCTATGGTTATTTTCAAGGAACCAGTCTTTGAACTCCACAGTTATGAAAATCCTACAATTACGTAATAACAAGTCAATATAAAGTATACATAGGCAAGTTATGTTTTGATATGTCTACTATCCATTAGTAATATCAGAGACATTTAACATATCGGTTTCATATGTCTATTGAAAGAATGTTTAATACTCTCAGATCACACGTTAAATTCCGATATGTAGTGATTAAAGGATCAGCTACTGATGAAAGGCTTGAAGATACCACAGGTATTTGAAGTTTGACAACGCTTTAACCAGTAACACCTTCTATATGAAGCGTGAAATCAAAATACAGAAGCAAGCAGGTTCAAAGATATAATTGATAGGCTATCAATATATCGAGGATCGTCTGATCTAATCTGGCTAGCGATTGCAGGAGATGTTGAGCACAGTGTTCCTCCTCGTGATCTGGTGCGAATGCATGACCGATCACCTCCGGATAAGTGAGTCCATTAAAACTAATGTGGACAGCATCGAATGTCGAAGACTTACAGAGCTATTGATTTTGGGGATCTATTTACCACCACAGGCTCATTAATATGTGTATAGCACTTTAACTACTCATAAAAACGATTCACTCAGTGGTTCATAGACTAGCTTTATCAACTGCATGTTTGATTGGTTGACATTATGAGTAAGTAGATTCAATGATGCCTCCACTGTTTCCTTTCTAAAAATAGAAATCTTTTCCGGTTTAAAAAAATTGCACTAATATATTTACTCTCTGTTTGTTTCCATCTTATGTTAGCCACTGTATTACAATAATCATGGATTTTACATTGTACAACATTTAAACAATTCTAATGAAAACAGTTATTTGTTTAAACTAAAGTCGTATGTGTAAGTTCTGTAATAAAACTTTGTGGAGACAGACGGATTTCCCTCAAATGTAGATACATAAGACAGCTCTTTTGTCTTCATCACAAACTCATTATGAGTGTTAATCAAAGACATGAAGTGATACTACACAATTACCAGATCACTCAGAAATTATCTACCTCAAACTAACTAATTTACCAACTAGTAGTTGTTAAAGATACTCTGGATTGCACTGTTTAAGATTACAAAATCCCTGAATTGTAGAATAATATTATCATTCGATAACTTTACGACATACTTCTTGTTTAGCTGTAAACAATGAAAATAATTAACAGAGATGAATGGTCGCTAGTACCGATATTCAGTAAACACTTTTCATTCTGTTTAACACTCATCAAATGGGTGCAGCTGCATCTCAGAGTTGATATTCACTCAGGGACTCGAACCCACTATTGTTCGCCTCAAATACGATTGCATTATCCCTCTAGCTACTGAGTCCAGATATTCAATAGCTTCTACAATATTGTGTGGTGAAATTCATTTGTACTGGTTGTTTTTTTCATCAAAATGATGTTGAAAGCCTATGTTTGCATACACTAAAAAGAGACTAGTCAATTGCAGGACTTCACATCAACCAGAAGGCAAAAAATTGGTTAAATTTTTTCAACTTGTAAAATACAAAGTACTAACGTACTTAGTTACTTACTTACGCCTGTTACTTCCATTGCGGCATAGGCTGCCGACCAGCATTCTCCAACCCACTCTGTCCTGAACCTTTTTTTCTAGTTACATCCAATTCATGTTCATTTTTCTCATGTCTATCTCCATTTCTCGGCGTAATGTGTTCTTTGGTCTTCCTCTCCTCCTCATTTAGACTTGAGGATTCCAAGTGAGGGCCTGTCTTGTGACATTCCTAAATGTGTGTTCTATCCACTTCCAGCGCTTCCTTCTGATTTCTTCTTTCGCTAGGATCTGCTTTGTTCACTCCCTTATCTGGTCGTTTCTGATAGTGTCTGGTCAACGGATCTGATGTATTTTGTGTGGACAACTGTTAATAAACACCTGTATTTTCTGGATGATTGTTGTGTTAGTTCTCCAAGTTTCCACCCCATACATTAGAAGTGTTTTGACATTTGCATTGAAAATTGTGATCTTGATGTTTGTTGACAGTTGTTTGGATTTCAAGATGTTCTTCAAGTGTAAATATGTTCCTCTTACTCTGCGCATTCACATATGCATCAGATCCACCCTGTTCATCAATGATGCTGCTTAGATATTTTAATGCTTTTACATCCGTCAAAGCTTCTCCGTAAATTAAGATCCGATTGGTGTATGCTGTTTTGTATCGGAGAATCTTGCTATTCCCTTTGTGTTTATTGAGACCTACTGCTGCTGCTGAGGCTGACGCTACACTGGTCGTCATCTCCTGCATTTGTTGTTGTGTATGCGATAGAAGAGACAGATCATCTACGAATTCTAGATCGTCCACCTGCATCCTAGCTGTCCACTTTATCCCAGGCTTCATCCCAGATGTGGACGTCATCATGATACGGTCGATCACCAGGAAAAAGAAGAAGGGTGAGAGTAAGCGATCTTGCCTGACACCGGTGTTTACTTCGAACGACTTTGTCAACAGACCTCCATGCACGATTTTGCAGTGTAATCCATCATAGGAATTCCGTATGATACTGACTATCTTCTGAGGCACGCCGTAGTGTCGAAGAAGATTCCATAGTGTTGTTCTGTCCACGCTGTCAAATGCCTTTTCGTAGTCAATGAAGTTGATGTAGAGCGATGAATTCCATTTAATTGATTGTTCTACAATGATCCGTAATGCCGAGACTTGGTCAGTAAACGATCCTATCCTTATGGAATCCAACCTGTCGGTTTCGAAGTTGGGCGTCTACGGAGCCCTTCATTCTGTTCAACAACACCCTTTTGAAGATGTTTGCTGGTATTGAGAGAAGAATGATGCCCCTGTAGTTATCACACTTGCTGAGATTGCCTTTCTTCAGTATTTCGATCAGAAGTCTTGCTTTCCAGTCTCTTGGTACTTGTTCCTCATCCCAAATCTTATTGAAGAGAATATGGGGTATCCTTGCAGTTGCCGCTACATCTGCTTTCAGAGCCTGTGCTCTAATGTTGTCTGACCCTCTTGATTTGTCTGATGGCCATGCTAAAAACGCTAACCAGAAAAAAATTATTCAAAGTACTAATATACTTAAACTCTTATTGATAAACAATTGAATATGGTCAACTTAAGCTCTATCTTAATAATTTAATATCAGTTCAACTTGATACTCATGAACTGAGCATTTATTTAACTATGAGCATAAACCAATCATAATAAACTACTGAATACATTTGTGAGTAGTAAATAAGATGATTCTTAAAAATATTTCACAAATTTTAATCGGGATCATTCAATGAACTGTAATCATAATTTCTATTACTAATGTTACCAACTTGACAAATAATATGATTTCTTAGTATATCAGTATGGTGAATATTCTGTTAACAATAATGTAAACATTACACCTCGATATTGCCTCAAGATTCAGTAGCTAAAGTGATAACATGATGGCGCTTGAAATGCACGGTAGTGGGTTGGAGTTCTAGAGTGAACATCAACTCTGAGATGCAAGTACATCAGGCTGACAAGTCTCAAATAGGATGAAACACACGTTAAACTGGATTTCTCTGAGAACCACTATTCATCTTTGCTCAGAATGCTTGTGAATTAAGGAAATACGCACAGTATGTGCATACGCCAATAAGAGACTGGTTAGTTGCAGTCCTATCGTAAATGTGTTTAGAAGAATAATTAGTAGACGATAATCTTAATTCAATACAGAATTCGAAGACTTCCTCCAGAATGATTTTCGTAAATAGAAAGAAATTCGATGATGTTGCTTTCATTTTTATGAGCTGTTATTGATGTAATCCTACACATTTGAACTTTTCAAATGAATTGTTGTTTTGACTTTAAAATGCTGTTCAAACAGTACCAAGAAGACTGTATTTGTTTCAAAGAAATGTAAATGTAACCCGATTTTACTTCAGCATCACCATCATTTGATACTTTGATGATGACGATAAATCTACTTCTATTGTTCTGCAACATTAGAGTAACTACTAGAAACACTTACACTTCAAGTTGCATTCGCAGATCATATGAACTCATCAGTTCTCCCACGAACGTGCTCAACTTACTTTCATGTTATCACTAGTAAATGTTATTCAATAGTTAAATTACTATTACTATATTCATTGTTTCTACAACGGTAACAAATGTCGTTGAAACAACGTCGTAATGTTGAGGATTCGAGAGTGATTTTTCAGTCAGTTGCTTAGTAGAAACCTTTCTCATGCTACTGAGCATTTAGAAATTACCGAGTTTTATCATTGTTGTTTGTTACGTAATCTATAATGAATCTAATACAAAAGCGAGGCACAATATTAAGCTCGTACTCACAAGTGATTAACATTGGTTATCCTCCAATGAGAAAGCGTGAAAATGAGTGGGATTCAAAAGGATGCACATTGATAAATCCGATTTCTAAAAGAGACGGTTTGATAGTCCAATGTAAATGGGGGGATGTTATTTACAATTTTATATTTTGATCATACATTTCAACATGTGTAAGTGTGGAAATTCGTACTTTGTTTATCGATTTCCATGTACTTGTTGAAGCACCTATATTGGAAGAACAGACAGAAGAGTACTTGGTCGCATTTCGATGCACGTTCCAAAGAATTTGAAACTGAGAAGTCTTACAGCTTAAAATAGTGCAAAAGGTCGGTTATTTATTTATGCCGGTTATACCACCGACACTTGAAAATCCTTTAATTTATTAGCAGACAAACAAATGTAGCATCTCTCCGGTTTACCGCAGCAGTGGCAATTAAGTAACCCAAACCCTATTTAATCAATAGTAATCAACCCATCAGTTCCTTGGTTAATTGTTATTTTTTTTGCTATTATTATCAATTTGATTATTTTGTCAGGTTTTACTTCGTTGTTCTCGATAGATTAATTCTTATTTTCATACATTGAAATCATCCCTTCATTCATCGGTTTTCATTTGCTGAATTCCTTGATACCGGACGTACCATTGACATTCTTCAAGCTTTCAAAATTATTAGCAGACATAAAAATACTGTTTCTCTTTAGTTTACTGAAGCAATTGACATGAAGAACTCGAACCTGTTTTATGTGTCCAGAAAGAGACAGTAATAAACCTATTACCACCCTGGCAATTCAATTTTAACACATTAGGTCTGTTTTCTTAATGTTTATTTTCTCATATTGCTCTTTCATTGTCGAATTCTTATTTTATGTAGATTAAAACCCCTCCTTCAGTCATACGAAACCTTAATTCCCCTTCATACCGTAATCCTCTCTAACAAATAAATGTTATCTTCACGATAGAATTTGTTCACTGTAATAATAAAATGAATATATATATATTATATCCAAGCTAAACACGTATTGAAAGGCTAGAGGCACTGGAAAATCAATCACGACAACCATCTCTAATTGACTTCGGTGAGTGCCTTCCAGACATTATGTATGTTATGACGTGCGGGGTCCAAAATCTAGTACTGATAGACGGTATAATATGAGCTAAAACAGCGAAATCACTACCTGAGCAAGAACACAAGAATGAGCGAGAACATGAATTGGTCTACAGAATGAAATGCACAAATACTCATTCATAAATATGCAATGTTATCAATAGTTAGTTGGAACATTGACCGAATGAAATGTACAGAAACTGTGGGTCACCTCCAATTGGTGTCGACTAAAATAAAATAATACGGTTTCCAGTGATCAGCTGGAAATTGTACTATTACGAGTTTTCTGACATGCATAGATATTCTGTTATAACTTGTGGCCTGAGTGCCCTGTTAATGGACAAGTAATGATACTTCGAATTGGGAAGCAGTGAATTATTGATCAGACCAATGACGCGTAAAACACGTGCGAGCACCTTACAGTTCTGATTGGTCCTGCTTTCCGTCTAACCCAGCCCGTTGAGTCCAGAACACCAATCCGAGCCTCTGCGATATGAATCATTATATCCCAAACATACTGAGTTTATATAACAATCAAACAGACCACAACTCACCATAAAAAAGAAAATAATATTTGTACAATATTTGGCCAAATGTGTCTGTGAATGTGGGAGGCAGTGACTAATAGATAGGGAATAAATCAAGAATGGATTCTGTAAGGATCTATCATACACAGACTAAATCGCGACACTACCCAACATCTTTGTGCGATCAATTGAGTGGAACGCGTCACTATTCATCAAGTCCCTTGACTATGAGAATGCGTTTTACAGTGTGGATGGTAAATCCTTACGGAAAATTCTTTGAAACTGTAAAGTTGTTCGCTGGACCACTGGGCGAATCTTGAGTGACTGTTGTACCGTTTGAAATACGGTTTATCGGGGATTCATTGGGGCTGCAAACATTTTCCAGCTCTGTGTGCAGTTGAGAGATCAATCCATCCACTTCCGTTGCATCTCCAAAGCATGAGTGATTTAACAGCTGCGTGCGTAATTTCACTAAAAACTCCAGCTGTCTTTCAAATAGCAGCTGTACTCGATCGGAAGTGAGAGTCATTTTTTTATTATTCAGCACCGGTAATGAAAATTACTGTTGATTAATGACCAATGTTGCTGAAGGACACTGATGACAAATCTGGATGCTGAAGGCTGACTTTGGACAGCCGATTATATGACAGTGACTTATCGATCGGATCAAGGATTCAGAATCTCGATAGTCTATTCTGGTCCGTTGTCCCCAACTCTGCTAACTCGATCAAGAAGTCTTGTAAGGTGTAGAAAGTGTATTCTACAGACAAACAGCAGATAACCAGTCAAGTCAAGCACACAAATCAAGCGTATTTATACAAATATTTACAATCGATATTGTCGTGGAAGATTTTTGAACATTAATCAACAATTGACTGCTATTTGAACATTTAATCGATAGTTCATCAATTGACCTATTTGTACATTTAATCGATAGTTCATCAATTGACCTATCTGCACATTTAATCGATAAGTAAATTACAAAATTTGAGTTTTGGGGATCAATCGTCCCCAACAAATTCATACGACAGGCTACACTGAAAGGTCCGCATGGAGGGCAGCTGACATTCCTGCTCACATTCCAAGTGAGGACCGGCGTCAGACAAGACGGCTGACACTCTTCTTTTCACTTTCATTCGAACGTTGACTGGACTATGAAGACTTCTATATAGTAAGCGAGACACATGATAATCAAATCGTACAATGAAGTGTATGTAAATCTGTAGCTAACTGTTTTATAAATCAGAAAAACAGAATCATAAACTGAAGCAAGACTCCTTTGAAGAAATAAAGTTACACAGAGTTTCGTTGTCATGATTAATGACTAACTAACAGACTTTTCAAAACTGAACGATCTTTATGCAAACTATGGAATGATAAAGTCGACTTGATCAATAATACCATGCAAAATGATCAGATGAATTCTGTAAATAACCAACACAAATCCATGTTTAATTTGATTAGTCTTTCTGTAGAAGAGTATTTATTTTTAACGAAATAGAATTATACTAGTGAATAACGGTCGAGTAGTGATAAAAGTTATGGTTGTCTAATTCTTTACTAATCATCGAATCTTATCAATATGACCACTAGTGTAATAATAATAATTTATATTCTGGAAGTAATAACTACAGAATTCACGGCAGTTGAATTGTTAGTTACTTGGACTTGGTAAATAGAAAACCCTTCTTGACGCACGTTTCACACTGGCCAGCACTCAACATGAAAGCCTGCTCGTAATCTTTGGGGATACTCATGCTCTCAATAACATTCAGCTTGATATTTTCAGATTTTACTATTGAAATATTCGGGTCGCGATTGATTGACTACCAATTAACGTCCGAAATGATGCTTGTCTAGTCTTTCAAGTATTGACTGAATTCCTTCGGCAGCCTTTGAAATAGATTGCGTTCCATCGTGTAACGTAACTGAGAGCATTTGCATAATCAACTATTTGCATGTGACTGCTCAGTAGTACGCAACCACAAACTCTCATACTGCTCCTATGGTATTGAACAACGAAGCTTTACATCCACAACCCTATCAGGTATTAAATCTAAGGTCTTCGCTCGTGTGTTTAGCAATATTATCGTTGACTAACCTACATTCTTTGGGAAGCATATGTCTTTTCTCACCAACGTATCCTGATGAACGAGAGCAAGTAAGCTGATCGATTACACTTGAGACAAATCAATGTATAAGTTCATACCTGAAATGTCCGAGAATCAGATATGCGACGAAAACACAATCTCGAGTTTCTTCAGACAAAAGCTGTTCTCAGAAATTTCAACAATTGGTTTTTAAGGATCTTTGTAGGTGTATCCCGTTTAGATTGAAATTTCATCAATAAATTGTCTCTAGAATATCAGAGGTACTTTTAGTTTGACATTTCAGTTCCAGACTACTGTCAATACCTCTGACCATGGGATAAACAGCTACGGTACGGACTCGAATGTAGCCTTAAACTTATTCCATTCATCTTCGATCAATCCATCCACGTCAACCGATCAATCGGTCGAGATAGCACAGTTTCTGATTGCCGGAATATTAGCTCGCCAGATTTTGGGACGGGATGGAGCAGATACAAATCGTACACCATGTGTCCTAAACTTAAAGTGAAGTACAACGTGATCACTGTTCACTACTGGGGGAAGGAGCTGGATATCAAAGACATCCTCAGAGTGGTGGGTGAGAACGAGGTCCAGCAGTGACGGATCATGTTGCAAATCAATATGTGTCGGTTTTGTGATACATTGTACAAGTGCACACTGAATAACGGTTGATAAAAGGTCGCTATCGAAACCACCACCTGGATCTGTAAGCTCTATCCAGTTGATATGCGGTGCGTTGAAGTCCCCAATGATGAGACAACATTCTGTCACACTCCAAGAACAGATGTGTCTTAGGATAAAGTCGTCAGCAAGACAAGACGGACTACGGTAGATTCCCCCTATAGTCACTAACCCATTTCTAGATTTAATCTTACAACATGCTACCTCACATGTGCCACTGATATGAGCCTCCGATATGGTTGATTGTGTACGAAAGTGATCCCTAACGTATAATATTATACCTCCCCCTTTGCGACTTGAAACTCTATCTCTTCTAATACACATATAACCAGCAATGAAAGGAGAACAGTCTATATCAACGGTGAACCAAGTTTCTGTAACAACGATTATATCGGGACATAATTCTTGCTCCATCAGACTTAGCTCGGACGTTTTATTTCTAAGACTACGAGCGTTCTTGTAGCACACACTTAAGGTGCTTTGGAAATCAATCGTTCTACCCATACAGGCCTCGGAAGCGTTGGCTTCCAAGACCTGACTACCCGAAAACCCTTAATGGTAAGGTTATTTTCGCCATTTAATTTGCGAGTCCTCAACTCCGTAAGAGCATTCTTCCACTTGATTTGATCCTCAAGCGGCCAATCTGGTCGAATACGGATATTTGAGGCACGAATTTTTAGTGCGATTTTCAATAATATGTCTGTTTCTTCAAAACTCCCGAGAACCAGCTTCAGGATTCTTCTTGGTTGGGTCTCGCCTCCAACCCACTTACCAAGGAGTATTACTTTTGTATTATGTACCCCTGAAACCTCTTCACGTAGTACATTCCTTACCACAGACTCCACTAACTGCAGGTCATGTGCATGTCTTCTAGCAGGGTCGATGTCTTTCGACTCCTCTAGATTCCAAATAATTAAACTAGGGAGGGGTTTAGCTTCTTTTGAAACTGTGTTCACAGCTTTCGACCGTGACGTTAGATCTTGTATTTTAACTACTGGTAGCTTACGATTGGTTTTTATTTTTACAGAGCCCTGGGAGTCAAGCGAATGACTCACAACAATGTCAGACGAAGCTTTACTATGGGACTTTGGCGGATTGGTCTGAGAGTCCACCAAGGACTTATCAAGTAAACAGTCATTAGTTTTAGCTATCTTTCCTACTCTTCTGCGTTTTCGCGTCATCCATTTTCCATCAGTCGAAACGTCTACATTAGAGCAACTCGGGACAGTAATTGTTTTATGTGGGTCACCGGTTTCTGCTGTAGCAATATGGCCACCAACGTTTAATGAGGTGTCACTCACTGATCGTTTCGGTGGAGAACGTTTAACTGCGGGTTGCACAGGTAGATGTCTGGCTTGCACCGTGATAGCACTTACGACACTAACGCAATCTTCGGCATCAGTACCAATGTTATCAGTACAGCCCTCATCAACCTTCTTATTAGCCAACACCAGGAGACTAATTGCTTCCTGGATAAGCAATGTTCTGCTCGAGCAACAAAAACTACAAAGCCAATGAGAGTTGGGCTTTGAGCACCTTTTATATGCAGTGGGGCTTAATCGGCTGCACATCTTATGGAACCACTTATTACACTCATCACATTGCATCCCTTCATCCACGGGAAATAAGCAGTATGGTTGTCCACATTTATGAGTAGACCTAGTCATCTTGAAAATCAACTAGAACGGTGACAAAAACAGGATATGTAAAAGGATTTTCAAACCTTAACCAAATAAATCAAGTAAAAGTCGACCAAGTATGCCTCAATGCAATAAATACAGAAAAGCAAAATCGAAAAACTCAATAAAATATCACTTTAACTGGGATAGACGCAATTAAAGTGTAAACAGTAGTTTTGATGCGTAATTTACGATCAAAACAGTTAATTAACTCAACGAGAAGGAATACCACTGTCCTTTTAAATAGAGCTCGCTTTTGTATATATATCCGGTTTGTATATGTGCAACTAACCAGTTGTTGTTAAGTGGGCACAATAGTTTAAATTCAGTCACGATTCTGGCTTATTTTTAAAGTAGATAATGGAATATTAAGATTGAGAACTTTTATTCAGAAAACCTTCTCTTTTACAACGAGTTATAGGGTACAACTTATTTCGCAATAAATAATAAAACTTTAGTTCAGAAAGTTAGTGATGACTAGGTTGTGTGGCGTCGAGATGTATTTGTTGGCTATCTCCAGTTATCAAAAGAATACCGATATCGTGCCAGGTTACAAGTGTGGTTACTGAGCGTAACCGAATTCGTGCAAGGTCACAATCAACGGAAGAATATATGTTCTTGGAACAGTTAAAGCAACAAGTACGGCGAAAAAATCCCTTGTACAATTGGTCATAATAATAATTGCTTCCATTAAACCAATCGCGTTCTCTTGATAAGAGTAGGTCATCATTGGATTCCCAACCTAATTAAAGTAGGAAGTGAATCCGAAATGATAGAGCAAGATCAGGAAAAAGCAGAGACTATGACTGAATATTTTGGGGCAGTTTTCACTCAGGAACCTCCTCTAGACAAAGAACCAGACGCAAATACAGAGTCAGCTCTTAGCACCCTAAACATGGAGAAGTCAACAGGACCAGATGAACTTGTAGTGTCAGTTATTATGCCAAGCCCATATACATTATTCGAGCTTTCGGACATCCCATTCTATTCATTTTACTTGAGCCATACATTGACCTTGTTATTTATTCGCTTATCAATCTAGACTGTTTTTATATGAGCGTATACATGTGTGTGCCCTTCTTATTCCATTAATCACATGTCTGTAGCTCTATTTTGTCTGACTATAAATATTGAGTAACACTTGACAAAGATGGAGTTGGCTTCCCAGCCATCTTCCATACGTGTCATTTTGCTTTGCTATGCTTCATTCGCATCATGGTATGGTCTACAAAAGTGGTGATCCCTCCAACGAATATCGTCGATCTAAATGGGGACAAAATCAAGCTACGGGCCTCCACAAAAACTACACCCCAAAATCTTCAGACATATTGCCCATTATATCGCGGCCCCACTGACTGTGATATTCAATATGTCACTTGACCAAGGTGTGTTACCTATGAACTGGAAGGACGCGATCGTCACTCTCATACATAAAACAGGTCCACGACAAGTTCCATCGAATTACAGACCTGTAAGCCTCACCAGTGTTGTAATTAAAATACTGGAAAGAATAATCAATAACTTGCTGAACATGGCACAACATGGTTTTAGAAAGGGTCTATCCTGTACAACGAACCTCCTTATAGCAAGGGAGTTCTGAATTAATGCACTGGACAACGGAAACTCAGTGGATGTTGTCTACATAGATTTCAGTAAGGCTTTTGACAAGGTGCCAACTAATAGACTGCTATTGAAGTTGGCAAACCTTGGTATTGCCGGACCTCTTTTAAAATGGCTGAAAAATATCCTAGTAGGTCGTAGACAGAAAGTAAGAATAAATTCCAAGTGCTCCATCTGGAGACCAGTACTTAGTGGAGTACCTCAAGGTTCCGTCCTAGGTCCTTTACTTTTTATAATGTATGTAAATGATCTTCCAAGTATGGTACAGTCACCAATGTTATTATACGCTGAGATGTAAAAATCTGGCTGGTAATAACTGGAGACAAAGACGCACCTACTCTTCAGGCAGACTTAAATAATATGATCAACTGGTCTAAAGAGTGGCTGATGCCTATCAACTCGGAAAAGTGTGTCTACATGCACTTGGGGGATTCAAAGGTTAATACGTACAACATAGGGGATGTGTCATTACCCGTAGTCCGGTCTCATAAGGATCTAGGAGTGACAGTGAGTCGTAACTTTAAGACGACGGCCCGTTATCGGGAGGTCGCAGCTTAGGGGTTTAGAACACTCTAAGCTTTAAAACGGTCATTCACTAAGTTAGACACTACCATGTTCACCACAGCATACACATCCTTAGTGAGAACTAAGTTAGAGAACTGCGTTCAGGCTGCAAGCCATTGCTTAAAAGGTGACCCGGACATACTAGAAAAAGTACAGAGAGCAGCTACCCGTGCAATTGCGGAACTCGGGGGTTCATCATACAAAGAGCGGCTTGAAAAACTGGACCTCTTTACTCTGTCCTATCGCAAACTAGGGGGAGATCTAATTTTGATGTACAGAATACTGAGAAATGATTTTGGACCTAAATTATTCTCTCTTTTTCTTTCCACTAGATCGGGACATCTCAGAAGACATAGCAGGTGAGTAGAAAAGCCAAGAACGAACAAAATACCTGTGGCATACAGGCATACAGGAACCTGCTGCCTGAAGCAGTGGTGTCCACACCTTGACTCTTTCAAGAGAAGACTGGACACTCACATAAGGATATTAGAGAAGGAATAATATAGGCCGTAGGCCTTCTGTCCTTACTACACAAATCTAAATCTAAATGTAAAATCTAAAGCAACTACAGGAACCCCCGCTAGAAAGGGTTTACACTTTCGATACGTAAGGGTTCCGTTCATGGGAAGCGACCGTTGATCCTCGAGTTGCCACCGAAGGTCTTTTAGGTGAAATGTTACGAGAAGAAACGTGCTGTATTTTTTGTTCGATCTAGCGTACCACACCGGAGTGGTTTGTATCCAGGATCTGAGGATTGCGTTCATAGTTGTCCTGACCAGAAAACGCTGCAGACGTAGGACGGAACCACATTGAGCCAATAAATCAGAAGCCACCATTACAACCAAGTGCGAGACCAAACATATGCCAGATATATCAGAAACCAGAACGTCGACTGAGTGCACTGAAAAGAGCGTGGGTGATCAGGTCAGCTTTCGCTAAAATTAACTGAAGTCGACGGGCGATGGTCAGAGGCGTGGGCTCAGTATATGGTTTAGCGCACATGTAGTATAGGCATAGAGTCCTATACCGTATGCGTTGTTGATTGGGCGGTTAGTCGCGAAAGCGTACGAGTAAGCGTACTCGGTGACCAGAACGTGTGACGGTAGTCTCGTTCGTACTTTGCGAGCCTGCAATCTCATCTGACGTCAAAGACGGCCTGGTCTGCTTATCTGAACATGAGATTGACGTTTCGTCCGCAGATGATGCAGTTGATACGTGGTGTTGACCGAGACGTGAGAGTGAGGTCTCTGTTGTATCTAGCGTGAGATCCGAAGTAGATTTAGAGATCCCGTTAACAGGTTTGATGGGTCTAGCATTGAGTCTCAACTTATCGGGTAGGGTACTGTCATCGACGTGGTCCCTATTGAATGTTATCTTACATCTCTTATTCATATTAAATATATTGTTCTATCTTCAGCCTAAGCTTGTTCTTCAACATGTATTGGTGATTGATACGATACGAATGAATCAGGGTAGTTAATGATGAGACATCCACGGAAGATCTCACATATTAGGCAGTTACATCATGACAAATCCACAATTTTAGGATCAGGTCTATTATTAGAGTAGTACTAATATCATAGTAGATCGTAATTCTTCAAACTCACCGCAAATGTCGTGCTCCTGGATTTGGCTCACCCGTTGTGGTGCGGTGTCGAGTCGCAGTTGGCAATGATCACGACTACGGGAAGAGTACGTGCCAGTTCAGTTTCAGTGTGGAAAGGACAGAAGGCTTGACGGGCTGTGTCAGTCTTGGCAATGGTGGTCTCTCAGTTGATTCAACTTTCTTTTGAAAGAGTCGTTGGATGTAGCTTCAGACACGTGCTGAGCTAATGAATTCCAATCGTTGATGATTCGATGGGAAAGTCGATAGTCAGCTGACAAGTAATTTGCTCTGGGATTGTGAACATTTTGGAGTGTCTTCGTAAATTCTCTGTTTTGGAAGACAAGAAAAATGAGGGCATATCAGGTGCAAATTTATCATTAGGCAATTTGAGAACTGTAATCAAGTCGCATCTAGTTCTATGATATGACAACGGGAAAAGGTTCAGCTTGGCCAGTCGAGCATCATACAGAAGCTTCGCGATTCCGGGAGTCAGTTTAGTTGCCGTTCTCTGAACTCTTTTCAGAAACTTTCTGTCTTATTTTAAGCAGGGGCTAGCCACTTGTATGCAGTTCTCAAGTTCAGGACGTACGAACACTGTATACAAAGTCAAAAACGTTTTGGCGTCGACATGACTAAAAGCCATATGTATTGACCATAAGGTTCTAAAACCTTTGTCAGCTATTGCACGGCAGTGTGCAGTAGTCTTCAGGTCTTGGCTAACGATGACTCCTGAGTCATTGTGTGTCTAGACGACAGGTAGCTCAGTGTTATTCATCGTGTATGTATCTGTACCTTGACGACCGATATGCGTCACAACACACTTGGAAGTATTTATCGACAACTGCCAGGTTTGAGGCCATTCAGATAATTTCTTCAGGTCATTTTGAAGTTCTGAGCTATCACCCTCACATCGTATCGTTCTCCATATCTTGACATCGTCAGAATATAGCAAAACCGATGATGATAGGAGACGAGGAAGGTCATTTACATGCAAGAGGAATAGCACTGGCCCCAAAACTGTAGTCTGGGGCAATCCACTAAACACAGTTCCTCAGCTCGATAACTTTGAGTTCACCTTTACTCTTTGTTGACGCCTAACTAAGAAGTCTTTTATCCACATCAATAGATTGCCTCCAATTCTGACATTTCTTAGCTTATATGACAGCCGGTTGTGTGGAACTTTGTCAAAAGCTTTGACGAAATCAATGAAGGCTACGTCTACAGGTAACTTTTTGTCCTTCAGAGCGCATCAGCTTTCACGACCCATTAATAAGCTAGTGAGACAAGAATTACTTATTCTGAAACCATGCCGCTTCTCAGAAAGGATCCGTAACTGTTTTGAAGACAGGACTTACCATGGCGTTTTGGTAAACGACCCTGCGATACGGATAGATTAAAGCATATACTTAAAGGGTTTGGAACGAAGTTATATAATTCCTTAAGTAGTCTAGGATTGCTAAAGTAGTTCGAGAACAATTGAGCTTTACCAAAGTCATCCTCCACTAATGACGCGGCAGTACTGTCTCCCCATAGAGCAGAAATATTTCCTCTCCATTTTGTCTTTCGGTTTATATAGGAATACTAGAGTTTAGGGCATTCAATGGATTCCTTTAAAATTTTCTCTTTGTACAGCTTTCTAGACTTACGAAGGGTCGAGGCACAAGTTTTTCGGCCCCTTGGTATAGTCCAAGGAATATGGGGTGTGTTAACTCTTAAGTATAAATTTCGAAATTCGTCCCAAGCCGTTTTAATTGAGGACTCTGGGTCTGTTGTCTAATCTACTAACGATGCTGAGTGCATGATATCTGGTATATTTGCTTTACAGAAGTTAATTCTGTATTGGGCTGACGCGTGCTCGTGATTGACTGTTATGTGGAAGTCGAAAATTAAAACTGCATGATCACTTTTACCTATGGATGGCACGTAATGGAGGTTCGCAACATCATCCACATAGTGAGTCAATATAAGATCTAGTAAGAATGATCCAGTACCCGGGTCGTACCTTGTCGCTTCTTTCACATGTTGCACTAGAGCACATGTGATAACCGCATCAACTAGTTCCTGCTCGAAGGAATTTTCTGAAGATTCAGTTCGCAGATTTTCCCAGTCTACCGCTGGTGCATTAAAGTCCCCTAGGATTAGATGTCGACCACTTTGTGATCAAGTATTGAGACTGCTTAGCAGGAAATCACTTACCTAACAGCTTGGGCTGCGATACACCAAGCCAATCAGCAGCTCTTGTCCCTTGCATTTCAAGCGGCAACTAGCTAATTCTCACGTCACACTCTCATGGAATACACTGTCGATGATGGCTAATAAGATAGCATTCCTGATGAACAGAGCCGCTCATCCCCCTTTACGCTTTTGTATTCTGTCGACTCTTACTAACATGAAACCCTTGAAATCAATTTCCATACTATCTATAAACTGTGTCGACCAGGTTGCTATGTCTGTGAGTATGTCTGGCTTTGTAGAGTCAATCTGTACACCTAGTTCCGATGGCTTATTGAGTAAGCTTCGGAGATGAGTGTAACAGATCCGAAGCCTATTTAAGTGGCCTCGTGTTTCGCCTGGAGTGGCTTCGGCATCATCCTCTGTCGAAGTCTTGCAACCCAAAAATTTACAATTTTTATGTTCTTTACGCCAGAGTCTAACCTATGTTGTAGTTCTCTTTCGGCTTCCCGTCTTTTTACGCGGTCTGTAAACGGCAAGTCCTTTCAGATAAGAACTCTTAAACCCTTTTATTTGTGTCCATTCTGTAAAATTAGGTCGTGTTCATTCGAAGATTTGAATACTACTTTAAGCAGTCTGGATTAATTAGGCTTCATGTTCGCTAGACTACCCAGTCTGTACAGGTTTAGCAAGATGACTCCGGGGATATTATGAAGCATGAGTTGATTAAGTAGCCGTTTTATCAGCACAATTTCATGCACAAAAATAGTGTGCATTTCGGAGTTGAAGAGGGAGTGTGTGGAGTGTTTGGAGCATAACAACGGCTGTGTGTATAAACCCTGAGCAGATACCAGGCCAATCTCACCGATAAGATCCATCTTGGGCAAAATATCACACGGCAGTTGATGGCTGTATAGGAGACGTATTTGTTGGCGATCTCGTGATATCGTTAGAATACCGAGATCATGTCACAGGAGTACGAGTGGAACTACTAAGCGTAACCGACTTCGTGCAAGGTAACAAACAGCGGAAGAATGTATGTTCTTAGTGCAGTTAAACAAACGAGTACGGTAAAACAATCCCTTGTAAAATTCGTTATAATAATAATTGTTTTCATTGCACCGATCGCGTTTTCTTGACAAAAGTACGTCACTACAACTACTCAGTTAATAGTTTGTATCACAAGCTAGCTTCAGGTCAAAAGCCACTTTAAACCTAGAAGTATTGCACTGTTATTTCATTCAAGTATGCAACTATTCAGCAGTGTGCCATCATGACTATGGCAATAATCATCTGTGGCAATGAACGACAACCGCGTAATACCCCCATCTGACTGAATTTACGAATATAAATCACAAGATGTCGAATCTCTGGTCTAAAGATTGACCCGTGTGGAAGTCATAGTTGTGTGGAGATAGGCCTGACAACCTTATTTTGTAAATAGTTTTCAATGTTATTTGTATTTATTTTGTCAACCTTTCACTGTATGTATATTTAACATTAAATGACTGTAACTGCTGTTTTAGTAAATGATCTTTAACACACTTTCCGTTGTGATTCTAACATAGCGTGACATATTCTTGCTGGCTAACAAATACATTACTACTCACACACTTCTCGTTCTATCTTCGTTTGTGATTGAATTAACTGAAGTCTAAATCAAATATTATCATTATTTATAGACTGTAATTGGAGTATATCTCATTCTACGTTGGATTATATCACTGGAGAGTTCGCCAACCTGCTCAGAACCACCAAGCATTTATAATTGTGGATTTACATTACCGGACCCAATCAGAACAATCTACGTTTGGTCGATTTAAGTAGCGTCCCAAATTTTTATTGTATTTGTAACAATTAACTGTATATATTAATATTACTAATGATCTTTAGTAACTTTGTTTATACTTTTCGCGTTCATACCTGTCTGGTCCACCACAGTTGTTAATTCGTTGAGAATTCCACATCACCACCAAAATTCTGTTTAATAAGTCATACTTTTCAATGTCTATGTAACCGAAAGTCGGTTCATGATGTGAGCTAAAAATAAACTTCATTCAAGTCTATAAATTAATTATGATATTGAACTGTTTCAGGACACAATTTTGTCTTTGAACAATTCATTACTTCCATTTCTTGTTAATATCCACTTGGGAATTCATTTCTCATTACCAAATCGCATATCTGTTTACAGTCGTTTATAAAGACTGAATAAACTGCTTCCTGAGTAAACCTATCTCATGACTTACAAACGAAGTTAATAACCACATGTAGCAATTTAAATTGCTTTGAAATACGAAGGAATCAACAGGATACTAGGTCTAATTCACTATTGTTTTTTGTTGGAGTGTGAACTCACTGTGATCAGTAGTGGGTGTCCAGTGTTGCTAGTTACCAATCATCACGTGACTGATCTCCATTGGGATTCTAATTTCCACCAGGGTAGTTAAAATCTTGTATAATAACCATCAAATTAAACGTGAGAACAGATCAGTGTATAAATTCTAAAATATTCCGATCGTTCACAGTAGTGAAAATGTCTGTGACATTGTTTACATAATTCAAAGGTGGACAGCTAAGATGCAGCTGGACAATCTTGACTCCATCGACGATCTGGCTCATCTACCGCACACACAACAACAAATGCAGAAGTTGACCAGTGTAGCAGCAGCCTCAATAGCAGTAAGTCTCAGCATACACAAATGGAAAATCAAGATTCTCCGATACAACATAACATGCACCAATCCAATCACACTTGACGGAGAAGCTTTGAAGGATGTAAAAACTTTAACGTATCTGGGCAGCATCACTGATGTAGACGGTAGATGTGATGCAGATGTGAAGGCGCGGACCGGAAAAGCAAAAGCAGCATATCTACGACTGAAAAAAATCTGGAACTCAAAACAACTGTCAACCAACACTAAGGTCAGAATTCTCAATACAAATGTCAAGACAGTTCTACTGTATGGGTTGGAAACTTGGAGAACTACGATAACCATCATCCAGGAGATACAAGTGTTTATTAGCAGTTGTCCACACAAAATACATCAGATCCATTGGCCAGACGCTATCAGCATCAGCCTTAGTTGTGAAAGAACAAAGAAGATCCTAGCGGAGGAAGAAATCGGAAGGAAGCGCTGGTAGTGGGTAGGACACACATCCAGGAACGTAGTCGAATGTATCACAAGGCTGGCATTCACTTGGAATCTTCACTTCCAAAGGATAAGAGGAAGGCCAATGAACACATAACGCTGAAAAATGAAGACAGACATGAGGAGAATTGACAAAAATCGGATAGAACTAGAAAAGGAGGCGTAGGAGAGATTGGGTTTGAGGATTCTGGTCTGCGAGCTATGCATCACTAGAAGTAACAGACTTGAATAAGTAGGCAACCCTACAGACTGGTTTGGATGTCGAATCATCTTGAGCTATATTCTGAATGAGAAATAGGACAGGAGGAATCAGAGATTTCTGTGGACTGAAAAACACGATATTTTGACTCGAGGAATTGAAATGTTCACATCAGTTTGACACAAAGCTATGATTATTACTGTTCTTTGTAATTAAGCCGTACGGAGTTGACATACTGAGGAGGAATGTTGCAGTTATTTGCAATTCGATCATTAAGTTATTTTGTATTCGACCGTGGAATGAATTGAAGTCTTGTTGTCATCCCAGTCTTTGCATTACTTTTGCTTACCTTACGATTATGGTATAGATGAACTAATAGATTGTTGGATCGACCGATTCTTGTTGATATTCACATATAGTGTCCTCAATGATAAGAGGATTCAGGAAAGTCTATTTTTGTTTCATGCATGTAGTGTCAGTTATTATGGCAAGCCCATATACCTTATTCTAACTTCCGGACATCCTATTTTATTCATTTTACTTGAGCCATATTTTGACCTTGTCAATTATTCGCTTATTAGCCTTGACTGTTTTCACATGAGCGTATATGTGTGTACACTTCATATCCCATGATTCATCACATGTCTGTAGTTTATTTTGTCTGCCTATAAATACTGAGTAACACTTAATTAAAATGGAGTTGGCTTCACAGCCATCCTCCCTGTGCGTCATTTTGCTTGGCTCTGTTTCATTCACTTCATATACAAAATATATGTATTCAAATGCCATTCTCGTTAATTGACTTATTTAATTCCGTTATGGACTAACGCGATCTAAGTCGACGATGATATACGAGAATCAGCGAATACAATCATCCATACGATCTAAATAGAGTCAGATCAACGGGCCACTAAAGTGGTAAGCCCGCCGACGACGAACGCAACGCAGCAAGCTACGTCGATGAAGAGATTTCTGCACTTGATACATTCGACGAACGCACTCAACGGGTCCAGCTCAATCTCTAATCCAACGCACTCAGCAAAGCCTGTGCAACACGACATGGACATGCACAAATCTTATTATCTTAACGTTACTTTGTCCTCATGTCAATTATCCTCATTGATCCATTCGTCGGTTTGTTCAATTACGATTCAATTTATCATTATATGCTTATTATTACATTATTGTCAATATCATGTCCGAATGTGGAATTATTAATCTTGTTCGTGCTGTCATTAACTTATGACATTTTCGCAATCATATCACTCACCGAACAAATTATCATTTTATGAAAATTCCACTCCGCGTAATGACATCACAACTCATTGGAATATTTTTACTATTCAAAAACGTGAAATTTTCCTGCTTTAAGTGAGTTCGTTCCAATTTTTTCATGTCATTTTGATCTAATATTACATTCATTCACTTAGTCGAGGTCCGCAATTTATGTTATCACAACATACATTTTTCATTTCGAAATCGCCTCCTATTATGTCTGTGGATGCTTCTGACTAGCTGATTAGTAACCATTGCGTTCATTTTATCTATTCTTCCACGTGCGTAACTACATGCTGCATCACTTATCACTCAAAAACGCTATTCGAGTACTGCAATTACTATTCTATACCCATCGCTCGGTATATCAGAACATAGAGTTTAGAGCTAGCCTCTCAAAGATACACTCTTGTTCGTCACATCCAAGTCAGTCTCATACGTCGCCATCACTAATCATATGTATTGGTATTTTTGTCATGCCTTGGTACGGTTTTGTAGCAAACGAGATCGAGCGCATCTCCCTCAAACCACACAAACCATTCTAGGCTTCATGACCAAAAAGGAATACGACTCTATGTACCTGGTCTACTCAGTCACTATTCTGTTCCTCTGGTCATTCTACTAATACATATTCAACGATAACTCGATGCATCTGTCATAACGCAGACGACAACGTTCACTGACTTCAAATTTTATGATTATTATCAATTGCAGTACAGCAACGAATATCACCCGTCGATGCACATATCATTTCACGACTTTTCTATTATCATTCTACGCATTTAAATTCGAATTCACTCATCACTAGTCAATGCGATTTATTCTGCTGCGGCTCAACAGAACATATATTTCGCATATTTCACTATTTTGTCAGCATCACAGACCAATTTCTGTCGTATTCTACTCTACTTATTTTCACGATTTGTTTCGCTGTCATACCCACAAACAATTTATCACTACTTTCACAATATTTTGAATCGCTCATACGAACGTGTTATTTTATTGTTCAGACAATCACAGCATTAGTACATGTAAATTTTTTGTACGCTCATTAATTTGCTCATATTCGCATATTAACGTTTCCATTTTTGTCCGCGCCTTTTCTATATTCATGTATTCTTTTACATAAGTATGACATTTTCATATAATACACTCAACCCTCATGTGACACTGTACTTTATCGAGTGTTGTACAATTTTTTTTTTGCTACTTACAGTTAACGTTAACTACGCACCACTTCACTGTTATTTTCGAAAACAGCCATTTTTTAAATGTGCTATTTTCTACGAGGGGGCTATGTAGTGTCAGTTATTATGGCAAGCCCATGTACCTTATTCTAACTTCCGGACATCCTATTTTATTCATTTTACTTGAGCCATATTTTGACCTTGTCAATTATTCGCTTATTAGCCTTGACTATTTTCACATGAGCGTATATGTGTGTACACTTCATATCCCATGATTCATCACATGTCTGTAGTTTATTTTGTCTGCCTATAAATACTGAGTAACGCTTAATTAAAATGGAGTTGGCTTCCCAGCCATCTTCCCTGTGCGTCATTTTGCTTGGCTCTGTTTCATTCACTTCATATACAAAATATATGTATTCAAATGCCATTCTCGTTAATTGACTTATTTAATTCCGTTATGGACTAACGCGATCTAAGTCGACGATGATATACGAGAGTCAGCGAATACAATCATCCATACGATCTAAATAGAGTCAGATCAATGGGCCACTAAAGTGGTGAGCCCTTCAACGAATATCGTCAATCTAAATGAGGACAAAATCAAGCTACGGGCCTCCACATGCAACACCAGTAACAATTTGTCTGTAGTTTCGGAACCAGATACTTTTGAGTGTATTTTCATCTTTTTCAGATTCTAATTATTATCCTTGAACTTGTTTCGAAAAGCTCTCCCATAAAGACCATTATTCAACTTGCTAATTACTTCGTCTAATAGCGTATGGTTAAAATACACGTCAAATAATTGTTTACATCCGATTTAACAATACATTTCTGAAAATAGTCATTTATCTTAAGCTTGTACCTGCTCTACATATTGGACAGTTACGTTCATTTCTGAGCGGAAATAAATTCAATGTAACTATGATTACCACATGGATGAAGAAACAATAGTTTCATCATAGAATATCAATTTTGGAGAGTATTTGACGGTCAGAGAAAACTAATGGTTGAGAAGATCTGTCATCTATTCCATATACAAATACATTTGCCACATGTGTTTCTATAACACTCTGTTATCGATTATTCTGTGTAAATTCACAGTGTGTATGCGTGTGTGATGACCGGAAATAATGGAATTCAGAAAGCCGACTTCTAACACCTGAATAGCTTGTTACGCACTCTAGTAGTCCGGCATATACCAGTACGAGGTTGAGAAGAACGTGATGAGCACAACTCAATGTACTGTATTTGAACACTTGTCGCACTTGTTCTCTCATGTCTGGTCTGGAATCATAAACATCAGACTACTATCAAAGACACTCAAAACCAGATAGATAAAATGAACATTTATTTAGATTAGTGTCAAATATTTTCTCAAGCATACGACGTAATAAAGTAGTAAGTCATCGATCATGGGATGTTTTACGAGATCACCTGGACAAACATCAACAGTTTTAACTTGACTGGGAATATTATCAGATTCAACTGTGGCGCGTGTTTGCTTCAACAAACGGGAATTAAATTTCAAAGAACGAACTATTATCTCTTCAAAGTACTTAACACAAGCAGCCATGAAATGTTTAATCAAAGCATCTGAATCTTTTTGGAAAGCTAGAGAAGACAAGTGCAGTTAGTGTCTTTCTAAACACAAAGCTTTCAATAAATCACTCATTTACTATCCAGAGTGGTAATCACATTTGTTTTTGTGTACTTTAATATTTTTTTCCTTTGTTATGACTTACCCTTAACCTGTCTAGTTGACCTTTTAATTTTTCATATATAAATGTTCTTAACAAGTAGATGATGTGTGATCAGATTGTTCGAAATGTATTGCGCAAGTATATCACATAATTCTGATAAACTACGTCTTCTCATTGTATTATCGAAATTTCAATAAAATGACTGACGTTATACAGACTATGTCAACAATGAAATTACGGAACGAACTAACAGAGAAATTTAATCGTCTTCAGAACTGTGGATAAAAGTGAAGTATGTTCATAAGCTTTAATTCCATTAGGAGTTATTACTGGGGTTTGTTATCATCATTGGTTAAATGAACGCTAGTACAAAATACTAACATAATCTATCCAATGTTGTCACGATTTAAATATTCGGGATCACAACAAAGATATGAGTTCCGAGAATGCAGTTTGCCACAGGACAAACATATATCAAATCTGTGTTCACCTTATTATAGTGTATTGAAGCTGTGCGTAGAAGCTTGTGTTTATCCATACTGAGTAGCTCAGGGGGTGATGCAACGATGTTCGATGTAAACGACACTGAGTCTGAGTATCTCAGGTGCAGCCAGCTAACGAGGTTACTCGCACGCGATGCACATATAACATCAACGAGAACATTATAACAACCAATAGAATTTTGTAGAATGTTTTCTCATATTTCCATGAGACTAGTTTCGATTATTAACACTACAGTATGCTTGTTTTAAAATCTGTCGGCAGGACTGTTACTAATTTATTGAACCCATATCTTTTCTGATTATTACTTGAGTATCAGCTGAATCCTCTAGAATTATTTCATAATCAGCATTCATAACACCTAATTAAAAACAGTCTGTCATCAAGCTTTTACTAAACAGTGAATAATCGAATAACGGAGGAATGAGCTGTATCGTTAAATGTTATTTCGGTATTTCGACATTTCAGTTTCAAACAACGAACGTCGGTAATTACAAATGATACTTTTCAGTGGTGAGACTTCATCAAACTGGACATTAACAACGGATTGATTGTTTATTGCAAATGTCACATAATCACGTATACACGATACTGTTGATTCACAAGTGGAATGTTGTAAACTCCTGTAAGACTAATTAGTTTTCACCGAATGAAAACAATCACATAAATACAGAAAACCATATTTTATATTCTACAAACAAATTTACATAAGTTTAACGTAAGAATCATGACACACTCTTCTTCTTTCTGTAAATCCATAGCCCTGTTATACAGCCAGTACATACAACAATGAAAGTGACAACCACTGGTATAACTATATACGAGTAGTTGCGTGACCTTCTTTTCGCTTCATCTTCAGTCGTTTCAGTGGTCACATTCTGAAAAGGCAAAACAGTACAATAATTACTCAATATCGAATATTTACCAGATGAGTTTCAGTGTTTTCAGTATTCTGCCTCAATACATTTCTTAGGTCGTCTACAGTAGTTGCTGGAGTTGTTACTTCTTCTTCTTCTTCTTCTTCCTCTTCTTCTTCGATAAGTGTTGGTCTACTTGAAACGCTGATATTTGAGCTAGTCTGGAGAATGAAATAGTGGCAATATAACCAAATATCAAATATTTACCAAATGAGTTTCAGTGTTTTCAGTAGTTTGCCTCAATTCATTTCTTAAGTCAGCTTCATTTATTGTTGGAGTTGTTTCTTCTTTTTCTTCGATAAGTGCTGGTTCTCCAGAAACGTCGACAATCGAGCTCTTCAGAAGGATGAAGTAGTGGCAATATAACCAAATATTAAATATTTCATCATTCAATATACAGTATTTTCAGTATTGTTGACACAAGTGAATTCAACTAATAGTTACATAATTTACTTCTGTACTGCGTGATCAATGAGTAATGATTTAAGATATCTGCTACCGATTTGACAGTCAATGTGATAAGTACACATTATCCTACAATCAACAAACGACTAATATTTGAGTGATGAAATTTGTTTCCTGGATGTTATATCTTATCACAATCTAAATATTAATCAACAAACGTATAACTGTCGGTTTTATTGATGCAGTTCATACAGGATACACATTTCACAACAAGGAATCAGAAATACTTATTCTGAACTTGAACTATGAGAGTTTCGGGAACTTGAACTAATCACTCAATCATGCCACACAATTTTCAACAGATTACGCTTTATCATTCAAACTGTTTTCATCGGTATGTTTCAATAGTTTCCGTAGATTTACGGTTTCATATTGGACATCGGAAATCTGTTCACATTCTATGAGCTGAGAAATTGATGTGTTTCCAGGCATCACTGTTAAACAACGCAATAAAATGTTCTTCCGAGTAAATAGATTTACAAATATGCTGATACTGAATACAACCTGTGAAGCCTACCGATTACTTACTTTATTCCGGCAAACATTGACTTTGAAGTTGTGAGTATCCTTATCATTACTGGTAATGCACATATTGGCATGATCACACCACATACACGTTTTGTTCGGTGTTGTTGCGCCTCTACATAATTTAGTCGACTTGTGTTCCGGACAATCTTTGGTGAAAATAATAAGGTGACTGCATTTCGATTTATCAAGCAAAACATCTGTGAACTACAAAACATGTAACTATAACTCAATGATATTATGGTAATTTCGCAGTTGAGTGACTGTTTCATTCACTGTGAGTTTGTCATCATATTGCGCAATGCGAAATTCAGTGCACTTTCAATGTCATTCACATTTCACGACATGATGTTGATGTTGAACAAAACTACGTTCAATAATGAACGATGAGTTTTGACGAGCAAATTTCGTGGATTTCATTGACTGTGAACTTTCAGGAATGTACATACTGTGCTGTCAAGCGTTCAGCAAAGCGTATTGCACTTGATGTTTGTGGAATTTCATTCCATGATGTCAGTTTTATGACTGAAAGATGGGTTGTATACCACGTCTACATATGAGCAGTGGAGAATTAAGTTGAAAACTCACTCAAACAGACTACTTGGAAATCGGTGCAAGAAAGTCAGTTGTTGAAAGACAGAAAATACATTTTCAGTGACGTGAAAGCAATCGAACAAAAAAGAGGAAAGTAACATTGTTTATCAGTTCATCGTTGACGTTTTTCTTGAACAGACTTCAGTTAATCTACTGTGGTGGGAAGTTTCAAACTATATGGCCATACTATATAACCTGTGTGCTTTCAGATAGCACGTCAGTCTAGTTAGATCATGAAAGATTCATCCATAATAGATAACACTTTATTCAACGAATATTGACGTCGATCGATCAAGAAACTCGTCAGTGTTTTTGATGCTGTATAAAAATCTACGGCCTATGATAAATTGTAATCAGATCGCGTGAGTTGTCTGTACTCTCAATCTATCGCTCGAGTACGATATATTAGAGATTCTGGATGTTATGCTATTCCATCCAACATAATTACAATTTCTTAGTGTGCTATGCGATTTCAATACCTCGTGGAAATCCACTATCATATGTTCCAAATGAGAAGCAAATAAATATGCCAAATCAATGCGAAATCAATTTACCGACTTATATCATCTGATCTATCGTTTTGTAGCATTTTGTTCACTTAAATTTCATCAAAGTGATGACTTTTATCGTGGTTCAAAATGTGTCCCTAATCATTTTAAATATTCAACAGTGAATAGACGTTTGATGTGACGAGAGTTGAGACTGATGGTTCAATATCCTTTAATAACTGACCAAAATTATACATGAAATTTTCAATTTCATGAAACAGAAATTGTGCAACGAAGTGTGAGAATAGTCAACTGTGATAAAATAAGGTTGAACATACCTCCGGAAACTTCATACTCCACTAAAGTTCCATTTTTCATCCATTTTCCAGTAACAATCATATCAGGGTATATTCCTCCTTGTTCAAATAAGGTTTACAGAAGAAGACACTTAAAATATTGATTTCCATTTTATGTATAACAACGTGTTTGCTCCTATAAGGAGCAATCAAAATAAGAAACAGTTTAATATCTTGTCATGAATACAATGATGGTCAAACAGCGTCTTCACGAAATATGCTTTAAATGAATTTTGGTTTCGAAAGTGATCATCGTCTAACCAGTAAATGAAAAATGATGTCGTTAAGTTTCTGATTTGTGTTATAAGGGTGTCAGTGCAACATCTTTAAAAAATATGTTTAACTCGTTGGAAATAATTTCACAAATCATCAACATTGAGGTTTACTGTGAAACGGCTCAGCAACACATTGCAACAGATCATCAGGTAGCTGTTGATCAAATGTTTAATGCACTTTCTCATACTCAAACGTTAAAGATTGCATCCAACCTAATCACTTACACTAAACGCTTGCCTTGGAACTCAGCTTCATCTTTCAACAACATACGATCATTTCAGCGTAGCGTGAAGTTTCAGCATTGTGTAAAACAACTATGAGTCCTTTTTGACAAAATATGCTTCCTTTTGTATTGAGTAGTATGAGAACAAGGCGTGCACGTTTGAATAATTGAACAGTGAATGAGTGGGTAAAATAATGGTTGCGAAATCATGATTTTGCTTCAAGATGTGTAAACACTTTAATAGCATTGAATTTTCAATAAACAGTAACGAATGAAGAGTGAGTTTACGAAAAGTATTCCGATTTTAGTTCGCACAACTTTCCTGAACATATGAATGACACTTTGAGCAATTTAACACACAAAACAACTGATAAGTGTAGACTTGTAGTGGCATTGGACAATAGCCACACAATCCACAAAGCTGTGAACACGAGACTACTCAGAAAATAGATATTCAATATTTAACGCGGAGAAATACCTAACAATGGAGAAGGCGCGAACAATGAATTGAATGGACTGGAGTTGATCTGATGGCATGGCTCGTCCATGCAGGCGTGGTCCATCTCAGTGTTACTGTATATCTTCTATTCATATTAAATATATTGTTCTTTCTCTAGGCTAACCTTATTCCTCATCATGTATTGGTAATTGATACGATACAGTGAGTTGGTGTAGTCGATGGTGTGACTTCCACGTAAGATCTTATAGATTAGGCAGTTATATCATGACGAATCTACAATTTTGGGATTAGGTCTATTATTAGAGCAGTACTAATATCATAGTAGACCATAATTCTACATTGGTGAGCCCAACTAAAGAAACGCAACCTATTATTATTAATCCTTATTTCCACTTCAACTTTCTCGATCGATTTTATATTTATGTTAACCCTGTATTCCAATAGTCCTCTGAATAATGCTCACATGCATTATCGTAATGTTATATTGATTAGTCCTCATGACAAACTAGCTCAATCGATAATAAAAACTGGTCGTCTATATTAACTAATTAGCTTTGATGGTTTGTTAACAAGCTGTAATGGCATTTACATGCTTCAGCGACATAGTCTTGTTTAAACATCAAGCTCTAGCAAATATGACCTGTAAATAGCGTAAATATACATTGACTAACAATGCGATCAAGGACTAAATAGTTCTCTGGATATAATTCTCAGTGTTCCTTCATTTAACACATCCTGTTTTAAACGATGCACTATCCTGTAATATCTTTTCTTCCGACCACTGCCTGCCTAATTTCATATTCTCGAGTTCCATTGCCAAACAACGAGGATGACTACTCCAAAAACATACGGTGAGTTTCAGCTATAAGTTTTCTGCAATCATTTTTAGATGGTTCGTTCAATGACAACCATACAATTATCTGGATTCATTCGATTGTTCTGATCCGAGCGAGTGGCAAAAACCTCAACAGCATCAAGCACCCTCGAATTAATTGCCATACTGCATGTTTTATTCTGGATGCTTTTGGATCAATACTACTCACGAATGGCGTTATATATGTCGTCCACTGAATAATCTAATTTTCAAAAATAACCCAGGCGAGTTCAACTATTTTACTTAATGATTTTTTTACTTAACATGTATATGTTTCCGGTTCATTTTGCTATATATTTGTAAGTGTCCCTAGGCTAAATGCTGTAACTCCTTATGGAATGTTTATAACGCATCATATTCCTGCCTGAAGTCTCACAAGCAGTCTAAACTTTAAAACTATTTTCTGGTCATGTTCATTATTTTTAAATCGTCATATACGTCAACAACCTGCATGTTAACCTGGCCCATACATACGTTACACTATATCTCCATGTCTTCTAAATTTAGAAATCATCTGAATCGCCTTTAACATTTATCAATAAACCCATCATAGTCGTTGTTGCTAATCGTATTTGGGTTTATGGATTGGTTTATCATATTAGCAGCCTAAAATGCGAACATAGTTTAGATAATAAGATTAAAAATTTAGGTACTATCAACTGCACTAGTAAAATAACTAAATCCCCAGGTAGCTGTTGGCTAAACAAACGTTTAAAATCAAAACTCCGTAGCCTACTAGAATTAACACTAAACGAATATTTCTGAATTGAAATTTATAATTAAATTAGGCGTCTCGGATTCTTTAACGTTATAAATTTCTGATGATTTCGAATCACCAACAATACCTATTTTTCCACTGACTAATCCTTAATCAACACTATAACTAGTTAAATTTAATAGTTTCAGGATATCGTCATAAAGCATTGTCATAACTTGACAATCACGTAATATGACTGATAAAATTAATGAAACTATTAACGAAATCGGTCAACAAATTGACTTATAATTACCATTAAATGGTGTTGTTTTCTTGGTATCTTCATCCATCACAGATGATTACAGTATGTTTCTCTATCAGTTGCTCATTCAGTAAATATCTCAAAACCTTGTCAGTCTAATTGATGGTTTAGCGACACAATCATGCATGCAAATAATCAGTATAAGCAGTCGAGCAAATCTCCTGCAAACTGAAAACATCAATGTCGAATTTACCCCAACACTGACTAAGGTTCAAGCCATTATCATAGACATGAGTTGGGAGTGTACTCCCCTTGGTTACAACTTATGTTCTCCCTGATAATCACATGAGCATCACTCACTATTAATCATCTTGTAAAAACTTATTTAGCTAAATACATCTTGCGGCACCACATCACTTCGTAATATGACACAGGTCTAACTGATTTTAATAACCTATAACCACTATATCTCAATTAAATCGTATTCCGCCTTATGATAAACTGCATACCTGCAACTAACTTGTATGCCCAATCAGCCAGCAAGTATAAATATAAATAAATAGTATGCAGATCAGAACATTGAGTCCAGAGCATGTCTCTTACGAATACACTCATGTTTAGCGATTTGTTCCTAGCTATCTGTCCAAAATTCATATAATCATCACTCACGTATTTAAATTTTATTTTGATAACCATTCATGTGTATTAGTAGTATTACTAAATTCTATCACGGTCAAGTAAAAATGAGGTTGAGAAAATCTCCCCGTAACTAAATAACCGTATCAAACTAACTGGAACACTAGTTGGAATTCTTTTCCATGGTAATACTTTTGTTCTCCCAGTTAGCCTACTAATACAGATGCAATTGGAAATCACATATGGACGGGTTACCGGCATAATCGTTATTTGATTTCATAGTTTAAACCAAAACTAATACCAATATTAATATTTCTACAACATTCATTACTTTAATACTTCTAAACACAAAATACTTACTACCTATACGTTAAGTTATTAACCAACGGCTATTAGCACGCATCGTTGTATTATTATTATTATTGTTATGCCATTCTTTATAGTTCAAACAATCTTCACCCAAATTTTCATTTCAAGCGTTTTAAGCATGAAGGCAGATATTTTGAAATTATTACATGTATTTCCCGACCAGATGCTGCCGCTTTCTTTTTTATTTATCTTTCAACTTACCAATACCCGGAGGATTCTTATTATCCTTGGTAACCTCCGGCGCGAGACGATCCCATCCAATTTGGTATCGAACCAACATCACGTTGATTCTGGTGGGAGAGTAGTGTAGTGGCATTGGACAATAGCCACACAATCCACAAAGCTGTGAACACGAGACTACTCAGAAAACAGATATTCAATATTTAACGCGGAGAAATACCTAACAATGGAGAAGGCGCGAACAATGAATTGAATGGACTGGAGTTGATCTGATGGCATGGCTCGTCCATGCAGGCGTGGTCCATCTCAGTGTTACTGTATATCTTCTATTCATATTAAATATATTGTTCTTTCTCTAGGCTAACCTTATTCCTCATCATGTATTGGTAATTGATACGATACAGTGAGTTGGTGTAGTCGATGGTGTGACTTCCACGTAAGATCTTATAGATTAGGCAGTTATATCATGACGAATCTACAATTTTGGGATTAGGTCTATTATTAGAGCAGTACTAATATCATAGTAGACCATAGTTCTACAGACTGTCAGAAAGATATATTTGAACGCTCTGACAGATTACAGCAAATGTCTATGTGGACATACTGAAAATGGGGTAAAAACAGATGGTGACATTATTCTAACAGAATAAATGACATTTGTTACCTCTTTCGCAATAAGTTGTAATGCCGACGATCGGTGCCGGAACTTCCACGGGAACCTAAAAAAGTAGTGGATGTTTGAGTCAAGAACTGAATAAACTATTATTCAACACGCAACCACCTATATTAAAATCACCTAACAACTGAAGTAATATGTCGTCATTCGCATTGTCGTACACAAAATCAACTAATAACACCCACAGTCAGCACAATGACTTGCTCATTTCTCTTAGAACTACGCTCCATCTAGTCTACAAACATATTCTGATTCACCTCAATTGTCAACTTCAGAAAAGTTAGATGAACGATCTATCTTTCTACCATGGAATGAGGCGATATATTGGGAGATGGATATCCACGTCGGTTGATAGAAATGTGATTGTGAATAACTGCAATGTTGCTGCACGTGACTTTGTTGTCATGTGCTGTGATTGTGTTTATGAATTCATTTCGACCCTTTAGCGTTCATTTCCCTGGTGAATGTTTTCCACAATGTGTTCTGATTACCTCGAAACAATCAAAATTGATTCAGTTCAACATACACGAAACCTTCATCTTACGAACACTTCCTGGTTGCCTGCATTCCGAATGGATGAACTAGCAAATAATTACATTCGAAGAATTATACACTGAGAAACAATCAAGATTTGAACAATTTATCACAAAGATCATTCAAGAGCGAACTTTTCAAACAGCTGATTTTAAGATTGCGTAACTAAGCTTGACAATATATAACCTTTCGCTTTTAGTACTCTAACTTAGACTGTGGGTACTTAATCGGCGCGAAGACATCAGAATTTCTTTTGATACTAATTCGCTTCTTGTTATTCACTGATTTTACAAAATTGCTAGAATAAAGTGTGTCACTAAGGGAGTGTTAGTTGTTCCATTAAGTCAGTGTGAACACTACAAAATATTGATCTCTTTCTATCGTGTTCAGTGTATCTTGATGCATTCGGCAGTATTGTTATACACGAAATTTTAGAATAATTTGAAGTGCTTGAAACATAATGACGGTTATATTCAATTGTGCAACTTACGTTCTCATAATATAAAGATATCTTCCCATTCCGATAGATCACGTAAACCATTTTTAATGTAACACCTGCAAAGAGAAAATTGTTGTTATTTAAAATTTGAGGTAATAATGATGAGCGTGTTATTGTCAGATGTGACATTGTATTTGTTTACTCACAAAGTGATCTTATTTAAGCTGATATTTATCCTGTTAGTAAATCAGAGAGAGCTGTCATTGACAAGGAAGGCAGGAAAATTACTGAGATTCAAGAACAAAGGAACAAATGGATAGAATACTTCACGGAACTCTTGAATAGCTCAGAAAAGGCGGCATTCCTATAGTCGAAGAACATATGAAACTCAAAACAACTGTAAACCAATATCGAAGTCAGAATCTTCAAAACGAACGTCAACACAATTATAGTATACGGAGCTGAGACTTGGACAACTACTACAACCATCACCAAGAAGGAGCAAGTGTTTATAAATTATTGTCTCAACATCCATTAGCCGGGTACAATAAGCAACAGAGAGAACAAGCCATCTTCCAGATGAAAAAGAAATTAGGAAAAGACGTTGGAAGTGGATATAAAATGCACTGCGGAAATCACCAAACTCCGTCACGAGAGAATCACTAGCTTGGAATTGTGAAAAGAAGCAAAATAGTGGAATGCCTAAGAACACATTACGTCGGAGAATTGAAACAACATGAAAAGGATTAATAGCAACTGGAACGAACTGGAAGGGTTGTTCAGGACAGGCTCGGATGAAGAGTGCTGGTGGGTGGCCTCAACTCATCCACGAAGATTAAAAGCCGTAGGTAGGCAAGCAAGTAACTGAGTAAGTATGCATGTAAGTAAGCAAGTAAGTAAGTAAGAACATCATGTAAATAAAACGAGCATGTGTAGTTTCCGAGGCTGCCATACACCCTTATTTTCATATTGAAACATTTAATCATCAAGCTTCTAATTAGATCTGATACTTGCGGATATATTCACATTGATGCAATATTCCGTACATTTATTCATGAAACAATCGACACTAAGTAAACTTGACGTGAGATGTGGAGCGTTTGTTTAGAAATAAAACTTGACAGTTTAATTTTCTGTGCAACACATTGGTAAATGAGTAGATCAGATGACTCTGACCATAATATTTGTTAAAGATGATAAGTGAATAGTTTATTACATATTCTCTTAACAATCTCATATTTTAAAGAATAATATATAAGAATGACTGTGTAATGAGTAAGTGTTTAAATGAATGTGATGTTCACAGAAATGGCTTTCCAATGCACACAGATGTACCTCTTTTTATAAACAGAATTCTCATCACGTTTCTTTAAAGCCTGCCTGAACCTCTGTATTCGTCTGTCCACAAGTGGAAGGAGATTGTAACTTGATCTATTCATAATAATCTATTTATTACTCCTCAAATTTAGTATGTTCGTGCTTATTTCAACTGTTCTTTGAGTTTCGATCAATGCGTTCAAACGAACTGTGGGTTCCACATTTACTTCCCATCTAATTTTTCCGAATGGCTACGCTGTATTACTTCTGTCAGTTTTTGAAAAGAATTCAATTACGCATGTTTAACAGAAAACGTGGGAGTAATTAAAGAGAATGACGGTGTACGTGTTAATATTTCACATGTGGTCAAACAATTATTCAATGGATACATACTTTTGCCATCAACGTTTCGATGATGAAGCTTTCTGACAGCTAATAAGTCCTCTGAAATAATTAAATGAATGAAAGTTGTGTTCAAATATCAGCATTACGAATATCCACTCCTTTGCAACAAACATACATTTCAACACAGAATGAGTTTGGACACGATTTGTCGTCTTCCTTTCAAGATTTAAATAAACCGATTCAAGTAAAAAGAAGTTTCAAAGATCCTTATTATTATTTCAGCAACTTGATGAACATTTCAATATCGCCAACTGAGAAGAATATTTTACTTCTCAAACGTTGGGTTTTAAAGTTTTTGGTTAAATGAGACATCGGTAATAGCTTCCATGACAATTCATATACAAAATCATATTCTGAGATTCAGTTATTCCAATGGAACAGTGTTCTCTAAGTTAAACTGATTATTATACAGAAATGCCACTCGAGTGTCATTAATCCCGATTACTGAACAAAATGAATTAACTTCATTTTTATGTTCTATGTGTTCTCGTTCAAATCAATCATGTTGTACTAGCAAACTCTCCATGGTCGTTAGTTGGTTGAAAGTTAGAGAAAGTGCATGAGTTCTAACATCATGATCATACGAATATGATAATCAGGAAAATGTTGGATATTCGATGGTCTACAGATAGTGACAAGAGACATTAAACTTTTAAGAACTAAGTAGGTGACGGGAAAGATTTATAGGACATCAAACATATTTCGATATTTCACGTGTCTCAATAATCCAAACTGACTTCCCATACAACATCGCTTATTTTTGTAACGGCCATCAGTTCGATTCATTGAATCTACCACGAAGTGTCACAGTGGTGAGATATCCGTTCCATGGTAGCTTGAACAGACTGAAGAGCAGATAATTTTCACTTGAGCAATCGCATCATTCGTTTTATCATTTCTACGCAATCGATTTGTGCCTATTTTGAAGTGAATCGCAGTTTTATTTAACGCTTCTACTGGACATTAATGAGTACGCGTTGTGAACAAATTTTAGGGCAATAAATTCCACAAACAAAATAATCACTGTGTACTGATCAGCTCTTATGAAATGATCAAGTCAAGTACTGAATCATTCATGTAAAATGGAAAAAAACAAAATATCATTGAATGATAGAAGGACTCACCATCATGCAGAATCTCAGATTCAGAGTCACGATCGTTCATTATGTAAGTTGTAATTACTCCTTTTCTTCCTTGTTCGTTCAGTATTATTTCAACTGTGTTTATTGAATGAAAACATGAAACTTGATTGACAATCTGTAGTGAATTAATGAAACACTTTGAAAGAAATTTAAGACTAAAATCAATTGCATGAACTGTGATTAGTCTCCTATGGGGCGTCAAATTATTTACAAGGTGAACAAAATATGATATCAGTAGTAGTTTTGAATGTTAGAAAAAGCATAGAACTAATTTACTGAAGAAATTTAAAAAATCTTTGACTCATGGAATGAAGTGTGAATAAGCAAAACTCAGTAACAATTTTTGTTCGAATAAAATCATTCTTTTACCATCAGCTTGTATCTTTAGTGAGCTAACGTCTGGGCCGTAGAATTTAAACGGGAATTTCGGAGGGACTTCCTGAAAATATACAAACATATGAATTAATACCTTCATTACAAACTGAGATCAACTCACCTCGTAAGCAGCCAATTTTACAAACCTGTCATTTTCAACTGGAAGAGGCTGATTAAGGCGGATTGTCTCGAAATAGTAATGTTGGTGAGACTGAATACTTGTATAAGAACCTGACCGATTACTTACGTATTTATGTGAGTCGTTTTCAAAAATTAATTTTCTATAACCCTCTAGTTCACGATTCTCACAAATTTCATGACAATCAAAAAATGTTGAAATTATTACGATGACCAAACTGAGCAGTATGAACTGGCCAGATGAAAAAGTATATCTGAAATAGTTCAGATGAACAAAACAACATTATCTCATTAGTTCATCACATTGAAATTCATATAACACGCTCATTTGTCTCAACTGTACAGTCAACACTCACCTCATCATATTGTCCAAAACGATAATAATTCTTCTTAGATCTTGTTGAGTTTATATAGAATTTTTAGTGTTAGTTTGGTTCTTTCTGATTGGATGGTTCAAAGTGTGATCAGTTAGACGATCAAAATTCATAAAATCATACGATCATTGTTAACCAATCATCATGTTGGTAGATGAACACGTCGTTATGCAGTATTCTTCTAGCTAGCTATTGACGCATATCAGCTGACCCATTTCCACTGTTGGTTAAAATTCTTCACCCCTATTGATGATAACCATTTTTGGATATCACTAGTATTCCTTTACTTCACTAAGTGATTAGTGAACTTTTGCTTCAAAATGTGTGCTCATATATTCACGAACAAACATTCTGTTGCATTCAATAATCATCTATGAATTTATTGTCAATGATTCATTGTTTCTGTTTGGTTGATTAAATTAATATTGGCACAAACTGCTTTGAATGGATGTCTAAATTTACTTTTTTACATTTGAATATTATTTCAATCATATCAGTTATATCTGACGATTCCATCATTGTTGAATGTGGAATTGTAACTTGTGAACAAAGTCACATCAGTTATATTTGTCCAAGGTATATTTAGTCTACGCTAAATATAATGAATTAATTAGATGGTGGTTGGAGGTAGTCGACAGGAAACCCTGGGTCCGGGTTTCGAGCTACTTGGCACTCGTCAGCAAGGTGTACCTGTAATCTTCAGGGAACTGATGCTCCCTGACGTATTCAATCCCGTGTCACCCAACCACTATCAAATCTCACAATAGTGCACGCAGTGTCGAGTCATCTAGACTGGTGGCCACATGGGAACGTGGTCGATAGCATTCGACCTGCACCAATTATAAGGACTTGACACACATGACATTGATCACCACCCAGTGATCAATCAATTGTGATAATGAATTAATTATTGATGAATGAATAACAGTCTGCACTTTCGTAAATGAATAGTAATTTCAGTGAAAGAAACTAAGACTATTTATGTTTTGATTATATTTGCAAAGAGTAATCCTTCGTATTGTGAAGGTGAATTCTGCACTTCAAAATGTTTTCGACAATAAATAACATTTTACATTCTCGTGTATTACAATATGTAGTTGAATGAACGGCTCATCAGCATTACAATTATCTTCATTTGTATATGAAATTGTATCACTAATATGTGATCTGTTATCACATGACTATTGGTTCTTCTTATTAAAACTATCATCAGTGTAAGTAGTAGAAGGCTTATGTAATCATATAACTTATTCACTAAGGCTTGATAAGAATTTACCTGAGTGTTAGATCAGTCATTGATATCCATGGAAATCCTGTTGATTGGAATAGTGAACTAATCTCATAGAATCATTGTCAATTTCTCCTCATAGGATAAGTCCACATTCATGTCGATTGAAACTTGATGATTAGGTTTAATAAACATTTCAAGTTTATAAATTATTTTATTCAGTATTCATTGAATTCCATTGAGTATGAAGAGAGTTCATGTTCAGTAATAAAAAGTATACGGATTAGATGATCCCATTCACTAAGATAACAAATAATATCTGTAACTGACTCGAATTAAGTTCGACTGAATAACAATTGCAAACATGATTAACAAATCGGAGTCTCTGTCACTATCTCAATAGTAAGCATTTGGTCAATTATCTCACATAAGTGTACTTGATGCGCAACTACATTGCGAAGCACAACCATGGGAACGGTTGCAAACCCTTAGAAATTAAATTTCACAACGGAAAGATGCATTTCGTTTAGTCGATTTTCTTTAATTCATCTAATGTTGAAAAGGTTGTGTGACAATTTGAAGTTGTTGATTTATCATTCTAACTAACAATCCCCGAAATCACGCAAATAGAAACAAACACAACTAGGTGAGCACAGACGAACATATTGCATTCGGAATTCGAAGTGAGGCAGTCATGAAGTACAAGGGAATCATTAGTTCATATCGATACCGCAACCACCACAGCTTAATTTGGGATCTGAATTTCTACAATCAATTCCTTGTCTTCTCTATAGCTTTATTACATTTCTGTCAGACTGTGTATTTGACAGAGACTCTGTGTGGTCTAGAACTTGCTTATCAATATTTGAGTTAACAACTCAAATTGGAACGGACCTACCTGAGTCACCGAATTGTATATGATCAACAACTCGGCTGTGTATCGAAATCAATGATATTCAAAATTTTAACCACACATTTCCCAACACTATCCTCCTTCACCAAATAATATGGGATCTTCATATCCCAACGTTATAAGTGATGTGACTTCATTTAAAACATATTTCTCACATTGTTCAAAGGATTCAGCAGAAGTAATTTCACGATACGTATAAACAACACTTGATAAGAAATCATCCGAATTGTAATCAAAATGGTGATTATTTAGTGCTCGAGCTACGCATTCAAACGTTTCCCATAAGAAACATATGCATTAATAGGACAAATAACATTTGATTTTACGTCATTAGGATTTTATTTCTCTGAAGTATTTTCCACAAATTTATTGAGAACTTCATTGAAGAACAACAGATCATTAAACATAGTCAGGATCTATCAAATCTGCATCGGATTTTCGATCATGATTTGATTCATTCAACATACTTTCCTCAGATTTATGAGAAAGTTCGTTAGAAATATGTGAATCATTTGGAAAAATGATATTCTATACAATAACTTCAAAAATCCAATAAGAATTTGATAGGTTAGTGTGATGACTAATCGTTTGAATGCTTATTGTCTTGGCTCTTTTAATGTTACCTTTTCTGTCTGGTCGTCACTGATTGTTATGTCGGAAATGCTTATCACTTATACTCGGAACGAGGGACCTATACAATTCCCACGACGCGAAAGTAAGAACACAAAGACTGGTATAAGTGATGACTTATTAACCCCAAACCACGAAGACGACGACGATGATGATTCTAGTAGAAAATACACTCATTTATATATATTGGTAGTACACCCATTTTGATTATTAATTAGGATGAAATTACATATATGAAAAATACTTTGAGTTATAAGAAATCACAAACTGAGCATAGTTCATGTTAATGAAATACAAGGACATCGCATATTATGCAGAATAAAATATCATACGAGAAACGAAAACAAACACTACATTGAATCAAAACGAAAGTTCTTTGAGAGTTAAATAAGGAAGCTAAATAGAATTTTATGGAAATGTCAAAGTTTATATTATTCTGTAGGCTGATTTTCCGACGACTGTAAGGAAATGTGCTACAATAATAAAGTACACAGCATCATCCTTGGTCACAGTCCATATTTCGAAACTCTGCATATAATCCTCAAAAGCATCGTAATCTGAATGTATGTCCATCTGTTCATCACAAAAAACTATCGCAACGCCAACACGATGATTACGAGTATATGAATTATTATAGGAACTAGAAGTCCACTCAATAACGCAATTTAGATCAACACAATCATGTGAGCACAGACGAACCTGCTGTATTCACACTTCGAAACCAGGTAGTCATCAAGTATACAGGAACAATTATTTTATACAAACACCACTGACTTTCAAATAGTTTGCATTTAGGAATAAGATTTGATAAACTGAGAATTCTGTCCAATTCAACAGATTGAATATAACGTAACACTGAGTTCTATCACTTCTGTTACTTCCTATACAATTTTCAAAGTAAAATTTACTATTTTTTTATTCTCAATGTAAATTATTTGTGCATTTAGTTAATGAGCATATTTCTGTTGACCTCAACTGTCTACAGAACCATCGTTGATTATACTTTGTTGTTGTCTATCACCTTATTTTATCTCTTTAATCAAACATGATGGTATTCTTTTTACTGTATATTGTATAGTAAGCGTAATATGAATCATAGTTAGAATAAAAGTCATCACATTTTAATGATGTGCTTACGTGACTGACGTTCACCTACATACATTCACGGCTGTCAATTCAAAGAAAGTTTTGCTCTAATTATGAATGAACACTGTGAACATTTGCCAACTAATTTCAGGTGAGTTTAGTGGTTGTTTACTCATAGAATCATTTGGTTTTCACGTTCTTTAAAATTAAGAAAATGAAATAATAACAGATTTGACTGAAATCAAATTAGTGAATGACTATTGTAAGATAGTAAATAATTTGATGAGTTCAATGGGGGATTATGGAGATTGTCATAATTTTGATTGAGATCATGAAACGATGAATGTCAGACCACACTGAGGACCTGGAAGCGTCAATCGGTCGTCTCGTCACAGTACGGAACTCACCAGAAGTGAGATTCGAATCCAGGACAATCGGTCTCACATGGATTTCATCCATGTGTGTTTCGGCTTCTCACTTGAACTCCAGGAATTCCATCTTGGAGCCAGTCAGTAGTCATCACACGATATGGAGTTTCATATAAGGACGAAACGGCTGTATTTTTACTCAATGACGCGATCTGTTCTATCTTTCTATAATTATGTAATTCCCATATAACGAATGTATAGCTTAAATAAGTGATTTCGTCGAAAGGTAAATTTCCGTCGCTCAATTCTCTTCATTATATTTACTCAATAGCATATTGGGTTATTTTAATTACTTCAAGAAAATTTTTTATGATTAAATTATAATACTGACGACAACTTTCTTTCAACCTCTTAATTGAATGAGGCGATTCATGGATTGTGAAATCAATCTACATCCTGTCCAACAAGTATAATTATTTCTATTGTTAGCAAAGATGGATAGTGGTTATCAGTGGAATCCAGTTTGACGTTCGATTCGTCCTATTTGAGACTCGTCAGCTGAATGCATCTGTATTTCTGAATTGATGCTCACTCTGTGACTCGAATGCCATCGACGCAATACGCACAGTATTCGCATATGCTAATAAGAGGCTGATCAATTGCAGGCCTAAACATCAACAAGAAGATTCAAATAAACATTAACAAGTGAATTTTTAACTTCACCTCACTGCACAAGTGAGTGAATATCTGGACACAGTAGCCAGGTAGTGTTTGAAGACAACGATACTGGGCTCGATTCCTGGAGTGAACAGCGATGAGCTGAAAATATCTGCTCAATAAATTTATCATCAGTACTTAACCAACTAGAAAACAGTCTGTGTAAATGGACAGTTTTTTTGTTATGAAAATGATAACAAAAACACGTTCAATCTATGGTAACATTAACCAACTTTTACTGATTACTTAGAATATTCCAAGTAGTATACAAATGTACTTCTAATGACTCTTATCAATAGTATTGAGATTTCTCTTTCAGAAAAACAACTAAGAAATCAAAGGTTAATTTCTGATCTTGATTAACTCGTTCATACATAATATATATTTATCGATTATCTTCATGTTTTACTTCAACTTGTTATGTTCTCACTTCTTGTTCTTCTTACTTTCATCAACTTGTTCTTATTAGATGGTGGTTGGAGGTAGTCGACAGGAAACCCTGGATCCGGGTTTCGTGCCACTTGGCACTCGTCAGCAAGGTGTACCTGTAATCTTGAGGGAACAGGTGGCCACATTGCAACATGGTCGATAGCATTCGATCTGCACTAAATAAGGACTTGACACGCATGACATTGATCACCACCCAGTGATCAATCACTTGTGACCTGTTCTTTTTCCATAGTTGATGATTAAGTATTTTGATTGTTCTGTGTTTGTATAACAACGTAATATTCAATATTCAATATTATTGTTCTTTATTCCAGCTATACTTTCTATTCATTATTGTTAGATAAATTCAGGAAGTGAACTACATACATTTAACTTATAACCTATAACTAAGATAACAAATGTGGTTCCAATTGAAATCGAGTAAACAATCGGGAAACTTTGTAATACTCAATGGGTATGCTAAAGGTTGAGAGTTCGCAAGTGAGATTGACATGTCTTGTACTCGAATATGGTGAGGTGAGATCCTGAGTGCGCAATGTTGAGGAGTCCCACAATAAGACTAAACGGCCATTCCATTCTTCTAGGTTTTCCATAATGATCTAGTTTCAATTGACTCATGATCCCAACCATTGAAATATGCTTATGTTAACATTTAATGGAAAAATCTTATGAAGTTCAAATGTAGTACACGTGAAAATATTTTACAGCTTTTAGTATTCACTTTGCGTATGATTTAAAATTTTATTATTTAGTTATTTTATTATTCATGTGAAACTGTATATTGAATTAGGAAATTGACAGATAGTTCCAATTTGAACATAGAAACACAAAGTTCAGCAAAGGGTTCTCATTTTAACGAATTTATCATCAAGCTGTACAGTCGTATATAGATATGGAAATTTTCTTGTGTTAAAGTACTAATTCCATGAGGAAATGTAACTAAAGAATAACCAAGATAATGTAATAGAAAGACTATATTGCTAGATTACTTAAAACGAATAATAATAACAGTAGACAATGAGAATGTGACACATCAGTAAAGGGGGAAGTGTAGTGATAATACTAATCATCATATGTTCATTGAAATCGCAAGTATTTCGAATGGTTATTAATTTGGCTATGAATCACTTAGTAGTAGTTAGTAATAGATTAAGATTTAAAATTTTGTTTTTGTCTTCTCATAAGCCATAGAAACTTTTAACATACATATGGAATGATCCATTAATTAAGTGTAGGCAACGCAATTCGATACTCCGAGAAAACAATGAAATTAGATTCATTTCTGAATTTTAGTTCTCTCTACTGAACAGTAACTAACTGTTATCCAGTTTCTCAAATGAACGGAATGTTTTTCATCTGGTTTATTTTATATTTGTTGAAATAACTGTCTAAATATGATAATAAACCCTATTTACTTTTCAATGATGATGATTTTGGTGGAGTTCTGTTCGCTGAGCTGGATGGTTTAGTCGTGGAGCTCTCATCGTTCTTCTGAACGACATCATCAACACAAACTTCAGATAGAAGTGAAGTGTTCGAATTTCTCCACATGTGTTTCACAGCTTGTTCTGTGCACCTCGATGTTGATTGGTTCTTGTTGACCTTAAATTTACCATTGTTTACTTCCTTGTTTTGGTTGTGTCTCCCATTGGTTTGATTTTTGTTCCTATATTTATGCATGATTTTCCTGATTGATTGATAAATTGGATTGGTTTCAATATGTTTGTTGATTGCTGATTGACCTAAGTGCCAGACTTCTAAAAATTCTCTGGTGTTTTTGGAGTTTCCTCTGTCTAAGATTTCTACATTTTCTCAATCGAATGAGTGTCCGTAGTTATCCACGTGTATTGATAAAAGTGAAGAGATATCATGGCTATTAAAGATTCCCATCGGGAAAATTAGAACAACACATATAAGCGAACAGTATTGTTTTCAATAAAGATCGTCATCAGGCTTTACTCTAATATCCATGAATATTTATTATGAAATTTTTAAACCAATCAAGGCAATATGGGTCAATCATCACAATGAAATAGAATAAGTCTCTACACATAAAATAGGTAATAGTACAAGTTGATAGTATTGGGAAGACAGGTGAACTGATCGTAGTAAAAATAATAAAATATGATCACAAAACTCTTATCAATAGTTAAACGTTGGCAATAGAAGGTCAAACAAACAAACGTGGACTAATCAACACTAAAACATTAAAATCATTACGTAATAAGAAGTGTGCAAATAATTAGATAATGGAGAATACAAACGGAGAGGGGCGGAAAATTACACACAAATACTAGATGTGAAAATAAGGCTAATGATAACACAAATAGAATAAAAGTCGTTTGTTAAGTTATAACTGGCCATGGAAGGGATGAGGGTTACGAATTTCTTCTGTACACATAAATTGGGGTTATATGTACGAATTCCTATGGCTTCAGCTATATGTAGGAGGCGGGAACGAACTCCGTTGGGAAATGATGGAGGTATACGATAGATCACTCGAAATGCTTCCGATTTATCTACAGTATGAATGCTATCAATAAGATGTGCCAATATAGAACTGCGAATAGTTTTTTTCTCTGGCCCTTTATGTACCAAGTTGATAGATGTTCACTCATTCATTGGTTCAGTTGCCTGGTAGTACGCCCTATATAGCTATCCCCACTGGAGCAGCTGAATTTGTAAATGCACATGCAAGAGGCCAACTCAGGTAACTTATCCTTCGTTTGATTAGACATCGCTGGTCGACAAGAGGAGGTCAACGCAAGATTGGCTGCGTAGAATGTCCTGGTGATTACTTTGGTTAACCTATATTTCAGAATGTCACTAGCCACATCCCCGTTGAATTGCACTTTCATGTATAAAGGTTTCTTACGAACAGTCGAAATCTCCGACTTCTTTATTATATCCTGCATGTACTTCTTAATGAACGAGCTGGGGTAGCCAATCTCGGTCAGTGAGTTGTTGATAAATTCAAGCTCCTGACTTATAGTGTCTACTGTACAGATCTTTTTTGCTCTGCTCGTAAGACATCTGACCAAATTTCTCTTGTAACGGATGGGTGTGAAACTGCAGAAGTGAGTATATTGGCATGAAGAGGGGTTTCTTCTATACACGCTTCTACTTAATGTGCCGTCACTTCGTCTGCTTAGTGTGACGTCAAGGAAGCTCAGCTTCTTATCATGCTCGCTTTCACCAGTGAAAGTGATCGCTGGGTGAACACTGTTGAATTGGTCTAGGAGTTCCTCTTTACTAGTGTTTTGATCTACGATAATGAACGTGTCGTCAATGTATCGGCAATATAAATCCAGGTTCTTAATAGTCTCATTGAGAGGTCCGTTTTCTAGCTTTGCTAGGAAGAGATCAGCTAAAATCGGACCTAGAGGCGAGTCCATGGCTATCCCGTCTATTTGTCTATAGTAAGTATTGTTGAAGACAAAATGTACATTCAGAGTGCATCTTAGGAGCAGTTCCCTTAGGCTATCGTTAGGCAACCCAGTGTTAATTTGATTTTTTGATATTTGCTTGCATATAAAATCAATAGTCTCTATAAGTGGTACGTTGGGGAACAAAGACTCTACATCCAATGAGACCATATTTTTCATACTGACATTAATATTTTCTACTTTGGAGGTGAAGTTGAAGACATCTTTTACCCCAATTTATGTGTACAGAAGAAATTCGTAACCCCCCTATTCCTTCCATGGCCAGTTATAACTTAACAAACGACTTTTATTCTATTTGTGTTATCATTAGCCTTATTTTCACATCTAGTATTTGTGTGTAATTTTCCGCCCCTCTCCGTTTGTATTCTCCATTATCTAATTATTTGCACACTTCTTATTACGTAATGATTTTAATGTTTTAGTGTTGATTAGTCCACGTTTGTTTGTTTGACCTTCTATTGCCAACGTTTAACTATTGATAAGAGTTTTGTGATCATATTTTATTATTTTTACTACGATCAGTTCACCTGTCTTCCCAATACTATCAACTTGTACTATTACCTATTTTATGTGTAGAGACTTATTCTATTTCATTGTGATGATTGACCCATATTGCCTTGATTGGTTTAAAAATTTCATAATAAATATTCATGGATATTAGAGTAAAGCCTGATGACGATCTTTATTGAAAACAATACTGTTCGCTTATATGTGTTGTTCTAATTTTCCCGATGGGAATCTTTAATAGCCATGATATCTCTTCACTTTTATCAATACACGTGGATAACTACGGACACTCATTCGATTGAGAAAATGTAGAAATCTTAGACAGAGGAAACTCCAAAAACACCAGAGAATTTTTAGAAGTCTGGCACTTAGGTCAATCAGCAATCAACAAACATATTGAAACCAATCCAATTTATCAATCAATCAGGAAAATCATGCATAAATATAGGAACAAAAATCAAACCAATGGGAGACACAACCAAAACAAGGAAGTAAACAATGGTAAATTTAAGGTCAACAAGAACCAATCAACATCGAGGTGCACAGAACAAGCTGTGAAACACATGTGGAGAAATTCGAACACTTCACTTCTATCTGAAGTTTGTGTTGATGATGTCGTTCAGAAGAACGATGAGAGCTCCACGACTAAACCATCCAGCTCAGCGAACAGAAGTCCACCAAAATGTGAAGTATTGTTTGTTGCAGGTTGTTTATATGGTGCTTGCTCTGCTACGGGTCTAGACGGTTTTACCGTTGTCTATTTCTCAGTGTACTCTAAAAACTCTGATTTTACTCTGTCAATGCTTACAGTATCATGTGTTACCTGTTCTTTCCACTGTTACCGTTTTACTGTCCTATTGGGATGATTTTAAAAGGGACGTCGTTAGGAGTCTGTAACGGCTGTCGTACTCTATCATTTCTGATGAATACATATGAGCATTTGTCTAGTTCATTGGATACGAATGACCTCACCTTTTGGATTCGTGGTTCAACGAACTTAATGGATTCCGTCTTCCGTTTTAATTGTTCTACGTAGTTCGTTATATCTGCTGGAATATCTGTTGCACGGTCAAAAAATTCACCAGCCAAACGTAACGTTGTTCCATAAACCAACTAGGCAGCACATCAACCGATGTCTTGTTTGATGGTTGAGCGAATGCCTAATAGTATCAAAGGAAGCTTGACATCCCATTTGTAATCTCCTCTTGTGGCCGTCAAAGAGGCTTTTGACTGTCTGTGGAACCTTTCTATCATTCCATTAGCAGTCGGATGATAAGTAATGGTTCTAAATCGCTTTATACCCAAAGTATCCGTAAGTTGCTGAGATAGTTTACTTTCAAACTGAGCTCCACGGTCGGTCGTAATTGTTGTGGGGACACCGAAGTTTGTAATCCAGTGTTTCACCAGATTCTTCGCCATCGTTGATGCCGACGTGTCTTTTAACAGGACGACTATGGGCCATCTCATGAATCTATCTATACATGTTAGTATATGCGTGTAACCGTTAGAAATTGGTAACCGTCCAACGATGTCGATAAGGATGTGGTCGAACCTAAAGCTAGCGGTGGGTGAAATTCCTGTAGGAGATATGATGTTTATATACTTTTGACTTCTGGCATTGGATGCATTCCCGTGAACATTTTCGTACATCCTATTTGTGATAAGCCTTACAGTGACTTTTATGCTCGGATGAGATACGTTGTGTAATCTCTCTACCGAATGTGCTATGTTTTGTTTGTGTTGCATTCTGCTTTTTCGGGAAAAATGCAAGGGGTTGTCATTGTTGATTGACACGTTGCTGAAGTACATCACCTACTGCTACATTAGAGACGTCGGTCATTACTGATAAAGGTGCATCAACCTTTCGTCGTGCGCTTTTTAACTGTTCAAAAGTCTGAATTGCTTGCCATATCATTTCTGATGATTTAGCTTGTCCCCTTAGTAAATCAGTTAGCGGTTTTGCTATATCTGCACATTTCGGAATAAAACGTCTGTAAAAGTTGATCGTCCTAAGAAAACGTCGTAGTTTCTTGAATGAATCAGGTAACAGATAATTTTTGATGGCTTGTTTTTCCTCAGGAACCAATTTGATGCATTGATTATTAAGTACGTGACCTAGAAACGTGAGGGATTATTTTCCGAACTCACATTTGACTGCTAACCCATACTTGCTCAGCCTTTTAAAAAGCATTTTCAGATGAGTTAGATGTTCATTTTCATTTTTAAGTGCGATAAGTTGGTCATCTATATAAGCATATACAAACGGTAAGCCACGTACCACTTGGTCGATAAAACACTGGAAACTTTGTACAGCCTTTCTTGATCCAAAAGCATGCGATCGAATTCGTATAGCCCAAATGGGGTAGTAATGGCTGTTTTGGGAACATCGTCCAGGTGAATGGGAATGTGATGGTAAGCACGGACGAGATCAACTTTCGAAAAAAGTCGTAACATCAGACAGACTATGAGTAAAGTCATGTGAATGTGAAAAAGGATATCTGCCTGGTGTAGTTCGGCTTTTGAGAGCTCTATAGTCGCCGAAAGGCCTTGAGTACCATATGCAGCGGTGATTCTCACGGACCATCGGAGCGGCGAACGATACCCAACTTTAACATTTTTTTGATTTCGCTACTTGCGAGAGCCAAACGAGAGGAGTCAAGGCGTCTTTAGCGTGGTCCCTCTGTCTTTATGTGATGTACGGTTGCACGTGTAACAGTAAAGGCGAAGCGAAACCTTCGTTTCTTCCTATAAAACCGTCACCTTATTCTATTATTGATGCCTTTGATGCAGAACTCGACAGACTGCAGAGCTCTGAGGTCATTTCTCCTGTTAATTATGCTGTATGTGCAACATCATTATTCGTTGTAAGGAAATCTACTGGTTGGTTACCTGCATACGGAGACTTCTCGACTGGGTTAAACAAAACACCACGGAACCACTTAAAACCCCTTACCCATCTAAGAGGATTTGTTTACTTAGTTGAGTGAGTGCTCCATATATTCAAAGATTGGTTTTTCGGATGGATATCTCCAGTTGGTGGTCGAAGAAGACTGTAGATTCCTGCTGACAGTGAACACACATCGAGGATTGTTCCAACATACAATGAACTGTCTTTTGGCATAAGATGTGCCTCCGTAATTTCTCAACAAGTCATAGACAACATACTAAGCAATACCCCGTTCGCCATGGCACATGTGAGTGATATTACTATTGCCAGTGGAAGTGAAAAACAACACTATTATCATTTTCGAGAAGCTTCTGTCCTTATTAGAGAATACGGCTATCATACAAAGGTAGAATAATGTTCAGCTCTTGCGTTCAGTGTTTGACATCTGTTGCTGACCTCATAGTTTCGCTGGACTCATCTAGCTGAAGGCACTCGGTCACGCATCCACATTAGATCACGAGTGAGTACGCGGTGCTAAGCATCTACTAGAGCCGATAAACAGCTCAGATTAAACGCTTCTCGAGATATCGATAGCGTTTCAAATACATCTTTAAACCTCTTCGTTTTCCGACTTCTGATTTGACTGAGTCTTTGATTAGAAAGGTGTTACATATAATGACAATGTCAAACCTGTGGCATCTTTAAATTCTTGGAACCTGTTCATCGAGACAACGGTGTCCGCACCTTCAATTGACCATTCGAAGAGAAGACTAGAGACTGACGAATGCTTTGTAAAGCAAGACTTACATAGGCCGCAAGCCCTCTCTCCTTACCACGCAAACCTGAATCTGACTAGTGAATCACCGAATTTACCAACTAGAACAAGTAATATCAGCACGTTTGATAAATTAAAAGCAAGATTAGATCTGAGCAGCACTACAAATCGTATAGACTGATAAAGGTTGATCGACTTCATCTTTACTACTGAGACTGAAGTTTTCTTTGTCAGAGTAACATTGGAAGTTGTATCGGGAAAGTAAGAAAAGCCGTAGTTTAAATCCCGCGTTACTTTTGACGTAATGGTGTATTGCATTATTCTAGTGATTATTCGCATTTGAAATCCACACTCCCCACAGTCATTAAACAAAGTGCCATTTATATTGTAGTATTTCGACGAAGTTATAAAGACTAAGTACTTTAAATTACTGAGCAGATTTATTAAAATACTAGACAGGCAGTTAGGTGTTTTTCCTCACTTGCTAGTTAGGATAATCCTATTTTTCATAGAAAATAGGATTTGGTTGTATTGTAAAAAATTTCCTAACTGATTTGCTTTTTTGAACGGCTGCAAGGTTGTGTGACTCACGGCGTCAAGGATGCGCACTGCTGAGTATTTCCACAATATGACGAAACGGCCGTCCAGTGCTTCCAGGTTTTCCATGGTGGTCTAGCTTCACTTGACTCAAGATCTCAAATGATATTTGTAATATTCCAATGAGTAGAAAATTTTGGAATCCCTTATACAGTCGTAGATTGGATAGGTAATTTTCTCCATGACAGGAGACAAAGGGAAAGAGTAAATGGAGCTCTCTTCTCGTGGGTAGCCGTAAAAAGTGGGGTTCCTCAAGGTACAATCCTCGATCCTCTTCTCTTTTTATCCTTTGTAAGCGGATTACCAACTGCAGCAAAATCATCCGTTCTACTCTTCACTGACGATATAAAAAGTTGGAGACCCATACACAGTATGTCGGATAGTTATACAGAATGATTTTAGCTCATTGGTGGCATGGTTAGACAGGTGGTCACTGGAAGTAAATCCTAATAAGAGTGTAGTCATGCAAATAGATAACTATGATGGATCTTATCACTATACAAAATGTGGATTCGCCCTACCCAAAGTAAGAAACTATGAAGATTTAGGAGTCATATTATGCAGTGATATCAGAACCACTAGTCACTGTAAGGCTGCTGCTGCGAAAGACCTATCTTATGAAGACAGACTGAGACAACTTAACATATTTCCGTTATCTTACCGTAGAGTACGGGGTAATCTAACATTGGCTTATCGTATACTGAACGATGACCTTGGTATTAACATGTCTTATCTCTTGCTTCCGTCCAGGACTGGTCATTTAAGAGGACATTTGAAGAAAGTACAAAAACCGAGATCAAGTCGTTTACGTCTGGCGTTTCGTTTCTCGCACCGAGTAGTGAGTTACTGGAGTTCTCTACCGGAACACGTCATATCAGCATTTTCTGTTAATTTAATCAAAACGAGGTTGGACCTCCACAGTATTACAAACTGCAAGGATTATTATAAGTAGAAAAACCTCCTATCCTTATTACTGAAGACTGAAATTTCGAGGTTTTGTGTCCTTCAAATTTTTCGATTGTGGCTTTCTTGACACTGGTGGAAATTTCCCCGATATTGGAAGATTGTCGTAGGTTATAATCTGAATGTTATACATAGTAAATTTGTTAGTGCTCTCATGTTCTCAGTTTCGTCACTGATTTTTTTGTACCGCTAACATTTAGTCGTAGAGCATTTCAACTGTTATTTTAACTTATGATCCAGAATTAAAATCGCTGTTTGTTGTTTGCTTTCTTCATTTCGGTTTATTGTTAACTATTCTAAAATGGATTGGAATTTTCACATCGGATTACATGTTTATCATATATGTCAGGTATGGAAAGGGAGCAAACTTAGACACTTCAAGGTGGTGAGTTCTGTCAGGAAGTGAATAAGAAATTTTCGGTGAAACTATAACTTTTAGCCAAGCCGATTGGATTCAGGGTAATAGGTTTTGGATTTTGGCGCGAAATTTGCTCATCAATTTGGCTAAATAGAGCTTTAGCAGTTTGGATGACGCAGGTTCGTGATGAAAACCCGCAGTCTATCTCTTAACCCTAACCATCAACCGTAAATCATTATCCTACTTTCTCACAACTTATTACTTATTTATTTATTTCATCACATAAATATTGGTACAAGGGGGCACCAGATATATATGCGCCACACAGAACAATGGGACTGCAAAGAGTAAAAGAATGTAAGGAGCGTATAAGAAAAAAACATAACGAACACATCCTCAACTCGGAGAGGCCAAGTTTCACAAACATAGAATAGAACTACTTTCACAGACACATTGTAGATCCGAACTTTTACAGCCAGACTGACATCACGAAGGCGCCAGAGATGGTCCAGATTGACAAAAACCGCTGTATTCACACTTCGAAACCAGGTAGTCATCAAGTATACAGGAACAATTATTTTATACAAACACCACTGACTTTCAAATAGTTTGCATTTAGGAATAAGATTTGATAAACTGAGAATTCTGTCCAATTCAACAGATTGAATATAACGTAACACTGAGTTCTATCACTTCTGTTACTTCCTATACAATTTTCAAAGTAAAATTTACTATTTTTTTATTCTCAATGTAAATTATTTGTGCATTTAGTTAATGAGCATATTTCTGTTGACCTCAACTGTCTACAGAACCATCGTTGATTATACTTTGTTGTTGTCTATCACCTTATTTTATCTCTTTAATCAAACATGATGGTATTCTTTTTACTGTATATTGTATAGTAAGCGTAATATGAATCATAGTTAGAATAAAAGTCATCACATTTTAATGATGTGCTTACGTGACTGACGTTCACCTACATACATTCACGGCTGTCAATTCAAAGAAAGTTTTGCTCTAATTATGAATGAACACTGTGAACATTTGCCAACTAATTTCAGGTGAGTTTAGTGGTTGTTTACTCATAGAATCATTTGGTTTTCACGTTCTTTAAAATTAAGAAAATGAAATAATAACAGATTTGACTGAAATCAAATTAGTGAATGACTATTGTAAGATAGTAAATAATTTGATGAGTTCAATGGGGGATTATGGAGATTGTCATAATTTTGATTGAGATCATGAAACGATGAATGTCAGACCACACTGAGGACCTGGAAGCGTCAATCGGTCGTCTCGTCACAGTACGGAACTCACCAGAAGTGAGATTCGAATCCAGGACAATCGGTCTCACATGGATTTCATCCATGTGTGTTTCGGCTTCTCACTTGAACTCCAGGAATTCCATCTTGGAGCCAGTCAGTAGTCATCACACGATATGGAGTTTCATATAAGGACGAAACGGCTGTATTTTTACTCAATGACGCGATCTGTTCTATCTTTCTATAATTATGTAATTCCCATATAACGAATGTATAGCTTAAATAAGTGATTTCGTCGAAAGGTAAATTTCCGTCGCTCAATTCTCTTCATTATATTTACTCAATAGCATATTGGGTTATTTTAATTACTTCAAGAAAATTTTTTATGATTAAATTATAATACTGACGACAACTTTCTTTCAACCTCTTAATTGAATGAGGCGATTCATGGATTGTGAAATCAATCTACATCCTGTCCAACAAGTATAATTATTTCTATTGTTAGCAAAGATGGATAGTGGTTATCAGTGGAATCCAGTTTGACGTTCGATTCGTCCTATTTGAGACTCGTCAGCTGAATGCATCTGTATTTCTGAATTGATGCTCACTCTGTGACTCGAATGCCATCGACGCAATACGCACAGTATTCGCATATGCTAATAAGAGGCTGATCAATTGCAGGCCTAAACATCAACAAGAAGATTCAAATAAACATTAACAAGTGAATTTTTAACTTCACCTCACTGCACAAGTGAGTGAATATCTGGACACAGTAGCCAGGTAGTGTTTGAAGACAACGATACTGGGCTCGATTCCTGGAGTGAACAGCGATGAGCTGAAAATATCTGCTCAATAAATTTATCATCAGTACTTAACCAACTAGAAAACAGTCTGTGTAAATGGACAGTTTTTTTGTTATGAAAATGATAACAAAAACACGTTCAATCTATGGTAACATTAACCAACTTTTACTGATTACTTAGAATATTCCAAGTAGTATACAAATGTACTTCTAATGACTCTTATCAATAGTATTGAGATTTCTCTTTCAGAAAAACAACTAAGAAATCAAAGGTTAATTTCTGATCTTGATTAACTCGTTCATACATAATATATATTTATCGATTATCTTCATGTTTTACTTCAACTTGTTATGTTCTCACTTCTTGTTCTTCTTACTTTCATCAACTTGTTCTTATTAGATGGTGGTTGGAGGTAGTCGACAGGAAACCCTGGATCCGGGTTTCGTGCCACTTGGCACTCGTCAGCAAGGTGTACCTGTAATCTTGAGGGAACAGGTGGCCACATTGCAACATGGTCGATAGCATTCGATCTGCACTAAATAAGGACTTGACACGCATGACATTGATCACCACCCAGTGATCAATCACTTGTGACCTGTTCTTTTTCCATAGTTGATGATTAAGTATTTTGATTGTTCTGTGTTTGTATAACAACGTAATATTCAATATTCAATATTATTGTTCTTTATTCCAGCTATACTTTCTATTCATTATTGTTAGATAAATTCAGGAAGTGAACTACATACATTTAACTTATAACCTATAACTAAGATAACAAATGTGGTTCCAATTGAAATCGAGTAAACAATCGGGAAACTTTGTAATACTCAATGGGTATGCTAAAGGTTGAGAGTTCGCAAGTGAGATTGACATGTCTTGTACTCGAATATGGTGAGGTGAGATCCTGAGTGCGCAATGTTGAGGAGTCCCACAATAAGACTAAACGGCCATTCCATTCTTCTGGGTTAGCATTTAGTCGGAGAGCATTTCAACTGTTATTTTAACTTATGATCCAGAATTAAAATCGCTGTTTGTTGTTTGCTTTCTTCATTTCGGTTTATTGTTAACTATTCTAAAATGGATTGGAATTTTCACATCGGATTACATGTTTATCATATATGTCAGGTATGGAAAGGGAGCAAACTTAGACACTTCAAGGTGGTGAGTTCTGTCAGGAAGTGAATAAGAAATTTTCGGTGAAACTATAACTTTTAGCCAAGCCGATTGGATTCAGGGTAATAGGTTTTGGATTTTGGCGCGAAATTTGCTCATCAATTTGGCTAAATAGAGCTTTAGCAGTTTGGATGACGCAGGTTCGTGATGAAAACCCGCAGTCTATCTCTTAACCCTAACCATCAACCGTAAATCATTATCCTACTTTCTCACAACTTATTACTTATTTATTTATTTCATCACATAAATATTGGTACAAGGGGGCACCAGATATATATGCGCCACACAGAACAATGGGACTGCAAAGAGTAAAAGAATGTAAGGAGCGTATAAGAAAAAAACATAACGAACACATCCTCAACTCGGAGAGGCCAAGTTTCACAAACATAGAATAGAACTACTTTCACAGACACATTGTAGATCCGAACTTTTACAGCCAGACTGACATCACGAAGGCGCCAGAGATAGTCCAGATTGGCATAAACCGATCTGGCTTTCACTATACGTGCATTGACCTCATCATTCACACCCAGCTCTTTTGCAGCTACATAGATATACCGACTTCTATCTGCTCATCATCCAGAGTGAGAACATAATTGGAATCCTGCCAGTCTTGAAGAAGTTCTTTGCACTTCGAAGGTGCAAAGCACATACCGTTCTGACGGAGACTGATCGCCAACTGATTAAGTGCGGATTGCATGGCTTGGGCATTATCGCTCAATAACATGACATCATCTGCATACTCAAAATCTAGAAGTCTTTCTCCAGGCAACAGATCCACACCACCATTACTTATATTCATCAGAGCTGTTTCCAGAATACCATCGATGGCAGAGTTGAAGAGGAATGGTGAGATTGTGCAACCCTGTCAAACTCCACTGCTTGAATGGAACAATGGAGAAAAATGGTTGTTTGTTTTCACTCTACCTGAGGTGCTTGTATATAGGGCTTTTAGGATGTTAACGAACTTCTCAGGCGCACTCTTCTTTAATAGACAGTCCCAGAGAACAATCCTGTCCAACGAATCGAAGGCAGTCAAGAAACAGTGAATTATGACGGTGTTCTAACAATTGGTCGAGGGTGGAGATATAATCGATACGTCCTCGACCGGAACAAAAACCAGCCTGCTCGTGGCGAGTCAGTCTCTTCGAGGTTTTGAACAACCTATGAACTTTGACGGAAGCCAACAGTTTGGACGCAATCGGAAGTAGACTTATCCCCGATAGTTTTTTCAGATACGACGTGAACCTTTTTAAAGATAGGGACAACTATCTACTCGTTACATGGTGCTTGAGCACTCTCTAGTTCCCAGACTTTTTGAACAACACATCCAGTTCCTTAGCCATAATGTCACCACTGTCTTTAAAAAGGGCCGGAGGCAAGTCATCTGGGCCCGAAGACCTGTGGCGCTTCAATAGTTTGGGTCCCTTGCGGACTTCCGTCTAATTTGGTGCATCAGTCGTCACCAGGCATAGAGGGCAGAACAGTTCGATCGATATTGCCGGAACAGCATGTCAGTTGAACTGCCCTTCGAATAACTCTGCCCATCATCCAAGATGACCATGGATGTTGCTGTTTGGCATCCCATCATCATTACAGATTGTTTCGCTCACACCAGAATTCTTGCTGCCAGTGGCTCGGATGAGTTGAAAGAGCTTGTGACGACGGACCACGGGTGAGCTCGAGGAAGCTGTGGGAGGCTCAGATGGAGCCGAAGATATTCCATCCAATCACCTTTTAGAAGAATATTCTAGAATTCAATGTGTAACCTCCTGATTGGTCAATGCTAATAACCCCATGTACGCGGATTGGTGGACTATAATGATGATTTCGTTCTTATTAAAAACTATAAATACCTGACAATTTTGTACTACAATTGACACTATTTGGAATAATATTCCTTTCGTTAGTCTTTTGTTTTTTTACTGCGACTTGGAAGGGTTTCGGTGTTCTAGTTCTCTGTTATACGCGGTATATCAAGAAATCAGCCTTTAAGATATAACGACGGATTATTGAAACAATATTTCATTTACCTTTGAACAATTTGAAGCCTTGCTGGAACGCTAAGAAAAACGTTCTGAACAGTTCCAGATTCGCATAATAGAAACGCTAACCCAGAAAATGAACCTGAATCAAAAAGAAGCTACAGATGATCCCTTCAAGTCTCATGTTGACTAGATAATTAACTCTATCCATGAATTTAATTTTAATGGTTCGGCTGGCATTACTTTTGAAACCTGTTTCAAGAAATATGAAGATGTATTCTCTGTTATACGCGGTATATCAAGAAATCAGCCTTTAAGATATAAGAGAGCTTCCGATAATCACCAGATGCACCTGATGTCTCGAGCCCCTCAGCACGCTCCGACCACAAGGCTTCTCGGTACTTACGCATTCTCTGTCCAATTTCATTACGTAACAGCCGTCGTTTGTGGTCAAACTCACGGTCACCTGGAGTAGACCGCAATAGTTGATCTTGCTCTAGTAATTAGATGTATATTCTCAAAGTCACCTTAACGCCACTCAGAGGTTGCCACAAATTAGAGTCCTAACGGTCTTCCTGGTTGTAAATCTCAAATCATTGAAAAACATAATTTTGGACTTTTGTTTCTTTCTCCATGTAGGTTTTTAATAGCATTAATCTGAAAATATCTGCAGGTTCCAATTTCGCAGTAAGCAGAAATGTCTGGAGCTTTTGCGCAAAATATCTCTAGATACGTAATCGCTCATGAAGCAACAAGTACTAAGTGTGTAAGTACTAATAAATTGTTGTTCCTCAATCTCTTAGCTTTTGCACGTGAATGAACATATCCATTTAGTTGCTAAACTTGCTGAAAAAGGTCGATTCCGTGAATCGGCCCAACTGTAGGTCGTTCTTCAACGTAATTTAGTTTATCTCGTGTAGTCAGTTGATCAGAATAACTTAGATTCAAAGCAACCAGTTGATGCCGACACTATTGCTAAATGAGTATCCCTTTAATCTGTGTAATTTACTTTGAGTTCACGTTGTTCGGCTTCGGTTACTTTTGCCACACGATCTTTCATATTGATGGATGTTTGCACAATCTCGCGTCCCACCGATATTGCTGTTCATCGTTTCTTTCAAATCTTCCTGCAAGACAACCTTTATTTTAATTCATTCTTTCAACATAATAAGAACTTTTCATACTCTTACGGTTAAACATTGCTCTCAAAAATTATGTATATATCAAGTTTATCTAGGCATCGCAATCATTATTTTGTAATTTTAATTCATTGAGTGAAAAATTATTGTATTTGTGTTTAGTTTGTTTTTATTGACTCCACTGGCTTAAGACCAGTTTGTAAATAGTTATGCACATATGTGAATATTTGTGCATTTGCTTAAGCTGTTATTCTGTCTAATATCTTTGACAAATTGGCGTGGTAAGTAATGTTTTGAGATTATGTATCATTTAAACGACTGTTGTTCATGTTGTCTACTTGACTGTTTTTGTTGGAATATCAAGTCGTGAAATACTCACTTAATATTTGGGTAGATACATTAGTTTACTAACCTGCCAATAAGCTCGCGCTAATAAATGATTTTTCCAGTTGTGAGATGTTGGTTTCTCAAATTCTCCACTTTTCGCTTTTCAGAAAGTTCCTTGACTCTTCCAACTTGTGGTACCTGTGTTATAAGTCGAATTTTTGATCTTCTAACTTCACATTAGTTTGATTTGTCCCACTTTATGGTTGTGAAATGATTTTTAAACACAGGTATTTGTAGATTATTACCATCCAGTCACAAGTATCTTCAAAGTATTGCTCACGTTTGTTGGGACTACCGAATGAGCGATGCACAGTATAGACTCAGGATATTGGATAAAGATGACAAGTCGATATGTAAAGTGGTGAGTCTTCATTAGCTGAGGAGATTAGAACGCGTATTATGTGTTCTTTCAGCGAACCACCACCCCTATCTAATCCCACCAGAGCTTTCTTCAATTACAAAGTTCAATGGGAATGACGAGATTAACCAAACCTACCTAAACCTATTCTGGAATGGAATGACGTAAAACAAATTGCTTGTATGTACTTACTGTCTGAGATGTTTGTGCAGTGAACCTTCAAGATTTCAATAAATTTCTCAGACACACCTTGCGTGAACAGATAATCCCAGGTGATAGTCCTCAATGAGACGTAGGTGATCATCATATGAGGAAGCACGACTGTTGGGATGCAATAATCGTGACGGTAATTTAATGTCGAATTCCCAGTTAGCTTTATTAGGCCAACGTGTCTCAACGATTTGCGAGGTATTTGTAGAAACCTAGTATTTATAAACCGAACATCTCACCAAATAGCAAGCGAGTTTACTCGTCATTTCCGTGGAGTTATGCAATTGCGGCCAGTGCTCATCTATGCTTTTCGGTAGGTCAACTGATAGTGTTTTACATATCTCGGTTTGATACTTGGTTGCAACGAAAGCCACAGTCAATTGACTTCTCAGAAAGACAAATTTATTGGTCACTGAAAAATAAGATGAGATCGATTCAAAGCAGGGTGTGATCAGAGTCCAGATATGTACTTCAACAAGTGCGGAAAACTTGTGTCCAGCCACGCTAACAGTAGGTGGTTGCGAAATGATCAGTTTGAGTGGATGCCTAATTTGAAGAGGGAATGTGCCAGAGAGCAAATCTGCAATGACTGTTCACCATTAACTGACAAGTGACTGTTGAGTGCTCATTGGACTGCCAAGTGACTTTCCTCTGTGCATAGACTTTCGAGTTTCAAATTTAGATGTCCGGTTAGCAATGCAATATCTGTGGCATGCGCTTTCTCGGGAAGATCATTCAACTAGTGATAGGATCCACCTGTCATTACTTTCGAACTATAATCTGCCAAGGTGTAGACAATAGCGAAAAGGCATCGTTTCCAGCATCGACTTATACTCACTTTGTGCAGACTGTTCAGATCGGCAGGTGGGTAAGTAATTTGTAGTAATTCACTAGAACGTTGCATACGGGTCTCTGATCTACTGCAAACATGAATGTTAGCAGTTTCAAGATGCACGGTAAGACTTATCTGTTGCCCAATCTGCTTCAGTATACGAACGTTGGAGAAGGCCAGCACATGACTTTTCGGGAAAAACTTATCTGGATTTCGTGTTTGGTGGTAGCATTCATGGTTTTGACCACTTAGGGATTTGGTGTCACTGAGACACGTTAGAGCTTTCGACGTGGATTAGCTGCTGAGTACGTTGGGAAATAGAGATAAATACAGAATGGAGCAGCATTTTGATGTTTTATAAAATCGACACATTTTTAATGGAATCATTGTGAGTATCTGTTGCATGGGAAGCTTTGCGGAGCCAATATGGCACTTTCTTCATATTTATACACTATCATATTTGTGAGAAGACTGAGATACTTTCTGAGTGCACAGAATAAGGCACGTGGTTACCTCAGGGACCCTTTGATTCAAAGGTCTTGTCCAAGAGCCAGTAGCTTTTCCTCAGGGGATCCACTCCCGTCGTCCCCGATGACTAAATACAGGCTCGCACTCCATATACCTCCTCTAGATTCTGAACCCCATTCGCACCATTGAATTGGAATCAGGGTTCTCTTACTCTAGGTGAACAGTCATTTTCTACAAATTTTGTACAAGCACTGGACATCCACTCTTCATTCTCCAATTTTTCTGAAGAACACATTTCTAGAAGGCAGTGAGTATAACTTCTCAGACAGTGTTTATTAATGAATGAACGCATGAGGGGATTTTCAGAGAGAAAGTGAGCTCAACCTGTACAGGAGCATTTGAGGATATTGCTTATGATTGATTACCAATGTCGACTCAAAATGAAATAGTTTCTTATGCGCATTCAGACCTACGTACGTGCAATTCGTTCAAATGTTGCAGGTTTCTTTATGCAGCCTTGAATCACGCTGATTGTGTCTGGTTTAATGATACTATCCAGCCACAAAAACTGAAGTAAGCGGAGTTCCGCTCATTGTCATTGAAGCCAGAATTATGAATAATCAGCCGTATAATATTTCTACTCAAGGAGACAATTAGGACGTTTGGTGCTTAATTTATCCTGATCGATTCAGAGCACCCACTTAGTGGAGTCATAAAACATGGACTCAAACCCAATAGTGTACGTAGGCTCCAGAGTGCAAAGAGAACAAATAAAATACGAACTTATTTTGTTCAATTGATACTATGAAACTGCATCTACATCCCCTTACAATCTTGTAGGTCAATCATGTGAATTTAAGAGTGGAGCTCTAAAACGCCATCTGCTCCATTTTGTGTGTCCAAACAGTATTCCAGACCATATGCTAAACTCAATACTAATCAAGAGCATGAAGGGCATGATTCACTTACACGCTAACGTTCTTAAGCTATGAATATCGTAAGCAAAGTCATTCTTTGTAACCCAGCTATCGATGGTTTGGTTTCGTACACGACGCTTTTCTTTTAAAGAACTGAGTTGAATTGTGATTATGTTATGTAGCATGCTGATATTTCGTAGCAAAGAAGTGGAGTGCGGGGAAAGGTTCTATACTAGCTACTAGTCTACCGAAAAGTGCAGATAAGCACGAGAATCGCTTGGCTGACGACATTAAAATGACGAATGAAGTCGGCTGCAGTCTCGCGAAACGTCCTGTAAAATTAATAGCGTAGTGTGACTGGGTGAAAGAAGAGAAGTGGTCCGCTTATGATAGGACACCGTGCTACAGAATATAACGGTATAGAACTGACATCTGTTATCCGGTCACTGCTCTCCGATACAGGTCGATTATATGTTTTATGATTCTTCAGCTACTACAGATAAGGACATCTAAATAATAAAACTTCCACTCACCTTAATCTTAGCTAATACTCGCAGTTTGTGCACTCTGCTCCGCATACGGTTTATTCCAGTTGGCTTTGAAGATGCCACAGATATTCGTAGTTTGTCAACGCTTCTAATATGAATCGTACCCACCAAGTGAAATCAAAGGACAGAAGCGAGGAGGTTCGAAGATATATTTGATAGGCTAACAATATATCGTGAATCAACTGATCTAATCTGGCTAGCGATTGCAGGGGTTGCTGAGTACGGCGTTCCCACTCGTGATCTGATGCTGATGCATGACCGAGCGTCTCCGGCTAGGTGAGACCATGGAAACTAATGTGGGCAGCATCCAATGTTGAAGACTTACAGAGCTATTTATTTTGGGGATTTATTTACCACTAAAGCCTCAGCACTATCTATGGTTTTTGACAAGATATTCAGTGATGTCACTAGTTATTTGCTAATAAGTACATGTAGTTACAAATATCCAGCGTTTTCAACACGTCATAAAATCAGAACTCTTAGAGACAAATTTAAAAATATTTCATTTCTCATGATTAATACTGTCGTTTTTCGATTGATCATAATCTAGATAGATAGGTGGGTTAAATTACAAAATCCAAAGGAACAACCCGGTTGTAATCGCTTTCATTTCTCTATTTTGTGTTCCATTGATCTGTTTACGTCAGGTATTTTTGAAGAGACCATGAAATGTCACTTTCTAGGTCTTTGGACTGCCTTGATAATTGCTTCATCCACTGGTTTTCGACTTGTTGGCGATGTATTAGCTTTATTGATGTTTACAGGGGATAGACTTTCTTCATTCAATAATAACTGTATATCATCATTGCCATTAGTGTGTTTGTTTTTCCAACTATCATTATTTGAAGGTTTGGTTTTCTCTTGCTCTAATCGATCAATTTTTATTTTTTGTTCAGCAATCTGAAATCGAATATTTGTATAAAGAAATAATTGAATTCGGTCTTAACACCGTTTAATGTGCTTATTTTATTGTCAAAAGGGTTGTTTAAACTGTGTGTGTGGGGCTCAATGTCTATATGGTGAAATTTATTACACATACTAATTGCTGTCAAATAGAATCGAAAGAAATTTACAACACTATGAGGTAACATGTCATGACCTTATTTGAATTCCTAATACTACTGTTTCCTGTATTTCTAGTTAATATAACATTTACTAAATAAAGATAATCGTTGTTACGATATTGTCTTGTGATTATTGTGCCTATTCAGCTCACATGATAGTCGACTTGATATGTACTGATTGTTACTAACCCTACCTATTCACCTTCGATCTTACTTTTGAGAATGACTTTTATCACACAGTGAATCAAGCTAAGGAAACATCGAGAAACAGGGTGAACTGGACGGCTTTTTATATTTTTTTAGGATCTCCCAGGCAGTAATTGTCTGAAGATCTTCGGTTACCAAAATGAATAGCAGACCACTGGTCTGAATTCCCCATCTTCACTCAATTCGTAATACATTGTTTGTCACTGAATATCGTCGATACAAGAGACCGAAAGGTCTGTGTTCGGATAACAGATATATGTCGTGATGTACTTCATCTGAAATTGCTTTTGGAATATTGACGACAGGAAACTGAAAGAGGAATATAGAAACAGGACGAAACTGGTAGTTATAAACAGTGCAGAATTATCTTCTTATGACCTTAATGGGGTGATTAGCCACTTCTCTACCCAGTGCTCGAAACGTATTTGAAAAATGATAATCGACACGTCATAAACCTGACGTTTTGTCACTACACCAATGATTTCCTCCTGCTAATAACTCAAATAAATTTGGGCGATTTCCAGTAGCCGTCTCTTAAAGTTGGTACTTCAAACGTTACAATGCTCTCTGATCACTTGGCTTTGCTATCCTTATGCAGGCTTGATAAACCTTTCTTCATAAAGATCCGCAGCCTTAAATGCATCCATATCATCGACAGCTATTCTCAAGCGTCGGCTAAAAAGGGAGAACATTAAACATATAACATCGACGGTGGATATGGCTGTTGACACTGAACAATAATATTTTGAGACCAGTGCATAGCTGTTTAATTTGTCTATTCCGGTTAGCATTTTTTAGAATGGTTGCTTTCTGTGGAATGGTGCCCAACCTTCCTCTTTTACCCGGGCTTGAGATCGGGAGTAACGCTAAAAGAGATATATGCCATAGAACAGCTACAAGGCTGCTTACTCCCTTTCTCTTTCTTCAGGCGGTTCACCGGATAACGAAGTCCTACACATCCCAAGGGACGCAAATAATACAGTGGACAGCTTGGATACAAATAGCCGATTTGGACGGCACAGATAACCTAGCTCTCCTGTTCTATGCACATGAAGAAATGTCAATTAAATCAACTAGTGTAGCAGCAGCAGTAGGTCTTAACATATACAAGGAAAAATCCAACATCCTCAAATACAACACGGAGAACACCAAACGACCCAATCACATTTGATGGAGACACCCTGCAACAGGTGGGACCTTTCATGTACATGACATGTTCAGTGTGATCGATGAGCGAGGAGAATTCGATGCGGATGTAAAGGCAATTATTGGCAAAGTTAGGGCGGCATTTCCACAGTTTAGGAACATATGGAACTCCAAACAACTGTCAACCAATATCAAAGTCAGAATCTTCAACGCGAACATCAAGACAGTTCTACTCTGTGGAGCTGAAACATGGAGAACCACTACAATAATCATCAAGCATGTACAAGTGTTTATAAACAATCGTCTACGTAAGATACACAGTGTCTGTTCACCGGACACCATCAGCAACAGTGTGCTGTAGGAGAGAATAAACCAGCTTCTATTTGAAGAGAAGACTAGAAAAAGACGTCGGAAGTGGATAAGACACATTGAGGAAATCACAAAACTGAATCACGAGGCAATCGCTAACTTGGAATCCTGAAGGGAAAGGGAAAAGAGGAAGACCAATGAACACACTGCATCGAGAATCGGAAGTAGACATTAAAAGGGTGAATAGCAACTGGAAAGGATTTTCAGGACAGATTTTGGTGGAGAATGCCGGTGAGCGGCCTCTGCTACTTCACGAGGGGTATCAGGCGCAAGTACATAAGTTAAAATATTACAATGACGTTACATCAAATAGATAAGGATGAGGTATAAACTATCTGATAGATTCTTAATCATCTTTTTGATTTCTAGGAATGTGTTTGTTTTACATATATGAGACATACCTCTTCATTAATCTTCTTCATATTTTCAATAAATAGTTGACGTTCCTTCTTCAAAGCTTCAAACTGTTGAGTTAAATCTGGTTGGATTTGTTTTCCTGATAACAAGCTATCAGACGTTTTTTCTTGATAAGCAAGCTGATTCAATTAGCATAAAAAGTACTTATTAAATGATCACGTATAAAAACTACCAAGAAATACTAATGTAAATTGTAGTTATGTGCTTAAAAAATACTGTATGCTGTAGGGGATAAACTTCAGAAATCCAACATTTTGTGTTGTAATAATTTTGTTCAGGCAATTTTGAATCACATTTTCCACGATGTAGTTAAGGAAATGAAATAATAAACAACACTCACTTTCATCATGATGTTGGTGGAACATTATTACATTTTGGAGAAATATGTGTTATTATTGGTCTATAAGACGAGTCGTACCTAAATCATTCATACTGATGGGGCAATATTCATTTTTATCAACTTTTAGACATTCATGTTTAAAATCTTGAGACTCCACAAATATGTGACAATGTTTTATCTGGTCTGAGTGATTCCACACTAATTGTGATTAAAAGGTGTCTATAATTCATGACTTTAAATGAGTTACAAAGTTCTCCTCAAACCTCAGTCAACTTCATTTATAGTGCGAGGCCTAAAGACGTAAACTGTCTAAGGACCATGGGGATACATTTACGGTATACTACTTCCTATTATTCATCATCTGACAATTTTACGCATCAGAAAGGATTTTATAATACACATTTTAGAATAATTTAATACAGCATAAAATTGGCTTATTAGTATTACTAATTATTAAAGGAATTTGTTGCGTCTTTAGTATGAATATAGGCTAAGATCATCCAACAATGGGGTTTCATGCAACAAGCTACGTCAGAGTTGTTGGCTGATGAATAATTAAACTAGTTCTCAAACAAAAGATACGGATGTTAGGCCGACTAATGAGTTTGAAGTTTTGAAGTATCTTCCTCTTAGCCAATTAAACCTGGCTAATGTTCTCTCTTTATTATTCTTGCCTACTCTAGTTGCTTCTGCATATGAAAACAGCACTTCAACCGTAATAACCTTCTCAACATTCTTATACGATAGAAAAAAGGGTTTTACTTGATAAGAAAAGCTTTTCTATACTCATACGAAGTCAGACAGCTTATACAATGATGATCTTTGGAGCATATAAAATTATCAGAGACCTGTTATGTTTCAGAGTAAAGTGCTTTCGTAGTGGGCACCTACAACCATTTTGAAAAATCAAAGACAAGATGTTCAAGTCAGTCTGTGGCAAAAATCAAATACAAAAGAGAATTCTCTCCACTAAACCGTAAGAAAGTGTTTGTGCTTGCTAGTGGCCTGTTTGTAGATGAGATCCGGTGAATTCCAGAAGTGTCAAACTCAAAACAGTCATCCCAAATGACATGAAGTGATCGTCGTACTCTATCGCAAATTGATTAAAGTTAGAAATGTAAACCTTAGTACCTCGACCGAGTAATTTGACAGTTATATGCTCGCCGCATGATCTGAAGATTTTGGGTTTATTTATTAGTGGAATTACGACTGATAACTGATGATTTGTAATAGTTACTGTATCAATGAAACATAACCTCCTTTTTACATACCTCTTGTTGAAGCTTTTCGTTCTCTCTAGATTTCAGCAATACATCTTGACGAAGCATTGCATTCATATGCATTAATTCATTTTCTCGTTGTTTTAATCGGTTCAATTCGGCGATATCTTCTGTTTGTTTAAATTGACTTCGTTCAAATAAAGACTGAGACTGAACAGAAGATAAAAACATTGAGTGAATTACTATTATTTTAGTGGTATTTAGGTACACGTATTTGTGAGCTGAACTTACTTACTTGCGTCTGTTGCTCCCAATGGAGCATTAGCCGCCGAACGGCATTCTCCAACACACTCTGTCCTGAGCCTTCCTTTCTGGTTCTATCCAATCGTTGTTCATTCTTATCATGTCTGTGTCCATTTCTCGACGAAACAGGTTCTTTCATTTTCCTCCCCTCTTTTGGCCCTTAGGATTGCAGATGAGAGCTTGCCTTGTGACGCAGTTGGTGCATTCTTCAATGTGTGTCCTATTCACTTCCAGCGCTAAACTGCTAAACTGGTCGTCTTCTCCTGCATTTGTTGTTGTGTGTGCGATAGAAGGGCCAGATCATCTGCGAAGTCTAGATCGTTCAACTTTATCCTATATCCCCACTGTATTCCGTGCTCCATCTCAGATGTTGACGTCTTCATGATACGGTCGATCATCAAGAAAAAGAGAAAGAGTGAGAGTAAGCAATCTTACCTGACACCTGTCTTTACTTCGAATGAGTCTGTGAGTTGTTCTCTATGCACAATTTTGCAGTTTACCCCACCATAGGAATTCCGCATGATATTGACTATCTTCTAAGGCACGTCAAAGTGTCGAAGAAGCTTTCGTAGTGTTGTTTTGTCCACGCTATCAAATTCTCTCTTATAGTAAATAAAGTTTATGTGAAGTGATGAATCCCGGTCAATTGATTGTTCAACAATGATCCGTAGAGTTGCGATTTGATCTGTACACGATCCTATCCTTATGGAATCCAACCTGTCGGTCTCGAAGTTGGGCGTCTACGGAGTCCTTCAATCTGTTCAACAACACCCTGTTGAATATGTCTCCTGGCATTGTGAGAAAAGCGATGCCTCTGTAGTTCTCAAACTTTCTGAGATCGCCTGTTTGGTGTTTTTATCAGGTGTTCTTCTTTCCAATCTGTTGATACTTGTTCTTTATCCCAAGTTTTGCTGAAGAGAATGTGTAGTATTTTTGCAGTTACTCCCACATCTGCTTTCAGTACCTCTGCTGAAATGTCTGGTCCCGATGCTTTGCCGCTCTTGATTTGTCTGAGTGAATTGAACTATCTTCCTAAATATATTTGTTATTTTGTTAATTTCCCTTTTTTTTTGCTTTCACGGAACTCGAACTGATCAGTCATTTAGTCATGAACAAAATAAAACTTGGCATAAATGTACATCTGTTCAAGTCTCAATTCGCCAGATTAGTATAGCGACAAGTAATTGACAAGACAAAGAGCAAAATATTTTCCACAATAAAAGTACCAATCACAAAAAAATCTAAAAAATAAAGTTAGTAGTTTAAACAGAATAAATGGAAGATATCGAATAACATTGGGACTCAAAATCTAAAGGAAGTTAAGGAATAAATACATTTCATCAATTGTAACCAGTCTCAAACCGTGTCATCTGTTCCTTAGTCATGGACTTTGGTTATCCAACTACCTTGGATTTTTACCCTCTAATTATTTTTAACTTTTCATTAAATGCTATGTCAATAGCTCTTTGTATTCATTTTTTTTTATCATAAAAGTGTTACATAGTCCAACCATCACCTTACCACTACGGGATTTGAAACGACAATTGTATCTGTGTGCTAATGTGGTATGGCAACTCCAACTGATATACGTACATACAAAGTTCTACGTTATTACTAACTGACTGACTAACTGACCATCAGTCTATCAAATTTAATGGAGCTTATACTTCTGATATATAATAAGATTTTTAAATAAGATATTAAAATCAGCATAGTAAGTGATTAAAGCATTTGAACTTCAACCACTAGGTCCCAGCTTTTAACTTCATTCTCCCACATAAGTGCATCTGCCTTGATTTAAACAATAACAGTTATCACTGATTAACACTGATAGTGTGGTTTGAAGGTGATTCGGAAAATCTATACTTTAAGAAAACCACCTGTTTCGGTTTGGGCGCTCAGGCAATATTCCAGCCCATATGATTTTGAGATGGTGGAGAAGATTTGTAGCTCAGGTGGATGATTTTGGTGGAGTTTTGTTCTCTGAGCTGGATGGTTTGGTCGTGGAGCTTTCATCGTTCTTCTGAACGACATCATCAACACAAACTTCAGATAGAAGTGAAGTGTTCGAATTTCTCCATATGTGTTTCACAGCTTGTTCTGTGCACCTCGATGTTGATTGGTTGTTGTTGACCTTAAATTTATCATTGTTTACTTCTTTGTTTTGGTTGTGTTTCCGATTGGTTTTATTTTTGTTCCTGTATTTCTGCATGATTTTCCTGATTGGTTGATAAATTGGATTGATTTCAATATGTTTGTTGATTGCTGATTGACCTGAGTGCCAGGCTTCTAAAAATTCTCTGGTGTTTTTGGAGTTTCCTCTGTCTAAGATTTCTACATTTTCTCAATCGAATGAATGTCCGTAGTTATCCACGTGTATTGATATAAGTGAAGAGATATCATGGCGTTTGACTGCTAATTGATGTTCATGTAGGCGTAGGTGGAGGGGGCGTCCGCTTTGTCCGATGTAGTGTTTGTCGCAATTGGTATAATTTTTTGTAGATGATGTTTGATTTGTTTTCCTTTGTTATTTCGTCTTTTGGTTTGCATAGGATTGATTGTAATGATTTTGTTGGTTTGTGTGCCACACCTATCCCGAAGGTTTTCAGCAGTCTGGTTGCGATTTCTGATATTCCTTGTATGTACGGTAGGGTGATCCTTTTGTTGATTTTTGTGCTTGATTTGGGTTCTGATGCTGTGTGCCGTTGGTGCTTTTTGATGAATTTGATTGGGTTGCCGCTCTTTTGAAATATGTCCTACAGGTATTTCTCTTCATTTTTTCGTGCTGCCAGTGTGTTGCAGTGTGTCCTCGCCCTCTTGAACAATGTGTGCACGCAGTTGATTTTGTGAGCTCTTGGGTTGTTGCTGTTGTAATTGAGGATTTGACCTGTATGGGTCGGTTTCCTATATACTTGAACTTCCAGTATTTTAGAAGTCTGGGACTCAGGTCAATCAGCAATCAACAAACATATTGAAATCAATCCAATTTATCAACCAATCAGGAAAATCATGCAGAAATACAGGAACAAAAATAAAACCAATCGGAAACACAACCAAAACAAAGAAGTAAACAATGATAAATTTAAGGTCAACAAGAACCAATCAACATCGAGGTGCGCAGAACAAGCTGTGAAACACATGTGGAGAAATTCGAACACTTCACTTCTATCTGAAGTTTGTGTTGATGATGTCGTTTAGAAGAACGATGAGAGCTCCACGACCAAACCATCCAGCTCAGAGAACAAAACTCCACCAAAAATATTCCAGCCCTCACACAAATAGAATGATTTATGTGGCGCATATGTATTTGTGCCAATGTTTATCTATTTAAATAGTAATAATAATACTGAAGACACTTAGTATATAAACGAGAAACTTCAGCCGAAATCGAAGTTCAAAACTTAACAAGCTAGTGTTTGTAGGTAAAGTTATCAATCAAAAACGCTGTAGGAAAAAATATAGAAAAGACATCAAGTGAGTAAGGTGGTCCATTAGTAAGTATTGGTAAAGTTCTACATTCCTCTTCTTTCCCTTCAAGGACTTTCGATCGCATGATATGATTGGTTAACACATGTACCAAGTACAAATTTATATGCTGAACTTTGAGGTACGTATTGTGTGTAATGGCTTGCAGCACTACCCGGCTGCCTAAATCAAAGTAGGAAGAGCTTGATTCGAACCTGTTCCATACCAGTTGGAAGTTAAGTGTTTTAATCACTTATTCACCTCCACTGTATTTCATATGGGTCTTAGGTGAACACTGATTTCTCTCTAATAATACTAACTTGTTTATTATGATCCATGAGTTTATAAGTTAAAGTTTGTCACTTTGTTTAGTGTTTCGCTTAATTTCTAACCAATTATAGCTTTAATGTGAAGCCATCAAAAATAAGTAATGAATTTAATCGGTTTACTTGAATCTTCCCATTAATGTGTAGGACTTCAAGTGATCAGTCTCTTATTAGCATTTATACATACTGTGTGTAATGCCTTAATTCACAAGCATTCAAAGCAAAGATGATATTTGAAGCGAACGGAAATGGGTTCGAGTCCAAGAGTGAATATCAACTCTGAGATGCATGTGCATACAACTGATGAGTCCCAAAGAAGAAGAAATGTGCGTCCTGGATTCCACTGCGATTTCACTGAGTTCAATCAAATTTTCGATGTAATCTTTCAAAGGTTCTAGTAAGACTCTATTACCTACTAAATTGATGGAGTACTATTTAGTGATTATCAATTAAATTATCATTCATAAATGAATATAACATACTTCTTCGGCTAGTTTTCTTAACTTTTCCAATTCATTACTTAAATGTAGATTTTCTTTTAAAAGTACATCATTCTTATCAGTTTGTTTATCCTTTATATACCGATCATTTTCTGATCTCAGGAAGGCATCACTTAATTTTTGTTCAAGATGACGTATTTTATCCTAGATAGAAAATCAGAAAGAAAAAGCAATACAAATAAATTTTACTACTTAGTCAGTATTTAAGTAGTACACAATTAATGTTATACTATGTCTATTAAATGTATACCTTGGGACCACCGAGTAAGTAATGCAGTTGTTATGAAACGGGTACTAGGTAAGGATGGCAAATCAATTAGGGAACTAGGGAAACGTCTTCAGTTGAGATGGCTGATACATGCTCAACCACTGATGGCCCCAATGAGCGATGTTTTATGGTGAAGGTGTAGGTTGGAAGAAAGCTAGGGGTGGTCAGACCAAAACATGGTACAAATCCATGAAGTCACTGACAAGTGGATTGAGTGAGCCATATTGGTAGGTGTAGACTTACTGATTGGAATCCATGAGACGATAGCAACCGATAGTTAGAGACTTGAATGACATGGCTCAAAATCGTTTACAATAACACAGGTGCAACCACGATTTGTGTTCTCCCAAAATTTAATCTTCTGAATTCTTCACGTCTCTTTCTTTTTTTCTCTTTACAAATTTATTTCACTGTATTATACTGTGGTGTTTGAACGAACTAATAATACTTTTGTACTTGTTGAATGCTTGATTTCGAATTTCAAATGCAATACATTCGTTTGTGCTTGTGTCTCACTTCTTAATTCAATTGCGTTATTTCTGGGACTCTCAGTTCGTACTATAATTTAAGTAATTCAAAACATTATATTGGCGTTGCGATGGAGCCTGCAATGGAGAAGTTAGATATTCATTCAACTTCGGAAGCTTTTGAAGATTACTTTGAAAGGTTCGAAATCTGGGCTATGACCAAGGAAGATGATAAGGATGTTAATATTGTGGCACACTTCCACACATTCATTGGGAGAGAAGCATACAGCTTATTAAGAATTCTGTTTGTGTCGGAAAAGCCTATTCGCTTCCTTATACAACTCTCAAGGAACTCCTGCTAGACTATGTTAATTATACAAATTTCGAATGCGGTAAAGGAGGAAGATCTCGTAAAATGATTCATGAGGATATAAAAAACACCACTACATTACTACGTCATCCTGACCCAGTGCATACTCAAGGTTATGCAGACAATTCATTGAGTTTGGATGCAGTTCACGAGGATGGGGACAAGTTTGGTCAGTGTTTGTCCTGTTGCAAGTTCCACTCTTCTAATTCATGTCAATTTCGTAATTCTAAGTGCTTCAAATGTCGTGATATTGGACAAGTTCAGTCAGTTTGTAATGCTAATGTTCATCTTACTGCAACTAATATTAAGTCTTGTAATTCTGATTCTACTGAGTCGAGTATTCATGATGATCATTTAACTTTATCAACGATTTCAAAAAACAGTGTAGAGTCATATGGCAGTTCAGAGTTAAATGAAATCCAGAATTCTTGTGAGACAACAGCTCCTAATCAACCGATTTATCAGAATTCTTATGCTATTGTACCAGGTATGACTTTTCCTAATAATTCACATATTTCTAATGAAATTACTTGCAATTCTGAGGAAAATATGTTAAATGAACCTAATCATGATCGAAAACCTGATGTGGTTTGGATAGATGCTGATTTTTCTAACGATCCTACGCTCTGCAATGACAGTCCTAATGAATTTCATGAGAATATTTCAGAAGAATCAAATCCTGATGTCATATCATATATTACCTATCCTCATAATGCATTTGATCCTTGTGAAAAACCTGCTCAATGCGAAGCACGAGTACTAAGTGACCTCGAGTTTGATTACATTTCGGATGATTTCATATCAACTGCTGTTTACCCTTATCACAAAAACAGTTCTAATGTTTACTCTAAACAATGTGAGAAATATGTTTTAAATGAAGCCACATTATTCATAACTTGGGAGTATAAAGATCCAACATTATTTCGTGGGGGAGGATAGTGTTGAAAAATCTATGGTTCGAATTCTAGATATTAATGATTTCATTACAAAACCGACATGCTGTTTGTATACAATTCCAGGTGAGTCTGTTCCGATTTCGTTTGTTAATTCCAATACTAATGAGCACTTTCTAGATACTACAAAGTTTTTATCTTATACAATGTTGGACAGACTCAGGATGAACTTAACAAAAAGACGTACAACCAATTACAAACACTTATACTTCTATTTAAGCTGTGGCGGATGTGGTGTTTGAACTAACTAATGATTCTTTTGTACTTGTTGAATGCTCGATTTCGAATTCCAAGTACAATACATTCGCTTGTGCTTGCGTCTTACTTCTTAATTCAATTGCGTTAATTCTGGGACTCTTAGTTCGTGCTATAATGCAAATAATCCAAAACATTATACATGCTCTTTGAATAACATCTCTACCACTATGAGATTTGAATCGACAATTGTATCTCTGTGCTAATGTAATAAGGCAACTTGAACTGATCTACGTACGTACAAAGTTCCATGTTGATACTGATTGACCATGTCTATTAAATGATGGAATTGTTTTGTATTGATTCATCGATCTTTTTAATTCCATCCAGATTACAATTAGCTAACAACAATTCCAAGTAACACTACTAAACGTTTTTTACATGGTTTCTGGCGTTCATTATTACAACATATTTTCCACAATGGGATAGTTGATCCTTCTTCAATAAATGATGTTGCTAATGAGTTATGGTAACTATATTTGACTTTTGTATTGAGCACACTTGAAGTTATATCTCTTCACTTTAATTTTTGAAATATAATTATAAACAATGAAGCTTGTGATTATCTGGAAAACAAACGTAGTATTTATAGAGAATTTAATTGTTGAATCCATAAGTCATTCGAAGTTGGATTGCTATGGAAAACCAGGAAGAACTGGACGGTCATTTCGTCCTAGTATGGGACTCCTGAGAAGTATGCATCCACGATCTTGCTCAAAGGATTCAAACTCAGAACCTATCGGTCTCACGTACAAACGCTTAACCTCTATAATAAATATTACTTACCTTAAATTCATTCTGTGGTGTTGATTGTACACGATTTAATTCTTGTTGATAATGAACTTCTAATTGTTTTAATATTGTATTGAATTCAACTAGTTGTGAACGACTTTCAATTAAAGATCTTTCTAGATCATTTGCTCGTTTTGTTTCATCATCAAGCTAATAATGATAAGAGTAAAAATCATGAAGCATTTGTTATATTTATAAGGAGAAAATAGTTTAAAGCCTCTAGAAGAACAAACAGTAGCTGTAATGTAAGCAAAACATCTTCAAGTATATGAGTATGAGAAAAACTTTTCGGTTCCCGAAATGGATTCCTTTATTCAAAGAATCTCTCAAGTTTTCAATGATATTTTAATCATTGCTTCCAACCTAACTCATGATCATGATAATTTATGTTTAAACATTATTTTATCTATGAGTTAATGATAATCTTTACATGCTGTAAAATCACCAGTGACACACATTGAAGAAAGCATCCAATTGTGTTACAGGGCAAGCCATCACTTGGAATCCTGAATGTCAAAGGAAAAGAGGAAGACCAAAGAACACATGCTGTCGAGAAATGGAGACAGACATGAAAAGAATGAACAACAATTGGATAGAACTAGAAAGGAAGGTTCAGGATAGAGTTGGTTGAAGAATGCTGTTCAGCAGCTTTTACTTCATCGGGAGTAACAGACGTAAGTAAGTAAAATCACCACAGAAGTGATTTCTGGTACGTTGAAGAAACCACCTATCATCAATAATTGTTGTACATAGTTCACTTTCATAATGTAATAATCAAATTCCTGGAAAAGGGAAAACAAATTTATTGTGTTCATCTAAATCACATACTTCATTACACTGAATATACCATTTGCACATCTTCCTCGATTTGTCCCTTTTCCCTGTAGCTAATCGGACTGTTGCTTTTGTTTCTCTTTTCATGATCCTCTTCTATCAGTGAAAATCTTACTTCCAATCTTTAATATATACTATTTATATCTGTCCGTATAAGTAACGCACACCAGAATAGGGGTTTATGGGATCGTTAAAAGTGTACAATACATTGAGTACAAGATATCATTGAGTTGACAAACCGGAAAAATTGCTCAAACTTTGATTTAAACAACTTTTTACATGATCGAAAGAAAGTGATTACGTAACTTTTTTAACGAAAGACAGTAAATGTAAATTACTACAGATATTAAGCTATAAAAAATTTAATCTGAAAAGAATAATTTATGTTCTGAAAGATTATAAAACGATAGAAAGCCAGATCATTTCAGTTGTAGTAAACGTTCGTGCACGAGACTGAAGGCCCTGGGTTCGAATCTGGCGAGCGGGATAGTGGATGCGCAATGCTAAGCAGCCCCACAATAGGACAAACCAGCCTTCTTGTGCTTTCAGGTTTTCAATGGTGGTCTTACATCAATCGGTTCAAGATTTCAATTAATGATTTATTAATCTCCACAACCCTGTACTGATAATTTCGGTTGTGTTGATTTCTTTGAACTAAATAGTTTGATTAGAAAACTAATGTTGTTCCTCTGAACATCATCAATTTAATACATCACAACTAAACCATCCAGCTCAATGAATAGTACGTTAAAAAGCCTTAGAGTATCTATGAGATTATTTTCGGATATCATTTTGAATAATCAGTGCGATGTCTTGTCACACAGCACCCAGGAGTTTTTCATGGTTGGTTTTGAGTGATATCTGTGCTTCGGACAGTTTCTAGTTTTCAGATGAAAAAATTAGGCTCCTATTTCTAGAAACTCATGAGGTTGAATAAATTGAATCGTTTCAAAGGCTTATTCTGGTTTATTAGTTATAAGATCACTTGGTAGTTATTCGTAACCATTGTTATATCATGAGCTATCTAACATTAGGAGCTTACTATCTGGTCTTTAATGGTTATTAATCTAGATATCTCACTCATACAATAAGTTATTCAAAACCAAAACAAAATTTTTAGTATATTCAATGAACATCATTTAATTGAAGATTTGCTTTTCTAGCAGTTGAAAGTTTGAGCAACGGCTTCTTGTAAATTTCCTTTAAACAGTCAACATTACCCAGGACAGGGTTGGATGGAGAATGCTGGTGAGCGGCCTATGCTCCTTCACTAGGAGTAACAGGCGTAAGTAACATTAAGATTACACTAATTGCAATCTTTCACAAGAGACTTTATAAGTGTCATTACCAAGATTTAGCTTGATAATTTCAAATAAATAAATCGAGAATAGTACATTTTTTAACTGTCTGATTCCAGCTGAAGCTGTACGGTTTTATCTGTTGACTATCTGAATGCTACTGGCTACAGTAATATTCAGGGGGAAAAAAACATTAAACTAAACCAAATGATGCAATGGCAAAAGAAGACAAACTAAATATCATCTACAAAATAAATTGTGCCAACTGCGAATAAAAACACTACATCGGACAAAGCGGACTCCCTGCTCATCTTCGCCTGCATGAACATCAATAAGCAGTCAAACACCATGGCATATCTTCACTTATATCAATGTATGGGGACATCTGCGGACACACATACGACTAGAAATATGTGGAAATCTTAGATAGAGGCAATTCCAAAAACACTAGGGAAGTTTTACAAGCTTGGCACTTAGGCCAATCAGCAATCAACAAGCACATTGAAATTGACCCAATTTATCGACTGATGAGGAGAATTATGCACAAAAATATAGAAACAAAAATCAAATTAATGGGAGATACAACCAAAACAAAGAATTAAACAATGGCAAGTTCAAGCTCAACAAGAATCAATCAACACCGAAGTGTACATGACAAACTGTGAACCATATGTGGCGAAATTCGAATATATCACTTCTACCTGAATTTTATGCTGCTGATATTGTGTTCAAAAAAATGAAAGCTCCACAATCAGACTATCCAGCTCAGAGAACAAAAATTCCATCAAAAACATCAACTTATTCTCTAGTATAGTCAGAACTTTCAACTTACTTTAGCTCTAAGAATATCTAATTGTATTTCCATAGCAGTTATATTTGATTTTTGATTACATAATTGATATTGTAATTCTTTTATTTGTTCATCTTTTTGATAAACTTCACGTAATGCTAATTCACGTTCACCTCGAAGTGTCATACATTGACGTGTTAATTCATCTTTTTCTTTATCATGATATACTAATTCAAGGAATTTAGTAATCCAAATCAAATGAAAAGAAGAACACACAACATTGATTAACTAATAATGATTCATAATTATACACTATATTCAATTGAATGACATTTTAAATATCCACTATTGTAACTTTGTGTTAACCTTGAGTGTTGTTCTTCACTCTTATTCCATCTTTTGTAATACGAGTCAATGGAATAGCGCCTATTTCAAACAAATATAACCATTGAATATCAGAAGGCGGTTTGTGGATATTATAGCAATTTTAATAGTTGAGATGATGAGTTAATTGAAGTTAGATTACCATGGAGAGGCTGGAAGTACTGGACGACCGTTTCGTCCTACAATAGGACGCCTCAGCAGTGTACATCCACGACCTCTCACTGTGAGATTCGAATTCATTTCTCGCGCGCGAATGCTCAACTTCTAGACCACTGAGTCAGCTGGTATTCAATGGTGTTAATCTCTATCTTCAACCAATCCACAAAATTGAGCCACACGTTTATATAATTATTTTCATGCTAATTTATCTGTTTTGTTACCTGTTGAAATATTGTTAGAAATGTGTAATCAGTGAATGTAAACTGCGTGGCCTAAAGGTTTTAACTCTTTCCAAGATCCCTCAATATATTAGGTTTGTTTCTTGCAGGTTTGTAAGTATGGATTGCTAATTCTTGAAATAACTGAGTTCCATACAACGATGAAACGGCCGTCTAGTGCTTCCAGGTTTTCCATGGTTGTCTAGCTTCAGTTGACTCACGAATTCAACTGTTAAAATTACAATATTATCTGCCAAACCCCTTCTGATATCAATCAGCATATGCTCTCTAGTGACTGGCTTCAAGAGGTATTTCCTGGAGTTCTAGTGAGAAGCAGTGACCAGTGAATTTCAACCGGATCTGTTGTGAGATAGTAACTCACTGAATACAATGGTGGATGCATCGCCCAATTTTGTGGATTAGTTGAAGTTAGACATTAACACCGTTGGATACCGGCCGGCTCAATGGTCTAGAGGCTAGGCGTTCTCGCACAAGTTCCACAGGTCCTAGGTTCGAATCTGACGAAGCGGGATAGTGGATGCGCATTGCTTGAGGAGTCTCACTATAGGACGAAACAGTCATCCACTGCTTTCAAGTTTTCGATGGTGGTCTAGTTTCAAATGACTCATGAATTCGATTATTAAATTTACATTACTTTATACAAATAAATGCATCAGTGACATTAGTCTATCTTATAATAAACATGTGAAATCTTTAAAGTTCAATCTAAACTATAAGCACATGATTAAACACTTTTATCATGTTGCTATAGTTACCAAAATGTACGGTGTTGATAATAATTTGTTCATTCAAGTAAGATATTACTATAGTTACATTTGTCATTAAAATAAGATTCATAATTATATTCATATTATAACACATTTTTCGAAAAAACAAAATAAAAACAATTATAGTACTAACTCTCAATGCTGTATAACATTAAGGTAACCTAATACTTTAAGCTATGAACCTGCCTTCATTTCTCAATATACAATATTATCACATGTCCTCTATTGAAATGGGATGTGAATATGGTAAAATAAGTGGGGAAATATACAATAAAGGGGTTTTTCTTACTGAACAACAAACCTTATAAAGATCGGGTTCCTTGGCTGAAAGTGTTTTTGTCAATGAAACAAACGAACAAAAGATAACCTCATCAATGTTAACCACATTATGAATGCCCAAGGTTATCCTATCAGCATAGTATCTATTTATTTTTTATAGTTTCTATTTGTAACTATTGAAGAAGCAGAAACATTCGTATTTCAAAATTTTTAAGAAAGTGTTAGGAAACTTTGTTGATATGCGCTCATTTTCTTGTACTGTACAATACATATTACAGTTGTATGAAGTCAGTTAACGTTTACACTAACATAATGCTGAGTATTCAAATATGATTACATGTCCTTTTATTTCTACAAAATGGCAATATAAGAAGTTGTTGGAGTATGTCATATAATTTTAAGTGCTTTCGCTTGCGGCGTCAGATTAAACCAAGACGTTTTACTAAAGAGTGGGTTGTCGCAGCCTTTATCTAGTATGATGATCTTACAGCTTTTTGTAGCCAAGTATCTGATCCCAGTTTGACCGTACGAATGTGCTATGTGCATAAATTCTCCATTTAACTCCGTAAATTAACTAGGCTAGCCCCGTTTGTGTGGCAGCAGTAACAAGAAGCCAAATATGGGTAACGTTGGAGGAATTTATTTCAAACACTCGTCTATATAGACAAACATCTAGAATAATAAGAAAAACGAATCCAAGCAAAAAATGTAAGTGAACCGACTCGTTCTAGTAAAGTGTGACTCAATATTTATAGTCAGATAAAAATAAGTTACAGACATATGATGGGTAGGTTAAGCAATGAGCACACATGTGCTTATCTAAAAACAGTTATAAAGCGAATAATAAAGTCAAAATGTGACTTGAGGTAAAGCTAGAACAACCCATGGGGGCTTGATATGGTACCAGACAGTATGAGCCGTTTCGTTCTTGTTTGAGATACTTTGGCATTGTGTACCCAATGTTGCACTCGATATCAAGTTCAGAAGACAAGACTATCCTAACTAGCATGACATCTCTAGATTATTAGGACAAAATTCATATTTCAATGACTTTGGATAATTCCTAGTGCAAACGAATGTCGTATTTCACAGTTCCCACAAAAAACAACTTTTCACTTAGTAACGATATGAACAGTGGAAACTGACTTCGACACTCATTTCCGAATTCGCATTAAGAAGTGATTATTTGTGAAGTTCAATCATGTTGAAGATTAAGGGGATATTACCAATTAATGAGTACGATACCTGTTTTTTTAACGTGATAGTAGATAAAAGTTACTCACCCTTCAATGGGTTTACGGCTTACATCTGTCTGTAAAGAAACCCTCTTTAATACCTTACTGATATATATAATAACACGGTTGAACAATGTGAGATCTCTTTGTGCTTGACGCCAAAGTATTTAAGATAAACGTTTTGTTCACAAAATCATAGGAATCTGTAAACGTTTTATCATGGTAGTATTACAAATACAACGTGGGTCGGATTGTCTATCAGTGATTAGTTTTGGGTCATTGGTGATAAAAAACTGAAACTATGAAGCGATATGAGATAAAATGCTTATAATATAAACTTGATATTTGTTATTCAATGATATGTTGGAATTATATGATAAAACTTCAGCACTCATCACTTGTAGGAACTGAAACAGAATACCTTGGCAACTCACATAAGGTTTCCCGTAAACTCTCTTCACAACGATTTAATTTCTGTTGCAATATGCTTATGTGAGCTTCTTTACGATGAATTTCAAGTTTCAAACCGTCAGTTCTTTCTTGCATTTCCTAAGTTACAATAAAATTAAATCAAATCAAAACATCCAGAAACCAAAATTTAGACCACATCATTTCAATGTCCGTTAAATTAGCTAGTTCACAAAATATTGTGATACTGATAGTTGTGTTGTTTGTAAATTACTTTCCTACTACCTTGCCATCAAGAGTTTTGCTATATGTCAACGATATAAAAATAAAAATAACGACAAAAATTTCGCTAGTTTAGCTCTTAAAAATGACCTACATAAATCATCTAAATAACCCGGAAGTTATCAGCTGCTAATAAACGCTCTCAAGGGCATAGTGATGCATAATGATCACCTATATAAAGATGTATGTACGATAAGTAGTGTTGAGTTGCCCGTTATTCAGGTACACACAAGGATCTTGAAGTCACTTTTAGCCAAGACTTAAAACCCACTTCACACTGCGATACAATAAATGCTCACGTTTTAGAAACCCTAATCAATAAGAAGAGCCTTTAGTCGTGAAGATGCTAAGATGTTTTAAACTTTATATACGGTCTTTATTCCTCCTTAACACGGGTATTACACAGAAACAATCAGCGCCAACTTGCTTCATTCATGGCGTAGGCGAGATGTCCGTCTATCGACCAACGGACGTGTTTACTGTGCAGCATTTCGTTGCGTCCTACTTTATGGCAGTGAAACATGACCGATAAGAGTAGAGAATATCCGTAGGTTACTAGTATTCGATCATAGGTGTCTTCGAAACATTGCTCGTATATCCTGGGACCATCAAGTAAGTAACACAGTTGTTAGAAAACGGGTACTAGGTAAGGATGGCAAATCAATTGATGAAGTAGTGAAACTTCATCAGTTGAGATGGCTGAGACACGTGTTACATATGCCCAAGTACCGACTGCCTCGACGTGCGATAATAATAATAATTTCTGTGCTAATGTAGTGTGGCAACTCGAACTAATGTACGTACGTACGTACGAAGTTCTACGTTGTTACTGACTGACTGACTGCACCTGACTAGGAAAGGTCAGTTAGCTGTTAAAAAGTTCCAAAAAATGGTAACTAAGTTGATCACCGGAGCCGCAAACTTACCTTATGACAAAATACTGGCTAAACTAAAATCACTTCTCCCGTCATATAGAGAAAATAGATCTGACTTGATAAAGGTTTTCAAATTATTTAAAACTAATTTTATAACTGACGTGCCCTTACTTTTTTAGTTTTTCAAAACAGAGAATTTATGAAGACACCCTGAAACATTTTGCGAGTCCAAGACCATTTAGTTGTCAACTGACTACTGACTTTCCCAGCTGATCTCTAATGAGTATAGCTCCTCATTGCAACACGTGGTTAAACCTACATTTGGCAACTCATTAATAAGAACGTTGGATCATCGAGGGACAGCCATCGCCAGGGCTGACAGAAGCTAATCACCCTCCTATCCTTCCAAAACTAAAACTTGAAAGTTTTTCTATCAAGCTGTACTTTATTCACCTAAGCCGAATTATATTCCAGTTTCTGAATTGATTTTCAAACATAATCATTCATTTCACTTAAACATTAAATTGTACTGAAATTATCTTCATTGTCTTATAGATATCAACATACAGGGCCTATTCTTAAATCTAAAACATTATTTAAAATAAAATGTAAGTTTCGATTACTTTGCTGTCTGACAATAAACGAAAATGGCGTCCGAATTCGTTTGCATATTGTGAAATCGTGGCACACATTAACCACAATCTAAAAATCTGTAATTACTCTAGAATTAGCCAGTCTTGTCGGTCACATCTTAGAAGCTTTTGGACCAGGGGAATGAGAAAAGGTTTTAGTTTGACTGTATCCATGACTCATGGATGAGTCTTAAGTAATGTGTTAGTTATGGACAAGTTAAAGGGTAATGGCATTTGGTTAAATCAGATGCTTTCATCTTCGGAAAGCACGTAGAGATACATTAGGCAAACCTAATCACTACCACCTACAATTCAAAACTTATAATAAGTGCACGATCTGTTGTTATTAATGCAAACTTAAAGGTTAAGCAACCAATGTAATTTAAAAGTGAGTTATTCAGATAGAGTATATAGCACCCAATAATTCACACACGTACTTTGAGCTTTTTCAGGGAATTAGATGCCTCACAAACCATCAAAGGTTGTTTATCCATTACTTCGGCGGCTTGATGTCGAATATAGTTGTTCTCAAGCTCCAAAAGATAAATCTGTTGTTGCAGACTTTTAATATATTCATTTTCTAAGTTCCTCATAGTTCGGTAATTTGTTTCTAGATCTCTATGAAGCTGCGACAAGCAGGTATAATTACTTACGATGAGGTGTCAAGTGAAAACCCTGTTACTGCTTTTCCATATTTTTCGATTGCATGTTTTCTTACTATAATCAAAACAAATTAAAGTTTATCACCACTCACGCGATCGATGAGGAGAAAAACTTTTAGAACGCATAGGCGTTCGAATAGAAATCGAGGTGCTATTTCGCATCATTGAAAAAATTTCACCAAGTTTTCTTTTTTTTGTTACTTGTAATCGCTTGGAAACATTAGGTTCGTCTGTTCAAAATAGTGCTACAAATCGTCATGGCATTATGTAAACCAATCCGTCAACAATGACCTTGAAAGTTGATTCAGCTTCAGTCTTCAAAAATTAAGGATAGTAGATAGATGGTCCTATTTCAATCCTCACTGTTTCTTTTCCACCAAAGATTCAGCTTCTCCTTGAAAATGTTCACTGATGGGATGGATGCCACTTTTTGTAAGTAATGCGTTCTAGTCATTAACCACTAGATGATAAAGCGGATCCCAACTATAAGCTTGTTAGATTGCTGTTTATAAACCTTCTTGGGAGAGACTATAATTTGTGGATGAACCATTCACGTATAAGATAACAGATCTTGAATATTGGCGCGAAATTCATTCATCCATTTCGGTAAATATAGCTTTGACGTTATAGCTGATGTCAGTTCATGATGAAAACCAGAAATCTAGTTTCTGACCTTAATCATCAGCCGTAAATTATAATTCCAATTCCTCATACATAGCTTTAACCCTCGTTTGACCCCAGTAGTTAAGTGGATATCCTAAAGGTCAGTCTAGCATCCCTCAAAGGTCGTCCATAAATTATAATTTCACCTCTCCTTGCTGTAGCTTCGAAGATTAATAATGCTGGAGGTAGCGAAGGGATAAGACGTATTACCAAGTAAATCGTAAATAAAGATACGTAGCGCTAAAATAAGGTCACCTCGCTCGTTATAATACGATAAGAGGAAAATTTTGAGATTTGAGTGTTAATCATGAGGAAGTTTGGAGAGACCTTCCACTAATTTTGTTCCCAGAAGTTGAACATGCCCAAGTGTGTTAGTTTCCTTAATAAGAGGTAGATCAGCTGCTGGGATACAACACACAGGTGGTATATAAATAACGAAACGTGTCCATGTTAAACCATGATACATGCAAACATTTGGCAGCTGCTGATTGCAGCACGCAGTTTTTTTAGTCGTGACTTAACAGTGCCCCTAATACTGTTAAACAGACGTGGCTTTACAACTTTACTCAATGTAGAAGCCCACCAAATATTCAACATTTGATGAAAAGTTTGATTTCAATTATTGTAAGCATTATACTCAGTGGAAGCGCTTCTTGAAGTGTTAGTGACATTCTTAGACGGAATGTGCAGGGTTTAAGGGAAAACATTTTAGTCTTCCAAGACCAACCATCTAAGGAAAGTTAGACATCCCCCACAAGTTGAAAGTCTTTTGAAAAAGACTCAGATGTGAGGTTTACGTGAGATCGAGGCTAGATAAGGACATTGATGGATAAGCTACCTCAGAATTCTGTGATGAGTATAGGTAGTCAATTTAGTTGTACTAAGCTTCGCAGTTTCTCGTAACTTGTAGACTCAATCTTGTTTTGAGTAAATCAGCAGGATATGCTGACGTCTCGATGGAGAACTTAGACAACTCACTACTTGACGTGGAAAAATTTAGTTGCATTTATAAGCTGTTTAATCCCAGCTTCTGAACTTTCTTAGAATGTCCTCTCACATGATCAGTTCGAGACAGAGGGAAACGTTAAGAAATAATAATACCAACGACATCTTTACAGTAAGTCAGTATCAAAACATCCTATGACTTACAGTGACACCAAGCGTAGTATAGATTGTGACGTAATTGAGTTCATCTAAATATAGGCCATACTTCTTCAGTTGACCACCGGCCATTCCGTTGCAGCAGTTCATTCCTTTATGGCAGTTACATTTGCTCTCTACACATTTCGGTGAAGTCTATTCTGATCAAGTCCCTAACGCGAGCTACAAAGCAGCATCTCAAATACTTAGACTACAATATTACATCAGGGTCACAAATTAAATAAATTTTAGTAACATATGTAGCGTCAGTTATTATCCTAAGCCCATATACCTTATTCTAGCTTTCGGACATCCCATTCTATTCATCCTACTTGAGTCATATGCTGATCTTGTTAATTATTCGCTTATCGCTCTTCACTGTTTTTATATGAGCGTATATGTGTATACTCTTCATATCCCATTAATCACGTATCTGTATGTCTGTAGCTTACCTTTGTCTGACTATAAATATTGAGTAACACTTGACTAAAATGGAGTTGGCTTCCCAGCCATCTCCCCTGCGTGTCATTTTGCTTTGCTCTGTCTCATTCGCTTCATATACAAAATACATGTATTCACAAGTCAATTCTCGTTATCCGACTTATTTAATTCCGTTATTGGCTAACGTGATTTAAGTCGACGATTATATACGAGAATAGGCGATAACAAACATTCGTACTATTTAGGAGTCAGATCCACGGGCCACTAAACATATATGATATATGAATTAAATTCAGCAATCGGCATTTGCTCGCAAGATCTGACCGCCCAAAAATCGATGAAACGAGAGTCTTTTCCGCTGTTCTGTCGACAAGTTTCTAGTTCAGCTGGAGTCGCATCTAATTTTGCTCATAACACTAAAGGAATATCAAGCCTCACTCGAATGTTAACGTTATATTGACTACTTAATAACAAAAGGTTCATTTGTACCTTCTACCCTAGGACCGCCCTGAGAAGTTCACACGGTATGGGTTAACATTTTCTTCAGTAACTTTGTCTATTCTTATCAAATTTTCTATCTGAACATCTGTACAATTGTTTAGTAAAACTCTAAAACAAACATCTAGACCCTTTCCAAATCATGTGCGCATTTAAGTTTCTGCTCTGTGTTCTTAGATTTGGTTTTATTACTCAAAATGTGGCGAGACTCTAATTTATGGACGAGTCAATCAGAGGCGTTTTAGAGATTTCAAGGTTACGGATCCAACTTCAGTGCTTAAGGCTGACGTACAATCGGTTCACAGGGTGTTTCGTACAAAACGTGATGATCGAGCAGCTATAACAAATGAAACGGCGAGAGTATAATTTGTGGACGAATCACTCAGGTATAAGATAATAGGTCTCGGATTTTAAGCCGAAAGCCTCCCATCAATTTGGCTAAACAACTTTCTGGCATTATAGCTGGTGTCAGTTCGTGATGAAAACCCCTTATATAATTACTAAGGCAAATTACGAAAATTATTGCGAACTGGATGATAAAAGCACAAATAACCCTGGCTGCAGGCAGGTACTACAATATATATAGATGTTTGGAGAGCGTAGTCTCCTACATAGGCTTGGTTATGTGCATCGTATCGTTGTCCACAAGAAGCATTTTGTGCACTCAACAACCGGAGTGCACATAAATAATATTGAAACTATGTGGTCGAAACTGAGGGTTTTTGAGACTTTATCATGGCTCCAGAGGTCGACTATTATGTAGCCGTATGGATGATTTTCTATGCTTCATGCATTACGATTTTAGAACCTCTGAACCTCTTTCTAACCTTGACAAGTTTTTGAACCATGTATAAGAAGTGTATCTACTTTATTTCCTTCGTTTTGTATAACATATATTTTACTGTGTACTGACTGTTTGCTGATTGGCTAATATTTCTCAAGGTTGCTTAAGATTCGTTCAAAGATCATCCGTAAATTAGAGTCTCGCCCAAAATGTTTGAAAACGTCAAGTTTTCTTTGTTTACTCTGCGGTTAAATCCAGCCAGACTTTGGAACCATAGACGAGTATACTGTGATTGAAAAATAGACCCTAGAAAAGACTGGTCTAGTCGGCCATGCGTTGTCGAAAGGACCTTTTTTTCTTCCTAGTTCCTTCACCTCTGTTCTCTTCTCTTCACTCTGACCAGTCACATCAGGACTATTTGGAAAGCTGATGGTTTTATATAGGCTTTCAGATTCGAAATTGGAGTCAAAATCAGTGACATTTAGTGATATAATATAGTATTCTAATTATAGTATGAATTAGGAATTCCAGGATTAACGCAATTGAATTAAGAAGACACAGGCACAACGAATGTACTGTATTTAGAATTCGAAATCGAGCATTCAACAAGTACAAAAGAATCATTAGTTAATTCAAACACCACATCCGCCACAGCTTAAATAGAAGTATAAGTGTTTGTAATCGGTTGTACGTCTTCTTGTTAAGTTCATCCTGAGTCTGTCCGACATTGTATAAGATAAAACTTTGTAGTATCTAGAAAGTGCTCATTAGTATAGGAATTAACAAACGAAATCGGAACAGACTCACCTGGAATTGTATACAATCAACATGTCGGTTTTGTAATGAAATCATTAATATCTAGAATTCGAACCATAGATTTTTCAACACTATCCCCACCCACGAAATAATGTTGGATCTTTATACTCCCAAGTTATGAATAATGTGGCTTCATTTAAAACATATATCTCACATTGTTTAGAGTAAACATTAGAACTGTTTTTGTGATAAGAGTAAACAGCAGTTGATATGAAATCATCCGAAATATAATAAAACTCGAGGTCACTTAGTACTCGTGCTTCGCATTGGGCAGGTTTTTCACGAAGATCAAATACATTATGAGGATAGGTAATATATGATATGACATCAGGATTTGATTCTTCTGAAATATTCTCATGAAATTCATCAGGACTGTCGTTGCAGAGCGTAGGATCGTTAGAGAAATCAGCATCTATCCAAACCACATCAGGTTTTCGATCATGATTACATTCATTTAACATATTTTCCTCAGAATTGCAAGTAATTTCATTAGAAATATGTGAATCATTAGGAAAAGTCATACTTGGTACAATAGCATGAGAATTCTGATAAATCGGTTGATTAGGAAATGTTGTCTCACAAGAATTCTGGATTTCATTTAACTCTGAACTGCCATATGACTCTGCACTGTCTTTTGAAATCGTTGATAAAGATAAATGATCATCATGAATACTCGACTCAGTAGAATCAGAATTACAAGATTTAATATTAATTGCAGTAAGATGAACATTAGCATTACAAACTGACTGAACTTGTCCAATATCACGACATTTGAAGCATTTAGAATTATGAAATTTACATGAATTAGAAGAGTGGAACTTGCAACAGGACAAACACTGACCAAACTTGTCCCCATCCTCGTGAACTGCATCCAAATTCAATGAATTGTCTGCATAACCTTGAGTATGCACTAGGTTGAGATGACGTAGTAATGTAGTGGACTTTTTTATATCCTCATGAATCATTTTACGAAATCTTCCTCCTTTACGACATTTGAAATTTGTATACTGAGCATAGTCTAGCAGTAGATCCTTGAGAGCTGTATAAGAAAGCGAAATGGGTTTTTCCGGCATAGCCAGAGTTCTTAATAAGCTGTATGCTTCTTTTCCAATGAATGTGAGGAAGTGTGCCACAATATTAACATCCTCATCATCTTCCTTGGTCATAGCCCAGATTTCGAACCTTTCAAAGTAATCTTCAAAAGCTTCCGAAGTTGAATGAATATCTAACTTTTCCATTGCAGGCTCCTTCGCGACGCCAATATAGTATTCTAATTATAGTATGAATTAGGAATTCCAGGATTAACGCAATTGAATTAAGAAGACACAGGCACAACGAATGTACTGTATTTAGAATTCGAAATCGAGCATTCAACAAGTACAAAAGAATCATTAGTTAATTCAAACACCACATATAACCATCCTTATTCGTTCCAAAGGTGATTCTCCTTTTTCACGTTTTGCAGTCGAGTGTTAGGCAGCCCCTGAAACAGAACTTGCATCACTCTCATTTTCCTCATTGTTAGTACTCAAATTCCTGGTATAGCTTTCACCAGCTTTCTAACTAGGTAACAACAGAAGTCTCTTCACTTTCTCAGTCAGTGGTATCTTATTCGAGCAGCAAAATATATTGAGCTGATGAAAGCAAGGCTAAGATTGTCTCTTACAAGTGGTTTGTATCAGACCATCTAGTAACAAAATGGTGTGAAGTAAAGGATGACACAGATTGTTGACGTTTTATAACATCTGTACTCATAATTTCGGATCGTAAAGGGAAATGGAAAAGATGAAGACCATAGAACACATTGCGTCGAGAATTTGAAGCAGACATGAAAGGGATAAATAGCAAGTGGAAACAACTTGAAAGTATTGCACAGAACAGAGTTCGACTGAGAATCCTTTTTGGCGGCCTATACTCCTTTACGGGGAGTAACTGACGTAAGTACGTACCAATTAGATGTGAATCTAACAGCATTGTTGTTAGGTAGAAACCAAAAGCGGTTACTGAGTAGACGTATTATGCTGCTAAAGCACTTTTGAGTTGAAGAACTAAGGCTATGGTTCAAATAGACCTACACAATGTATGAAGGATGACGTCACATCCCATTACATTGATCAATTCACATGTTTGTGTGAACACACATACATAGAGAGGATTAATCAAAACATTCTAATCAAGGGTTATGGAAAATGTGTCTAAATGGGTTCAGTATCAGTTAATGTCAAATGTTCCAATAAACGTTGAAAGTAGAAAACCATGTTCATCGATAGCAAAGTACATAACTGAAACGGGTCACAGAATTGACATCAGTAGAGCTTTTAAAACTTGGTATAGAAATTGTCAAGGACTAATTCTCAGGTTTATTGAATCCCAGTCTATTTATAAATTAAAACCCCCTAATAATCCGTATATCACCTTATGGCCTAGGATAATGAAACAATCTCCTATTCTTTCTAAACGACGTTAGTTTTTTCTCTCTATAATTTACAGTTTCTACTTTGTTTACTTGAACCTTCATTTCATTGACCCTTGTTAACTTCCATATAAAATACTTTGACAAATATATGTGTGAGCAGATTGTAAGAAATGTATAGAGTAAATAAATCACAATTTTCTGATCAACTCCATCTTTTCATTGTTCTATCGAAATATGCAAAATGGACTAATTGCTTAAAACTTCTAAAAAGATAACAGATTTGCCAAAATTAGTATTTAAGAGTGTTCAAACAAACAAGCAAAAGATAACTTATTGAAATAGTCAGATACCAGGAACAGGTAGCTCAGATATTTAAACAAGTCACGATAGTATTAATCTCTATGGACACTTTTTGAAATTTTAACGATTAGTTCAATTTTATAGAAATTAAGTGACTGAGTACATAGAAGTTATTAGATGTGAACAAAATATATTTGAATCTTTTAAACGATCGAAATCTAAATGATTCCAACGTTTCAATCATTAAATAAAAGACTAGCATATATTCTTTATATCAGAGAAATCTTAACTAATGTTAGGTTTAGTTCAAAGTTATGGATTAATAAAAGACAACAATTTTTAACGAATTAAAAAATTTCCCGGATAGTTGTTCATATCTCTATGTTTGAAACCTTTAATCGTAATAGTTTCCGTTCAATTAGCTACAAAAGATAGCATTCGATCTGCACTAATAAGGACTTGACACACATGACTTTAGTCACTACCCAGTGATCAATCAATTGTGATTACGTGTCAGTCCTATAGGAGGTTGGTCGCTGCCCGGATAGCTCAGTAGTAACGTCAATGACTGTGAAGCTGGGTGATATGTGATCGAATCCGCCAGGGGGCACCAGCTCCCTCAAGATTATAGGTACACCTTGCTGATGAGTGCCAAGTAGCACGAAACCCAGGTCCAAGGTTTCCTGTTGACTACCTCCAACCACTATATAATCTTAAAAAAGAGATTTAGTCAGTGAGCTGTTCAATCATGTTACATGCTTGTGGCTAATGTTTTTTAGCGAGTTAGTTTTCAATGAGATGGGATCTCTAACCCCGTACCCAACCTTTCTCGTTTATCCAGGCTTGGGACCAGCAGTAGCTCCAGAGGAACCTCAGGCGGAGAACATAACTTTAAAGAATATATTCAAGCCCTTAACTGATCTGCATAAATCAAACAAATCTCTTGTTCAGATAGTTAGATGATGTGTACACATTCTCATTGTACTTTCATCATCAATTGTGTATATCCATTTAAAGAGTCAACGTAAATCACCTAGAAAAACAATAAAACAAAATTGAAGATGAACTTTAAAATTTCAATTATTGATTATTTTATTAACTATTGATTTGATTCACTTGTTCTTCTCCTTTTTTTCGTACCATATTTCATTCAATTATTCATCCATTTTTTTATATCATTCAATATATTATTTGTATAACATATTGGTTGAATTATGTCGGCTTATTATTATTAATAATACATAGTTAGATCACCTCTCATATTACATAACAAGCTTAATTTGTTGAACTTTGATCGAAAAATGTATTATGATTGTGTGATTGTACAATTACAGACTCATATTACTAAGATTTATTTGATAGTTAACTTTTATTTATTTAGTTGAATTCATGAGTCAATTTTAGTTAGATCATCATGGAAAACGTGAAAGCATTGGATGACTGTTTCGTCGTAGTATGTGGTTCCAGTTCAGTGGTCTAGAGGTTAAGCGATCTCGCATAAGGCCAATAGGTCCTAGGTTGGAATCTTGCGAGGTGAGATCTTGGATTCGCACTGCTGAGGAGTTCAACAATAGGATGAAACGGCCATCCAGTGCTTTCAGGTTTTTCATGATGGTCTAGTTTCAATTGAATCATAATCTCACCTATTAAAACTACTGTAATATTCACAAAAAACCTTTCTGATCCTAACTTTGAGTGTAAAAATCTATCCAGCCAGAGGTAAAATTTTAAATAATTAAATCTTACACCTCTACCTGAAGCCCCTCTGGGGCTACTGCCGGCACCAAGCCTGATAAAGGGGGGGTTGAGCATGGGGTTCGCGACCTGGTTAGGAAACGTTAACCAGTTAAATCTTACATAGACGATGACACTTATTTTTGATTGTTTTAAAACACTATGTTTTATGCTAATTTCCCATTTATCAGGCTAAATATCCACTTCTTGTCTAATTATTGTTTGTTTTATAAATTTCATCAATAAGAATAATGAAACGAATTCTGTTTGACATTAATAAAATGAATTTCAATAATTAACATCACGAATCCATTGAAGTTAGACCATCATGAAAAACCTAGAAGTACTGGATGGTCGTTTCGTCTTGTTGTGAGACGCCTCAGCAGTTTGCATCCATGATCTAAGCCTCTCGAGATTCCAACCCAGAACCTATCAAACTATCATCATCTTAACTATTGAAATTACCGTAATATCCACAAAAACCCCTTCTGGTATTAATAAAATGATTAATTTGAATGTACCCAATTGTTGAGATATTCAGAAAAATATCCCAAAAATTATCCTGTTAAGTTTAATGCTATTCTTGAACGTGAAATGGTGTCATTTTCCTACTGGTGAATATTTATTTCACGTGTCATTTTCCTGTCGGTCAATATTCACAGTAGTCCTAACTGTATAAATATCCATTTGTCTGTAAAGTATCATTCTTATTTTTATTCTTCTCCTGACCCCATAAACAATTTTCATTTGCGGTTCATGTTCTGATATATTGGAGATTGGGGAACAGTTTTGAGGTCGTACTGGGATATTTGAAGCTGGTCAGTCGTTAGAAATTAGAGTAGTCACGCCGCGGTCCACAATACCAATAAATTTAAAAGTAAAGTAGAAAAACAAACAAACAAACAGAAACAAGAATATGAAATATAAATGGGCAATTGTATAAATAACTGTTTATATCCATTGACTATTTATTTATATAAATCCATATTATAAAAAGAATATGGAATAATCAAATTTAAATGAATGAAAAATATGATAACATATCAATGACATTGACGATGTTTATTATTTTGATATCATTAAATGGATTAATCAAGCTATAGAATTTTGTTGATTTCGTCCATTAGAACTAGTCTGAACTTCTTCAGGATAGAACAGTCAAAATCATTAAATATATATATATATATATATAAAATTTTCATAATCAAATTAGATCAAATCTATCCTGTGCTTCATTCAATTATATTTAGAATCTCTTTATTATTTGAAATCATTAGAAGGATCAATCATGTTACAGGATTTTGTTCATTCTATCCATCAGAACTGGTTCCAACTTCTTCAAGATAGACTAATTAAAATCATCAAGCAAATATATATTGATGTATACATATATATATAACATTTAAACAATCAAATCAGATCAAATCTATCCTGTGCTTCATTCAATCATATTTAGAATATCATTAAAATAAATGGATTAAACTACAAGATTTTGTTGATTATTCGCTATTGTTATTCGTTCCTCTTCTCGTTGTCGTTGGTGTTCTTCTTCTTCTTCTTCTTCTTCTTCTTCTTGTTTTTCCTCTTCTTGTTTACTTTGTATATTCTCTACAGAAGTACTATTCGTTTGTACATATTCCTGATTATTATCTTCATCATTAATATATCGTGTATACACAGGGGGATTTCTATTAGTTTGATAAAAATATAATGAAATAATAAAACCTATAATCAATATAAATGATGTAATCATAATCAATAATATAATTGTTGCTATGTATGGGTTTTGTATTAATATATTATGTAATTGATTGATTACTGTATGATTTAATTCAATCGATTCATTAATAAACATAATTGGTAATAAAATGTTGGAAATATTTTCAAGTTGTTGAAAATTTTGATTATTTTTAATAAAGATATTCATTTGAAGTTTTTTTTCCGCTTTAATAACATAACCAGTATATGGTTCTATATAAATCATTGTATTGAGCTCATCTGTTGGATATAATCCATCAATAGCATTCTGATAAGATTGATTAGCCTATTTATGAAACAAAGATAATTGGAAATATTTAAGTAAATAAATATAATCAATAAAGTGACAGGTATCTACCTCAGTACAATGAAAGATGGTTGAATAATTTCACGGATTGATTGAAATTGGACATTAACAATGTTGGATTTGGACTCAGAAGTCTAGAGGTTAAGCATTCGCTCACGAGACTCATTAGTCCTGAGTTCGAATCTCGCGAAGCGGGATTATAGATGCTCACTGATAAGGAGTACTACAATAGCGTCAATTAGTTCATCATCTCAATCATAAACTTAATCATCTCCACAATCCTATAGATTCTTTTAAGTTAATCTATTAGTAATTATCTTTTAATAATTCACTAGTTGATATTAGTTTGTAATAAAAATTGACATAGAAATTAATACAAAATATTCAATTTTGTGTCATGGATAGAAATTGTATACAACTAATTATGAATAAATACGACAAAACAATCTTGTGTCTGAACTTCATTCAGTATAGAAATCCATATCAAAGTGCTTTAACAATAAACACAGAAAATAAGTTGATCATATAACTAATGTTTAAATAATTTTCAAGAAAACTTGATGAACATTTTTAAGTTCAATAGTTGAGATCATGACTTAATTGAAGCTAGATCATCATAGAAAACCTAGGAGCATTGAATGACCGTTTCATCCTATTATGATGAAGCTCTTACGTGCAAGACTGATAGGACCTGGGTTCGAACCTCACGATTCGAGGTCGTAGATACGCACTGTTGAAGAGTCCCACAATAGGACGAAACGCCATTCCAGTGCTTCCAGATTTTTCATGATCGTCTAGCTTCAATTGACTCATAATCTCAACTAATGAAATTGATATAATATCCACAAAAACCCCTTCTATCATATAACAGTTTACAATCTTTCATTTAATCTATATATATATATATATATATATATATATATATATATATATATATATATATATATATATAACCTACAATTAGCTTATCAAACAAAGTACAACTTGAACTCTAGTAGAAGTTTCCTGTGACCCTAGTTCCATAGTTGACCAAAACTAAATGAATTATTATCAGAATGGGTTTTGTGGAGATTTTACAAATTTCACTGAGTGAAATCATAAGTCAGTTGAAGCTAGACCACAATGGAAAACCTGAAAGTACTGAACGGCCATTTCGTCCTGGTATAGGACTTCTCAGCAGTGCACATCTACGATCCAGTCCCCCACGAGACTCAAATTATAGTGTTTTCCTAAGATAGAAAATTCAGTTTATAAAAATATTTAAAATTCATTCAAACAATACAATAAATTTCAACTTACATTAAGAAAATGTGGTTGTGATACAGCAATTGGTATACCAGGTTGACATGATGACATATCTAATACACCATCATCATAACAATTAGGCCAATCTAAACAAAATCCTTTATTTTTTTCATAATATTTCGGTGATTTAAATGTATCTAACATGGGAATAAATTTGAAAACTGGTAAATGATTGAATTTCACTATAGAATCTATAGTAAATTGTATAGATCGACATATATCTGATGCAAATATATAAGGATTATCATTTATAGTTAAAAAGGTATGAAATAATGAACCATCAGTACCATTAATCATATTCGCTGTAGATGTTTTCCAATAAGATAATTTATTCTTTCCATTATATTTAATAATTTCACCAATCAGTTTATGATTATATAAACCATTATTAATTGTAATAGAATCACTGAATGTATTATTCTTATTAATGAATAAACCAATAGTTGTTGTGATATTCATAAAATAATTTGATATAAATGTTAATAATTCATCATTATAACCCCATAATAATTGTTTAATAGATTTTTTAATGAATAAATATTCATGAAAATGTTTTTCAATTTCTTCAATAATTCTACTTAGTAACCATGGCAACTCATTGAATTTAGTTGCTATGGTTATATAAGCAAGATTTATAGTTGTGATCATATCATTTTCTGTACCATTTGATAAATTTGGAACAAAATAATACCATTTTATTTCTTGATAAGTAATTGTTTCATTTATTTGTGTAATATTGAATTTCATACATTTTTCAAGATATGTATATGGTCCTAATTGTTTAAGATGAGGTTTATGACCAGATTGAAATTCAATTGGATTTGTTAAATTAAAAAAATAAAATTGTATATAAATAGGTATTGAAGGTTCTGACCATTCAGTGTATATAGTTGATCCTGGATTTAAACGTGTTTCTCTAGTGATTAATAGCCAAAGAATAGGATATAATATACATAATGATAATAATGAAGCAAATAATAATATACTGAAGAAGATGATCGACTTTAAACACGTATGAAACATCATAGTTTTGAAAAATGACTTTTTATCTCTAATGTTGTTATAGACTATTGTTATACTGGTTATAGCAGACAGGTCAGTTTAAATATTATGAACTGATCGTTAAATATGTAAAGTAAAACAATAAGCCAATCAAAAATTAATGAACAACTAACTGACATCAATATCAGGACTGTTAATGTCTGTATTTAATGATTAATAAAATACAAGTTGTCATAAAATGTTTACAGTAAAGTGAATGTAAATAATTGACTGTTATGTATTATTGATCTGTTGAAAGGTGTACTTAGTAATTACTATTCAAAGACAAAGATAAGTAAGCTTAAGGATATTGTCAGTGGAGCACCCACTTACACAGCAATGAGGATCATAATGACCAAGTCAATAAGAGGCCTCAGTGAATTCTAGATAAGTGCCCAGGAAAGGACATTACCATCCTGATAGGAGACCTAAACGCCAAAGTCGGAATGAACAACACCAGGTATCAACATAACATGAGACTACATGGACTGACTGGGCGAAACGAATGAGAACTGTTGTAACGTGAGATGCTGCTGATTAGAAGTTAGCGAATTACCGATCGATTCAAAGACGCGTAAGATAAGTAAGAACGGCCTAGAAATCTGATTGGTCCCGCTTCCCTGTCTAGACCAGCCAGTTGAGTCCAGAATGCAAGTCTCAGCCTCTGAGATATGAATCATTATATTTCAGACATACTCTGTTTATATACTAATCAAGGAGGCCACATCGTGCCATAAAATAGAAAATAACATTTGTACAATATTTGACAAGTGAAATAAATATTGATCAATAGGAAATGTCCATTTAAAGTCCAAGGACACCATTAGACTTAACAGGATAATTATTGGGATATTTTTCTGAATATCCCAACAAGAACGGTGACGGACTTGCAAATTTATGCGTATTCAACAAACGAACGTTGATCGGTTCATGATCTCAATCATAGCTCAACAATCTCCACAACCCTGTACTGATAATTCTCATATGCTCACTACTGACTAGCTTTTATATGTAATTCTTGGAGTTCTACTGACAAGCTGTGACCAAAGGAATTCAACTGTCCTGGGTGAGGCCGTTACCCAACAAAGACAATGTGACATTGTTGGGGACGATAGATCCCCAAAACTCATATTTTGTAATTTCATCTTATCGATTAAATGTTTAAATATTTGAATGGTAGTCCAATTGATGAACTTTTCGATTAAATGTGCAAATAAGTCAATTGATGAACTTATCGATTAAATGTTTAAATAGCAACCAATTGATGAAATTATTGATTAATGTTTAAAAATTTTCCATGACAATATCGATTATAAATATTTGTATGAATACGCTTGATTTGTGTGCTTGACTTGACTTGGTATCTGCTGTTTGCCTGTAGAAGACACTTTCTACGCCTTTCCAAGACTTCTTGATCGAGTTAGCTGAGTCGAGGACAACGGACCAGAATAGCCTATCGAGTCTCTGAATCCTTGATCCTTCGTTCCGTTCTGAATAAGCCGAATCAGTAGTAGCATTCAAGCCTAACGAACCTAACAAACATGGTCGTGAAATATCGTGCATTGGTTGGAGTTAGATATCAACATAGATAAATCTCGGTTCAGTGATCTAGAGGTTAAGAGTTTACGTGAGATATAGAAGGTCCTGGGCTCGACTCCCACGTATGGGATCGTGGATACTCAGTGCAAGATAATCCCATTCTATAACAAAACAGCCGTCCAGTGCTTTCAGACTTTAATAGAGCTCTACCACCGATGGGCTCATGATTCCAATTGAAATGATTATAGGTGGCACTATATTCCGCTACAAATGCATACACAAAGCTACAAGGATCTCATCACATCACACTATGCAGAACCAGATCGACCATATCTGCATCTATGGTTGTGAATGATGTTGACCTCTGCTAAATAATTTTTGCAATCGTTGATTACGATAAACGTATATATTCAATGTGGTTAGTCTATATATAACAAAATGGCTCAACCCAACTTCAATAATTTGATCAACTGATGACGCGCCTAAATGTTTTCCAACTTATGTGTCGACCATCTTTGCAGGTTGAGATAGTTGTTAAATAATCATACGTGGACACATATCCTAAACACAGTTAAGTAATACTTACTATTTCATAAATTGATTTACCATCCTTACCTAGAGTTTGATTTCGCAACCTCAAGTGGTGTCTGTCAAAACTGTCGACTTTCTCCATCTTTGTTCAATTACATTGTAAACTTACTCCTGGAAATAAAGTTCTCGTCGACTGAATTTCTGGGTATTGATCTCCTTCCAGGAGGTCCTTTTATAGACTTAGAATACGCAGATGACACAGTCCTGTTGCGTTGAGGACGCTGATAAAATGCAGTCTTTCGGCAGCACTAAGCAGCAATGCCAGAATGTTTGGAATATATAAGAAAGGGTCAAAATAATCCTGTCACAACCATAGAGGGATTAGTTTCACTAATGTAGCATCTGAAATATTAGCCTCAATAATTATCGGACGCCTAACTAAGACTCGTGAACTGCAAACACGAGGAAATCAGGCTGGCTTCAGACCTGGTCGTCGCTGAATCAACCATATATTCACCATTTGTCAGGTTCTAGAACACAGGCATGCCTATCAGCGTTCGACAATGACAGTTTTACTTGATTTAAGAGCAGCATTTGACTCTGAGGAACGAGAGGTTCTTTATCACTGTCTGTACTTGAAGGCTCTTTACTTTAACACTACCAGTTGAGTCAGAGCTTATGGCGAACTGTCATCTGGTTTTGCAACTTCAAGTGGTGTCCATCAAGGCATACTGATGGAAATAACGTATTCGTCGACTCAATCTTCGGGCATTAGTCTCTTCCCAGGAGGTCTATTTATTAACTAAGAATACGCAGATGACATAGTCCTGTGGTGGTGGGGACGCTGATAAAATGCAGAATCTTTTTGATAAGTCTTGCAGATTGAACGCTATATTCGTCTCCTAAGCTATTCTGTAACCCTCAAGCTAGAACTATACAGCGACTAGAACACGAGAGAGAAGACTCAAAGTATGCGAGAAGTAGTTTACTCCAAGGTTCATTTTAATGCAAGAAATATAGGGCTTTTATATTATTTTAAATGTCGTTGGGTCGCTGGAATATTTTGGAATGGTACCAGACATAGTAGCAGTGTAGCAGCCAACCAATCAGAGCCTCTGCATGCGACGTTTCGCTTCCTTGATATTTCTGGCCAAGACTCCAAGTGAACGCTGATTGGACGAAACGCTTCTTAGTGTTTCTTGATGCTTGCTTGTCTTTTGTAAGCAATTTTCTGGATCACCTCAACACTTTTAATAGCACTAAGCAACAATGCCAGAATGTTTGGAATGCACTTCTCTCCCTCTGAATGCAAGTTGTTGCTTCAGGACTGGCCTGTGTCTACACCTGAACTAAGGTTAGGGAGTGAAGTAGTCGAACGCGTTGACAACTTCACTTATCTTGGAAGTCTGATCAGCTTTAATGGGTTGGTGTCTGACGAAATCTCAGCATGGAATCAAATAACTCGTCTGACTTTTGCCAATGTACGTCACCTATGGCGAAGGCGAGATATCCGTCTATTAATTAAGGGACGAGTATTCTTGGTGACAGGGTTCAGAATCTATTACAACGGCGTCGGTGTATACACTCTTTGTGTTCCCATAAAACATGAGATTAAAATCGCTTTATATCTTTCTCCATGTATCATATCCTTGTACACAATCTTTATTTCATATATTTCTACCAATGAAATGACCACTTCGATGAATTCGGTGTTCATCTTGTTATGTCAGTGAGGTGTGGCAACTTGGACCGTTGCATGTGCGCCTGATCTCACGTTGTAGTTGACTGATGCGGAACTTCAATATTGCTCATTCGGTTATTTTATGAAATGAGCGTAATGACTAAATACGAACATATACCAGTGAACCACCAATATTCTCTAATACTAGTGGTCATGATTCCCATTCATAAACTAAAATACAAAGAACTGATGAATAGTATACACTTCCTTTGGTTGGAAGACGGATATTTCTCCTACGCCGCAAGGACACATGTTGACAAAAATCAAACTAGCCTTCTGAATTCACGCAGAAAGTTTGTCAGACATCAGAAATAATAAGACTCCCAAGATAAGTGAGTCGATTGAGGCGTACAGTTACTTCATTCTCCATCAATAATTCAGGCTGTGATGTAAGCTGATAGATTGTATTTGGAGGGAGAGAACCGCGATCCAAATACGTTTGCATCATTTCGAAAGATGGCTAGTAAACTCTGAATTTTGTCAGTATCTTAATCCAACAGACCTATGTCAGTTATGTATCTAAAATTAACAAGAGAATTTTCTGGTAAATCAACTTCTTGTAATTCAGACGACAAAAATAATATCTTTAAAAGCATGCCTATAACAAGGTCAAATAAAACAGGGAAAGTGGATGACGCTCGTAGTAACCAATTCTGTTGAGTATTTTCCAAGATTAACTATATCAAACGACTTGCCATCTCTATCCACTGCTCTCTGCCTAAATCGTAGTTCCAACATGTACGGGTAATGCCTAACGAGCTTACAACATACGTACAGAAATTCCACTAATCGCAAGGATGATGAAGCTTACTAGTCAATCTATGTTGATACGCCTTCCAACGAAAGACACCAACCAAACATCACGATCAGTAGAGTCGGACGACACTTTCATGTCAAGGTAAACAACAATAGTCGGACGTCTATGTTCCAGAAGTTGCCGAAAGGTAAATATTTAATCTATATGTGCACGTCCAGGTTTTTTCGGGTTTGCTTTTCACTAGCCATAGTTAGACGAAGAAGCATTATTAGGGCTAATATTTTGGACACTATAATAGTTAAACTGATTCCTCTGCGATTGTCACAGGAGGAATTTTGGCCTCTTATAGACCAGGATGATCGGCGATCGAAACTAGTCAGATGAGATAACGTTCAATTTCCAGATTTCAGCTACGATCTCAGTTAATCTAATTGCCAAAAACTGGACTACTATCCTTAAGATTCTCAACGGTTGGTCCATCAAGCCCTCCTGCTTTCCCTCACTTTAGATTAATAATAGCCTCACTAAGATATGGAAAATTTACATCAGTTTGCTTTTAAGGTTACTTGCAGATAGTGGGTAACTAAAGTGCTCTGTCCATTGATTGAGAGTAAATAATAGTTCAGTCGTTTTCCGAGATATTCTTATTAACAGCCATATTTTTTTTGGTAAGTCTTAGCAGTTATCTACTGTTACTCATCGCCACCACCTTTTCTGCTTTCGGTTCCCACCACTGCCCACGATCATTCCATAGGCTTTTTATCAGCTAACGTTTAAACTGCTTCCACTTTTCATAGTGTTCGGCAGGATGAGTTTCCGAGCATCTGTCAATACAATAGACACCGATGAAATCTGCTGATTTTTCCTGACGTTTTGATTCAAGTTACTAGTCGAAATCATTGCTTTTTTCACAGCATTTCCGATTCCATGTCAAGCTCTCTCGGGGCGGATATCACTTTCATGATTGACTAAATATTTCTTTAGTTGTTCCTAAAATACATTCTTAACCTTTTTATCATTAACTTAAACCCAAGGGTTTTCTTACTGCGGCTTTTCTATGTCCAGTAAAATGCAGAAAAGTATGTGCTCGAACTAGAGCATGATCTGAGTTGAGTGACAGTTTCCTACCAACCATCTCCGACTATGGATGGTGGCGATGTGGTCTATTTGAGTTGATTATGGGGGTCACTACGTCAATCGGTGTTTCCTCTCATGCTTGAAGTTAGTGTTTGCTAGAAATAGTCGGTCGCCATTATCCACCCAAATACCTTTTGATTTGGATTAGTCTACCTACTTGAGCATTGAAATCATCTGAGATTATTACTGCATCCGAGCGCTGAGAATTTTGAAAGAGGTGTGATAGCTTCCCATAAAATTCATCTTTATCTTCATCCGAGCTGCAATCGTTGGGAGAGACAAAGAAGAGACAACGGCGTATGTCCCTATCTTTTCAAGTTTTTACATGCCCGTTTGGTCGGACACCACACAAGTGACTGCCTATTGGAACCAAGTCTGACAAAGCCTGTTCTGCTTCAGAAATCGGAAGATAGCAGTGAGATCTTCAGACAAACGAAGGGTAAATCATGCTGGTTCTTTATATTGACAAGATGAAGTCAAGTGGATATTTCTTTATTTTGTACAACAGTTTTTCTCTCTCATTATTACTTGATAATAACAAACTAGAGATTAATCGAGAGAGAGAGAGAGAGAGAGAGAGAGAGAGAGAGAGAGAGTATGACGTATAACTTGGTTGGGGTCATTAAAAATTTTCTATTTACAATTATTCTCTAATCAAGTATTGCTTTGTTTCTCTGAAGAATACCGTTCTAGAAGAGAAGATCGAAAGAAACAAACAAAAGTACCATGAAAATAGTTTTAGTTGATAAACATTGTAAACCAAAAATATAAAACTTAGTAAATAGTCATTTTAAGAAAGAATATATGTTCTTTTTTTTTATATTTTGAAAATTAGACTCTTTCAAAGTTAATATATTAATAACAATTAAAGTTGACGGGCAATCGGGGATTAATGATTTAGAATAATCAATCCAATAGATCACAAGTTCGAATCATATATGTACGGAAAATCAGATGGTGCCAATGAAAATGTGTAGTTTACATCCAAGCGTTAAAAATGGTAGCACAACTTGACGCAGGTGTTAATTTAATTCGGTAATCTATAGCTTTTTTCTAGAAGAATGGGGACAATTTCCACTCCTACGTGGCCCATATAATAAAAGGAGTACTGTTTCATGAAGAATTTGAAAAAGAAACTTAATTACAAATGGTCTTGACGACTTAGGCGTGACTTCAAATTTCAAGGTTGATCACGTACGCCCTTTTCTCGAGTAGTGTAAGATGTTAGTTTTGTACTTTTCAAACGACAGAAATCTGTAGGGTAAGATGGGGTGTGGCATTTTTAGGGTTACCCTTTTCTAACCTACCTCTTTTATTGTGGAAAGGAGTCTCTGCAGATGCCGGTTTTCTGAGGGAGATACCTTACTGTCGTCACATTCCTGTACAGTCAGCAGTATGACTTGATTTTAGGACGATGAGTTTTCTTCTTTTATTCCTACTTTTCTTCAACCTACCTGCAATGGGTAGGACCTAGTGTTCGAACCAATAGCTCGATAACGTCACCACGATATCCAAATCCGACCAGGATATCAATATAATACATAAGGTTCATGGACCGACAAAGAATCACACAACAATAGCGTCGTGAACTGTCCCATAGCCCATGGTGGGATCAAGAAAACAGAAGGTCATGAGATCACAATTACAACATACGACACACTAGATACCTTTAATAGGATTTCTCTTGAGCGTAACCATATTTGTAATCGTGAACCAGTACTTTTAAGGATTCTCAAACTGGAGAAAAATATCTATTCAGTGCTCCCTGATTTTTAATAATTCATTTTTTCATGAAAAAGGTTATCATCAAACTGTGAGCATTTCTTCAAAAAAGTATTAATGAAGTAGCATAAAATCCCCAAAACCCTAAATGCATACAATTCGTCCCAGATAAGCAAGGGGAAGAGAGGTTCAAACCTGAGTGTTACTGATATAGAATGTAGTGTTTTATCAACTAATTCAATGATCAAATAACCTACAACATACCCAGAAGCGGATATCTTCAAGCAGCAAACATTCAGTTAAATGAGAATTATTAAAGTGAAAAATATTTGTGAATCATTTGAAGCATACTATAATTATGTGCATTTGTTTAATCATTAATACCATTATTATTTCATACCTGCGTTACGTTTACAATGATCCAAAAATTCGGAAATATGTTCAGGATTATGAGTATTCACAAATTCCAATGTTGATAGGAAAGATGATTCCGTTAGCGGAAATCGAGAACTACCAGCCAAAAATATGGGCGGTATAGGCTTATTGATCTAAAGATTTAAAAGCAGAAAAAACAATAGTTTATATATTACTGACTAGAAATATACAAATATAACTAAGATATCAATGCCAAGGTTGGACGTGATAGTTTCAAATAGATTGAGCGTTGAGTAGAAAGGTAATAGTAAACAATTTTTGTTATATCCCATTGCGTTGAAAAATTGTAATTCTAACGTTTCTTGACATGATATAAGCCAATTCTTCAGATTAAATAAATCATATGATTATTTATTTACTCCAAAGAAGTGGCTTACATTAGGTCAAAATCATCATCAGTTGTAGAAGTTCTGCCATTGTTTTGACTATCGTTGCCTTTACATTTGCATCAGATCCTCCTTGTATCTCGGTGATGCTGACCAAGTTATGTATGTGGAACATTCCACCTCTATCAGTCCTTCTCCATCAAGTGTCATTGGGTTGGTGCTCAGTGTGCCATTTTCCAGAATCTTGTTTTTCCCATTTGTATGTTGGGGCCTACTACTGCGTCACTAGCTGTCTTCACTTATATCTGTTGGTGTGTGTGTGTGTGAGGGAGAGAAGAGCTTTTAAGAAGTGTCAGATAATATACTATGTCTATCGTGAAGATCGGCTGTTGAAGCACCAAGAAAGAAAAGCGACAGCAATATTACTTACCTTGATCAAATGATCAATCTGGCTATATAATCCACGATTGACTAAAACTCCAGCTAACTGTGAACTAATTGAACTATTACCATTTTCGGATATTTTATTTACAATTGTAATCACTAATAAGAAAGTAAACAAAGAATGAATGAATGAATATGATATGCCTTCTTTGATAAAAAAATCTTGGAATATAAAAGTTCATAATTAAACATTGAATAGTTGAATAATTATCATCGTTACATTCCAAGGAGATAAGATTAACAAGGAACTGTGAATCTAAAGAAAAAAAAAATCCAAATCGAATATTTTTCAGATATTTCTTAAACCAGGACTTCAAAAATTGGATAAATTTTCACTAATCATTCCAAGAAAATAATTACAAGTTTATGTATTTCGATTTTAGTCACACTGTTTATGTTAAGATTAGTGAGACTATAAAAACCAGTCAGAGTGGTTTTTAAACCTGCAACCTATCGATTGAGAACTAAGAGTCCTAACCAACATGCCACTGTCCCTCAAAAACAAATTTCTCAAGGATAACAAAGAAAAATTCCACTACACAAGCATTACACGACATACTTCTGAAAAACTCAGAAAAGACATTCAGAAAAATGCTGCTTACAGTTTTTTATATGTTTAGTAGGCCAACACTGAAACAAAGTATCCATGTGTGGACTGCAAATAATAGTAGCTAATTGATTAGATGGTAAATCTGTTAGTCTTTGAATAGCAAAATTTGCATTTTCCGCACTTTGCATACCACCAGTAAGGACAGAACTCGAAAAAGCCCTAAGAAAATTAAAGGTATATAGATTGTTTATTATGATAAATGTGATATGAAATAATTAAGTAAATTGATAAAGTAAACTTATGGTATGAAAACGTAAGTAACTTAAAAATAGTTCAGAAGCAAAATAGTTCCTGGTACATATTTGAATCAGAGCAGGTTATTAAACCAAATTAATATAACGAAAAGAAGTTATTAAGTTGAAAAATTATGCATACAGAATATAGTTCGAAAAGAGAGGATGAACTTGGGAAAAATGGAAACTCAAGATCTAAGAGAAAATAAAAATAGTCAGTCAATCCGTTATTATCAACGTAGAACGGTACATAAAAAGTTCATGTCTGACCACCTCTTTCTTCTAACATATCCCTATACCATCGGACATCGCTCGTTGAGGTAGGCAGTGGTTTGATATATATGTGATACATGCTGCAACCACTTTAGTCGATAAACATTCACAACATTATCAATCATTTTGACAACTTTCCCTCGTACCATATTCCTAAACTCAGGATTGATCACCTATTAGTCTCAACATATGTGTGACCAATTCTTCGAAGACACGTTTGATCAAACACTTGTTAGGAAAGAGGAATAATTAAAGTTTAAAGACAATTTTCATTAGGAACAGAGATAAACCTGTTACTTTATACTCATGATACCATACGTAATCCGGACGCAAAATACCATTTTTCAGAAGCCATCATAAATAGAATGAGAAAAACTAACACCTAACATATGATTACAAACCATGTAAATAAGACATCTATATTATCAGACTTACTGTATTATATAAGCAACAAATTTTAATGGGTATAACATTTCCCGATCTTGTTTAGGCAAAGACCACAAAATACGTTTGAATAAAGATACAGCTCCAAGATTCACAAAGTGATGCAATAAAATCAATCTACCTGAAATAAATGCGCGAAGAATTTTTTTTTAATGATTTCGACTCTATTTAGTTAGGTATAAAATGATGAACACAATTTGCGAAATATACAACAAGGAGGGATTTGGCATAATGGAGTATAAATGTAATTTATTCGACGTTGCAACAACACAGAAAGAGAGGATCAACAATAAGCAAAATTGATGTTGATAAAAGGATAGAGAATTAATTGACTTCGGACTAACAGTTACAACGTTTTGTAAGTTCAGTTTTGATTATTCAGTTTCTTTTAAAATATGAACTTATTGAAGAAATATTTTTTTATATTACTTGCGCTTATAAGCTACGTTTATATTGAATAGGAGCTATAAGTGGTGGTTGGCATAATTATTTTGTTCTATTCGAGACTAATTGCCGACATGTACAACCATCCCAGTACTGATGTGAACATTATGATCTGAACCTAATAAATATAGTTCCAAGTAGTAGAGTTACACTATGTTTGTGGAACAAGTTAATTTTTAATTTGGTTGAATAGAGTGATTGACCATTGTCGTAACGAATGTCAAGATATTGTGACTTTTTTTATTAACCATAGTCTGTCCTTTCATTTATTAAGGTTTCTCAACGTGGGTTTATGTTCTAACTCTGTTGTTAACTGCCATGAAGCAGTAAATGGTGTACGAATGAGAGATTCGCTATTTTAATAGATATAATAAGAAAAATACTATGAAATACAGAAGATTCATTTTTGTTGCAGCTCCCCAAACCAGTGGTAAATAAAACAAAAAAATTAACTAGTCAATAAATTGCATCATTTTTATGCAGCAAAATAATACAATTAATTACATATTATGTGACGTATAAGTAGTGAATAAGATTGAAAGTCACTTCAAATATGAATGACTATAAGCTAAGAGTTTGCTAGGTTAATTACCAACCTATGAGAGTCAATCAGTCAGCCACCCTATGAGATCAACACCTAAAACTCTCAATTTTCATTTACTGGCCAATATATTAAAGATAAATATTTGGAGTGCAAATATTGTAGTAAAGTATCGAAAATCTCTTACTTGGCAAATCCCACAATTGTCCTATTGATTGTACGGTACATCCCACACGTTCATTACTTTTATGTTGACTAACAGAAAATAAAATACAGAAAAAAAGGTGATAACGATTGTATCCCACAAAGATTGATTAGAAAAAAATTAATCATTGCTATTACTGACAGTGATAGCAGCAGCAGAAATGGTAACTTTGCACATGTACAAGCTACCGAAACCGGTCATTTAAAGTGGTGACACCAACGCAAAAATCGTTACTCCACTCAAGCACAAACCACCAAACCTCTCTATAACGAACACTAAATGTTACTGAATGTAAGCAATCGTTTGGAAACAACAATGATCAAACACAAAGAGTTTCTTAACATCCTCAACTTGGAGAGGCGAGGCTTCTCAGGCACAAAGTGTGAAGACGGAGGTTGATTATGAATACAGTGGTCTTGAGTGCTGTTAAAGGTATGAGGGCGGTTATCACTTCACGGTTGCTCACACCGAGGAAGGGTTCTTCTGGAGGTACCTGAAAAGGAAATTGGATTAGAGGCGGTCTCAGTGACCTGGGAGCGTGATCGCACTGCCCAAGGGACATCATGATTATATCAAAGATAGCAAGTAAATTGATCTCATTAGTCACCCCACCACTAGCACTCACACAACTACCTCAATACACAGACAACAGAAACCATGAGACAACTTATAAATTATTTATAAATGAATGATCCATGTTTATAATGTATTGTAATAACCAAATTTTTAGAAGAAACTCTGAGTTAAGCTCACATTTTGTGATATGGGACATATAAGTGACTTGATTTAATAAAAATAAATTCCAAAGATATTATGATGAATGAGAAATCAAATATGTGAACTTGTAATTTTTGATGATTAAAACAATGATTTTACTAACGGAAACTATACATGGGAGTTTGGGTGGATGCTTTCTTCAATATCATGATCCTAGGTGAAGCTATATCGTTTATGCCATAACTGGTAATGAGCTGAATATGATCGACACACAAGATTTGTGGTAAGCAAATAAGTGTAATGAAGAAGCGTCCATCAAATGTATATGTTATGTTGACATAAAGGAAAATGTTACTGAAGTTTTTTTGAAACGAAACTGTGATGGAACGAGAAAAAATGTATGCTTACTTAACAAGAAATTGAGCGATATCAGCTATAGATTTTTCGGGTGACAGTTCCTGGAATAAAAGATAAATATGACAAGTTACAATAAGGGTAGACTAATTCAAGTACTTTTTAATATATGAAAATACACTATGTAACAGAATTAGGATTAAGCAACTTTATAATCCAAAATAGCGGTAGCTTAACGGTTAAGTCATTAGACATTCAGACACAATATTCCAGGTTCGAGACCTGTTGATATACTTTGATTTGAGTTACCACGTATGATTAACTCTTATGCTTAGAGTGTGGCTTATAACAAAGTAAATGGTGAATCAGTTAATCTAATTTAGATATTAATAAAAGAAAATAGCGTTTCAATTTGATTCTATAACAAATGTTATTTTGAGCAAATCAATGAATGGGATATCTCCGCTTTATTGAACTGTGATTTCACAAGTACCACGCCATTGTTATTCACGATTTGACGATTTTGTTAAGCATTAATTATTTTAGCATTAGGGTATAATGAAAATCCCTTACGGAAAAAAAATCAGAGAAATCTATGCTTACAATGTGAAAGAAAATGAAATAAATCTGTGTCGATATGAAACATTCTGAGGAATTTTACACAGGATAATTAATGGTTTACTGAGTTATATAATTTTAAGGACTCCAATTAGCGTGAATTTATTTACAAACATGATTCAAACAATCAATTACCAGTTTTATGAATAACTACTATATCATAATTTGGTTAATGTCAGCTATTTAATAAGTTAACTCTGACTGTAGCACTTCAAGAGTTAATTCTGATATCAGGCCCGAGTAAAGGAGGATTGAAAATAGAGTCACGGAGTCCATACCCTAAATAACAACCTTCCTGAAGAAAATGCCAGTTAAGAAAACAATTTAAACCATTTAAACTCTGTCCTCCAACTTGAAAGATATTCACATAAAAGAATTATGATGCCTCATGGTGAAAGTCAAGATTCCTCGGGAGTCACAGGGCCGATGTTCCTCCTAACAACCAGAGCAACAATCAATATAGATACATGGGATGTCCGGACAATATAGGAGAGCGAGAGAATCAATCAAATGGCTGCGGAAATGAGGAGAGAAATCTTGTCAGTGACCGGAACTAGTAAAACCTATTGGACCCAAATTAGACAGAAAAGATTAGTTTTGGTAAAGACGCTGTTTTTTTCTGGTCATGAAGAAGAAAATGGTTCACATACAAAGAGTTGCAATTATTCTATTTAGAGAAGCACGAAATCTTATTCATCCACAATCATCAAAGCATCCTTCAAAACAAAGAAGGAAGGGAAAAAAGATTATTCTTATCCAGTGTAGTGCACCCATCCATACAGCAATGAAGATCATAATGACCAATTTAATGAGGCCTCAGTGGATTTTAGATAGGTGCCCAGGAAAGAACCTGACCAACCTGATGAGAGAAGTAAACGCCAAAGTCTGAATGAACAACACCGGGTATTAAGATGTCATGGGACGACAAGAACTGACTGGGAGAAACGAACGAGAATGGTGACGGATTTGCAAACATGAAAAGAATGAATAGCAAGTGGAAATAACTGTAAAGGATTGCTCAGGACGGAGTTCGATGGAGAATACTAGTGGATGGCCTATGTCCTTCCATGAGGGTTAACAGGAGTAAGTAAGTAAGTAAGTAAGTAGTTGCTATGACTTAAGCTGGCATTTCAAGTTAGATCAATTATTGATTCCATATTTGTAGCACAGGCTCGAATGATCTCAAGACCTCTAACCTTTTCAAAGAAAATGTAGGCTTAACTGTTCATTCTTCAATAATTTTACGTTACACAGGAACGGCACTGAATCACTGATTAAAAAATGATTGTATAGAAAATTTCCATTACGAGAATTGTTTCGTCACCTAGAATCCTAGACTAAAATCGAAACGTAGCTAGGAATAGATTTTTAAAAAAAAGCAGATATATTAACACTTTAAAGACTTTTATATCTCTGTGTTGATGTAATACAATAGCTTCAATCGATATGCATATGTTTTTTTTCCAGCTTCTTCCCTGCTAAAGTCTGATTACAATCAGAACAACTATCTAGTGCTGCCTTATTTTGAATGGTAAGCAACTACTGAAAGGTAATAGACACTCAAAAATATAACTTACCATACAATCCTCAATTGTTTTCACTGGTACATTATCCTCTATACAAACATTTTTAAAACAGAAAATAAAATAAACAAAATCAATTCGATTTAGCTGAAATTGTTTCTGTAAAATATAAATCTTAGAAGTGAAAGTTTTTTAGATGTAAATTATGGTTTCATAATGTAGAATTGCCAATTTCAAGTTTCTTTGTAGAAAAAAGAAATGGCCTTAATCAGACGATATAAATTACTGATTATTGATTTGTATCATATAAAAAGGGTGAAGAATATCAGGTTTTTATTAGAATGACTACTGAACATTTTAGACACCATTAGCTTACAATTAGACAAAATAATTCAGATAATAGGTCGTTTACCTTTTTTCAACAAGAGTACGTACATACATTTTGATGAATACTGATTTTTGTGTACACAATTCAATATCCAAGCCCATAAATATTTATGAACCACAAAGTATAACGATTGAAGAGCTCAGTTACAGATTAATTAAATAGGACATGTACGGTAATAATAAAAAAACAGACAACTTAACTATAAGTAGTGATTATTACTATACTCACTTTGTTTAATCGGGAATGGTTTGATTTCCAAAAATTGCATACCAGACATTGATAACCAATCTAATGAATCACCACTGTGGAAAAAAGAGCAAAATATAAAGTAAAGTACTTTAAAATAGATGTTGGATAGAAAATACAAATGTTTTACAGGACAGATATTATATTATAACAAAATACTATTTCAATTAAACATAAAAGAAAATAATATAACTAACTCTATAAACATTTTCTATCATGAGAAGTACAAAGTTTTGCTAGTGACACACGTGAACAGCATTCTTCACCAGTTCTGATGAACCCAACTACTTTTGCGTCATTTGGCACACTAGAGGACACGAATCGCGAGTAGACGTTTTACTCTAAGGTTAGTTTGCCCGATAGTTGCTGCTACTTGATGTGTTAGTCGGGCTAGCCTATCGTGATGAACTAGTCGTAATATACTGGTTGGAACAACCGTTCCTCAAGGTCCTAACCACGCCAGAAAAGTCGATTAAAGAACGATAAGACTAAAAGCAATAAAACCAAAGGTGAATTCAATCACGAGATAGGTAGTTTAAACCAAACAGAAAGATATTTAGGTGGGTATTTTGGTATTCCGGCACAACGAACAGATAATGGTGATCGTCTGCTGTATCAGTGCAAAGACAATCGCTTATTCTTAGCAAACACTCATTTTAAGCATAAGGAGAGACATCGTCTAACATGGCGACACCCTGCACCAAACCAACGATCAACTCAACTAGACCATATTGCCATCAGTCATCGTTAGAGAGGCTCGACAGAAGACTGTCGCTCGTTCTGGAATACCTCTTTGAACTCCGATCATGCTCTAATACGAGCACGCATCTGTTTGGGCCTCGTAGGACACCAAAAAAACATATTAAGAAGATCCATTATGATTGAATTGAGTGACGAGGTAGCCAAAATCAGATTACAGGAACAACCAAAGTCACACTTAGGTACTTCTGAAAACGAAGCTGACCCAGATGTTGCTTGGAAAGATATACAAGCAGCTGTGGAAACAACAATGACATCTATTAGTGACTTAAACCACAGAGTTAAAAAGAACCAGTGGATTTCTTCAAAGTCTATCACAGTGATGGATTCTCGCAAACTCGTCCCATCAAGTTCCGAACATAATGAAGAGCGACAACAAATCAGATCTAAGTTAAGAAAAAGTCTAAGAAACGACCGTGAGCAGTGGTGGGCAACGAAAGCAAAAGAGATGGAAAGGGCGGCGACTATAGGGAACATAAGACAGCTTTACAGACTAATAAAGAAACAGGAACTAATAAGTCAAGTGTAAGTGAGATTATTTCGGAAAAAGACGATACTCCCATATGCTCCCAGTCCAGACGTTTAGAACGATGGGCGGAACATTTCAGAGAACAGTTCAGCTGGCCTTCAGCTACTCTACAACTACCCTCCATTCCCAGACAGCGTGAATGGAACATTGAAGTAGGTCCCCCAACTCTTGCTGAAGTTCAAAAGGCTATAGTTAATCTGAAACGAGGAAGGGCAGCTAATCCAGATGGACTGGCTCCAGAGGTCTTTAAGGATGGTGGTCCAATTTTAGCGATTAGGTTGACTAATATTTTAGCTAAGATCTGGGAGTTAGACGTTATCCCATCTAACTGGTCACAATCACTTATCGTCCCAATATATAAGAGAGGGTCAAAATCATCCTGTGACAACCACAGAGGGATTAGTTTAACTAATATAATATCTAAAATACTAGCCTCAATAATTATCGGACGCCTAACTAAGACTTGTGAACCGAAACACGAGAAAATCAGGCTGGCTTCAGACATGGTCGTCGCTGCATCGACCATATATAGTGACCATTTGTCAGGTTCTAGAACACAGGCATGCTTATCGGCGTCCGATAATGGTGCCCTTTCTTGACTTAAAAGCAGCATTTGACTCAGTAGACCGGCAGGTTCTGTGTTCTTGATATTATCAGTGTCTTCACGAAACAGAACTATATTTTAAGTCAACAACTGAATCTCGTGTTAGAAGATTAATCCATGAAGCTTCATAATATGAAAGTATAGTCTCTAAAATGACATCTATGACAAAAGTAAATAAAAACAGAGAAAGTGGATAACCCTGGTAAACACCACTAAAAGTTGACAATTGTGATAACAGTTCATCAAAACCTTGACGAGTAGCGTTCATGAAGAGCCTGTTTAAGGTAAATGTACTTTTTTGATACACCATTTAATGACAGAATTAACTACTAAAATCAAAAGAAGCTGATTAATGATTTCTAACCTGTTGACAACCATTAATAACACAGGCAATTGAATAACATTCTATCAACTTCGAATTGTTATAAGTATAATCTTACAAATTCAATTCAAAAAAAGAATATTAAAACAATGAATTAATTTTCTTACTTATAGTGTTGTCCTTGTGAAAGGATACAATACTTTAGATTATATTTTATGAATGGTTGAGAATATTTACAAAACAGAAATAATATCTTCTTTTCATGAGTATGAGATGTAAAATTAAGTAGTTGATATAACTCTTTAAAAAAAAAAGAACAAGAAGAAGGAAATAGTTAAAAGGCTATAATAATGATCAGTAGTATATTTATTTATTTATTTATTCGTAAAGCGATTTAATTGCAAAGTATAATTTTATCCATAATGAATCGTCGAATTACTGAAATTCGTAACATAAGTCCCTCATCATCATTATTACATTAAACTTAGTTGGCTATATCACGGTTTATAAATTTACATCAATCCATACAAAGCAGTGTATCTGTCTGAAGTATTCATTTACATTTTAGCTTCCAAGTAAAATATGCAACTCCTTGTGTGTAAGACAATTATTCTACGAACACTATGGAACGGTACTTCTCCTGAAGCCAATCTTTTCTGTCCAACTTGAATACAACAATGGGTCATAGTGATTCAGAGCACCACCAAGTTGTATCTATTCATTTCAGCATGAAGACCCTTCAACTCTTACGGTAGAGTTTAAATAGTTTTAATAATTTTTTATGATTAGTGATTTTTTAGCAGGTTTTTTCTAAGGGATGGAGCTTTTAACCTACTTCCTTTAGGCGGGCTTGTGACTGACAGTAACCCCAGAAGAGCTCTATACCAATGGCGAAGATATATGACGGTTTGATGTGATTGGAATAGTTTTTTTGGATGAGACTGTATCATTATTTGATATTTTTGTCTGTAATGCAAGCGAAATTATTACACAAAGAAAAGCACCACATCAATTGCAATGAGAGGCAAGTGAAGGAACAGAGAGTGAAAATCTAATAACTGAGACAGAAATAAATACCAAAATATATGTGTAACTCATCTTCTATGAACACGTTTTATATTGAATCGGCTATAAGTTCTTTCGTCTGTGTGTTAAGCAATAGCAGACAACGTCACGGTTCAGGTCGAAATACACAGAAGCAAACAAACAAGTGAAAAAGAGGATTACAGGAGAAAAACAGAAGACCAAAGAACCATTCTTATAGCTGGGAATAAGAGCCCAAAGTAGAGGTGGTTGATCAATCCTGGTTGGCGACCTACGATCTACGAAGGGCAACGGGTTTTAGTAAGTAAATATATCGAAAACATAAAAAAGTGTTTATTTTATATAACTCCCTACCAGTAACGCCCTTATTGATCAGTATAAAGTATATTACAAACGATACGACAATATCCAATGACTTTTCATCCATAATACTGTGAAATATAGATACAAAAAAAGGAAAATATCGATTAAATTACAGACAAAAAAGTTATTGCACAATCGGTCGTTTTAAATTCAATACAAAAACTTACTAAAATAGACTTTGGAAAACAGAGTAAAGTAATTCATTCGTTGGGTTAACTTTTGAAGTCATAAACAATTGAACTAAATAGATAGTTTATTCCAATATTTGGTTTTATATCAGAACACTATCTTGATAAAAAGCTAACATTTTATAACTATCTATTAACTTTGTTGAGTAGGTTTACTCTTTCCCGATGTTTTATTGAATTCTATCGATCAAGTTGCAACTTCAATGCCAGCCTGAGTGACTCGACATTTCATCCACTATTTTTCGATGTTACGTGATCGGAGGTACTCAGCAAGAAACTCAGCCTGTGTTTCGTGTTATTTGGCACTCACCAGTCACGGTTCGAATAGCTCATTTGCAACATCTCAGGCTATCAAATTGGTTGACACGGATTCCAATCTAACAGGAAGCACTAATAACTTCAAGATAACACGTACGTACGTCTTGCAGACGAGTGACAGCTAAGTCAAAACCTAACTTAATAATTCTCTTTCGACTAACCTTAACAAGCTAAACTGGTTTGTTTTAAAAACAATTCACCCAACAACCTGTTAAACTAAGGGTTTAGAACTAACGTAAGATAAATTAATCTGAGAATCCATGTAATAAAAATATATTTTAACAAAATTTGAATAGTGTTGTAGCACTAATCAAATTTTTACAATTATGGTGATTCTGTTAAATGAAAACGGAATATAGATTGGAAAATATGCCAGTTACCAACCTTTTCAATGATTCAATAAGGGTTTGATATTTCGAACTATTGATCGCTGCACAAAGATCATAGAAAACTAAATTTGATGATAACCCAGTATTTGATAAAACAGAGTTCAAATCACTAAACAATAGTTTCTGAGACTGAAAGCAAACATTAAAATAAAAAAAATGATATGATATTCATTTATTGAATTAGAATGTAAAATAATGTAATAGTGTCTAGTTGGTGTACTTGATATAATAAAAATTAGATAACTATATAAAGAAATGAAGAAAAAAATAATGAGATAAAAGAAGAATGGAGACAAAATCCATAGAAACGTTAATTTAATATAATTCAAAGAAAATAAATGTAAACTCGATTGCATTAATATTAGTCATTTTCGAATAAATGAATTTCTGAATTCATATATTACCTCAGACAGAAAGTTAACAGAATGGACTGGAAGGAGATTGACAAGGTTTTCAGAATATATTCCTCGAAAGCTATGTATTCACAATCCATTTAGTCTTTATCACGTACAATATAGAACCTGACTGATATGTACATTGGTTCAGGTTGCCGCATCATGTTAACACACCAAAATAAAATTATCAAAGCAAATCCCAGAATAGTAAAAGCAGTAACACAATCGGAAGTTGTATATGACTAAAACATGTATAAGGACAATTCACGACTCTTACTTACGCCTGTTACTCCCAATGGAGCATAGGCCGCCGACCAGCATTCTCCAACACACTCTGTCCTGGACATTCTTTTCTAGTTCTATCCAATTCTTGTTGATTTTTCTCATGTCTATCTCCATTTCTCAAAGTAATGTGTTCTTTGGTCTTCCTCTTTTCCTTTGGCCTTGACGATTCCATGTGAGGGCTTGTCTTGTGACACATTTGGGTGCTTGTCTCGATGTCTGTCCTATCCACTTCCAACGCTTCTTCCTGATTTCTTCCTCCACTGAGATCTGGTTTGTTCTCTCCCACAGTACGTTGTTGCTAATAGTGTCCGGCCAATGGATCTGAAGTATTTTGCGTAGACAATTGTTAATAAACACCTGTATTTTCTGGATGATGGCTTTCGTTGTTCTCCAGGTTTCTGCCCCATACAGTAGAACTCTCTTGACATTTGTATTGAAAATCCTGACCTTGGTGTTGGTTGACAGTTGTGTTGAGTTCCAGATGTTCCTCAGTTGTAAATATGCTGCTCTTGCTTTGCCGATCCGCGCCTTCACATCTGCATCAGATCCACCCTGTTCATCAATGATGCTGCCCAGATATGTAAAGGATTTTACATCTTCCAAATCTTCTCCGTCAATTGTGATTGGATTGGTGCATGCTGTGTTGTATCGGAGAATCTTGCTTTTCCCTTTGTGTATATTGAGACCTACTGCTGCTGAGGCTGCTGCCACACTGTTCGTCTTCTCCTGCATTTGTTGTTGCGTTTGGGATAGAAGGGCCAGATCATCTGCGAAGTCTAGATCGTCCAACTGCATCCTAGATGTCCACTGTATCCCGTGCTTCCCTTCAGATGTTGATGTCTTCATGATCCAGTCGATCACCAGGAGAAAGAGAAAGGGTGAGAGTAAGCAACCTTGCCTAACACCGGTCTTTACTTCGAACGACTTTGTCAACTGTCCTCCATGCACGATTTTGCAGTGTAATCCATCATATGAACTCTGTATGATATTGACTATCTTCTGAGGCACGCCGTAGTGTCGAAGAAGTTTCCATAGTGTTGTTCTGTCCACGCTATCAAATGCCTTTTCGTAGTCAATGAAGTTGATGTAGAGTGATGAATTCCATTCAATTGATTGTTCTACAATGATCCGTAGAGTTGCGATTTGGTCTGTACACGATCTATCCTTACGGAATCCTGCCTGTTGGTCACGAAGTTGGGCGTCTACGCAGTCCTTCATCCTGTTTAACAATACATTGTTGAAGACTTTTCCCGGTATTGAGAGAAGTATGATGCCCCCGTAGTTATCACAGTTGATGAGATCGCCTTTCTTCGGTATTTTGATCAGGAGTCCTTCTTTCCAGTCTGTTGGTACTTGTTCCTCATCCCAAATCTTATTGAAGAGAATGTGGAGTATCCTTGCAGTTGCCGCTACGTCTGCTTTTAGTGCCTCTGCTGGGATGTTGTCTGGTCCTGCTGCTTTGCCACTCTTGATTTGTCTGATGGCCATGCTGATTTCTTCAATTGTTGGTGGGCCAACATTGATTGGGAGGTCCGTGGGTGCTGCTTCGATGTTGGGTGGGTTCAGTGGAGCTGGTCGATTCAACAGTTCTTTGAAGTGTTCTACCCAACTGTTTTGTTGCTCTTCAATGTTGGTGATTACCTTGCCTTCCTTACTTTTCACTGGTCGTTCTGGTTTGCGGCGATTTCCAGAGAGTTTCTTTGTCGTGTCATACAATTGTCTCATGTTTCCTTCTCTTGCAGCCTTTTCCGCCGTCGTTGCTAAATCTTCTACGTATTTACGTTTGTCGGTTCTGATGCTCCTTTTCACTTGTTTGTTTACTTCTGCGTATTCAGCTTGTGCCTTGGCTTTTTCTGCTCCTGTTCGGCTGGTATTGATTGCTGCTTTCTTGTTCCTCCTTTCTTGAATCTTATCCAGTGTATCAACAGTGATCCATTCCTTGTGATGGTGCTTCTTGTGACCCAAGATCTCATGATATGTTGAAGTGATTGCCTCTTTGATCCCCTTCTAGTTGCTCTCCACAGTAGTTCCTTCTCCATTGAGTAGATCATGAAAGTCCTGGAACTTGTTGCTGAGGACTATCTTGAATTTGTTGAGTTTGTTAGTATCCTGGAGAAAGGCCGTATTGAACTTTTGTGATACTGTCCGCCCCGTTGTCCAGTGCTTCTTGAGTTTCAATTTCATCTTGGCGACCAGCAAGTGATGATCTGATGCTATATCAGCTCCTCTCTTGGTTCTCACGTCCTCTATAGTCCTCCTGAACGTTTTGTTGATGCAAATATGGTCGATTTGGTTTTGTGTAGAGTGATCCGGTGAAGTCCATGTGGTTTTGTGTATGCGTTTATGTGGGAATATGGTGCCGCCTATGACCAGCTTATTGAAGGCACATAGGTTTGCAAATCTCTCACCATTTTCGTTTCTTTCTCCCAGTCCGTGTCGTCCCATGATGTCTTCATATCCAGTGTTGTCCGTTCCAACCTTGGCGTTGAAATCTCCCATCAGAATGGTCAGGTCCTTTGTTGGGCACTTCTCGACGATTGACTGCAGCCTATTGTAGAATTGATCTTTAGCGTCTTCATTGTAATCGTTGGTAGGCGCATAGTATTGGATGATGTTCATTGAAATGCCCTCTTTCTTTTTTTGAAGGAGGTTTTGATGATCCTTGGTCCATGAGATTTCCATCCTATAAGTGCATTTTGAGCTTGTTTGGACAGCATCAATGCAACTCCTTGTGTATATGGTGCATTTTCTTCTTCATGGCCGGAGTATAACAGAAGTTCCCCTGAAGCCAGTCGTTGTTGTCCAACTTGCGTCCAATGTGTTTCACTGATCCCAAGCACCTCTAGGTTGTATCTCCTCATTTCTGCAGCAATTTGGAAGGCTCTCCTGGTGTCCCACATTGTACGAACATTCCATGTACCTAAATAAATGGTTGCTCTGGTTGTCAGAAGGGGCATCGGCCTCGTAACTTCCGAAGGAATTCGGCTTTCATCATGAGGCGTCATAATTCTTCTAAATGAAGACCTTCTGACTCCCGGGGCAGAGTTTAAAAGGTTTGAATAATTTTTTCTGGTTAGCGTATTTTTAGCGAGTTAGTTTTCTACGGGATGGGGATGTGGTGGTCGGTATTCGACATAATCCTTAAACTTCGTATACAGTTCGTCTTGACAACCGTTCTATATAACGTCCCAACGGTATGTTAATCAGAAGGCAATTAGGAAGTGTTGATTACGTTTATTGAGAGACCACACATATATATCCAAATGTACAGATGCGTTAAACAAGCATAGAAGAGTTGTGCCGAAAGGAAAGCAAGCGAGCGAGAGCCATAGCAAGAGCGAGACGAGAGTGTGTGAGTGAGTGAGTATGAAAAACATGGACATATATATACCATGTGAAATGAATGAGTAATCGAATCAAATAAGTGGTTAGTAGTAAGACTAGCAGAGTGAATAAGTGCGTAGGCCGTAAGCAATATTCAAGCATACGTATTTCATACAAGCACAAAATAATAAGGGTACAATAAATTGTTATAGTGCGGACGACTTTGTCCGCTATATAAGTTAGCAAAAGGGCTTAACTGAGTTGAATGAGAATAAACTCAATTGCACGTGAGTCGCTATAGGGACGCTAACCCCATGCCCAACCCTCCTCCTTTACCCGGGCTTGGGACCGGCAGTAGCCCCCGGAGGGACTTCAGGCGGAGAAGAGTGAATGTACGTGTGCCATTTGTAAAAGATTTTGAACCATGTTATCTATCGTTTCCGATCATCAGTTACAATAATCACATGGACCGAAATCAGATAATCTGCTTGTCTTCTTCAATTAGGCACAATGTAAGCTATCAAATTACTCAGAATTCATTCAACTACAACACAAAAAACTCGGTACAATAGGGCAGTACAATTGTGCTATACAAAAAGAGATGACAATATTATGAATAAAGAAGTGGGAAGATCATACAATCAATGGGTAATTAAATAGGAAAATTACAAATTAAAAGATAAAATTCAGGTTAAAAACAGTGTTGGTCGATTTCGTTCAGTTTAGAAGTATAACTAACTTGGTGACAAGGAATCGAGCTGAAAAAACAGCTGTAAAATCACTAAGTTGTATTTGAAGACATCTCAAGCCTTTGCTGTTGGACAACCACTATGATCCCAAACAAGAAGTCATGGTGGCCTGACAAATGTTAGGAAAATATAGAACTATTTTGTTTTACAACTCTATGTTGCAAAGTGAAAGCCAAGAACGCTTCAAAGGTGACTTATTCTACACTTGAATTAATCCGCAACACTGTAACTGGCTCTCACAAAGTTACTTACACACAAGCTTTTTTAATATTTCTAAAGGCGCATCATTAAAGAAAAAGCAACCATCAACTGCTAACGAGTAACAAAGAGTTACTATCTAAAGAAAGGACTCGGTTGACCATATCATTTTAAACCGTTACACTGAATAGACTCAACAACTAAGAACAAAATTTTAAGAAGAGAGATGAACAGTTGTTATGTATTTTTTCGATAAACAAAAACCTACCACTTTAGAAAAGGTAATCAATTTTGAAATTGCATCTAAGAACCATCTATTAATAGGATCTAACTGTGATATTGAATCATGAGGAAGTTTGGAAACCAAAATCAAGGTATCTCGAGAATCTGCTCTTGTTCCTAGTATTAAGAAGAAGAAAAATAGACAATTATAGCATGCTTGTTTTTGTCATAATAAGTAGTGTGAATCAAATAAAGTCATCCAATTACATTCGAAAGTCTAAAGTAGTAAAGAACAAAGTGCACTACCCAACTACTAGATTTTATTAAACAAATTAATACTGTCAACTTTATACAATATACAGTTGTTGTGATTACTGATTGGCAAAAATATCTTATATCCTGTGTATCAATAATCAATACCAATCATAATTGCGAAATACATTATGCTAGAATTCCAAGAACATTATATAAACCAGATAAGATTTGAATAAAAGTATAAAATAGTAAGCTACTTTCGAATCATTAAGGAAAACATCGAATAAAACATTGGAAAAGAGTAAACTTACTCAACACTGTTAATAGGTTGTTATAAAACGTTAACTTTTTATCAGGGTAGTGTTCCGATATGAAATCAAACATTGGAGTAATCCAACTAGTCTAAATAATACAGAAAAAAACAGTATAATGTAACAGCAATAAAATATAAGTAAGCGAAGATAATAAACAAATAATTGTTTATGCTAAGAATAAGAAAACTGTGCTGCTGTAGTCCGATAGATGTTTGATATCTATAACAGCTAAATCCACACCTAATATCCCTAGTTCATCTCACTCGAGCTCAGTCCAATAGATGAACAATACTCCAGCTCCATACTGGCACTGCGGTATATGGCATTTCGTACGAACCTGTCCATTTAAACATCATCGTTGCAAGAGATGTAAATCCATTGGTTACAGAGATGGATCCTGGTAAACGAGGATACCAAATCAGTCCAGAAGTATTAGACAGTCTGTTTCCAAACCCTGCACAAATTCGTTGAACCTATTAGAATCCTATCAGAGCACAACACTAGATGAGAAGGCATTCATTTAGGTTGCAAATAGATACAACATCAGAATTGCCGTTCACTGGCGTATGTTACGTAGCGCCAGCTGATCTAAATTTACCTGTTTTAGGTTGGTTCGACAAGCTGCAGCTAGCTGATGTCCCGTTAAGTACCGTAGGACATCCGATAAGACAAGCCCCTGAAGAATGGCACAGTCTTCAATCATCTTCCAGTCTGCGTTGGGTCGATGCTCTGCTATGAAACCAACCCTTCGGTTGAAGCCAGAGGCTAAAACATTTTTTTCAGTCCAAAGAGACCACTGTCATATGCAGCATTACCATGAAAAACTCAATCGCCTTCATCTACAAGGAATTATCACACCTGTTTCTCATTCTGTTTTGGCAGCATTTATTGAGGTTATCAAGAAGGCTAATGGCACAACACGGATATAGGCAGATGTCTCTACAGGTCTCAACGCAGTTCTAGAATGGTATCATTACCCGCTGCTAGTTCGCGCAGATTCGTTCACTATGATAAACGGTGGGAAGTTCTTCGCAAAACTGGATCTTGCTGATGCGTGGAAGCAGCTGAAGAATTAAGGGAACAACTGACCATTAAAACTCACTGTGGTTTGTTTCAGTATAATCGTCCACCATTTGGAGCTCAGACCACCCCATCTATTATCCAACAACTTAGGGATACCACCCTATCGGGTATTCTGAGGGTCACAACCTATCTTAATTGTTGCCACTTAGTTAGAACAGCTACAGGAACGTAGGATGGTTGTTCTAAAACGCGTCAGCGATAATGATTTCCGGTTACGCTCAGAAAAGTGTCGTTTTTTAAATCGGTAAAGTATTTGGGATTCTTCTTTGATGCTGACTAGATCCCGAAAATATACGAACTATACAATCGATGCCTACTCCCACCGTCTCTTCCCTACGATCCTTTGCGAGATTAATTAACTGTTACTCAGCCTTTGTCCCATCGATGCATGTCATTCGAGAACCGAATTATCTGCTGAATAAGTAAAGAACTTGAAATCGCACAAAATAAGGTGAGGTAGCTTTTCGTAAACTTAAAACTACTATTATTTGGGGATTATTACTACCGCACTACGATCCATCCATGTCAATCATCGTGGCTGTGGATGCTTCAATTTTTGGACCTGATGCTGTCATCTTACATCAATTTCCAGGTACCACAGAAAAAGCTATCACGCATGTAAACTTCAGCGGAAAAGAAGTAAAACCAGATGAAGAAAGAGGCAGTTGTACTTAATTTAACTGTTCTTATACGACTGAAGACTTACTTTTCTGATACATCACAACCCTCTGCTGGCACTCCAGCCCATTCCGCAAATCGTCTCCAGAGTTGGGCCTTGGTACTATTGGGTTGACTTCAACATTTAATACCGATGCACCGAATACTTTGGTTAGGCAGATGCTTTGCCGCGGTTTATCAGTGAACACGCTGTGGCAGAGGAAGACATGGTTATCGCCTCGCTTTCGACAGAAGACAACGCAGAATACTACCTGAGGACTGCCGTTCGTTCTTTGCAAGTTTCAGCATCAGAGATACGAGTTGCTTCCAGAAATGACCTAATCATTAAGAAAACGATGAACTACGTCACTAACGGTTGGCCATCTACCGGCTTTGATAGTCATATGAAGCAACTTTACCATCTTCGGGACTCGTAATGCGACATGAACGAATGCGTGATGTTTGCAGAGTGGTGGTGCCCAAATCTCTACGATCAAGGGTGCTGAAGCAGTTTCATACTAACCATCCTGGTATAGAATGAAATTAGTCTATAGCTATACGTTTAGCATAATGGTCACTGATGGACCAATATATCACAGAATCGGTAGGTAAATGCACTTATTGATATGATGTATCTAAGAGCATTATGAGAAATATGTTCTCTGAATAGGTACCAAAAATATATGATTTTGTAAAGTACTAAAAGAAGTAGTTATGAAAATATAAGATAAATACTCATAATTATTATTCTAGAAAATTAAATTCCACAAAGCAACTTTGATATTAATTAGCGAAGTAAGAGTACTCATTAAACACAAAGCAAATTAACGCAATATCATCACTCTGTCAAATTTACTGGTAAATTTTGCCGACACATGAGAAGTTTGTAAAAAAAACGAGTAAGCATTAACTAACCTTTGCTACAGACAATTGAACAAGCTCATTTATGTATTCATTTTCAGGCGATTTGCTAATAATATACTGTGAGACAAAAGAAATAATTATTATTAATAAAAGGTTATTGATATAGACATAATTTAATTTTTTTAAAAGTATTCTATCTGAAGTTTGTGCTGATGATGTCGTTCAGAAGAACGATGAAAGCTCCACGACCAAACCATCCAGCTCAGAGAACAAAACTCCATAAAAGTATTAGGTACTAATCAGATGAAAACTATAAAGGATGTCAGTTACTCTACGAATAGCTCAGTGGTAGCGTATTAGTTCTACTGTACAGAGCTGAAACTTATGAAATTACTACAATCATCGTCAAACATGTACAGATATTTATAAACAACTGTTTAAACAAGATACTCCACATCCGTTAACCAGGTAACATTAGCAATAACCTACTCTAGCAGAAGATAAACCAGTTTCCATCTGAAGGGGAAATCGGGAAAAGTCAATGAAGGTGTATAGGCCGTACATTGCAAAAGTCATCAAACCACATCACATCCCAAGCCTTATTTTGGAATCCCTAAGACAATAGAAGAGGCAAACTGAAGAATACATTCCACTGGTAACTTGATGCAGAAATAAAAATATTAACAAAACCGAAGCCTGGAAAATTTTTAAAAAAAATCTTTGAAAAACCTAATAGTATCTAATTAAAACCTCAGGGTTAATTCAGAGGCTGTATATAGAGGTTAGGTTTATTTGATACATATTTCTATGGCTTCTGTTGTATATATAAGAGTCTGATTTTGGAACCATAGAGTATGTTCGGTAAGATTTTATAGGTAACTACAAACGCTAGATTTTTTGTCGACGTGATTTATTTTTTTATTATTTATTCGAAGACATAGATATTGGTACAAGGGGGCACTAAATACATATGCGCCACACAATACCAATGAAGTTGTGAAGAGATAGAGAAAGTAAAGTGTGTATAAGAAAAGAACAACAACGAACAGAAATTAATGTATGGGAGTCAAGTAACATTGGTGGGAGAAACAGTCCAATTAACAAAAATACAATCAAGGAGAATTTTTTCAGTTAACGAAGTTACGTTCATTTCGATGAAGTAAGAAGAAGTTACAGCAGGATCGCCACTGGTTTCTATTTTGAGCCACGTCCGATAACGTCTCTAGCCGTCGTGTGATGACTAATATCAACTACCTTTTGATAAACCATAACAAGTGAATGTTCACAAATACGAGGATTCATTTGCCTAGTTTTGCGACCAATATAACTAACTATGCGAGAGCAGCTGAAAAGGTAAATACACATAGAGGTTGAGGAACTAGACAATTTATCCTTATTTCGTGAAATCCCTACTGTTTGGCTGGAGAAAGTAAGACACAATCTTGCCGCACTGAATGTACATCATAAGGCTTCTTTTCAACGTGGATTTCATCAAACACTCAGTTTGAGATTTCTATAATTTTTAGCCTGTAAGCTTCCGTTTGAATGATAGACTGTTGTTATATGCTTACCCGTTTCCAAATAATTGATCACAAACCTCTTTTACAGACTTCGTGCCGTAAATATTATAGATAGGCGCTTATGATCTCAGATGTAAGGTACTCTGTTATCCTGAAATTTAGGTTTTTGAAACAAAGATAGAAAGGTAACATCGGATATCTTTCCTCGTGTTTCGATTAAAACTTGTTAACAGAAGAGTTCTTTGTGGGTCAATAAGAAATAACATATCAGGTCGCTAAGTCGAGGCATCATTACTGTGGATTCAAACATGAGTGTACGAGGTTATATCACAAGATATATGTACAAAGGAAATTTTGAATTATTTAAAATAACATATGGTGAAAATAGAAATTACCTGTAAAGTGGGAGCGTCAAAACCACTTCTGTATAATTGACGTGCAACTGCCAATGTATTTGTTTTTCCAAATCCTGAGATAATTTCAGCTACTACATCAAATAATAATAAAGGCTTTTAAATTATCAGAAATAGAAAAGTATTGGGAAAACTTTTCAACTTCTAGATTTCATGATTGTCACAGATGCATTCTACAAATATGAAATGACGTAACTTTATAGTTTAGGTGGATACTTTTCGTCGTGTTGTATCCTGTGAGGATGAAAGTTAGATGTTGTAAGAAATTGAACTGATATCCATCTGAGTTATATCCTACAAAATTAATGACTTCATTTTGTATTGTTTTTTGAAACTTCCCATTGGTGTTTAGGATTGCAATTGATCAATCTCTTATTGGCATATGTGTATCCTGTGCAGATTGCCACAGTATTCCCTTAAGTCAAAAGCATTATAAGCAAAGATGGATAGTGGCTAGCAGCGAAATCCAGGACGCGACTTCCGGAGTGAACATCATCTCAGTGATACAGGTACATCTAGCTGACAGGTTCAAAATAAGATGAAACGTGTGTCCTGGATTCCACTCCTATCCACCATTTATCTTTCCTTATAAAGTTACTAACTGTTTCTTAATGTATTTGACTGCGATTAATAGTATGTGAAAGAGTAATCACAAATTCTAACAACTTAGTGATAAATTCGAATCGACTGTGAAACAGTCAATGTAAACGATTATCCTTTGAAACTTTCATGTCCTCAACCAAAGCAATGAAATTTGAATGGCCAAACTACAGTTCCGTATATCGTAAAATTACTGGTAAATAGTAATCCAGGGTCTTGCAATAAAAGTGACATTTCTTAGAGTCGTGACTGGAAGGTGAAAAAGCATGAGTTATTTCATTCCATGGTCCCTACAACTTTCAGTAACAATAATGAATATTTGAAATATAAAAATAGAAATCTAAATTTAAAAAATAGTTTCAATCATCTACCAGATATTGAGCTTTAAAAGAAACACTGAAAGAGTTTTACGATTAGTGAGACTTACAAGAACATTGATTTTCGCCAGAAAGGTGATTAAGAGAATCAGAAACAATAATATCGTATATTGCATCGCTTATCTCCGACAGAACCGATAAAGCCCATTCTCGGGACCTACAAAAGAAAACATTTGCAAATGTGTAAGCAAAACAACAACGCCTGTAGTTCTTCTAAAGTAACTGCAGGTCCCAAGTCCGAACAAAAGAGTAGGCCTGGGCATCAGGTCAGCAACGCCATCCCGCAGAAAAAAACTTACTGGAAAAATACTAACCAGAATGAACTATTTCAACCATTTAAAGTCTGCATTGGGAGTTGAAGGATCTTCATTCAGAAGAATTATGACGCATCATGGTGAAAGACGAGATTCTTTAGAAGTCACGAGGCCGACATCCCTTCTAACAACCAGAGCAACAATTTTTATGGGTACACAGAACGTCCGGACAATGTGGGGGATAGAAAGGACTAATCAAAAAGCTACGGAAATAAGGAGAAACAACTTGACGGTGCTTAGGATCAGTGGAACCCACTGAACTCAACCTGAACAGAAGAGGATAGATTCAAAAGAGATGCTACTGTTATCCGGTCACGACCAGGAAAATGCTCCACAAACAAAGGAGTACATAAAAATGGATTTTATCCAAAGTTACGCACTAACTAATAATAGCAAAGACAACGATGAAGATCATTTTCAAGAGAGGCTGCAATCTATAATTGCGAAGTTGAGGTGGAACAAATGCCACTGACAGAGAAACTGGAAAGAACGATACGTAATCGAGCTAATAAATAAAGGAGATCTGAGCAAATTTGAGAACTCCATGGGTATCATACTACCATCCGTATCAGGAAACGTTTTTCAACAGTGTTAATGAACCGAATGAAAGATTCAGTGGACTCCAACTTCGAAAGTAACAGTCTGGACTAAATCGTCACATTAGGTATCATTGCTGAGCAGTCACTTAAACGAAACTCGTCACTATAAATCCACTTCCTTGACACCGAGATAACTTTTGACCCTGTGGATAGGAGAACCTTATGGAAGCTTCTTCGACACTATAGAGTGAGTAGGAAAATTGTATTTTTGATGATTTTGACCTAATGTATGCCACTTCTTCAGAGTAAATAAACAATCAGGTTGTTGATCTACCCAACGCTCAATTTATTTGAAACTAATTCGATTCGACGATTTTCAAGTACCTGTACTAAGTTCAATTATTTATTGCTTTAGTTAATCGAATTAATCATTTATAAGAACATAAAAATCTACCATGTAAAATTATTAGGTGAATAATTTCAAACTTATTTATAAATTTGGTTCGATATTTCACAAATGAACCGTTATCAGGGGCCTAGACTAGTATTACTAATTTATTAGTGCCAAGTGTCGTCTTGAAATGAATATTTATTGAAGAACTTTCATCTAAATTTTATCGAACAGTATATATATATATATATATATATATATATATATATATATATATATATCATCGACTGGGATGGTCGGGTCACGTGTTCTTACGTATGCCTGAACACTGATTACCACGATACGCAATGCTGACTAGTGTTGTGGATGGTTGGAAGAAATTTAGGGGCGGCCAAACCAAAACGTGGCATCAGTGCTTGAAGTTACTAACTTCTGGTCTGAGCCATGTTGGTAGATGCAGACTACGTGACTATCGTAACAAATGGTTGGAGACTCTTGGTGACATGGCTCAGAATCGATCACAATGGCGTAGGTGTATACGCTCTCTGTCTTCCTTTATACTATGCGGTTAAAACTGTTTTATATCTTCCTTTCCACGAACTAAGCCTTCGTTTCTGTACTATATCCTTATATGCGATCTTTCTTTTATATATTATCACCATCGAATTAACTACTTCTATGAATCCGGTGTTCACCTTATTGTGTTATTGAGGTGTGGCAACTTGGTCCGATGCATATATGTGCGTGGTCCTATGTTCGAGCTTATTATATATATATATATATTCACAGATTTCGCTAGGCATGCTAAATACTGCTAAATGCTAGAAATACATTTTAGTAAGCAGAATGTTTTAGGTACATATGTGACTGAGACGTATTCATCTAGTATTCAGATCTCTTTCATAAAGATACATAAGTGTGTTTGTCCTACACTGATATTTTCACTTTCGAAACCACAGACAATATGATTTACCTATTCTTCACACGAACCATAACATGAACATACCAAAGAGAATAAATTTTGATAGTATTTATTAGTTTGTACAAAAGAAATATACTACCTACTTGGGATGAATAAGACCAGCAATCAATAATGCTGTAGAAGTACTGTTATTTGGTGCATACTTGAACCAATCTTTGAAACAATCCAAGTAATTAGGCTCATTACTTGTTTGTTCAAGCCATTTCAAAGCTAAACTCATCCAGTTAATAGATTCACTAAACGTTGAACCGTCTTGTAACAATCGTTGACAAATAATTAACCAAGTCGGTATATCAAAAGTCAGCGAATCAATTGGTGTTTTGAATAAATGACACGGAATATGTTTTACTAACCAATTCACGGTCCTATCAACTATTTCTTCAGTACTTGAAGTCGATGAGATTTTAATAATTGAATCGAATTGTTTAAATGCATTTTTATTATCATCACTGTTCAAATTAACAGGATAGTGACTTGTCAATTCATGATTTCTAAAACATAAATGACGATGTTCTAATAGATTACCTCGAACAAGATAAGGTGTGATAATTATTGATTTAATTGTTTCAGGTAATAACATAAAACCATGTTCAATCGCTTTTTGTTGTAATGAATATACAATATCAGCAGAATTAGACTTGCCTAAGATAAGAAGAGCAAAAATGGATATAACATAATTGCCATATAATAACGTAAATAACATAGATTTTAAAATGACTACAGTTACAGAAAAAATAGTATATTTTGTAAAAACATAATTCGACAAGACTCGTTAGATCCCTTGAATTTGGTTCCAAGCCAAATACAAGAACATGATGTTTAATACTAGGCTCCTTTATTTGGACCAATATAAGACACTGAAACAATTAAAGTTTATGTGGCGTATATGTATTTGGCAATCCTTTGTACCAATATTAATGCGTTCAAATAAAAAAATAATAAAATATGAAGAACTTAGATACTTAGGATCTGAGAGGAAACAAAGAGTGAATACAGCTGTGCTATTGCGAACTATGAGATTTCAACCAGTCTCCAGCAATTGATAGAAGTTATTGAGTGGACCCAAGACAATCTACCAACATGACTCAGGTCAACAGTCAATTAGATCATGGAGTAATGCCATATTTTGGTCTAACCTCCTCTAGCTTTCTTTCAACTTACTCATACACCAGTCTGTCAAGGTAGTCAATGGTTGGACACAAGTAATACATGTCCCAACCACCTCATTAGATAAAAACTTACCAAACCATCAATCGATTCGTCATCTATAGCTAGTGCTCGTCCTCTAACCTCACGATTGCCGTCACACTTCGGTGCAGCCAGCAGCAAAACTTCAATTTCGGATCATGAGTTTGTTGCTCTTTGTCTTACGGTTCTCTAACCGAGATGACTGGGACGGTAGGACCTACAGATAAAATGGTTCAGCCAACACGACACGACTGAATCATTACGATCCTCGAGAAACACGTCGAGGTAACAGATATGGTCGGGAAAGTATATATATATATATATATATATATATAGTTCCGTGGTAAAATATAAACACAATGAATACATATTGTTAAGTTGGTCTTACATTGTTCCTTATACTACTTATTTATATTCAGTAAGCAGTTGTATTCCCAACGCAAGTTGTACTGTAATATTCTGAAATCTTAACATATACTTATAACGTTTATTGTACTTATCATTGTATTTATCGTTATAATTACTGTATCTTAATCCCTGTAACGGGTATCTACAGTTTTGTGCATTTGTTTAAACGCAACAGTTTCCATATTGTTTGCTCTTGGTTCGGGTTTCGGTTGTTCGTAAACTGTTATCAAATTTAGACACAGCTATCAGCTGTCCTTTGTACTATCGAAGCCTTTTTATTTTCATACTTGAAGGACGCGTTTAAACGCCCCAAACACCTTACAAGTTGAGGTTTGTAACTAAATTTTGTTTATTATTCAGTAGACAAATCGTTGTATCGGAAACTTCGGTTTTGCGCGTATCTCAATCGGGTGACTTGGATGCTTCGATAAATCTAACACATACAATGATGCAGTATCGAGATCACAATACTAGGTTATAGGACAAATAACAACAAAAATTGTACAACTTTAACCGGATGTGTTTCAAACAAAAGGGGGTGTGAATGGAATAAGATCATTAAAATATTTTTCGCTATAACAACTAAAGGTTTAAGAAGACTTAAAGTGAATGAAGTAATATCAGAAACAATTCTGAACGAAATCATGGGGATGAGAAATAACTAAAGAGGGTATTTTCACATTTGAAATCAATTAAATGAAATGGAAAATTATTAAGAACATGTATAATTATACCCAACCAACCCACTTCCTTCGATTCATGACTTATTCCGATACCGAAGTAAGTCAGATGGACGGTAAGCACGACCAAGCCTGAATGTAGCATTATTTCATTAAGTCGATGATCGTTGATCACAACGGCCATGGCCGTTTGAACTGTTGTCATAATCAATGTTATAGAATTTTTCTTAACATATGGTATTTATTTACAATATTCAGTCTATTAAATTTATTTACACCCTTGCTATATTATATTAATGGGTCTTCAACAAAACTTCCAACTAACCTCTTTCATGTAAGTAATTTAAACCCATTTTGTAATTATGTTTTAAATATCATAGGTTGTAAGCAGCTGATGAGAACCAATGAAATAAAATGAATTCATTCTATTCTCTTAGAATTTTTTCTCTTGCTCTTTTCAAAATGATGAAATTACTCTGATATTTGTTTTGATAATTTCATCTCACTGTGTTGATATGTTGTGGGGAAATTTAAAGAATGAACATATGTGCTAGGGTCTATCTTTCTCATGAGCAACTATTTGAATAAAACTACATCAGACAGAGATGAGTCTATCGTAATAGATACAACAATCATTGACTGATACAGTTAAAAGATGATGATGTTTAAGATCAACAAAAAACTGTCAGTTGAAGCTAGACCACCATTGAACACCTGGAAGCACTGGACGGCCGTTTCGTCCTGGTATGGGACTCCTCAGCAGTGCGCATCCACGATCCCGCACCACGCGGGGCTCGAACCCAGGACCTCCTGGCTTTAACTGACTCATGATTTCAACCTGTGAAATTTCTAAAATTCTCCACAAAACCCATTCTGACGATTTTATTCTTTGTAGAAATTTAAAAAACCAAACAGAACAAATTATACAGATAACTTTGATTGACCATAAATATTAGATTTTGGTTCTATTGTTTTATTCTACAAATAGCTACTTATATTTGTGTGTTATAAAAAATAAACAAAACAATTATGAATTTTCCTCAAAGAGTAAATGGATACTAAATTCCCTCCAAAGTGGTAAACATTATTTTCTGGTTAGCGTTTTTCTAGAGAGTTAGTTTTCTACGGAATGGGGTCGCTAAACCCATACCCAACTCTGCTCCTTTACCCGGGCTTGAAGAGAGCTACAGGCCATAGACATTATAGATTAATATTAATCAAAGGTATCGGGTTTTATCAATTAAAATTCAAAAATAATCAATTAATAGATAATGAAAACTAATATTTTCACATACAGAAACTTTTAGTTATCCAATGAAGATTTTTCAATATTTTTGAAAAGTCGAATTTACGTAAACGACGAAGTAGTAACTGTAAAGCATTAAGAAATATTTATTAGTATGGGGGGTCATGGAGATAAATGAGTTTCAATGAAATTCTGAGTTCAGTGAGAGAGAAAAAAAGATCTATTCAGATAAATTATTAAACAGTAACTTACTTTAAAAAATAATTAGTGGTAACAAGTAGAAACATTCAAGACTAATAAGTTTTAAAAATAAAAATTTCTACCGGAAAATATACAAGCCGATTGAAGTCTAAAATATATGAACTATTTGGATGGTAACTGAATGGTATCAGTGTTACATAATTTTCGCTAGTCCTGAAGGTTTTAGGTTGAAGTTTCAGCTCTGTACTATCTCTGTGCTCGCGTTGAAGATTCTGACTTTGATATTAGTTGACAGTGGTTATGAGTTCCATATGTTGTTGGCTGCCAATCCTCTCTTTGTCTGCATCTGATCTTCGTTGTTTATTGATGATGCTGACTAGGTATATGAATTTTTCCACGTGTTCCAGAGTCTCCATCAAGTGTGATTGGGTTGGTCCTATTCGTGTTGTATTTGAGGATATAACGTCTTCCCTTGTGCATGTTGAGGCCTACTGATTTAGAGGCTGCAGCTGCTACACTGGTCGTCTTCATCTGCATTTGTTGGTGTGCATGGGAAATAAGGGTCAGTATATATGTGCCTTGACTTTCTCAGTTCTCGTTTGGCCGTTGTCAGTTCCTGTTTTCTTGTTCTTCCTTTCTTGGGTCTTGTTCAGGGTTTCCATAGAGGTCCATGTCGTCCCATGATATCTGGATACTCGGTGTTGTCCATTCCGAATTTGGCGTTCAGTTCTCTCAAGATGGTGAGATCCTATCTTGGGCACTTCACTATGATTGATTGCAGCCTCTCGTAGAACTGATATTCATCGTCGTCGTTGTTATCATTGGTTGGTTCATAACACAGGATAACGCTCATTATAATACCCTCCTTTTCATATAATTAAAATAACCCATAGTGTCATTGAATAAGAAAAAGAGAATTCAGCGAGGAAATTTTTTCTTTTCGACGAAATCATTTACTTAAGCTGTACATTCGTATATATAGTTATATGGAAAATGTATGTCTATAGAAGGATAGAAAGGATTCGACAATAAATAACAAATGAGGTTAACGTACTAATCAAGCGGTAAGGAAGAACAAAATTTATGGGTCAGATAATAGTCCAATTGATAGATATGAAGGAAAAACGACAAAACAACAAAGGTCATAATAATAGACTGAATAATAATCAAGAAAACTTGTAAAAGGTAATAATAATAAATGATTAGAGTTTGAGGTGCAAAATAGTAATTTAAAAATATAGATAATAATAAAAATGCAGAATAAAACACCTAGAAACATACCCATTAAGGGAATTAGGGCCAGGGAAGGATGAGAGGTTGAACAAATCATTTGTGCACGCAAAGTTCAGGCTTTAGTTTGTGGATCGCCAATGCCTCTGCGATGCATAAAATATTTATTCGAACCCCCCTTCGATCCAATTCATTTGACTCTGTAAACTATCTTAAACAAAGAGTCTTTTGGAGCGATATGTCCACAGTTGATTAAGTGCTCCTGTATCGAACTAGTGATTGTTTTTCGTTCCCCTTTCAAGAGCCAGGCCGGATAATGTTCCGAGATGCGTTTGGATAATGATCGCTTTGTGTGGCCTATGTAACATGCCCCACATGAGCAAGTTATTTATTGTCGAATCCATTTTTTTGTGATACAATCCTTTCTATCCTTCAATAGACATACATTTTCCATATAACTATATATACGAATGTACAGCTTAAGTAAATGATTTCGTCGAAAAGAAAAATTTTCTTCGCTGAATTCTCCTTTTCATATTCAATACCCTCCTTTTTTGATTTGAAGGATATTTTGGTGATTTTGGATCCATGAAATTCCCATCCGACATGCGTTTTTCGCGCTTCTTTGAATAACATTAGTGCAACTTCTGGTGCAGCAAGGTAATTTATTTATGTCCTGCATAAAACGTGACCTCTCCCGAAATCAATCATTTTCATCCACTAATTTTGTGTACCGTTAAGTTGCATCTCCTTATTTACGCCGCCACTCGAATGGTACTCCGGTCTCCCACATTCTGTGGACAATCCATTATCCATAAGAATTGTTGCTTTGGTTGTACGAAGGGACATCGGAATTATGACTTTCGAAGAATCTTAATTTTCACCAGGAGGCATCACTTTTCTGCGTGAAGAACCTTCGACTCTCTGGGAATAGCTTAAATATTTTTAGCAATTTTTTGTAGTTAGCATTTTTTAGCAAACTTATCTTCTACCATATGAATTTGCCAACCCCATGATTAACTCGCTTTCTTTATTCGGGATCGTGGCTGGCAGTAACCCTAGAACACCCGGTGGAGTTGCGATATTTAATAGGTGAACATTAATTGACACAAAAGTACAGAGATGACCATAGACTATCGACTTTCAGGAAATATTCAAGAATGAAAAGATAAATAAATCCAATTCTGAATTGGTTAATGACATATATATATGTATGTATCTCACTTCTGAAAACCATGAAGGTTGAACATGATCATTAAGTGCCGGATACATAGGACGTTGGTCTTCCATTGCACGAATACAGTAACAAGCAATGCCATCCGGAATAACTTTTGATCTCAAAACTAGGAAAAAAACACAGGAAAAATCAATAATTATCTACCGAAACTAAATTGGATTAATAGCTCACGACTGATATAATGAGCCAATCAAGGAGCCTAATGAGAAAGTCGATCTACGGCAATTACAAGTGACCTAAATAAAAAATACATTTCGTTGGCTGAGAGATAGATAGATTTCATAAAGATTAGAATGGTATATATGTGAATAAGTATTAGTACATTTTATTCAATAGTCCAATACCAAAGTTAATAGGTCAGCATGAATAACGAGTATTAAAAGTGCATTCAAAGACTGCAAAAAAGCATTGGTAAACATTTAAGAGTTGAAAAAATTATCTTCAAAGGCAAAAATGTGTATTAATTACTACGTGCAGGTTCTGCCTTATTGATTTAACAACCCCTTAGAAGACATTGTAATATCAAAAACCAAATATCTTATGATGCTTATCACCTAATCAGTCAGATAATACCCAAGTAGATGTATTAGTAATGTCAGATCACAAAACATACCACTATAATTAATATTATGATAGCATCTGAAATAGCATACACGTGATTATTCATCATTTTTTTATTGTTAATTACTGACGGAGACGACTTTGGAAGGCGCGTTACACATTTTAACCAACTACATATTTCTCGATGTAAGAAGGTAACCCCCGAATGCCCTGGTACGGACGAGAGTGGGAAGAGTCCGCTCTCTCTCCCTCTCCCTCTCGAAAACCCCTCACATAGTCACGCATATACAGCCACTGTCAAGAAAGTCCTACTCACTGCCTTCTCGCAATGGGGTGTTGTTTACGAAATTGAGACGACGAAAAGCGAATGTACGGCGCTCCAACCGGGTTGACAGATATAGAAGATCCACCTAGAGTAGTTGGAAAACCCTAATTCAGAACCAATCGTGCACATAGGCTCCAGAATCCTGAGGAAAGAAATGGCGTATGAGTCAATTATTGATCACTGGCTACCATGGGACTGCATCCCCTAACGTTGCTCGTTTGCATTATGGATTAGACCTTTAAGTCGAAGACTCCGGGTGTGGTCACCTAGGAAAAGCATTTGCTTCAGTCTGTGCACACGGGCAGTATTCCAGTCCACACGTGAACCAATTGACTTATGTGAAGCATATGTATTCGGTGCCCATTTGTACGAATATTGATATGCTTAAATAAATAAACAAGAAGGCAGCTCAAGCGATTGAGTTATTAGAAATCTTTTACTGACAAAACCAATAGATGACAGTAGTCTGTGAAGCCAATTTTAGTTCCTTGAGTTGTGACACATGAGTAGATATTTAAAGTGGAGTCCTCAGAAAAAGAGAAATCTTCCACTCTAAAAAGATATGGTTCATAGCGAAGGGTGAATGGCGAGGTTCGGAATCCATTGGATGTAGACTGGTTTTGGTCAGTAATACGGAAAGTATAACCTGGCAAACATGTTCGTCCTCTTAACTTCCCACAACACATCAACATAGCAAGATGAAACCATCAGGACAAATGTCAGAGTAATACTGACAGTAACAGTATCAATGGTTATTATTGACTTTAACTTTCTCATTGTCTGTGTATTCATTTTCATTGTCTCATGCTTCGACTTAATTCTCGACCTTATATTTGTTCATGATGTTTTCTAATTGATTGGTAAATTGGGTCGATTTTGGTGTGACCACTGGTTGTTAGTTGACCATGTATGCCAAGTCCCTAAAACTTCTACGGTCTTCTTTTTATTATGACTATCCAAAATCTTATCATTTTCCCATTCAAACATTTGTTCATGATTTTATCACTTTCATAGATGCGAACGGAATTAAATCATAGCGTTTGACAGCTAGTTGGTGTTCGTGCACAAGAAGATGAATATGTAGCCTACCCAAATCGTATACCTGAGCTACACCACCATAAAATCATACAAGCGTGACACGTTTTCTCTTTCTCTGTTGAATAATTTGACAACTCTACAAAGGGAAGATTTCAGACATACTCGAGTAGTAACCGATGCGCAATTTCATTATTCTGAATGTTCTATGAAGGCGTTTAAACAACTGGGATTGTATGCTGCCACCCAGCATTCACTATTAGGAAAGGGGATCAACCTAGAAATTTATAAATAAACTAAGTTTTTTTCAAAATTTGAATAGTAGTACCAGGATCATAATTTTAAAAATGTCCTGCTAAAATTAGCATGAACAGACACACAAAAATGACCACTTACCGGACACTAGAAAATCCCAGTTCTCTTGAGTATGCTCAGTTAAGAATTCTTTAACCGTATTCCGATTGAGGAAAAGATGTGCATGATTTGGTAAATCAAATGCAACACGATGAAAGAAAATTTTGAAACCATCATAATCTTTTCTGTAGGTACATAGAAATAGAACGGCGATTTTAATGCGTAATAAAGACTATAAAAAGCTAATCAGAATCATGTTGCACACTAATCAACTTCGGTCTGCGCACCCGGGCAGTATCACAGCCCACACACAAATAAAATGAAAATGACGATATTTACTGAAAATTGTATTCTCGCTTCGATTTACGGTCAAACAATTCACGCTATTATTATTATTAATTATTATTATTATTATTGTTTACTACGTCATTTATTCACTCTCTTTTAATCCCACTTTATGTATCCTTATTTTTTTACTTATACAGCAGCTCGCCTATGGTGGAAATTCGGTTCGATCTAAACGTTCTCGAGTCACTGCCTGGTTGAAAATTGTATGCTACCATAAATTATTATTATTTATTTTATTATTATTATTATTTGAACACATAAACATCGGTACAAGAGGGTACCAAATACATATGCGCCACACAAAACGATGAGAATTCGAAGAGAGAAAAAAAGAACAATAACGAGCAGATTATTGTGAGGTAGTGTAATAATAATTGTTATGACTTTATGTCCGGCTTTTTATCACGTGATTTATCCGATAATGGAAATACGACTTATACAATCTTAGCACGGTGCCAAGGCAATGACGTTCAACCAGTATGAGCAGCCTAGCGTCCTTATTGGTTATATGTCCGCTTAGCCCATCCACTTGAGTACAAACACAAATACCAGCTCCCAGTATGCGAATCGAATCGAATCATTTATTTCAGACATACTGGGTTTATATATCAATCAAACAGACCGCAACGCACCATAAAATAGGAAATAACATTCATACACAATAAAGTCAAAAAGTGGCTGTGAACGTGGGAGGCAGTAGTCAATAAACTGAACATAGCTTAAGAACAGTAAACCGTACAAAAATAACTTATAGGACAAAATAAAGCTTATAATAAGAGGAATATAAATATACATAACCTAATTATTGAATAGTTATACCAGTAGAATGTATAGATAATATTAGTGTAGTAATAATAACAGTAATAATGTGGGAACGGAAAGGTACAATCAGAAGAAATCATTCAGTCAAGGAAGATACAACTACTTTTTATGAAGAAAGTAGAAGAAGGTTACAGCAGGATCGCCACTGGCTTCTATTCTCAGCTATATCTGATAACGTCTCTAGCCACTGTGTAGCACCATTTCTCGGACCTCAGCCAGAGAGTCGTGAAGACCAGCACAAGCCAGTCCTTTGCAGCTTTCTTTCATGCCACGACACCATGTCATATACTGACCACCTCTCCCCATTTTCCAACCAGTCCCAGAGTCGGCAAATAATGCACGACGTGGAATTGTCTGGGGAGACATTCGTAGAACATGTCCAAGCCAGAGACCAGGTTTCACAAGCATAGAGCAGAACTGCTCTCACCGACGCGTTGCAGATCCAACCTTTTGCAGCCAGACTAACATCACGAACGCGCCAAAGGTGGCCCAGAATGGCATAAGCCACTCTGGCTTTCACTATACGTGCATTGATCTCATCACTCATGCCACCACCAGCACTTATGCAGCTACCTAGATACACCAACTCGACTACTTCTATCTTCTCACCATCCAGGGTGAGTACAGGATTAGAAACCTGCCAGTCTTGTAGAAGTACTTTGCACTTCGGAGGTGCAAAGCACATACCATACCTACGGACACTGATCGCCAACTGATTAGATGCGGATTGCATGGCTTGGACATTATCGCACAGTAAGACAATATCATCCGAAGATATTATTATTATTATACTATCTTACACTAATCTGATCGTTATTGTTCTTCTTTGTTTTCTTTTACGCTCCTTACCTCCTTTTTTTCTCTTCCCATTCTCATTGTTTTGTGTGGCGCATATATATTTGGTGCCCTATTGTACCAATATTTATGTGTTCAAATAAATATATAAATAAATAATCAACTTGACTAGAAGACAGTTTTATGGAGGAGATACTGATACTATTTAGTTGTCAGTATCCAACAATGTTAAGTGAGTGTTGCAGATGCAGCACAATCGTTCAAAGTTGAGTATTTTGACTAATGAGTCAGTACTTTACTAAGTCACCGAAACAGCCTGTATGATATCTATGATGTAATAAAATGGTAGTTGTACATTTTGAACTAGACAGATTGGGACTCATCATTCATGTTTTATTTGTATGCAAAACTGCTAGTGTTAACAACCTGTAGTGTCAGTTATTATGTTAAGCCCACATACCTCATTCTGGCATCCGGACAGGCCAATCTACTCATTCTACTTGAGTCATATTTTTACCGTGTTAATTATTCGCTTACCAATCTTGATTGTTTTCATATGAGCGTGTGCGTGCACTTCTTATCCCATTCATCACATGTCTGTAACTTAATTTTGTGCGGCTATAAATATTCATATACAAAGTATATGTATTCAAAAGTTCATTCTCACTATTTGACTTATTGAATTCCGACTAACGTGATTTAAGTCGATGATTAAATACGAGGATAAGCGATAACAAACATTCATACGATCTACATGGAGTCAGATCCCGGGCCACTAAATTGGAGAGCTCGTCAACAAACATTGTCCGATCTAAATGACGGCAAAATAAAGGGCCCCAAAAACCATCAAAGATTCCTTAATCATAATAAAAGAAAATTTACGACCACAAGTCGTTTTTACAAGACAAATTACTGATAAGTGGCATCTCTAACTCGACAGATGATCAACGCTACTAAAATTTCTAACCCTTCATGAATTATCTTGAGTTCGTAAACAAGCTATTACTATGAAAGGTAACAGTATAAAATGGTTTTTCAGTAATAACTACGAAATAAATAAGAAAACCCGAAGAGAAATATACTTATTCAGACTAAAAGTGTTGCTATTTCATATTTAACAAACAAAGTAGCATACAATAAGACGAAGTTTATCAGAATTATGTGATATATTTGCGCAGTACATTTCGAACAATCTGATAACACATATACTTGTTAAGACATTTTTATATGACAATCAAAAGGTCAATGAGTTGTGTGATCAGACTGTTCGAAATGTATTGCGCAAATATATCACATAATTTTGATAAACCTCATCGCATTGCATTATCGAAATTTATCAAAGCAACTAATTGTTTTAAAAGTAACATACGTCAACAGGAACAGATCAATAAGCGCTTCGATTGAGCGAGACACATTGCTAAGCGAATTCTTTCTAACGGCATTCCAGAAAACATGTTCAATGTCAACAACACGAAATGACAATTTGTGATACATATTTTCACGAAATAAAGCACAAGCGCGTAGAACAGGGTCGGAAACATTGTGGATCGATAATATGGATTCAAGATCAGATAGAGTCCTAGATGAATGAGCGGTATCTAAAATTGGAACGATAAGTAATTAGTAATATTGTAAGCTAAATATGTAGGAAACACCTTTAAAATGTGGTTATTCTTCACGCCAAAATCATTTGTATTGGATTAAAAATTTAAAAAAGCGATCTCAGTCAAGCGAATATTTAAATTAAACAGCTTGAACAATACTGGTCGTAGCAATTAAATAGCAGTTAAACCGAGATTATATTAATTCGGACAGAGAAAGAGTAATTCCTTAACAATCAACTGACAGGGAATTTAGCTGAGACCAAGTAATTAACAGATGATTGTACGGCACTTTACCTTAAATTAAAATCAGTCGGTCACATGAAACGTCGGACTTGGCATATATGTACATCGATTTACATTTCCAAACTACAATAGCATAGCGAGATAAAATTGCCAGTAAAAATCCTAGAGTAACAGCAGTGACAGTAACAGGAGTTGAAAAGACTAATTATAGAAAGAAAAAAGTATTAGATTCTGGGACTCAGGACTTAAGTGGAGACAAAGAGCCAATGCATTTGGATTATTATGAACGATTCCGAGTTATGTGAACCATCATCCATCATGGACTGACAGCACGTTTTTGGTCTTGTGTCCCCTTAGATTTATTCCAGCATACTCCGAAACCAAAAAATTCCGTCCATCGAAACGGGAGGTGATTGTGCATACTTAATACATGTCCGAGCCACAGTTGATGAAGATTTGCTACAACATCATCCTATTTGTAGTTCTTATTTAGTATCTCAACCTTTATTTCAAGATCAATAGGAAAGTAAGTATTTGTCTTGACCAAAATCCCAGTGACAACTTGATACTTGTCAATGTCTATAAGTTAAACATTTAATTTAAACAAGAATACATACCATCAGATTAGATTTTTGAACATCTATGAAGCACACGTGTGTAACATAAGATGTAGTGAACATTCATATGATGTCATCTTTTGATGGGGCGCATGTGTAGTGAAAAACTTAACAGAAAGGAGAATTTTTTGTATGAGCTTACAACAGAAAACTGGAAGACTATGTTGAAGCGAAAATATAAAAACATTCGAGACAGTTGTAGAACTGTACTGCGTTATACACAAAAATGTAAAAGGCATGCAGGATAACCTTTAACTATTCAGAAAACCAAGTTACTATTCGATTATCGATTCATGTTAGTCAGTTATGAGCGAAACAGAACCCAGGACATATGTGTACTAGACATAGTTGGCACATCACAGCAGCACAGTGAGATAAAATTATCAAGATGTAGGAGTAATAGTAGTATCAGTAGAGAAAAAGAGACGAAGCATGGAGATAACTCGGTGAAAATGAACGCAAAATTTCACTAAATCCACTGCGCTGACACTACAAAACATTTATACCACGGAAAAAGGAAGACAACTATTTGATGACTTGATGGAGAAGCACAGGAAGATGTGGAATGATTCATGTACCTGGTCAGTATCATCGATGAACAAGGAGGATTCGATGCACACATAAAGGCGAGGATTGGCAGAGCAAGGGTCGCATCCCTACAGTTTAACAACATATGGAACTCGAAACAACTGTAAACTAATACCAAAGTCAGAATCTTCAATACGAACGACACAACACATCTATTGTATGGAGTTGAAACATGGAGAACTACCACAACGATAATCAAACATATACAAGTATCGGTAAACAATTGTCTATAGAAGATACTCAATGTCCGTTGACCGGATACCATCAGCAACAGCTTACTGTGTGAGAGAACAAACCAGCTTCCAGGCGAAGAAGAAATTAGGAAAAGATGTCGGGAGTGGATACGACATACATTACGGAAATCACCAAACTGTATCACGAGGCAAACCCCAGCTTGGAATGGTGAAGAGAAACAGAAAGAAGAAGGTCGAAGAACACACGACGTCAGGAATCGGTAGCAAACATGAAAAGAATTTCCCAGGACAGGGTTGGATGGAGAATGCTGATGGTTGGCATATGCTCCTCCACGAGGGGTAACAGGAGTAAGTAAATGTGTTAAGGGAAAAGTATCCAAGTAACATTGTCAAAAATATCAATCAGTGATTGGCAAAAAGAAAACCAAATGCAAAAACCAATAAAATGGTCGTCGTATCATATATATATATGCAAACCAAAGCATGAGATTACAAAAGAGGAAAAGACGAGCTCCATCTAGTAAATAAATTGCACCAACCACAAGAAACACAAAATCAGACAAATTGGCCGTCATCTTCACCTTCGTCTGCACGAAAACTACATCTAGATATCGAACGCCTTGATGTATCTAAGATTGATTGGCCGCTTCTCAGTTATCAATCAATTTTAAATGGATGTATTATTCATTTATTTATTTAAGCATATCAATATTCGTACAAATGGGCACCGAATACATACGCTTCACATAAGTCAATTGGTTCGCGTGTGAACTGGAATACTGCCCGTGTGCACAGACTGAAACAAATGCTTTTCCTAGGTGACCACACCCGGAGTCTTCGACTTAAAGGTCTAATCCATAATGCAAACGAGCAACGTTAGGGGATGCAGTCCCATGGTAGCCAATGATCAATAATTGACTCATATGCCATTTCTTTCCTCAGGATTCTGGAGCCTATGTGCACGATTGGTTCTGAATTAGGGTTTTCCAACTACCCTAGGTGGATCTTCTATATCTGTCAACCCGGTTGGAGCGCCGTACATTCGCTTTTCGTCGTCTCAATTTCGTAAACAACACCTCATTGCAAGAAGGCAGGGAGTAGGACTTTCTTGATAGTGGCTGTATATGCGTGACTGTGTGAGGGCTTTTCGAGAGGGAGAGAGAGAGAGCGGACTCTCCCCATTCTCGTCCGTACCAGGGCATTTAGGGGAAAAATAAATGTTAGTCCGATAGCAGGCTGATCGTGACCCAAATAACTCCGTGTTAACATCTTTGACTATGAAGCTGGATGACACAGGATAAAATCTACCAGGGAGAATCATTTTGCTCAAAATTACACATACAAAACGTTGATGAGTGTAAAATAGCGCGAAACATATTTCTAGGGTATCTTGTCGATTACCGTCAAAAAGATTTAACATCGCATATATCGACACACGTAAACAATTGTGAGCACACATTTGACTAGGAAAATGCCTTTGAATACGGAGGATACAAGGAAGATAACAGACGTTCCAGGAACTTGGCATACATGGTCAACTAAAAACCGGTAGTCACACCATAATCGACACAATTTACCAATCAATTAGAAAACATCATGGACAAATATAAGGTCGAGAATTAAGTCGAAGCAGGAGACAATGAAAATGAATACACAGACAATGAGAAAGTTAAGGTCAATGATAACCAATCAGGATCAAGGCCAACGGGATATGCTGTCAGTCATAGGGATAAATTCGAATACCTACCTTCTACCTTGAGTTTCCCCTGATAACGTTATTCAAAGGAACAATGAAAGCTTCGTGACTAAATCATCCACCTCAGAAGACGAAACTCCTCCAAAAAGAAGGGACTGATTTACAATTAATATAGTAAAATAAATCATGTGGATATAACTCATATGTTAAATGTTTCATGGGGTTAATAAAGATAATAGTAGCAATAATAATAAGGATAAAGTCAGGTGATTATGACGTGTACTAGTTGAAATGTCAGAGTAGCAATAACAATGATAGTAATAATAATAATAATGATAATAATAATAATATTACTATTATTATATAAAGTGAGAATATGGCGAGATAAATAGAAATAAAAGAGGATTGGATGGTAAAAGCTTATATTACTTGGCTTCTATTTGGGATGATCCAGGTGTGGGTAAGGACAGATTGAATATAAATCCCTGTTTTGACCACAGGTCATGTAGTTTGGTATGCAGGAAAATTTATTTTGAGACTATTTAATATCCTTGAAGAACCAAGCTACTTAAAATAACCTTAAAACGGCAAACGAGTGAGTACAACTTGTGACTACTCGGTCTAGAGAGTGGAGAACTATATTATTCGCTCACTAAGAGGTCTGTTACGTGGACATTGATTGACTGACAGAAGAGAATAGGATTGTATTGAAAACTTCTATACGTGAAATCAATCTTGACTCGATATAGTTGGTATTTTAAATCTCAGTACTGTGACCACTTTGATGATGAAAAGTAAAAAGTTTAATCAAGAAACCTTAAGAAGTTAAGAGGAGAGATGAGCCGAAAGAATGGCGTAACACGGTGGTGATCTCATATCACAAATAGGCTCCAGATGAAATCAAGATCCTGAACCATTGAAACATAAGAGTATTTTTGAACGAACGATTTTTAGTTCTAAACCAGTAAAAGTGAAAGACACAGTGCCAAGAAAAGAACGTCAGAACTGTGTCGTTAAGATCAAATTTAAGGACTGTAACGCAGGTTAGACATCACGTCAGTAGAATATCAAGGTTAAGAAATAGAAATTTCGCTTGAAGTGTATCTGTGCATCACGTGGCCTAGTATAGTGGTCAAATTATCTAGTATAATCTAGTATTTCGTACCAGAGGTCAATGCCTTTATTATTTTTTGCGCTTAAAACACCTAATAAAAAACCTTTGTGATGGTGCAAAAAATTTGTAGCTTAGGAGAATGAATTTCATGAAGTTGTGTTTTCTAAGTTGGGAACGCACTTCTATCCAAACCCTCTTTAACTGATAAGTTAATTGATGTGCTTAAATCTCCAAAAGTGTTATCTATCTGAATATTAAGACGTTCTAATTATGTAAAAACAAGAAATATTAGCTTAAAGTTTCTAGGTGATTCCATGTAACTTCTAAACACAAGAAATAATATATGACAATACTATTTCTCATTTAAGAGTTATATTTGTAGGTGTATAATATAACACATGTAGGTTTTCAGCGGTAATAATAAAACTAAGTTTACACAACGAAATTGAAATTTTTCGCCAAATATGATAGAGTACTATCACTTAAAGATGTACTAACCTTCTGGGTTCTTCAATTCGTTTGCAAGATTTCCAGATTTTTGTGAAACGTTCCGTTCAAAATCTATGAAAAAAAAACATTTTATGGTCAAAAGAAAGACTAGGAGGTTGTGTCCAATAAACATACAAACTGTTTATCTAGAAAGTCTGTAGAGTGCTGACTAGGTAGTTTTGGATAGAGAATAGGTACTCAAACAGTGGAATCCAGGACGCGCGTTTCGTCCTATTGAGGACCCGTCAGACAGATGTACTTGCATCCCAGAGTTGATGTTGAGTCCGGGACTTGAACCCAGTACGGTTCGCTTCAAACATCGTTGCTTTATTGGCTTAGCTACTGAATCCGGATAGTCACTATCTTGTGCAATGGGGTGACTGATCGATTGCAGTTCTAAACATCGATAGGAAGATTTAAATAAACAATACAAAGTGAATTAAAAATTAACCTCATTGCACAAACCAGTGGCTATCAGGACTAAGTAGCTAGGTGGGTGACACGATGGCATTCGAAGTGAACGACACTGGGCTCCAGTCCTGGAGTGAACATCATCTCAGGGGTACAAGTACAACTGGCTGTCGAGTCCTAAATACGAAAAAAGCACGTCCTGGATTCCACTGCTAGCCGCCATCCATCTTTGCTTATAACGTTTGTAAGTGAAGACAATATCGAGGAAATCCAAACAGGATGCACATATGCCAATAAGAGACTGACCAACCGCAGTCTTAAACATCAATGAGAATATTCAAACAAACAATAAAAAATGAATTTTGCCTGAAACTTTACAACTCCATCCACCTACACTATTTCCACATCAAGGCTGTTGTCTAGAATATGAATTAAGTATGAAATGAACAAAACTGAGGTGAATCGATTGATATTACTTAATATCTCAGAGTAGTAGTAAAATTATTACCACTAGGTATAGCAAGATTAAGTTTCAAGATAACATAATGAAAAGTAGCTGAACGCATTCACTAAAATACACATAATTTTACTCATGATTAAGAAAGCAATAATTTTTATTTCCTATAAACAACATACAAAATTTACTTTTATTGACCAGCATTTGAAGGTGTGAATCATCATGAGTCGGAATTTTCCAGAATGGTTGCAGTTGTTCTTCATTCTGTGAAACAAGTATTTATCATAATCAAGGTTAGGTTTATTAATTTTCAACCAATTAAGCATTGGATAACATGTCAATCGTAAAATAATAGATTTATAAAATTTCTGCTCATTAGTATATTAAAAATATATCGTTATTTTACCATAAAACGAGTATATTAAGTTAAGCGAATACAATAAATGAGGAAAACTATGTTAGTTAATAAACAAAATGTATGTAAACGGTGTTAAATAAATGGATTTTCAGCGTAAATGTATGTGTATTCTAAAACGAGAAACATCTCAACAACAAGAATTGTATGGAATTACTGATATTATCACCCGACCGTTGTTGCTACCTTGACGTAGTGGTCGGGCTTGTCTATCGTGGTGAAGCAACCGAAATATACTGGCTGGAACAACCGTTACTCAAAGTCCTACCAAGTCAGACAGGTCGGATGAAGAGCGGTAAGACTAAAAGCAACAAACCCAAAGTCCGAAGGCGAAGTCGGACTGCTGACTGTAGAGAGGTGTGACAGCAGTAAAGTGTTTCCTTCAGGCAACCAGCATGACAGCGATGCGGCCTTCCCACAAGGAGGGGTGGGGTTAGAAAAGGTCGACCCTAAAAATGCACACCTCACCTTACCTCACGAATTTCCGGCTCCGGCGGAAAGGTCTCAACAAGTACGGAGCTAACACAAAAATTGCCCATAAAAAGGTCGTGTGTGACCGACCTCAAGCAGTTGTCCCTTGGGCACTGCGGTCACGCTCTCAGGTCACTAAGACCACCTCTAATCCAATTCCCTTTACAGGTACCTCCAGAAGAACCCTTCCTCGGTGTGAGCAACCGTGAAGTGATAACCGCCCTCATACCTCCAACAGCACTCAAGACCACTGTATTCATAATCAACCTCCGTCTTCACTTTCCATTACGCCTCCTACATCGACTTCAAACTCTAAACTTTTTTTCGGCTTCCCCCTCAAATGTCACCATAGCCAACGATTCTAGTGCTCAAAACACTGTCCCAGGTCTACTGAAACCTCGCTCCAAACTACACATTGGAGACTTCAACATACGCACACTATGTCCAAACGTCCAACAGGCATCCTTGGATAAAACTCTACAATCTCGTACCATTGATATATGCTGTGTCTCCAAAACACGTATACAGGATCCTAGGGTAGTCATTCATTTGACCACACCTCGGCAAAACGGAGAGCCAACGAGATACACCCCTTGTACATCTGGCGACCCGATGATTAGTTTTCGTTGACTGACAGATCTATAAATAGCACTAAGTACCAGGACAGAACAAGCACTATTAGAGTGTATCCCCACCAACAGTCGTCTATATGCTGTTCGGCTTAACGGCTCCGTAAGAACTCGGAAGGATAGGGACACACGTCGTTGCCTTTTTATCGTTTCTGCCTACGCTCCCACTGACTGCAGCTCAGATGATGTGAAAGATGAATTTTACAAGAAGCTTTCTGAACTTCTTCAGAAAGCTAAACGCTCAGACATAGTACTCGTAGGGGATGACTTTAATGCTCAGATAGGTAGTTTAAACAAAACAGAAAGACATTTAGGTGGGTATTTTGGTATTCCAGCACAACGAACAGATAATGGTGATCGTCTGCTGCATCAGTGCAAAGACAATCGCTTATTTTTAGCAAACACAAATTTTAAGCATAAAGAGAGACATCGTCTAACATGGCGACACCCTGCACCAAACCAACGATCAACTCAACTAGACCATATTGCCATCAGTCATCGTTGGAGAGGGTCGGTACAAGATTGTCGCTCATTCTGGAGTACCTGCTTGGACTCCAACCATGCCCTAATACGGGCACACATCTGCTTGTGCCTCACTGGACGCAAAAAAGCCACATAAAAAAGACCCATTAGAACTGAGTTGAGTAACGAGAAAACCAAAAATAGGTTCCAGGAACAACTGAGGTCACAATTAGGTAGTTCTGAAGACGAGGCTGACCCAGATGTTGCTTGGAAAGATATACAAGCAGCTGTGGAAACAACAATGACATCTATTAGTGACTTAAACCACAGAGTTACAAAGAACCAGTGGATTTTTTCAAAGTCTATCACACTGATGGATTCTCGCAAACTCGTCCCATCAAGTTCCGAACATAATGAAGAGCGACAACAAATCAGATCTAAGTTAAGAAAAAGTCTAAGAAACGACCGTGAGCAGTGGTGGGCAACGAAAGCAAAAGAGATGGAAAGGGCGGCGACTATAGGGAACACAAGACAGCTTTACAGACTAATAAAGAAACAGGAACTAATAAGTCAAGTGTAAGTGAGATTATTTCGGAAAAAGACGATACTCCCATATGCTCCCAGTCCAGACGTTTAGAACGATGGGCGGAACATTTCAGAGAACAGTTCAGCTGGCCTTCAGCTACTCTACAACTACCCTCCATTCCCACACAGTGTGAATGGAACATTGAAGTAGGTCCCCCAACTCTTGCTGAAGTTCAAAAGGCTATAGTTAATCTGAAACGAGGAAGGGCAGCTGGTCCAGATGGACTGGCTCCAGAGGTCTTTAAGGATGGTGGTCCAATTTTAGCGATTTGGTTGACTAATATTTTAGCTACGATCTGGGAGTTAGACGTTATCCCATCTAACTGGTCACAATCACTTATCGTCCCAATATATAAGAGAGGGTCAAAATCATCCTGTGACAACCACAGAGGGATTAGTTTAACTAATATAATATCTAAAATACTAGCCTCGATAATTATCAGACGCCTAACTAAGACTCGTGAACTGCAAACACGAGAGGATCAAGCTGGCTTCAGACCTGGTCGTGGCTGCATCGACCACATATTCACCATTCGTCAGGTTCTAGAACATAGGCATACTTATCGGCGTCCGACAGTGGTGGTCTTTCTCGACTTAAGAGCAGCATTTGATTCTGTAGACCGAAAGGTTCTTTATCACTGTCTACACTTAAAGGCTCTTTACTTTAACACTACTAATTGAGTCAGAGCTTATGGCGAACTGTCATCTACTTTTACAACCTCAAGTGGTGTCCATCAAGGCATACTGATAGAAATAACGTATTCGTCGACTCGATCTTTGGGCACTTGTCTCTTCCCAGGAGGTCCACTTATCGACTTAGAATACGCAGATGACATAGTCCTGTTTCGTGAAGACGCTGACAAAATGCAGAGTCTTCTGGTAGCACTGAGCAACAATGCCAGAATGTTTGGAATGCGCTTCTCTCCCTCTGAATGCAAGTTGTTGCTTCAGGACTGGCCTGCGTCAACACCTGAACTAAGGATAGGGACTGAAGTAGTCGAACGCGTTGACAACTTCACTGATCTTGGATGTTTGATCAGCCCTAATAGGTCGGTGTCTGACGAAATCTCAGCATGGAATCAAATAACTCGTCTGACTTTTGCCAATGTACGTCACCTATGGCGAAGGTGAGATATCCGTCTATTAATATAGGAACGAGTATTCTTGGTGAAAGGGTTCAGAATCGATCAAAATGGCGTTAGTGTATACACTCCTTATGTCCCCATAAAACATGAGATTAAAATCGCTTTATATCTTTCTTCCTACCAACTAATTCCTTCTCCATATATCATATCCTTGTACACAATCTTTATTTTATATATTACTACCGTTGAAGCGACTACTTCTATGAATTCCGTGTTTATCTTGTCATGCTAATGAGGTGTGGCAACTTGAACCGATGCATATATGTGCCTGGTCCTACGTTGTAGTTGGCTGACTGACTCTAGATAATACGATATGAGTAAAAATCATAGACAACAGTGATGTTACACAATTTTTTGTATATTACATAAACATTCATCTAAATAAAACTGAACCTGAAAATTATTGGACAAACATATAATATATGTCCAACATTTCAGCAACACATTCATACTATCTACAAAAAGAGTTACAATGGAAATATAAAGCGAAATAATAATTGTAATAATAATAGAACGTGGACAACTAACCAAACCGCCAAGAACAGCAAAATGAAGTAATGAATACAAATATGCGCTATTCATATTCTCCGGATCCATCATCTTAAAAACTTCTAGAGCAGCTGCAGGACGTCCACGAGCTAGAAGAATTCTGACTGCATCCGATGCAAAAGTGTTTGGGCCAAGTATTGGAGGCATTTTTTTCAATATCTATGAAGAAAGAAAAGTAGTACGATATTCAGTCGTTTTAAATAAGAATATAAAATACACTTGGAAAAAATGTTCAATAATTTTGATTCGTAACTAGACTGCGTTTTTTCGTAAACAACTGATTTGTGGATACGAACAGTTAACTGGTGGTAGAATTCATCCTTGACTGCATCCGGGCTCCAATCTGTCGGGACATAGGCGGAGATGACGAAAAGACATGGTTTCTCACACCGATTTCTTCTCACTTTGATGGAACTCTCTAATCTAACAGCACATAACCGACTGTTAATGGGAATCCAATCGATCAGTGCTGCCTCAGCTCCAGCGCTTAGTGCGACACCAACGCCAGCAAGACCAGATGAAGATGCCACAGGATCCCCGGATAAACGCACGTAAAACAAGCTTCTTGAAGCGACAGATGGAGAACGAATTTGTAATACTTCACCAGAATCTTGAATACGGGTCTCGCATAGACAACAAACGTCGATATTAAGACTTCCCAAAGACATAGCCAGCCCTATCTGTTATCCGACCTGCATAAGTGTGAGAACGTTGAAGGTAGACAGTTTGAATGGTGCACGTGGTTTCAGAAAAACTGATTTAGTATTCGTATGTATTGGTAGCATACAATTTTCAACCAGGCAGTAACTCGAGAACGTTTAGATAGAACCGAATTTCCACCATAGGCGAACTGCTGAATGAGTCGAAAAATAAGGATAAATAAAGTGGGAATAAAAGAGACTGAATAAATGACGTAAAAAATAATAATAGTAACAATAATAGTAATAATAATGATAATGTGAATCGTTTGATTGTTGATCGAAGCAAGACGATTATTTTCCAAAATATCGACATTTCATCATCTTTGTGTGTGGGCTGTGATACTGCCCGGGTGCCCAGACCGAAGCAGGTGGTTTTCTTAGTGGGGCCACAACCCGAGCCTTTGACCAAAAGGTCTGACCCACAAGGCAGTGGAGCATCGTGAGGAGATGCAGTTTCATGGTAGTTGGTGACCAACGGTCGGTTCATACGCCATTTGTTTCCTCAGGATATTGGGGCCCATATGCACCATTGATTTCGGATCCGCTTAAAGCGCCGGACACTCGCCCTTTGTCTTCTCATTTTCTTAAACAACAGTAATGCCACGAGAAGGCAATGAGTAGGACTTCCCTGGCAGAGGCTGTATACGCGTGGCCGTGTGAGAGCATTTCGAGAGGGAAGGCGAACCCACCTCACTCGGCCATACCAGGGCATTTAGGGGTATTAATGGTTTGTGTGGTTTTTAGAAGGGACATAGGCTTCGTGACTTCCGAAGAATCTTGGCTTTCACTATAAGACATCATAACTATTCCGAATGAAGATCCTTCAACTCCCAGTGCGAGGTTTAGATGGTTGAAATTGTTCATTCTGGTTAGTGTTTTTTCAGGAAGATATTTTCTACAAAATGGGGTTGCAGACCTCATGCCCAACCCTCCTTCTTTACTCAGGTTCGGGACCGGCATCAACTCTAGAAGAGATACATGTGGAGTTGTATTCACTAGATTTATGCCAAATACTTCGTTGATTATTGTGAAACAAATTAGTGAAATCGGGATTATCATCAGATAAAAAATTATCTTACCTCAACTTAGCTTTATAAAATTGAGAAAGAAAATATAAGATGAACGAAAACGGAGTGTTTGAAGCTATCAACAATATAGTGGAAAATACATTCGATTAAGGTCAAGAAAAATAAAATTTTATAATCAACATAAAAAATATCGTACTTCGCGACATGTTGCACTGGGGTCTTTTTGCGAACAAACGAGCTTTATGTAAATATCCAAAATAAATGACGGAGGAAATACGTGAGAATTAATTTGCTTCATTTCGGCTTTTACAGGCTGAAGAACAGTGAGGGCTTCATCTAGAGTTTTCATCAAACTACTTTTGTCCCCAAGATCGGCATAAGCAGACAAGATACTTTCATACCCGATTCTCGATGGCCATAAACCGATAACTGACAACTTTTCTTGCAAAGAAACCAACTTATTAGGCAATCTGCAAAACAGGTGTACAATTTTAAGATACATAAAAGACGGTAGATGATTATTGATAAAATATTTGCATATTCATTGTTCTGTTACAGAAACCATTAGGTATATACTTCATATGGCTATTCTAAATCTAAGTGAAGTCTAGACCTCAGAGAATAGAAATGAAGCATTAGTCACTGCTAGAAAAAAATCTGGATAATAGAACAGTGTAGCTGAGTAATTTAATACATGTCTATGAAGTGGTTATGAGCAATATCGGTTACGAAACGTCTACTGTTGTCAAATAGTAGCCAAACGTTATCGAGTAAAGCAGGGCTCGCAGTCATAACCAAACAGTTAATGATCTAGAAATATAACCACTAGATTGGCACCTAACCAGAAATACAAAATGAATTTCCCTAATAAGCGAAAATCACATTTGATCTCCAGATCTTAAACATAGTATTAGACATTAGTTACTTGTATCTCTTTCATTGTATATACATTCAAACTTGATTTTCTTTTGTACTGTTGTGAAGCGTTCTAAATTGGATTAATGTGCCGATGTGACTTTCATCTGATCGTCAAGACTTAGGAATACTGTAACAAAAACTGCTACACTTCCCAGCATCAAGAATGAAAGAAATAAACATAGAGAAAAACTTACAAGGACAGTGATATAGAAACACATTCTTTTTAATAAATTCTCTTCCGATTCTACAGTTATATATTCAAATTAATAATTCAACAAGTGGCCAGGTTCAAGGCAAATACATTGTTTAAAATTATAGCATGTGAATAAGGAACTATTAATTTGAGTAAATAACTGCAGAACCTGAAGAGGATTTATTGAAAAGAATATTCTTCATTCACATGTGTTTTTAATATGATAGGAATTTTTCAGATTTTAGAATGATATACATTAAGATGTGATGTAACTAAGCAAATCACCCTCTCATTTTACTTCATGAAGTCTACGATCGACACTTAATCACACCTTATAGTCCCTCAGGAACTGTCACATTTGTGCCCGACCGTTGTTGCTACCTTGACGTAGTGGTCGGGCTTGCCTATCGTGATGAAGCAACCGAAATATACTGGCTGGAACAACCGTTACTCAAAGTTCTACCATGTCAGACAGGTGGGTTGAAGAGCGGTAAGACTAAAAGCAACAAACCCAAATTCCGAAGGCGAAGTCGGACTGCTGACTGTAGAGAGGTGTGACAGCAGTAAAGTGTTTCCTTCAGACAACCAGCATGACAGCGATGCTGCCTTCCCACAAGGAGGGGTGGGGTTAGAAAAGGTCGACCCTAAAAATGCACACCTCACCTTACCTCACGGATTTCCGGCTCCGGCGGAAAGGTCTCAACAAGTACGGAGCTAACACAAAAATTACCCATAAAAAGGTCGTGTGTGACCGACCTCAAGCAGTTGTCCCTTGGGCACTGAGATCATGCTATCAGGTCACTAAGACCATCTCTAATCCAATTTCCTTTTCAGGCACCTCCAGAAGAACCCTTCCTCGGTGTGAGCAACCGTGAAGTGATAACCGCCCTCATACCTCCAACAGCACTCAAGACCACTGTATTCATAATCAACCTCCGTCTTCACTTTCCATTACGCCTCCTACATCGACTTCAAACTCTAAACTTTTTTTCGGCTTCCCCCTCAAATGTCACCATAGCCAACGATTCTAGTGCTCAAAACACTGTCCCAGGTCTACTGAAACCTCGCTCCAAACTACACATTGGAGCCTTCAACGTACGCACCCTATGTCAAATCGGTCAGCAGGCTTGCTTGGCTAAAACCCTAGAGTCCGTCATTCAGTCAGTCAGTAACAACGTAGAACTTCGTACGTACGTACATCAGTTCGAGTTGCCACACCACTTTAGCACAGAGATGCACTTGTCGATTCAAATCCCGTAGTGGTAGAGGTAATAAGAGTATAAGCAGTAATCGGGAAGATTAGGGTTTGGAGATGTTATTTAAAAAGTATAATCCAGTGAAATAAATTTGGAAAGAGGAAAAAAGGGACATGAAGAATTCAGAAGATTAGAATTTGGGAGAACACAGAGAGTGGATGCACCTGCGCCATTGCAAACGATTTTGAGCCATGTCATTCAGGGTCTCTAACCATCGGTTGCTATCATCTCGCGGTCCCCAACCAGGTAGTCTACAACTACCAACATGACTCAGTTCACTTGTCAGTGACTTCATGGACTTGTGCCATGTTTTGGTTTGGCCGCCCCTAGCTTTCTTCCAACCTACTCCTATACCACTGAACATAGCACGTCGAGTCTCTTTCCATTGATGTATGCTGTGTCTCCGAAACACGCATACAGGATTCCAGTGTGGTCATTCACTTGACCTCACCTCGGCAAAACGGAGAGCCAACGAGATACACCCTACGTGTATCTGGTGACCCGATGGCCAGTTCTCGTGGACTGGCAGGTGTAGGCATAGCACTAAGCATGAGGGCGGAACAAGCACTGCTAGAGTGGATCCCCGTCAACAGTCGTCTATGTGCTGTTCGGCTAAACGGCTACGTAAGAACTCGGAAGGATAGGGACACACGTCGTTGCCTTTTTGTCGTTTCTGCCTACGCTCCCACTGACTGCAGCTCAGATGATGTGAAAGATGAATTTTACAAAAAGCTTTCTGAACTTCTTCAGAAAGCTAAACGCTCAGACATAGTACTCGTAGGGGGTGACTTTAATGCTCAGATAGGTAGTTTAAACAAAACAGAAAGACATTTAGGTGGATATTTTAGCATTCCGGCACAGCGAACAGATAATGGTGATCGTCTGCTGCATCAGTGCAAAGACAATCGCTTATTCTTAGCAAACACTCATTTTAAGCATAAGGAGAGACATCGTCTAACATGGCGACACCCTACACCAAACCAACGATCAACTCAACTAGACCATATTGCCATCAGTCATCGTTAGAGAGGCTCGATAGAAGACTGTCGCTCGGTCTGGTGTACCTGCTTGGACTCCAACCATGCCCTAATACGGGCACACATCTGCTTGTGCCTCACTGGACGCAAAAAAGCCACATTAAAAAGACCCATTAGAACTGAGTTGAGTAACGAGAAAACCAAAAATAGGTTCCAGGAACAACTGAGGTCACAATTAGGTAGTTCTGAAGACGAGGCTGACCCAGATGTTGCTTGGAAAGATATACAAGCAGCTGTGGAAACAACAATGACATCTATTAGTGACTTAAACCACAGAGTTACAAAGAACCAGTGGATTTTTTCAAAGTCTATCACACTGATGGATTCTCGCAAACTCGTCCCATCAAGTTCCGAACATAATGAAGAGCGACAACAAATCAGATCTAAGTTAAGAAAAAGTCTAAGAAACGACCGTGAGCAGTGGTGGGCAACGAAAGCAAAAGAGATGGAAAGGGCGGCGACTATAGGGAACACAAGACAGCTTTACAGACTAATAAAGAAACAGGAACTAATAAGTCAAGTGTAAGTGAGATTATTTCGGAAAAAGACGATACTCTCATCTGCTCCCAGTCCAGACGTTTAGAACGATGGGCGGAACATTTCAGAGAACAGTTCAGCTGGCCTTCAGCTACTCTACAACTACCCTCCATTCCCACACAGTGTGAATGGAACATTGAAGTAGGTCCCCCAACTCTTGCTGAAGTTCAAAAGGCTATAGTTAATCTGAAACGAGGAAGGGCAGCTGGTCCAGATGGACTGGCTCCAGAGGTCTTTAAGGATGGTGGTCCAATTTTAGCGATTTGGTTGACTAATATTTTAGCTACGATCTGGGAGTTAGACGTTATCCCATCTAACTGGTCACAATCACTTATCGTCCCAATATATAAGAGAGGGTCAAAATCATCCTGTGACAACCACAGAGGGATTAGTTTAACTAATATAATATCTAAAATACTAGCCTCGATAATTATCAGACGCCTAACTAAGACTCGTGAACTGCAAACACGAGAGGATCAAGCTGGCTTCAGACCTGGTCGTGGCTGCATCGACCACATATTCACCATTCGTCAGGTTCTAGAACATAGGCATACTTATCGGCGTCCGACAGTGGTGGTCTTTCTCAACTTAAAAGCAGCATTTGACTCTGTAGACCGCGAGATTCTGTGGCAGTCTGTCATTAAAAGGCGTACTTCAGAAGTACATAAACCTTGTAAAGGCTCTTTACCCGAACACTACTAGTCGAGTCAGAGCTTATGGCGAACTGTCATCTACTTTTGCAACCTCAAGTAGTGTCCGTCAAGGCTGTCCACTTTCTCCATTTTTGTTTAACTTCATCATAGACCTATTGATGGAAATAACTTTCTCGTCGACTGAGTTCTCGGGTATTGACTAAGAATACGCAGATGACATAGTCCTGTTTCGTGAAGACGTCGTTGTATACACTCCCTGTCTTCCCTTAAACTAAGAGATTAAAATCACTTCATATCTTTCTTTCTACTAACTAATTCTTTCTTCCTGTACTATATCCTTATATGCAATCTTTCTCCTATATATTACCACCTTTGACATAACCACAGCTATGAATCCGGTGTTCATCTTGTTGTGCTGATGCGGTATGGCAACCTGGACCGATGCACATATGTGCCTGGTCCTACGTTGTAACTGACTGACTGACTGTCACATTTGTTGGCTAGAGTCTGCCACTTTGAAGTATGGAACCGATGATGGTTGACTTTCTTTTCAGAATGCCAAATAGTTACATCTCGACGTTTAAGACAACCAAAAATTAATTTTCTATACAGAATCTGTTTCGTCCCAGAAACCCCATTTTAAAAGCCTTACATCTGAATCATCTAAGTAAGACCCATAAAAAATGGTTATTCAACTGTATCTAATTCCAGAACATCACAAAGGTGGACTATAGTGAATCCGACTATCCTTAATTTCAAGGTTGTGCAAGGAATGCAGTTGCTATAGTTATAAGTTTTCTACGGCGAGAGATTATTGTGTGGCACATATATATTGGCGCTCTCTTGTACCAATATTTATGTGTTCAAATAAATAAAATAAATAAATGTTGAACCTATGCTCAATCGTCCTACTTCATTTCAGCTTTAAACTTGCAGTTAGGTAGATAAACAGCGAATACAGCTGTGCTATTGCGAACTGTGAGATTTCAACCAGTCTCCAGCAATTGATAGAAGTTATTGAGTGGACCCAAGACAATTAATCTGTATCTACCAACATGACCCAGGTCAACAGTCAATTAGATCATAGGGTAATGCCATATTTTGGTCTGACCTCCTCTAGCTTTCTTTCAACTTGCTCATACACCAGTCTGCCAAGGTGGTCGGTGGTTGGACACAAGTAATACATGTTCCAACCACCTCAGTCGGTAAAAACTCACCATACCATCAATCGATTTGTCATCCATACGTAGTGCTCTCCACATAACCTCCAATTGTCAATTCGATGTTCTCAACACATATGAGCGATGTTGGGAGGCATTGATAATCGAATTCTGGTAACTTACGAACATCCTCTAACTTTAAGGGTTATGTTTCACGGCCATAAAAAAGAGAAGAGATGAGTAGTATACCCGTCCTTTAGTCGGTAGACAGAGCTAATCGCATTACCGACATGCTTACATTGCTGCTTAAAGTGGTCAAACGACTCGGCAATTTGTTAGTGTCTTCAAACAGATTTATATTATCTACACATTCTAAATCAAAAAGAGAACTTCCCGGTAAAAGATCGACTCCTCATAATTCACGATAAGTGTTATCTTTAAAAGCGTCTGTGACGAAATTAAATAAAAGTGGAGGAAACGAACTACCTTGACCAACACCACTCAAAGTTGATAATTCCTATGAGATTTCGCCATAATCCCTGACTCAACAAAGTGTTCGAGTGGGGAGTCTGTACAAGGTTAATATACTTCTTTGATATGCCTTTTAATGATAGACACGATCGACAGTCGAACGCCACCTTAATGTCAAGGAATACAACTCGAGTCGGTCGTCGGGAAGTATGTCTGTTATAGTAGATTGAACTGATGTACATACGTACTAGGTTTTACGTTGTCACTGACCGATTCTAATCCCATGTAGTTTTGTGGTAGTATAAATATCTAAGTAACAACGGTAAACCTAAAGAATGCTGTCAAACTACCTGATTCCAACATTTTTAACTAGTAGGCAGGAAAAATAAATGAACAATCCCCCACTTTAGACGGTTCAACAGGTAAAAATACACTGACTATAGCTTTTGTGTAGCCTCTAAAAAAGAAATGGCTATGTTCTGTCAAGTACGTAAAATTTATGCAAAGAAAAAGTGCCAATAGCAAATTTTTAAAAAAATATCAAGAGCTACTTATTAACTACGCCTGATTCGAAGCGCCAAAATGATAACTGGTTACAGAACAACGAGCTAACATGAAAATACTGTGAAACTTACCCAGCTTTAACGTAACCATGAAGAAAATGGGAAAACGTATGTGAGCTAGGAATGACCCCAGACTCCTTTAACGACCGTAAGTGTGATCTGGGACATGAATGAAAGACATTTGTCTTACTTTGCCTGCTTAATATCTCCGGCCACACAACTTTGACGAATGAAAGCTCCGAAAATGCACTGTTAAGTAAGAAGGGAAACAATGAAATATACCTCACTAGGACTCATGTCCCTCTTCTTAAGACAAGCCAACACATCGCTCGCATTAAAGATCATTCCTAAATTGATTTTTACATTTAAGTATTTTTCTACTAAAGCGATATCACCAACTAAAAACATTAAAACAGTGAAAATGTTCTACTTTCAAGGATCTCATCCCAGATACTGAGTACTACTCTTTCGACTTCTTCTGATTTACTAGCAACTGCTTTCACCTTGTGATTTTGCAAAAAGTAATGGATTTCAGAAACATTTGGTGGATATTTTATGGGTCCATGGCATCTTTCAGAATCACTTCCAGATACTAAAGTAGACAGTAACCTTTGATAACTTCATCATTAACCAAATAACTATTCACCATACCTGAGCGACATTCCATAACTCGGCAATCGACGCCTTATTACGGAACGTAGCACTTTATGTGTGAACAAAAAATGCGAGCAACGCCGCATCGTCCACTGACGGAGGCTGCTGAGCAGTTGAAGGTCACAACATCGTCAAACGGTTTGTGCGTTACCTCGATAATTGGCAAGGTTTTGCGGAAGCGGTCAAATCAAGAGAATTTCAGATTTAATTTGAGTTCAGCCACAAATGAATTTATCCTTTAGGTGGAAATATCGTGTAGCGGTAAATAAATCCCTAAAATAAATAGCTATTTAAAAAGGACAGTGGTATTTTTCCTCGCTGAGTAAATTTCATTGTTTTGATCGTTTATTACGTATCAAGACTACTGTTTTTCACTTTAATTGAATTTATTTCAGTTAAAGTATTCGACTAAAGTATCGTTTTTACTGTTTTGTCGTTGGTACTCTTTAGTACCACTTTTTCAACTGTATCTGTTAGTACTTTTGGTCCTAGCAATCTACAGCTCTTCACTTTTTTGGTCATTGATAATTTTTTTGTTTCTGTGTATCATCGCATATTGAAAAAACCCCTCCTAAATGACCGGACAGTGTAAAAAAAGCAGTTGCCAACGTCCGGGTTGTCGTTATCCTGTTGAAAGCGGCATGCAGTGCGACGAGTGCAAAGGCTGGTACCACGAAGTTTGCACGAACTTAACGCCTGCTGCTTTCAAACGGTTCAGTAAGAAGGGTTGTGTGTGGCTTTGTCAACAGTGCTGCTCGGATGCAAACAGCTTGTTAACCGAGGTCATCTCACTGGTTGATGCTGCAAAGAAGTGTTTCAACAAGCATAGTCGGAACGCGTCAAACAGCACTCGATCTGTTGACACGCAAATCAATGTGAAGGAAACTAAGGTGAGTCCGGTGATAGATGACTCACGCCCGTCAAAGAAGGAAAAGCAGTCTCCAAAGGGGCCTGCCTTAAACAAAAGCTCAAGAAAAGTAGGGTCTTCTGTTCCCCGTCTCCCAGATGGGATCCAACAGGAAACACCTAGGAGCCGCAATCGCAAGGCTCGATCGGTTTCAAACGGTAAACATAACACGACCCCTCAGGTCGTCGACAACCCCCCAAAACCCAACACTAGTTTTGACGCAACTGCTATTGCTTCTACCAGCAGCGTTAACGAATGGGTAAAGGTTGTAAGGAAGAAAAGTATTGATATAAAAGGGAAACCTGCCCCCGTAAAAGTGGTTGAAAAATCGAAAGCTGATCATAGCGACAGATCAGCTATTTTTCATAGAATTAAGGAGAGCGATAGCTCTGAACCTAAAGCTCGTTTTGAGCATGACATTGTACTGATTAGGCAGCTGCTTAATCAACTCATGCCTCAAAATATGACTGGGGTCACCTTGCTAAAGGTGTATAGACTAGGGAGTCTAACGGACTCGAAACCAAATCATTCCAGACTGCTTAAAGTAGTATTCGGCTCTTCAAACGAACGTGACCTAATTTTACAAAATGGACACAAATTAAAGGGTTCGGGAGTCTTTATCCGAAAGGACCTACCGTTGGCAGACCGTGTTAAAAGACGGGAAGCCGAGAAAGAACTACAACATAGGTTAGACGCTGGCGAAAAGGACCTGAAAATTGTAAATTTTCGGGTTGTAAGACTTCGACAGAGAATGATGCCGAAGCCACTCTGGGTGAAGCACGAAGGCACCTAAACAGGCTTCGGATCTGTTACACCAATGCACGAAGCTTACTTAATAAGCGATCGGAACTAGGTGTACAGATTGACTCTATAAAGCCAGATATAATCGCAGTAACAGAAACCTGGCTGACACAGGCTATAGATAGTATGGAACTTGATTTCGAGGGCTTTACGTTAGTAAGGGCCGACAGAACACAAAAGCGCAAAGGAGGGGGAGTAGCTCTATTCATTAGGAATGCTATCCCATTTACCATTATCGATAGTGTATCCCATGAGAGTGGGACGTGCGAATTAGTTAGTCTTCGCTTAAAATGCAAGGGACAAGAGCTGCTGATTGGTTTGGTCTATCGCAGTCCAAGCTGTGAGGCAAATGAGATCCTGTTAAGCAGTCTCAATACTTGGTCCCAAAGTGGTCGATGTCTAATCCTAGGGGACTTTAATGCACCAATGGTAGACTGGGAAAATCTGCGAACTGAATCGTCAGAAAATTCCTTTGAGCAGGAACTAGTTGATGCGGTTATCACATGTGCCCTAGTGCAACATGTGAAAGAAGCGACTAGGTACGACCCGGACACTGAATCATCCTTATTAGATCTTATACTGACTCACTATGAGGATGATGTTGCGAACCTCCATCATATGCCACCCTTAGGTAAAAGTGACCACGCAGTCTTAACTTTCGACTTCCATATAACTGCCAGTCACGAGCACGCGTCAGTCCAGTCCAGACCCAACGTCTGGAAAGCAAACCTACCAGACATCATGCATTCAGCATCGTTAATAAATTGGACAATAGACCCAGAGTCCTCAATTGAAACGGCCTGGGACGCATTTCGAAGTTCATACTTAAAAGTTACCACACCTCACATCCCTTGGACTATACCAAAGGGGCCGAAAAACTCACCACCATGGTTCAGTAGGGAGGTCCGTATCCTTCTCCGTAAGAAAAGGAAAACGTGGGATAGATTTAGGTTACTGGGGACTGATGAGTCAAAATCTCAGTATCGAAAGGCTCGGAACACTTGTGCCTCGACCCTCCGTAAGTCTAGAAAATTGTACGAAGAAAAACTTGTTAAGGAATCCATAGAATGTCCTAAACGCATGTATTCCTATATAAACCAAAGGACAAGGAGAAAAGGAAATATTCCTGCTCTATGGGGAGACAGTACTGCTTCATCATCAGTGGAGGACGACTTTGGTAAGGCTCAAGTGTTCTCGAACTACTTTAGCAACGTGTATACCATAGAAGCGCCCTTCTCGTCAGCGTATACAGATCCCCCCATACATACACTGGATAGCGTGACCATTAAAGAACTCGATGTCTTTGGTCTGCTAAATAAGCTTGACGTAGGTAAATCCACGGGGCCCGATGAATTACATCCTAGGCTACTGAAGGAATTATCTAACTTCGTTGCGAACCCTTTAAGTACATGCTTTAACCTATCCGTTACGCAGGGTCGCTTACCGAAAGATTGGAAAAACGCCATAGTAAGTCCTGTCTTCAAAACAGGCACGAAACACAAACCTGAGAACTACCGCCCCGTTAGCCTAACTAGTGTGGTTGTTAAAATATTAGAAAAGATTATTCGGAAGGAGCTGTTTAAGTATCTCGATAAAAACCGGATCCTCTCGGAGAAGCAGCATGGCTTCAGAATAGGTTATTCTTGTCTCACTAACTTATTAGTGGCTCGTGAAAGCTGGTGTGTTCTTAAGGACCAAAAGCTACCTGTAGACGTCGCCTTCATTGATTTCAGTAAAGCTTTTGATAAAGTTCCGCACAACCGGCTGTTATATAAGTTAAGACATGTCGGGATTGGAGGTAATTTATTGATGTGGATAAAAGACTTCTTAGTTGGGCGTCAACAAAGAGTAAGGGTGAACTCAAAGTTATCTAGCTGGGAAACTGTGCTTAGTGGAGTGCCCCAGGGTACAGTTTTGGGGCCAGTGCTATTCCTCTTGTATGTAAATGATCTTCCTTGTCTCCTATCATCATCGGTCTTGCTATATGCTGACGATGTCAAGATATGGAGAACGATACGATGTAAGAGTGATAGCTTAGAACTTCAAAATGACCTGAAGAAGTTATCTGAATGGTCTCAAACATGGCAGTTGCCGATAAATACTTCCAAGTGTGTTGTGATGCATATCGATCATCAAGGCACAGATACATACACGATGAATAACACTGAGCTACCTGTCGTCCAGACATGTATTGACTTAGGAGTTATCGTTAGTCAAGACTTAAAGACTACTGCACACTGCCGTGCAATAGCCGCCAAAAGTTTTAGAACGTTATGGTCAATACGTAGGGCTTTTAGTCATGTCGACACTAAGACGTTTTTGACTTTGTATACAGTGTTCGTTCGTCCTAAACTTGAGTACTGCATACAAGCGGCTAGCCCCTGCTTTAAAAAAGACAGAGAGCTTCTGGAAAAGGTTCAGAGAATGGCGACTAAGCTGGTTCCCGCAATAGCGAAGCTTCCGTATGAATCTCGACTGGCCAAGCTGAACCTTTTCCCGTTGTCATATCGCAGAACTAGAGGCGACTTGATTACAGTTTTCAAATTGCTTAGTGCCGAATTTGCACCTGATATGCCCTCATTTTTCTTGTCTTCCAAAACAGAGAATTTACGAGGACACTCCAAAAAAGTTCACAAGCCAAGAACAAATTACTTGTCAGCTGACTATCGACTTTCCCATCGAATCATCAACGAGTGGAATTCACTACCTCAGCACGTGGTTGAGGCTCCATCCGTCGACTCTTTCAAAAGAAAGTTGGATCAACTGAGAGACCACCATTGCCAGGACTAACACAGGCCATCAAGCCTCCTGTCCTTCCCAAACTGAAACTGAAACTGTAAGTTTTCGACATTGGATGCTGACCATATGTTTTAGTCCATGCACTACCGCGTGAATCCAACAAGTACGTAACACCTAGGATGTTTGCTAGTGATGTTTCTGAAAACTGCAAGATACCGAAACGTTCTATTCTTAAACGCGGAGATCTAACCGATAGACAAAGGTTAGACTAACTTCCTAATAACATCGACCTGCAACACGGTTCTGCGACGGAAGTGTTGCAACGAATGAGAGAGGTTATCGGCCAAAGAACTTTCGATGATGGCCCATTCAAACAACTTTTCTTATCCAAACTTCCCCAACAGGTGCAAGCTGTGTTGATCTCGTTTCACAACAACGCCTTAGACGAGCTGGCTGCATTTGCCGACCGCATTTTAGAAATCACCAAATCCTCTAATACCGAGGATTTTTGGTCAAAGAAAAGCCTCAAACGATTTGGAATGACGTAACAAAATTATGTGATCCACTTACACGTTATCTTGTACTTCGTAACGGACATAAACGGTCACACACTCCGCGAAGAAGCACTTTACGTAGGCGATCTGTCTCTAAACCACGAGAGACGGATAACTCCGACTGGTGCTGGTACCATAACCAGTATAGAAAGTCTTCCAGAAATTGCAGAAAACCCTGCAACTTTCCCAAATCAAAATCGACCGGCACGAAAAACGATTCGGGAAACTTCCAAGCCGGCACACGTTAACGGCAACCGTAGCCGGTGAGCATAGCCGTCCGTTGTACGCCACAGATGTGACATCGATACTGGAGCAGAAGTTAGCGTTCTCCCAGCGAATTCTAACGACCGGCTTCACGAATCGGTTTTAAATCTACATGTAGCAAACGGAAAGGCTATCGCTACGTATGGCAAAATGTATGTTTACCTTAACGTCGGTTTACGCAAACACATACACTGGATCTTCGTTGTTTCAGATGTTTCTATGCCAATTATTGGTATGGATCTTCTACAACACCATAATCTGATCATCCATACGCGCAAACGGAGGCTAGTAGACGGAAACACTAATTCATCTGTTAGCATAACTTCTTTTTCTAGTTGCAGATTATCCCCAGTTACAATTAAGCATATGATAGACCCACTCTATCAGCCACTACTCGATAAGTATCCTGGGATACAACAAACTCAACCGAAACTACCGTGTGTAACCAGCAGTGTTGTACATCACATGATGACTACAGGACCACGTGTATTTCCTAAAGCACTCCAACTGGCCCTCGAAAAGCTAAGGTTGGTGAAAAACGAGTTCGACCACATGATAGGCTTAGGTATCATAAGACCGTCAAACAGCCCATGGACATCTCCGTTGCACATGATCCCTAAAAAGGACAGCGACGATTGGTGTCCAACTGGTGACTATCGGCGATCGAATGCCAAAACCATTCCAGATCGTTGCCCGTTGCTTCACATTCACGATTTGACAGCTATCTTAAAAGGTACAACTGTCTTTTCAAAAATCGACTTGGTTAAAGCGTATAGCCAAATCCCTATGGCTATCATTACTCCTTTCGGACTCTACGAATTTTCGCAAATGCCTTTCGGTCTAAGAAGCGCTGCCCAAACTTTCCAAGGGTTCATAGACGACGTTTTTCATGGTCCAAACTTCGTACATGCGTATGTTGGTGACAGTCTAATAGCAAGTCCGGACAGAGAATCGCATCTCAAGCATCTGGATCTTGTTTTCGACCGACTACAAAACAATGACATTACTGTAAACATTCAGAAATGCCAAATCGGAACTGACTCATTAGACCTCCCAAGGCACACTACCGATGCTCAAGGCAATCGACCCCTTAGGACCGAAGTGGCGGCCATGCTGGATTACCCAGTGTTGGGGATGTTAGATCCACAAAACTCACTTGGTATAACTATTATTATTATTATTCACAAACATCTAAAGGGTACATAAGTGTTTCTTTAAGAATGCAATAATACACAATTTTTAATAATGATAGCATTATATTTGCCATATTTGAAAAAAGAGAGTAATATTAATAGAGTAATATGAATAAATCAGGTTCTGTGTAACTGAGAAGAGTACTGAATTAAGTTTAAAGAAGGGAAGGAACAAAATAAGGAATAGAAATAAAGGAAACCTGAGATACGCAAATAGTTTAATAGGCGTTTTTATGAACACAGAACAAGAATAAACGACTATATATGTATCGTCAAATTGGTAAAAAAAAATAAAATAGAGGATAACAAAGAAAAAACAATTTATTATTGCAACAAGATATAACGCTAGAATAAGGAATTGTGCACTCATAGTTTGGAGTTGTGCTATGAAAGTCTTAGTTAAATGAAAATGATAATGAAATTTCAATATGCATGAGTCATATATGCATAATGAAGCTGCAGTTTGCAAACTGAAAACAATCATTAACTCTGAACTATTATTGACACACTACGATCCATCCATGCCAATCATTGTGGCTGCAGATGCTTCAGCTTTTGAACTCGTAGCTGTCATCTCACACCAGTTCCCGGACGCAATAGAGAAAGCTATTATGCATGTATCTCGCACATTAACTTCAGCGGAAAGAAAGTGCAGTCAAATAGAGAAAGAGGCTCTCGCCCTTGTGTTCGCAGTACGCCATTTTGACAAATTCTTGTACGGTCGAAGATTTACTCTTCTCACTGATCATAAGCCTCTTCTCACAATTTTCGGATCGAAATCTAGTGTTCCAGCCCATTCTGCAAACCGTCTCCAGCGATGGGCTTTGATACTGTTGGGTTATGATTTTGACATTCAGTACCGACGCACCCAACAATTTGGTCAAACAGACGCCCTGCCACGGCATATCAGCGAACACCATACGGCGGACGAAGATGCAGTTATTGCCTCCCTAATGATAGAGGACCACGCGCAATGTTACCTGACATCTGATGTTCATGTTTTGCCAGTCTCAGTAGCTAATATACAAACTACTTCCAGGAACGACTCCGTCATTAAGAGAGCGATGAATTAGGCCAAATCATGTATGAGGTAGAGGTAGGAAGAGACAGGTGTACCCGACATCGGAACCAGCTACGCAAGCGGTTAGCTCCAGTCTGCCCATCGACAGAAGGGAATCCCCCTCTTGACATCCTATTAGATACCTTAAGTCTACCCACAGTCCCGACACAGGAAAAAGCTCATCGAAGGGTCGATCTGCGACTCAGAAGGTGGTAACTCCGACAACAGCGACAAACGGTCAGGACGCAAGTGGACCCCAGAAACGCACGTTCTTAAAGGGGGGAGGTTTTGATGATGTTAGATCCCCAGAACTCACTTGGTAAATGCCTTAATTTTATACAATTTTTTTGGAAATTTAAACTTCCTTGTTTTCGCGCCAAAAGCGTACGTTTCACCTTCATATCTTATTTCCCACTTGTAGAATCTTTAACGCTATTGGTCCGTTGTGTATTTATAGTATACTATTCTCGCTACACTTCCCAAGGACAGTTTTATGCTGTATATATAAGTTTGAGAAATTTCATACACATAGTTCCCTTTATTATTTTAAAGAGAGCAAGAACAAAGGTTGGTGCAGAATAACATGAATTCATTTTATTTCGTTAGGTTCTAATCAGCTGCTTAAAACCTAAAATATTTGAAATTCAACATTATTATAGATATTGACATACTTATACAACAGAGGGCGATGAAGGATGAATATATGTAACATAATGTGGCCAAGATTTCGTTAGAGTTAATGAGGTCATAAAATTTTGTTTCGAATATATAGAGTTTGGGAGGGAAGGTTCCAGAATATTGAAATGGTGATTAGAAATCATGGAATTAAGACACATTAGACGATTATTTAATGAAGTGACTGAAAATAGATTAATGTTAATAAAGGGAGATATGAATTGAAATTGGTCAGTTATGAATGATGTGATTATAAAATTCAGAAAGAGTTGGAATGACGTAATAAAAATAAATGTAAATAAAAGGGGGTGGGGTAATGTTACCAGGGCAAAGAAAGATTTATTACTGTTTCTTTTTGCATACAAAGATCTGGTTTTAAACGTTTGATTGCTATCGCTTCGGCAAATTTCAAAAGGTTTGAATTTGATCGTTTGTTGATCACCTTGAAGGACTTCAGTATATCGACTTTGTGTCCTGTGTCGAGGAGATGTTTTGTGATAGCGCTGCTAAATGCTTTTAGTCCGTCTGATCTCAAATCCTTCGGAATATGTACTTTGAATCGGACGTAGGCTCTCCTTTCTGTTCTACCAATGTAACTGCTTTGGCAGATACATGTAAATTTGTATACACAGTTGGTGGTAACATGAAAGGGATACCTGTCAACCTTTGATTGTGTCAAAGAACATGTTGTTTTGGATAGGACAATCAATTTAGCTGCAGGATAAGTTCTTGTCAATGCAGTTTTTAGTCTCATATTGATTGACCCTGTGACATTATCGCCTTTGAATTTGAGTTGAATAAAAACAGGTTTTTTATTTACTGTAGTTTCTCTAGGCATTTTATCTTTACGTTTTCCATATTTCTCAATGAATTTCAATGGGTATCCGTTATTTCTTAAACACTTTTTAACATTCATAACTTCCTCTTCTAGTGTATCGGCAGTACATATTCTTTCTGTTCTGTGAAACAGTGTTTTGACAAGTGCCTTTTTACAATTGATTAGACAAAAACTGTTGAAATTGAGATAAATCCCATTCCATGTGTCTTTCTTATAAACTGAGCGTCGAACTGTGCCATCCTTTCTTCGTTTCATCGCTATATCGAGAAAATGGAACTTGTTTTCTTTTTCATGTTCCATAGTGAAATGAATATTTGGATGAGCTTCATTGAAAAATTTAAGCAGATTTGCTGCGTGTTGTTGTTTGATACATACGATGAAGGTGTCATCAATATACCTCGAATAATATATCATTTCATCAATCGCTCCTTTGAGTTTGGTTTTTTCGAGGTTAGCCATGAAAATGTCTGCTAGGACAGTGCCTAACGGACTTCCCATTGCTACACCATCGGTTTGTCGGTATATAGTATTGTTGAATTTGGACTGAACATTTTTTTACACAAGAGTAATAGTCGTTTGAATTCCATTGCTGGTAGAGGTAGAATATCAGGATGCTGACAAATTATGTCTATGGTTTCAAGAAGTGGTATTTTTGTAAACAATGATGTCACATCAAAAGAAACCATAAACGTGCCAGCGATAATTATGTGACTCATGCTATCAGCAAATACAAATGAATCCTTCAGTGTATAAGTGGCTAATCGTTGACGAAGTGGTTCTAATTTATCTGCCAGCCATCTTGCAACTTTGTGGTATGGTGAATTTACCATTGACATAATAGGTCTAAGACGTCACAAGTCTTTATTTCGTTCGGATAGTAAGTGAATTCGTAATAGCTTCTAAACTAACAAATTTGGCGACTGTGGTTTCGGAAACATTGAATTATTACTAAGCAGCAGTTGAAACTATTGCAGATGTCGACGGATATTAAGATTTCGCCTCTCACACAGCCTAGCACATCTAATGCAACCACAGCACTATCAGTAGACGACCTCGCAAGTAGCATTGCTGAGTTTCATTATGATCCTGATGCTAACGTTACTTCTGAAATGTGGTTCCGGCGTTATGAAAACCTATTTAAATTTGATTTTGCTAATCAAGATGATGCTTAGAAGATTCGGCTGCTACTTCGGAAGTTGGGTCCTAGTGAACTAGGCGGGTATTGCAACCTAATCCTACCTCTAAACCCACGTGATCGCTCATTCTCGGACACTGTCCAGTCATTGAGCCAACAATTCGGAGACAACTCCTCACTATTCAACACGCGCTATCGATGTTTGAAGCTCACTATGAACGAAAATGCTGATATTCTCACAAATGTGCGTATCGTCAACCGAGAATGCGAACGCTTTCGGTTGAAGTTGCTTACTGAAGACCGATTTCAAGCTCCCATTCTCATCTACAGTCTTCAGTCGCCGACGTTCAAAAACATCAGGACACGCCTGCTAAGTCGATTGGATCAAAACCAAAAACTAACTCTTAATGATATTGCAAAGGAATATCAACGTCTAATCAATCTACAGCGTGACATCACGATGGTCCAGTGTGGTGGTTCAGATCATACAGAAGTTCATGTAGTTCAATAACTACCCAACCCACATAAATCTGCCCCAGCAACATCTAGTTCAGGTCAACAGACAAAAACAAATCCTCCTGCCCCATGCTGTCACTGGCTTAAAGAGAAGCTAAGAGGTTTGTGATCTCTTGAAAGAGTGAATTCTCCTTCTTCAACAGTGTTGAAAGTGCCGTACAGCACAATACATAGCTAGGAGTTCCCTACCGAAAGTGCTATACCTCGACTCAGCGCCTAGAAACCGTCTAGAGAAGAATGCCAAAGATTGCCGCGAGTGGTTGACCCATTGTTGTAAGACTCCTGCGATTGCTGAGTTGGATGCGTCTACTGCAATACTAATGGGTGCTTTAGTGTCCTGTGGCGCAAGCATCGTTGCTTTAACGACGAGTTCCTTAATTGTGGAGAATGCTTGTCGAGCGGTGTCGTGCAGATCGATGAATTTCGCATTTTCACGAAGTTGGTCGGTTGGCAGTTTCATAAGGGATGCGCAGTTTAGTATGAACCTTCCATAGAAACTTGCCAGGCCATTGTACGTTCATATTTGCTTGATGGTGGTCGGTTCCGGGCAATCCAGAATGGCCGCCACTTTGCTGTTCAGATTTCGGATACCTTTGTTTTAAAAACTGCTTTTTGCAGTTGGGCGTTGAAATTTGCAGGAAGAGCGCTTACGTCTGCGCCAGTGTTGACATTTTTTATCACATCACTGGTGTATAACAAACGGCTATGATCGCACAGTCATGGTTTTCCTTAATGCGTGCCGGCTTGGAAGTTTCCCGAAAAAGTTTTTTTGTCGTATGGCTAGGAGTTCGGGTTCTCCTCAGTTTCGAGAAGATTGTCCGCACTGATTGTCGTACCAGCACCAAAGATTTGTCCTGTTATCTGCAGACAGATCGTCTTCGGGGAGAACTCTTTCGAGGAGCCCCGTGGTTGTCTACAGTTATGACGAATAAGAAGGCAACGAGTCAGAGTATGGTAGAGGTCCGTAACAATTTTGTGCTGTTCTCGGATTTTCTTTGACAGAATAAACCTCAGTGATGAGAGTCCTGGTGATGAAGCTAGTTTAGACAAGAAGATCTGTCTAAACAGGCCCCTTGCAGCGACCGAACAACCAATATTCGGATGGAACAACGGACTGAAGAACATAAAATTTATTCGATTAGATCAGACCACGTTCCACTGTATAGCTCACAAGGCGTTTTTGAGATACTCGTATTATATTACATCAAAACACAAATTCTGTGCTCAATATAGACGGTTCTAATTTAGAAAACAGAACAAATGACATCAAAAATACAAAATATCTCAAACGGTGCTGCCTGTGATATACAGTCAGAAGTTTTTCTAACGCAAAGTAGCGTGCTAAACAATAAAAGAAACAGTTAATACTAAAGGGTTCGATACCTGAGAATCTGTTGTCTAATAAACTTTCGCATTCTCAATAACATTCCGGATGCTGAACCACCTTGTGTTTTGAAGTCATTGAAGAGTTGGCACAGCCTTTGTCGGTGGATTAAATCTCCACGCTTGAGAATAGCCTTCGATAAAGCTTGACGCACGGTCACTGTAAATCTCCGGAGGTTTCCTTCTTCTTCCAATAAAACGTAATAGAGCCATTAAAAATGAATCAGTAATCAAATTACACATCATTTCAATATGTACTGCCCATGTTTGCAAACAAGTAAACACATATCCATACCCTTTTTCTAATGATCTTCCTATGTGTCCTTGTTCTTTATGACAATGTCTGATTATCATTTCCGTCACTAAGTGTCGACTGGGTAAAATTACTGGATGTTTAAAAGCATTTGGGAAATCTGAGTATCTTAGTCGACCTCCAACGCAGAGTAACCCATCAAGCATTATCAACGATAAACCTTTCAGATCATCATGGCTTACTACTTTACTGCTGTTTTTAAATTCACTAAGTAATTCTCCATACACTTCTCTCTGAACCATCAATAAAATCTTACGCTTGGCAATCTCAAGCTCTTTGACCTTTAAACATCCTAGATGAACGGATCCTTCACAACTCGGTAAACGAAGTACCATCAGGAATTCGATGAACCTTCTAAACCAGGTTACAGCTCTGACTAATTTCAACCACTCGGAATAATAAGAGAGAACAGGTGTCTTGTTGTACTTTATACTACTCAAGTTAACCACAGCAGTTTTTCTAAACTCAATATCGTCAAGAGTAGGTTCCGTACAGTCAGTGATTGTTATATAAAATTCACCATGCAATAACATAGGACATTTGAACCAAGATTCAAGATCGGTCATTTTTTGTATACTTCCTCTACATAATAATTCACTTATATGCTTAACGAAACTCTTTGCTTGATCACAAGTGGGAATGGATATCAAGCAATCATCAACATAGAAGTTATTCTTGACATCATCTACAACATAACCATCGTAACCGTCAGAGAATATTTGGGCCGTCTTATTCAGGGCAAAGTTCGCGCAAAATGGCGATGATGTAGCATCAAGTGGATGGGATGTCATTTGAAACTCGGATGATTCCCTCGACATGTCTCCCTCCTGCCACCACAGAAATCTTGAAGCTCCTCGATCAGACTCAGGGACCTTCACTTGCATGAACATTTCTTCAACATCTGCAGAAATTGCAACTGCCTCCTTGCGAAAACTTATTAATATACACCTTAACTCAGCAGTGGTATCGGGTTCTTGATAAATCATATCATTTGGGGGAACCCCTGCAAACTGGGCGGCACAATCAAGGACCACTCTAAGATCTGGTTTTTTCATGTTTAATACTGCATGATGAGGTAAATAAGACTTCAGATATATTTCAAAGACCCTCTCCGCATAAGTCTTAGTAAAATCACTTTCAGTACTTTTGATATACTTGATGTGCAGACTGACATCCTTCGACAACATACCCTTCAAACTTTGTAATCTACGGTTTGCTACTTCATAATTATCCACTTTCATATCTGGATTCTTTTTCCACGGTATAGAAACTACAAAATGACCGTTGCCGAAGCGCGTGCCACCTTCCACAATCTTTATAGCCACCTTGTCGTCTACTGATAATGATTTATCGCTTGAATGGACATCTAAAAACTCTACATCATAAGGCTTAAGTATTTCGTTCTCTAACGACTGTACCTTACTAATATAATTAACAACTCTTTTCCTATATTCCGGGCATGATGGCTTATCATTTACGACGTTGCTTGTCGAGTCAGTGTGCAGCAGAGCGTGATGTCTCCTCTCGCAACTGTCAACCTTACAGAGCCTTGTCATCTTACATTCATTAACCTTATGTCCTTGTCTAAGACAGACGAAACAGATACCCTTGCTTTTAGCGTGAGACCATCGGTCTTGAACTGTAAGCGCTAAGAACTGTGGACATTTATCAATGGCATGGTCGTAGGAACACATACTGCATTTAGTTTTCATTGTCGAACTATTCCCTTGCTCTGATTGCACGTGACAGTTCGTCTTTACGTTATGTCCTTTTCTAGAACGGTTTGCTAACCGTCCAAATCTACTACAAGCCACTCTCGCACGCGATGCGATAAACTGAGTGAGCTCGTCGAAGGTCGGTTCCCTGTTATCTTCAGTCAATTTATCCACCCAGTCCGCCCACTGGGCTTGCATAGGTTGAGGCAAGAGTCTCACTATTCTTTCCAAGGTAACTAAGGAATTTAGATCAGAAGTATAATTCATCTGCTCCAAGACCATGGCACAGTTTTCCATCTTAATAGCCAAATTTGATAGTTGGTCCCCGTCAATATACTCAAAATTCACAGCACTGAATAAGTCCTCTAGTGTTTCTCGAGCAATTACGTGAGGCTGTCCGAAAAAACGTTTTAAAATCTCCCTTGCTCTTTTATAGCCAGAGGATGCCTCCATCATGACGCAACCTTCAATAGCTGTTTTAGCCTTGCCCTTACAGTAGTGTATCAAATAGAGCAAGCGCTGGCTATCATCCGTGACTCTTGATGCTACATACGTCTCAAATTGCCTTATAAATTTCCAATAACCTCTTGGCTCTCCATCGAAATAACTCAGTTCAACCTTAGGTAGCTCTGGGCCAACAACATGGACTATAAGCGACATGCTCTTTCCTAGTAATTCAGGCCTTTGCTCCTCCTTTAAACTAAGATTTTTTACATCATCTGACATCGAATTAAGGCTAGAATCACTGCCATGATAATTAACCCTATTTAAGTCTGAACCATGACCCTTAAGGACGTCAAAAGGCACTTGCTTGACAATAGGGGATTCTTCGTTAACATCGACGAACTTTGAGCCTGATCTCCTTCGACGATTAACTGGCATTATAAGCGACACGACCAATTATTTCCAGAAAATCCGTGAACGATTACCAAAGGATTTCGGCCAAGTAATACTTGTTTAGAACTGTAGGATCCAAACTACGGTTTGGATGTTGAAGAATAGCCTACCGGGGACTTTAGACACGCGCCCTTTCCCGTCAAAATCAGAACAAGTAATCGGGTAACTAGCGGTTCTATAATTCATAATAAATTTAATGTAAATCATTACCTAAACAAATATTATCACCCGGCTATTCAACCAATGATTGTTCAATCAATTAAATCTAAATTACAATAATAAAGAAGTTGATAGAAGATGAGGAAAAATTACCAATTACAACAAATCAACGTTATTCTATCCTGGCTGGATAAATCACACACAACAGGAGGAACAAATCAATATGGCTACAGCCAAGAACAAGTGTCAAGTAAAACAACACAGATACAGTTCAGGAAGAAACACAAACTTAGTGAATGCCTAATAAAAACAAAAACTATAACAAAAATACAAATATTAACAATTCAAACGCAATCAAATTACAACATTGTACAACTAATGTGATCAATAGGAATAAAGTACAAGTATATACATGGAGGGATTTTCACCAACACACAACACATTCAAAATGGATCTTACACATGGTATTACAAAGTCCTATAAAATGCATCATCAGGTACTGCTATAGTAGATTTTCGATAATTCCATCACAAATTTCAATTATTTCTATTTAGCTATACACTTGAGTAGACGGATAACTTTTTTACATTAAATAATATGACTTAAGCACATACCGTCAGAAAAACTGTTATTCGTCACTTTCGCAACTTTTTGGGTCTTATAAGTTGGGTTAAAATATACTACTTCTGACTCGTTGTGAAAACCTAAATGCCACCGGTATTTTGTTCGTTCTTGGCTTTTGTAATCGCCTGCTGTATCCTTTGAGATGTCCCGATCTAGTGGGGGGGGGGGGAAAGAGAGGATATATTAAGTACGAAATCATTTCTCAGTATTCTTTACATCAAGATCAGATCTCCCCTTAGTCTATGATAGAACAGATTAAAGAGGTTTCGCTTTTCAAGCCGCGCCTTGTATGGTAAACATTCGTATTCTGGAATTGGACGGGTTGCTGCTCTCTGTACGTTTTCCAGGATATATGAGTGACCTTTTAAACAGAGGCTTGCAGCCTGAACACAGTTCTCATACTTAGTCCTCACCAAGGTTGTTAATGCTGTAATGAACATGCTGGTTTCCAACTTTGTAAGTGTCTGTTTTAAAGCCGAGAGTATTCTGAACCCCTTAGCTGCAACCTCCCGACAATGGGCCATCGTCTTAAGGTCATGAATCACTGTCAACCCAAAATCCTTTTGGAACAAGATCACGGGTACAGGCACTTCCCTATGTTGTACCTATTAACCTTCGTATCCCCAGAGTCTGCCTGAAGAGAGCATGCGTCTGCATCTCCGTTGTTACTCGCCAGAACAGAAGTATTCAACCATCGAAAAGGAGTGTTTAGCGATCGTGTGGGCAGTGGAAAAATGGAGACCATACCTTTTAGGTAGACGATTTCACATTGAGACCGACCATAAACCCCTGCAGTGGTTGAAAACAGCAAGAGACCCCCGAATGAAGTTGGCGCGATGGATGATACGCCTGCAGGAATACGATTTCAGTATCGGCCATGTTCCAGGAAAAGAAAACGTAATGGCAGATTACTTGTCAAGACCAGACATGGAAGCCGACCTGCGATTAACAGCATACGCGGTGAATAGTTTAGAGGGAGACCCATTAGAACTCGTCCGGCAGCAGAAAGCTGACCCTAACCTTCGAGAGGTAATCAGAGTGATAAAAGAGGGAGCAGACGTAGATAAACGAACAATGGACAAGGAGGTAATAACGCTGCTTCTGCAAAAGGACCGACTGAGAGTGAACTCATATGGAGTGCTGACCTGGCAGGACGATGATGAGAATTGGGTGGCGGTGATCACGAAAGACTGGCGGCGTAAAGTGATACACGAGTGTCACCAGGTAGCACACACAAGCATCGCAAGAACGACGGACTTACTACGACAAAGTGCATACTGGCCGAGCATGAGAGAAGATGTGGCTGAATACGTGTTAACCTGCCAGCAGTGTCAGCTAATGAAAAGCGATCGATACACACAACCGCCATTACAGTCAGTCCCAGTAACCGCAGTCGGTGATCTATGGTCGGTGGATGTGATGGGACCGTTTCCACAGACGGCGAGCGGTAACCAGTACCTGTTAGTGATGACGGAACATGCTACACGTTGGGTAGATGCCGTACCCATTGCAGACCAGCAGGCAAGGACAGTGACCGAGGTGGTAATCCGGCATATTGTAGCGTGTCACGGAATACCGAAGATGATATTAACTGACCAGGGTCACTGTTTTGAAAGTGACGAGTTTAAAGCCCGTTTAAAGCAGTTTGGCATCAAAAGAATATGAACTACACCGTATCATCCTCAGACAAACGGGATTACAGAGAGGAACAATCGGACGTTAAAGGAATGGTTAGCATCAAAAGGAGGAAATTGGGAGAAAGAGTTACCATTGATTTTGCTGGCACATCGTTCCTCCACACAAGGAACAACCAAGAAGTCACCTTTCTTGCTCATGTATGGCAGACAACCACGACTTCCAATGCATAATAAGACCTGGCCACAACAACAGAAGTGGACGACAACAAGGTTAAGAAAAGAGAGGAGAGAGGCAATAAGGAACGTGGAAAAGAAACAAATATCAGACACAAAGAAGGCAGAACAACAGAGGAGAACGTGGAAACCCTTTGCAGTGGGGGACCTAGTAAAGTATAGAGAACGAAAAAGTAACACAGCAGGGGGAGCACGGTCGGGGAAGCTGGCCCCAAAATGGGAAGGACCGTATGCTATCACGGAGAGACGCGGCTCGGTCTACACGATCCGGAGAGAAGACAAGCAGAAGCGCGTAAATGCTAGTCAACTACAGAGATGGTTTCAAGATCATCATGGGTGTGAATCACGAAAAGCACCAAAGAACACAGCGGTACGGAGATCAGAAAGACTACGACAGCAACTTGTTAAAAGGGGGGACGAGTGTGGTGCGTGCTACTTATATTGATATAAGTAGTATATAACGTGAGTCAAAAGAACGTAATGTCTGGCAGCAGAAGACGGAGAAGATCAAGAAAAGAAGAGCGAGAAAACAATGGAATTTGTTAGAAACTGCATGAGCAATGAAATGCGAGACAATGGATTGATGTTTGCAACAGCAACAGCCCGGTTTGATATGATAGAATGATATTTTGCAAATTAACGATTTACTATATGGTTTTTCTATTTTACCAAGTAATTCTGTAATTTGTTCTAAATACAATTTGGCTGTCCTCACCCGTGTTCTTCTTCACTACAGCATGACCGAGGGCCTTCAGCCGGGCGAGTCCATTAAAACCAATGTGGTCATCATCCAATGTCGAAAACTTACAGAGCTATTTATATTGGGGATTTATTTATCGCTACAACTATGATCGCCACTACACATACACTAAGTGCAAATTACCAGATTAGACTCCTCCGTAGGCCAAATATCAGAAGGTAGTTGATAGTTGTAGTTAAGATATATTTGTTGGCAACCTCGTGATATCAAAACAATACCGAAATCGTGCCAAAATCTACAAGCGAGCCTATTGAGCGTACGGGAGTTCGTGCAAGGACACAACCAGCGGAAGTGTTTTTATGGTACAGTTAAACAATCACTGGTATAGTTGGTCATAATGAGAATATTACCGATCACACCAATCACGTTCCCTTCATAAAAGTAGATCACTACAAACTCTCGTAACAGCACAAGAAGGACCCTTTAAATTTCCTTAGCGTGAACCTAAGTACTATAAAATTAATAAAAAAGGAACTAACGGTAACATCAAAATCGATCGTCTCAAAGTCACCTATTTAGAAGGAAACCCTAGTTACGTCGATTTTCCTTCGGTACAATCGAACGACACGAGTATCACAATCACAATACATCACTTGACAATCAACATTCACTACGACACTGCGGTGGTATTTGACAACCGACCCGGAACAACGCGTTCTGGAGGAAGGGTAAGGTTTCTGGAATGCCTGAAGGATCACTAAACGCAAGATTCCACGTGAGGGCTTGTCTTGTGACGCAGTCGGGTGCTTTCCTCAATCTGTGTCCTATCCATTTCCAATGCTTCTTCCTAATTTCTTCCTCCTCTGGGATCTGGTTTGTTCTCCCCCACAGTACGTTGTTGCTAATAGTGTCCGGCCAATGGATCTGAAGTATTTTGCGTAGACAATTGTTAATAAACAACTGTATTTTCTGGATGATGGCTTTCGTAGTTCTCCAGTTTTCTGCCCCATACAGTAGAACTCTCTTGACATTTGTATTGAAAATACTGACCTTGGTGTTGGTTGACAGACAGTTGTGTTGAGTTCCAGATGTTCTTCAGTTGTAAATATGCTGCTCTTGCTTTACCGATCCGCGCCTTCACATATGTATCAGATCCACCGTGTTCATCAATGATGCTGCCCAAATATGTAAAGGTTTTTACATCTTCCAAATCTTCTCCGTCAATTGTGATTGGGTTGGTGCATTCTGTGTTGTATCGGAGAACCTTGCTTTTCCCTTTGTGTATATTGAGATCTACTGCTGCTACACTGGTCGTTTTCTCCTGCATTTTTGTTGCGCTTGGAATAGAAGGGCCAGATCATCTGCGAAGTCTAGATCGTCTAACTGCATCCTAGATGTCCACTATATTCCGTGCTTCCCTTCAGATGTTGATGTCTTCATGATCCAGTCGATCACTAGGAGAAAGAGAAAGGGTGAGAGTAAGCAACCTAGCCTGACACCGGTCTTCACTTCGAACGACTTTGTCAATTGTCCTCCATGCACGATTTTGCAGTGTAATCCATCATATGAACTCTGTATGATATTGACTATCTTCTGAGGCATGCCGTATTGTCGAAGAAGTTTCCATAGTGTTGTTCTGTCCACGCTATCAAATGCCTTTTCGTAGTCAATGAAGTTGATGTAGAGTGATGAATTCCATTCAATTGATTGTTCTACAATGATCCGTAGAGTTGCGATTAGGTCTGTACACGATCTATCCTTGCGGAATCCTGCCTGTTGGTCTCGAAGTTGGGCGTCTAAGCAGGACTTCATCGTGTTTAACAATACATTGTTGAAGACTTTTCCCGGTATTGAGAGAAGTATGATGCCCCCGTAGTTATCACAGTTGATGAGATCGCCTTTCTTCGGTATTTTGATCAGGAGTCCTTCATTTGTTGCTCAGTACGAGGATTGAGGAACTCATCCGGCAACATTGGATTCTTCCGGAAGGCTAGTTCTGCTGCCGAATACTGAGTTAGTTTTGATAGCCGTTCTTATTCCCAACATAACTAATGGAAGGAACTCTGTCTACGGATCGGGGTTTGAATGTGGTATTAGGGCAGTCTTTAACTGACGGCAGAAACGTCCCATCATCTCATTAGCCTGAGGATGGTATGCAGTGCAACGTATTCAGTTAGAGCCTAGGAACTCAGACAAGTTGTTGAATAGTTTAGATTCAAACTGTGCTCAAATATCAGTCTTTATTGTAACAGGTGTACCAAAAACGGTTACCCTGTTCTGAATGACAGCTTAGGCAACCGTTTCAGCTGTGAAACCTATTATAGGTACGGCTTTTCGAAAACCTGCCCAGGCATTATTATTCTTGTTTCTGGGAATTTACTGATGGAGTGATGAACGAAGAATGTTGGTAAAATCAAAGTTATTCAAGGAAACACTTACAGAAGTGTTCACGACGATCGTCCAGCAGTGTTAGAAATTAGCGATTCCAAGATCCAATATATGAGGTATGATCTTGAAAACATAGTACTTTGGGTTCATGTCCCAGCTATGACAAACCCTATGCAATCCAGTGCACTTAACCTACAGCACTTTCAAGGGTTAAGAGCAAGTTTCCGACTATGTAAACTTACTGAATACTATAGAAATCCACTATTAGTCCTTAACATTTTGATTACAGCACTCGTAAATGACAATACCACTTGGACAATTACGTGAATATGACGATTAATTAACCGCTTCTTAAGTGATTCCTGAGGTCTACTCTTTAATTTGAACACTAGGAAGAAACTTTGCACTATCTTAGTACAAGCCATACCCTGTTTTTATCCGAACTTGAGTCAATTATTTATCTAAGCACATAAAGCTCGGTACGAGGAGACACCAAAGAGGTATGTGTTACATAAATAATTCGATTTGTGTGAGAGCTAGGATATCGCTCGGGTGTTCAAATAGAAGCAGGTAGTTTCCTTAGGGGGCCAACCCGAAGCCTTTGGGCTAACCTTTTAGTCCCAAGGCAGTGCATCAACGTTAGGAAATGCAATCCCGTGGTAGCCGGCGACCAAAAATAGGTTAATACACCACTTGCTCCCTTAAAATCCTGAAGTCAATGTGCAGGATTTGTTTGGAATGTTTTCCAACTCCTACATACCCGCCAACCAAGGTAAATCGCCGGACACTCGTTTTTGGCCCTCCCAATTTTGTAAACAACAGTCCTATCATGAGAGGGGAGTGAGTAGGACTTCCCTGGCAGTCAACAGAAGCAGTAAGACAAAGAATAGAAAACGGTATATTCCTAACCTGTTATGATTTCACACCGCCATTTGACGGGACTGCCAACAAATGACTGTCCATTGAGATGAGGTTTGGATAAACCTATTCAAACTTTGCACTGGATAATACACCCACTTCCGAGAAGGGCTGGTCAGGTCTATAAATATACCCATGGTAAAGCATGGCAATTCTTTGTATCGTTTAAGACCAGACGTGAACTCAGTGATATTTCATTTGACATTTTCGCTAAAAACACATCCATTTTCAAAATGTAATATTAGTATGAGAGGGTATCTTCTTCGGTAATTATCTCACTAATAAGTTACTAACTCTGCAGGTGCTGTTGTTATAACCCTTTTTAGCTCTAGTTATTACCTGCTAATCAATAACTCAAGCGCAAACCAAAAGGTGAAGAAGCTGATTCGAATAATTTATTGTACACGATGATGACTAAAGACAATTAAAATCCTTCATTAAGAAACCTATAATTTTGCAGTTTGAAGAAAGAAATGAGGGGCAAGAGCTTTCTAATTCAACTGGAAGCTTTTGCTTTTAATGCACTAATTTTTTGAACAACTGGTTGAGTAGCTTGAAGTATATCTTCTGGTAACTACAACGAAAAAAGACAGAAATCAATTTTTTTTAGATTAACCATAGAAAGCAGAGACAGTCAACAGTTGCACAAAGTAAAACCTGATACTCAAGATTAAAACCCGTAATTTCAGCCAGAAACTACTGCTAAGCGATTAAAAAGGAATAATAACTTCTTAGAGTTTGAGTAAAAAACTTACATTTTCGCTCACTTCCAAACGATGATGTAAAACTTGGAGAGTGGGTTGTATACAAACTTGAAGAAGATCCATATTGAACGGTGGTGATACTACTGTACGAATTAACTGGTATAAGTTGTCATCGTTTGTCGACAAAGCTGAAATTATATAAAAAAACATCAGGACTATATCAAGGGTACAAATAATGTACTATTTTAAACGGCATGAAGTCGTCTATTGAATTACGATGTAAGATGTCGACTAAAATTGAACTGTTGACACCGAAATTAATGTATTTAGTTAAAAGAATCTAACTTCGGATGACGGATGGAAAATGAGATCGTAATAATCCCTTGAATATTATTACTATTGGTCAAGTGCTATCGGCTATATACCGACTTCTGGGATCATTCCACACAACTGCATAGAATTAGCGGATACTAATTGTAGACATAAATGTGATGTGTGGTGAATTAAAGTAGGGTGGTCACTGATGTTGCGACAGACGGATATCTATATATGATGATCTCAATCTACTTAATAGGCTGTTGATCGACTATTCACTTTAGTGATAATAAAATTTCGATGGCTGGTTGTATTATATACACCGTAACGAGCAGCATATATTTTAGTCCTACCGTTCGACCAAGATGTAATGATGAAAGTTGGAGAAGTAATTTTCTGAAATCAATCACTTGTAGAAACTCATGAATATGTTCAATCTATGTTAATTACGATTTTACTGAATTTGTCAAAAATATGTACAATGTAACGTAACAACGACAAAAAATGGATTGAGTTTACCGTGAACTCAGCGACAAACCGCAACAAACATATTTAGAAATAGTACCTGCATTGCGGAGACAATGATCCACAAAACCAGGAATATGTTGAGAATCAACAGATTTTAGATACTCCACCGAAGACAGAAATTCAGATTTCGTCAATGAATTTCGTGGATTGCCAACCAAGAAAGTAAACGGAACTGTTTTGTTATTCTAAATCAGAAGTAACATTGAAGACAAATTAATATTCATTGTTAAAATGATCATGACACCACACGAATTCAGTGTACAAGGTGTCTAGCACATTGTGTTAAGGTAAAAAAAACTTATTGGTACTGTTGGAATAGGAAACCATTACAATATTCGAAAGTATAATCATTCGGTTTCTTATTGCTCCCGTAGTTTTTTGTTAGGATGATAGGTCAGTAACATAACTCCTATATACATATATCATAACAATTGATATGTATTCTGCAAACGTTTGTAGTACTAAGAAATAAATGAGATAATACATGGAGTTGAATTTGACATGCAACGCATAATTCTTAACAAGTCTAGAGGGGTGATAATCTCATTACATCTTCTTTCTGTTATGTAGTACAATAACTAAGGAGAGGATTGCTAGTATAATATCTAATTAAAGAACGGTGTCGAATAAGAAAATTCTCAGGTGGATAAACTCTAACTGAGCTATCATCAAGTGATGGAAAGATTATTTAACACAATAATGTCTTCAAGTAACTAGAACAAAATATATCACATTGATTAACTATCGACGTACTAATGGCCATTCATGACAAAATATTTTGTATAGTAACTCACATTCGCAAACTACGTAGACATACCATTTTGAGGTATTAACAAACGTGTTTACTCAAAGAACCTGCTAGTAGTGTATAAGTGTTTTAGTGAGCAAAATTTAAAACTGATTGGATTTCGCTTAGCTATATTTGGCTATATATAGATTCCAACATCAATGTAACTTTGTTGCCAATCACTAACTGCCTACAAAACAAAGTGAACCCACTCCCTACTTATCTTTCGTCATAAAAAGTATAACGATGATTACCTCCAACAAAGTAGAAACTAAGTCACTCAGCCCACGATTAACCAAAACTCCAGCCAACTGTAAATTGACAGAATTGAGACCAAGTTTGGAAAGCTTTTTTGTGATATCAATCACTGATAAAAAATTAAAAGGAAATACGATATGAATATTTTTTAAAAAAGCAATAAATATAACTAGTTCTGGCAAATTAAAAAAAAACATGATTTTTCCAAAGATAATGACATATATGAATGTAAAATAAATGATACTGGCATGTACGTTGTTGGTCGGAGTGATAGACTTACCAATGAGCTTTAGCGAAGGACGACAAAGGTCAACAACACCATCAATTCCGAAATGTGTAGTAAATACATGCTTTTAAGCTTCAGATTTATTCCCCGATATCAGATAAAGATCCTACAGATACACGGCTAAACTAACCTTATATTGAAGAAGTTATGAATAGCTATGGATAGAAAGCCTTATGGCATGTAAAAAAATATTAGATTCCCCTCTTAACCATAACCACAGTTTAAAAGCCTATTTATAGTAGATATTTTTTCGCTCATATGTATACAAATATGATCCACATTCACGTTATTTTATTCTTATGATAATTTTCACAAATTTTTTATTTACTACTCACTCATCTCTTTCTAAAAGTAATACAAATAATTTGTTCACCTTACTAAATACATATTTAGCATGCATATGACCAAATGCAGGTGAAGACAATCGGTGTAGCTGCAGCAACCTCTGCATCAGTAGGCCTGAACATACACAGGGGAAAACGTAAGATCCTCAGACACAACACGGAGAACACCAACGAATCCAATCATACTTGATGGAGAAGCACTGGAAGAGGTGGTGACTTTCACGTACCTGGTCAGCATCATTGTTAAACAAGGAGAATCTAATGTAAATATTTGAGTACGAATTGGCAAAGCAGGGACCGCATTCCTACAGTCTGACAACACATGAAACTCAAAACAACTGTCAGCCAACATCACTGTGACCATTTGTTCGCGCAGGATACTGGATGCCATGTGCACTAATGGTTTGGATTCCGGTTAAAGCGCCGGACATTCGCTTTTCGTCTTCTCATTTTCGTAAACAACACCCGCGCCATGAGAAGGCAATGAGTAGAACCTCCCTGGCAGAGGCTATATACGCATGGCCATGTGAGAGCGTTTCGAGAGGGAGACAGGACTCTCCTCACTCTCGGCCGTACCAGGGCATTTGGGGAGAATAGAATATTATAACAATGAGTATAAATTTTATAACTGACCATAAATTATTGTGACTAATTGAATTTACAAGTTAAAAAAATTAATTAATGTATAACAACATACAGTCTGAAATATGTTCAGTTGGCCAACATCTGAAAAGTGTATCTAAGTGTGGACCCCTCATTGTAGAGTATAAATCCTTAGGTGAAAGATTTTGTAAATTTTGAATCGACTGTTTCACACTTTCTGAAGATGATTCTTTTTCCGTATCATTTTCTAAGGATGACCTGTACATGATAAATAACAATATTTATTAAATCAATAAAAGAAACAAAGACATCTTAAACGAATAAGGACAATCCAGCGTCTATGCCGACTGAACACAAGATAAAAATTCTAATATAAGGATACAGTTAAATTTTACGCATTTATTGAATTACGCTTATATGATGATGTAATAGTTAGGCATTAATTTTATTGAATCGAAAATGACATCCGTGGCGATGGTTGTATGTACGTGGTCATGTGAGAGCATTTCGAGAGGGAGGGCTGACTTTCAACACTCTCGGCCGTACTAGGGTATTTGGGGGATCCGAAAGACGATAGCAACTGATGGTTAAAGATCTTGAATGACACGGCTGAAAATCATTTGCAATGGCGCAGGTGCATCCATTCTTTGTGTTGTCCAAAATTCTTCTGAATTATTCATGTCCTTTTTTTCTCTTTTCTAATTTATATCACTGGATTATACTCGTTGAATAACATCTACAAACCCTAATCTCTTCGATTACTGCTTATACTCTTACTACCTTTACTATTACAGGATTTGAGTCGAGAATTGTTTCTGTGGTGGGGCAAGTCGAAGTGATGTACGCACGTACGTACGAAGTTTTACGTTGTTACTGACTAATCGAGAAGTTGACGACTTTAAAAGTATTTATACGAATAATATTTGATAACATATTATTCTGTAATGAAAACAAACCACATTATGAAATGAAAGAATTATTTGTCTTTATAAAATCGTATACTTGTTGAACAAGTAAAGTGGAGGGAATTTTCAATTACATTACAATGTAAGAGGAAATTTCTAACTATTTTCTTTTTCTTTCAATAAAATATACTTACTTTATTATATGTGCAAGTGATTTCATTGGTTCACGTTGTTTTCTTTGTTCTTCAGGCAAAAATTGTAACACACGTTCAACGAGATCTTTTGATCCAAGATTTACGAGATAGCTCAATAAAATGAATTTCTCTTGAAAGCAACAAAATTAGCAATGATTATTATATTATAGAATAATAAAATAAAAATTTACGAAATATATACATATCTAAAAACAAATGACAAACATACTTTGTAAACTCCATAAAGCTTCAATAGATTTTAATTCCGTTTCCAATTTTTTAGGATCATCTTTTAGTGCTCTATAAAATAAGGGATAATGAAATCAAGCAAGTTTTAGTAAGGAAATAAAAGGTAATATTGACGAGAAAAACAGTAATCTTATCATGTGACAACATATACATACTGACTAGATCATAATTCATTTCAGGCACTACGCTGACTACAAATGGTTGACTAACATTACATTCAATTGAAAGCATTATATTAGATATCAACCCAGAAGTAAAAGAAACCAATTAGTTAGAAAAATCAAACAATAACAAACTAATAATCGCATAATATTCTTACTTAACAAGTGATTCGGCGGCAATTGGTACTGATTCTTCAGAAGGTAACTTCTGTAAAAACATTAAAGTAATTATGAACAACGTGTAAAATAAACAAGACTGAAACACATACACAATAATACACACTATCAGAAAGCGTAAAGAATAAAGTCAGTGTTCAATAAACGTAGCGCACAAGTTTGTGCTACAATCAACGTTCCATGAGTTTTAAATACAGAAAACGCTTTATTTATGAGAAATTGTAACTATGTATTTCATTCTATAAAAATATGTATAATATACACAACATACCATTTGATTAGCTAATGAACCTTCATTTTTGTTTTTTCTGACTGCTTTATATTAGAAAAAGTGAAAAAGGAAATGTATATTAATATATTCCTACAATATTCATAATGAATCACATGTTTACATAATAGCTGTGTCAATGACTATGATTAAAAATTTTCAATATGTCGAATTCTCAAAAGATGAGTAAAACAAACGAAACATGCATATGAGGAAATTACCAACCCAATATAAACCATACATATTTGGTGGAAAACGATCATAACTGTAGTTGCGACAATGACACAATGCTCAGGCATTCACATTGTGATGATCTAGTCAAGCGATATTGGGTGAAACACTTTCACATTTAGGGTTTACGATACGAAGTACGTAGGTAAAGAATTATACAAGTCCAAGCAGCAATTTGCTCACGAATGCTCTGGCACAGCCGAGAGTGTTGAGAGTCAACCCTCCATCACGAAATGCTCTCACATGACCATTTGCATACAACCACTGTCACGGAAGTCCTAATTACTGCCTTCTCGTGATAGGGATGTTGTATACGAAATTGAGAGGATGAAAAGCGAATGTCCGGCGCTTTAACTATATTGGTGGACACGAGGAGTCAACCTAGGAGAGTTGGAAAACCCTGATTGTAAAACCAATGGTGCACATGGGTTTCAGTATCCTGAGGGAACGAATGGCGTGTGAACCAATTATTGGTCACCGGTTACCATGGAACTGTATCTCCTGATGTTACCTCACTGCCTTGTGGATCAGACCTTTAGGTCAAAGGCTATGGGTGTCGCCCCCTAATAAAACAGCTTGCTTGGGTTTGAGCACCCAAGTAGTACCACAGCCCTCATAAAAATCAAAAGAGATTTGTGTGGCGGATATGTATCTGGTGCCTCCTTGTACCAAAACATATGTGTTCAAATAAAAAACAGCAATTTATGGTTGCAGTGTGAAGCAGTATTGGTGACTAAACTGAGGTGTGACGCCAGTAAAGTATTTACTCAAGACATCCTGTAACATACTTTTTCAAAACAAGAGATGGGATTTACAAATGATCGATTGTAATTGTATGAAATCTAACATTGTCCCATGAATATCCGATAACAGTGGGGAAATCTTTCAAATATTTAAGCACCGTACAAAAAAGCGAGGGTGTAACGGTTTACGAAGTTTTGTAAGAGACCGCTTGGATACTACCTCGAACAAACTATTGGGCCTTATAACAATTAAAATACATCGTCAAGGCGTAGATCGATAAAATCTCTCTTCTTCTGAAACTTGAGTTTTAAAATTGCTTTGTACTGATCAATTAAAAAGATCTCATCATAAAGCTTAAATCATATTTCTGCCAGAGATCGAAATGTATGACGTAAGGTGAAGTTTTGTTTTTAGAATATACCTTTTCTAAAACATTCATTCTATTGTGACAAGGTAACATTACTTCAGAAGTTGGTTGTTTGAGACAAACAACTTATTGCAGTCAAACAATAAAGTCAGCCATACAACATCCCCTATGAACCATGAGTTCGCTGAGTTTAGTCTTATTGTTCTCCAACCGACTTGATTGGGATGACAGGAAAAACACAGATGATCCCAAAGGACAATCATATTTAGCGTAACGAAGATAGCCAGGATACCAAAAATCACAACGACTGTAAGCGTGCTGTAATTATGACGATCTTTTAACATTTGGAAAAGGGTGCAGATATGGTTGATGCTTCTTGAAACAGAACAATAACAGAACCACCTCCACCCGATTCAGCCTTTCTTGTTTTTCCAACAATCTGAATAGTGTTATGGAAGTCAATATTTTTAACAATTACCGTTATGTTATTTTATGCCTTAATGTGGTCCGGAAACTTGAAATGATACTTTGTTTTTTGTGACTAATCGATAAAAATAACTAATATAATGATGGGGAAAAGGCTACCGCTAATGGCGATGTGATAAATCACGCTGATGCACTTCAAAAATAAACGAAGTGGCAATCACAAAAGCGATAGACACTATTTTCAAAATGTTTATAGTACCATATCTCCAGCGACAGCGGTGCAAAGAAACAGGGAAATTCGCTTAATACACACAAAACTGGTATAACGGCTCGACATTGATGAGTATTACCAAAAACGTTCTAATCTTCTTTCAAAATCAGTAACCAATGATAATACAACCCATACAAAAAACCAAGTATATAAATCGAACAATACACCTTACAAGAATGGTCTTTAATTGATTTTGTGCTTACCGTTGCTCGTTCGCCCACCAAAAAGCACAACGCTAAGATCTGAAAACCTGAAATTGAAGAGCATAATGGAAAAAGGAAGCATTAGTAAGAAAAGTGAGGAAATGTGAATTAGTTGTCTGACATGAGGGCTCAGAGAATAACCCCCTTACGAAAACCAAATGCTTCGAGTTTAGTAGCCGGGTATAATTTCCACCTATAAATAAATAAAGTGATGATGTTAAAAAGAGGTGTGGATTATTGATGTCTAACTAACTTTACAGACTTTGATTGGATTTAAAAAACGAGAAACAATTATCAAACTTACGAAGATAGTTCCACAGATTGATCAGAAGAAAGTTTTGCCATAATGTGCTTGAATAATAGAAAAAAGAAAATGCGATCATGAAACACATATTCAAACAAAAATGCAATCTACTTTAGGATATGATCACATCCTCAAACTCCGCAGATCACATGTCAACAATCCTAGTGTTTAACACAAATAAAAACAACAGAAAATTGATTATAACTAATGCAAATACTAACGGTTTCAAAAAGTGACAAATTACAAGGATATGCATATAATTATTGTTATTCATGTGCGCGAAACGTACCCTTGGTACACCGGCATCTTTCAATCCTGATAATATCCAATCACCATAACCAAACGTGACATTCTAAGAGAAAAAAAGTGGCAAATGAATACAAAAAAATACTAGGTAATAACGCAGGTTGATGTCTTAGGGTCAAGAACTCGATAATATTTTCAATAAAATATCCAGATTAATAACTACAGGTGCTAGAAAACTATCAGTACGATAGTTGTGGAGATAGTTAAATTTCGTTGAAATCACAAACCAATAACTGGCTGTTTAACTTATATTAGTTTGAGATCTCAAATAAACCAGTGAACTTATAATCAATGAATAAAAGTTAGCAGATGAAATTTAACGCATAAGTGAACATATTTAGACTAGTACGGTAGTTGAGAGCTCAGTCAATGGTTTACCCATGAAAGCACTGTTCTTCAAAAAGAGATTACCAGTTTTGAGACGTAACTTATGCTGAGAAATAGGGTCAAAAATATTGTCGACGGATAAAAATGGGGATTTAGGAAGCAACAAATAAATATGTACCTTTCAGAAACTCGTAAATCAGCAACAACTGTAGGAGTAATAGTACTCCATACACATTTGGTGTAAACAGTAAAAATAATTAGCACACAAATAGTATAAATTAATAGTAGAATTTTGAGTTTTAAGTATTCGATCTACCTATTTTGACCGTAAAGATCGTCCTACATGGAGACCAAGTTTGAGTAAGTGTTCACCAGAAATTAATTTTTTGTAAAAAGTATACATCTTTCGATAAGAGTACTACGTAAACATTACTGATGAATTCAAGAACCTATGAATAAAGGGTATTGTAATAGGAATTGGTTTTATCAATACACTGTCTCATATGCATGCAGCAGTGTTGCAGTTAGTAAAATGTTTTAATTCATTGGTTGATGCCTGTAGCCTTTCCTGGATTACTCCCGGTCCCAAGCCCTGGTAAACGAGGAGGTTGGGCATGGAGTCAGAAACACCATCACGTAGAAAACAATCTTACTTTAGAACACTGGCCAAAAATTCCTGATTGGCAGCCTATGCTCTTCCACGACGGGTAAATTAAAAGGATCAAAATCTATCGACCAAGTTACAATGTGGCGACTAGATTCACATATAGTCTGCAGTTACACAGCATACTTTGATTTAAAATGTTCAAGTTTTATTGAGCAGCTCTACGTGATAGAATTCGTTTGCAGAATGTCAATAAGACATTACGATGACCTACGTTAATCAAAATACTCGCAAACTAAAAATAGGTAATTTTGAATGCACATTACACTAGCTCCTTAAGTGATAATTTTATTTAAATAATTGCGAAGTTCAATAAAACTCAGTAACAAGTGTATTTTTCTAATGTTTAAATCATTTACTATCAATAAAACAGAAATCAAGTATAGGTGCAACCATTAACAAACCAAAACGAAAATATTCTCCGCTTACTTGATGAGCGCATACATCAGCTACAAGTTGAATTACAATATTTTTTGGGATGCCATGAAATGAACGAAGGTTGGATAACATCAAAGCTTCGAAAACTTGCAAGTACAGCATACGTAACGAACGTTTTGTTAGTGTATGGCTGAAAATGCGGAAAACGTCATGCATTACGGTTGATTTATTCAACTTTGCAATTTCTGCCATATCTGAAACGGATATTATATTTGTCACCTGAGGTTTAAGAAAACAAGAAAAGCACATCCATCAAAAGTCAGAAAAAAATTCAGACGTTGCATAATAGAAAAACGCATAGATTGAAAAAGAAACTAAGTAATGAACAATTAAGAAAAGTACTCTTCTGAGCATGATCAATATTAAAACTTAACAACGCAATTACACTCTACCAATTCCTGACCCTGAGTACCTATGGGGCAAATCCTGTTTCATCGATATAACCTTAATTACCTGTCTAGTCGAAATTTTAACTTGATTCACTGAATAAGAACCTGACACATAAGTACATCGGTTTAAGCTGTCATGCCTCATTAACACAGCAAAGCCAATAATAGTACAGATTATAAAATAATTAGTGATAAGAAAATATAAGTTTCCGAATGTTTGAAAATACTGACTACTAAAACATTCGCACACAGATGCAGATCAGAAAAGAGATTTGGCTTTCTTTGTTCGATTAGAAAGTTCTATAAAAGTGAGAAAACGGTGTCTTAATGTAAACACCACCCATACCTCAACAGATTACAACCCGAGTGTTATCGTAGATAAGTTGTACCACCAACTGAACGGAAGAGAAAGCACTATTGAAAGATAGAGTAGCGCGAGTCAGACATTTAATTGTGAAAAACAAGCGTCTACACACATAGGAGTCGAGTGTTGGCTTACGGTAACTTCTTCACAGGATCTATAATGGTGACTATCATCTCCAGCGCCTGACATCCGATTCTCATCCTTTTAATTTCGTAAACACCTTCGCCGCGATGACTTTCTGGCAGTGGCTGCATATGGGAGGCCATTTGAGAACATTTCAAAAATAGGCGTGCTCTCCTCTATTCCGGCCGTACTAATGCATTCAGGTAGCAGACATGAGAGTTTGTCGTCTGATGAAATTTTTACACGAATTCATAAGGCTCGATTCTCGTTCGCCAACTTTCATTTGTGGCGTAGTTGAGATATCCTTTAACCAACCAAAGGTGAGTTTACTGTGCAGCGGTTTGTTCATAGATGACTTCGAAGCATAGCTCGTGTATTTTGGGACCACGAAGTGAGCTATGCCTCGGTTTAAGATCTGGATACTAGGTTAGAACAGCGAATTGAGTGATGAGGTACTAAATATTCATCAATTTATGCCAAAGCCCACTTCAACGGTGGGCGGATAATCCTTTTCAGTTGCTACTCATCCTTATGATATCTACTTCCAATTCTCGACACAGCGCTCTTTGGTCTTTCTCATTTCCGTTAACCTTCAGGATTTCAAGTTAGAGCTCGCCTCGTGATGTAGTTTGATGGTTACCCTAATGTATCTCGTATCCACTACCGTCTTTTCGTGATTTCCTCCTCAGCTCAAAGTCGGATTGTTCTTTCCCACAGTTAGCTGTTGTTGATGGTATCCAGCCAATCGATTTTGAGTATATCGCGTAGACAACTATTTATAAATACGTGTGCCTTTTTGATGATGGTTGTATTAGTTGTTGAAGTTTCAGATTTGTACAGTAGAACTGTCTCGACGTTCGTATTGAAGATTGTGGCTTTGATATTGTTTGACATTTGTTGTAAGTTCCAGATATTGTTCAATTGTAGGAATATTGCTCTTGGTTTACTGATCCTCACCATTACATCTGCATCAGATTCTCCCTGTTCGTCGATGATGCTGACCTTGTCATGTGCTAAAAGTTTCCACCTGCTCCAGAGTTTGTCCATCAAATGTGATTTGTTTGGTTTGTGTTCTCTGCGTTGTATTTGAGGATGTTGGATTTTATCTTGCGTAGTTTGATGGTTACCTTAATGTATGTTGTATCCAATACCAACGTTTTTTCCTGATTTCCTATCCAGGTAGGAAGTGGTTTGTTCTTTACCACAGTAAGTTGTTGCTAATGGTATCCGGACAACGGTCATTCAGTAATTATATGGCAATAGGAATTTATTGGTCGTACTATTTTATAGCACTCACAATAAGGAAATGTAAGTATTTGCAAATAACGTCCACACATGGGGTCTTCAAACCAATGTAATATTCCGAGATGATGAATAAAACCAATGAATAAAACTGAACTATCATTAGTTATTGGGATCAGATAGGAAGTTTGTGAAAAACAGGTCTTACTAATAACTTATGCTATATGCATTACAGTTAATCAGATAACACTTTGACGAAATATAAATACAGTTTCCAAATGCAAAACTTGATGGATTTATCCCCACTTAAACGTAAATGCAATTTACCATAGGGCAATATGTGCCCGGTTCCCGTTTTTTAGCGTCACAAGGCAAGCCCCCACATGGAAACCTCAAGGCCAAAGGAAAACCAAAGAACACATTACGCCGAGACAGACATGAGAAGAATGAACAACAATTGGATAGAACTAGAAAGGAAGGCCTAGGACAGAGCGGGTTGGAGAATGCTGGTCGGCGGCCTATGCTCAATTAGGAGTAACAGGCGTAAGTAAGTAATGCGTGTCCAGATATTTTTTTTACTTCATACAACATAAACAAAATGTATAATTGACTAATTACCAGTTTAACTATTATGGGGTTGCCCAAACGAACAACATCATTGTACGGTAGTAATTCCTTAGCGCGATACTCATTCACCAATTCCAAACAGCTAGTTAAACGTGATTTTAAATCGTCTGTTGATTGTATTGATACTAGGTTATTAAACACATATCCAAACACTAAAGCCTTATTAATCTCATGATCCTAAAATGCAAAACATAGAAAATAATAATTTTAAAGTTATAGATTTATCATATATAAGCAAAATAAAAAATGTCATCATTTTCCTGTAAGAATATTGCAGTAGAATCGAATTCTAACAAAAGAAGTCTCGATAACCAGAAATGACCTAGACGAAACGGGATAAACGTTTTGTGTTATTATTATTCAATAACGAAGGAATATTAAGCGATACATTCTTGATAAGAAGGCAATCAAAACAAAATTCACTCAAGTATAGTATCGCTGAAAATACAATTATGGTGTTTTTGATTAATGATAATATTTACTATTAAAACTGGATATCATGAAAATCTTAGCAGAACATCCACTAACATAATGAGACATTACTCTTATGATATTTAGATATGGGCATTCACATACAGTCAGTCAGTCAGTAACAACGTACAACTTCGTACGTACGTACATCAGTTCGAGTTGCCACACCACATTAGCACAGAGATGCAGTTGTCGATTCGAATCCCGTAGTGGTAGAGGTAATAAGAGTATAAGCAGTAATCGGAAAGATTAGGGTTTGGAGATGTTCAAGACAGACTTAACAATTACATAAAGCTACTTCACTGGGCGCAAACTCACACATTTGGCAAGGTTTGGTCAGTCAGCTACAACGTAGGACCAGGCACATATATGCATCGGTTCGAGTTGCAATACCTCATTAACACAACAAGATGGACACCGGATTCATAAAAGTAGTTAATACAGAGGTGGTTATATATAAAAGAAAGATTGCAATAAGAATATAGTACATGAAGAATTTTAACCTTCTTAGTTTAGTGGAAGACAGAGAGTGTATACACCGACGCTATTGTGATCGATTCTGAGGCATGTCACCAAGAGTCTCCAACCATTGGTTACGATAGTCACGAGGATCCCAACCAAGTAGTCTGCATCTACCAACATGGCTGAGACTAGAAGATAGTAACTGCAAGCACTGATGCCACGTTTTGGTTTGGCCGCCCCTAACTTTCTTCCAACCATCTCTAACACCGGTTAGCATTGCACGTCGTGGTAATCGGTGTTCAGGCATACGTAGCACGTGGCCCACCCGGTCTTTCAAACCAAAGTGCCGAAGGACTGGGACTTGTAACTTTTTGAATAAGGCATTAAAGATCTTCAGATAACTTCAGGTATCATAAATAACTTTATATTTAAACTCATACAGACTAACACTAAGATTTAATTATATGTGAAAATTATATTTGACTTAATCTCAGAGGTTGAAGTTTAAGTGATTCCAACGTTTCGTCCAGCAAACTTGAGTAAACTTCTTCAGGGTAACCAAGATCAAAATTATTTGAATTTCTGTCGCCCAGATTACTTCAAATATAATTTACATGTATAATGGCTTTTCTATATTCGGCAGACTATTCGTTCTAATATTGACGAATACCCGTATCGTAAGATTTATTCAAGATTAGTAAAAATAATAATACGTATAAAACGTACTTGAGTTTGATTGATTAAGTCCTGTAAAGAAAACCCCGAGCGGTTTAATTTTGGTAGAAACAATGAATACGCTAATGTAATGTTCGTTTTATTTAGATTCTTCAATAAATCAAGAGCGCCTACAGAAAAAGTAGTGAACATAATAACAAGCTTTTACACCATAAACGAGTATAACAGTGAATGTAGGAGTAAAGCTTAAATAGGAAATAAAATAATTAATGTATCATTAGGTTGAACAGATAAATATCAACACAAAGTCAACATAATACTTGCATAAGAAGTCAAGCAAATATGCTGAGTACATACTGTCAATAATCAGAACAGAAAAGTAGCCAGAGACAGAAAATTCTCAAAGCTGATTTTCTCAGCTGTCAGTTTATTGTTGCTTAGGTAGATTGGCATCTAACAAAATTGCGACAAAGATTTAACCTTAGACAACATACATCATAAATAGTGTAAGTAGGATGTCCGTGACGGGATCAGCTCCCAACGTATTACTTCACAGCTGTGAAACGTAGTCTTTGAAAAGAAACAAACGCAAGCTGCAGGATTTAAAAAGCATTTGTCGGATTAAATTTTGCGTAATGTGAAAAACATAGTGAGTGATCAGGGTTTGTAATGTCTCATAGATGTATCTCCTATGCACACCATAAAGGTTCAAGTTCCTCTTTTCATTTTTTTACTTTCTTATACAAATATATCCCTATTGGCTTAAGGCAAGGAGTAGAACTTCCTGGACAGAAGCCATACACTACTCCTTTAAAAATTTATCTTGGAAGTTCGCACCAGTCAGTCATGTGTAAAGTAGGACTTGACACATGTGCGTCGAATCTAGTTACCGTCACAGTTTCTGATTATTACTTTAATAGCATGTCCTTAAAGATATAATTCAGGTGAAAATCCAAACCGAAATACTTCGTTTAGTTTGCTTTGTTCCTGTCAAGAGAAATGTAAAAGAGATTGCGATGGGATCGCCATTGGCTTCTAATTTAAGCCCTTTCTGACAAAGTCTCAAGACACTGAGTTGCATCATTTCATTGTACCGAATAATAAAATGTATCCTGAGTATTATCAGAACGGAAACCACCTTGCCCGCACCCGTATCAGACTTTCAAGAATTTTGATCAACCTGTGTAGTATGACGGGAGCCAATCGTTTGAATGCAATCGACAGTAGACTCTGATAGCTATTGTTTAGATGACAAAGCCTTTTTCAAGGATAAGTAGGATTTTTGTTTTAGTTCAAGATGTTGGGACACTTAATTTTTTATGCTTTTCGTAACAGACCTATCACTTTCCTGATCAGAGGTTTGCTACGTTCCCAAAAAATAACCAGTGGTGAACTGTTTGGTCTCGCTAACTTATAACGCTTTATAAGATGGAGTTCCATGTGGATCTTTCTTTTGTTAGGTGGTCCATTCGTCGGCGATCACGGAGAGCAGAATAAACTAATCGATGACTGGGGCAACAGAACAGTTGTACTGCTTTTCGAAAACTCGGCTAATCGTTTCCGACGTATTTGAACATTGCTAATTGGGGTATCGTCAGCTTTAGAGATTGTTTCACTGATACCAAATTTCTTATTCTGCGTGGCTCAGAGTTGAAATAGCTTTCAGTGGATCATTGTAGTGGAAGTCGGGAGACTAACGATGAAATATCTAAAACATGACAGTAGTCCACGAATTTGTTGACTGTTTGGTCCTTAACTATACTAATTGATGCAGACTCCCTGGTAGGAGTGTGCGCAACAACCACAACCAGTGTTCAGAGACTTTCCGTGAGATGGTATGGGATAATCATGCGTACTGGTTGTTTGAATCATTTCACTGTTTTTTAAGGTCGCAAGTGATTAGTCTCCTTTGGGATTTGTCTATCATGTGCAGATTGTGTCGACAATCTATTCAGCCAAAAGCATTTTAAGCAGAGTTGAATGGTGGCCCAGTTTTTTATACTCTGGAACTTCCTCTCAATCTTAGATACCGATATTTCTTTTACAAATAACTTTCAACTTTGTAGTTTTAAATTACTTCACGCTTATTCCTTCTCACTATCATTGTTACATTATTTTGATTTCTTTTGACATACTTTTTGTTATCTACATCTTGAAGTCCTAATATGATATGAAGAATTGAGCCAATGGACATCTGTCCCAGGCTCTACGTTAATGAGGATTGACCAAATCAAAACAACACTATGATGCTAAATGTATGAAGACAGAGAATAAATATATTATAAGAATAACATAAAATAATAATTATTTTTAAGTTATTGCTAAGTTGTAGTATACAGCATTCATACGACGGTCTACACTACAAAGTCGGGCATGGATAACAGCTTATAGACGCATTTCAATTGACAACTGGTGTCAGATAAGGCAGCTTACTCTTTCCCTCTCTCTCATATGGTGGTTGACTAGATTATGAAGACCCACACATGTGAGGGGAAGCACGGAATACAATGAAAAGCTTAGATGCAACTAGACGGTTTGAACTTCCAAGACGACCCAACACTTTTATTTTATATACACCAACAAATGCAGATGAAAACAACCTGTGTAGCAGAAGACTACATCAGTAGGTCCTAACATACGCGAGGTAAAATCCAACATCCTCAAATACAACGCAGAGAACACAAACCAAACAAATCACATTTGATGGACAAACTCTGGAGCAGGTGGAAACTTTTAGCACATGACAAGGTCAGCATCATCGACGAACAGGGAGAATCTGATGCAGATGTAATGGTGAGGATCAGTAAACCAAGAGCAATATTCCTACAATTGAACAATATCTGGAACTTACAACAAATGTCAAACAATATCAAAGCCACAATCTTCAATACGAACGTCGAGACAGTTCTACTGTACAAATCTGAAACTTCAACAACTAATACAACCATCATCAAAAAGGCACACGTATTTATAAATAGTTGTCTACGCGATATACTCAAAATCGATTGGCTGGATACCATCAACAACAGCTAACTGTGGGAAAGAACAATCCGACTTTGAGCTGAGGAGGAAATCACGAAAAGACGGTAGTGGATACGAGATACATTAGGGTAACCATCAAACTGCATCACGAGTTACTTACTTACTTACGCCTGTTACTCCCAATGGAGCATAGACCGCCGACCAGCATTCTCCAACACACTCTGTCCTGGGCCTTCTTTCCTAGTTCCATCCGATGCTTGTTTATTTTTCTTGTGTCTATTTCCATTTCTCAAAGTAATGTGTTCTTTGGTCTTCCTCTTTTCTTTTGGTCTTGAGGATTCCATGTGAGGTCTTGTCTTGTGATGCAGTTGGGTGCCTTCCACAATGTGTGTCCTATCCACTTCCAGCGCTTCTTCCTCCACTGGGATCTGGTTTGTTCTCTCCCACAGTACTTTGTTGCTAATAGTGTCCGGCCAACGGTTGAATGACATGGCTCAAAATCGTTTGCAATGGCGCAGGTGCATCCACTCTTTGTGTTCTCCCAAATTTTAATCTTCTGATTTTTTCATGTCCCTTTCTTTTTTCTCTTTCCAAACTTATTTCACTGGATTATAGTCCTTGAATAACATCTTCAAACCCTAATTTTTCTGATTACAGCTTATAATCTTACTACATCTAGCACTACGGGATTTGAATCGACAACTGCATCTCTGTGCTAATGTGGTGTGGCAACTCGAACTGATGTACGTACGTACGAAGTTCTACATTGTTACTCACTGACTGACTGACTGACCGGCCAACGGATCTGAAGTATTTTGCGTAGACCACTGTTAATAAACACTTGTATTTTCTGGATGATGGCTTTCGTAGTTCTCCAGGTTTTTGCCCCATACAGTAGAAATCACGAAAAGACGGTAGTGGATACGAGATACATTAGGGTAACCATCAAACTACATCACGAGGCGAGCTCTAACTTGAAATCCTGAAGGTTAACGGAAATGAGAAAGACCAAAGAGCGCTGTGTCGAGAATTGGAAGTAGATATCATAAGGATGAGTAGCAACTGGAAAGGATTATCCATGACAGAGTTTGATGGAGAATATTGATGGGTGGCCTATGCTCCTCCACGAGGGGTAACAGGCATAAGTTGTAGTGAATTAAACTGATGGCAAGTTAGTTTTAATAGCTTTACACTTTTTGATAAATAACCAACCTTGTACGTTGTGCTCTTCAAGACAGGTTTGAAATTGATCGCCCAATTTATTGTTTGTTTTACCGATCCGATGGAAATCTAAAGAGAGAACTTTTCTTTAGATGGATATACAGAATCAAAATTAAAATATTATCCAAGAATTAAGTTTATGGATGAAATGTTGGGTAAATTACACAAGTTTGCTCCTGTGATTCACGACAATAATACACATTCAAAATTATAATGAAAACAGTGAAATTAAACAAGAATTATGAAATAAATAACTACTTCTTCTTAAGACTTTTTACGACATATGCAAATAAAGGTCTTGAAAACTACCCAGCTACAATATTTGGACACGTGAATATATGGATGTCTAAAATAGTGAATAGCAGAAAATGTAAAAACTTTGGGAACATAAAGTTCAGATGTCCTGGTTATCTACTAAGGCATGAATGAGTTTGTAATGTACAATTAATGCATCGTTTTACAGTCGTTATATCTTATTTTGTAAAATCCACTTCAATTTACAAACAGAAACAGTAGCAGCGACCAATGAATGGAACAATAATTTACAAGAATCGATTAAAAAATAACAATATGCTAAACCTGGTGCAAAACATATCACACACAGCAGCAGCAACAAACAGACAGCTAGTTTACTCAAAATGTACAACTGATATGTCAGTTTTAACCCATTGAAATAACACTGCAGAAAGTATTTACAATGTAGGTATGTATTTTCTATAAGGTTTACCACAAAAAGATATGAATTCAAAACAGTAGTAAAAATTAACCACGAGTGCAAACACTTAGGCGGATGATTCTGTCTATTAAACTGGACAAAGTTCAATACGGTTATATTTATACAAATATGAACATTACAAATCATATTACTTACACAATTTACATTTATTTCTAAGCATAAACAGCTCTTTACTATCCACATTAGCTGTATGCCAGAAAGGTTCTAGTGCCTTGTAATCCTGGTAAAACAAAGACAGATGAGGTGCAAATATAAATATTTAATGTTAGGTATGGAGATAAAATAAACAATGACTTGGAAGATTTTTCTTTTAAGTGAATGGACAAACAAATCTTGGACCAATGTTAGAATACTCACCAAAATACTTGACAACTCTGATTGAAATATCCGGCAAATGACACAAAACAATGATGCAATCGACTTGAAAAAACACACTTTAACACAATCTACTAAATAGATTGGACTAGATTACTAATGACCAAATATAATGGCAGAAAAACCATATTCAACTGAGGGCACAGGAAATACCATGAAGAAACTCAAAAAGAGACAAGTTCATAATACTCGAAAGTAAGAGATGTGCCACAGTAATTATGAACGATGAATGAAAAATTGATAAGCTACTTGAGGATATAAGCATATACAAACAACGGACACAAATCCAATGAAAGGTTGGAAAAAGACTTGCAAAGCGTCAAAAAAGCTTGACAAAGCAAGACTAATATCGATATAAGACAAATCACGAATGAAAGACAATGAATAAATTCTCTTTTTATTCTATGGTGGGCTGAAACTACACAAACCAAATACCCCACTACGGCCAGTCTAATCACTCCTCGGAACCTTAACATATAGTTTATCAGGAGGAAGTTAAATACTGAAACCTTTGGTGAACTTATCCGTCTATATCATTACGTCTTCCACACAATTAAAGTATAAGACTAGGGAAATTTAAATCAATGACGACAAAATGATAATGTCCTTTGAAACTACAGCTTTATGTAGATGATAAATTCGTAAACATTAAAAAGGAGCTGGAGAATATCTTTGAGTACACAAACTTAACAATGGAAGAATCGGACAAAAACTGTCATTTTTAGACATGTTAGACACAAGAAACACAACAGAAAAAATAAAAAAAAGCAAAGGTATATTGGGAACCAACTCACACAGAAAAAATTCTCAACTGTAGTCAGAGATTTTTCGATTAATGCCATTAACATTGCTCTGCTCCTTTGCACTATTTAAACTTGTGTAGATTTAATTTGTTTATTCCTCTGAAGAAGTGGCAACTTCAACTGCAGCCCTTCTAGTGATACACCGGTTCTAAGCTCGAGAAAAAGAGGAGGGTCTGGCACAGAGTCAGCAATACTATTACGCGAAAACAACCTTGCCGAAAGCGCCGAACGACAGGAACAAATTAAACTATTTAAATTCTTCATTAGGAGTTGAAGGAGCTTCATTCAGAAGAATTATGACACCTCATGGTGAAAGTCAAGATTCCTCGAAAGCCACGAGGTCAATGTCCATTCTAGCAACAACAGCAACGGTTAACATAGATAATTGGAATGTTCGGACAATGTGCGAGACTGGAAGGACTGATCTAATAATTAAGGAAATGCGGAGATACAACATGAATGTTCACGGAATCAATGAAAACCAAATCTGCACAGTAAAGGTTAGATTCAGGAGAGCTGCTGCTGCACTCTGGTTACGAAGAAGGAAATGCTTTACACACTCAGGAACTTGCTCTGATAATGTACAAAGAAGCATATGGAGCACTCACAGGATGAAAACCTTATCAACCCGGAATAATCAACGCATCTTTCAAAAGAAGGTAAGGAGGGAGTCACAATGTTATGCACCAACCAATGATAGCAATGATGATGATAAAGATCAGTTCTATGAGGCCACAATCAATCGTAGCCATGTGTGCAGGGAAGGACATGATGGGAGACCTAAACGTTAAATTCGGAGTGGACAACACCGAGTATCCAGATATCGTGGAACGACACTGACTGATTGGGAGAAACGAACGAGAATGGTGACAGATTTGCAAATTAGTATGCATTCAAAAAAATGATCATAGGTGGTACTACTATATTTCTCCACAAACACATACACAAAGTTGCGTGTGTCTCACTGGATTATACCACACAAAACCAACTCGATCATATTTGCATCATTAAAATATTCACAAGGTCAATGGAGAACGTGAGAACCTGGAGAGGAACTGACATAGCTTCAGATCACCATCTACCTGGTGGTTGCCAAGAAGAAAACTGATGCTAGAGAAACACTGGACAACTGGAGAAATAGTACTCTAAAAGTTCAATACAGACTTCCTTCGATATACTGACAAACTCAACCAATTCAAGATAACTCTCAACAACAGGTTTCAAGCCGTACAAGATTTACTCAAAGAAGAAGAAAATACTATGGAGGACAATTGGAAAGGGATCACAGAGGCGTTAACATCAACGTTTCAGGAAATGCTAGGTCGCAACAAGCATCACCATAAGGAATACATCTCCATCAAAACCCTCAACAAGATTCAAGAAAGGAAGAACAAGAAGACAGAAACTGACAACAGAGAAAGTCAAGGCACAAACTGAATACACAGAAGCAACAAGTAAGTGAAGAGGAACATTGGAGCTGACAAACAAAGATATATGGAAGACCTAGCAACGATGAGGGAAAAAGTCACAACAGGAGGAAATATGAAACAACTATATGACAAGACGAAGAAACTGACAGGGAAATATAGTAAATCAGAGCGACCGGTCAAGGATAAAAGGGATAAGACTATCACAGAGATTCAAGAACAGATGGGTAGAATACTTCGAGGAACTCTTGAGTAGACCCGCCCCACTTAACCCAACGGACATCGAAGCATCACACACAGACCCTCCTATAGTTGTCACTACACAAACGAACGAAGAGACCAGAATGGCCCGTCATCAGACAAATCAATAGTGGGAAAGCAGCACGAACTGAAAATATACCACTTGAAGTACTGAAGTCACACATAGAAGTAACTGCAAACATGCTCTGCTCTCCATTCAGGAACATTTGGGAGAAAGAGCAAGTGCCAACTAACTGGAGATATCAGCTAATGTGAAAACTACAGAGGAATCACACTACTATCGGTATCAGGATAAGTTCTCAACAGTGTTGCTGAACCGAATGGAAAATTCAGTAGACGCTCAACTCCGAGTTCAACAAGTTGGATTCTGTGAGGACCAGGCGAGCACACGCCAAATCGCGAAACTATAGATCATTGTTGGGCAATCAATTATATGGAACGTCTCACTATAAATCACCTTCTTTGGCTATGAGAAATCAAACGACGGCATGGGTAGGAGAACCTTATGGAACCGACTTTGACATTATGGAGTGAGTAACTGAGGAGATCATCGACATCATACGGATTTCTTACAACGGACTACACTACAAAGTCGTACATGGAAGGCCTATTTTCTCCATCAGGTGTAACGGATGTATTTAAGAGATCAAAGTCGACAAGACAAGTTATCAGTCATACGTAGAGAGATTCGAATATGTCGCTTTTACTTCTATCTGAAGTTTATGCTGATGTTCAGAACAATAAGCTTCACGAATAAACCAAACAGCTGAAAGAGTGAAACTGTAGCAAAAACAAAATTGGGGGGAACGCTTGAATTGTGTAGTACATATAAACAAAAAAGTGACTAACCAAACCACCAGCAGCAGCATAAACCGGTAATGAAGATAGATGATCATTTTGTTTTTGATACTTATGTATTACTTTGAAAATTTCCAGAGCAGCAGCTGGGCGTCCTTTCGCTAAGAGCACTTTGACAGTGTCAATAGCAAACTCCAACGGAAAGTAATCTGTTGTAAGTAATTTTGTTGTAATCTGTAGGTTAATAAATAAAAATATGTGGAACAAATTATCAACAGTTAGATACAATCTTGAATAGGCTATTGAATAGAGCTTGGTCGAAATATGATTAGACTGATATAATAAATTGCACAAAATCAAGACAGAGGGAGCAGAACTACATTAACGCAGACAGAAGCTGGGCAAACAGCTGGGAGTCACATTATCTAGCAGATTTAATGCATATTGTTATATCTACAAAAACGAGAACCTGATCTACATTCATCTACTCCCACACAATTCTCAATGCAGAAATTCACGAGAAATTACATGTTTCGGCTTTTTAAGTAACTTTATTATCATGAGGTGAAATTTACTGTTTAGAAAGTTATTAGCTTAGAAAATGTGAACCCCGGTTTCTACAGTGTTACTCAAGTTCATATAAGAATGAATTTTGTAGATCGTATGAAGCGACATCTATGGTAGTATGTTGAACAATTAATACAATTTGTAAAAATCCTTCACATTTTATTTTGGAAAGATTTATAGTTTAATAGAGTAAAATACCAAATTCAAATATACATAACAATAAATTGACCAAATACCTCACTGCACGTTGCATCAGTATATGCCAACGAACACACTAATCTTGTGTACAGATCCAAGAGTAAAATAGGTGAGATTTCACGGGATGCTGTTTTGTCATCTATTGAAGGGAGTACAGCGTAAGCCTCATCTAGAGTTCGTAATAAACTGTCTTTGTCACCAATATCAGCGTAAGCGGACAAAAGGCCTTCATATGCAAACTTTGATGGCCACAAACCTATTTGGGATAGTAACTCCTGCGTAGAAGAAACTTCCTCAGGTAGTCTGAAAGGTTGTTTTGAAGTTTAGAGAATACAAATTAACTCAAAATAAAACCAAGGTATTTTAAACAATTTTATTCAGTGTTCAGAACAAGTAAATGTTATTATAACTTGATGACAATATACTTGGATAGTGATTATAACTAATATCTTAGACTGGAGTGAGTTGAGGTTGGAAGCTGTAGCACGGAGGTGGAAATAATTATGTGGATAAAATGTAAACGATTTAACACTAAGATGATATGCTTGTGGATCAACATAAAACGTCACTAGAGGCGCGATGGATTGTACCAATTAGGAAGCAAGATCGACTAGTAGAACATCCGTCGAAAGACCAGCCGATGATGCAACTAAACAATTATAGATATGCTGTATTACAAGCCATATACTGTTAGGAGTGAAGACAATAGCCAATAGTTTTATCTTTGGTAGAATAAACATAAAAAACCAAATATGTACAGAAGGCTCGACTAGCTTTTACCAACTTGCGTCATTCATGGCGTAGGCGAGATATCCGTCTATCAACCAAAGGACGTGTTTACTGCGCAGCAGATCGTTTCGTCCTACTTTATGGCAGCGAAACATGGCCGGTAAGAGTAGAGGATATTCGTAGGTTACTAGTATTTGATCATAGGTGTCTTCGAAATATTGCTCGTATATCCTGGGACCATCGAGTAAGTAATGCAGTTGTTAGGAAACGGGTACTAGGTAAGGATGGCAAATCAATTGATGACGTAGTGAAACTTCATCAGTTGAGATGGCTGGGACACGTGTTACGTATGCCCAACGACCGACTGCCTCGACATGCGATGTTCAGTGGTATAGGAGTAGGTTGGAAGAAAGCTAGGGGCGGCCAGACCAAAACATGGCACAAGTCCATGAAGTCACTGACAAGTGGACTGAGCCATGTTCGTAGGTGTAGACTACCTGGTTGGGGACCGCGAGATGATAGCAACCGATGGTTAGAGACCCTGAATGACACGGCTCAAAATCGTTTGTAATGGCGCAGGTGAATCGACTCTTTGTGTTCTCCTAAATTCTAATCTGAATTCTCCTTGTCTCTTCCCAAATTTATTTCACTGGATTATACTCTTTAAGTAACATCTCCAAACACTAATCTTCCCGATTACTGCTTATACTCTTACCACCTCTACCACTATGTGATTTGAGTCGACAACTGCGTCTCTGTGCTAATGTGGTGTGGCAACTCGGACTGATGTACGTACGTACGAAGTTCTACGTTGTTACTGACTGATTGAATTTAAAAAACTGGTCTGTCCGGGAACTCTAACTACGTATTCCACTACTCCTGAATCTCAATGATTGAGTTGCCTACCTAATTTTTGACTAGTCACTCTGGTTTACTACATTCCCCTGCTAGTTTTTTCGGCGAGACTCTAATTTAGCGACGAGCCAATCAGAAGCGTTTGAGCAATTTCAAGGTCACGGAGCCAAGTTCAACACGCGATGCTAACATACGGTCGGTTCACAGCGGATTTTAGAGAGGAGGTGATTAATGAGAGGTTAAAACAGATGGGACGGCGAAACTCTAATTTAGGGACGAGCCAATGAGAAGCGTTTGAGCAATTTCAATTATTAGCCAATCAGAAGACAGTATAAAGTAAAAATATATTACAAGGAAGTAATGAATTACAGTGGATATTCTTCTTTTACATGAGTTAAAAACTTGTTGAGGTTTGATAAAGGCTCAGAAGTTCTGAATTCATAATGCATATTGTATAGAAACTCGTCCATAGGGTTAGGGTTTGGGGTTAGGGTTAGGGTTAACGGTTAGGTTAAGGTTTATGGTTAGGGTTAGATTAGGGTTTAGGGTTAGGTTAAGGTTAGGGTTTAGGGTTAGATTAGGGTTTAGGTTAAGGTTAGGGTTTAGGGTTAGGGTTAGATTAGGGTTTAGGGCTAAGGTTAGGGTTTAGGGTTAGATTAGGGTTTAGGTTTAGGTTAGGGTTAGATTAGGGTTTAGGGTTAGGTTAAGGTTAGGGTTAGATTAGGGTTTAGGGCTAAGGTTAGGGTTTAGGGTTAGATTAGGGTTTAGGGCTAAGGTTAGGGTTAGATTAGGGTTTAGGGTTAGGTTAAGGTTAGGGTGCTAACATGCGATCGGTTTACATCGGATTTTAGAGAAGAGATGTATATTGACAGGCTACAACCCTAACCACTAACCCTATAGACGAGTTTCTATACAATATGCATTATGAATTGAGAGCATCTGAACCTTCATCAAACCTTAACACGTTTTTAAATCATGTAAAAAAAGAATATCCACTGTAGTTCATTACTTACAATATATTCTCACTTTATACTAACTGTCTTCTGATTGGCTAACAATTGTCAAGGTCATTTAAGATTCGTTCAAAGGTCGTCACTAAATTAGAGTCTCGCCGTTTTTTCGTTGCCATATAGTTGTTTCACATTACCTCTTCTAGTTTTCTGCAGCAGTTGCTAGGTCTTCTAGATATTCTCGCCTGTCAGTTGTAATGCTTCTCTTTACTCGATCGTTCCAATGTATCCGGCCTGTGCCTTGGCTTCTGTTCTAGCCAGGACGTTAAGTTTCTTTCTATTTTTAGATTTTTACCTAAAGCGTCAATAATGACTAACTACAAACTACTGGTCAGGAAGGGTACCATAGCGTTTACTTAAGTCACTCATACCAACACCCTGCTTACCATAAGATAAAATTACTGGATGTTGTAAAACGATTATTCTAATCACTATCACAGGTTGGCTTACTACCTAGATCCTTAAACTATAACCAGCCATATACAAAGTAATACCTGTCACATACATCAGTTAGGGTTGTTACACCATGTTATCGCAGATGTATTAGATTATTCAGACATTTCAGAGTAATGAAAGCAGTGACAGTATCAGATGTAAAAATATGTAATGATAAAAGGTTTCGGGATTCTGGATTCAAGGAGGTGCAGCGAATACCGAAAACAAGCAGACAGGTGATAACATAATCAGAGCAGAAAACACTATCTATATAATTTAGGGCTTATCATGAGCAAATACCGTGTGAACAGTTAACACTTACCCGGCTTTCACGTAACCGTGTAAAATCTGGGAAAAAATGTAACGATTGGGCTTGAATCCAGCATCTCGGAGCATACGCAAGCAAAAGCTGAAATTAATGTTATATATTGACAGGGTACTTTGTTTGATTCATATCTCCGACAGCACAACTTTGAGATATAAAGGAGGCGTATATCCACTAAGCAACATTACTTGATAAACTGAACCTACGGAGTTAGGCGTCAATCCAGCACCTCGCATATCTTTTAAAACCTTTTCCGGGTCATTATGAAGTCCTAATTTGACTCTCATATTTAGATATCTTTCGATCAAGTCCATATCCCCAGCTGCTTTACTATGAATATAATAAGTACTGTACCTTTTAGAATCCGACTCCAAAAACGTTCTGTAGCCTGCTCATTTTCGTCGCGGCTGTACAAAGCACCCTTAATTCTTTGTTTGCGCAGAAACCTATCTATATCAGTCAAGTCATTTTCATCAGAAACACGGAGAGCCAAATTTGGTTTGTAAGTTTTCTGGGCGCCTTCAACTGTTGAAATACATCTGGCACTTGGACACGAGACAGACTTAGTAGCATTCAAATGTCTTAAAACGATATTTTTACTGAACAGTCGGCGAACTGCCAACATTGTAAATACGCCAGCCATGGCGAGACAGCGCAAGATTTTAAAGTGAGAGCGTTTTTGACCCAGTTTTCCTAAATTCAAACTATGGAGTGCAAAACTCAAATTTAAAATACAAAATAAGATAACTTCACGTTGTTTGTTACCCATGAAAAAACTTTAAAGGTTGTGAATGCTGTAATGAACATGGTAGTTTCCAACTATATGAGTGTCTGTTGTGAAGGTGGTAGCTTAGAACTCCAAAATAACCTGAAGAAATTATCTGAATGGTCTCAAACCTGGCAGTTGCTGATAAATATTTCCAAGTGTGTTGTGATGCATATCGGTCATCAAGGCACAGATACATACACGATAAATAACACTGAGCAGTCTATTAGTTGGCACCTTGTCAAAAGCCTTACTGAAATCGGTGTAGACAACATCCACTGAGTTTCCATTGTCTAGCGCATTTATCCGAAATTCCCTTGCTATAAGGAGGCTTGTTGTACAAGATAAACCATTTCTTAAACCATATTGTTCCATGTTTAGCAATTAATTGGTTTCCATAAATGCCATTATGGTCCGTTTGATTATTCTTTGGGGTGTAGTCCATCTGGTCCTGTTGACTTTTCCACGTTTAAAGTGCTAAGAGCCTTAAGCACATCGTTTTGGTCGAAGTCCACGGTGAGCAGCTGGTTTGTTGACTCTGTAGTTTGGTCTGGTTCTTTGTCTAGAGGAGGTTCCTGAGTGAAAACTGAACCAAAATATTCAGCCATAGCCTCTGCTCTTTCCTGATCTTCCTCTATCATTTCAGATTCACTTCCTTCTTCAATTAGGTTGGCGATCCAACAATGCATCCTTGTTCTGTAATTTATCCACGAGAATATTCTGTCAGGCTGCTTGAGTGCAGATTGTGCCAATCGCATCACATATTTTCTCTGAGCTTCCCGAATTTTAATTATACACGTGTTTCTTACCGATCTGCAGCGTTCCATGGTACCTGCTGTGCCAAGACTGATAGCAACATTCCAACATTTCTTCTCTTGTCTTACTAAACATCGAATATGCAGGCCTATCCAGAGATGGCCGTGCTTCTTCTTCTTCTTGCGACTGTCCAGGGTATGCATGGTTGAGTTGCCTGATCGTATATCTGCCTGAAATGAGTCCATGCTCCTTGTGCTGATGCCATTGACTTGATTTCTCAGTTCTCAGCCGATGCTGAGGAGTTGATTGCCTCCATGTCTGCCTTCCATATATTAGGATGTGTGAGCTCAACTGTTTGACAGGAAAGTTCGGCCATTAATTTGAGTGATATGACTGCAAGACCGCCTCTTTCTAGTGGTGGGAGGAAGGTCATTTGGCCGATGTCATCACCATGTTTGAAGACTAAATGGAGAGGAGAAGAGGAGCTTCGTAAATTATCTCTTGTGGAACCTCTAATGTGTTTGAATAAAGGTAATGCAATCGATGTTTCTAACAGTTTGCAATCGAATGACGTTATCGATGGCCTCACTTCCAAGTTTACTCAGTTTATACACGTCACCTACCATAAGGCTTTTGTCCGTACTACACCAGGACTTAAGTTTGCTAAGAAAGGTGTCGTCTATTACAAATTCTGAACTGCGATATTCAACAACTAATTCAGTATCTTGCCGCCTACATTTCAGCTTGAAACGCAACCAGTTCACATGTTCCTGAATCATGTGCCACTGTTTCAACTGTTCGTGTGGTTAAAGTACTTTCCGTATACAGGACAAGCCCGCTTCCTCCGGGGTTTAGTGTATCAGCCCCACTGGATAAAAAACCAGTCAACTGAATTTCATTATCGAACACTTCTGACGCTAACTATGTTCCTGAGACTGCAATATCATTCGGTTTTTCTCTATCCAAGATTGTCTTGGGCCTCGCCATTTTATTCAAAAGGCTGCAAGCTTTTGTGTGGCACATTTTTAATCCTGTGGAGAATTTTCCATTACCGCCTAGAGTGGTTTGAAGATCGTTTTTCTCCGAATGTTTACAGTTTGAAAACCCTGAGAAGTCTCTTGGACCAGCTTAGACGGCAGCGAATTCCGGCATCTGACTACTCTTAAGGGTTAAAAGGTGTGTCTACAGTCCGTTCTGCTGAGCTGTCTCCAGCTTCAGGGTGATTCCTCTTAGGTTCTTGTCGGCGCGAAACTTAAGTAGATGTTTAAAGGGATGTCCAGAAGTATTTGAGATGCTGTATGTCATTAGGTCACCTCCAAGACGCCTGTGCTCTAATGGGTAAATGTTTATTTATTGAATGCGCTCTTCATAAGGTTCGAACTTGATTCCTAAAATAATTTCGTGACTTGTCGTTGAATTCGTTCCAGAGTGTCCTTATCCTTTTGGAATGAGGAGAGGAAAACTATATTTCCGCACTCTAAATTGGGACAAATAAAACCGTTGGAAATTATATGGAAAGTTATGCAAAATTATGGTCCACTATGATATTAGTACTGTTCCAATAATAGACCGAGTTCTATGATTGTAGATTTGTCATGATATAACTGCCTAATCTATAAGATCTTACGTGGAAGTCACATCATCGTGTACACCAACTCACTATATTGTAACAATTACCAATACATGATAGAGAACAAGCTTGGGCTAGAGACAGAACAATATATTCAATATGAATAAGAGATATAAGGTAATATTCAGCAGGGACCACGCCTGCATGGCCGGGTGATGCCGTACGATCAACTCTCATTGATTCAATTCATTGTTCCCGTCTTTTCCATCGTTAGGTATTTATCCGCGTTAAATATTGAATATCTATTTTCCGAGTAGTCTCGTGTTTGCAGATGATGTAAAAATCTGGAGAACAATAAAAAGTGCGGCTGATCATGTGGATCTTCAAGCTGGCTTAGACGATTTAGTTAGATGGGCTCGAGAGTGGGGCTTAGAAATCAATGCTAGGAAGAGTGTACTAATGCACGTCGGTCACGGTAATAGTTACCGTTACACTATTTAGGGTAAACCTCTTCCATGCGTTCAAGAGCATAAGGACTTAGGAGTAATATTAAGTCATGACTTAAAAACAACTGCGCATTGCAAAGCAGCCGCTGTCAAAGGTTTTCGTGCCTTATTGTCACTTCACCGAGCGTTCAAATCTTTTGACGAGGAAACGTTTTGAATTTTATATCCCATATATGTTAGACCACATTTAGAGTACTGTATCCAAGCAGCTATCCCGTGTCTAGTAAAGGATACTAACTCCCTTGAGCGTGTCCAGCGTGTGGGAACGAAATTAGTGAAGGGTCTTTCTAGACTTCCTTACGATGAGCGCTTAAAACGCCTAAATCTTTTCTCCTTGTCGTATCGTAGGACACGAGGTGACCTTATACTGGCATTTCGTATCTTTAATTATGATTTGGGTGTTAATATGTCTTATCTTTTTGCTCCCTCCAGCACTAATAATCTCCGAGGTCATAGCAAGAAGGTTCATAAACCACGATCTAATAAACTTAAAGTGGGATCCCGTTTTTCTCATCGAGTAGTCAATGACTGGAACGCCTTACCCGAACAAGTGGTATCAGCCCCATCAGTGAATACTTTCAAGGAAAAGCTGGACCTTCACTGGAAAGCAATATGTCAGGATTAACACAGGTTCATCAACCTACTATCCTTATTACTGAAGACTGATTATTGTTAATCCTTATTTTCACCTTAACCTTCTCAATCGGATTTTATTTTTGTAAACCTACTATTCTAATAGTCCTTTGATTAATGGTCACATATATTATCGTAATGTTATATCTATTAGTTCACATAACTTACTAGCTCAATCGATAATAAAAGTTGATCATCTATATCAACTAATTAGCTTTTATGGTTCGTTAACAAGCTTTAATAGCATTTACATGCTTCAGCGACATAGTCTTGTTTAAACATCAAGCTCTAGCAAATATGACCTGTAAATAGCGTAAATATACATTGACTAACAATGCAGTCAGGGACTAAATAGTTATCTGGATCTAATTATCAGTGTTCCTTCACCTAACACCTCATGTTGTTTTAAACTATGCACTATCCCGTAATATCTTTTCTTCCGACCACTGCCTGCCTAATTTCATATTTTCGAGTTCCATTGCCAAACAACAAGGATGACACTTCTCCAGAAACATACGGTGAGTTCCAGCTATAAGTTTTCTGCAATCATAAGTTCATTTTAGATGGCTCATTCAATGGCACACACAGTTATCTGGATTCATTCGGTTGTTCTGATCCGAGCGAGTGGCAAAAACGTCAACAGCATCAAGCACCATAGAATTATTTGCCATACTGCATGTTTTATTCTGGATACTTTTGGATCATTACTAATCACGAATGGCGTTATATATGTCGTCCACTGAATAATCTAATTTTAAAAAATAACCCAGGCGAGTTCAACTATTTTACTTAATGATTTTTTTTACTTAACATGTATATGTTTCCGGTTCCTTTTGCTATATATTTGTAAGTGTCCCTAGGCTAAATGCAGTAACTCCTTATAGAATGTTTATAACGCATCATATTCCTGCCTGAAGTTTCACAAGCAGTCTAAACTTTAAAATTATTTTCTGGTCATGTTCATTATTTTTAAATCGTCATATACGTCAACAACCTGCATGTTAACCTGGCCCATACATACGTTACACTATATCTCCATGTCTTCTAAATTTAGAAATCATCTGAATCGCCTTTAACATTTATCAATAAACCCATCATAGTCGTTGTTGCTAATCGTATTTGGGTTTATGTATTGGCTTATCATAGTAGCAGCCTAAAATGCGGACATAGTTTAGATAATTCGATTACAAATTTAAGTACTATCAACTGCACTAGTAAAATAACTAAATCCCCAGGTAGCTGTTGGCTAAACGAAAGTTTAAAATCAAAACTCCGTAGCCTACTAGAATTAACACTAAACGAATATTTCTGAATTGAAATTTATAATTAAATTAGGCGTCTCGGATTCTTTAACGTTATAAATTTCTGATAATTTCCAATCACCTAAAGCAACAACACCTATTTTTCCACTGCCTAATCCTCAATCAACACTATAACTAGTTAAACATAATAGTTTCAGGATATCGTCATATAGCATTGTCATGACTTGACAATCACGTTATATGATTGATAAAATTAATGAATCTATTAACAAAATAGCTCAGCAAATTGACTTGTAATTATCACTAGTGTTGTTTTTCTTTTATCTTCATTCACTACAGATGATTACAGTATGTTTCTCTATCAGTTGCTTATTCAGTAAATATCTCAAAACCTTGTCAGTCTAATTGATGGTTTAGAGACACAATAATGCGTGCAAATAATCAATATAAGCAGTCGAGCAAATCTGCAAACTGAAAACATCAATGTCGAATTTACCCCAATACTGACTAAGGTTCAAGCCATTATCATAGACATGAGTTGGGAGTGTACTCCCCCTGGTTACAACTTATGTTCTCCCTGATAATCACATGAGCATCACTCACTATTAATCATCTTGCAAAAACTTATTTAGCTAAATACATCTTGCAGCACCACATCACTTCGTAATATGACACAGGCCTAAGTGATTTTAATAACTTATAACCACTATATCCCAATTAAATCGTATTCCGCCTTATGATAAACTGCGTACTGGCAACTAACTTATATGCATCATCAGCCGGCAAGTATAAATATAAATGGTCTGCCGCAAATCAGAACATTGAGTCTAGAGCATGTCTCTTACGAATACACTCATGTTTAACGACTTGTTCTTAGCTATCTGTCCAAAATTCATATAATTATCATGTATTTAAATTTTGTTTTAATAACCATTCATGTGTATTAGTAGTATTAATAAATTCTATCACGGTCAAGTAAAAACGAGGTTGAGAAAATCTCCCCGTAACTAGATAAACCGTATCAAACTAACTGGAACACTAGTTGGAATTCTTTTCTATGGTAATACTTTTGTTCTTTCAGTTAGCCTACTAATACAGATGTAATTGGAATTCAACACATATGGACAGCTTAACGGCATAATCGTTATTTGATTTCATAATCTAAACCAAAACTAATACCACTGTTAACATTTCCACAACATTCATTACTTTAATATTTCTAAACACAAAATACTTACTACCTATACGTTAAGTTACTAACCAACGGCTATTAACACGCATCGTTTTATTATTATTATGATACCATTTTTTATAGTTCAAATAATCTTCACCCAAATTTTTATTTTCAAGCATGTTAAGCATGAAGGCAGATATTTTAAAATTATTACATGTATTTCCCGATCAGATGCTGCCGCCTTCTTTTTGATTTATCTTTCAGCTTACCAATACCCGGAGGATTCTTATTATCCTTGGTAACCTCCGGCGCGCGACGATCTCATCCAATTTGGTATCGAACCAACATCACGTTGATTCTGGTGGGAAAGTAGTGTAGTGGCATTTGACCATAACCACACAAGACTACTCAGAAAATAGATATTCAATATTTAACACGGAGAAATACCTAACCATGGGGAAGGCGCGGAGAATGAGTTGAATGGACTAGAGTTGATCGAACGGCATGGCTCGGCCATGCAGGCGTGGTCCCTGCTGAATGTTATCTTATATCTTCTATTCATATTAAATATATTGTTCTTTCTCTAGCCTAACCTTGTTCTACATCACGTATTGGTCATTGATACGATACAGTGAGTTGGCGTAGTCGATGGTGTGACTTCCACGTAAGATCTTATAGATTAGGCAGTTATATCATGACAGATCTAAAAATTTAGGATTAGGTCTATTATTAGAGCAGCACTAATATCATAGTAGACCATAATTCTACATGATATCCAAAAAGCTGTGGAAACAGCAGTGATATCTGCTAGTAAGGTAAACCAGAAGGTTAGGGAGCAACCCTGGATCTCAGTAGCATCTATCGCACTGATAGATGCTCGGAAACTCATTTCACCTGGCTCTGAACATAATGAGGAGCGGAGTCAACTTAAGCGCAAGCTGACAAGAAGTCTACGCAATGATCGTGAACAGTGGTGGGTAGCGAAAGCAAGAGAGATGGAAAAGGCAGCGGCAATAGGTAATAGCAGACAATTGTTCAGACTTGTTAGGGAAACCGGTATTAAGAAAGCGACTGTTAGCGAAAGATGGGTATATCATACATTCTCAATCCAGGAGACTGGATCGATGGGCAGAACACTTTAGGGATCAGTTCAACTGGCCTCCAACCACATTTCTGTTTCCCACGATCTCCAGTCAACCTGAATGGCAAGTTAATGTAGGTCCTCCGTCCCTTTACGAAGTTGAAAAAGCCACAGGAAACCTGAAGTGAGGGAGAGCAGCAGGCCCTGACAGGATTACTCCTGAGATTTTTAAGGATGGTGGTTCAGTATTAGCAGTGAGATTATCTGAGGTGTTGGGTAGAATTTGGGAACTGGACGTAATCACATCTGACTGGTCTCAATCACTGATTGTGCCCGTCTATAATAAAGGACAAAAGTCCTCTTGTGACAATCACAGAGAAATCAGTTTGACTAATATAGTGTCTAAAATATTAGCTTCAATAATACTTCGATGCCTAACGAATGCTCGTGAAGAACAGACTAGAGAAAACCAGGCTGGTTTTCGACCTGGACGTGGTTGTGTCGATCAGATATTCACACTACGTCAGGTTCTAGAACACAGACACACATTCAGTCGCCCCACAATGGTAGTATTTCTCAATCTTAAGGCGGCATTCGACTCTGTTGATCGTGAGGTTCTATGGAAGTGTTTGTCACTGAAAGGAGTACCAAAGAATTACATTAACCTTATGAAGGCTCTCTACTCGAACACAACTGGTAGAGTGAGAGCTTATGGCGAACTGTCATCAGAATCGAATACCTCAAGTGGTGTTCGTCAGGGCTGTCCACTCTCTCCATTCTTGTTCAACTTTGTCGTCGACGTACTTCGAGAGATAACACTTTCCTCGTCTAGGTTTCCAGGGGTTGAACTTCTACCAGGAGGTTCACTTGCTGACTTAGAATATGCCGATGACATCGTTTTATTTGGCGAAGACGCTGACAAGATGCAGAGTCTTCTGACCACTCTAAGCTACAATGCAAGCATGTTTGGGATGCGATTCTCCCTCTCGAAACGCAAAATGTTGCTTCAGGATTGGGTTACATTGACACCCGAACTAATGATGGGGAGTGAAGTAATTGAGCGTGCCGATCGCCTCACTTATCTTGGAAGTCTCATCAACCCTTGTGGTCTGGTGTGTGACGAAATCTCAGCACAGATACAGAAGGCTCGACTAGCTTTTACCAACTTGCGTCATTCATGGCGTAGGCGAGATATCCGCCTATCAACCAAAGGACGTGTTTACTGCGCAGCAGATCGTTTCGTCCTACTTTATGGCAGCGAAACATGGCCGGTAAGAGTAGAGGATATTCGTAGGTTACTAGTATTTGATCATAGGTGTCTTCGAAATATTGCTCGTATATCCTGGGACCATCGAGTAAGTAATGCAGTTGTTAGGAAACGGGTACTAGGTAAGGATGGCAAATCAATTGATGACGTAGTGAAACTTCATCAGTTGAGATGGCTGGGACACGTGTTACGTATGCCCAACGACCGACTGCCTCGACATGCGATGTTCAGTGGTATAGGAGTAGGTTGGAAGAAAGCTAGGGGCGGCCAGACCAAAACATGGCACAAGTCCATGAAGTCACTGACAAGTGGACTGAGCCATGTTCGTAGGTGTAGACTACCTGGTTGGGGACCGCGAGATGATAGCAACCGATGGTTAGAGACCCTGAATGACACGGCTCAAAATCGTTTGTAATGGCGCAGGTGAATCGACTCTTTGTGTTCTCCTAAATTCTAATCTGAATTCTCCTTGTCTCTTCCCAAATTTATTTCACTGGATTATACTCTTTAAGTAACATCTCCAAACACTAATCTTCCCGATTACTGCTTATACTCCTACCACCTCTACCACTATGTGATTTGAGTTGACCACTGCATTTCTGTGCTAATGTGGTGTGGCAACTCGAACTGATGTATGTACGTGCGAAGTTCTACGCTGTTACTGACTGACTGACCTCCTCGCTTAGTTTCACTGTAGCAGAGACAGAATCGACAGTTCTGGATATTTAATTCGGAATCAGATACTGCTTTAGAGCACCATGTTTCAGTGATAAGTATGAAAGAAGTCTTGGCTAGAAAAGCTAATTTTCTCAAGTCTGAAATTTTGTTCAGAAGTGAACGTGCATTGATAAGTAATAAGTTTTAAAAGGGAGTATGGAGTGAAAAAAACCGTGAGCCTCCTTATTGATTTTATGTATTTTGGATTTGCATAGACTGTGGTTTACTATGTTTGACTTATCGTATGGGCTATCGCTTGAAAAAACTGTATTGCTAGTGGGACCAGGGATTTCTGAAAGCCAAAAAATCATTATTTTGATAAAAAGGATTAATTTGTTGAACTTGACTAGGCGGACAGTTAAGATAAGCACCGGCCAGTTGGAGTTGGGTTGATGGTGAGTAACCTAGTAATCCATCTTGCCCAATGGAAAAGTGTTGAGAATAGTTACGTCTCACAGGTTTATTATTTAAAACGTTTGATGTTGAGTAACCTAGTAATTCATCTTGCCCAATGGGAAAGTGCTGAGAGTAGTTATGTCTTACAGGTTTATTATTTAAAGCGTTCGATTTTGAGTAACCTAGTAAACCATCTTGCCCTATGGGAAAGTGTTGAGAATAGTTACGTCTTACAGTTTTATTATTTAAAACGTTTGAGGATGACCGTAGGATGTGTTGGTTCATTGTGGTCTGTCCAATATTAGGCCTGCTTACATAATGATTGCAGTGGCCATCTTGTGAGATATTTGAATCAGATCTGCCCTTACAACCTCCCCTACGATGCATAAGGTAAAGCATGGTATCGGGAAGTATAGTCTTATTTTGGTTTGGTAGGGTCATCGTAATATTTTTTATTGGGTCTAGAACCAGAAGGTTCTGTACTTACATTCTTTTTACGTAGCATAGGTTTTTTAATCTTGACAGTGTTTTTAAGAGTTGTAGCATTAGAACTAAGTACTTGCTTACGGGCTTCTAATGGTAAACTGGGTAATATCGGATTAGTGTCGTCATTAGATGTACATTGGTTATCAGATGTCACTACAGGTATAACAGGCAAATTGTCACTTTTCGTTGGTAAATCAGAGTACTGAAGAACGTGAGATAAGGTAGCTGTTTCAGTGGATCTAGCAGCTCATGCATCGTGGTTTGTAATGATCTCAACACCTTTATTTTCGTTCAAGGTACGTTTTTGCGTAAGTCTTTGATTAGTGGTGTTATCTGAGACTATACGAGCGCTTCTAAATTCCGTGAGCGCGCAGATTAGCCGCTGGGATTCTTTTAACTGTTCAGCTAATATATGAGAGTCGAATCTGAACATAACAGGGCACGAGTATTTCTGGTGCTTTTTATTAAGTCGAATGCATTGGCATGAACTGTCTTGAAAGTTAGATGCTTTTAATATCCAGTTACTTACAGTTCTAATGGGGGATTCTGTCAGATATATTATAGACAATCACGTTATTACGAGAGACTATTCATGTGCAGTAAGAAATTCTAATGCGTATCGACATCAAGTTGAGGGTGAACTTCCCAATCCACGTGACACATCCGACGGTTTGAAATTTCAGCGTATGTTGTTGGTGGTATGTCTTAAGTCAGTTTTGTTGAGAAAACTGAAGGCCATGACGGCGTGGTCGCTTCTCCCCAGCTGAGCCCGGACTGATAAGTTATCAATTAAGAATTCCTCGTCTGTAAATATGCAGTCTAAGCGCGACGGTGTCTGATTGTTACTCAAACAAGTTGCCGACTTGACATTTTCGAATAATCCCATATCCTTAATGAGGTCGGGGAACTGAACTTCAATAGAGTTTTCACCTCCAGTGTACGTATGTCCCTAGAAATTGACTTAACGAAGACTGAAGTCCTCCAGAATCAGGATATGAGTGAATGCGAGAGGCACAAAGCAGGATTTCCATGGTTTCATGTGGAATACCTCCGACCACCATCTTATCTCAACATGATGCACGCAGTCTCAAGTCACCTAGACTAGTGGCCACATTGCAACTTGTTGGATAGCATTCGATCTACACTTAGAAGGACCTGACACATGAAATTGTTCACCACACCGTGACCAATTAGTTGTGAATCCCTGAAATCACTAGCTTTGTATGTTTTCGACATTGGTTGCTGACGGCACTAGTTTTGATGGACTCACCTAGCTGAAGGCGCTCGATCATGTATCCGCACCAGATCACTAGTGGCTACGCCATACTGCGCATCTCCTACAACCTCAGCCAGTCTAGACCAAACGTTCCTTCGACATACCAAGAGCGTTCCAGATACATGTTCCAACCTCTTTGATTCTGTCTTTTGACGTGACAGTTTTTGCATACTTCGATTACAGGTTTTACGGGTATAACGTTTTCAAACTCAGAATACTTGTGGTATATTTAACAGTATCTAGACCAACGTTAAAAGCCTGGAACCACCGGGTGGCCGTCATGCCTTAGCTCGGGACTCCTCAGCAGTGCACATCCACGATCCCGCATGCGTGATATTTCACACGAATGCCCAAGCCCTAGATCACTTAGCTAGCATTCATTGGTTTTAATATCTAGCTTCAATTGATCCATGAACCATTCACTCATTGTCTGATCCAGATACCATTCTCTACCCAACCTGAATTGGACTCCACTGGCCACAATCCCTTTAGTGGCTTGAGGTGCATTTCAAGGGGTGACATGGATGTGTTTATATTCAGCTTGTTTGGTAGACCAAAAAGATTGCTCCACAGTGCTGGAATATTTCCCATTCTCCTAGTCTCTCGGTAGAGCGAGGGGTACTCGTCAAAAACTTTAACATTCCAAGATATACTCGTGGGCTTCCCAGACCAAACCAAACGGAACCCTCAGGCTTCCAAAAAATAAACTGAAGGTATGTCATACAATCGAAACTGAAGGCCCACCTGTGTTTGCTAGACCTGGAAGACTATCACCAGATAAGCTTAAAATCTCTAGAGACTTATTCGAGTACTTGCTACAGATATGTACTGTCCATCCACTTGATAGTCATTGGGAATTGTCTTTGCATAGAGTCCTGAAGAGTAATGAAGGCAGTTAGCGACTGTGCGGAGATTACAGATACTTCAACCCTAAAACCATATTAGATAGGTAGCCAATACCTCATATCCAAAATTTTATAAATGGCTTACAGCGTCTGAACATATTTACCAAAATCTACTTGGTCAGGGCATATCTCGATATCCCAGTAGCTGAGAAAAATCCCCCAAAACGGTCATTATTATACCTTTTGGACTGTTCAAGTTTGTACACATGCCATTAGGCCTGAGGAATGCGGGACAAAGATTTCAAAGGCTTATGGAAAACCCACTTCGGAATAGGCCATCTGCACAGGTGCATAGACGACTTGTTAATTTCCAGTCCAGATTTGAATCAACATATGCAACACATTAGGACAGTGTTAATACAGCCAAATGAAAATGAAATGAACATACATCAAAGTAAGTGTATTTCCGGTGTTTAGACTAGAGAATTTCTCAGACACATAATAAGCCCAAAATGGACCACACCGATCACTTAAGAGGTAAACACTGTAGCGGTAAATAAATCCCCAAATAAATAGCTCTGTAAGTTTCCGACATTGGATGCTGACCAGATTAGTTATATCAAAGGTCGTGAATTTACTCTTTTCACTGACCATAAACCTCTTAATTTCTCGTTAAGCTCCTCTTCAGACAAGTATTCACCTCGTGAGTCTTGACAACTGGACTACATTTCGCAGTTCGCTTCAGATATTCAACACATTTCTGGAGCAAACAATGTAGCCGCAGACGCTTTGTATCGCACAACTTATTCTCTAAAATCCAATGTAAACCGATCGCATGTTAGCACCCTAATCTTAACCTAACCCTAATCTAACCCTAACCTTAACCTAACCCTAAATCCTAATCTAACCCTAACCTTAGCCCTAATCTAACCCTAACCCTAACCAAACCTAACCCCAAACCCTAATCTAACCCAAAAAACCCTAACCTTAGCCCTAAACCCTAATCTAACCCTAACCTTAACCTAACCCTAAATCCTAATCTAACCCTAACCAAACCTAACCCTAAACCCTAATCTAACCCAAAAACCCTAACCTTAGCCCTAAACCCTAATCTAACCCTAACCATAAACCCTAACCCTAACCTAACCGTTAACCCTAATTTTAACCCCAAACCCTAACCCTATGGACGAGTTTCTATACAATACGCATTATGAATTCAGAACTTCTGAACCTTTATCAAACCTCAACAAGTTTTTAAATCATGTAAAAGAAGAATATCCACTGTAATTCATTACTTCCTTGTAATATATTTTTACTTTATACTGTCTTCTGATTGGCTAATAATTGAAATTGCTCAAACACTTCTCATTGGCCCGTCCCTAAATTATAGTTTCGCCGTCCCATCTGTTGTAACCTCTCATTAATCACCTCCTCTCTAAAATCCGCTGTGAACCGATCGTATGTTAGCAGCGCGTGTTGAACTTGGCTCTGTGACCTTGAAATTGCTCAAACGCTTCTGATTGGCTCGTCCCTAAATTAGAGTGTCGCCTAATACTCTTATCTCTTAACCTGCGTCGACCGTTTCACTCGATGGCCAGAAGCAGTACCTATCAAGGACATCACTGTTGAAACAGTGGCTCGCACCTTCGTTGAACGATGGGTAGCAAACTTCGGCTGCCCTTCAACCATCACTACAGACCGCGGACGTCAGTTTGAATCTGAACTTTTCCGTCGTCTGACCACAGTTTTAGGAATCACTCGATTCCGAACGACCGCCTACCACCCACAGGCAGACGGGTTGGTGGAACGTTTTCATCGACAACTAAAGGCTTCTCTATCAGCTGCAAACGTTTCACAGTGGACTGACGCTCTTCCACTCGTCTTACTAGGTATTCGCAATGCAGTGAAAGCTGACATTGGATACACTGCAGCTCAACTCGTTTATGGAACGACACTTCGACTTACAGGAGAATTCGTGGATCCTTAATCCTCTTCAATGAACACGAATCTAACCTCCTACACGAACAGGCTTACAAACGCAATGCGTTCAGTTACATCTGCTTCCACTCGACCACAACCTGACTCACGATATGGTACACACGTCTTCGTATGTCAAGACTCGCATAGACGACCATTCGAATCAGCATACGAAGGACTTTTCAAAGTTCTTCAACGTGAATCTAAGTACTATATAGTCGATAAGAACGGAACAAACGATAGCATCAGCATCGATCGCTTAAAAGCAGCGTATTTAGAAGGAAATCATATTCACGTCGATTTTCCTTCGGTACAATCGCACAACACGACTCCTACGCTTACAATACCCCAACCGACAGGCAACACACACGATGATACTTCCGTGGTATCAGAAAATAAACTTAAGACGATGCGTTCTGGAAGAAGAGTAAGATTTCCAGAACATTTAAACGATTATTGCTCGTAAGGCACTACTTGACATTTTATATTATCTCGATTTTTCTTTTTATGATTTATAATGTTTAAAAAAAACAATTTCAATATGCTTAGATATTTATATTTTCATTTCAAAAAAGACAAACACAAAAACAACATAAAAACCCTTTTTTAACGATATTACGTGTACATGAGTTTATTTTCCATTTATTTCGTCGGCATTGTGTTCTTACGCGCGTACGAGTGTATTTCGACATGCACTTACATTTTCTTCTTTCTTTTCCAGGACGGCTGGGGAAGAACGATGAAGTTTACGAGGAGCCAAAATTTTTATTGTACTTTTTTCGACACTGGATGCTGACCAGATTAGTTTTAGTGGACTAATCTAGCTGAAAGCACTCGGTCATGCATGCGCACCAGATCACGTGTTGGAACGCCGTGCTCAGCTGCTACTGCAATCGCCAGCCGGATTAGATCAGATAATTCCGATATACTGGCAATCGTCAAATACAACTTTTGATCTACTCGATTCTGTCTTTTGATTTCTCTTGGTGGGTACGAGTTATATTAGGTGTGACGACGGACCACCGGATTCATAGAGGCTTTTGTTTTTATCTTCATATGTCCTGCAGTCACACCCGTTACAACAATTGGCGACGGGGTAGAGAAAATTTTGAACCCTCTAATCGGACGAGATTCAGCATAATTATTTTGACCAATCAGTATCCAGATTTGTCATCGGCGTCCTTGGGAATCATTGGTTGTTAATCCATTACAGTATTTCTCATTACCCTGCTGACTCAGAAAATGACTAGCCTTCCCGATCAATTGCAGCTACTACTATATCGCCAGCAACAGCGTGTTTTGGACTATTTGCGAACGCGACTGCTAGATCTCCCATGTTTCGGAGATGTGAAAGAAACTGATGAATTCATTTCTCACTTACAAACTGAAATCGAGAATGACTGCAGGACATATGAAGATAAAAACAAAAACCTCTATGAATCCCTTATGATCAGTAATGCAAATGAGGCAGTCGCTCATAATCCGTCCAGCGATCCAGAAGTGCCCAATTCAGAAGCATGCCCTGTTGTGGGTTCAAATCCCACTGTGCCTGAAACATGTGAGGTATCCAGCTTACAAGAAGAACCTCTCGTGCCAGAAAATGTTTTCCGTGCATCAAATAATGGTCAGAAATCAAATACAAATTTCGAAGATGCTGTCTATTTTAGTGACCTATTATCCAGTGATGGAATTCTGGAGAGGTCCGAAGAATATGTTGCACCAAAATCAAACCTTAATGACCTCATGTCTGGTGTCGCTAATCCTCATCATCTAGTCAGTTTTAGTGAACCCTCTACTCAATGCGCTAAATATGCTTTAAATAGAGTCAGACTAACTGTTACTTGGGTATATGAGGACCCAACGTTATTTCGCGGGGGAGGACGGTCACAGAAAATTTTAAAGTCCAGATATTAACTCCGGATCTTTCAAAAAAGGGGAGGTGTTAGGATAGTCGGAAAAAGAGACCAATAATTATCATGTTAAGTCCAATGGTGTCCTTGAACCTTAAATGTACATTTCTTATTGGTCGATGTTTATTTCACTTGTTAAATATTGTACAAATGTTGTTTCCTATTTTATGGTACGATGTGGTTTGTTTGCTTGGTATATAAATAGAGTATGTTTGAAATACAATGATTCATAACTCCGAGGCTGTGACTTGTGTTCTTCACTTAACTGGGCTAGGACGGACAGCGAAGTAGGGCCAATCAGGGCACTAGGTCGTCCGTACGTGTTTTCCGTGTCACTGTCACAGATCGCGATCGATAAATAATGCTGCTTATCAAAAACCTGCAGTCACACACCCGTTACAACATTAGGTGTTACTGGTAAAAGCGTTGTCAAACACTGAATACCTGTGCCATCTTCAACACCGTTAGACAATAGCTCATACCAAGTTCTTCCGGTTGTGTACAACTAATGCAACCTTTGAAAGATTCGCTTAAAGGAAAACCAAAAGAATTCAAGCTGACTTCTGTGTCTATTAAACAACCAAGGAATAAACCAGCTCAAGTACCTACGATGACATATCCGAATTCCCATTCCCCACTCACTTTGATAGTGGAAGATTGGGACAAAGCAGTAGGGGTATCCTTAAGCAACTAGTTGAAAACTCCTGGAAACCGATTGCACTGTTCTCAAAAAGACCTACTCAAGCAGCGACGAAACATTCTACCTTTGGATGAGAACTTCTCGCAATCCACCTAACCGTTAATCATTTCAGACACATGTTGGAAGGTAGGAAATTCACAGTTTATATGGATCCTAGACCACTAATCAACGCACTGAAAGCTAGAGCCGATAAATATTCTCCTATATAGGTCCGACACATGGAATGTACATCACAGTTCACCTGTGATACCCGACATGTCAAAAGTCAGGAAAACCAGGCAACAGATGCAATATCTCATCCAAAAATAACCATAATACAACAATCTAACGACAATTTCGAGGCGGTCTGAGAAAGCCAATGAAAGGGTCAAGAAATAAAAACCTAATAACAACAAAAAGTTTAGTCTTTAATGATCACAGCTACCATCATCTATTGAAGAAAACATGATTAAGTATGACATGAACAAGGTGATGAATTGATACTTCGTTCACCAAAATATAGGAAAATCAATATTAAGTAACTTTCAAAATCTGCAACTTCAACTGCAGCCCTTCTAGTGATACACCGGTTCTAAGCTCGAGAAAAAGAGGATGGTCTGGCACAGAGTCAGCAATACTATTACGCGGAAAACAACCTTGCCGAAAGCGCCGAACGACAGGAACAAATTAAACTATTTAAATTCTTCATTAGGAGTTGAAGGAGCTTCATTCAGAAGAATTATGACACCTCATGGTGAAAGTCAAGATTCCTCGAAAGCCACGAGGTCAATGTCCATTCTAGCAACAACAGCAACGGTTAACATAGATAATTGGAATGTTCGGACAATGTGCGAGACTGGAAGGACTGATCTAATAATTAAGGAAATGCGGAGATACAACATGAATGTTCACGGAATCAATGAAAACCAAATCTGCACAGTAAAGGTTAGATTCAGGAGAGCTGCTGCTGCACTCTGGTTACGAAGAAGGAAATGCTTTACACACTCAGGAACTTGCTCTGATAATGTACAAAGAAGCATATGGAGCACTCACAGGATGAAAACCTTATCAACCCGGAATAATCAACGCATCTTTCAAAAGAAGGTAAGGAGGGAGTCACAATGTTATGCACCAACCAATGATAGCAATGATGATGATAAAGATCAGTTCTATGAGGCCACAATCAATCGTAGCCATGTGTGCAGGGAAGGACATGATGGGAGACCTAAACGTTAAATTCGGAGTGGACAACACCGAGTATCCAGATATCGTGGAACGACACTGACTGATTGGGAGAAACGAACGAGAATGGTGACAGATTTGCAAATTAGTATGCATTCAAAAAAATGATCATAGGTGGTACTACTATATTTCTCCACAAACACATACACAAAGTTGCGTGTGTCTCACTGGATTATACCACACAAAACCAACTCGATCATATTTGCATCATTAAAATATTCACAAGGTCAATGGAGAACGTGAGAACCTGGAGAGGAACTGACATAGCTTCAGATCACCATCTACCTGGTGGTTGCCAAGAAGAAAACTGATGCTAGAGAAACACTGGACAACTGGAGAAATAGTACTCTAAAAGTTCAATACAGACTTCCTTCGATATACTGACAAACTCAACCAATTCAAGATAACTCTCAACAACAGGTTTCAAGCCGTACAAGATTTACTCAAAGAAGAAGAAAATACTATGGAGGACAATTGGAAAGGGATCACAGAGGCGTTAACATCAACGTTTCAGGAAATGCTAGGTCGCAACAAGCATCACCATAAGGAATACATCTCCATCAAAACCCTCAACAAGATTCAAGAAAGGAAGAACAAGAAGACAGAAACTGACAACAGAGAAAGTCAAGGCACAAACTGAATACACAGAAGCAACAAGTAAGTGAAGAGGAACATTGGAGCTGACAAACAAAGATATATGGAAGACCTAGCAACGATGAGGGAAAAAGTCACAACAGGAGGAAATATGAAACAACTATATGACAAGACGAAGAAACTGACAGGGAAATATAGTAAATCAGAGCGACCGGTCAAGGATAAAAGGGATAAGACTATCACAGAGATTCAAGAACAGATGGGTAGAATACTTCGAGGAACTCTTGAGTAGACCCGCCCCACTTAACCCAACGGACATCGAAGCATCACACACAGACCCTCCTATAGTTGTCACTACACAAACGAACGAAGAGACCAGAATGGCCCGTCATCAGACAAATCAATAGTGGGAAAGCAGCACGAACTGAAAATATACCACTTGAAGTACTGAAGTCACACATAGAAGTAACTGCAAACATGCTCTGCTCTCCATTCAGGAACATTTGGGAGAAAGAGCAAGTGCCAACTAACTGGGGATATCAGCTAATGTGAAAACTACAGAGGAATCACACTACTATCGGTATCAGGATAAGTTCTCAACAGTGTTGCTGAACCGAATGGAAAATTCAGTAGACGCTCAACTCCGAGTTCAACAAGTTGGATTCTGTGAGGACCAGGCGAGCACACGCCAAATCGCGAAACTATAGATCATTGTTGGGCAATCAATTATATGGAACGTCTCACTATAAATCACCTTCTTTGGCTATGAGAAATCAAACGACGGCATGGGTAGGAGAACCTTATGGAACCGACTTTGACACTATGGAGTGAGTAACTGAGGAGATCATCGACATCACACGGATTTCTTACAACGGACTACACTACAAAGTCGTACATGGCTGGCAGGTGACAGACGCATTCCAACTGACAACTGGTGTCATATAGGGCTGCTCTCTCTCTCCATCACCCTCTCGTATGTTGGTTAACTAGATTATGAAGACCCTCACACGTGATGGGATGCACGGAACACAATGAACAGCTCGGAATGAATTCGCAGATGAACTGACCCTTCTATCCCATAGACACCAACAAATGCAGACAAAGATAATTAGTGTAGCAGAAGCCTCTGCTTCAGTGGTCCTCAGCGTACACAAGAGAAAAACTGACATCCTCAAATACAACACAGAGAACACCTAACAAACCATTCACACTTGATGAAGATGATTTGGAATCTTTCATCATAGATGAACGAAAAGGATTTGATGAAGACGTAAAGGTGAGGATTGGCAAAGTGAGGGCAGTATTCTTCTAGTTGAACGGCATATAGAACTTACAACAACTGTCAACCAATATCAAAGTCATAATCTTCAACACGAACGTCGAGATAGCTCTACTGTACAAAGCTGAAACTTCAACAACTACTACAACCGTCATCAAAAAAGCACAGGTATTTATATGGAGAGTTCTGGTCGATGACATATGCTCCTCCATGAGGGTTGACTGGCGTAGGGAAGTAATAAGGGATGTCTATTAGATGTTTAGTGAACTGAATTCCTGATGGATCTCAAAGGCAAAGGGATAAAGAACAAAGGAATCTGATTTTATGTCACTAAAAATTTGATTCTGTTGATGTTACAGGTATTTGTAGTTTGACAACGCTTTGACTAGTAACACCGTACCCATCAAGTGAAATCAAAAGTCAGAAGCGACAGGGTTCGAAGATATATTTGATAAGTCATCGATATATATAGGATCGACTGATCTAAACTGGCTAGATATTGCAGGGGATGTTGATCACGACGTTCCCACTCGTGATCTGGTGCGGATGCATAACCGAGCGCCTTCAGATAGGTGAGTCCATTAAAACTAATGTGATCAGCATCCAATATCAAAGACTTACAGAGCTATTTATTTTGGGGATTTATTTACTACTACATTGTCTTTTGATGTTCACCCCCAGCAATATGCACATTTTTGATGGTTATCTTTATTGATGTTCCCCCTGTATAATCGCTAGCCGTCCCATTCCTCCGTTTAGTAACCGTCCTTTTCATTGGATGCCATATAGATTGCTTCTCCAAAATAAGATATTAAGAGAGTGTATTATTAATTTTTAACTTGGTAACCAGTGTCATATGTGATTAAATCACAATTATCTTTATCTAAGACTCCATGTAATCCGTCGACTTTATCATTACTCTGAGGATCAGGTCAACAACTAATTTGTTTCCATCACCATATTTTAAGGATGTTCAGTGATACATTTCAAATTAAGCTGTATGGAAACCTTCATAACAATAAACATCCATATAAACACTAGATTCCAGCTGTTATTAATCAAGAAATCATATCTCTGATGGCATCATTATTCTATTGTTTAAAAGAGTAGTTTGCCGTAAAAAATGTTTAAACAATTATTCATGTCGTGAAAACTAAAGTTTGAAGGTATACATTGATTTTACTGCTTAATTTAACCAATTATCACAAACACCACAGTAACGGATAAAATCAACAGAAATACCTGGGAAATACTTATTGAATCTAGAACATGGTCTACCTGTTGAAATTACTACAATCTCCACAAAGCCCCTTCTGATACTTGTTGAATTATTTTTTTCTGGTTAGTGTATTTTTAGCGAGTTAAATTTCTACGGGATGGGGTCGCTAACCCCATGCCCAACCCTACTTTTTTATCCGGGCTTGGAAGCGGCAGTAACCCAAGAGGGGCTTTGGAAGGATTGAGGGAACTACTTGCAAGACATATCTAAAACTGATACGTATTCCTTTTAATACTTAGGACGCTAATTTCTTTTAATAATAACTTTCTTATTTATTTAACCTTAAGCACAGAGTCTAGTTCATACAATTTTGAAATGATCCTACTCGTATAATTAAGATAGTGCACAATTATCAACTAAACATAATAAGCTTCAGATTGAATACAATATTTATAAATAGTTGTCTATGCAAGATACTCAACATCCTTTGGCCGGATACAATCAGCAACAGCCTTATGTGGGAGAGGACAAACCAAATTAGGAAAAGATGATGGAGTTGGTGGATAGGACATGCATTACCGAAATCACCAAACTGCACCACAAGACAAGCCCTATCTTAGAATCCTGAAGGGAAGCGAAAAAGAGGAAGGCCAAGGGACACATTACGTCGGGAAATAGAAGCAGATTTGAAAAGGATGAGTAACAACTGGAAAAGATAGCCCATGGCAGGGTTTGATGAAGAGTGCTGGTAGGCAGCCTATGCTCCTCTACGAGGAGTAACACGTGTAATTAAGTAAGTAATATTTGTTTAGCAAGGTTTAATCATTTTCCTGAGCAGTAGCGGTACAAAAAACACACTCAATTTATGATATACTAATCAATTATTATATTTAATATTCTTACGAAACACTTGTTAACTGTTATTCATTTTCATCTCTGTTGATATTAGATGATACCTGTAGTTAGTAATTCACCAGTGTATTGAATTTTACACACCTAAACAATGCTGGCGATTGCGCTCAACTGAAAATTAATGACAGAAAAAAATATAATAATGTGAATGGATATTATATTGATAAACAATGTATAGGTTACCGTTAGCTTCTACTAGCGAAATTAAACAATCAGATGAGCTACGTTAATCCTAGCCATTCATAGTACTGTAGAGGTATTCACACAAAAACTGAGTAATTTACCATCTTACTTGTTCTTATGGAAACTGAATAACGTCTAGAATCTTTAATATATGAAATGAACAATTTAGTAGTGTGGTTTGACCGCATAGGAATCCAAGTAGATGATATACAATGTTATATCACTCAGTTGATGTTGTTATTATCATAAAATACTATGTGCTACAGTTTCGAATGTTTGGTGTTTAGAATATGATGTATTAATATCACGTCAGGTAAATGTTTATTTATTCGCTACAATGGTCTGTATAAATAGTCAAATGCAGTTTGTTAAATTTCGTAGTTTGCACAATAATTATGGACTTAGTGATACAGAATCTGATGATAAAGTTATTGAAAACAATTTTAAACTCAAAATATTCTGTGAGTAATTGGAACCTGAACAAATCAATATCCCAACCATGACAAGTCTAAGGTCAACAACAACCAATCAAAATCAAGATTGATAGATTGAATTGTTTATCATATGTAGATAATAAGAGAGGGGATTTGTGCATATTATAGCAATTTCTATAGTTGAGATCATGAGTTAATGGAAGATATACCAACATGGAAAAACTGGAAGCACTGGATGGAACACAAATAGAATGACATGTTCCACTTTCTTGTTATTGCCATAAAACGTAGAGGAGACGAGACAGTTCAACGGTTGGTTGGTCAAAAAAAAGTATCTGGATTTCAATTGTTTTTGTTCAGTCAGTTACAAAAAGACACTGGTCAAAACACTATCTTATGAGGTAAAGAGGATATGTACCACCGACAAACTGGAAGAATTGATCAACGTTGAAAAATGTCTAAGAAACAACTGCTACCGACATAAACGTGATCATGAATATAAAAACCTAAAGAAAATAGGACAGAAGTGGTTATGGTCAATAAAAACCCATATCTGTGAATCTCAACTTCAAAAGTGATAATGTCGTAAACACAATCAGCAGGAAACTGAATACTGCACTAACCAGAACTTATCCCGCAGCCGAACTATTAATTCTGTATAAAACAACAATAACCCAATCAAAGGTCGACAAGCACCCCTTTCATATTACCGCCAACTGTGTTTATAAATTTACATGTACCTGACAAAGAAGCTACATTGACCAAACAGAAAGAAGAGCATATTTTAAATTTTTTGAGCATATCCCAAAAAGCCCCAAAACAAAAGAAAGAAAGACTAAACAATGCAATCAACAAACATCTCTTGGATATAGAATATCAGGTCGATACCTTGCAGTCTTTCATGGCAGTTAATAAACAATCAAATTACAGTCTTCTGAAGTTTTGCTGAAGCCGTTACTATCAGACATCAAAAACCTGATTTATGTGTTCATAAGGAGACGGTTATCAATCATTCCTTGCCTTGGTGACAAATATTCCGTCGTTGAATCTTAAGCTTCTTTCTTTAACTCTTTCTTGCATTTATTGCATCATTGAGTTTTATTTCAACTACCTTCCAGATTTCTATGCTCCATTGGTAGTATCATGCATAAGTAAGTAAGTAATCTTATTTTATTAACTGAGTTCTACTCATTTTATACATATCAATGTTGACTCATTATGTAATCACTTGTTTCTAACCGTTTTAACTCTTATCACAATCGATGTTGTAGAGTGTTCTTTCACACAAGCTCTATATTTACAATGTTCAGTCAGTTAAATTTATTTACATCCTTGTTATACTGTATTAATATGTCTTCAGCATAATTTCCAACTAAATTATATGTAATTCTGATATTTTAAGACTAGAATATTGCAAGAACAATTAAATAGTACTATAGAGATAAATAGAATACTTTAATAACTAAATCACCTTGTTGTAGTAACGCCGGATACCAACGACGCCAAAACAAGCATTGACGGTGACGTGGTCTTGTGCTAACGAGAAGGTTTGCCGGAGCTGAACGAAAAACGATGTAGGCCTTTGTACTATTTCGAAATTCAGGCCATCCAATGAATGGATTTTTACGCCCTTGTTTATGATTCAGTGAATCTTCTAACTCACCTCCAGTTATTTCATCTGGATCTTCTGGATTTACATTATCAGTCACGTGTCGACCATCTGGTAAAATATTAGGATCCCTTTAAACAAAAATTTAATACCAATTATTGAAAGCCGACAATATGAGATCCGCTTATGAAACTGCAACAAAACTATTGCTTTCGAAATAAAATAAAAACTAATATGGGTTAACTATTAAATTACATAAAATGAGGATGTAGATTTACGAAAATGAGCATCAGATACCACGTGGGACAAGGAACATAAATGAATTGATCAAAGTTGCCATACCACATTAGCACAGCAAGGTGAACACCAAATTCATAGAAGTAATTACTTCAGTGGTAGTAAGATATAAAAGGAAGATTGTGCATAACGATATGATACATGGAGAAAGAACTAGTTCGTAAGCATAAAGGTGTGTCATTTTAATCTGACGGTTTAAGGGAACACAAAGAGTGTATACACCGACGCTATTGTGATCGATTCTGAACCATGTCTCACAGGGTCTCCAACCATTGGTTACGATGGTCTGCATCTACCAACATGGCTTAGACTAGCGGTTAGTGTCTTCAAGCACTGATGCCACGTTTTGGTTTGGCCGCCCCTAATTCTCTTCCAACCATCTCTAACACCCGTTACCATTGCACGACGTGGTAATCGGTGTTCAGGCATACGTAACACGTGGCTCAACCATCTCAGTCGATGAAGATTTACAACCTCAAGTCTGAATCTAACCTCACTATTACTTGCTTAGTGATGCTAGCAGATGGGAGCAATATTTCTAAGGCATATGTGGTCAAATACTAGTGGCTTGCGAGTATCTTCTACTCTTAATGGCCAGGTGTCGTATCCGGAAAGAAGAACAGAACAAACTGCCGCGCAGTACAATCATCCCTTAATTGATAGATGAATATCTCACTTTTACCAGAGGTGACGTAAGTTGGTAAGAGCCAAGTGAGCTTTCTGAATCCGTGAAGAGATTTCACCATACACCAACCTATTGCGGCTGATCAGACAGCCCGAAAATTCAGTCGACAAGAGCACTATTTTCAGCAGCAGGCCTATGATGAAGTTAGACAAAATTGGAGGTAGTGGACAGCGTAGCCGAACACCACTTAAGGTTGCGAAATCAGATGACCTTTTGCTATAGACTCTGACTCGACTGTTAGTGTTCGAGTAAAGAGCCTTTATAAGGTTTATGTACACCTTTGAATGGTTACTTACTTACTTACGCCTGTTACTTCTAATGGAGCATAGGCCGCCGACCAGCATTCTATAACACACTCTGTCCTGGGCCTTCTTTTCTAGTTCCATCCAATTCTTGTTCATTTTTCTCATGTCTATCTCTATTTCCCGGCGTAATGTGTTCTTTCGTCTTTCTCTTTTACTTTGGCCTTGAAAATTCCATATGAGAGCTTGTCTTGTGACACAGTTGGGTGCTTTCCTCAATGTGTGTCCTATCCATTTCCAGCGCTTCTTCCTAATTTCTTTCTCCGCTGGGATATGGTTTGTTCTCTCCTACAGTTGGTTGTTGCTAATAGTGTCCGGCCAATGGATCTGAAGTATTTTGCGTAGACAGCTGTTAATGAGCACTTGTATCTTCTGGACGATGGCTTTCGTAGTTGTCCAGGTTTCCGCCTCATATAGTAGAACTCTCCTGACATTTGTATTGAAAATCCTGACCCTAGTGTTGGTTGACAGAAAGTTGTTTTGAGCTCCAGATGTTCCTCAGTTGTAAATATACTACTCTTGCTTTACCGATCCGCGCTTTCACATCCGCATCAGATCCACCATGTTCATCAATAATGTTACCCAAAACTCCGCCTAGAGTCCCCCCGGGGGCTACTGCCGATTCCAAGCCCGGATAAAGGAGGGTTGGGCGTGGGGTTGGCGACCCCACCCTGTGGAAAAATAACTCACTAAAAAACGTTAGCCAGAAAAAAATTCAAACCTTTTGAATGATAGACACTACTAAAAAACCTATCGGTCTACAGAGCCAAATGCTGCTTTTAAGTCAAGAAAAACTATCATTGTCGGGCGCTGATAAGCATGCCTGTGTTCTAAGATCTGACAAATGGTGAATATGCGGTCGATGCAGCCACGACCAGGTCTGAAGCCAGTCTGATTTTCTCATGTTTGCAGTTCATGAGTCTTTGTTAGGTGTCCGATTATCATTGAGGCCAGTATTTTAGATGCTATTTTGGTTAAACTAATCCCTCTATGGTTGTCGCAGGATGATTTTGACCCTCTCCTATATATATTGGGACAATGAATGATTACGACCAATCAGATGGGATTACGTCCAGTTTCCAGATTTTAGCTAAAATATTAGTCAACCAACCGATGTGAGTATTGCAATAATGACAGTGTACGGCGAAACAATATAGTTGTTTACTACTGATTTTACAATAGTTTAAGCAAATACTCTGCTTCGATATTTGTATTCAAACTAGTCATTCAATGTGGAAACATGCACAAGTTGACAGTTTTTTAAGCGAAAATGATCCTCAGAATATATTTAGGAAATAGAAATGGTAGTATAGTCAGGAAATAAGTGGAACATAAACATTACTGGAGGGCTAAAATTGAAAAACTACATGTATCAAGAGTGCACATCTTTACAATTGATTGATCCCTAGGTAGTGACTAACGTTTTGTGTGCTATGTCCTTCTTAGTGTAGGTCGAATTTTATTGATCAAACTGCAACGTAGCCACTAGGCTAGGTGGCGCGACATCGCATGCTCTATGTTGTGAAGCCGAGTGACACGGGATCGAATCCATCAAGAAGCATCAGTTCCCTCAAGATTACATGTATGCCTTGCTGAAACGGGTTCTAAATAACAAAAACCCTAAGTCCAGGGTTTCTTGTTGACTACCTCCAACCACCACATAGTGTATATCTTAATCAAAGTAAAGTTTTGTTAAATGAAATTTAGTCCTGAACTTTTTCAACAAGCAAACATAGTTCTTCGAATCAACTTACCCTGTGCGTGCAAAGTTAGCCCAATACGTCATCATAATATCACTGAGTTGACGTTCTTCATCAGTGAATCGATAAAAGCTAGCTTGAAACTGAGGACTAAATGGAATACCAAAAACATATTCAATTTCATAACCATGCATTGTACCAGTCCATTTAGGCATTGGTAATGAAAGTGTTCTATGTTGAAATTCATAAAAATATACAGGAAGCGTATGAGCACGACGTCGACCTGGTATACGATAATCATTAGTTACTGCAGTTGCCATATTGATCGTAGGACATTTGAAACTTCTATCACTACTGATTTCTTCTAGTCTTTCAGTCCAACTTTCAAGGGTAGGCTATGAGGAAAATAAATTATGAAATAAAATTAAACAGATCTTCTCAATTTAAACAAGTCTTATGATTTTACTGCCTCACAATAAATATATTTATCATCATCAGAAATTTTAGTAATTTTATAGTTGAATTCACGAGTCAATTGAAGCTAGTCCACCATGAAAAACCAGGGAGCATTGGATGGCCGTTTCGTTCTAGTGCGGGACTCCTCAGCAGTGCTCATCCACGATCTCGATCCTCCAGATTTGAACCCAGGACCTATCGGTCTCGCGCGCGAAAGCTTAACCTCTAGTCCCCTAATCTGGCATCAAATGATGGTAATGTCTAACTTCAACCAATGAAGAACAACATGAGTGGAATTGCTATAAATGTCGTTTGAATTCTCAACAAAAATTACATCCCGGATACATAATTATGTAATGGACTTTGATCCAATCCATTCAAATGAGAGTTGAAACTATGCTAGTGTCCAAAACAAATAAAGATTAAAGAAATTCAAACGTTCCAGTTCAAGGTTAGAAGTAGACTGCTTCAACTCCATAAGCTACATAACTTTAATCTAACACTGAAAGTTATAAACAGTGAGCACAATAGACTGTTAACTTGGTCTTATAAATCAAGCGAATGAAATACCACCTACTTATTATTCTCAGAAACGTCTTGTGTTCATATTATAGTAATTTAATAGTTGAGTTCATGAGTCAATTGAATTTCAGTTTCGTGGATTGGTTGAAGTTGGACAGAAACAACGTTGAATGCCGGCTCAGTGGTCTAGCATTTAAGCCTTCGCACGCGAGACCGATAGGTCCTAGGTTCAAATCTGGCGAGGTGGGATCGTGGATGCGCATTGCTGAGGAGTCCCACAACATAACGAAATGGCCGTCCAATGCTTCCAGGTTTTCCATGGTGATTTAACTTCAAATGACTCAACTATTAAAATTAAGAATAACATGAGTTGAGATCAGTTAGTTTAAAAGTAAATAAGGTTATGACTTCAAAGAAAGTGATGAGATTGAAGTAAAATATAGAGAGTGTGAACAGAAGAGAATTACAAAACCAATGTAATAAACTGACGAGAAAGTCTATATGGTAAGGATAGATTTGTAACTGTTTCTTTTTGGACACATAAGTTCACCGTAAGTCGTTTGACGGCTATGGCTTCGGAGAATTTAAGAAGAACGGAACTCGAATGTCGATTGGTGGTGCTGTCTGTCAACCAGATATCCTGTGTACAGAGATGTTTTGCGATAGCACTGTTTAAGAGCCCTGAATTACATTGACCTGAGACCTTTTTGGGATATGTTCTTGAAATCAAACGTGGGCCCTTCCTACTGTTCTATCAATGTAACTGGTTTGGCAGGTACATGTAAGTTTGTAAACACAATTAGCGGTAACATGGAAGGGGCACTTATCAATCTTTGTTTGGAGTACAGAACATATTGTTTTATACACGATAATCAGCTTGGCTACAGGGTAAGTTCTGGTCAGTGTGTGAATGATATTACGACCAGTCGAGGGCTCAGATGTTGTACTAATGCACACATTCAATTATATTACTAGAATAAAGTCCACTTTATGCAACAATTTTGGGTCAAGGCTAATAGATATAACGAAGACTTAACTGACTAAACAGATAGACGAACCACGAGTATACGCAGGGAGCTATTGGAGAAGAAAATTATTAATTACTCTAACTATAATGATTTAAGACCTCGTAGATCTCATTTAACTCCGCCTGTAGCTCTTATAGGGTTGCTGCCGGTCCCAAGCCTGGGTAAAGGAGGAGGGTTGGGCATGGGGTTAGCGTCCCCATCCCGTAGAAAACTAACTCGCTAAAAAAACGCTTACCAGAAAAAATAATCCAAACCATTTTAACTCTGCCCTGGGAGTTAGAAGGTCTTCATTTAGAAGAATTGTGACGCTTCATGGTGAAAGCCGAATTCCTTCGGAAGCCACGAGGCCGATGCCCCTTCTAACAACCAGAGCAAAAATTTTTATAGGTACATGGAACGTTCGAACAATGTGGGAAACCGGGAAGACCAGTCAAATATCAATGGAAATGAGGAGATACAACTTAGCAGTACTGGGAATCAGCGAAACCCACTGGACCCAAGCTGGACAGAAAAGGCTAGCTACGGGAGAGATGCTGCTATACTCCGGTCACGAAGAGGACAATGCTCCACACACTCAGGGAGTCGGTCTTATGCTGTCCAAAGTAGCACTAAATGCACTTGTAGGATGGGAATCCCACGGATCCAGAATCATCAAAGCATCATTCAAAACAAAGAAGGAGGGGATCTTAATGAATATTATCCAATGTTATGCACCCACCAATGATAGCAACGACGACATTAAAGATCAATTCTACGAGCGGCTGCAGTCAGTGATAGAGAAATGCCCAAGAAAGGACCTCACCATTCTAATGGGAGATCTAAATGCCAAAGTCGGAATAGACAACACTGGATATGAAGATATTATGGGACGACATGGACTGGGAGAAAGAAACGAAAATGGAGAAAGATTTGCAAATCTATGTGCATTCAACAAATTGGTCATAGGAGGCACAATATTTCCACACAAGCGTATACACAAGGCTACATGGATCTCACCGGACCACACTACAGAGAACCAAATAGATCATATTTGCATCAACAAAAAATTCCGAAGGACAATGGAAGATGTGAGAACCAGGAGAGGAGCTGACGTAGCTTCAGATCACCACCTAGTTGTAGCCAATTTGAAACTGAAGCTAAAAAGGAACTGGACAAGTGGACAAACAGCAATACAAAGGTTCAATACAGCCTTCCTTCGAGATACTGTCAAACTCAATGAATTCAAGATAGCTCTCAACAACAGGTTCCAAGCCTTACGAGATCTACTGAAAGAAGAAGAAACTACTATGGAGGACAACTGGAAAGGCATCAAGGAAGCATTAACTTCAACGTGTCAAGAGGTTCTCGGTCTAAAGAAATACCATCATAAGGAATGGATCTCTATAGAAACACTGGACAAGATCAAAGAAAGGAAGAACAAGAAGGCAGCAATAAACAACAGCCGAACACGAGCAGAGAAAGTCCAAGCACAAGCTGAATACATAGAAGCAAACAAACAAGTGAAGAGGAGCATTAGAGCCGACAAGAAGAAATACGTGGAAGAACTAGCAACGACGGCAGAAAAAGCTGCTAGAGAAGGAATTATGAAACAGCTCTACGATACAACGAAGAAACTATCAGGGAAATACAGTAAACCAGAGAGGCCGGTCAAAGACAAAGAAGGCAAGCCAATCACTGAAATTCAACAACAGCGAAACAGATGGGTAGAATACTTCGAGGAACTCCTGAATAGGCCGGCTCCAATGAATCCACCGGACATCGAAGCAGCACACATAGATCTTCCTATAGATGTCAATCCACCAACCACCGAAGAAATTAGAATGGCCGTCAGACAAATCAAGAACGGGAAAGCAGCAGGACCCGACAACATACCAGCTGAAGCACTGAAATCAGACATCGAAACAACCACAAGTATGCTTTATCTTCTATTCAAAAAGATTTGGGATGAGGAACAAGTGCCAATGGACTGGAAAGAAGGACACCTCGTCAAGATTCCAAAGAAAGGAGATCTGAGCAAATGTGAAAACTACAGAGGCATAACACTACTGTCAATACCAGGGAAAGTCTTCAACAGATTGTTGCTGAACCGGATGAAGGGTGCAGTAGACGCCCAACTTCGAGATCAACAAGCTCGATTCCGTAAGGATCGGTCGTGCACAGACCAAATTGCAACACTACGGATCATCGTCGAACAATCAGTTGAGTGGAACTCATCACTATACATCAATTTCATTGATTATGAGAAGGCATTCGACAGTGTAGACAGGAGGACGTTATGGAAACTTCTTCGACACTACGGAATTCCTGAGAAGATTGTCAATATTATCCGGAACTCATACGACGGACTACAGTGCAAAGTAGTGCATGGAGGACAGCTGACAGATGCATTCCAAGTAAGGACCGGAGTCAGACAAGGCTGTTTACTCTCTCCCTTCCTCTTTCTTCTGGTGGTCGACTGGATTATGAAGACCTCAACATCTGAAGGAAAACACGGAATACAATGGACAGCTCAGAACCAATTAGACGATTTGGACTTCGCAGATGACCTAGCCCTCCTATCACGTACACATGAACAGATGCAGATGAAGACAGCCAGTGCAGCAGCAGTCTCTGCATCAGTAGGCCTCAGCATACACAAAGGGAAAACTAAGGTCCTCAAATTCAAAGCGGAGAACAGCAATCCAATCACACTTGTTGGCGAGACTCTGGAAGATGTAGAGTCCTTCACATACCTGGGAAGTATCATCGATGAACAAGGAGGATCCGATGCAGACGTAAAGGCGAGGATCGGCAAAGCAAGGGTCGCATTCCTACAATTGAAGAACATATGGAACTCAAAACAACTTTCAACCAATATCAAAGTGAGAATCTTCAATACGAACGTCAAGGCAGTTCTACTGTATGGAGCTGAAACTTGGAGAACTACAACAACCACAATCAAGAAAGTACAAGTATTTATAAATAGCTGTCTACGCAAGATACTCAACATCCATTGGCCGGATACCATCAGCAACAGCCTTCTGTGGGAGAGAACAAACCAACTTCCAGCTGAAGAAGAAATTAGGGAAAGACGATGGAAATGGATAGGACATACATTACGCAAATCGTCGAACTGCATCACGAGGCAAGCCCTAACTTGGAATCCTGAAGGGAAGCGAAAAAGAGGAAGGCCAAAGAACACATTGCGTCGGATAATAGAAGCAGATATGAAAAGGATGAATTACAACTGGACGGAGCTAGAAAGGATTGCCCAGGACAGGGTTGGATGGAGAACGCTGGTGAGCGGCCTATGCTCCTTCACGAGGAGTAACAGGCGTATGTAAGTAAGTAAGTAAGTAAGTAAGATCTCATTTATTGCATACGTATGGCCTACCAAAGATTCATAGACATAATCGTGTTCATAATCGTTCATAATGGCTCAGATACATCCAATCTTTGTCCTTTCTCAAATTCGGAGCCAATGAATCCCTTAAAATGTCCTTTTTTCGTGTTTTAATTTTACTAATTTATATTTTCTTACCGAATCGTAACTTTTAGACCTCGTCTTTCCACTGTTACCACCTCAACAATTCTGGGATTTGTCCTGACTTTTTCATCTTTCTGTGCTGATGGGGTATGGCAAATTGAACTGATGTGCATACTTAACAGGTTTTACGACTTGTCTGACTGATCCGATTAAGGAATCTGAAATTTTCCATTTACTCGCCTTGACTCCTAGAACGGAATCACACTATCTAATAAAGACACTGTATTTTTTCATTTCGAATTGTGATTATTAGTTAGGATATAGAAAATTGGTATCCATAATCGGAATGGTGAAATAGTAGTAATAATTTTAAAATGATATAAATATAACACCACAGAGTTATTCCATCAGTTGAAACGAAAAGCTTGTATATTTAACAAAGCGATATAGAAATAACTGTGGTTTCTCAAAATAACACTGAAATTCAGATAAACGTAGGTGATTTTTTAAATTTAGAATTTCAAGAACACAAAACTATCTTGACTATGAGGTCGACCAGAGCCATCAAACGGATACTGCCTATCCCATGCACAAACAAAGGGGGAGGGTCGGGCATGGGATTAGCAAACACATTACATAGAAAACCTTGTCAAGAAACGCTGACCAGAAAAAAGTCATTCGAAACATTTAAACTATGCCCTCTGTGTAAAAGTATCTTGATGCAGAAGAGTTATGGCTCCTAATGGTGAGAGCCGAAATCCTTCAGAATTCACGGGGCCGATGAGATGTACAGACAACGTGGGAGACCGGGAGGAGCAATCAAATTGTTATGGCAACGAAGAGATGCAATTTGACGGTGCTCGAAATCAGTGAAATCCATTGGATCCAATCTAGGCAGAAAAGATTAAGTTCCGGCTAGGTGCTGTTGTACTCTGATATTGAAGAAGAACACGCTTCGTAACCATAAGAAGTTGCGTGAAAGCTATTTAAAGAAGAACGGAAAGCGATTATAGGATGGGGATCCCATAAATTATTAAGACTACCACATCTCAGGCAAAGCAAGGAATACAATGAACAGCTTGGATGCAACTAACTGATTTAGACTTCACAGATAATATAGTTCTTTTATCCCATACACACCAACAAATGTGGGTCAAGACAACCAGTGTAGCAGCAAAATCCTCTATATCAGTAAGCCTCAACATACAACGGGGTCAAATCAACCTCTTCAAATGCAACAGCTACACAATTACACTTGATGGAGAAACTCTGAAATAGCTGGAAACTTTCGGTACATGACATGGTCAGCATCATCTATGAACAAGGAGGTTGTGATACAGATTTAAAGGCAAGGATTGGCGAAGTAAGAACGACATTCCTGCAGTTGAACAATACATGGAACTTACAACAACTGTCAACCCATATCAAAATCACGATGTTCAACACGAACGTCGAGATAGTTCTACTTTAGCAAGCTGAAACTTCAACAACTACTACTACATTCATCAAAAAGGCATATGTATTTATAAACAATTCTCTACGCAAGATACTCAATGTCTGTTGGTCGGATACCATCAGCAACAGCTCACTGTGGGAAAGAACAAACCACTTTCCAGCTGAAGAGGGAATTAGGAAAAGTTGTTGGAAGTGGATACGACATACATTAGGGTAACCATTAAACTGTATCACGAAGCAAGCCATAGTTTGAAATCCTGAAGGTTAACTGAAATGAGGAAGACCAAATAGCACTGTGTCGAGAATTGGAATTAGACATCAAAGGGATGAGTAGCAACTGGAAAGAACTGGAAAGGATTTTCCAAGACAACGTTTGATGAAGAATCCTGGTGGACGGGCTTTGTTTCCACACGGAAGTAACAGGTGTAAATAAGTAATGAAATGAAATTGAAATCTAGTTGAACTGACATTACATTTTTAAAAAAAATTTTGAACTAGTAATCTTTAATTGATTAAAATATTTTACGAGATGATGTAAACGATTTGTAGCTCAAATGGAAACGATAACATGATGACATCGTTCAGAAGAACGATGAAAGCTCCTCGACCAAATTATCCAGCTCAGATAAGAAAGCTTCATGAAAATATAATCACTTTACATATTGATAATATAACTTACCAATTGTTGATATGTTTGATATTCAAAATCTGTATAACGTATTAATGGTTCTGTAAATTCTGGTCGATCATCATCATCAAGATCTAGAACTTGTCGAAGACATCTTAAATAATCCATACGATTTGTAATTGGTAAATCAGTTAAATTTTTCATCCATTTTGAATTAGATACAAATGCATATAACAGAAAATAACTACCTTCATTTTTATTAATACCAAACATTAAAGCACCGGATGGTTTAAGATATTTTAATTGACGAAATGATTGACTATTCTCATATGGAAAAAAATTATTATCTAATACAGGTGGAAATGGTACAGAGAAATAACTAGCTGGATCATACATTGTATCATGTGCATCTAATATTTCTTTAATTGATTTTGATCGTAAACATTTAATTTGATCCATTGATGATCGATATCCACAGCCAAGAATTTTTGCAAGTCTATAATAATATTTAGAGAGGAAAAAAACTGTGTGTATACATTTACATGTATCTGCTAAAGTAATTACATGGATAGAATAGAAAGGAGAGCCTAAGTCCAATTCGAAGAAGATATTCCGAAAAGTTTAAGATCAAATAGATTAAAAGTATTCAGGAGTTTCGTTGTAAGACATCTCCTTGACATAGGACATGAAGTCGATACACTAAAGTGTTTCAAGACGATTAATAAACAATCAAACTCTAATCTTTTGAAATTCGCCGAAGTCATCACAGTCAAATGTCTGAAATCAGATCTATGTATCTAAAAATAAACAATAATAAATCTTTCTTTACACTGGTAACATTACCCTCCCCCTTTCTTTATTGATTACGTCATTCATTATTTCAACTCTTTCGAAAGTTTAAATTACATCATTGTCATTTCTCTTTAATTCATAATTGACTGATCTCAATTCATATCACTCTTTATTACCATCAATCTTATAGCAACTGACGTTCAATTGAGTTTGTTCACATTTGATTCGGTTAAATCATTTTGTTAACTGATTAACGAACTGAGTCATCCGTACAACAACAACAACTTATCTATATCATTGTATCTTAATTATTGTTGCAAATGTATGAACATGTATGCTTGAGCATTGCTTACTGCCTACGCATTTATTCACGCTGCTAGCCTTACTATTAACCCCTTAATTGATTCGATGATTCATTCATTTCACTATGTATATATATGTCCATGATATTCATGTTCATTGCTCTCTCTCTCTCGCTTACTCGTACTCATATTCGCTGACTTACTCGCTTGCCTGCTTGCCTTTCGGCCCAATTCCTGTATGCTTCTTTAACGCATCTGTAATTTTGGATATCTGTGTGTGGTCCCGTAATAAACGTAATGAATATTTCGTATTCGCCTTTTGATTAATATACCGTTGAGGCGTTATCTAGTGACGGTTATCAAGAGGAACTGTATACGAAGTTTAAGGATTATATTGAATACTGACCACCCTATAATCTATTTTCAGTTGCCTCATTAAATAATCATTTAATGTTTGTTAACTCCATGATTTCTAATTACTATTTCAATGTTCTGGAACTTTCCCTCCCAAACTTTATTTATCCGAAACAAAATGTTTTTTCTGACTTTGTTGACTCTATCGGAATCTTCGTTACATCATGTAACGCATATTCATCTTTAACCACCCTTTTATATATAAACATGTCAATATATGTACTAACGTTGATTTTAAATATTATACGACAAGGGCGGCCTGCTTGAGCATCTGGGCTACCTGTTCCTGTCATCTAGATATTTCAACAAGTTATCTATTTTTGTTTGTTTTAATATATCATTATGTTTATTAATCGCATAGCCTATTCTGCTGCGTTTCTGAAAAGTGTACAACCTTTAGTTGTCAAAGTTACAAAAAACTCAATCATAGACAATGTGATTGCTGGAAATATACAACGAAAAGAATGCACATTATTCAGTTGTTCATTCACTGAAGTGCTAACATCTAACTGGCGATCCCTCAATATTTATCGCCAGGACCGACCAAGAAGAAAGAAACGGAAACTTGTTGAAATACTTTGCGCTGAGAATTCTATATTGTACCAAAATTATAATATTGAATAAAGCTAATAATAATAATAAATAATAAATAGGTTGTAAGCAGCTGATGAGAACCTAACGAAATGAGATAAATCCAGTCATTACTCTGCACCAATCTTCGTTAGTGCTCTCATTAATGTAATAAAGGAAATTATATGCATGAAATATACCTTTGTGTTTGATTTAGTGATACTTCACTAGTTGCAAGACCCCAGTTGCTAAAAATTGAACCAGATTGCATTATTGCATTGTTATAATATGAATGAGACCATGGACTGACGACATGTGTACTCACGCTTACAGCTCCAGCTGATTCACCAAAAAGAGTGATACGATGTGGATCACCGCCGAAATTTTCAATATGATCTTTAATCCATTTCATAGCTAAACGTTGATCCCAAAGACCCATATTACCTGGTGCCTAAAATAAGAAAAAAAGTTTAAAAATTCATGAATAACAATATCTAATAAGTAGTATATTTTAGAGTAAATTTGATTTAAAATACCAAATTTAAATTCAAACAGATAAACTTTTCAATGGTTGAGATCATAAGACAATTGAAGCTAAACCACCATGGAAAACCTGAAAGCACTGGACGGCCGTTTCGTCCTATCGTTGGACTCCTCAGTAGCCACTATCCCGCCTCGCGAGATTCAAACCCAGGACCTATCAGTCTCGTGCGCAAGCTCTTAACCACTAGGTCACTTTTGATTCAGGAATATTTCTATAACTTTTTTTGACTAAACTCCAATCATTCCGTTGAATGATATTATTCTTGATCATTTGAAAGTTGACAACTTCTTTCTTCCTATATTAGTCATGTATTATGATTGCATGTTATATGTAAAGAAAGAATAAAATATTTCCTACTGAATTGCAATGAAAGCATCAAGTATTCTTAAACAATAGTACACAACTCCAGAGTAAAATAATTAGTTTTCATTGTGAAATACGAATTATCTGGAACTGAATATCTTTTAAAGAATCTTAATAAATACTGGAATAAGATGGTGGTTGGAGGTAGTCAACAAGAAACCCTAGACCTCGGTAGCAAGGTGCACCAGTAATCTTGAGGGAACTGGTGCTCCGTGACGGACTCGATCCCGTGTTACGCAGTTTCACAAACAAAAATGTTACCACCGAGCTATCCGGACCGTAACTGAGATTTTGTCCGAGTGAGATATATTTACAATTGATTGATCACTGGTTGGTGATCAGTGTGCACATGAAACCTAGATTCAGAGTTTCCTGTTGACTACATCCAACCATTATCTTATCTCAACATAGTGCACGCAATGTCGAGTCACCTGGACAAGTAGCCACATTGCAACTTGATCGATAAGATTCGATCTGCATAAATTCTATAAATTTTGCTATCAATAAACTGAATTTCTTTATTAACTTAACCCTTAGTGAGTTAAAGCCATTCATATTGCTAGAAATGTGTTTTGTATTTTTTATGTTACATTTTTAATCATGATTGTTAATAGGATCTTTTCTTTTCTTTATCTTGATGATAATTACTAAGCAATATCTCTAGTGGATAAAATAACCAACTGTCTAGTATTGTAATGATATCAGGATTTTAAAACTGATCTTCTGAAATTGTTCCCATTCAGCCACATCAAAATGTAACATTTTTCATTATTCGTTTGTACTCTAACAGCTGATTATTAAACGTAGACCAAAAAATTTATCTAATTAGCTATCTACTGTAGGTTGAAGATAAAATAGCTCAGATGATGATTAAAACCGAAGTATGTTTGTAAGTTTTGACATTCTCATTAAAAAAGAATTACAGCTGCAATTTATGGTTTCTTCTATGAGTTATTAGGGGTTAATTTAGGGTCAAAATAAATATCAAATAAGTAATTTTATCATGATATGTCTTCGATTACTAAAAGTGTATGACTTTCTTTCTATCAAACTATATTCTTTTTTAAATCTGATAGAACAAAGACACGAATGTTAATGTCTTCAGGATCCTAAGGGAATAAATAGCGTATGAACCTATTTGTTGGTCACCAGCTACCATGGGACTGCATCTCCTGACGTTTCACCACTGCCTTGTGGATTAGACCTTTGGGTCGAAGATTCCGGGTGTGTCCCCCTAGGAAAACCACCTGTTTCGGTTTGGACAGCCGGGTAGTATCACAGCCCACATACAATTCAATTGACTGTGTGGCGCATGTCTATTTAGTGCCCGTTTGTACCAATGTTTATGTGTTTAAATAAATAAATAAATAAACTTACTTCTTCTGTATTCATATAAAGGAAACCAAATGAACCCAAACGATAATTCATTGATGCAACAATAATATTTTGTCTAGCAGCTAAAAATCTCGCATCATATACGCTCAATGTTGCTGTTCCCATATAAAAGCTACCACCGTATATCCATAACTGTTTTAGAGGAAAAAGTTTTCAGACAAGTAATTACAAAACATAACACCCGTCTACTGAAGATTTTTTAAAATACATTATGGTAAAACAAATATCTATGAATCTGCTGATGCATAGTTTTGGTTTCTTATACTACTCATTACAATCGAACATATTTCAACATGGAATTACAGAAGGTCTTAGTAAAATGTGAGAACCACACCAATCATCCTTTTTTCTCATTCTCGTTTATTTATTCTTCATAACCTTCTGCCTCCAGGCATTTCAATTTTGATTGATGATACATACTACTTATAGCTGTCGAAATCAGTAACACACATCACATTAGTACAAATCATGATTCAAAATATGATCAATCAGAATTATATCTCTGTATTCGAATGTTTAGTTATCAGAAATTATTTGAATTAATTGTATGAGTATTGCTTGCATTTGTGATAATTAAGGAAAGGATTGGAGATTATGTATCGTTCTGCCACATTATACCATTGACTGATTAACTATTTGACATGAACTATTATAATGACGGTCACATGAGTAATTTGTTTAGCATATATAAGGAAAAATATGAAAACCTTATGTAGTATTTAACAACTAAAAGTACTTTTCTTCCGAAGAAAAGGCAAATACAATGATTGATACAGAATTATACAAAATCAGTATGGTTCGTGGGTTCTGTTGAGAAGCTTACAACTATATTCATATCGATACATAGTTCACAGTTATATAACAATTTTACACTGGTTTTTAGAAGAACCGGTCACCATCCAGACTTTCACGTGACAGCTCAAACAGTACAGCTCAACCCCGCTTCACAGGCGAACCAGTCACCATATAAGCCTGAACGCTACAAACTAGATAGTACAATTCAATCGTGTGGCACAGGTACCAAGCACCTTGGTAGACCAATATCGATATACAAAATAATACTAAATAATTGGATGTTGATAAATGATGTTTTATGTATTTGTGGATAAGAATATGTAAGGTCATTTTAAGATGTATGTATAAACAGAAAGTGGGTGATGCCGTAAGCAAATTAGAAATAAATGTACTTACTTACTTACTTACTTACGCCTGTTACTCCTCGTGAAGGAGCATAGGCCGCTCACCAGCATTCTCCATCCAACCCTGTCCTAAGCAATTCCTTCTAGCTCCGTCCAGTTGTAATTCATCCTTTTCATATCCGCTTTTATAATCCGACGCAATGTGTTCTTTGGCCTTCCTCTTTTTCGCTTCCCTTCAGGATTCCAAGTTAGGGCTTGCCTCGTGATGCAGTTCGACGATTTGCGTAATGTATGTCCTATCCATTTCCATCGTCTTTTCCTAATTTCTTCTTCAGCTGGAAGTTGGTTTGTTCTCTCCCACAGAAGGCTATTGGTGATGGTATCCGGCCAATGGATGTTGAGTATCTTGCGTAGACAGTTATTTATAAATACTTGTACCTTCTTGATTGTGGTTGTTGTAGTTCTCCAAGTTTCAGCTCCATACAGTAGAACTGCCTTGACGTTCGTATTGAAGATTCTCACCTTGATATTGGTTGAAAGTTGTTTTGAGTTCCATATGTTCTTCAATTGTAGGAAAGCGACCCTTGCTTTGCCGATCTTCGCCTTTACGTCTGCATCGGATCCTCCTTGTTCATCGATGATGCTTCCCAGGTATGTGAAGGACTCTACATCTTCCAGAGTTTCGCCATCAAGTGTGATTGGATTGCTGTTCTCCGCTTTGAATTTGAGGACCTTAGTTTTCCCTTTGTGTATGCTGAGGCCTACTGATGCAGAGACTGCTGCTACACTGGCTGTCTTCATCTGCATCTGTTCGTATATACGTGATAGGAGGGCTAGGTCATCTGCGAAGTCCAAATCGTCTAATTGATTTAGAAATAAATGTAGTTATTACATTATTATTATTATTATTATTGCGTTCTCGCGGCGGGAGTGTTGTTTACGAAAGCGACAGGACGAAAACCGAATATCTGGAGCCTGGGTTGGTGGACAAGGGGAATTGGAAAACCCTGATTCCCAACCAATGATGAACATTGGCTTCAGGATCCTGAAGGAACAAATGGAGTATGAACCTATTGTTAGTCACCGGCTACCATGGGACTGCATCTTCTTGCGTTTCTCCACTACTCTGCGGACTAGAGCTTTAGGTCAAAGGCTCCGGGTGCGTCATCCTAAGAAAACCACTTGCTTCGGTTTGGGCACACGAGCAGTATCCCTACCCTCACATAAATCGAATGATTTATGTGGCGCATATCTATCTGGTGCCTCATTGTAAAGTAAGTTTAAGGTGAATGAAACAATTGACTAAGTGAATATTTGATAACACTATACATAAGGTATTGTACATAACTCACCATAACTGCAAGTTTTTCTTTTGAATTCGAATGGCTACTATTCGATTCTTTTAAAGGTACCCAAATATTTAAGAAAAGACAATCTTCTGACATTGGTGTATTTGGTACCCACATTCTAGCTGCCGCTGAATTCTAAAATCAAGAATGGATACAATTATACTAGCTTACTTTCCAATTTTCTACCTAGTTTCTAAAATTAGCTGGCATGTTACCTTGGAGATATGCCCATTTTTATGTCTATCAGACATGTTGGAATTAAAGACTTCTATTTCTCAGAAGTTCTATTTTTACGTATATGGTTAGAAGATTAGTCAGCAAATTACTCGATAAGAGATATCTTTTCATTGGCTATTATTAGTACCTTAGATCCACTTTTAAATAGGTTGTGCCATTTAACTTGAATGAGATGTTTTTAGAAGGTTTATTGTTATTATGCTTGGTTATGATAAGATCACGTTTAAGAACCCAGGAGGAGGTAGTTCAAGATCTAACATCAAGCCATGAATCCACTAACTGCTGATCTGAGACATATAGATATATGAAGACTATCTGGTTTGAGCATATTCAATAGTCGTAATCAATGATTCATGACAGTGGATGGTTCTAGGTGACACGATTCTATTCATTCTATATCTTCTAAATCATTCTTACCATTTCGTTCTTTAAATTCATTTATTTCTTGCGAATTGAATACTTCATATTTAATTTACTATTGAATATAAAACTAATTGTAATCCTTTACTTCTAACTTAAGTGATTTTCTATTTCTCAATAGTGATGTATGGTGTGGTAACTTACCGATAACTCTGCCTGGAGTCCCTCTGGGGTTACTGCCGGTTCTAAGCACGGTTAAAGGAAGAGGGTTGGGCATGGGGTTAGCGACCCCATCCCGTAGAAAAGTAACTCGCTTAAAAAACGTTAACCAGAAAAACTATCACCAACGCATAAAGATATTATTATTATTATTATCAGCTTTATTCAATATTATATTTTTGGTACAATATAGAATTCTCAGCATAAAGTATTTCAATAAGTTTCCGTTTCTTTCTTCTTGGTCGGTCCTGGCGATAAATATTGAGTGATCGCCAGTTAGATGTTAGCAGTTCACTAAATGAACATCTGAATAATATGCATTCTTTTCGTTGTATATTGCCAGCAACCATATTGTCTCTTATTGAGTTTTCTGTAACTTTGACAACGAAAGGTTGTACACTTTTCAGAAACGCAGCAGAATAGGTTATGCGATTAATAAACATAATGATATATTAAAACAAACAAAAATAGATAACTTGTTGAAATATCTAGATGACAGGAACAGGTAGCCCAGATGCTCAAGCAGGCCGCCGAATACAAGTCATACATTGATAATGGCCATCTGAATTTAGCCAAATTTCAGTTCTAATAATGGTTTTAATATATAGTACTTATTCACTGGACAATGATATTTTGTTTATGGATATACTAGCAATAGTATTATTAAAGTCATTATTTTCATCTAGCCATATGAGATTTAAATCTGTTGTTAATTGGTCAAAGATAGTCAGCGACAAACCATAGGTTTAGGTTTTTTGCTAAATGATACTAGTTTGAGAACAAACCTGAAATCTTAGGGTGAATGAAGACCTAATGCATTCGATCGACCATCTCTAATCACCTGATATCTCAATATCGTGTGCAAGATGTCTAATCAAATGATCTAATGACCATATAGCAACTTGACTGGTAGAATCCTATAGAGATTAAGAGCTAAGTAAACGACACTGATCGTGATCATGACTTAATAATCAATGAATCTGACCCAAACAATCAATTTCCTTGATTATATATATTATAGAAGATATTTGATGTAACATTCAGCATTTGACACTGAATAAAGTAGAATATCGTGTATTCCTAATACTTTACATATACCTGTAGTGTCAACTGGTATGTTAAGCCCATATACTTTATTCTAGCTTCTGAACAGGCCAGTTTTATCCATTATACCTGAGTCACGTTTTGATCTTGTTAATTATTCACTTATCAACATTGACTGCTTTTATATGGGTGTATATGTGTGTATGCTTTTTATTCTACTTATCACATGTCTGTAGCTTAATTTTGTCTGATTATAAATGTTGAGTTGGTTCACACGCCTTTTCCACTACGCGTCATTTCGCTTCGCTCACTTCTCTTTTCTTCATTCCCTGATTGCCTGTTCAAATCAATGTGTGCATGAAATATTCATTCGCGTATTTGGTTTATATAATTCTATTATTTACTAACACGATCTAAGTCGATAATTATGTACAAGAATAGTCAGGATATACATTTCGACAGGAAACATTCATACTATCGAATTGGAGTCAGATCCCAGGCATATAAATATTGTTGATTACATAATACAGAACAATATAATTCTTTCATGAAAATAAAATGATACCCATTTAGTACATACCACTATTTTCAATGTGTTTTTTCTGGGGTGGGGGAAGGTTAAACACTTACAAAATCTTGAAAGAAAAACATGGTAATCTCATTTGTATACTCAGAGTTTTGGTCTTCTTTCATTTACTGCCCAACTACTATGGATATTCATTAGATTAACTTGACTGTGAAAATGAAAGTTCTTAACTAAACTTAATGCAAATTAAAATCAGAAGGGGTTTTGTAATTTTAATAGTTGAGATCATGAGTTAATCGAAGCTAGACTACAATGGATTAGTTGAAGTTAGACAGTAACAGTGTTGGATACCGGCCGGCTCAGCGGTCTGGAAGTTAAGCATTCATAGGCGCGACTGATAGTTCCTGAGTTTGAATCTCGCGAGGCGGGATTGTGCACGCGCACTGTAGAAGAGTTCCACAATAAGACAGGACGGCTGTCCAGTGCTTCCTGGTTTTCCATGGTGGTCTAGCTTTAGTTGACTCATGATCTCAACTATGTAAATTAAAATATTTATTTGTTTTTTAGGTTGATAAAATTCCCATTCCTCCCTCCCCCGCCTTCAAAATACAATGTATAAAGTGTATAGATTGTGATTAGATTGTTAATATTTTAAAGAGAAGAATTACAATATTGTGAATTAACTTACTTGAAACATTGTATCTTTTGGTTGTGGACAAGTAGAAGGTAATTTATCAGCCATAAAAATTTTCTTTGGTTCAGGAATAGGTTCTACAGGTTTTTTAAAACGTAATGAACCAGTAGGTGATTGAGCATAACGTATACCTTTGTAAAAGAATTAAAACAATATGGAAAAAGTTATTTATTTATTGTTCAATTACATGGTGCATGTCCGTTTTTTACAAACTTAAAGAGTGATCTTACTGGTCTAAAGAACGGCTGATGCCTATCAACGCAACAAAGTGTGTCTACATGAATTTTGGGGATACAAAGGTTAATAGATACAGTATAAGGGAAGTACCTGTACCTGTGGTCCTGTTTCACAAGGATCTTGTGATGACAGTGAGTCATGATCTTAGGACGACGGCCCGTTGCTGGTCGCAGCTAGGCATTTATAACCCTCTGGGCTTTGAAACGAACAATTAATAAGTTAGATACTACCATATTCACTACAGTATACATAACCTTAGTGAGAACTAAGCTTGAGAACTGTGTTCAGGCTGCAAGCCCCTGTTCAAAAGGTCACTCATATATCCTGGAAAATGTACAGAGAACAGCTACCCGTCCAATTCCAGAATACCGATGTATAATATACAAGAAGCGGCTTGAAAATCAAAACCTCTTTAATCTGTCCTATCATAGACTAAGGGGAGATGTGATTTTCACGTATGGAATACTGAGAAATGATTTTGCACCTAATATATCCTCTCTTTTCCTCCCACAAGATCGGGACATCTCAAAGGATATAGCAGGCGATTAGAAAAGCCAAGAATTAACAAAATACCGGTGGCATACATATTTTCACATTGAGTCATCAATTCTTGAAACCTGTTAATCGAAACAGTGGTATCCGCAGCTTCAATTGACACATTCAAGCGTAGACTAGACATTCACAAAAGCATAATAAAAAAGGAATACCATAGGCTGTAGGTCCTCTATCCTTACTACAAAAATCTTAATCTGATTTTATCAAAAAACCATATAAACTGTAAAATCATTAAACACGAACTGCTGAAAATGTAGTTTGCTTCATTTTGATATGATACAAAATTTCTTTAGAGTTTATTTGTGTTTTGCTATACCTAAACACATCTTTTAACTTATCATTATTTTAAATATAAAATAAAGTAATTTAGTAGTTGAGTTCATGAGTCAATTAAAGCGAGACCACCATGGAAAACCTGGAAGCACTGGATATCCATTTACGTCCTAGTATGGGACTCCTACTCTGATAATAGAATGAAGTGCTTATTTCTCTTCATGTGTACTACGTGACTCAATACTCTGTGAGCTTATGCCTTGATATTGCTTGTAGTTACAAAAAGTAACAGACTTTTTTTATATTTAAGCCACCAGTGGAATTCGGGAGATATCTATATCTTTTCATTTAAAACTTAGAAGCTGGATGCACTTGTTTCCAGTATTTATGTTCATAATAAGACTTGAATCTAGTAAATATCACTTTAACGTCAACATGTTGTATGCTAAGCTACTGACCCCAAATAGTTACTAACTTGTTCATCAAGTATGATATTCCTTATTTGCAATGTCTGTTTATTATTTAGATCATTGATGATACACCATACCTAGAAACCAAATTTTTTTTTCACATTGGGACACTGATTAAATATTAATAAATATCATAGAATTTATTTATTGTTTAACAATAAACGTGGGGGGGGGGCGGAGGTTTTTGTTTAGTTACAATTATCAGATTTAGAACAATGAAAAGTGTTGACAAAGTAATTAGATGTCTGTAAATTACCTTAAAATTTACTCTTCATAATATAAAGTAAGTTTTTGACAAATGTTTACAACTGTACTTGTAAATACATTAATAATATAATTATGAAATCTGGAATTATATCAAAGTTATATGTCATAATATGTCAAGGGGTCTATATTGTTCAAATTGAATTCAATATAACCAAGTTTTAATAATTGAGATCATGAGTTAATTGAAGCTAGATCACCATGGGAAACCTGGAAGCCCTGGATGGCCGTTTCGTCCTATTGTAGGACTCCTCATTAGTGTGCACCCATGACCCCGCCTCGCAAGATTCGAACCCAGGACCTATCAGTCTCGCACGCGAGCGCTTAACGACAATAGATATAAAAGGCTGTCCAGTGCTTCCAGGTTTGCCATGGTGATCTAGCTTCAATTAGCTCATGATCTCAACTATTGAAATTACTATATTATCCACACAAAAAACCCTTTCTGATAATAACCAAGTTTTACGGTACGGTTTATCTGATCATCGCATTAATTACAAAATATAGTTTTTGGATTCAATTCTATACGGTATTGTAAAAGTTTCAATTTCTTAGGAACATTTAATTTCAACGAAAAAGTTAGCTATAAACTATTGATCTTTATAGGATTTCCATTTAATGTCAATAAATGATGAGATTTATCTTGAATATGTGGCGGCCTGTTTGAATATCTAGGTTACCTGTTCCTGTCATTTAGTGATTTCAACACGTTGCTTAATTTATGTTTGTTTTTAATACTTCGATATTTTAGTTCAAAATGTATTTGACAAATCTATTACATAACTCTCATAAACTTTATCTCACACTACACTTTTTTTAATTTATCATAGACACTAATTATTCTAATTATATCACTTAATTAAAGTGTAAGTTGATGAGACCAGAATTAATGAATTATAAGCAAAGATGGATAATAGCTAACAGTGGAATCCAGTTTGATGCACATTTCGTCTCATTGGAGACTCGTTAGCTGGATATACCTGTATCTCAGAGTCGATGTTCATTCTGGGATTCCAACCCTGTACCATTCACTTCAGATGTCATCGCATTATCCACTTAGTTACTAAGTCATTATGAGTTGAATAATATGTCAAATTTTATTGATATTATCGTATCAGATTTATTGTCATAAATTGCTTTCATTTAAAATCATTTGATTATAACAATTAGATAGATAGAGGACTATAATGTTAATGATGTAATACAAATTTCATCTAACAAATGGTTACATACATTGTGATTATTATGAAAAAGTGTACACTATCGTTGTATCCCGATGAGAATAATAAATGGTAACTTTTGGGATCCATTATGGACCGATACAATGCGTATATTTTTATCGTATAGTTATTAAATAACTAAACTATTCATATTCATATCCCTCTTATTATGAGCTTTATCTTGATCTATGAACTATTGTTATACGATTTACCCTTATTGAGTTATGACCTGTTTACCAACTACTATGACCCTGATCCACAGCCACATTTGGCTAAATCGTGTACAAATGTTGTTCCCTATTTTATGGTACGATGTGGTCTGTCTGGTTGTTATATAAACCCAGTATGTTTGAAATACAAGATTTATATCGCAGAGATTGGTGTTGTGGTCTTAACAGGCTGGGTTAAGCGGGAAGTAGGACCGATTTGAACTCTAGGCTGCTCGAACATGTCTTATGCGTTATTGGTCCGATTGACAAATTACTGTTCTGTGATTAACGGTATCATTACGTTATACATTAACAAGGCATACAGGTCACAAATGATAACAATTATTATTATCTTAATAACATTTTATTAAACCTAATTAAACAAAAGATTATACAATTTAATTGATAAAATTACCATAATAAACATCAACCATTGATGCTGGTCCATTAGGCCAATGAACTATTTCACGTAATCCACAATAGATTCCAACAGATGTATGGACAATTGGATTATCCGATAAACATGTTATTGTTTTATCATTATGTAAATCAGTATGAACAAGATTAGAATTATTATTATTATTAATCATGGTATTTTCTATTGATGATTGTAGATGAATATTGTTGACATTATCAATCGTATTTGTTTTAAATGATAAACCATTATTCAATAATATAAAACTAGTTATTAGATAGTAATTCATATTCTTCATTATTCCAAGTGACATTTCAGAAAGAGCACATTCTTCTTCTTCTTCTTCTTCTTCTTCTTCTGTTTCTTCACAGATTCAATAAAATAACAACTGAATTTGAATGAAGAAAAAAAATTGATATTTCAACCCCTTTTACATAGTATTTACTATATATAGTTAATGTATCTTTACTTACCATTCAACAATCATGTGTAGTACAATATCGATTCATTTGTAGGGAAGACACATCAATATTAAGGTTATGCAGTAATACATCTAAGAAATTTTCATTTCTCTCTCTCTCTCTCTCTTTGTGTTTTAGGTTAAAAATGACAATGTAGTAAGGAATACTTGTATAGCAAATGTTTATTACTTGTCAAAATGTATTCACAATATAAGAAAAAAAACAAAAATTAAAATGAATGGTAGTTTTAGTTTGAATTCACTTAGTATTACTGTTTACTTGAATCTACCGATGAACGTTTAGGACTGCAATTGATCAATCTCTTATTGACTGTATGTATTGCTTTCATATATTAGCATTAATTCACAAGTATTACTTAGGTAAAGATGAACGGTACATTGCTAGTCACTATTCATCTATGTATATAATAGTAGTTTTAATTGTTTATTTTATTACTTAACTACAAAACTGACACTTTTAATATGTGATAGAATGAAAAAAACTCAAAGTCAATTTCTATGTTTAGTCACGTGTGTTACTAAATTAATAAGGACATCAACATTACTATAATTAATAGGTAATTGTAATTGGTTTATTCTACTCTTTAATTGAATAATATCAGATGGGGTTTCATAAATATTATAGTAATTTTAATAGTTGAGATCATGAGTCAACTGAGGCTAGACCATCATGGAAAACCTGGAAGCACTGGACCGTCTTTTCGTTTTATTATGAGACTCCTCGGTGAGATTCGGACACAGAACTTATCAGTCTCACGCGCGATCGCTTAACCTCTAGACCACTAAAATGATATCCAACGGTGTCTAACTTCAAACACTTCACGAAATTAGGAGAAAGATTCACTATTGTCTTCAGTGAGTTCCTATCTCACAACAGACCTGGTTGAACTCCATTGGTCACTACTTCTCATTAATAATGTCCACAAAACTCCTCCTGATATTAATCAACATATGCTAACTAATGACTGGCTTCAAGATGTGTATCCTGGAGTTCTAGTGAGAAGCAGTGACCAGTGGAGTGAGAAAATGATCTTGTAATGATCACTTATGTATACGAATAACAAGAGTTCAACATGTTGTGTTGTTCAGCTTTCTAAAGAATAGTTTTGTAATTTTCCTTTGTAAAAGTATTGAGAAAAGATCAAAGGTTTATCTGCCAATATGTTTGGTCTCCGTAATACGAAAAAAATAGTAGAAAATAAGGTGTTTCATGTTATTAACTTTGAGCCCAACTATTCAAGTCCTGACCTTTGCTGATACTTTGATGTGGTGGTCGAGTTTGCATGAGTATCCAGAAATCTTTTAGAAAAATCTTCATTGCAATAATTCGATTCCAAACCTAAAATCTATTGAATATCATAATCTAAACTGTATAGGTACAATACACTTATTTATAAATGAACTAGAAAGAGACTTCTCATAAAGATCTTATCACCTTTGAGATCTCTTTAACGATTTACAGTATCATTTCAAAGAATGTCGCTATCATTATATGTAGTGAAACATATACTATTCAAGATATCCTCAACTTTCATAATAATTGACATCCATCATTTAAACATACAATGGAATAAGAATGTAATTCAAAACTTCCTATCTTTGATATCTTACCTACTGAAAGAAATGATGGATCAGTTATAAAGAACAAATAGAATAGACAACTAATAAATTTTCACATTTGGTTCCTAATAACTAGAAGACGAAATCCCATTTATTCATTACACTCACTATATCGTAAAATTTGTTCACAGGACTGTTCATTTTTAGAAAGTGGATAGTCTTTGATATTTATAGAAGAATTCAATTTTTAGGGGAGATATTGTTCGTGATACACTAAAAAGTTATATTGTGATAGACCTTTAATGCACCAAATTACGTTATTCATCGAAGCCACTTTTTCTTCACATTCGAGACCATCTACCCCTGTGAATTATATATAGTCAAAATATGTAAATTACATTATCGATTCTTCAATCTGTGGTGGAAACAGGTTGGTCAACCTCGGACTCATGACTTGACATCATTTACAAAATGCAGTTAGATATGCCAAGATGTTTACGACTTGACCTACCTTACATTACAGAAGCACTGGTTATGAATAATGCTATGCATGAGTTTACGTGCAAAAAAAGATTTGTAAGATCTATTTCTTTACCATTATCCCGGTTTCTAGCCGAGTTTTCTTCACATATCTGTACTCTCACTTTTACAGTTCTCATTCTTACGTTTATAAAATATTTCTAATTTACATTAAATTACAGTCATTAGAATTGTTCTTATTACAAAGATCATTTATAATTGCATCACTTAATTGCGCATCACAAAGCTCCATATTAACTTAACGACATTCATAATTACAATATTCACTCTATGAATTATATATTTCTCATGTTTTGTAAATTCACTCCTTAAATGTCTATTCCCTTACATAAAATGTCCTAGTTTTTGATGATGGTTTGTTCTCTGAATTAGATGGTTTGCCATGGGGCTTTGATTGTTCTTCTGAACAGCATCATCAGTTCGAATTTCAGGAAGAAGTGAAGGGTTTAAATTTCTCCACATATAAATCGCAGCTTATCCTGCAGATCTCGATCTCGATTGGTTATTGTTGACCTTTAACTTGTTACTGTCCACTTCCTTGTTTTGATTGCATATCCCATTGATTTGATTCTTGGTCATATATTTGTCCATAATTCTTCTGATTGGTTGATAAATTGGATGGATTTCAATGTGCTTGTCGTTTGCTGATTTACTTGAATGCCAAGTTTCTAAAAATTCTTTGGTGTTTTTCAAATTCCCTCTATGCAGGACGTCAACGTTTTTCCAGTCGGATATGTGTCCACAGATGTCCACATGCCTTGATATAAGAGGGGATATGTCATGGCGTTTTACCGCTAACTGGTGTTCGTGTTGGCAAAGATGAAGAAGGTGTAGTGTTTTCACAGTTGAAACAATTTATTTTGTATATAATGTTTGGCATTTTTTGTTATTTTATCCTTTGGTTTGCATAGGGTTGATTGTAGTGATTTTGTTGGTTTGTGTGATACACCTATTCCAAAAAAGCTCCAACAATCTCGTTGTAATTTCTGATATTTCCTTTACTTATGGTAGGATGATCCGTTTGTTGGCTTCTGTACTGGAAATTTATGACCAAGAATCAAATCAATATGTAATCGAAACAAGGAAGTGGACAGTAACAAGTTAAAGGTCAACAATAACCAATCGAGATCGAGATCTGCAGGATAAGCTGCGATTTATATGTGGAGAAATTTAAACCCTTCACTTCTTCTTGAAATTCGAACTGATGATGCTGTTCAGAAGAACAATCAAAGCTCCATGGCAAGCCATCTAGTTCAATGGACAATACATCATCATAATTATAAGTTACTTAACTGAAAAACGAACTTTCACAATGAGGATCTCGCCGACTACCATATACGTTTTTCTAATTTTAGAATTGTGTTTTGTTACTATCATGGAGCTTCACATTTGATCCGCCATTGGATTCCTTCCATTTTTAAAACTATTTTTTCTGAATGCTTGTGTATTGTTGCTGTTTTCCGTGAACCATGTAGAACAAGATGCTCTAATATGCCTTATTCATTTTAAAATTAATTCATTCTCAGTTATTTTTTTATTAAAGTTTATACTACTCCCTGAATAAGCAATATGAATTTTAAATGACTCGAAATAAATAAACAATTTAATAATTCGTTCTCTGTACAGGAAACCGGTTATTTTCAGTAAATTGAACGAGAATTACTGCAATTCAAAAAGTACTACTTACTATTAGTTAGTAGTGTGGAAAAGATATGTAGCTCAGGTGAATGATTTTGATGGAGTTTTGTTCTATGAGCTGGATGGTTTATAGTCGTAGTGTACATGAACACAAATCACTGACTATTAATAATATGTTTTACTGTCATGTATTGTATGTAGTAATTGTAACGTTGTTATCTCGTAATATGTCATAAGATTAATTCAGTAATAATTTTGATGTAGCTTGTTGAATTTTGAAAGCACTGGATGATCGTTTCGTCCTCGTATCTCGTCAGTGAGTATCCACGATATCGCCTCGAGAGATTCGAAACTAGGACCTTCAATTTTGTGCACGGACGCCTGAACTCTAGACCACTGAGCCAGCTAGCATCGGTAAATAGAAGCAAATATGAATAGGATAAATAACAACTGGAAAGAGCTGGAAAAGATTGCCCAGGATAGGGTTAGATGGCGTCTGCTGGTAGGCGGCCTATGCTCCTCCACGAGGAGTAACAGGCGTAAGTAAGTAAGTTGTAGAATTTTCATTAAAATCTAAGTTATATGAGTTATCAAGGTGACCAGTAAACACATGTTACCACCAACTGCATTTATAAATTTACATGTACCTGCCAAAGAAGCTACATTGACCAAACAGAAAGAAGAGCGTATTTTAAATTTTTTGAGCATATCCCAAAAAGCCGGAAAACAAAAGAAAGAAAGACTAAACAATGCAATCAACAAACATCTCTTGGATATAGAATATCAGGTCGATAACTTGCAGTCTTTCATGGCAGTTAATAAACAACCAAATTACAGTCTTCTGAAGTTTTGCTGAAGCCGTTACTATCAGACATCAAAAACCTGATTTATGTGTTCATAAGGAGACGGTTATCAATCATTCCTTGCCTTGGTGACAAATATTCCGTCGTTGAATCTTAAACTTCTTTCTTTAACTCTTTCTTGCATTTATTGCATCATTGAGTTTTATTTCAACTATCTTCCAGATTTCTATGCTGCATTGGTAGTATCATGCATAAGTAAGTAAGTAATCTTATTTTATTAACTGAGTTCTACTCATTTTATACATATCAATGTTGACTCATTATGTAATCACTTGTTTCTGACCGTTTTAACTCTTATCACAATTGATGTTGTAGAATGTTCTTTCACACAAGCTCTATATTTACAATATTCAGTCTATTAATTTTATTTACACCCTTGCTATACTGTACGAATATGTCTTCAATATAACTTCTAACCAAACTCTCTCATCTAAATAATGTAAAGTCTTATGAAATTATTATTTTAAATATCTCAATTTGAAAGCAGCTGATGAGAACGAAATCAGTGAAGAATAAAACCGGATAGACGAGTACTCCGTCGATTCTACAGTAGGCCGAGAATACAAAAACCAAGCATCCCACTACGTTCAGTTGTAGCGATCCTCTGAACCACAAGATAATGATTTGTCACGAGAAACTTCACGAATATTGAAACATTTAGTGGATTCACACAATCTAACTACCCATACATTTCCTAGATCAGATTAAGGACATTCAAATCAACAACGACGAGCTGATGAAATCTTTCAATGTAACAGTTTTATTCACATCAATTAAATCAAGCTTAGAATGGAAAACTCTATCCCTGATTCTCAACAATTATACGAAGCTTCAATGTTAAAATTTACTACAAGTCATTGATTTATGCCTAGCAACATAATTTCAATTCAACAACAACATCTACCAAAAAACGAAGGGAACACTGATGGGATCACCAATATTCGAACTTATCACACAATCAGTGATACAGAGACTGAAAACCTCGATCCTATCAGTGATCAAGTCAAATATTTGGATTTGTTATATGGATGACACATTCGTCATCGTCAGAAAGGACGAAATGGAAGACACCTACAATCTGATCGACAACATCATCGATGACATCAAGTTCATGATGGAACAAGAATCGAAAAACAAACTATCATTGTTTGATGTATTAATCACCAGAATTGACACAGGCGAACCGGTGATTCAAGTATATCGTAAGTCGACCCACACAGATCAAATTCTCAATTACAGTAGCGACAACCCACGAACTCATAAAATTATCTGGGTACAAACATCATTCAAAAAGGCGAGAACACACTGAAGCACACTTGCAGCGCGGTAAAACGAAGAAAAAATATCTGAAGACTGTCATATGTGGAGTAATTTAATTAATTCACTTTTCCCTGAAGTTTGTTCTGATGATGTTGTTCAGAAGAACAACCAAAACTTTGCAAGCAAACCATTTAAATGAGAAAACAAAACTTCACTAAAATCATCAACCTAAGCCACAAATCTTCACCATCTCAGAGTCTTATAATGTAAGTAAAATTTGAATATGTAGATTCTACTTTGAGTTTCAGTATCTTGAGAATTAGTTTTTTTTATTTTAGTGTTTAGTTTTTGATCTGGAAACTTTAAGGTTGATTCGCATATATTTTTCTTGTTAGTAGTTTTTACTATTGACGGAGAAGATTTGGAAGATGTAAAAACCTTTACATATTTGGGCAGCATCATTGATGAACAGGGTGGATCTGATGCAGATGTGAAGGCGCGGATCGGCAAAGCAAGAGCAGCATATTTACAACTGAGGTACATCTGGAACTCAAAGCAACTGTCAACCAACACCAAGGTCAGGATTTTCAATACAAATGTCAAGACAGTTCTACTGTATGGGGCAGAAACCTGGAGAACTACAAAAGCCATCATCCAGAAAATACAGGTGTTTATTAACAATTGTCTACGCAAAATACTTCAGATCCATTGGCCGGACACTATTAGCAACAACGTACTGTGGGAGAGAACAAACCAGATCCCAGCGGAGGAAGAAATCAGGAAGAATCGCTGGAATCGGACGCAACACACATTGAGGAAAGCACCCAACTGTGTCACAAGACAAGCTCTCATATGGAATTTTCAAGGTCAAATGAAAAGCGGAAGACCAAAGAACACATTACGCCGGGAAATGAAGATAGACATGAGAAAAATGAACAAGAATTGGATGGAATTAGAAAAGAAGGCCCAGGACAGGGTGTGTTGGAGAATGCTGGTCGGCGGCCTATGCTCCATTGGGAGTAACAGGCGTAAGTAAGTAAGTCTGCTAACGCTATGCTCAATCTTTCTCTTTTATCTAAGCTAAAGACTGACAGTAACCTTAGATGGGTTATAGAAAGAGGTTTATATCTATTTAGTTATGTTTAACTAATTTTACATGGACTAATAGTATTCCTCAATGGATAGTTATTATTTCTATTTGTAGTTTAGAACTATAATTCTAAGGTGCTACACTTCTTCTTATTGATCTGTTCAATAGGGATTTTAATGCAAAAGTGTATACTGATAATTATGATTCAATATTATCTAGAATATTTAAGCACCTAGAATGTTTTGACATATAAAAAGTAGACCTATATATACATATAGAGATACACTAGATTGTCAACTATTCATCTTATTTTACATACATTTCATAAATAATCAATATGTAACTTGTTCAATTCATACATGAATAGTTTCAGTAAACATGAATGTTAAATACTAAAACATTGAATAGTAGTACTATCATCTCTATATTGTTTGTCTTGTACTCAGTCACATGGAACTATTCATCAATTGACACTTGATTTAAGCATTAGACATTAATTGTAAACAACCTTATCTATTTATAAACAGTGTTCAGACAATAATAAATAGAAACATATTCAATAAATGATGATGATGATGATGATAGAAATTCGATTTGTCCAAAAATTTATTTTATTTTATTAATTTACTTGATTAATCTACTTGATTAATACAGAATATGGTTTACGACTACGTATGTCTGAACACCGATTACCACGACGTGCAATGCTAACCGGGGTAGGGGATGGTTGGAAGAAAGTTAGGGGCGGCAAACCAAAACGTGGCATCAGTGCTTGAAGTCACTAACTTCTAGTCTTAGCCATGTTGGTAGATGCAGACTACTTGGTTGGGGTCCGCGTGACTATCATAACCAATGGTTGGAGACTCTTGGTGACATGTCTCAGAATCGATCACAATGGCGTAGATGTATACGCTCTCTGTCTTCCTTTAAACTATGAGATTAAAATTGATTTATATCGTTCTTTTCACCAACTAGTTTCTTCTTCCTGTATTATATCCTTATATGCGATCTTTGTTTTATACATTACTATTATTGAATTAACTACTCCTATAAATTCGGTGTTCATCTTGTTGTGCTAATGAGGTATGGCAACTTGGACCGATGCATATATGTGCCTGGTCCTACGTTGCAGCTGACTGAATTACTGACTGACTGACTGACGACAGTCGAACGTTGGAGCTTCACTGTTAGCAAATTAGAAAATAGAAGAAAAGCTGGAGAAGTGTTTATTTTGATAAGAATTGAAATGTAAAGAAAATCATGTATATTTATGTTAGCATTGGTTAAATCAACATTATAATTCGACCAATCCTCAACGAGACATATTATGCTACTGTTCAATAGTAGCATACCATGTTGATATTTTAGAAAGCTCCATTATGTTCTGATTGGATGGAAACTCTTCGGCTCATTTAGGGTCTCTGGAGGCTTCATTGTAGTTCTCCGAAGCTGATACGATAGAAAATACCAAATTAAACAATGTAGTTTCTAACAACATATTAAATATGTATTTATCACTGAGTAATGTATCTATGATTTGAATGAACCAGAACACAATTGGGCGATAATCGAATGTATTTGAACACAACATTACACAATAACTTGGTGAAATATGAGAATCATACAGTAAATAATTGATTTGCAAAATGTCAATCATCTGTCTTTGACTTCATTGCTCTTACGTTTCTACATCATTCATTTTTTGTTCTCATTCTCTTTTCATTGATCTTCTTAACCTTCTACCTCCTGGTGTTTCACTTTTGATTGATGGTAAATACTACTTCTATCTATCGATATCAGTAGTATACTCCCCCAAGAACATTAATAATGATAATATAAATTTTAATCTTAGTAATCATAATTAGAAAAAAATAGTTGTTATCTGATTGCTATTGGTTGGTCATCATTGTAAGTCAATTTGATAAAGTATCATGTCAACCCGTCAAAAGAATGAACAAATGAATAAAACAGCTTCTAAGACAGCTTGAATCAATAGTATAAAATCAAAGAGATAGAAACTGAATTGGTGCTTTTTTGCTACAACAACTTATTCAATAGATTAATGTCTTTATTATACCACTTTCTATATTGAAAATAATCTTGATGTATGTATACATCTATATAAATGGTTGTTATGTTTATCTCAGTTGACAGTTTAGTATAGTTCAGTATTCTCTAAAGAAGAACATTGAATAAGATATTAGCTGACCAGAGTTATTTCATGCAATTAATTCCCTTTATGAATTTTAATAAAACCAGAACAAACATGGATGCAGAATAATATGAATTACCAAGGTAGTAATAAGTTTATAACTGTGTCTTTGTAGATACACAGATAGATATACAAGTTTGAGTTTTTGCTTCAGAAAAACTGAAGAGAATCAGTATTTATTTTTATTTCCTAATAATTTTAGAAAGCTTGACGAATGTCAATAATATGCCAGGTATAAAGTAAATACCGAGTTATTTTACTGTTATGAACCATCACTCCCTTACAATCTCAATTTCTTTGGAACATACGTGAAAAATGTTTGGAACATATACCCCTCTTCTCTCTCTCTTTTTCTCTTGGTTTTCCCAATGTATATGCTTTACCATGTATATGAGTTATTTTTATTAGAAATATCAACCAATTTTAATGTAAACCATAATGACAATCTGAAAATATCACATTTGATGGCAGAAATCTTTACATCTCTTTCTCTATATGTATATGTATATATATTATGGCATTTTATATCAATTCACTTATGATACCGATAGCATATTCCATAACATTTATATACATTAACATAAATATGCTTATTCAGGTCATAGAAACACAATAAATTATGACAAATAGTGTTTTATCTTTCTTTTAGTAACTAACTAGTCTAAATTGTAGTTTGTTAGTTGTTTTTTTTTCAAATGAAATCGATAACAAACTGTGGGGGGAGAGGCTTGTTGTTCATATGGCTAAGTGATTGTGAATAGATAATTTTGGATTTTATTCTTAACAAAATTTCATTTAGAAGATGGAAAGAAAAAACAAACAATTTAATCATTATACATTACAGAATTAACTGTCTCATTTGAAATGATATAAAATATCCCCTGAAGTGAATAGTTTCCTTTCAAGAACTTTGTTACATATTTCTAGATATTATCATCAGGACACTGTTCTAATTGGTACCCTATTCATATATGATGTAATGATACTGCAAATTAGAGTACAGGAAGTTATCGACCAAACTAATGACGTATAAAGCCATACGAGTAGTTTAGCGTCTTTACCGGTCTATCTCCCTGCCTAGCTTTGCCTGCCTGTCGGAGGCCAAAACACTAATCTCAGCCTCTCCAATATGACATTAAATAAGAAAGAAAGATTAGTTCAGCGAAGAGATCTCTTTTCGGCGAATTCATTTTTAAAGCTGTACAATCACAAATATATATACTTATTTTTACAGGGTGATAATAATACTGACAATAAAATTCTGTTATACATGGTGACAGTGAGGTTAAATAAACAAACGTATTAGAAAAAAAATTTCAAACAAGGAAAGTTTAATAATCGTTTGATAGTTAATGGCTTAAGTATTCATTGGGTAAGGATGGCTCAGCATGATAAAATAAAATGTTGAAACAGAAATGAAATGTGATTGGAATGATCGTGGAAATAAAAACAAGGCGGTTGGAGGTAGAAGATTTGAAGGGAAGATGGAAGGTGAAGTAGGTGGCTGTAAGGGAACAAGAGTATGAAGAAAGAGAAAATTTTTTTTAATACATTAAGACCATGGTAGAAGAAGAGGTTGTACCAGTCTCTTTTGTACACATAATTCTGGTTTTTCAAAATGTATGGCTATTGCCTCGGTAATGCAAAGATGCAGTCTAATTATATTAGGAAGGCTTCTACTTACCTTGTAGATGACTTTGAACGCAGAGTCTGTCTTGATTGAGTGACCTGTGTTCACAAGGTGTTCGATTATAGAACTTCTTATTGAGCCGTTGCCTCCTTTTTTTAGCCACGCTGGATAATGTTCTTGAATTCTTTTGGGTAAAGTACGCATCGAACGACCTATATCCCTAGCTCTACAAGAGCAGGTAAATTGATAAATGCACATTGAGTTGGTCAGATGCGATAATTTATTTTTCAGATTATTGGTGAACAGTGATCGGCTGGAGAATAATATTCGCAATGTTGCTGCGAAGAATGTTCTCTTTAGAGAATCCAAAATTCTCCTCTTTAAGATATATGCGGCTCTATCACCTTTGAAATCGATGTTCATGTATGAAATTTTCTTTTCTACTGTAATTGTTTGTGGTTTTGGCATTTTCGGCTTCATGTTCTTATCAATGAATGTAGGAGGATATCCGTTTTTGATAAGTATCTCTTTTAAAAGGCCCAGTTCTTCCACTACGACCTCGGGGCTACAGATTCTTCGTATTCTTGTGGCGAGAGTTATTATTAAGTTTCTGTTTCGGCTGATGGGAACCCAACCCCCAACCGCCTTGTTTTTATTTCCACGATCATTCCGATTACATTTCATCTCTGTTTCAACATTTTGCCATCCTTACCCAATGAATACTTAAGCCATTAACTATCAAACGATTATTAAACTTTCCTTGTTTGAAATTATTTTTCTAATACGTTTGTTAATTTAACCTCACTGTCACCATGTATAACAGAAGTTTTATTGTCAGTATTATTATCACCCTGTAAAAATAAGTCTATATATTCGTGATTGTACAGCTTTGAAAATGAATTCGCCGAAAAGAGATCTCTTCACTGAGCTAATCTTTCTTTTTTATTTAATGTCATAATGGGTGTATTCCGTTTATTATAAAAAATCTCCAATATGAGTCTTGTATTTCAAACATACTGGGCTTATATACAAACCAATCAGACTAAATTGTACCATAAAATAGGAAACTATATTTGTACAAGGTCTAGGCAGAAGTGGCTGTGAATATGGAAGATAGTAATCGATAAACTGGGCATAACTCAAAAATGGTAAATCGTATCATATTAGTGTGTGCGTCAAAATAAATCTTATAATAAGTGGAACACGAATATGCAGATAATTTAGTTAGTTAACAATTATACCATCAATGTATACGTATAATATTAGACCAGAAGTTATATATTTATAATATACCCTTGTGGGCCAGGGTAATTTTACATTGGTTTTCAGGAGGACCAGACACCATCCGGACTTTCACGTGACAACCCAAACAGTACAGCTCAACCCCATTTTACAGGAGAGTCAGACACCCTCAGGCTTACACTTTATAAACCGAGCAGTACAGCCTAATCCTGCTTCACAGGAGAACCAGACACCGTATAGGCTTTAACGCTACAACCTAAATAGTACAGCTCAATCCTGTGGCGCAACCACACAAGTACCAAGCACCGTGGTGGACCAAAGTTATATATTTATAATAAAGCCTTGTGGGCCAGGGTAATTTTACATTGGTTTTCAGGATTCCAACAATTACCATTCATTATTCTGATTGAGATCTAAAAAAAAACATTTTGTAATGAATTGCTTCACTTTAAAGTAGGAATTCGTGTGTTTTGTAAATGAATTATTATTAGTTATTGAATCAGTAAGCCAACCAAATTCTAATTGTTCAAGTCAATCTATTGTACCGATACAGTGTTTGTAGGACGACTGTTCAAGAATGTTGAAAGATATGCGTAATCTCCATTGATCTAGAAATTTAAAATAATTTGTAGATTTACATAAAACTTTGATTTATTTTATCTTGTATGAACCATACATAAAGTCTATTTACACATTTAATATAGAATATCCTGAAGGGATTAGTAGTAATCACAGTAACAGGAATTAGACTTACGAAAGATTCATTCGATAAAGTTACTATTTTCTATCTCTCCTTGTTTAACACACAATTCATATACATCTGAGTATGACGTAATTGATTGTAATATTTGTCATTACATTCATATGATGTCGTTTGATGATGATGATGATGATGACGATACAATAACTGGAATCATGTGTATAATGTTACCCTTTAGTTCCTTTTAGTATAGATTTGATAATCGTGTCTGACAAGGATCCACTTAACCAAATTGAATAGAAAGTAATATGTTATAGTGAATTATCATTATTATTAACTCTTGATGATGATAGTCAGTCATATAACCAAGAATAATGTTGATCTGTATTAATAATATCTAGACGATCTGGATTATCTAGATATTCCATAGAGTTGAATAATTGACTGATTGATTGATTGATTATTAGAAATAAATTGAAAATTGTAAAGATTTTGTTTGATATTTTGATTGTCATATTTCTCAATAGTATGAATAGATGAATAAAGCATTAAGATATGATGATGATATAATTTATATCAGTAAACAAACTATGTAGATATAACATTGGATATAATGTAAACTTGCACTGTGAACACTTTATAGCCTTGAAAGAACAATTAGATAAGGTATAAGTTTTTATTTAGTTTAATATTTGAACATTAAAATTCTTTATTCCTAATTATATTGCGGTATGATTTATGAATTGTTTTATGTTAATTATTATTGTTAAGTGAGAATATGTTGGAAAAGAACGACACTTTTATCTTCTATCAAATCATATGAACAGTCGAATGAATCGACAACTTTACTTATCTTGGAAGTATGATCAGCCCTAATGAATTGGTGTCTGACTAAATCTCAGCATGGAGTGAAAACACTCGTCTGACATTTGTCAACGTACGTCACCTATGGCGAGGTGAGATATCCGTCTATTAATTAACAAATGAGTATACTGAGCAGCAGTTCGTTCCGTTCTACTTTATGGCTGCGAAACATGGCCATTAAGAGTAGAAGGTACTTGTAAGCTATTAGTATTTGACCACAGATGCCTCAGAAATATTGCTCACATATGCTGGGATCACCGGGTGAGTAATAGTAAGGTTAGACGTAAGGTATTAGAGAATGACGGTAAACTAGTTTATGAAGTTGTGAATGTTCATCGATTGAGATGGTTGGGCCATGTGTTACGTATGCCTGAACACCGATTACCATGATACGCAATGCTGACTAGTGTTGTGGATGGTTGGAAGAAAGTTAGGGGCGGCCAAACCAAAACGTGGCATCAGTGCTTGAAGTCACTACTTTCTGGTCTGAGTCATGTTGGGAGATGTAGACTACTTGATTAGGGTCGTGTGACTATCATAACCAATGGTTGGAGACTCTTGGTGACATGTCTCAGAATCGATCACAATGGCATAGGTGTATACACTTTATGCCTTCCATTAAACCATCAGATTAAAATTGATTTATATTTTCTTTCTATGAACTAATTCTTTCTTCCTGTATTATATCCTTATATGCAATCTTTGTTTTATACATTACTATCATTGAAGTGACTACTTTTGTGGATTCGGTGTTCATCTTTTTGTGTTAATGAGTTAGGTATGACAATTTGAACCGATCAATATATATGTGCTTGATCCTATATTGTAGCTGACTAACTGACTAACTGTTCGATGTAAATTATTTAGTTTCGATTGAATTTAAGCCTTTTTCAAATGAGAACAAATGCAAACACACATTTGTTTAAAGAGGGAAACATATTTTTAATGGTGAATTTTCAAAAAATCCACTGCTCACATGAACACAGTAATGTATTTATTATCAGATCATTCTTGTATTATGAAGAATAGCTGAAAATCACTGAATATGATTGAATTCATTCATGGAAGTTAAAAAGCTCTTCCCCGTTCATCATATAGCAATGATAGAAAAAAAAACGATATCAATAGATAATAAATAACGTTAACTCTGTGGTACTGGTCTCTGGGTCCTGATTTTAAAAAAGACTTTTAGTCGATCTGTTCCCCATTGATTATGCGAATTATGCCCTTAATAGTCAGGGAAGATTGTAAAATAGAGGATCAACATATCCGCATAAAAGTTTTTTTAATGTTTTTACTAAATAACACTGATATAATAGTTTCTTTATTTATTATTAGTTGATAAAACAATTTGAAGTCATTCATTATTGTACGGGTTCGCTATTTCCTAGTTCGTTTTTTCCGAGTTTTGGATGATAAACAATTTGAATTTGATTGTATTATATCCAAGTCACTTTACTATCGATTTCTGTATAGTCTCTAGTCATAAATTAGTGATACTTTCTTGATCAACACATAAAATCAAAGCACAATGATGGGGTAAGTATGGTACTAACTATGATAGCTATAAACATAAATTATTCGAAATACATAGGTGAATAGTGTCACTAGGATTTATAGACACTGGTACATTTAGCGAAATTTCTACAGCAAACTGCTAGGGAACATAAAAGCATTTTTAGATATCGATGCCAAGGCTGTACTTGATAATTTCAAATAAACTGAGCATTGGGTAGAAAGTTAATAATAACGTGATGTAAGCCACTTCTTCAGAAATACGATTTGTCTATTCATTGAGATTAAACAGTCAGTCAGTCAGCTACAATGTAGGATCAAGCACATATATATTGATCGGTTCAAGTTGTCATACCTAACTCATTAGCACAAATAGATGACCACCGAATCCACAAAAGTAGTCACTTCAATGATAGTAATGTATAAAACAAAGATTGCATATAAGGATATAATACAGGAAGAAAGAATTAGTTCATAGAAAGAAAAATATAAATCAATTTTAATCTCCCAGTTTAAGGGAAGACAAACAGTGTATACACTTATGCCATTGTGATCGATCATGAATCATACCACTCAGACTACAACCATTGATAACGATAGTCGTGCGGGCCCCAGACAATTAGTCTGGGATTTAACAAAATATATATACTTATCTCCTTCCTATTAATGTTTTCAACAACAATACTATCCAAGCTTCATTTAGTATAACGATTGTAGAAGTGAATTAAGCCGGGGCGATTGAATTTATTCAACTGCTAGGATGCTCGCGTAACATAAAATATTATTTATTTAAAAACATCAAGTTGCTTATCATTCGACAATTGTGAAAAAATGCTATGAAAAATTTTTAAAACCAGTCTATTAGGACTAGAGATGGATGATAAATAATAATAAAACCCAGAATACGCGTTTCGTTCTATTTTCAACAGGATTTATCTAGATGTAACTTTCCCAGACTCGGACCAAGTATGGTTCCCCTCTAATACTATTACGTTATCGTCTTAGTTATTGAGTTCACATAGCCAATGCCAATGGGGTGAAGTTTAATTTATTTGTTTTGGTTATGTGAGTTTTTCCATTGATGTTTAAGACTGCAGTTGATAAGCTGCTCTGTACAATATGTTTATCCTTAGATGATTGCCTTAATATTCGCATTAAGTCATAAGCATAGTGGTTAGCAGTAGAGTCTAAGATGAGCGTTTCATCCTATAATGTACTCAAAACGTAAATGTTCCTCTAACGATGTAATTCGCTATAAACTAATGAATAACTCTTGCATTTTGTATTATTTTATTTACTGATTGTAACCAGATCTACCAGATATGGTCTTAAGTAGTCCATTTTTGTTTATTGCTAGGTGAGATATTAATTTTTGTTTTGCATAATATAAGCTTCATTATTTTGTATGCTTTATTATCAATCGATAAGTTTTGTTATAATAAAAATATGATCTTGGTTTGCGATCATCGGTGTTCCCCTTTTTTTGTGTTAGATAAATAAATGATTGAATTAACAGAATGTTCTAGTGAAATTTTCATGTGTTCAATTAAAATTATCCATGTCCTTGAAGTTTATTGTAGGTTTGCCAACTATAGTTTATGATGGAGTTTTGTTTTCTGAGCAGGTTGATTTAGTTGTGGAGCTTTCATCGTTCTTCTGTACGACATCATTAGCATAAACTTCAAGTAGAAGTGAAGCTCAGAGAACAAAACTTGATCAAAACCATTCAGCTGAGTTACAAATTTTCTCTATCATCTCAAAATCATAGTTCGTCTAGTTCAGTATATGTTGGTGAGATAGAAAGCTTTTAAGAATAACAAATATATTCTTCTATTTCATAGGTATGAAATAACGAAAGTTGAATGTTCGTGCCACTATTTATAAAACTTTAGTTTCGAAACAGTTCTGTGTTTAACTATTTGAAGGGTTTTGATTTCTACAATCATTCCACCATTATAAATGAAAGAATTCATATTTCATGAGTTGTTTGAATCTTCCCATTGACATTTGGGACTAAAAGTGATCAGTCTCTTGTTGGTATACGTGCATCTTGGGTGAATCTCTTAGATATTATCTTGACTCACAAATATTATAAGCAGAGAGTGATGGTCCCGCCATCTAAAAATGAAAAATATATTGAGATCTGTTGAACAAGTATAACTTACGATCAAAAGTACTCAATTTAAAGTTTTTATTACAAACTAAATTCACCTGAATAACTACTGAAAACCAAGTGGCTCTTAACATTTTTCGTTGTATTATGAGAACTGAAGTTTAAACGTTATGGATCCATCATGAATCCAAAAAAAATTCGGATTCGAACTGTGGAAGCTGTTTGAGTGCATATGCCTGATAAGCTACAAGCTAAAACGAAAGTTATTTAATGTTTCTTGGTCTTAATTGACTGACTAGTTTAAATCAGTTAATGATTCAGTTATTATTAAGTAATCTGATCTCCTTAAATCTCTCTTTCAATTCAATTGGTATTGTTTACTTGAGTCTTTCCATTGATATTAAGGACTGCAATTGATTAGTCACTGATTAGCATATGTGCATACTGTGAGTCCTAAAGTGAGCATCAATTCTGAGATGCAAATACATCCAGCTGACGAGTCCCGAATATGACGAAACACGAGTCCTGGATCCTACCGCTAGCAATTATCCATCTTTGTTTTGGTTCTTTAATTGTTTTTACAATAAGCTGGGAAGAATATTAATGATTACTGAATACTTGTATTCATTTTCAGAAATAGAATAGACATTACATATATTGATTGACAACAGATGACTCCAATTACTTACTTTTGTGGGTACTGATTGATCTTTGATCACTTCGTGACATTAGATTGTTCATTATTATTTGGAAGTTATCTGTCACATAGACATAGTAAATGTTCGTATCAATATAATTTGAAATTCACCATTCATGAACAGACTGAACTAGAAAATAAAAATTTATCTTTAACGTCTGGGTGATAAAGGATCGAATCCGTCAGGGAGCATCAGTTCCCTGAAGATTATAGATACACCTTGCTGACAAGTCGCAATTAGCACGAAACCCAGGTTCAGGGTTTCCTGTTGACTATCTTTAACCACTATCTGATATTCTTAACTTCAATAAATAGTTATGATAAATTGTTAATAGTTAGCTAGTGTTTGTAAGACTAATATCTAGAAAATGGATTACTATCTTAGTTCATGGAATCAGTTTATATTCATGTATTATAATGTTAACAAATCTTTCATTCAAACTCAGTTGTATTCAAACTAATCTCATGGAGTAAAGTAAAATCTTTTCTCATCCTAAAAGATCTTTACTATTTTCTTCATTGAACAAAAATTTATGTCTTTGTCACTTTATAGTGAACGAGAATGCAAGTGTGGGACAAGCAGATGCGTTTCAACATGAAATTACAGAAGATCTTAGTGAAATTTCAGAATACTGTAAATATTTTATTTGTAAAATATCAATCAGTTATCCTAGACTTCATTGTTCTTACGTTTCCACATCATTCATTTTTTGTTCTCGTTCTCTTTTCATTGATCTTCTTAACCTTTTGCCACCAGGCATTTTACTTCCGATTGGCACTACATGCTACTTATACCTGTCAATATCAGTAGTATACACTACAATTTCATTTATATTTTGTATTATTCCCCTTAGTGTGGAATGTTTATTCTTTTTTTTCAATATAAAGAGTGAGAAAACACGTTAAATATGATGAAATTAAGCATTTTGAGTCATAAACTAAGAATAGCATAGATCACAATGACATTTTATGATGTTTTAATACTTTGGCCTGCAGAACAAGCTGTGAACCACATGTGGAGAAATTCGAACACTTCATTTCTTTCTGAATTTTGTGCTGCTGATGATGTCGTTCAGAAGAACCATGAGAGCTCCACGACCAAACCATCCAGCTCAAAGAACAAAACTCCATAAAAGTCGGACTTTTTTTTATTGTGTACACTTATCATTAGATGTGTTCAGACAACTTTTTTTAGTTCATGTAATCATTGGATATCAGAAATCAATAAACTAAGATTTCTTTTCACTTTAAAGTTCTTGTCACGACGTGTTCGAAACCGAAATATGGAACAGGTACCAAACTGTCAAGTTCTATCGAGAACATGATAAGGGTTAAACTTGTAGAACTTGGTTAATCCATGAAGATTCAAGGTGATGAAACGTTAATTGATGATAAACCTTTATTGGAGCATTAAATTTTGACGTAACCACTAAAGAGTTAAAGTAATTAGCATCCTTAGTTTAATAAGATTAACTAATTTACATCTTATTTTAGTAAACTATACAATAAATTGCATGACTGGGAGTAGTTATTCGAAAGAAATCATTGAGAGATGTTGGTGTAATGAATTGAATATAAATGACTGAATGCAACGAAAAAACACAACTGGATTGATTGTGAAATTTATCACACAGGCTGAATTAACAAAATGCAGTTGATGTTCTTCCTACTACAAAAATTTGACTAAAAACCTAATAAATCTTCACTTATAGCTACCTGCAGATTTAGTAAGAAACTCAAAACTAATCTACTTGCTAATAAAGCCTGAAAAGATTATCCAAGTGCCTTACTTACTTAGTTACAACTGTTAACCCTAGTGGGTGAGCATAAGCTACACACCGGCATTCTCCATACAATCCTTTCCGGTTGTTTCCGGTTGATATTAATCCTTTTTATGTCTGCTTCTAAGTCGCGACACAGTGTGTTTCTTAGCCTTTATCAATTCCGTTTCCAATCATAATTCAAAATTAGGGCTTACTTCGTGATGAAAATTGATGATATCTGTAATATATGACGTATCAACCTTCAGAATCGTTTTCTGATTTCCTTTCCATAAGGAAGCTGGCTTTTTCTCTCCCGCAGTATGCTGTAGATGACAGTATCTGGCCAACAGACATTGAGTATCTTGCGTAGGCGATTCCTTATAAATACCTGTACCATTTTGATGAATGTAGTAGTAGTTGTTGAAGTTTCAGCTTAGTGCAGTAGAAATATCTCGACGTTCGTGTTGAAGATCATGATTTTGATATGGGTTGACAGTTGTTGTAAGTTCCATATATTGTTCAACTGCAGGAATGTCGTTCTTACTTCGCCAATCCTTGCCTTTAAATCTGCATCACAACCTCCTTGTTCATAGATGATGCTGACCATGTCATGTATCGAAAGTTTCCAGCTATTTCAGAGTTTCTCCATCAAGTGTAATTGTGTAGCTGTTGCATTTGAAGAGGTTGATTTGACCCCGTTGTATGTTGAGGCTTACTGATGTAGAGGCTTTTGCTGTTACACTGCTTGTCTTGACCCACATTTGTTGTTGTGTATGGGATAAAAGAACTATATTATCTGTGAATTCTAAATCGTCTAGTTGCATCCGAGCTGTCTGTTGTACTCCGTGCATACCCTCAGATGTGCTGGTCTTCATAATTCAGTCAACCAACAGAAGAAAGAGAAAGGACGGGAATAAGTAACCTTGTTTGACTACGGTACATAATTGTAGTGCATCCGTCAGTTTTCCTCCATAAACGAATTTGTAGTGTAGTCCTTCGTATTAATCCCGTAAGATGTTCACGATCTGCTCAGTTATTCAGTCTATAGTATCGAAGACAGTTACATAAGGTTCTCCTGTTCACAGTGTCAAATGATTTTTCATAGTCAATGAACTTGATGTATAGTGAAGTGTTCTATTCGATTGATTGATTAACAATGATAATTAGTGACGTGACGTGGTCTGTGCACTATCAATCCTCACGGAATATAACCTGTTGAACTCAAAGTTGAGCGTCTACTGATGTTTTCATCCACTTCAGCGACACTGCTGAGAACTTATCCCGATACCGATTGTAATATAATTCCTCAGTATTGCTCATATTTGCTGATGTCTTCTTTCTGTGATATCTTGATGAGATTTTCTTTTCAGTCCGTTGGCACTTACTTTTCCTCCCAAATGTTCCTGAATAGAGAGTGGAGCATGTTTGTAGTTACTTTTATGTGTGACTTCAGTCCTTCAAGTGGTATATTGTCAGTTGGTACTGCTTTCCCACTGTTGATTTGTCTGATTTTCGGTTAGCCCGATTTTTTGGTGGAGTGATAGCGTAGAGTCTGTGTGTGATGCTTCGATGTTCGATGGAGCCAGTGGGGTCGGTCGTCAGTTTCTGTCTTCTTGTTCTTCCTTTCTTGAATCTTGTTGAGGGTTTTGATGGGGATGTATTCCTTATGATGATGCTTGTTGCGACCTCGCATTTCCTGACACGTTGATGTTAACGCCTCTGTGATCCCTTTCCAATTGTCCTCCATAGTATTTGCTTCTTCTTTGAGTAAATCTTGTACGGCTTGAAACCTGTTGTTGAGAGTTATCTTGAATTGGTTGAGTTTGTCAGTATATCGAAGGAAGTCTGTATTGAACTTTTAGAGTACTATTTCTCCAGTTGTCCAGTGTTTCTCTAGCATCAGTTTTCTTCTTGGCAACCACCAGGTAGATGGTGATCTGAAGCTATGTCAGTTCCTCTCCAGGTTCTCACGTTCTCCATTGACCTTGTGAATATTTTAATGATGCAAATATGATCGAGTTGGTTTTGTGTGGTATAATCCAGTGAGACACACGCAACTTTGTGTATGTGTTTGTGGAGAAATATAGTAGTACCACCTATGATCATTTTTTTGAATGCATACTAATTTGCAAATCTGTCACCATTCTCGTTCGTTTCTCCCAATCAGTCAGTGTCGTTCCACGATATCTGGATACTCGGTGTTGTCCACTCCGAATTTAACGTTTAGGTCTCCCATCATGTCCTTCCCTGCACACATGGCTACGATTGATTGTAGCCTCTCATAGAACTGATCTTTATCATCATCATTGCTATCATTGGTTGGTGCCTGACATTGGATAACAATCATTGTGACTCCTACCATCTTGGTTTTCAATAATGCTTTGATGATTCTATATTCATAAGATTCCCATCTTATGAGCGCTTTACGTGATTTTTGAACAACATCAGAGTGACATCCTGAGTGTGTAAGGAAGTTTCGTCTTCGTGACCAGAGTACAGCAGCTTCTCTTCTGAAACTATCATTTTTTCTCCAGATTGGTTCCAATGCGTTTCGATGATTCTTGGTACTGCCAAGTTGTATCTCTTATTTTCTGTACCTATTTGACTGGTCTTCCTGGTATCCTATATTGTCCGGACATCCCACATATCTATGTTTATTGTTGTTGTGATTGTTAGAATTGGCATCGACCTCGTGACCTCCGAAGAATCTAAACTTTCACCATGAGGTATCATCATTATTCTGAATATAGATCGTTCAACTCGGATATCAGAGTTTAAATAGTTTATTTTGTTTAATCTGGTTGGCATTGTTTTAGCAAGGTTGTTTTCTTTGTGACTGATGTTGCTGACCTCATTTCCAACCCTTCTCCTTTACCCGGTCCTGGTATCGATAGTAACCTCAGAAGAGCTACAGTCCCATAAAATTCTTCTTAATTAATTTCATACACACACACAATGATTTTTACTACAGCTATTCTATCTCAGACCAGAATGTTTCTTAAGGTACTTAGTATTGCATAACTAATATTTCGTAAAGTATAATTAGTTCACATAAATATTGGGGATCATGTTCAATATCCGAAAACAAAGAAAGAACTGGCTAACAGAAAAGGTTTAGTATATACGTGACTTCTAGATCGTTTATTGATACTTGAGTAAAATATCAACATAACTACATGCATTACTCTGACAAATCTTTTAAACAGTTCACAGTAAGACAGAATGTGTATACTCAGGAGTAGATTATTGTAATCTGACTTTATTCATACTTAAGGATTAAATAGTTGGCGTCCCAAAGTTAAACTAAACATCATTATAATTATCAGTAACACGAGTGCTTACGAATAATTTGCGCTACTATCTGAAGTTTATGCTGATGATTTCGTTCAGAAGAACAATGAAAGCTCCACAACCAAACCATCTATCTCAGAGAATAAAAATCCATCAAAATTTACGCTTTGTGTTAATAAATAATAAGTTTGTGATTATCGTAAAATGTATACTATAAAAAGTATTGCTAATTGACTTAGTCAGTAATCCACTAAGCCCTTTTACATGTTAATATGTAACCACTTTAATGTACTTCGTTTTTTGTAATAATTTCTCCCCATGGTGAATAAAGATTTTAATAAGGTCAACAACTTGAAAGTATTTCTAATCTTTTAGATAAGTAAGAGAATGATTGGTAGCTCTATGAAATACAATATAATATGATAATGCTTGATATACGTGGGTCGTATTTAGATGGCAGTTAGAGGTAGTCAACAGGAAACCCTGGACCCGGGTTTCGTGCTACTTGGCACTCGTCGGCAATGTGTAGCTGTAATCTTGAGGGAACTGGTGCTCCCTGGCGGATTCGATCTTGTGCCACCCAGCTTCACAGTCAGAGACGTTACCACTGAGCTATCCGCGTCGTGACTAACCTCCTGTAGGACTGAGATGTAATCACAATTGATTGATCATTGGGTGGTGATCGATAGCATTCGATCTGCACTAATAAGGACTAGACAAGCATGACATTGATCACCACCCAGTGATCAATCAATTGTGGATACATGGATCGTATTTGATCCAGATATACGATTTACGATCAATAGTTGAAAGTCAAAAATTAAGCCAGGTAGTAGTTTAATTCAACCAATTCATAGAGTAGAGTTAACAATGAAACAAGAATAGAAATCAATAATAGATAGGAATTTACCGTAATAAATAGTGTCACACATATGTAAACTTAAAGTTCTGTTCATTTTCGTTTATTGATCAATCAAATCGTACTTTACTGATACCATATCAGGTACATTTTGGAAATTCAATAAATTTTAAGAAGAATTTGAGCTTCATTCGAATTCATTTAAGCGTATAAATCTGCTTAAACAACTTTCATAATATAAAATGATCTATTGACTTATCTATCGTTTATATGATTGTACCAGTCGAGATAATAGATTTATTATATTTGTTGTAGAATGTGAAAATGAGAACTTAGATCTTTAAAATGTAAGGTAACATCTAGGTACTTAGCAATGACTTGATCTTTATTCATCATAAAACCTCATAGTCATAAAGAAGTAATCTCCTAGTCACTTATGAGTTCAAGAAAATATCTAGAGTAAACTACTAGAAATATGAGATGATAGAGAAGATTTGCAGCTCAGTTGGTTTCTTTCAAACCATCCATCTCAGAAAATAAATCTCCATGTAGAATTAAAAATATACTAAATCTTGGCTTACAATAAAGCTGATAAATCATTATTGTTAAGCGTTTAAATAAAGTTACTTTGGTGGTGTTTTGTTCTCTGAGCTGGATGGTTTGGTCGTGGAGCTTTCATCGTTCTTCTGAACGACATCATCAGCACAAACTTCAGATAGAAGTGAAGTTTGTGCTGATGATGTCGTTCAGAAGAACGATGAAAGCTCCACGACCAAACCATTCAGCTCAGAGAACAAAACACCACCAAAATCATCCACCTGAGCTACAAATCTTCTCCACCATCTCAATAAAGTTACTGTTATCTTTCTAATTATCATATGGTTTAGACAATGCAATTAACATTACAAACTAGTTATAGTCATTTAATGCTGTTATGTTTTACTAAAAAAGGATCCTAGATACAAGCATGGTATCTAAACATTTTGTAGCTCTATATTTCATTAAAGTATTACGCAATTATAAACATTCTGGAAATCAATATTTCTGTATGACATTTTGAACATATCAACAATCTAAAATGATTTCAATTCAAACGTTTGACTATTACACCCCATAGTCTTTTACTTTTGTTTTAGAATGCCTAGTGTTCTTCACTAATCGCTTGAAATTTCTACGGTTATCAGCCGAATCCAAAACTATTTGTTGAATTTTGTCAGTAGTTCCATCTGCATATTTTACAAATAAATATTCGAATCTTTGGGGGGGGGGCGGAATCATAGATGAACACTACCGAGGAGTCATATACTAGAACGAAATGGCCATTCAGTACTTCTACGTTTGCCATGATGGTCTAGCTCATAAACTCAATTACTAAATTACTGCTATCTCTACAAAACCCTCTGTTTGAATACCATATCTCTTAATTTTGAATGAATCGCATAACATTCATACCTGATAGAATTTAATACTAAATTGATAGATTTAGTTTTGTCCTTATTATTATTGTTATTATAAATATTAATGAACAAATTAAAATACATTTTGTCTAATTTATATCATTAACTCAATGCATGTTTTATAAATATGAACAAGGACATTTTGAAATACTTCTATAAACTATATATGGACATGACCCCTAAACCGATTGAATAGAATGGTATAATTAATTATGAAAGTACATTAGTTGAATTGTACAAATTAGTCAATCATAGTTTCATTGTGATTAGGAATGTTTACCTACATACTATGACGAAATGAGAATTATAAACCAGTATAAGGAATTAGAATTATGATTTATAGTTGATAGTTAGGGATAGGGATTAGATTAAGAGTTTTCATCACAAATTGACATCAGTTTTAATGCTGAAACTCTACTTGACTGAATAAATGAATTAATTTCGCTGTAAAAATCCAAGATCTATTATCTGATTAGTCCGTCTATAACTTATGATCTCGCCATCGTTATATATTATTTTCGAACAAATTTACAGAATGGAACATATATTATCTAAAGGAAGCTTCAATAGTCCATCTTATCATTCATATTAATACTTAATGATAATTTGAATGGTTAAGATCATGAGTCAGTTGAAGCTAGACCACCATGGGAAACCTGGAAGCACTGGACGGCCGTTTCGTCCTATTGTGGAACTCCTCAGCAGTGCGCATCCACGACCTAACCCCTTGCGAGATTCGAACCCAGGACCTACTGGTTTCGCACGCGAGCACTTAACCACTAGACCACTGAGCCGGCATCCAACGGTGACTCATGATCTTGACCGTTGAAATTACTACAATCTCCACAAAACCCATCTAATTTAATGATAAGCTTCAATGTTAAAATAGACTATTACAGGTATGATAATGTCAATTCTATAGTAAAATACAATTGTTTCAAATGTTTCTCATAATAAATTACCAGCCATTGGAATTAGTTCCTTATAACACTTCACATATCTATATCAATCCGTTGTATGAATAATTAGACAACAGTTTCGAATTGAACTAACAACATTAAACTTACTATTCTTCAAATTATAAATTATAACACCAAAATAAAACAACCCCGATACTTTTATTTGTTGGATATCACAATTCCTGGAGATTCGTTACGAATAAATTGAATTTATTTATCAATAAAAAATGACTATTTAGAGCCGACAAAACACTAAACTAAAAGTTTCATAATACTGAATATGAGATGTAAGAGATCCTATTGCTTTCCTTCAGCAATCTCGTAATTTTTGTGATCTTAAATTGTTTTCACAAATATACTTTAAAATAAAACCGTTTATTTGAATCATTCAATTGTTGTTTAGGATTTCAATTGTTCAGTCTCTTATTGACATAGTTGCAACCTGTACGGATAGTCTTAATTCGCAAGCTTTATAAACAAAAAATAGGATCCAGATTGGTGCGCATTTCGTCTTATTCAGGACATATCAGCTGGATGTATCTACATCAGTATATTTTGGATTTTTCACAGCCTTTTTTTGATTTCACAACAAAAATATCTACAACTATTTAGTCATTGAGAAATGAACCTAAATAAACCTTTGAATGACTTGCATTTAATATGATCAAGATTCATATTAACTATCATTAGATAAATAAATGAACCTGAACTAAAAATCTTCTCCATCATCATCTCAAATAAATCAACCTATTTATTTACATTTTTCTACTTCTACTTCTCACTTACCTTTATTCTAACTAATAACCTGAAAAGTATTCATTGTAACTATAGTGATAACATCTAAACAAGATTAGATTCATTCAAACTCAATGGAGTAAAGAAAAAAGAGAAGCCAAAAAAAAGATTTTTTCGATAACAACAACAACAAAAAAAAGAAAAAAAACAATAATTTTTTCCATTAAAAAAACTTTATTTTCTTCAATAATATAATAATAATAATAATAATTATTATTATTGTTAGTTATTACAAGCATAAATGAAAGAACATTAAGGTATAATTGATATGTATATTGTTTTTTAATGTCGATTGACATTAAATAAATAATAATGATGATAATAATAATAATAAGAAGAAGAAGAATGAAATTGTTACTATCATCATTATTGTAACTATGCATAGAAATGACAAAGATGCCCAGAACACATAGTAACAAGAATTGTCTGTTAATATGATCATTATTATTATAATGAAATAGAGTTAAATGTATCATTATCATGTAAAAGATTATAATAAAAGTAATTGAAATAAATGACTAGAAACTTATTAACTATTATGTATACAATTATAATAAGCAAAAAAAAGAAAAGAAAAGAAAAGAAACGAAACGAAAAGGAAAACAAAAACAATATGGAAATGACTAGTATTATTATTAGTATTATTATTACAATGTTTTAAGTACAAGATGAATAACAAATTTTAGAACAACCGGGACGACATAATAAATGACACATTAGACCACATTTTGAATCATTATTATTGATAAAATCTTTTCTTATAGATAAACGTGAATCAGTTGATTTAGAATGACGTTTACGTTTTAATAATGATGCAAATGGATTACGATATGTTGTTGATAATTGTTGATTATCTATTAAACGTTTAGACCGATGTGTTGTTTCGTGTTCACCTTCTTTTATATCTTGTACACTTTCAGTTTCTTCAATAAATTGTTCAGGTATAGATGAAAATTGTATTTGTTGTGGATAGAATCTACGATTAATAGTTATTTGTTGAGTAATATGTATAAACCATAATAATAGAATCGTATATATAAATAATAATTGCATTATTCTTTATATTGTGATTCAATTATGAATGGTTAATAAACCTTAACATGACAAAATTTACACTTTATATACTATTTTAAATGTTAATAGTATTATTATTAGTAGTAGTAATATTGTAAATAAAGTTTACCGAAATGAACACAATTTCATTGGTTCAATTAAAATGTATTAACTTATCCATGAATTTTGTTGTAATCCTGTTTTTAGTTCTTTTTTTTTAATTTTTCGTTGTCAGCTAATCACATAAATAAAATTTAACATTTCGATTATGCATAGTTTTATCTCAATGTAACTATGCACATATGGGATGTTCTGAGAGATACAGAGAGAGAGAAAGAGAGACAATTATAACTATTCATCTGTCTATGGTATCTATGGTACCTCCCCCTCCCGCTCTATATCATTTAGCCAATCAACTGAATTGTGGATATATACAAATAAATTTGTGTTATTATAATTATTCTGAGTTATAAGGCATTTCGAGACATTCATTTATAAACCGGTTTTTGTATTCAATGACCTGGAATTATTGAATTTTGTAAAACAAAAAAATTTTTTTTTAATATTTTAAATCGATGATATAAAGATGAATAATTCTCTTATATTAAATCAAACTATACTACTAATTAAGGCTATATCGAGGCAATCTCCTTAGGATGCACATATGCCAACATGAGACTAATCAATTGTAGTCCTAAAACAACAATGAGAAGATACAAGTAAAACAACACCAAGTGAATTTATACTACTACTATATGGGAATTACGAAACTTATGCCAAAGCATTTAACATACATCACTGGTTAACAAATTCTGTCATGTTTTGATGATTTTACGGTTATAAGAATGAAAGAATTTAGAGAATGCTACTTTTAATGGAGTTTATAATTCAATTGTGATCATTTGCAAATAACAACTTGATGTAATCTCTGTTTCTGAAGCAACTGTTCAAGAGGGATATAGTCAATGTTGTACTACAGGATAGAGTGACTAAAGCAATGAAGTTAATCTTTTATTTGAAACTTTATCAGTTATGTTTCCGTTCGACAGTTGGTGATTCCTCAATTAACGGATACGTTTCCTGGTTCTATGACATCCATGTATATCTACGAATTCATATATTCTTGTGGATAAAAATGTATTTGGAGTACAACTAAAGAAGTGAGCCAAAGAGTTAGTGAGCACCAGCCACCTTCGTCATCTGGAATGGGTATGTTCAAAACAATACACAGCTCCATTCTGTCACACTTGGTCGACACTGATTGTGTGGTAAACAGAAACAAATAACTTGGAGTAATTTACGAAGCATTTTCTTCTTCATGGCCGGAGTATAACAGAAGCTCTCCTGAAGCTAGTCTTTGTATTCCAACATACGTTCAATGTGTTTCACTGATTCCAAGCAACTCCACGTTGTATCTCCTCATTTCTGTAACAATTTAACTGACTCTCACGGTCTCCCACATTGTACGAGCATTCCATGTACATAAATTAATGGTTGCTCTGGTTGTCAAAAAGGGCATCAGCCTCATGACTTCCAAAGGGACTCGGCTTTCATCATGAGGCGTCATAATTCTTCAAAATGAAGACTTTCTAACTCTCAGGGCAGAGTTTAAATGGTTTGATTAATTCTTTTCTGGTTAGCGTTTTTTTAGCGAGTTAGTTTTCTACAGGATTTCATGCTACGTAGTCTGCCTTGGACTCATCAAATGAGTACAACATTTAATATAAATTGTCACTGAATAAATTATTACAATCTTGAGCGTTGTCTGTGCACAGACCAAATCGCAACACTACAGATCATTGTTGGGCAATCAGTTGAATGGAACTCGTCACTATATACCAACTTCATTGACTATGAAAAATCATTTGATGGCGTGGATAAGAGAACCTTATGGAACCATCTTTGACACTATGGATTAAGTAGCTGTGAATATCGTCAATATTATCCAAAATTCATTCGATGGACTACACTGCAAAGTTGTGTATAGAGGAAAACTGACAGACTAATTCTGAGTGTGGACCGGTGATAGAAGAGTTTCCTTATTTTCGCCCATTCTCTTTCTTCTGTAGGTTGACTGAATTATAAAAATCGTATTTCAGGGGAAGCACGGATATGTATGTGTATACGGTGTAAGAGCTAGGTCGAATCCTCTAGCTCCAAGTAGTTTGTGTATATATGAAGGCAGACCGTGAGGGCGCATCAGCAGCCTCTGAATCAGAAAGCTTCATTATATTTAGGGGAAAAAGCAAGAGCCTCAATATTCACAGGAGATAAGATAAAATTTTAAAATACAACACGAAGAGCAACAACCAGATTACACTTGATGGAGTAGCTTTGGAAGAGGTGAAAACGTTTACGTACATGGACAGCATCATTGGTAAACATGAAATATCTGATTCAGATGTTAAAGCACGAATTGGTAAAACAAGGACAGCATTCCTACAGTTGAAGAACATATGGAACTCACAACAACTGTCAACGGGTATCAGTACGAACGTCAAGACATTTCTACTGTACGGAGCTGAGACTTGAGCAACTATCACAACCATCATCAAACATCTACAAGTATTTATAAACAATTGTCTACACGGAAGATACCGGATATACGTTCGCCAGATTCCATGAACAACAGCGTACTGTGGGAGAGAACTAACCTACTTCCAACTGAAGAGGAAGTCAGGAAAAGACTATCAAGGTGGATACGACATACATTACAGAAACCACCAGACTGCATCACGAAGTAAGTCCTATCTTTAAATCGTGAATGGAAACAGAAATGATGAAGACCAAGGAACACTGCGTCGGGACTTGAAATCAGACATGAAAAGGATGAATGTCAACTGAATTATTATTGATATAATGTCATATATCAGTATGAATGGAATCTTAAACAGCTGAACAGAAACCACAAAACACCAATAGAATTAATATTATTGTGCATTAATTATCATTTTAGTTTTATCAGTATAGGGTCGTGGAGATTATTATATTATTGACTGAGATCAAGAACTGATTGATGTTAGACCACCATTGAAGACCTGAAAGCACTGGACGTGGATGCGCACTGCTGAGGAGTCCCCCAATGGGACGGAACGTCCGTCCAGTGTTGCCAGGTTTCCCATGGTGGTCTAACATTAATCGGTTTTTGATTTTATTTTTATTCAAATTCGTAAGATGAACTAATTTTATGAAGTATGTAAAGTGTTGTATACAATGAACATGTATCCCACTTTATTGACTAATCTCTAATATTTTACATAAGGTAATCGTAGTTTTCACACAGAAAACATTTATCCACATTAGGTATGGGTATATTGAGAAACGATCTTGGATCAGACCACCTGTAATTACAGAAATAACTTACCTTTTTCACCTCGTTTTTTTGGAGCCAAAGAGCTGAAAATAAAATGCGTATATGAATTGTCTATGTACTTATATATTTCGTTAGGATGAGAATTGTTTTGTTACTTACCTACTTACTTATGCTTGTTGCTCCCAATGGTGCATACGCTACCGACCAGTATTCTCTCGTAGTAAACTAACTCGCTAAAAAACGCTAACCAGAGGATTGATTTATACTGATGAGAATTTTTTCCACTCTTGTATAGTTATTAGTATTCCTTTGAGTAAACATAAATTCCTGTTAAAAATCTATACAAAAACATACAAAAAACTTTAAATGTTATCCTATGGAATTCAGTCTTTCATTTATGAGTTCTAAAATTTATACAATATATGTTGAGTAGTGACTGTCTTCAAGAGGTATTTCCTGGAGTTCTAGTGAGAAGCAATGACCAGTTGAGTTCAACTGGGTCTGCTGTGAGATAGTAACTAACTGAAGACAATGGAGGACGGTGACCCAATTTCGTGGATTGTTTGAGGTTAGACATTGACACCCCTAGATGTCGACTAGGTGGTACACCGGTTAGGCGTTCGCACGCGAGACGATAGGTCCTGGGTTTGAATCTGGTGAGGTGGGATCGTGGATGAGCAGTGCTGAGGAGTCCCATACTAGGAAGAAACGGCCGTCCAGTGCTTCCAGGTTTTCCATGGTGGTCTAGATTCAATTGACCCATGATTTCAACCCGTGAAATCTCCACAAACCCCCTTCTGACAAGCAGTATGTATCATCAGTCGAAAGTGAAATGCCTGGCAGCAGAAGGTTAAGAAGATCAATGAAAGGAGAAAGAGAACAATGAAGTCTGAGATAAATGATTGACATTTTTTCAATGAAATATTTACTGTATGGTTGTCAGATTTTATTAAGAAATCCCCTAAATTTATGTTGAGACGCGTTCGATTAACCCGCATTTGTGTTCTCGATCACAATAAACTTTTGTTATATATTTTTAAAATTAAGAATGGCAGCCCTCTTGAACAACTGGCTTACCTGTTCCTGCCATCTAGATATTTCAATAAGTTCTGTAATTTTGTACGTTTCTAAAATGTTTACAACCTTTCACTATACAAGTTACAAAATAAGCCAAATCAAAGATATTGTGATTGCTGACAATAGGCAACGTAAAGAATGTACATTATTTAGATATCAATTGACTGGTTTGCTAACATCTAACTGGCGATCACTTAATATTTTATCGTCAGGATCTATCAAGAAGTGAAAAAAAACACAACGGAAACTTGTTGAAATACTTTTGTACTGAGATATCTATATTATACCAAAACCTGTAATATTGAATAAAGCCATTACATAATCTGGTATTTCAGACAATTTACATTATTTCAACAACTACAACTACAACAACAACAAAAAGAAGAAAAACAATATTCAATTCACTTTGTCTTATGTAAATTTGCTTTTAAAAATTATTTTAGTAAAAACACAATTTTTGTTTGTCATTGAAAAACTAAATAAAACCATGGCGACAAACACATGGGTCGACAACGTATTTTGTTCCATTTATAGGACATTCATCTAAATATTCTAACATATAAAACTATTTATAACATTTACATAGTGATTCAATAGATTAAACAGAAATTTGTGAAAGTTTGTTAAGGTACGACCAAAAAAAAAAGTACATCGGTTGAATAAAAGTAGAAACTATTCCATGTAACCTACTTATTTGTTAAATGGTGTATAAACTTAATCATTCCAACTAGATATTAGATATCAAATGACTATTTATTTATGATAAAACGAACAGCTGTAATACTGAAACAAGAACAAACAAACCACTCATGGTCTAATACAAAAATTGAAATAAGCAGACTTATGTGACTTAATGTTTTATGAACTAGTTTTCAGTCTTTAGAAGTTAATAGGTAGTTCAGTTGACTAATCTTATCTCCTAGATTCAGGTTAAATGTTCATAAATTTAATAGAAGTTTTATGCATATTCAGAGTTTGATTTCATTAGCTAAGTTCTAGTGTATTGACTTGACAACTAGAGAGATAAGGAGTTTAGTAGCCCGGGGTCTGACTCTGAGGTGTGTGCTACTTATATTGACATAAGTAGTATATCATGTTAGTCATGAACAGAAGGTCTGGCAGCAGAGAGACAAGAGGATCGAATAGTAAAGAATGGAAACAAAATGAAATTTGTATGAAAATGCAAGAACAATGAAGTCTGAGTCATTTTGAGACAATTGGTGGACATTTTGCAAATTAAGCATTTACTTTATGATTGTTAAATTTATTTAACAAGTCCTGTAATTTTGTGTTAAATATATTCGATTGTCCCTACTGGTGGTCTTGTTTACTACAACTCCAGTTAGATCGTTTCTGATTGCTGCTGCTATATACATGTCAATCCTCCTATATGATCATCGACATAGATCGCGTTAGTGAATAATGGAATTAAATAAGTTAAATACGAGAATGGATATATATATATATATATATATACTCACTGATCTGGACAAGAAATCAGATGGATGGAGCGAATACAAGAGAGCGAAGCGAAATGACGCGCAGTAGAGAAGGCTTGTGGACCAACTCAACATTTATAGTCACACAAAATTAAGCTATAGACATGTGATGGATAGGATAAGAATTCTATACACATATACGCTCATATAAAAACAGTCAAGATTGATAAGTGAATAACTAACAACGTGACTCAAGAAGAACAGTTAAATTGGCCTGTCCAGAAGGTAGAATATGTCATGTAGGCTTAACATATCAATCGACTCTACAGAAGTTCTACATATTAGTAGTCAATGTTCACAAAAGTCCACAATTTTAATAATTTTCTTCTTATCATTATAACAGTTTAGAAACAAAAAACTAACCATAGATGTTAGAAATATAGGCAAGATTTGTTGAAACAATATTAGAATATATATCATGTAAAACATTTTAAGGTAATACATAAATTACTCAATAGTGTGGTGTATGCTACTAATGTCGACATACATAAGTAGTATGTATGATCAATTGAAAGTGAAATGTCTAGAGGCAGAAGGTTAATAAGATCAAAGAAAAGACAACGACAGCAAAGAATGATTGGTGTGGAAATGAAAGAACAATGAGGTCTGAAACGATTGACCAATAAGTGAACATTATGCAAATGAAGAATTTACTGTGTGGTTCTCAGATTTTACTAAGATGTTCTGTAATTTTTTTGCTGAAATATGTTCGATTGCCCCGCTTATGTTCTTGTTCACTACAGTAAGATCTAGAATATATTTTTAAAAATTGAATTATATCATGAAAACATAGCTAATAACTTTGCTAAAAATGTAATTATCAGTATGTGGTTGTGGGGGTTACTAAGTTTTGATTAAGATCATGAACCGATTGATGTTATACGACCATTGAAAACGTAGAACTGAACGGCTGTTTCATTCTATTGTGAAACTCCTCAACAGTGCACGTCCACAAACCCGCTCGCGATATCCGAACCCAGGCCCTCAAGTTTCGCTTGCGAACGCTTAATCTCTAGGCTATTGACCCAGCGTTTAACAGTGTCAACGCCTAACCTCAATTAATTCACGAAATTACGAGACCATCTCCCATTGTACTGAAGTAGATACCCGTCTCTACCTAACATGGGTTACCTCCACTGGAAGTTGCAAATTAATAAAGCGGTAATCATGAACGTATTTAAAATTAAGTTTTAGTTTGATTAAATTGAAATTATAGGCAATTACAGTGCTGCCTACGTCTTCATTTACATTCGTTTTAAGTAGTGAGAATGTTAATCGATTGAACTTTGATCGCTTCTATTCTGATAAACTCATTAAGTACGACATCATCATATTGAAAAACAGTAACTATGTATTCATCAATCTTTATCATCTTAGTTCTAGTAAGAACGTGAAAAGCCATCTAATTTCGACTGTGCTGTACATAATAACTTAGTAATATTTTTCACATGTTAAGTACGAATTTTAAGCCTAAAGTGTATGAGATGGTTTAGATTTATCCATTAGATGTATGATTTTAGTGGAATTTGTCCTCACAGCTCAGAAAATGAAACTTTACTAAAATGAAGTATATGGATATGGTTTTCAAATGTTAATTACCTTTACTGATGAATCTCTTAAATGTTTCATCCATAATTTATCTTTTTATAAGTTTGAATGATTTATTCATTTATTTGAACACATAAATATTGGTAGAAAGAGGCAAAGAATACATATGCTCTATACAAGTCATTTAACTAGTGTATGGGCTGTATTACTGCTCAGATGCCTAAATTGAAGGAGGTGGTTTTCTTATGGAGGCACACCCGGAGCTTCACAAGGCAGTGGCACAACTTCAGGAGATGCAGTCCCATGGTACGTCTGCCATTTATTCCCTTAGAATCCTGGAGCACTTGTAGATTATTAGTTTGAAATCAGAGTTTTCCAACTCCCTTAGATGAAGTATACATGTCCAACAACCCTATTAAAGCCACAGACATTCACTTTCCACCCTCTCAATTTCATAAACAACACCATAGTCACGAGAAGTTAATGAGTAGCATTTCCCTGGTAATGCATGTATACACTTGGCTATATGATAGCATTTGCAAAGATGTTATTCTTTTTTTTATCACTAATTAAATAACTGAAATTTCACTATTTAATAGACATTATAATCCATTTAAATTTTCATTCAATAATTCATATTAATCTATTTACATTACTTTAAAGTATGTTTAGATAAGTGTAATTGTATTTACTAATTATATTACTGAATTTAGTTTACTCTCAGTCACTCACTCACTCACTCCTTCCCTCATTCACTCCCTCACTCCCTCTCTCCTTCACTCCCTCTCTCTCACACACTTTGTAAACTTAATTCATATCTGTTTATTTATTTATTTAAATATGTTACCTAATTTTTATATGATTAATTAAAACAATTTATTCAATGGTAAAATAAACTTGAAAAAAAAAATTATGTTCACAATTTCAATGTATAATATTAATGATTACGTATAAGAAACCTGAAAATTTGCCAAATTTATTTAAGGTCAAAAATTGAATGAAATTGAATTACCGCCAAAAAAAATTTTTTTTAATATACTTCGCCAAATTTTTAATTGACCTAATAATGTATTCTATTTATATTGGTGATAATGTTATTATGATTATTATTATTATTACAGTTTATTATTCTTGTTTTAAATGATGATTTAAAAGTTTTGGTAAAATGAAAATATCCACAAAATCCATTCTGATATTAATCAACATATGCTCACTAGTGACTGGCTTCAAGGTATATATACTGGTGTTCTAGTGAGAAGCAGTGACCAGTGGAGTTCACTTGAGTCATTTGTAAGGTAGTAACTCACCGATGACAGTGGTGGATGTGTCGCTCAATTTCGTGGATTAGTTGAAGTTAGACAGTAACACCGTTGGATACCGGCTCAGTGGTCTAGTTGGTTAAGCGCCTGGGGCGAGACTGATAGTTCCTGAGTTCGAAGCTGGTGAGGCGGGGTTGTGCATGCGCACTGCTGAGGAGTCTCACAATAGGATGAAACGACCGTCCATTGCTTCCAGGTTTTCCATGGTGGTCTGGCTTCAAATGACTCATGATCTCAACTGTTGAAAATGATAATCAACTAGTGATATAAGATTATCCCTTGATGTTGTTTAATTTGTATCTTCTCTATGATCAGTCTCTTATTGATAATATGTACATCCTCCTCTGAATTGTCTCGATATTGTCTTAAGTTACAAGGATTATAAAACGAAGATGGATAGTGGTTAGCAGTGGAATCTAGTTTGACACGCGTTTCATCCTATTTGGGACCCGTAAGTTGGATGTACCTGAATCTCAAAGTTGTTGTTCACTTCAGGACTCGAACCCAGTATCATTCGCTTCACTTAGCTACTGAGTCCTGATAGCTACCTGCTTGTACAATAGGGCGAAGTTTAAATTCACTTGGTGTTGTATAAGTTATATCTTCTCATTGTTATTTAGAACTGCGATTGATCAGTCTCCTGTTGACATAAGCGCATTCTGTTTATATTCATTTAATATTATCTCTACTTAAATAAATCCCATTTGATATTGAATAGTCTTGTTAAAAAAGATGTGAGTTATTATTTGTGTTAAATTTTGCAGAGTTTGTACCCCTTGTAATCAACACTACTTTGTGTAAATATAAAGATGAACAATGATATTGTAAATTGATATGTACATTTATTATTATTATTATAAACATTGATTGTTTTGGCAAAAGAAAAACGCAACTAAATTAAACGACGTATAAAATGTAAACAGAATGAGTAGTTTGGTAAGAATCTGTGAAACACATTTGAGGATGGCCCAACCGGTGAACTCGATGAAGCTCTAAGAAGCTCAGAAAGAGTTGAAGATATTCCACCCAATCATCTTTTGGAAGAATATTTCAGAATTCCTACATGTAGCTTCCCTGTATGCGGATTGAAGGACTATAATGATGATTTCGTTTCTACTAAAAACTATAAATTCTTGACAGTTTCGTACCATAATTGACACTGTTTTAGGATAACATTCTTTTCACTTGTCTTCTGTCTTCTCGTTTACGACTTGGAAAGGTTCTAGCGTTCGAGTGCTCAAGTTGTACGCCGTATATTAGGAATCTAAACTCTAGATATAACAACACAGTTGGAACATAAGAAAAATATATTTCATTCAGTATGATACCACAATCAACCAAAAGAAATACAGATAATGTAAAAAGATACAAAATGATAGGTCTATTAAAACTTATTACATGTGGTTGTTAGGAGATTATTTAATGGAGGAAATCATATGTACGAGATAGAGAAGTTCTTACAGGCGCTAAGTAGATTATCCGTACACTTATGAACAAACATTAATTCATTTTATTAGAAAAGCTTTAACTGATCAGAGTTTATGGACATATATTTATCCTGATTGAATCATCAAAAATATTGCCTTCAGTTATTAGTTCGTTGCTGGTAGTAGGTTGCAGGATGTTTATTTTATTGTGGTTGAAACTTATCAGCTGAATGAAATCACATGGCAAGACTGATGTTTATTTTTAGAATCGAACCCGATACCAACCTTTTTTATACCCAAACGCGTTATCAGACAAACTGCTGAGCCCCTATAGTCACTAATGTGCTCAAGAGGGTATGAAGTTATGTGTCAGTGTTTAAGATTTAAGGATTCCGAATGACTATATAGAACGAAATTAGCGTTCCAGATCTCGTTATTAGCCATATACCAGATATACCAACTGATGAACTGTGCATCAGTTTTTGAACATGTGTAGACCGGCTTCAATCTAGAAATAGTGATGATGGTTAGGAATTTTTGGGCATAATAATAGTTAAAATAGTTTAAGTGAATGGAAGACCAAAGAATACACTACGTCGAGAATTTGAAGCAGACATCAAAATGATGACTATCAAATGGAATGGATTGTTCAGGACAGAGTTGGATGGAGAATGCTTGTAGATGGACTATACTCCTCCACGAGGGTTAACAAGCGTAAATAAGTAAGTAAGAATAGATTTGCTTATTCTGAAATCACAATTTTTTTTAAAATCAAAGGATTCCGATTTCGGATCAGTTTTGATAATCTAATAAAGATAAAGTAAGAGGTTGGAACTGAAATTCATTCTTTTTGTTTTCATCTAATGTTGACTTTGATAAGCTTTAAATTAAACCGATTACAATTTGACATAAGCGTTTATTTAACTACACTATGAGATGTTTATTGGGAATTTATTGACCATTGTCTATATTAACTAATATTACAAGGGAATAAAGTGAATTATCATAATGATGCTTCACAAAATTTTAGGATTTTGTAAAGACGTGTAAGAAAACAACAGTTTCAATCTGATATCATTCAAAGTTATATCCCAGTTACCTGATAGTTGTCATCTACAGATTCGATTATTTCTATATTATATTCATATAATTAATTGAAACATTATTTTTATTACTTTTATGGGGATAAGCATAACCTTAATTCTTTTTATCTCAGGAATATTTCATAAGGCTTTCAACATCTTTTTAACCATTTTGACCGCAGTTGTAAACTTTATTCGAAGGAATGCTTTGAAGAACAAATTGCCTTCATTATAAATTGTCTAGATGAAAATACATAACCGGAGAAATTCATATAAAAGTATGCTAAAACCAACCTACAGGTTAAATATGATACAATGGCTAACAAAACCTGCTTTCTATAGTCGTACTTTAGAGGAGATGAAATCACTGGAATAATTAGCCATAGCCCAAATGCCGTGTTGTAGTTTGTTTATCCATCAGTAAGACTACTCAACCAAATAAATAAAAATTGATAGGTTCTCTTTTTTCAGCACCTCCAATTGCATTTACCAATTTACATGTACGTGCCAACCATATACATTGGAAGAACAGAGAGTAGAGTATATGTTCGCATTTCCAAGCACGTTCCAAAGAAATGAAGACTATGAGATGCAATGGCTCTAAACAATACAACACTGCAGATGATGAGATATATGAGATATATTATTCTGCATCAGTTGTTCAGGCTTTATTCGAATTCATTAAAGAAACCGATTGCATGAAATTATTTTAACTTCTTTTGTAACTTTTCTTGAAACATGTAGGTCTTTTTATACAGTTATGTATCTTTATCAAGTTTATGTCTAACAGGAGAAATGTAAAATCGAATCGTAAGCATATTAGATGTTACATATGCATTACCAAGACTCCATCATTTAAATATAATAATATGATAAATCATTTAATGACCACTTCAGTAAAGCTATTCAACCTTCATAGCTATCCTCTAATATAAACGGAATGATTAGATACGCTTCAATAAATACAAGTCCAATTAGCGAATACCTCATTTCATGAAACAGTCTTACAATGTTATTTGTATTATTTGGTCCACAAAAGTGTTCTTTCCAAATACATATACGAACATTATCAAGCCTGGTTATCTCAAGGTGAATGCAGAGTAGTCGATAGTACTGAAGTCAATTTTCATTCGAAAATCATCCACAAACGGAAATAAACTGAAATGAAGTTGAGGATTACATTTATTTATAGTGCTAACAGGGGAAATCGATAGATTCAAAGTTTATCTCTGTGCTTAGAAGTGGTTTGTTCAGTCCCTCGTTTTATCATTGATCTAGCCAACTATTTAATTTCGGAAGATTATTTATCATAATTATTTGACTCCTCTCTATTTTCATAAAATGAACATCAGGTTTAATTAACAATTATTTACCTACTTATGCTTGTTAAACCTCGTGGAAGAGCATAGGCCATACACCAACATTCTCCATGCAACTCTATCCTGAACAATCCTTTCCACTTGTTTTAAGCTAATATTTATTCTTTTCATGTCTGCTTTGAATTCTCAATGCAGCACTTTCCTTAGTCTTCATCATTTCCGTTTCCATTAAAGAATGAATGTGGGCACTTGCTTCGTGATGCAGTTTGATGACTTCAATTGTGTTTGTACTATCTACTTTCAGAATCCTTTTCTGATTTCCCTTCCATAAGGAAGTTGGTTTGTTTTCCCCCACAGGATGCTGTCGGTGATAGTGTCCGACCAAAGGACATTGAGTATTTTGTGTAGACGATTGTTTATAAATACCTGTGCCTTTTTGATGATGACTGCAGTAGTTGTTCAAGTTTCAGCTTGGTACGGTAGAACTGTATCGACATTCCTATTGAAGATTATGACTTTGATATTGACTGTCAGTAGTTTTGAGTTTCATGTGTTCCTCATTTGTAGGAGTTCTACACATGCTTTGTCAAGCCCTAGCCTTACATTTGCATCAGGACCACGTTATGTACAGAAAGTTTATAAATGTTCCAGAGTTTTTCCATCAAGTCGATTGTGTTGGTGTTCTCCGTGTTGTGTTTAAGGATGTTGATTTTTCTCTTGTGTATGTTGAGGCCTACTGATGTGAAGGCTGTTGCTACATCGGTTGTATTTATCTGCATTTGTTGGCATCCATGGGATAGAAGAGCTAGGTCATCTGTGAGGTCGAATTCATTCGATTACTTCCACGTATTCCACCGTATTTCATGCTTTCCCTCACATGTCGAGGTCTTCGTAATTCAGCCGACCATCAGGAGGAATAGAAAAGTTGAGAATAAGCAGCCTCGTATGACTCCGGTTCACACATGGAATGCATTTTTCAGCTGTCGTCCATACACGAACTTGAATTGTAGTGCATTGTATGAATTCCATATGACGTTGATGATCATCTCAGCTACTCAATCTATAATTTTGAAGACGGTTAATATGGTTTTCCTACCTACACCTTTGTAATGTCGGTTACTATTGTATACCCATATACCTTATTCTAGCTTTCGGACAGCCTATTCTACTCATTCTACTTGAGTCACATTCTGAGCGCGGTGGGTGTGTGTACATTTCTTATCCAATTACTCATTACATGTCTGTAACTTACTTTTGTGTCACTATAATTATTGATTAACGTTTGGTTAAATGGGGACTTGGCTTACCCGCCATCTCCACTGTGCGTCATTTTGCTTTGTTCTATTCCATTCATTTCATATGCAAAATATGTGTATTCACAAGTTCCTTCCCATTATTTGACTTATCTAAATCCGTTATTGACTAACGCGATTTAAGTCCATGTTTATACACGAGGATAGGGGATAACAAACATTCATAAGATCTAATTGGAGTCAGATCTCGGGCAACTAAAGTGAAGAGCCCTTTCCACGACGTCGTCCGATCTAAATGACGATTAAATAACGGGCCTCCACACCTTCAAATGATTTCTCATAGTCAATGAACTTTATGTATAGTGACGAGTTCCATTCAATTGATTGATTAACAATGATAAGTAGTCTCGTGATGTGTTCTATGCACTATCAATCCTCATGGAATCCAACCTGTTGAACCCAAAGTTGAGCGTCTACTGAATTTTCCGTTCAGTTCAGCGACACTGTTGAATCCTGATACCGATTGTAATGTGATTCCTCAGTATTTCTCATATTTGCTGATGTCTTCTTTCTGTGATATCTTGATGAGATTTTCTTTTCAGTCCGTTGGCACTTACTTTTCCTCCCAAATGTTCCTGAATAGAGAGTGGAGCATGTTTGCAGTTACTTTTATGTGTGACTTCAGTCCTTCAAGTGGTATATCGTCAGTTGGTGCTGCTTTTCCATTTTCAGTCAGTCAGTCAGCTACAACTTCCCCATTGTTGATTTGTTTGATGTTCAGATATCCTGATCTCTTTGATAGTTGGTGTAGTGACAACTCAAGGAAGGACTGTGTACGATGCTTCGATGTCCGGTGGGTTAAGTGGGGTTTCTTACATTTTGTAAATTATTCTTATTGATGGAACTGTCATTTAGTTTCTCTTTCATTTATGGTAATTCATTTACTTAATAATCATTGTATATTGTTGTGTGAGTTGGGTCATATAACTTAACGTCTATACAATAGAGATCATATTCGCTAGGTAATTCCTTCTTCTGACTGAACACTAGGTTAAAAGTAACTCAAAGACTGGTGGGTGTTAAGCTTTCAGTCGCTGTTCTCTGGTCACATGGTCATTGGTGAACTAGAAGTTTATCAGTCCTATAGACATTAATCAAATGAATCAATAGTAGTACTAGACAATACTAGTACTCCTATAATAAAGTCATGATCATATGAACATCAGAGATTCTACTGAATAATAATCCATTAATGTAAATCTTTCATTTCAACGAAATCGCTATATCATGTGACCATGACCAACCATCTGATTCTCGGGATCGTTGAAATCCAGCAGTCACAACTTCATGTGCTCACAAGTAACTGAATTCAGAATGTATTGTTAGAGGTTTGACGAAAAAACGTATCTCCATGCCATCAAAATGTTCAACGATCATTTACTATCAAGTACCGAAAATTCTCAAGTTATACCCAGATGTTTGTGCCCAAATTTTGAAATTCCGACACACACAAGAATTTGTAAGGCTTAGTTTTCATTTAATATCCTCGGTTATAAACCCACTAGTACTGATAAGATAAAATGTCTAGACAATAAGCAAAGACGGACAATGGCTAGCAGTGGAATCCAGAACGCGCGTTTCGTTCTATTGGAGACTCTTCAGCTGGATGTACTTGGACGAAACATGCGTCCTGAATTCCACTGCTAACTTTTATCCATTTTTGCATAAAAAATTTGTGAATTAAGTCAATATCGAATCAATCCGTACAGGATGCACATATGTCAACATGAGACTGATCAATTGCAGTTCTAAATAATAATAAGAAGATACAAGTTAAACAGTACCAAGTGAATTTGTCTAGACAATAGTTGTCATATTTTTATTATTCATAAACATATCTGTGCTGATAACTTCTTCAAAATAATCATTGAAAAGTGATTGTGTGAATCATAGATTCAATAAATGTTGTTTTTGTTGTTTTCAATTACATTTGTTCTATTCATCTAGAATAGGGTCATTGTACTTTATGAAGTTATGCCAATTCACTGAAATATAAGACAGAAACATCTTTGTTGAATAAACAAAACTTTTAATGATTTATATTTTTCTCGTTGTTGATGTTATAACTTGCAATAGACTAGTGTAGTGTATGCTAATTATGTTAACATAAGCAGTATAAAACGTTAATCCGTTTGGCATCAGAAGGTTGACAATATCGAGGAGTGAAGAACCGAAAAAGAAAGTGATTGGTATAGAAATGCAGGAACAATGAAGTTTGAGACAATTGATGAATATTTTTCAAATGAATTATTGGAGTATGGTTCATGTATTTCATCAAGTAATTTTAGTAGACTTTCATTCCATAACAAACTGGATTCCACTGCCAGCCACTATCCATCTTTTATTTAAATAACATTTAAGAATCCTTGATAAGAAGAAACTGATTACTTTACGCTCTGGTCTTGGAAGTCGTATCAGCCCAAATAGATTGGTATCTCAGCACGGATTCAGAACGCTCTTTTGGATTCTGTCAACACCTATGACAAAAGCGAGATATCCGTCTATCAATTAACAAATGAGTATACTGAGCAACAGCTCGTTCTGTTCTACTTTATGGCTGCGAAACATGGCCATTAAGAGTAGAAGGTACTCGTAAGCTATTAGTATCTGACTACAGATGCCCCAGAAATATTGCTCACATCTGCTTGGATCACCGGGTAAGTAATAGTGAGGTTAGACGCAAGGTATTAGAGAATGATGGTAAACTAGTTTATGAAGTTGTAAATGTTCATCGACTGAGATGGTCGGGCCACGTGTTATGTATGCCCAAACGTTGATTACCACAAAACGCAATTCTGATTAGTGTTGTGGATGGTTGGAAGAACGTTAGGGGAGGTCAAACCAAAACGTGGCATCAGTGCTTGAAGTCACTACTTTCTGGTCTGAGTCATGTTGGGAGATGTAAACTACTTGATTAGGGTCGTGTGACTATCATGACCAATGGTTGGAGACTTTTGGTGACATGTCTCAGAATCGATCATAATGGCGTTCATGTATACACTCTTTGTTTTCCCTTAAACTGGGAGATTAAAATTGTTTTATATCTTTCTTTCTATCAACCAATTATTTATTCTTGTACTATATCTTTATATGCCATCTTTGTTTTATACATTACTATTATTGAATTAACTACTCCTATGAATTCGGTGTTCATCTTGTTGTGTTAATGAGTGAGGTACAGCAACTTGGTCCGATGCATTTATGTGCCTGGTTCTACGTTGTAACTGACTGACTGACTGACTGACTTTACACTCAGAATGAAATTTTAATTGTCACTAGAATAAAGTGATTGTTTATTTTAATTGATATGCAAAAATATAATAAACTAAAACTCCACCAAATTAATTTGTACCCGGCTAAATTTATACAGAAAATTATATAATAAACTTGTAATTTTAATCAAATGTTCACTTATTATTACCCTGGATAGTGACATTTTTATTCATTTCTGAATAAAGGTGAAAAATATTTCATAAAGTTGAACCCTTCTTTGTTGTTGTTGTTGTCGTTGTCGTCGTCGTTGTTGTTGTTGTTGTTTAGACTAATTCATTGATCTAATTTTATGACCAAATCGCCTTGATACATTTTCTGTTAAAAAACATTGACTCGATGCATAAAAAAATTTAAACATATTTCTATTCCTAATCAATTAAGGCTAGACCATTATGGAAAACTTGGAAGTATTGGATGCTAGCTCAGTGGTTTAAAGTTTAGGCGTTAACGTGTGTGACCGATAGGTCCTGGATTCGAATCCTGCGACCGGGATCTTGCATACGCAATGCATAGAAGTCCGATATTAGGACGAAACGGTTGTCTATGGTGGTCTAACTTCAACTGATTCATAAATTCAACTATTACATTCATATTTGTTGTTGAAATTTGGTAATCATGAAATAAAAATGTTATTTATCCTTGAACATTATGGAATGGTTATCAGTGGATGTTAACTGGTTATCATAACCGAAAATTAATTCTTTAGAAATTACCATTGAGAAATGAAGAATACTTGTTTATTAACTAATAAGTAACATGTTTAAAATCCTACTACCCATTAATAGCAGTTTTATTACTCAACAAGGTTAAAGGAAATTGTGTTCAAATCATAGTTTCCTTAATGACCTATTGTATCACATTCAAGGAATCTAGCATACTATCTTTCAAGATCAATTCAGTGTAAGCTAAAATATCTGTTAAACATATTTGATAACTCAATTCAATCTATTATGCAGTTGTTGACTATGATTAATGATATCCAACTAAGTAGGTAGTAAAATATGTTATTCATAATCCTTCATTTAAATGAAACTAATACTGGGATACAATATTGCTTCTATATCCTAGTGAATAATACGTCTTTGTGAAATTTGATACCAAAGTTTATTAAAGCTAACAAATGTGTATTTTACAAAATATTGTAACTTCAGAAGTTAGTCACACAAACAGACAAAAGGAATGATGGATAGTTGATGGCAGTTGAATCCAAGACGAGCATTTCGTCCTATTTGGAACTCGTAAGCTGGATGTACCTGCATCTCTGAGTTGATGTTCACTCTAGGACTCAGTAGCTGAGAGGATAATGCGATGACATTTGAAGCAAATGGTACTGGGTTCGAGTCCCAGAGGGATGATCAACTCCGAGATGCAGGTACATTCAGCTGACGAGTTCCAAATAGGAAGAAACGCGTGTCTTGGATTCCACTGCTAGCCACCATCCATCTTTTTTTACAAAGCTTGTGAATTAAGGTAATATGGAGGCAATAAGCACATTATGCATATATTCCAATAAGAGACTGATCATTTACAGTCTTAAACTTCAATGGAAAGATTCAAGCGAAACAATACTTTACTTACTTACTTACTTACTTACTTATTTACTTACTTACTTACTTACTTACTTACTTACTTACTTACTTACTTACTTACTTACTTACTTACTTACTTACTTACTTACTTACTTACTTACTTACTTACTTACTTACTTACTTACTTACTTACTTACTTACTTACTTACTTACTTACTTACTTACTTACTTACTTACTTACTTACTTACTTACTTACTTACTTACTTACTTACTTACTTACTTACTTACTTACTTACTTACTTACTTACTTACTTACTTACTTACTTACTTACTTACTTACTTACTTACTTACTTACTTACTTACTTACTTACTTACTTACTTACTTACTTACTTACTTACTTACTTACGCCTGTTACTTCTCGTGAAGGAGCATAGGCCGCTCACCAGCATTTTCCATCCAACCCTGTCCTGGGCAATCCTTTCCAGCTCTTCCCAGTTGTTATTCATCTTCTTCATGTTTGTTTCTATTTCTCGACGTAATGTGTTCTTTGTTCTTCCTCTTCTTCGCTTCCTTTCAGAATACCAAGTCAGAGCTTACCACATAATGCTGTTTTGTGATTTTTGCACAAGTAATCATCATAATGTATCTCAACATTGAAAGCGCTTGATTATTTAAGATTAAACAATAGTTTAACATTTAGGATTGATGATTGCTCAATACAAGTGTTGAAATAATAATTAACATGGATTGAAATAATCACAATTGATTGATCACTGGGTGGTGATCAATCTCATGCTTGTCTAGTCCTTGTTAGTGCAGATCGAATGCTATCGATCATGTTGCAATGTGGCCAACAGTCTAGGTGACTCGACACTGCGGGCACTATGTATTGAGATTTAGATGGTGGTTGGAGGTAGTCAACAGGAAACCCTGACCCGGGTTTCGTGCTACTTGGAACTCGTCAGCAAGGTGTACTTGTAATCTTGAGGGAACTGATGCTCCCTGGCGGATTCGATCTCGTGTCACCCAGCTTCACAGTCAGAGACGTTACCACTGAGCAATCCGAGCCGTGACTAACCTCCTGTAGCATTCGATCTGCACTAATAAGGACTAGACAAGCATGAGATTGATCACCACCGTCCTTGTAAGGTTACAGGTACACCTTGCTGACGAGTGCCAAGTAGCATGAAACCCGGGTCCAGGGTTTATTGTTGACTACCTCCAACCACCATCTAATGGATTGAAATATATCAACCTGATAGAAGCTAAATGTATGGTGAAATTCACATTTTAACCTAAAAATGTATGTACTACAAATAAAAGTAGTATGTTCATATTTATTTAATTTTAAAAATATCGTTAATAGAAAACTTTTATCTCTAATAAGTCCAATTCATTATATTCATAAGTATCAATACAAATAGGATTTCATTATCATAAAATTCTATTTTAATTCACTTGGTATTGTTTAATTTGTATCTTCCCATTGTTATTAAGAATTACAATTAATTAGTCTCTTACTGGAATATGTGCATCCAGTGAGGATTGCCCTAATATAGGCTTAACTCATAGGCTTTTTAAAAAAAAGATAGATAATGGCTAGCAATGAAATCTAGTTTGACGCATAATTTCGTCCTATTTTAAGACTCATCAGCTGGATACACCTTCATCTCAAAGTTATTGTTCACTTCAGGATTCGAACCTAGTTCTATTCCCTTCAAATATCATTACATGATCATCCACTTAACTATTGACTCTTGATAGTCACTTGCTGGTACAATAAAATCAAGTTTCACTTGTATATTTTAACTTGATCTACATTTTATTCTCATTGATGATGATGATGATGATCGTGTTTAATGATTGTAAAATTAAATTGTGAATTAATGATTATGATTTTTTGTTTTTCATTTCATGCATCATTGATTCTAAGTGAAAAATGAATAAATTTTTTTTTTTTTGCATTTCATTTCAGAATAATTTTTCTAAAATTTTATTCTTTATTCAACTATTTGACTAGGTCATTTATAATAATGAACTCAATTATATAAATGACCTCTATATTCATTTCAATAATAATAATAATAATAATAATAATAATAGCAATCATGGTAATACTACTATTACTACTACTAATAATAGTAATATATGTATTTTGGCAAATGGTAAAAATAATTTTTAATTTGTTTATTATTATTATTATGATAAACATTTTAATTGTTTTTATTTAAATATTTTATTTATTAATAATTTTACTACTTAATTAATCATAATTTTATAATAATCCAGAGGTATTAGATTTGGCTAATTTAATCTAAATGATACTGTTTATTGATGAGTTGATGTTGGTTGTTTAGCGTGTTTTAGCGAGTTCGTTTTCTACGGGATGGGGTCGCTAACCCCATGCCCAACCCTCCTCCTTTATCCGGGCTTGAGACCGGCAGTAGCCCCCGGAGGGGTTCAAGGTAGGGTTAACCGTCACGGTTTTACTCTTGTGATTTGTTGCATGGTAAGAACCGTCGACCAAGAATCAAAGTTTTCTTTGGCAGCCGTACACACGATACTGTTTATTACATAATATTTAATAAGTGAATGATTCTTACTTTAAGCTTTATGAAAACTATGATACAGTTGGTTAATAGGTTAAGCCTGGATTCCTTATTCTAGCTACTGGACAAGCCGAACTATTCATTCTTCTTGAGTCATGTTATGATCTTGTTAATTATTCCCTTATCAACCCTGATTGTTATTATATGAGCGTATGTGTGTGTGTGTGTGCACTTCTTATCCTATTCATCACATGTTTGTAACTTATTCTTTTGTTCGGCTATAAATATTGATTAATGCTTCGTGAAATCGAGTTGGTTCATATGCATTCTTCACTGTGCATCAGTTTGTTTCGCTTTGTTCCTCTTTGTCCAGATCAATGAGTGTACACAATATATGTATTCAAAAGTTCATTTACGTATTTTGGTATTCCATAACACGATTTTAGTCGATCATTATATACAAGGATTGATGGTATGTATATTTCAATAACAATCATTCATACGATCTAACTAAAGTCAAATCTCAAGGGCTATAACCTCAACTTTCAAATTAACTACTTAATTTCAATTTTCTGTTTTCGTTTTTGAAAAGTTATGAAAATCGAGAAATTGTTCTATAATTTATAGACGAACCAATCAGGTATAAGATAACAGGTCTCAGATTTTGGTGCAAAATTCACTTATCCATTTGGCTAAATAGCGTTTTTGGCATTTTCCCTAATGTCAGTTCGTGATGAAAACCCCAAATCTAATTCATAACCTTAATTATAAACTGTAAATCATAATTTAAATTCCTCAAATTGGTTTATAAACCGCATTTAGTCCTCGTTAGTAGGTGAACATTTTCAAGGTCGTCTTAGTGTTGCTCAAAGGTCATCCACGAATTATAATCTCACCCAAATTACCTTGATTTTTTTAACCCCATTCTTCAAATATTTAGATTATTTATATTATTAAAGGATTAAACTTATTGTTCAGTCTTGATGCTTAAAATGCAACTTATATTCAGTGTGGACCTTGTTCAATATTGATATTTCTTGAATTTGTTCATACTTCAAGAAGTGTAGATTTATGAAAGTCTAGAAATTGATTACAAATTCAATTTCATATATATTTGTTGAATTCAATTTATTAATTATGATTGTATTTCCAGGCGGCCTGTATAAATATCTGAGTTACCTGTTCCTGCCATTTGGATATTTCAATAAGTTATCTGTTATTTTGTTTGTTTTAAAACATCATTATACCCATTAGTGTCATTGAGTCTCTACATTCTCAACATGAAATTCTTGTATATTAAGATTGACACTTTTACAGATCAAAAATTAAAAACAGCTCTTTCAATGTTAATGTTTCATGGAATGAATGTAACGATTGTTATTTAGCTTTTCATTGCATTATTATTACAAGTGTGTTAAAACATAAGTTACAGATGATTTGTGATATAATTCTTTCGTTGTTATATTGTTGTTTATATTGAATAATCGTAAATGAAATAATTATGTGCGTTGGTGAACGATAACTTTTGTAAGTTACAGTTTTTAAATGACACTAGTCTAGCAGCAACCTCTGAATCAGTGGGCCTCAATATATACAAAGAAAAACTCAAGATCCTCAAATACCACACAGAAAACAACAACCAAACCAATCACACTTGATAGAGAAACACTGGAACAGGTGTAAACTTTCAGTACATGATATGGTCTGCATCATCGATGAACAAGAAGGCTTCCATGCAGACGTAAGGGCGAGTGTTGGCAAAGCAAGATCCTCATCTCTACAATTGAAGAACATATGGAACTCTAATTATTTACTAACCAATATCAAAATCATAATCTTCAATATGTGAGTCGAGACAGTTCTACTGTAGTGTCAGTTATTATGTTAAGCCTATATACCATATGCCAATATATTCATTCTAATTGAGTCATAATTTGACCTTCTTAATTATTCGCCTATCAACCTTGACTGTTTTTATATGAGCGTGTGCATGTGTGTACACTTTTTATCTTATTCATCACATGTCTGTAGCCTATTGTTGTGTGACCATAAACATTGATTAACTCTTGGCTAAATGGGGTTGGCTTACTCGCCATCTCCACTGGGCATCGTTTCGCTTCTCTTTATTCCATTCGTTTCATATATAAATATATGTATTAACTGCGTTATTGACTAACGCGATTTAATTCAATGATTATATACGAGGATAGGCGACATATACATTTTGACAGCAATTATTCAATAGCAATCGTTCATACGATCTACTTGGAGTCAGATCCTGAGCCACTGAATTGGAGAGCCCGTCGTCAACATCGTCCGATCTAAATGATGACAAAATAAAGAGCCTCACTAGACTACTGTACGGAGGTAAAACTTGGAGAACCACCACAACCATTATCAAGAAGGTACAAGTATTTAGAAATAGGTGTCTACGCAAGATACTCAACATCCATTGACTGGATACCATCAGCAACACTGTACTGTGGGAGACAACGAACCAGCTTCCAAATGAAGAACAAATTAGGAAAACACACTGGAAGTGGATAAGATATACATTAGGGAAACAATTAAATTGCGTCACAAGGCAAGCCATAACTTGCAATCCTGAAGGGAAGCGGAAAAGAGGAAGACCGAAGGGAAAACTGCGTCGGGCATTGAAATCAGATATGAAGAGGATGAATAACAACTGGAAAGAGATGGAAAGGTTAACCCAGGACAGTGTTGGATGGAGAGTGCTGGTGGGCAGCCCACGCTCCTCGACGAAGAGTAACAAGTGTAAGTAAATAAGTGGTTTTAGTTAAGATGTTTGTGATAAATGCTTTTCTCAGATAAAACCAACAAGTTATCCATATAATTTAATAAAAGAAATTCATTAACTATTTATTATTATTATCATCAGCTTTATTCAATATTATATTTTTGGTACAATATAGAATTCTCAGCGTAAAGTATTTCAACAACTTTCCGTTTCTTTCTTCTTCGTCGGTCCTGATGATAAATATTGAATGATCGCCAGTTAGATGTTAGCCGTTCAGTAAATGTACATCTGAATAATGTGCATTCTTTTCGTTGTATATTGCCAGCAACCACATTGTCTCTTATTGAATTTTTTGTAGCTTTGACAACGGAAGGTTGTACACTTTTCAGAAATGCACCAGGATAGGTTATGCGATTAATAGACATAATGATATATTAAAACAAACAAAAATAGATAACTTGTTGAAATATCTAGATGGCAGGAACAGGTAGCCCAGATGCTCAAACAGGCCGCCCTATGTTTCTAACTCTCTTTTCTTTAATTCTGTTATGTATATTCATGCTACTTTGAAATAATTTTTTTTATGTAATGGTCAATCTACTATGAAAACTCTTTTCAAACTTAAAAAATCTCTTGAATTCATTTGGTCCAACTCAATCTATTCGTCAATGAACTAGAACCAAGATAAAGTTTTTTCTTCAAAAACTAAGAAGGACAATACTTAGGTGAATTTTTACCCCTGTCGTTTAAAGAACAGTTATTCATTCGATTATATTTGTATAGTTTTCTTCAAATTAGTATCATGTATTTATTCATACTATTGAGAAATATGACAATCAAAATATCAAACAAAATCTTTACAATTTTCAATTTATTTCTAATAATCAATCAATCAGTCAATTATTCAAATCTTCGGAATATCTAGATAATCCAGATCGTCTAGATATTATTAATACAGATCAACATTATTCTTGGTTATATGACTGACTATCATCATCAAGAGTTAATAATAATAATAATAATAATAATAATAATAATAATAATTCACTATAATATCTTACTTTCTATTCAATTTGGTTAAGTGGATCCTTGTCAGACACGATTACCAAATCTCTACTAAAAGGAACTAAAGGGTAACATTATACACATGATTCCAGTTATTGTATCGTCATCATCATTATCATCATCATCATCATCATCATCATCATCATCATCATCATCATCATCATCATCATCATCATCATCATCATCATCATCATCAGCATCAAACGACATCATATGAAAGTGATGACAAATATAACAGTCATATTAATGAATGATGTTTGTTTGGTTTTTCATTAATCTATTTCATTCATATTATACTTGTGTATAGATAGGTGTTGTGAACAGGTAACCAACATGTTACTATGGACTATTCTATATAAGAATTAAGTTAATTTGTTTATATGATATAGACACTGTATAAATGGTTGATTATTATTATTATCAATATGGAAAAGGTGCTAGATGTTTAATTTTTTTGACATAATTAAAACTATTCAATATCCTGTTAAAGTTTTATAAAATTCTTTATTTTGTATTGAATTCAATAATGATTTTAAAGGTGAATGATTAAACTATCTAACTATTTAGATCGGGTCAAAATTTGAGATCATCTTTGATAATCTATATGTCGAGAACTGTTCATATTAGTATATCGATATTTATTTGCTTAATTATGATTCATTTTGAATAATAGTTTTGTAGTGACCTACTTTTATCAAGCCCCCGGAGGGACTCCAGGCGGAGTTCGATTGGTGTTATGGAAACAATTATTATTATTATAACCGATTGTACCAGTGATTGTATTACCGTACTTGTTTGTTTAACTGTACCAAAACACATATATTCTTCCGTTGATTGTGACCTTGCATGAATTCGGTTAAGCTCAGTGACCACACATGTACTCCTTTGACACGATCTCTGTATTCTTTCGACACCACGAGATCGCCAACAAATACATCTCGACTGCAACCATCAACGGCCTTCTGATATTTGGCTTACGGGGGATCTCATCGGTTAACTGGCACGTAGTCTTCCTGTAGTGATGATCATAGTCAACCGCGACTCGACGCCGCATTACAGTTTAATCAATTCAATAGTGATAAATGATGTTTGTTAAATCGTTGAAATGATATTTTGATTAGAGTTAATCTTCTGACCCTTGATCTGTTGTTTAACAATTTTCAAACAACATTCTGAATTTCTGAGTTTGTATAATATACAGTTTAGGTTTGTAATATAAACTCAAATGAAACAATCATATTCATCTTCGTACTGTAGTGTCAGTGACTATGTTAAACCCATTTAACTTATTCTAACTTCTGGACGGATCAATTTATTCATCCCTCTTAAGCTACATTTCCACCTTGTTAATTATTCCCTTATTAACTAGCGTATCTGTGTATACATTTCTTATCCGTAAATCGAGTTGTCTCACATGCATTCTTCAATCTGCTTCGTTATTCCCTCTTTATTTCGTCTCCCTGAATGTCTGTTCAAATCATTGAGTGCGTGAAAAATACATATTTAAAATTCATTCTCGTATTCAGCTTATATAATTCTGTTATATTCACTAACACGGATTAAGTCGAAAATTATTTACTAAGATAGGTATGTATAAATTCACTTGATGTTGTTTTACTTGTATCTTCCCATTGTTATTTAGGAATGCAATTGATCATTCTGATGTTGGCATATGTGCATCCTGTGCGGATTGCCTATCAGAACTCAGTAGCTAAGTGGATAAAGTGATGGTGTTTGAAGCGAACGGTACTGGGTTCGAGTCCCGGAGTGAACGTCAGCTCTGTAATGCAGACACATCCGGTTGACGAGTCCCAAATAGGACAAAACGCGTGTCCTGGATTCCACTATTGGCCACAGTTCATCTTTGCATAGATACGTATAGTTTAACAGTAATCATTCAATAACATTCATACGATCCAATTGGAGTTAGATAAGGGGCCACTAAAGTATACTGAATACAGACCAAAAAGTTTATAGAATAAATAGCATAACACACCTGTCAATGATAAAGAAATCATGAGAATACAGAAAAAAGTCCAACTGCTCTTTGAGATGATGAAGAGATTAGAAATATTCTCATTGAAGTTTTTGTAAGAGATTGTGATTAACAATGACATACAATCTGATCACACATAACATACTTCTTAAGTCAACTAGAAGAGAAATGGATAGTAAGAGGAGACATGAATAATAAAGAACATAATAATGTTCGACCACATCACTGGATAATAATGGGCTAGTAATATCAGGGTCGGTTTATGGGTGAGAACAAACTGTTTTCTTTTTTTTGGAATACACAAAGGGGGTTTGAATTTTCGCATGGCTAAGGCTTCATTGAACTTTAGTATAGGCCCTTTTACACTTTTATACAACACCACAAAAGCCGAGTTAAGATCAGTCTTTTGTGTTATGTTATGCGTTTGGCAATAGAGGATGATGGATGTTTATCCCCTACTCTTATTGGGTTATTTGATTCTATTTGTTCCTGCAACCATTTAGGTACATGTTCACACAATCTGATTTTGCGATCACGATTACTCCTCCTATTTAAATTGGTAAACACAATGAGATATGATGCGATCGTTTTCTTGTCTTTTAGGTTTTCGATGAAACATGAACTTTGTTGTTACTTTGATAATGACCTTTGCTGCACAATATATCTTGTTAATGATTGATTTAAGTCTTTGTTTCAATAAAAGGCTATTTGAATTACCTCTAAATGATAAGGTGATGTAGACAAGCTTTTTTTCTGCCAAAGCTATAGTAAGTCTCACTGTACCATGAACTATCTATCTATTTATGAACTTAAGGGGATAACTATTTTCCATTATTATTTTCTTTTAACAACGTAAAATCACCATCAATAGCGTCATTTGTACAAGCCTGTTGAATATGCACCTTATCAAAACCCGGTTGTATTGCACAGGGCAATAACTATAATAAGTAAGGTATTGACCTGTCTACTTTGGTTTTCTAAAAATGGATCGTTTGTTTAAGCCATCTTCTCATCTACTTAGAAGTATGTCTAGGAAAGGACTCACGTTATTTATTTCAAATATATACAAGATATCATTATGATTTCTATAAGCCAATGAACAACTAAACTATAAACATGCAATATATTACGAAGTATTAGATATTTATCGTTTAATACCATGAATTGAATGAAGTTAGCTATGTGAACTTAAAAGTCTTAAATTAGTGGTTTGAAGATAGTATATTCGTTACTAGATCTAAAGGTTTAATGTTTAATCTGTGGATTGGTTTCGTTGCACTGAACTCATGAATTTAACTATTAAATTACTATAAACTCCACAAAACCTCATTTCTGATAAGAACCACTTATTTCTTGATATGATCACGAAGAAGTATGTTGAGTGTATGTGTGTGTGCGTGTGGGGGAATGATATTTTCGTTCAAAATATTTCAATCATAGACCTTTAATCATTCAGTTTAAATCAGATTTATTGTAATTTAGATCCTGAATTTGATAAATTTCACAAGTTAGAACTGACCCAAAATTGAACTAGATAAAAATAATCCTTCATTCACTAATTAATCAGTCTTGATGATTGAAAATTTTGAATACAATATACAATAACATTCATTAAATCTGTGGTAGAACTTGCGGTCTGCACGAATATTTGGGTTACGTGTCTCTACCATCTAGATATTTCAAAAAGCTATCTGTTCTATTGTTTGTTATAACACATCATTATGCCCAATCTGAGACATCATGGTTGCTAACAATATGCATCAAAAAGAATGTACATTATTCAGATGTTGATTCCTGAACTGCCAACATCTAACTGACGACCATTCAATATTTACCGTCATGATCGATCAAGAAGTAAGAAACGGAAACTTGTTGAAATAATTTATGCTGAGGATTTTATATTGTATTATTGGATAAAGCCACTAATGATAATAATAATAATAATAATAATAATAATAATAACCATTGCACACATTTTAACAGATATGACGAGCAAAGTTAGAAAAATACATCTGTATCTGTACACCATCATGTTATAACCAATGTTAGGTCTTTTTGGTTTTCAGTACTGAACAAATTCCACCAGTTTAAATATGACTTCAATTCTATTATCAATACTTCGAAACTGTATCATCATTTATTTAGTGTTTAGTCTTTGGAAATAAATTGGGAGAAAGCATAATATCGGGTTAAGTTATTTAAATGTTAGGTGATCACTTAGCCATAACCAGTATCATATTGTCAGGTTTTTAGTTTTTCTATCGAATTCCAAGTTCAATGTTTATTGCTTATCGAAACTAACCACACAAAGCCAAATGAATTTCATGTCATGCCATATTGCCATGCAACTCGTTGAAATCAATTAACATTAAGAGATAGAGGATTTGAGAATGGTTACTACTAAATAACTTATTAGTGTACTAGTCTCAATCCTAAATTAGGTTAGTTGTCGTTCATAAATACTAGTAATATTATTTTTGGCTGAGACATTTCGTGATACTTTTTCGAATTACATATGGGCATCTGTTGCAGTAGCAACTATCATGAAACCCTAGTTTTCATCACCATGTCGATTGTCTTTAGCTACTTTAAATCAAATCAAAGTAGCACTGGCAACAAGATATAAGCTGATAGCTTGTAGATTATATAACAGCCAACCTACTGCCAAACCTATGAGATATTAATGACAAATTGGATTTTTTTGTTAAAATTAGTGAGGTCTTTTTAATTGTTGAAATCACAAGTCGATTGAAGCTGAACCACCATGAAAAACCTGGAAGCTCTGGACGGCCGTTTCGTCTTATTGTGGAACTTCTCAGCAGTGCGCAGCCACCATCCCGCCCCGTAAGATCCGAACCCAGGACCTATCAGTCTCGTGCGCGAGCGCCTAACCACTAGATCACTGAGCCGGTCAGCATCCAGCGGTGTAATTGTCTAACTTCAACCAATCCACGAAGTCGTGCCATCGTCCACTACTGTCATCAGTGAGTTGATATCTCATAAATGAGGTTTGCTGAAATTCATTCTAACCAATGAATTTTAATGGAACACTATTTATTACAAACCTTTTATTATTATTATTATTATTAATAGTGATAGCAGAGAAGCAGTGATAAAACAGATCTATGACAATGTGAATAAATACATTATAAAAAAATCAATGTTTGGTCAATTTTATGGATCAAAACTGACCTCAAAAGTAAAAGTAAATCATGAAGAGTGTCATAGCAACAACTTTTTCGAGAGAAAGAGAGAGAGAGAGAAAACTTTAATGAAGCGTTACTTTTGAAATAAATAGTGAACAATAAACTTAAATAGTGAAAGGCGGAAAGATCAAATTTCTTATTTAATATCGGAATAAAGATTTAATTATACATGAATAACATTTTGATAGTTAAAAAGCAAAAAACACCAAAAGAACATTCTATAGTTGTCTCATTCTACAATAAATAGTGTGAAATATTGTTTAAACCTTTAAGATTGCATTAATTCTCTTTGAACATTTTACTTCCTCTTTACTATCATGGTTATCATATTAAGCGTAAATATGATCAATTTTGACGGTCATATGAAAAGGGCTTAATGATAAGCATATTGATAACAGTAATAGGGTAGGATAGGAATGATAATTCTGATGATGTAATTGTAAATAAGCAGAAAGCCTTATGAAATAAATGAAGATTAGACGCAATTGATGATCGTTTTAATGTGAATCAACAATATGACGTTGCGCTCCAAAGCTCATGCCAGATTGTGAAGCCACTTGATCTTTACCTGCGCCCATTTGTAAGCTAATGACACCTTGACCTTCTTTTGACATATCACCAACTTTAATATCTGCAATATGTCTCTGACCACCATGACTCATTCCAGCTTGACTAGCACCTTTGTTCGAACCCATCTGAAGACCGATTATACCCTGACCTTCTTTTGACATATCACCAACTTTGATATCTGCAATATGTCTCTGACCACCATGACTCATTCCAGCTTGAGTAGCACCTTTATTTGAGCCCATCTGGAGACCGATAACACCTTGACCCTCTTTCGAAGCAGCATCCACTTTAATATCGGTGATATGTCGAGGTCCACCATGACTCATTCCAGCTTGAGTAGCACCTTTGTTTGAGCCCATCTGGAGACCAATAACACCCTGGCCTTCTTTTGAAGCAGCATCCACTTTAATATCCGTAATATGTCGAGGTCCGCCATGACTCATTCCGGCTTGGCTAGCACATTTATTAGTTCCAGCTTGCAAACCAATTATGCCTTCGGATGCTCTAAGTTGTTCCTCAGTGAACTCACGTTTATTTTCATAAGTTGGCTTGGGGCCACATACGGGTCCATTAAAATTGTTACGTTGACACTATTTGAGAAGAAGAAATATTTCCCTCAGGCATTATCGAATATTAAACAGTAATTATTAAAGATCTTATGAACACTGTAACATTCATTTGATATGAAACAGTTTGTATCTGAATACAAAATTACTGATTATGAAAAAAAAATAGTATCCTCAATCAAGATTCGAGACAAAATTCCCACCTAATTCTATCTCTCTTACTATCGTTAATAATCAGTAGGAATATGAAACTATGTTGGAATGTATAAAGTATTTGGAGGTAAGAATTCCAAGCAGTTCTCCACAATGACACAGCCAGTAGACTTGTAACGGTTAATCGAACAAAGCTGTTTGAATTGCGATCTCTGATTCATCAAAATCAGACTTGTCTGAATCAAACACCTAATATTCTAAGCATCTAGGCATCCTAAACCATTTATTGCAAATACGGATAGTTACCGATTGAAGGTATGGATCTCGGGCCGAAACGGCGTCAACTCCAAACTTTATTTCACATGGTACCTCAACTATCCTTTAAGCACCTTCTCCAGCTCCGCTGATGTAAGGATCCTCACTTGTTATAAATACCAAGTAAGCGTTTTATGACACGCATGTATAGACAGAAAATATCTTGTAATAAGACCCATTCTTAAATATGGCTTTATTCTTCATCATGACTCTGTGGTAAATTAAAATATCACTGATTATCCTAAAAATGTTTTATGTTTTCATCGTTTATCTACTTATGGCTAACTAAGTAGTTTAAATATCTTCAAAACATTTTGGAATCATATCTTAGTTGCTCGACGGTTGATGTAGCTTTCTAATGAAAACGATCTTCCAATGTTAGTTTATTTAAGTGCTTTAAAAATGTGGAAAAAATGTTTGCCTTCAATTAGCATCTGTTCAAGAACCGTTGAGTGATTGTAAAACTCAGCCATACAATTTACTATGCTCCTGAATGTTATCAACACATTCATAAAATATATCACAATTAGCGCACGGAAAATAAAATAAACATATCTCCTTTTTGTACACAATTAGGCTAACATTATGTATAACGACCAACGTTGAAGAGACAATGAAACGTGGTGGTTGGTGTGTACTGAGAATTAAAAGATGGTTTGGTTCAAGTCCTTATGCTACTAGTATCGCCTCAAATTAGATGTGAAACTAACATAATTTGATATGGATTTATCTCTGAATAATATGGGTAGTTTCTATTTTCGGTATACAACTAAATTGAATGAAAGAATTTCTGTAGACCACAAATTGATGACTTTGGTTAAACATAACTTTAGTCAATGAGAACGCGCGTTTCGTCCTATTTGGGACTCGTCAACTGGATGTACATGCATCCCGGTGTTGATGTTCACTCAGGGACTCGAACCCAGTATTGTTTGCTTCAAATGTCATGGCTTTATCCACTTATCTACTGAATCCTGATAGCCACCCACTTGTGCAGTGGGATGAAGTTTAAATTCCCCTGGTATTGTTTGCTTGTATCTTCCCATTGTTGCTTAGGATTGCAATCGATCTGCAATACTATCGATCGGCCGAATAAGATTTTTGATAAATAGTTTGACTCAGTTTATACTTAATTTCATGGTAAATAAATGAGATACAACAAATAATTATAAAAATAAAATATGTATGTTAGCGGGATGTAGATTAGATTAAAGCACATTCCGTGCACGATTGTGTTGGTAAACTGACTGGCTATTTCTTATCCAATCAGCGCTAGTGAATACTTGGAGAAGACTCTAGAATTTTCTCATGTAAAAACTATAAATATACTAACAATTTTTCTTATTCTGCTCCTTACTTCCACTTATTCTGGTTATTTGGAATGTAATTTCATTCCTGTTTAACCGTATTCTGATTTAGCGACTTATCGAGTGAATTCTTGTCCAAAAGTAGTATGCAATAGGACTAACTGATTCGTAATAAAAAATTATAACAATGTAATTATTCACCAAACTAACCTCAGTTCCAAGTTGTAGTAATGTATTTAAAACTTGTGGCATATTGCGTAATTCATACAAATCAACGGTTTGAAATAAACTAGCTCGGGGTACTCCATAGGCTACTGCTGCATTAAGAAAAGTTTGAATATTTTCCATCTAAAATAATTGCACAGAAATAACAGTATACATAGTCTACAAAAAATATGAGTTAGGCAACAATTGCTCCTTTATTAACTTTGTTTCTTTCACCAATAACTCAGACAAGTACGAATCTGAAGGAAATAATAGTGGTGACGAAGTCAATCTACAAATCTCAATCTTTTTCATGTCTAATCTTAATTACAACCTAGTTTTCAGTATAATTTGACCTTCAAATATAGTATTCAATCATAACAGAAATTCTGTTTTTCGTTTCGCTAGTTTCATTAGATGACACAGTTACGAATTTAAATACATCATCTTATGCTACAGAAGTAAAATCAATTCATCAGTTTAATGGAAGCGTTTTTGTTAACTCTCATTTGCCACTCATCGGCACACTTAAGAAACATATACCCAAACAATCAAATTCAAAATTGTACACAGAAACCAGAGATATGATGGCAGACAGACCCTTTCAAATCTGCTCGCCGTTCTGTTTCAACGACCTTGAACGGCCTCACAAGAGGCCGTGATTCCGTATTTCAAGTACTGTGGGTGTTGTTGTGAGCAACAAATACGCCATACTACCAATAAACTGGAATAAAAGCTGTGTAACAAGCACAAACTTTATGCAAATTGAAGTGTGACGGAAAACATATTGCTAATAGCTGATAAATAACGATATCCCAAAATCCTGGACAATATGTAACATGTGCGAGAAAACCCATGGTTAACGTCCTGACCGTGCCGATATGTTTTATGATGTAAGTAAATTTCCCATTGAAATGAAGAATAGTTTTAGGATGAAAGAAGAGACCAACAAAATAAACTCTGGGCAACATTCATACGTTCTAATGTCCTATTCTGCTTATTCTAATGATTCAGTCATGCCAAGGTTGAAAATAAGTTAGCGAAAAATATTTCAAGCTCAATTCAATGGGAAGGTACCATGCAACAATGAACTGGGATCGGACAATGATAAAAATAAGTTCATAGATAGTTTTGAAGCCATCATCAATTCAGATCTAACCACCAAATGTCACCCGAAATTCCCAGAAAGTTTTTTAACTCCAAGTTCATTACTCTCAGCTGTATTCTTATAATATTCAGCTGAGTCTACAATATGTGGCTGCTCACATTATTACAAATCAGTTCATAAAAGAAGTTTTCAATTTGAGGAGGAGGGAGGAAGTGATATTAAAAACTTATGCTTAATTAGCGATCGGGTGATAACAGATAAGTATCTGAAATATAACTCTGATAGTGGAGTTTTCTGAGCTGGATGGTTTGGTCGTGAACCAAAACAAAACTTCATCAAAATCATCCATCTGAGCTACAAATCTTCTCCACCATCTCAAAATCATATGAGCGTAATACGCTTCTCGTTGTTCAAAAATGGGAGAATTTCGCTAAAAGAAAGGCTTCTACTCGAGATTAACTGTATTTTCTCCACGAGTGTCTTCCTCACCATGTTCTATCAACAAGTGCAAGATACAGACCTCCAAACAACTACCCATTGGAATGGAGAATATCTGAGCGAAGTGGGAGAAAAATGATACAGCTAATGATAACGAATCCACATTATAAGATCCTCAAATAAACACGACCAAAACCATCCAGCTCAGAGAATAAAACTCTATCAAAAGTTAAAAAGAAGTTTCTTTTTATAGGCCACTAGACATTACGTAATTTTAATATTATTATTCGTTCTCAACCTACGATTCTACTTACCTGTTTAAAGGGAGCGGTCATTGTATTAGCTTTGAATGGTCTTTTCATTTTAGCTGCAGCCGATGGAAGAGATGCAGTACCATCAAACACGACATTAATCAACCTATTTATTGGATGACATAGGGATTCATTCAAGTGAAATTTTATTCAACAAATAAACAAAATGATATAATAAAAAGCAACCAATAACGTTAGAAGTAAATTTTTGCAACTGATACATACTGTTATTACTCAGATCTCTTTAAAATAAGGGTAGTATTCTTATTGCTGAAAACTTTATTTACACTGAACTTTACATAGATCATAACATGCTTATCATCTTGATATGACGATTGTTTGTCCGGATGGCATTTCAAACACACTTTCTTGTGAGATGGTGGTTGCAAGTAGTCTACAGGGAAATGTGAACCTAGAAAATCACTACCTTCCATCTTAACATTGTGAACGCAATATCGAGTCACTTGGACTAGTAGGCTGATTGAAAGTTGGTTGATAAAATTCGACTAGCATTAAGAACGACTTGACACGCATGATATTGGTCAATAGCCAGTAATCAATTAATAGTAAACATACTTCTATATCAGCTACATATCAAAATACCTCTAAAGTAACAACGGTGTTATTATGTGGTTGGGTTCGACTCGTGAGGGCGGGATCGCGGATGAGCACTGATGGGGAGTCCCATGCAAGTACGAGACGGTCACAAAGTTATTCCACGTTCGCAAGAGTGGTCTTACATTGATCGGCTCATGATCTCAATGAAATAGTGACAAGGAATAACGACTACAATCCCTGTGATCATCGGGAAATTATTACTAAAATGTACTATGAACGTAAACTTCAAATTCAATGGTGAAATGTATCGACAAGCAGAAGGTGTCGCGATGAGTTCACCCCTAAATACCATATTGGTTGAAATTTTCCTCACTAAACCAGAAAATGGTGAACTGGCACGGCAGACTGACAAGTTTTTATTTTACTGCCGATATATGGACGATACGTTCATTCTTTGTGAAGTTGAGCGATTTAATAAAGTTCGTCCGTCCATAAAATTCACATGTGAGGAAGAAGATAGAGGTAGAATAGCCTTTCTTGATGTTCTACTGGCAAGACGTAAAGATGGGCCATTAAGAAGAAACATAAAAAATCTACTTGGACCATACAATACACAAGTTTTCTTAGTTTTGTTCCTCTACAATACAAAAGGAACCTGATTAAGACATATAACTATAGGATCAAGACCATATTCTTCCTAGATGCTGTTGAAGACGAAACAAACGCATTGTATACGACCCTGAAAGAAAATCGATATTCGGAGCTATTTAAAAATAAACATTTAACCAATAAGGAATGCCTAACTGCGAGCGAAAAGCCTCTGTATATGCGATTACAATTTTGAGGTAATGCAGCCAATGAAATGCTAAGACCAAAGTTACACAGAGCAATCCAAAGAACTTTTATTGCAGATAAACTACATTCGTTTTTTTCTACACTTCAGATGATCACACCGAGGTTGAAAGATAAATTACCTAAACTAGCCACTACTCCTGAGGAGCAAGTTATATTGGTAGATGTTCTAAGAATTTGTTTTTTCAGGTTTGCGAGCATCTCTCAGTGTGTTTAGGCAAAGGTGTAGTTAAAACTGTTAACAACTACATTTTAGTTCATTTAGTACAAAAACGCCATACAACCAATACGAAGCAATCTTTCACAATAAAATATCGTGTTAACAGAAGTCTGCCTAAATTCGTCAGATGTAGAATCCTGAAGACTGCTGAAGCAATCGCTATACGTATCAAAAAGCCAAAGCTTTGTATCGAAAACAAATATGTTCAACAGTTTCTTTTACTGTAACCAACTTCGAGTCTTATTAGTTAGTAATCAATTTTATCACATGGTAACGCAATTTGACCAATGTTCATTATTACGCTAGCTAACATTTTTTTTGGAAAATTTATTCAGCATCCATCTCTATCTACTATATCTGACCTAATTCACATTATTCTGCATATTTCGTAAGTTCTCATTTTTAATTACATTATTCTCTCTCTCTCACCCCATTTTTACCATATTTGTTCTGATTATTTATCTCACAATTTCATTTCACTTATAAACTGATTCAAGTTAACACTTCATATTAATCAGCCCCAACATGAACGATTTTTATATGACAAACAACAATCCTTGATTCATATGTAATGATTTTAAGTGACATACTCCACCTGGATCCCCTCTGGGTTTCAAATTCGGATAAAGGAGGAGGGTTGGGCATAGAGTTAGTGACCTCATCCCATAGAAAACTGACTCTCTAAAAAACTCTGCTTTGCATTAAACCTGGCCAATTTTATAGATTATTCATTTTGATATGTAATTGTAGAAACTGATGAGAACAAAAACAGAATTGCTTAAATGAGCTGAATAGTATTGAGTACAGAGAAACAACTCTTAAAGAAACTACAATATTCAGCCAACAGTTGATTACAGTCTTCGGTGAGACTACCAAAGTTTGTAATAAAATTCTGACAAAGATTCTAATTATTAACAGTACTTTTAACTGATATCTCCTGTTTTAATTTTCTCAAGAAAATGTTCATATTTACTTGATTAATATCTGTCCATTTTTCAAAGCAGCTGCAACATTTTCTCTGCCAAATGGTACATTTTCGTTTGTTAATTGATTTAACCAACCGATGGCTTCAGCTTCACTCTCTGCATCATATTTACTATTCAACTGGTATAGAAAACAAAATGAAATACATGAAAGACTTCAAGTCTTAAAAACAAGGACAATTTCAAAGCATAATTGATAAAGTATCCCAATGTTGAGGAAACTTGATTTATTACACAATTCATCTTACATTTATGGAATTTATTAAGTCATGAACCGATTGATGTTAGACCACCATTGAAAACCTGGAAGTACTGGACGGCTGCTTCGTCCTATTACAGGACTCATCAGCAGTTCGTATCCACGTGACCAGTGGAGCTAATCCGTGTCGGATAGAGACAGGCATCTACCTCAATACAGTGGGAGATGATCGCGCAATTTCGTGGATTGGTTGAGGTTAAACATTAACACCGTTGGATGCCCGGTCAGTGATCTAGGGATTAAGCGTCCCTGGGTTCGAATCCCGCGAGGGGGATTGTGGATGTGCGCTGTTGAGGAGTCCCACAACAGGTCGAAACGGCCGTCCAGTTCTTCCAGATTTCCAATGATGGTCCAACATCCATCGGTTCATAATCTCAATCAAAAAGATATATAGAGTTATTGATACCAAAGAATAAAAAAGACACAATAGTTATTGATTGATAATAGCTCTCAAGGAAGTATAGATTGAATTACATTCCAGTGTAAGCACATTAATCAATGCCTTATCAACTAGCATCTTACCTTAAGGTTAAAAGTTGGTGTAACATATCCTTTAATTAATATTAGGTATATTATAGCTTCTTAACAAAAAACTTACACTTGTACTTTCATATTAGGTTACCTGATATTTTCTCACCTAATTTTTTTATATAACTTACCTTGGAAAAGCAAATTATTACAATATTGTTCTCTCTGGGAATAGGCTATAGTGTCAACTATACTTGATTGTTTTCTGTCTTATTAAAACAGATTCATTTTGTTTGTGAAAAAAAGGAAAAAACATTTTGTACCGGTATTTGATACTTCAAGCTAGAAAAAATTATTCATAAATTGAATACTTCAAATATTCAATAGACAATAAATCAGGTGTTATCTTAGTAAACCTTTATTCAAACTTTTAGAGAGGTCCTTCTATGGTGTGTGTTACTGATGTCTACAGATATAAGTAGTATGTATTATCAATCAAAAGTGAAATGCCTGGCGGAAGAAGGTTAAAATGATCGAAGAGAAGAGAACGAGAACAAAGAATAATTGATGTGGAAACAAAAGAACAATGAAGTCTGATACGATTAACGGATATTTGCAAAAGGAACAGTCACGTTTGAGACAATTGAGAGACATTTTGCAAATGAAGTATTTACTGTATGATTTTCAGATTTTATTAAGATCTTCTGTAATTACGTGTTGAGATACGTTTGAGTGACTCCAACTTGTGTTCTCATTCACCAAAATTCAACCTCTAAAACAGTCTGAAATATATTTGGATAAACGTGTCTCACATTTAATTGTAGAAAATTCCCAATAATCATGAATAGTTTCTTCAAACATGACTGTTATATCAAGTCAGTATACTTGAACTATAATTTAAAACAGCTGTTAAGCAAAATTAGCTTTAGGATTACATTGCCCGAATACGTCCATCCATAAAAATGACCATTTTCTTCTAAAACTGGTAATTTTATGCTACTAATACTACTATTACTATTGTAAGGGAAACTTAAATTTTTTGTGGATATTATAGTAATTTTAATAGTTGAAATCATTAGTCAGTTGAAACTAGAACACCATAGAAAACTTGGAAGCACTGGACGGCCGTTTCATCTTATTGTGGGGCTCCTCAGTAGTGCGCATCCACGATCCTTATTTCATGAATTAATACGTTTTATCCCATTCAAACGCTTGACAGTTACGAAGACAAAACTCTCTTAAATAATAACTGAATGTATAGATCTATTAATTATTATTTAACCTTCATAAACCTGAGTACTTTGAATCCTTCTTTTTTATACAGATCGTGCTCATTAACTACCACACAGCTCACAGTTACACTTCTTATATTTCGTTAGTCTGTTAAGTGAACATTTAGGTGAAAATAGAGTGTTTTACTCACTCTACAAATTAGTTATATCTAGCAGGAATAGGTAGTCCATTTACTCTAACAGACAAGTAAATAACTTGATAAATTAAATATTCAAATATCTATGTAATAGTGAAATATAATGATCATCCTACAACTTAATATGTTTGGATCAAAGTCCTTATCGTAAAAGTAGATCATAAATTATACCATCAATAACTGTTGAACAATAATGAAATGTTAACAGGTAACTTATAAGTATCATTGATTATACTCTATAACTAAATGTTTAAACTCTACTGTACATGGTGCCTTAGTTTTTTATCAAATAGGAGATTACATTAATAAATAGATTTAGTTTATTAAAAATCTCATCTTTAATTAGTGCCCTGGTACGGTCAAGAATGGGGAGAGTTTGATCTCTCTATCTCTCGAAATGCTCTCACATAACCACGTGCATATAACCACTGACAGGGAAGTCCTACTCACTACCTTTTCGTGGCAATACTGTTGTTTAAGAAATTAAGAGGACGAAAAGCGAATGTCAGACGCTTTAACCGGGTTGGTGGATATAGAGGATCCACGTAGGGAAGTTGAAAAACCCTGATTCCAAACTAATCGTGCACACGCACTCCAGTATCCTGATTAAACAAATGGGGTACGAACCAATTGTTGGTCACCGGCTACCATGAGACTGCATCTCCTGACATTGCTCCACTGCCTTGTTGATCAGACATTTAGGTCGAAGGCTTCGGGTGTGGCTTCATGAGAAGACGACCTGCTTCGGTCTGGACACCCGGTCAATATCCCAGCTTTCACACAAATTGAATGATTTATGTGGCGCATGTCTATCTGGTGCCTTCTTGTACCAATGTTTATGTGTTTAAACACATAAATAAATAAATGTAATGTTTCCTCTATTATCGCATGATATGATAATTGAGAATAATTTGGTACTTAACTTACCCGACGATTGATCTGTACATCCATACCCATATCGCTCATTCGAGTAGCCATTTTTTCCTCTTAGTTACCTTTTCTTGAGAGTTAACGCAGAGTTTAGAAAAAAAATTCAGATTCAATCTATTTGACGAAAGATTTTATAATGAAAATAGTTCACGATTTCAAATTATAGTCACCTTCAAAATTGTGTAAAGTTTTCTATCAATATTTGCTGTTGTAGCCTTGAAAGGTTTTGTTTTTGTTTCTAAATTATTTATGTGCCTACACATCAAAATAATCGTTCATCCATGTTTACTAGTATGTACTATCCTTTTTTGGCTTAATCGATTATAGATTCATTTTTTATGAAATTTAACCTTCCCTTCATTTATGACCGAAAACCAATCATTATGACAATAACAAAATGTGGGACATATCGAATAGAAATTAACACGCTTCATATAAGATGGGCTTCATTTATTTGCCCTTTTCCTATTCTTATTATATCATATATATTTATATGCGCAAATTGTAAAGAAAATCATATGCACATCATAAACACACATTATGGATACAAATAGGATAGACATTATAACACAAGACATATATGTATTTTGTCACTAAACTGTTGATATCCAACACTAGGGATTATCCAACACTTAGATTGTGGTTTACTGCTATGAACCTTAACGACACTAACATGGATAAACTGTTTGGATAAAAATAAATGACTGTTGTGAATAATGTTTTTGTATTAATCTATTTTTAAAAGTCTAGCCTTTAGTGTACATTTACACATTACAGTTATACTATTGATTAGTATATACGACTTACGTAAAGCAAGGAGTAGTAGTAGCAGTAGATTATTGTTGTTGTTGTGATGATCGTTGAGGTTGTTTCTAAAACCCGTCATTATTTCGAGCTAGGCATTATCCTTTTGCTTAGGAATTCATTTCTAGGACTGATGTATGTTATTTTATCATTATTAAGCTGGCTTTTATACAATAACTTCAACTTTTCGACTTGAAACTTTGTTGAGTACCGATCGTGCTGTTAGTTAGAAATGTGCCATTTTGGATGTATATTTATTTTTATATTTGAATTCATGAGTCAATTAAAGGTAGACTACCATGGAAAACCTGGAAGCACTGGACGGCCGTTTTGTCCTAGCATGGGACTCCCCAGCAGTGCACATCCGCGATCCCACACGTGGATTCGAAACCAGGACCTTCGGTCTCGCGCGCGAGCATTTAACCTCTAGACCAGTGAATCGGCATCCAATGGTGTTATTGTCTAACTTCATCCAGTCCACGAAATACAGCCACCATCCATCATTGTCTTCAGTGAGTTATATATAGGAACTAAAATTAACAAATCTATTGCGAACTATGTTTAAATTGTGGTTGTGACTATTTCATTGAACTTTGAAATGTGGATTATCTTGACGCTACAACATTCACTAATTTAACTGTCAACATAGTTTTATTCTTCTGTCTTAAACATGGAATTGTAATCACCAGAATAATGCTTCACTCGAAATGATGTTAGTTATCGAAACTCACCCTTACTACCATTAATATCTACTACTAAATTAAGTAACTTTGGTACATAATTTAAATCTCCTTCTTGTACCGTATACTGATAAGGCACATAACATTTTCATGTGTTTGTATGTTATAGCACCCACGCATTTAGTTGCCCGCATATAAAATATAATATTTTTTCTTCAACAGTCGATTAATTGTGATTTTCTAATTCTATTAAACATGGTAACAGTGAGGTAGAATAAATAAAAGTGTTAAAACGTTATTTTTATCAGAGAAACTAATAATAGTTTTAATCTCGGTTTCAATGAAAACACTTTATATGAACATTGATTTCAAACGTGAGAAAGTTATAGGAGTTTCGAAGAGGAAAATTTCCTACTCTCTAAAAAGAGCGTTATTAGCGGCAAGTTTTCAAATTATTTTTTCCAACCAATCAATGTTCATCTAAAATCCTACGGATAAATGATTTCACTTGACCAATTTTGTATACTATAGAGACGGTGAAATGTCACTGAGCCCTAGCCAAATCATCCGACAGTTGGGTTACTGATTATTGAACATGTCATCGATCCCTATCAAAGTCAAAGACAAACAACGCACATCGGTTAATCGTATGCCATGGACTGGCCAATGTGGTGGTGGTCTTACTATCTACTCTATACTCATTCTTACTAATATATTTCCATAATAACGTCCTTTGTGTTGTACCATCCATAGTACCTCAATACGACGAAGGGATAATCCACGTTAGGTGCTGACTGTGAGATGTAATTTCTACGTTAGTTGTTGGTTATACCATTCCCGTCTAACTGGAGTAGGCCCCCAGTCATTTGACATAGATCATTTACGTTGGTAATTTACACATTATTATTATTGGTTATTAATCTCCCCAATACAGGATTCATTTGCTTTGCATTCATCCCACCTTAATATGTGTTACTAATCATTTTTTACACAATATAGTCTTCCATTAAACATTCGATCGAATTATAATGGCACCATTATTTCTCTCACCCTATCTGATCCATATTTATTCTAATCATGGGAACTTAGCAATTTCACTTAACATATAAGCTGATTCAAATTAACATTCCATATAAGTCATATCAACATGAACAGCTTTATTCTATTTTGTTTGACAATCCTAAAGTTTACATACCATAACTTTAAACGATGTACTTTGCCCTTAATCTGACCATTTTTTGGGGGGATTATTAATATGGATATATTGGATTGTAGAACTTGAAGAGAATTGATCGAAAAGAATATTCTTCATTTATAGATTATTCTTTTAAGGATGATGGGGATCATTCACTTAAAGAATGTGACCTTGTGTCTAGTTTAATTTCCTTACTTCTACTTAATAAACTTTTGTTTATCATAATTAATATATGGTAAACATATTACATATTTGTTTATCTATCTTCTCTATATGATAGTGCAAAAAATAAAACTACCTATGAATAAATCAACTCGATGAAAAATCATTTGTAAAATAGCTTGTTTACTTAATGATGAAATACTGGACAAAAACTACTAACCCCATACATTTGTTTCCAACTTAGAACATATTTTAAACGACTCTAGTGCTACGTTTAAAAACCATGTACTCAGATTTTTTATACAAGTACCATCCTCTCAACGATAAAGATAACACGGATTTAAAGGGGACATACTTTTTTGAGGACGTAATAAAGTGAAGGCAAGATGGCTTAATCTAGAAAGTATAAGAAAAATTCATGTGCCAAGTGAGATATCAAAAGTAACATTTTTGGCAGTTTACCATCTGGTACATAACTTCGTTAACGAGGTCAGCTTTAACTGCTTAATACTTTCTCAACTACATGTTTCTGAAAGCTGTAAATCTCTTTCAAACGAAAATCCGGACAGATTTTTTGACCAGTTTATTTAGTTAAAGCATAATTTCATTACCCATCTATATATCACTCCTCTGATGAAATTTTAGGTATTTCTAATATGTAAACTTTGTTATTACTAAGAATATCTATCAAACGCACCTTCCTGTCAATATTTTATGGTTTCACTATTTTACTAACTCCACCTGAAGCTCTTCTACAGTTACTGCAGGTTCTAAGCCCAGGTACGTAAGGAGCGTTGGGCATGCTGTGGGCAACCCCATTTCGCAGAAAATAATCTCGATAAAAGAACGCTAGCTTGGTTAAACAAAATGGTTATAGGCGACACAATATTCCCATGCAAACGCATAAACAAAGCTACATGGGTTTCATTGGATCACAACACACAGAACCAGATAGATCATATTTGCATTACTAAAATATTCACAAAGTCAGTGGGAGACGTGAGGACAAGAACAGGAGCTGGCATAGCTTCAGATCACCATCTACCTGGTGGTTATCAAGAAGAAAACTGAAGCTAAAGAAACGATGGACGACTGAAGAAACAACATTACAAAGGTTCAATATAGACTTCCTTCAAAATACTGACAAACATAAGTAATTCAAGGTCGTTCTCAGCAACATAGAAGGCCTACGTAATCTGAGGGATCCGAATCTTCTCATTTCATCCAAGCTGTCTGTAGAGGTATATACGTTTCAAAACAAATACTTCTTTGAAGTTGACGCTGACCTAATTAGATACATTAGAGACACGGTCACGCATCCGCACCAGATCACGAGTGGATACGCCTTGCTACTCATCCCTTTCAACTGTTAGACAACCTAGATCAAGCGTTTCTCGACATATCGATAACTTTTTCAAATATATCCTCAAAATTCTCATTTGACTAGATTGGTATGCTTCAATTCTAATGGTGTTGTGTATAAGTGCGTTCTCAAACCCTGAATATGTATGGAATTTTCAGTGGTAAACCCGAAGTGATCTAATACACCAAACAGCAAACTGTGAGTCCGTTCATTTTCGTAGCGTTAATTATCAATTTTAATTTTTACTTTTATATATCGTGATGTCATTTTTGTGTTCTAGGCTTTTTTCGCCCATTTTCATATTTTATCCTCATGGGGACAAAACAGACACCCAAACCGTTAAATATTAAGATTTCTAACAGCTAAGGTTGATTAGATTAGAGTCGAACTCAAACAAATAAGTATATAATCAGAGAAGGGTTTTAGTGGATATCATGGCAAGTTCAATGTTTGAGATCATGGATGAATTGAAGCTAGACCACCATGGAAAACGTGAAAGCACTAGAAGGCCGTTTCGTCCTATTTTGGGACTCCTCAGCAGTGCCCATCCACGATCCCGCTCCCACCAGAGAGATTCGAACGCAGGGCCTATCCGTCTCGTGCGCGAGCGCTTAATTCCTAAACTACTGAACTGGCATCCAACGGTTTTAATATCTAACTTCAACCAATCCAGGAACTTGAGCGACACATCCATCAATGTCTCCAGTGAGTAATTATCTCACAACAGACTCGGTTGAACTACACTGGCCACTGCTCCCACTGGAACTCCAGGAAATACCGCTTGGAGACCGTCATTAGTGAGCATATGATGATTTTAAGTATATGTCAAAACAATTGGTCTCAAGTATCAATTCACCTTCCTATTTTGTATAAGCACTAGATTTTTCATTAACTTATATCGAATGTTGAAAAGCTTTGTGTGTTTTGACAGGTAGCCGCCCGCCACATTCTGACATTCCCACGATCAAAATAAAGACCTATTCATTACTAGTCTGGTTTGTTCTACCAAATGAACGATGGTCACCTACAGGCATGACAGACTCTTTTACCTCCTTCCCTTCAGCTCATGCCATTCTGATCCGCAATGTCGAATTCCGGTTCTGTTACACAAAATCCGACATTCTCGAGCATGGTGTTTTAGACCCGCGGGCTCACTTCCTCACAGTAGTGAAGGTGTTAACAAGCGTTTTAACAGATAATCTCACTTTTGTTTTTATATTCATCATAACCACAAGGGCTTCATAAATCCTCGAAAATGTCCTTCACGAGAATGACCCGTTTCTGGACCACGACGGGCAGATAAATCTGAGTGGTGTTAGTACCAAAACAAGTCTCCTAGAAATGTCGGAATACCGCGCTGTTTCCTAAACCCCAAAACGCCTGTCACAACTAAACTTTCAGGAAGTTTGTCCACCGGCACGCGCTAACGGATATTGAAGCTGGAGAACATGGCCGTCCTTTATACGTTGATGATATGATGATGAAGCCTCGTTACCCCGTCCACACGAGCGCAGGAGTAAGCGTTGTTTTCACGAATAATAGCGACCGACTTTACGAACCAGTATAACAACTAACAAGTACCAGATCGAAAACCAATCGCTACATACTATGAGCGATATATTTATCTGAACGTGGGTTATCGCGAACCCACTTACCGGATTTTCATTGGTACAGATATTTCTATGCTAACCATTGGTATAGACCCGCTACAAGTTACGTGTTTGTGGAATCTCATTATGTGGTTGTAGGCTATGTCTAGTCACGCTTAAACATAAAATCGACCAGTAGATTCGACAGATACTCAGTAACTACCTCGATCTGCACCAAACGCAACCAAAATTACATTTCAAAACCAGTGACGCTGCATACTACATCACGACTACAGCACCACGTGTATTCTCAAAAGTGCACCGACTAGCTCCTCAAAAACTGAGGTTGGCTAAAATCGAATTCGACCACACGATCGACTTAGGAATCGTTCGGCTATCAAACAGTCTATAGGCATCTCTCCTACACATGGTTCCCGAAACGGACAGCAATGATTGCTATCTAACTGATGACTATCGACGACTAAATGTGAAAACTATTTTTAAAGAAGCCAATGCTAGTCTTAGAGTGTGTGTATTTGGGACCAGAATAAGATGGAAAATGTCCTGTTAGAAGAGGCTTGTGAGTGGCGCTTTAACTTTTCCAGGGCTAGTCAATGAGGCAGTGTATGGGGACGCATCACAAACTCAGTAAGAAGAATTCTACAATCACTACTGTTTCAGAATTTATTGACGGACGAGTCTTTGGATACGTTTTTAATATCGGCTGAAGGGATACTGACCAATCAACTACTCTTAGAGCTAGTTAATGACTGTGATGATCTGAATGTAATTACGCCAAATAAGTTATTGTTAGTTCATAGAGGTGTATCATTCGAAGAAGCACAGATAAGTGAAACGGGCTTATACAATAGGAGATTGAAGGAAGCGCAACAACTACTCAACCTATTCTGGAATGGATGGTTACGAGAGTACCTACCAACCGTTTATGCGAAATCCAAGTGCTTAGACAAGAGGAGCAATCTACAGCCGGGAGATTTAGTGTTAGTAAACAATTCTGGCTCGCCGAGAGATCTTTGGCTGAAAGCTGTAGTTAGACAGGCCAATTATGGTTTAGATGGACGAGTCGGAACAGTTCGGCTGAAGATAGCAACCGGAGAGACCAACCGGGATATACGAAACCTGTACCTACTGGAAGAATCCGGATAAATGAACGTGACAATGGTAAAGCCTTAGCATGGTGTCCGCTTGTGGGGTAGATGTTAGTTATGTACACAACTAGCCAATCAAATCGTTTTTAAGCGCCCACCACATCAATCTGTTCCTATGTGTCTGTAGACTATCCCTCTTGTATATAGCCTTCCACCTGAAGGACATTTTTGTCCCCTTACATCAGTATGAAACATAATTTTTATTCGTTTCGATAAGAAACGCAATACTGGTCGGTAATTTTATGCGTTCCACTTAATGACTATAATTCCTTTATTTATTGTACCAATCAAATTGTCTTTACATTTAGGAAAAAAAATTTGAAGTCCATTTGTCCTTGTTCAGACTATAGCTTTCACAGAGACTCTAGGAAGGCCAATATCGCGTTTACGGCTCTAGTAGTATATCGGCAGGAGAAATTACATCCTACAATCACTGGCGCACTAACGGGGGCACTGTGGCGGTAAATAAATAGTTCCGTAGGTCTTCTGCATTTCATCTTGACCTCAATAGTTTTACTGGACATGCCTAAGTGAAGACGCTGGGTCACGAATCCACACCAGACCACCAGTGGATACACCACGCTACGCACCCCTTGCAACCGCTAGCCGGTCTGACAAGACGCTTCTCGATATATCGATAATCTTACAAGTATATCTTTGAACCTCCTCACTTCTGATTTCTGATGTGACTGGGCTAGCCTACTTAAACTATGAAGGTGTTATGTGTAAAAACGTTGTTAACTTCTGGATACCTCCACGATCTTCAAGCTTTTCAGATTAGAGATGAATTTGTCGATTAGCCCTATGTGATACTGGAGCCCATATTTTCTTACTGACTTTGTGCACTGATTCCCTACTTGTTTAGACTGTCTATAGGTGTTGTCGTAACTATTTCATTTATATTCCTCTCAACAGTACTTTTTGAGTCCTAGCCTTCGAAGAGTGCGACTTGTAGCGGTAAATAAATCCCCAAAATAAATAGCACTAAGTTTTCGACATTGGATGCTGACCATATGTTTTAGTGGACTCATCTAGCTGAAGGCGCTCGGTCAGGCATCCGCACCAGATCACGTGTGGTAACGCCGTGCTCAACATCAACCGCAATCGCTAGCCAGATTAGATCAGAGAATTCCGATATATTGGTCATCGCCAAATATACTCTTCCAATCTCCTCGACTCTGTCTTTTGATTTCTCTGGGCGGGAACGAAATATATTAGAAGGTGTTACTGGTAGAAGCGTTGTCAATCACTGAATACGTGTGACATCATCATTGGTGAAACCGACGTGATCTGGTACACCTAATTGCAACTGTGAGTCTGTTCCTTTTTGGGATTTTTATATATCATTGCCTTATTTTTTTATTCTTTTAAACATTGTGATTTTTTTTCGTGTTTTTTCCTGGATATATATATTTTCCCCTCGTTCATTATCGTACTTCATACTTCGTCATGACTGAACAGACACCTAAAGTACTCAAGCTTAAGACTTTGTCCCCACCTTCGTTTCAACTGATGCCTTTCTGGCCCGACAACATCGAAGCCTGGTTTTGCTACGCAGAAGCCGACTTCTCCGAGCACGGCGTGATCGACACACGTGCACAATTCCTCGCAGTAGTCAAGGCACTACCGCGCGAATTCAACAGGTACGTAACACCTAGTATGTTTACTAGTGATGTTTCCGATCCTTACGAAATCTTAAAACGCTCGATTCTTAAACGAGGAGACCTAACCGATCGACAAAGGTTAGATCAACTCTTCAACAATATCGACCTGCAACACGGTTCTGCGACAGACATGTTGCAACGGATGAGAGAGGTTATAGGCCCAAGAACTTTCGACGAAGGCCTATTCAAACAACTCTTCTTGTCAAAACTTCCCCAACAGGTGCAAGCAGTTCTGGTCTCGTTCCAGAACAACGCCTTAGACGAACTAGCTGCATCTGCCGACCGCATTTTAGAAATTACGAAATCTACTACCGAGGTATTTTCAGTCAAAGAAAAACCTCAAACGACTCAGAATGATATAAACGACTTATGTCACACACTCACGCGTTATCTTAGTCTTCGTACCGACCGTAAGAGATCGCGCACACCACGTAGAAGCATTTCTCGTAAGCGATCTGTCTGTAGACCACGAGAGACAGATAACGCCGACTGGTGCTGGTATCATAACCAGTATGGAAGGTTTTCCAGAAATTGCAGAAAACCCTGCAATTTTCCCAACACGAAACCGACTGATTCGAAAAGCAATTCGGGAAACTTCCAAGCCGGCACGCGTTAACGGCAACCGTAGCCGGCGAAGAAAGCCGTCTGTTATTCGTCACAGATGTGACAACGAGAGTTCGCTACCTCGTCGACACTGGCGCAGAAGTTAGCGTTCTCCCAGCAAATCCTAACGACCGACTACACGAATCGACCCTAAACTTACAGGCGGCAAACGGAAAACCGATCGCTACGTATGGCAAAAGGTACGTTTACCTTAACGTGGGTTTACGCAAACCCATCCACTGGATTTTCGTTATTGCAGATGTTTCTATGCCAATCATTGGTATGGACCTTCTACAACACCACAATCTGATCATCGACACGCGCAAACGGAGGCTAGTAGACGGTAACACTAATTTGTCCGTTTGCGTAACTTCTTTTACTGGTTGTAGAGTATCCCCAGTCACAGTTAAACATATGATAGACCCACTTTATCAACCACTACTCGATAAGTACCCTGAGATACAACAAACTCAAACGAAACTACCGTGTGTAACCAGCAACGTTACACATCACATCACGACTACAGGACCACCTGTATTTTCTAAAGCACGCCGACTAGCTCCTGAAAAGCTAAGGTTAGCGAAAAACGAATTCGATCACATGATGGACTTAGGAATCATACGACCGTCAAGTAGCCCATATGCATCTCCGTTGCACATGGTCCCTAAAAAGGACAGCAACGATTGGCGTCCAACTGGTGACTATCGGCGATTGAACGCGAAAACCATTCCCGATCGTTACCCGTTGCCTCACATTCACGATTTGACAGCTACCTTGAAAGGTACAACTGTCTTTTCGAAAATCGACTTGGTTAAAGCGTATAACCAAATCCCTATGGCTACTGACGACATACCGAAAACAGCTATCATAACTCCCTTCGGACTCTATGAATTTTTGCGAATGCCTTTCGGTCTAAGGAATGCTGCTCAAACATTCCAAAGATTCATAGACGACGTTTTTTGAGGTCTCAACTTCGTACACGCGTATGTTGATGACTGTCTAATCGCAAGTCCGGACAGAGAAACACATCTCAAGCATCTGGATCTTGTATTCGAACGACTTCAAAAACATGGCATAACTGTAAACGTTCAGAAATGCCAATTCGGAACCGACTCGTTAGACTTCCTAGGACACACTATCGATGCTCAAGGCATTCGACCTCTTAGGACCAAAGTGGCGGCCATTCTGGATTACCCAGAACCGACCACCATCAAGCAATTACACACGTTTAACGGCCTGGTAAGTTTCTATAGACGTTTCATACCCAAATGCGCATTACTTATGAAACCTCTGACCGACCAACTTCGTGGAAATGCGAAATCCATTAATTTGGACGACAACGCACGAAAAGCATTCTCCACAGTTAAGGAACTGATTGCTAAAGCAACAATGCTCGCACATCAGGACACCCGAGCACCCATTAGCATCGCAGTAGACGCATCCGACTCAGCAATCGGAGGAGTCTTACAACAATGGGTTAACAACTCCTGGCAACCCTTGGCATTTTTCTCTAGAAGGTTGCTAGACACCGAATCGAGGTACAGCACATTCGGTAGGGAACTCCTAGCTATGTATTGTGCTGTACGGCATTTCCAACACTACATCGAAGGTCGTGAATTCACTCTTTTCACGGACCATAAACCGCTCACTTTCTCGTTAAGCTCTCCTTCTGACAAGTACTCTCCCCGTGAGTCTCGACAACTGGACTACATTTCGCAGTTTACTTCAGATATTCAACACGTCTCTGGAGCAAACAATGTAGTTGCAGACGCTTTATCTCGTATAACTTCCTTGAACAGTTTCCAAGGAATCGACCTTCTTAAACTCGCCGAGCTTCAAAAAGAAGACAGTGATCTTCAGCACGAGTTATCGTCCACAACACTTAAACTACGCATCAAACAGATGGGAACAGGTAAGGAAACCTTACTTTGTGACACATCTACAGGTAGGGATCGCCCAATCGTGCCGAAACATTATCGACGCAATGTCTTCAACACATTGCACAAACTTTCTCATCCAGGTGTTCGTGCAACCATCAAGCTTATAGCAGAAAGGTTTTGCTGGCCTGGAATGAATAAAGACGTGAGGGAGTGGGCACGCTCCTGTGTAAGCTGCCAAAAATCTAAGGTTGTCAGACACAATAAATGTCCCTTAGGCTCGTTTAAAACTCCCGATGCTCGTTTCGACCATGTTCATTTGGATTTGGTAGGACCTTTACCAGATTCAAATGGATACTCTTATCTCTTAACCTGCGTATACCGTTTCACTCGATGGCCAGAAGCAGTACCTATCAAGGACATCACTGCTGAAACAGTGGCCCGCACCTTCGTCGAACGATGGGTAGCAAACTTCGGCTGCCCTTCAACCATCACTACAGACCGCGGACGTCAATTTGAATCTGATCTTTTCCGTCGTCTGACCACTCTTTTAGGAAGCACTCGCTTCCGAACGACCGCCTACCATCCACAAGCAAACGGGTTGGTAGAACGTTTTCACCGACAACTGAAAGCTTCGCTATCAGCTGCAAACGTTTCACAGTGGACCGACGCTCTTCCACTCGTCTTACTAGGTATCCGCAATGCAGTGAAAGCTGACATTGGATACACTGCAGCTCAACTCGTTTATGGAACGACACTTCGACTTCCAGGAGAATTCGTGGATCCTTCGTCCTCTTCAATGAACATGGATCTAACCTCCTACACGAACAGGCTTACAAACGCAATGCGTTCAGTTAAACCTGCTTCCACTCGACCCCAATCAACTGATGTTTTCGTTCAACCTGACTTACGATGTAGTACACACGTTTTCGTTCGTCGAGACTCGCATCGACGACCATTCGAATCAGCATACGAAGGACCCTTCAAAGTTCTTCAACGTGAATCTAAGTACTATATAGTCGATAAGAACGGAACCAATGATAGCATCAGCATCGATCGCTTAAAAGCAGCGTATTTAGAAGGAAATCCTATCTACGTGTACTTTACTTCGGTACAATCGAACGACACGACTCCGACACTTATAATACCTCATCCGACAACCAACACACACGCTGATACTTCAACAGTATCCGAAAATAAACTTAAAACGACGCGTTCTGGAAGAAGGGTGAGATTTCCAGAACATTTAAACGACTATTGCACGTAAGGCACTTCTAGAAATTTTATATTATTTTTTTTTAAAAAAAAACAATTTTAACATGCTTATATATTTTTATTTCTATTTAAAAAAAAACAAAACAAAAAAACAATTTTTTTAACGCTATTACGTGTTCATGAGTTTATTTTCCATTTTTTTCCGCCGACATTGTGCTTTTACGCACATACGAGTGTATTTCGACATGCACTTACATTTTCTTTTTTCTTTTCCAGGACGGCTGGAAAAGAACGATGACGTTTATGAGGATCCGAAATTTTCATTGTACATTTTCTTTTTTTACTATGTTGTACCTCCGTCCCATATAGTAAGGAAAGACGACCAGACGCTGCTAAATTTAGTAAGCTATCAGAAGAGTGTTTACCAACGTCAAACTCGTTGGGTTTAAACTTCTGGCTGGCCACGTCTTAGGGTCGTCACTGCCCCACTAGGGGGGGAGTGATCTGTAGCGGTAAATAAATCCCCAAAATAAATAGCACTAAGTTTTCGACATTGGATGCTGACCATATGTTTTAGTGGACTCATCTAGCTGAAGGCGCTCGGTCAGGCATCCGCACCAGATCACGTGTGGTAACGCCGTGCTCAACATCAACCGCAATCGCTAGCCAGATTAGATCAGAGAATTCCGATATATTGGTCATCGCCAAATATACTCTTCCAATCTCCTCGACTCTGTCTTTTGATTTCTCTGGGCGGGAACGAAATATATTAGAAGGTGTTACTGGTAGAAGCGTTGTCAATCACTGAATACGTGTGACATCATCAGACTCATGACAGAACGCGGCTTATAACTTTTAAAAACTGTTTGTGAGACTGACTGATCATGTACAGTAGGAAATACCGGTGAGGATCAAGTTGAGGGTGAACTTCTTAGTCAACATATGTAGATTGTCTTGTAAAGCTAGCACATCCTAACGTTTGAAATTCCAACATCCGTAATTAGTGAGATGCTTCAGCTAAAGATAATATCACACTTAAACGAGTTCAACCTATGGGCAGTAAGTTAATGGTAGATCTCTTTAAACCGTCTCATTGCATCAGGTTTCCATCCATACACGTGTGACGATAGTACTGTTTAAAACAATGAGCTAGGTTCAAGGTCAAGGTCAAGAGAACGATGGGAATTTGGTTTGTAAAGTCCATCCCAAGGTGCTGGTTTGATCGTATTTGTGGGCATCAGATAACTTCGAATTTCCCTTACTTCTTAGTTAGTTGTTATTTAAAAATTGTGCAATATGCTTACGTGCACCTAGTCTCTGGCTCACTGATCCTCTTCTTTTGTAGGTCCTCACTCACACGTTTCTTCCCTCCCCTTAAATAACACACCAACCTTGACGCCGACTTACCAACGGCTTCAGGCTACGGGAATATGGATGACTATGACCATAGTTGCGAGCGGAAATTACTGAGCAGTCATTCAACGTTTGGATTACCACCTGTGAAGTCAGACAGCTCTCTGGTCGATGATAACACTGGTGTGGAAAGAATTACCAAGGCATTTTCACCTCCAGAAAATAGACTCGCTCCACTTCTTGGCAAAAAGTTGTTCATGCATTATGAATCAGGCACAGCTCGTGACAAACACATTGAAGAAGTGTTAAAGAAGCTTAAAGGAGCAAGTTTACCTTTTTTGTGCTCAGTATTATTTTTTCCTGAGCGTTTTACGTGTGGTAGAACTTACGTTAATAAGTTTTGGTTGAAAATAAGCAAGACACTTCATAGCGTCGGCACGTACTATTCAACGAAATCTGGTAGAATTGTTTTTAGAATGTGACTGAAAACTGGAACAATCTATGCACTAAATGTAGTGTTTGTGGAGTGGTAGTCTTTATCCAATGCGTCCAGTCAATTGGGGGCCGAACAAACAATGTAACGGTCCGAAAACCTAGTTTAGTACAATATATTTTGAAGGATATAGGGGACAGAACGCCAAATCCATTTTACTATTTTCCAGTGTTCTTGTATGTGTTTAGCTTTCTCTGGGGTAATTCAGTCAGTACACAAAGTATTCTTGAAATTAGATTCGAGGAGTTAGTTGCACGGTAGGAAAATCTGTACTCTATGATGTGGTTTGTCCATGGCCTTTGAATTTTCCAACCGTGTCATGTGTATTAGTTGGTCTAATTGAAGGAGTGACAGAGGTCCTGTACATCATCGGGATAGTACAATAAGGCTTAAGTTTCTAGTCCACTCGTAAAAGAAGCTAGGCACAGGCATAAGTTCTTTGCACTTTCCAGGCTATGAGTTACATTTTAATTAAGAGTTTATGACGAACGCAGTTTGTTGTTTGGCTTTGATTCTACACATGTTTTTCTTGATGTTGTATTTCGCGAGTTAAGATTATTGCAACATGATTGGCTATAGCCTCTCCATTGTCCTAGTCGTCTATCATTTGAGATGCAGTTACTTTGCTAACTTGTTCATTTTTTGGCTTTATAATCACTGGTGTGTTGAACAAGTCCCAGTAAGGTTGTGAATTCCAACGACTTCTGGTCAAATGATTTTAATGATGACTACGTCTCTAAGCCTAGAAATTGGATTGAACTTGCGTACAGTAAGGCCTATGCAGCTATTTGACCGGAAGTACGGTTCGTTTTTCCGTTTTGACAGCTTTCACTTATATATAACCTTTTAATATTATCAGCCAGATTATAAATAGTAATGACAGATTCCAAAACTGAAGATTTGTTTTTTAACAGTACTTTTCTACAGAAAACCGCTTGAGTGTAGACTTCTAGAATTTAAATTTTGTTTTACGAAATGATCTGTTTCTGTTTTGGTCTCTAGCTCTTCAGTCTTTTTTTGACTTCCACTTTATAAATGATAATTGACTTGTCTGAGAGACTTGACATAATTCTGCGTCTATTTAGTTTATAGTTACCTTTTTGGTGGCGTTTTAGCGGCAGGTGGTTGAGCTCCTTCTCTGCTTTTCATAATTACTTTCTGATAAGCTACTTAAAGCTGCCCATCAACTTTACTATGAATGAGATGTTTCATTGTATAGTTTTTATCTTCTGTGGGTTACACTGTAGTGTATATTGCAGTGAAGTCTTGAAAACGTGTTTAAAACATCTCGCTTATCGGTGCTCTACAGTTTAATATCAACAACATGATCACCAGCCAAAACAATTAGCTATTTTGTATTACTAAGTAATATGTTTACGTACGGAATCTTGACATGAAAACAATATGGTTACATATAGTAAACGATTGGCCCCCAAATGCCCTGGTATAACCGAGTGTAGAGAGAGTCAGCTCTCTATATCTCTCGAAATGCTCTCACATAACCACGTGCATATAACCACTGACAGGGAAGTCCTACTCACTACCTTTTCGTGGCAATACTGTTGTTTAAGAAATTAAGAGGACGAAAAGCGAATGTCAGACGCTTTAACCGGGTTGGTGGATATAGAGGATCCACGTAGGGAAGTTGAAAAACCCTGATTCCAAACTAATCGTGCACACGCACTCCAGTATCCTGATTAAACAAATGGGGTACGAACCAATTGTTGGTCACCGGCTACCATGAGACTGAATCCCCTGACATTGCTCCACTGCCTTGTTGATCAGACATTTAGGTCGAAGGCTTCGGGTGTGGCTTCATGAGAAGACGACCTGCTTCGGTCTGGACACCCGGTCAATATCCCAGCTTTCACACAAATTGAATGATTTATGTGGCGCATGTCTATCTGGTGCCTTCTTGTACCAATGTTTATGTGTTTAAATAAATAATAAAGGAACAGAAGTGCATATATCCAAATAAATAAATAATATTCAATCTACGTAGAATTTACTAAATTAACCGGATATTTCCAAGATTTCTTCAAAAAAATCATTACTTTTTCAATACTACTTACAATCTACTTTCATGTGATTGAATAATGTTAAAAATGCAACAATTTTTGTATTATGTAAGAGATTCTAGTTCATAGTTAGTATTAAAATACTGAATGTTAAATTTCATGTAGCATGTTACAATATATGTATTGTTTATTCATGACCTTAGAAATATCAGTCCTTGATATAATTAAGATTGAAAAAATATTCTTTTAGTTCATTTGATTGAAGTATTTAGTAGATAGAATAGTGATTTATGGAGCCTATTCACTGTTATACATTGGTAATAACTCACGTACCTTCTAAAAAATATAACCTTAATCTGTTATAGTCAACTCAACCTAGATTTCACCATAAATTGCAAACTAAAGGCTGTACAGCAGCTCACCTATGGTGGAAAATCGGTTCTCGAGTCACTGCCTGGTCAAAAACTGTATGCTACCACCGAATACGAATACTGAGGCAGTTTTTCTGAAATCACATGCACCATTCAAACTAGCTGCCTTCAACGTTCGCACACATATGCAGGTCGGACAACAGATAGGGCTGGCTATGTCTTTGGGAAGTTTTAATATCGACGTTTGTTGTCTATGCGAGACCCGTATTCAAGACTGGTGAAGTACTACAAATTCGCTGTCCATCTGTTGCTTCGAAAAGCTTGTTTTACGTGCGTCTATCCGGGGACCCTGTGGCATCTTCGTCTGGTCTTGCTGGTGTTGGTGTCGCACTAAGCGCTAGGGCTAAGGTAGCGCTAATCGATTGAATCCCCATTAACAGTCGGTTATGTGCTGTTAGATTAGAGAGTTCCATCAAAGTGAGAAGAAATCGGCGTGAGAAACGATGTCTGTTCGTCATCGCCTATTCCCCGACAGATTGGAGCCCGGATGCAGTCAAGGGTGAATTCTACCACCAGTTAACTGTTGTTATCCAGAAAGTGCGTCATTATAGTACTAGCCGGAGACTTGAATGCTCAGGTCGGGCGTCTAGGCACAGAAGAGAATCGTTTTGGTGGCCGATGGAAACTTGTTGGTTGCAGGACAGATAACGAGGACCATGTACTGCAACTTTGCACAGACCACAACCTGTTTCTGGCTAGCACTAACTTTCGGCACAGTCATCCGCGATGTGCCACCTGGCGTCCTTCCTCTGCATCTCAAGCCTGGCCTCAGATTGATCATATCGCGACCAGCTACCGCTGGCGTGGTTGTGTACAAGACTGCCGCTCCTTTTGGAGTACCTATCTGGACTCTGATCATGCCCTGGTCTGCGCTAATCTTACCTTACTTTTCAGTGGCCAACGAAGTGACTACCACCAACGGATTGATGTCAGCAAGTTGGTTGCAACTTCTGTTGCAAGTAAGTATCGAACGGAGCTAGCTTCTAGGCTAGCTACTATTCAACCGAAAAGTATAGATGAGCATTGGTTGCGATTGCATGACGCCATGAAAATGGCGAGTAAAATCGCTTGCAGCTTCATGAAACGTCCCGCACTGGGTTTCTTCAGACTCCTTACAACTCATCGAAGCCCGTCGGTCTACTCCGGGTAACCGTGAGTTTGACCATAAACGAAGGCTGTTGCGTAATGAAATCGGGCAAAGCTTGCGTAAGGACTGAGAAGCCTGGCGGTCAGAGCGTGCTAATGATCTGGGAGCAGCAGCTGCATCTGGTAACTACCGGGAGCTCCTCCAACTCATCCGAGCCACTGACAGCAAGAAGTCTGGTGTGAGCGAAACAATCTACGAGGGTGATGGGATGCCAATCACTAACATCCATCGACGTTTTGGACGATAGGCAGAATTCGTTGAAAGGCAGTTCAACTGGTCTGCTGCTTCGGCAACATCTATCAGACTGCCCTGCCCTCCATGGCCGATGACGACTGATCCACCAAGTAAGGCGGAAGTCCGCGAGGAACTCCAACTCTTGAAGCGCTACAAATCACCGGGCTCATATGACTTACATCCGGCTCTTCTGGCTAAGGAACTGACTATGTTGTTTACAAAGGCCTGGGAACTAGGAGTGTATCAACATCATGGAACGAGTTGATAGTTGTTCCTATCTTTAAAAAGGGTTCACATCGTTCCTGTAACAACTATCGAGGGATAATCTACTTACGATTGCGTCCAATCTATTGGCTTCCGTCATACTTCGTAAGTTGTTCAAAACCCGAGAAAGATTGACTCGTGAGGAGCGGGCTGGGTTTCGTTCTGGTCGAGGATGTATTGATCATATCTTCACCCTCCGCCAAATGTTAGAACACCGTCATACTTATCAAAGGCCAACAATCGTAGTGTTTCTTGACATCAGGGCTGCCTTCGATTCGTTGGACAGGGCTGTTCTCTGGGATCGTCTATTGAAGAAGGGTGTGCCTGAGAAGTTTATTAACATCTTAAAGGCCCTTTAGACAAACACCTCAGGTAGAGTGAGGGCATACAACCTTCTCTCTCCATTGTTCCATTCGAGCAGTGGGGTTAGACAGGGTTGCCCAGTCTCACCATTCCTCTTCAACTTTGCCATCGATGATATTCTGGAAACAGCTCTGATGAATGTAAGTAATGGTGGTGTGGACCTGTTGCCTGGAGAAAAACTTCTCGACCTTGAGTATGTGAACGATGTTGTCTTACTGTGTGATAATGCCCGAGGCATGCAATCCGCACTTAATCAGTTGGCAATCGGTGTCCGTAGATATGGTATGTGCTTTGCACCTTCGAAATGCAAAGTACTTCTACAAGACTGGCAGGATTCTAATCCTGTACTCACCCTGGATGGTGAGCAGATAGAAGTAGTCGAGAAGTTCGTGTACCTAGGTAGCTGCATAAGTGCTGGTGGGGGTGTGAGTGATGAGATCAATGCACGAATAGTGAAAGCCAGAGCGGCTTATGCCAATCTGGGCTATCTTTGGCACCTTCGTGATGTCAGTCTGGCTGTAAAAGGTCGGGTCTACAACGCGTCGATGAGAACAGTTTTTCTCTATGCTTGTGAAACGTGACCTCTTCGAGTTGAGGACGTTAGACGACTCTCTGTGTTTGATCACCGTTGTCTCCTAAGGATTGCTGACATTCAGTGGCATCACCATGTCAGTAATGCAGAGGTTTGTCATCATGTGTTCGTGTGCAGAGACGATAATGCAATTGGTGTCACTATCTTGAAACACCGACTTCGGTGGCTTTGACATATTCTACGAATGTCGTCCCAGAGAATCCATCTTCGTGCATTATTTGCAGTCGCTGGGACTGGTTGGAAGAAGCGGAGAGGTGGTCAGTGTACGACATGGTGTCGTGGTATGAAAAAAAGCTGCTGCAAATGGCTGGCTTGTGTTGGTCCTTCACGACTCCTTGGTTGCGGTCTGAGAGATGGTGCTACACAGTGGCTCGAGAGGTTATCAGATATGTCTCAGAATAGAAGCCAATGGCGATCCTGCTGTAACCTTCCTTTGCTTTCTTCATAAAAAGTGGTTGTTTTTTCCTTAACTGAAAGATTTCTGATTGTAGCTTTCCGTTTCCCTCATTATTATTATTATTATTATTATTATTATTGTTTTTCAAAAAAACGACAAAAGTAATTTCCATGGACATAAAGTTCATCATTTGTGTGTGGGCTGTGATACTGCCCGGGTGCCCAAACCGAAGCAGGTGGTTATCTTAGGGGGCCACTCCCCGAGCCTTTGACCTAAAGGTCTAACCCACAAGGCAGTGGAGCATCGTAAGGAGATGCAGTCCCATGGTAGCCGGTGACCAACGATTGGTTCATACGCCATTCGTTCCCGCAGGATACTGGAGCCCATGTGCACCATTGATTTGGAATCCGGTTAAAGCGCCGGACATTCGCTTTTCGTCCTCTCATTTTCGTAAACAACACCCCCGCCACGAGAAGGCAATGAGTAGGACTTCCCTGGCAGAGGCTGTATACGCGTGGCCGTGTGAGAGTATTTCGAGAGGGAGAGCGGACTCTCCCCACTCTCGGCCGTACCAGGGCATTCAGGGGGCCGTACCAGGGCATTCAGGGGGCACAGAAGAGAATCGTTTTGGTGGCCGATGGGGACTCGTTGGTCGCAGGTCAGATAACGGGGACCGTCTACTGCAACTTTGCACAGACCACAACCTGTTTCTGGCTAGCACTAACTTTCGGCACAGTCATCGCCGATGTGCCACCTGGCGTCCTTCCTCTGCATCTCAAGCCTGGACTCAGATTGATCACATCGCGATCAGCTACCGCTGGCGTGGTTGTGTACAAGACTGCCGCTCCTTTTGGAGTACCTATCTGGACTCTGACCATGCCTTGGTCTGCGCCAATCTTGCCTTACTTTTCAGTGGACAACGAAGTGAACGCCATCAACGGATTGATGTTAGCAAGCTGGTTGCAACTTCTGTTGCAAGTAAGTATCGAACCGAGCTAGCCTCTAGGCTAGCTACCACTCCACCGAAAAGTATAGATGAGCATTGGTTGCAATTGCATGACGCCATGAAAATGGCGGGAACAGTCAGTTGTGGGTTTGCGAAACGTCCCGCTTTTAAGCACTGGGTTTCTTCAGGTTCCTTACAACTCATTGAAGCCCGTCGGTCTACTCCGGGTAACCGTGAGTTTGACCATAAACGAAGGATTTTACGTAAGGAAATCGGGCAAAGCTTGCGTAAGGACCGAGAAGCCTGGTGGTCGATGCGTGCTAATGAGCTGGAAGCAGCAGCTGCATCTGGTAACTACCGGAAGCTCTTCCAACTCATCCGAGCCACTGGCAGCAAGAAGTCTGGTGTGAGTGAAACAATCTGCGAGGATGATGGGATGCCAATCACTAACATCCATCGACGTCTTGGACGATGGGCAGAATTTTTCGAAGGGCAGTTCAACTGGCCTGCTGCTCCGGCAACATCGGTCAGACTGTCCTGCCCTCCATGGCCGGTGACGACTGATCCACCAAATGAGGAGGAAGTCCGCAAGGAACTCCAACTCTTGAAGCGTTACAAATCACCTGGCCCAGATGACTTACCTCCGGCTCTTTTTAAAGATGGTGGTGACTTTTTGACTAAGGAATTGACGACGTTGTTTACAAAGGTTTGGGAACTAGAGAGTGTACCAACGTCATGGAATGAGTCGATAGTTGTCCCTATCTTTAAAAAGGGTTCACGTCGTTCTTGTAACAACTATCGGGGGATAAGTTTACTTCCGATTGCGTCCAAGCTATTGGCTTCCGTCATTCTTCGTAGGTTGTTCAAAACCCGAGAAAGATTGGCTCGCGAGGAGCAGGCTGGGTTTCGTTCTGGTCGAGGATGTATTGATCATATCTTCACCCTCCGCCAAATGTTAGAACACCGCCATACTTTTCAAAGGCCAACAATCGTAGTGTTTCTTGACATCAGGGCTGCCTTCGATTCGTTGGACAGGGCTGTTCTCTGGGATTGTCTATTGAAGAAGGGTGTGCCTGAGAAGTTTATTAACATCCTAAAAGCCCTGTATAAAAACACCTCAGGCAGAGTGAGGGCATACAACCACCTCTCTCCATTGTTCCATTCGAGCAGTGGGGTTAGACAGGGTTGCCCAATCTCACCATTCCTCTTCAACTTTGCCATCGATGACATTCTGGAAACAGCTCTGATGAATGTAAGTAATGGTGGTGTGGATCTGTTGCCTGGAGAAAGACTTCTCGACCTTGAGTATGCGGACGATATTGTCTTACTGTGCGATAATGCCCAAGGCATGCAATCCGCACTTAATCAGTTGGCAATCAGTGTCCGTAGGTATGGTATGTGCTTTGCACCTTCGAAATGCAAAGTACTTCTACAAGACTGGCAGGATTCTAATCCTGTACTCACCCTGGATGGTGAGCAGATAGAAGTAGTCGAGAAGTTCGTGTATCTGGGTAGCTGCATAAGTGCTGGTGGGGGTGTGAGTGATGAGATCAATGCACGAATAGTGAAAGCCAGAGCGGCTTATGCCAATCTGGGCCACCTTTGGCGCCTTCGTGATGTTAGTCTGGCTGTAAAAGGCCGGATCTACAACGCGTCGGTGAGAGCAGTTTTGCTCTATGCTTGTGAAACCTGGCCTCTTCGAGTTGAGGACGTTAGACGACTCTCTGTGTTCGATCATCGCTGTCTCCGAAGGATTGCTGACATTCAGTGGCAACACCATGTCAGTAATGCAGAGGTTCGGCATCGTGTGTTCGGGCACAGAGATGATAACTCAATTGGTGTCACCATCTTGAAACACCGACTTCGGTGGCTTGGACATGTTCTCCGAATGTCGTCCCAGAGAATTCCACGTCGTGCATTATTTGCCGACTCTGGGACTGGTTGGAAGAAGCGGAGAGGTGGTCAGTGCATGACATGGTGTCGTGGCATGAAAGAAAGCTGCAAAGGACTGGCTTGTGTTGGTCCTTCACGACTCCCTGGCTGGGGTCCGAGAGATGGTGCTACACAGTGGCTAGAGACGTTATCAGATATGGCTCAGAATAGAAGCCAGTGGCGATCCTGCTGTAACCTTCTTTTACTTTCTTCATAAAAAGTGGTTGTGTCTCCTTTACCTGAAAGATTTCTTCTGATTGTACCTCTTCGTCATTACTCTCTCTTTCTTTTGCGTTCCTTAGTTTTTTTTTTCTTTCTACTTCTCTTCGAATTCCCATTGTTTTGTGTGGCGCATATATATTGGCGCTCTCTTGTACCAATATTTATGTGTTCAAATAAATAAATAAATAAATAAATAAATAATAATAATAATAATAATAATAATTATTATTATTATTATTATTATTATTATTACACCACCTTACAATAATCTGTTCGTTATTGTTCCTTTTTTACGCTCCTTACCTTTTTTTCTCTTCGAATTCTGATTCTTTTGTGTGGCGCATATATATTTGGTGCCCTCTTGTACCAATATTTATGTGTTCAACTAAATAAATAATAAATGCTGTACCAATTGTAGATTGAATTATCAGAAACTTCCTTTCTGTTAACACCAGTAAATACACAATGCTAATGGTGAACAGTAATGCTACATCCATATTGTATATTCTGGGTGATCCCACTATCATACATTTAACTATAATAAAAATTGTTGGAGTCTCATTAGATAAAACTCTAGGGGTGTTTCTTTCTATTGGGATAATGTAGTCAGTACCCCATACTGTTAGAATTTATTTTCAGAACATTAATTAGCCTGATTCCTTAACTATTAAAAACGTTTTCAGTGTTTACCCAAGATCTCATTTGGTAAAGTCCCCTGCATTATGTCTAATTGTCATAATAAGGATGTTGCTTACTTGAATGTTCTCAAAGAAGGGAAACCAACAAGTTATTTCGACTAAACAATAAACCATATTTAGCTGGCCTTAACTGCATTAAACTTACAACCTGCGTAGTACACAAGGGTTAGGGATATTTAATCAGAGTGTGTTATATAATTCACAAAATTTTACTAGAACAGTTCACTTTATATGATTCAGTGCTACAACACATCTAAGAGGACATATACTGAGGATACAAAATGAAAGAGCTTGCACAAAAATTCGTGATAGCGTTTTCATTGTTATAATCTGTAAGTTGTAGGATTCCTTACTAGAGGCCATAGTAACGACACTTGTAGCATGTTTACATTCAATTTGTCAAGTCGGATCTATATTGCTCCAGTGCGATCAATTCTACTGTATATTTGCAAAACCTAGCCTCCAGGTTAAGGATGTTCAGAAAATCTATTCGATGGTCGTTACGTCTGAGCGATTGTTGACTTCCAGTGACAATAACGTGTTAATAATATAGTGGTTTGGCGATGTGTGTTTCAACACAGGGACGACAATTCCATTAGTCACCAGCTTGAAGTACCGGCTTCGGCGGCTTGGACATGTGTTACGAATGTCATCCCAATGAATCCCACATCACCCGTTACTTGCCGACTCTAGGACAACGTGGAAAAAACAGTGAGGTGGTTATTTCATGATATGACATTGTTTTATGAAAGAAAGCTGTATAGGACTGGAATTTGTTCATCACGATCTACTCTTTAGGGTCTTGTAGGTAGTGCGACTCGGAGACTGAGGACGCTGTCATACATGGCTCAAAACAAATGCCCATGGTGATCCTGGTCTAGCTTTCCTTTACATTCATAAAAGTGAAAGGAACTCCCTTAACTGAAAGAAGTATTTCTGTTTTGTATATTAACCGAACTGTTTCCCTATTATATACTGTTCTCGCTCACTTATTTTTGTTCATTTAATCTTTTTTGATTATATTCTCCCTTCGTCTATCCCTATTGGTGGCGCACATTTATTTTGGTGCCCAGTCGTTGTAATATATGTGTGCTTAATAAATCCGCTACAGCGACTTTCTGAAGTTCTGGAACTGAGTTGTTGACGTCACTTACAGTATCATCAGTATCCGTTAACTGTCTTTTACTACTTATATCGTTCATTTCGTCCTCGAGAAGTTTTTAAACGGATTTCATCACTTTTATAGCTTCAATATCTTTAGTCGTTTTGCCCCATTCTCAGTAGAGTTAGCGTGAATGTGGTTTCTAGCACCATCTAATAAAAGCTGGCTTTCGTCCACAACTGCACCAGTTGTTGAAATTATCATAGTACATCCCTATATTGACAACGTGCCTGAGCTACGTATAGTAAAATCGGACTCACAAGAAAGGCTACTAGACCAAATGACTTGTGTGCCCCTTTGTACCGATACTTATATGTTCAAATAAATAAATAACTAGACTAAGAAAAGCAGAAATGTTTTATGAAGAAAAAAAGCAAATAAACATTGACTAAAATGCTTTCAGTCAAAGTATATTTGATAGATCTTCACGTGAAATGTGTGATCTTATACTTGCGACCCGCCAGTTGGGGACCGAGTGTTTTTATCACTAGACCATTACTCAATCACTATCCCTAAATGTGTTGCAGAAGTCCAACACAAGGCCTACGTTTTTGTTCAGGAAATAAATAATTCTTGGTGAAGTCGTTACTCATCACTTTAGTGTTAATGTTTCTGGATTCTCTGCCTTTATTGCCTCCAATTTTTCCGCTACTGCTGTTATTACTGTTCTAACTATTTTGTTTTACCTTCTGTCGATTCCACCTGTAGCCAGATTTAGTTTGGTGAAAAACATATAAGACTGTTCGAACTAAAAACATACCAATGTTTGATAAGAACCGCTTACCGAACTTAAGGATTTAAACCAATTATTCTTTTTTTATAAACTTTGATAGAACAATACGAAGATGGAGTTGATTTGAAAAGTGTGATTTATTTGCACCATACATTGCATTTTTCATATCTACTCTGTTTTTCATTGTTCCATCAAAAGTTAAGGATTCTGTGTTGAAATTCTTAAAATAGTCAGAGTCGCGACGGTTTGCTATAGAGTTCATAATTCATGGAACTCACGAACGTATGAATCGTCTATCTAGTGAATAACTGATACTTTTTGTTCTTCTTGTGGAATTTTCCTTAACATCTGTTTTCTTTAGTTCCTAGTTGATATTGTATTTAATATTTTTTCTTATTGATTTTCACTATACTGATGCACAGTATAGCGACTTTGACAAGTATCCCAATACATAAGGTTCAATTTATTTTCATGTCCGGTTATCTTAAATGGTATCAGAATTCAGATAAGTGACCCTGTAATTTAAAGTCAAATATTTAAACCAATCATCATAAATTACTTTCTGCTGAAACAGTAACTCATTCCCCAACTATTATTTTCCTAATAATTATTCTATATCGTTTCCTTTTACAAAACTTAGGAGGTAGTTGAATTCTTTAGTCGGGATGTTGATTACGTCATAACTAATCGGATATCATCTCGATTGGCATCACCTACTATTGATGAATCACCGGTTAGATCGTCGAAACAATCCACTTCGCTTCACAATCAGCTCTCATCTACTTCGCAAACACCAAACAATCTCAAAGTTCCTGTGCTAATAGGAAGCAAACCTGTTAATAGCCCGGTAACACGTGGTAGAGCTATGTTACTTGCTGCACGCAAAATCGCTACTGAAGATTCTAATTCTACTTCATCAGGTATTACAGCCTCATCGATATTAAACCAAGTAAGTTGGTTTTTATTCAACTGATTTAAATTATCACCACAAATGCCTTTTTCTAGTATCGGTGATACTTTTAGACTTGTTTCAAAAACTACATTTTCAGGGTAGGAACCCATGTTAATAGACAAAACCTAAATGAATAGATTCATGGCAAATGATATGTTGACTAAATCTGACTGACCAATACATGTTACCCCTGTTTGATACTTTGAATGTCTAACAGTTTTAAGATTGTTGGTCCTGAATATGGTGATACTAAGAGGATGTTGTAATGTGGTCTCCATTTCGCAATAATTTTGTCTTTATACTTGCGATGCAATAACATAGCGAAACTAATGTAGTCATGATAACCTCAAGACTTCCAGCTAATGTGTTTCGGCCCCAATCATATCACGCAAGTCTACGTTCAATCTGCCCTCGCTCTTTATCGTGTTTGAAAGCTTAACGAGGTGGGTTTCTGAGTATATGTCAATTCGGTAAATGCTAGAGAAATCCACTGGTCTTTTCCTTAGGTAATGAGAAGTTAACATTGCCTTTATAATGTCCTAATTTCACTTATATCTTTAATTATATTTCGTGGTTTTCTTACTTTTATTTGAAATTTAGGCTCAAACATCCAATGATGTATCTGTTGCACCTATACAATCTCAGTCATCATCTGTGTCTTGTGTATTGGGATCTAGCCAGAAGTTAAATTCAAATAATGACCTGTTATACAAAGCTCGTCAGCTAGGTATTAAAATTCTCTCTATTGACAGTAAGTTTTACTTACCCTTGTTTGATATTAAAGCAATTATGTGGATGTATGTCAAATTTTTAAAAAAATGATAACTAATGTGTGTTTAGTCAAAGACGGTACATTATATTTATTTGAACTTTTTATGTGGTTGAAAGTAATCGTCTAAGATGATTGGGTCATGTATTATACGTGCCCAACCACCGATTACCATGGAAGAAAGTTAGGGGTGGTCAAACCAAAACATGGCATCAGTCCTTGAAGTCACTAACTTCTGGCCTGAGCCATGTTGGTAGATGCAGACTACTTTGTTGGGGTCCGACTATCGTAACAAACGGTTGGAGACTGTATGATATAACTCAGAATCGATCACAATGGCGTCGGTATATACACTCTTTGTCTTCCCTTAAACCGTGAGATTAAAATTGATTTATACCTTTCTGTCTACGAGCTAGTTCTTTCTTCATGTATCATATCCTTATATGCTATCTTTCTTTTATATATTAGTACCATTGAATTGACTACTTCTATGAATTTGGTGTTCATCTTGTCTAATGAAGTGTGGCAACTTGGTCCGATGCATATATGTCTGGTCCTACGATGTAGATGACTGACTGAATCGATAGGAAACCTTAAACCTCATTTTCATCCTAGTTAGCACACGTCAGTAAGGCGTCCCTGGATATGTCCGTCATAGGATAAAATAACTGCACTGTTTTATGGGATCAAATTTAAGTTTTTTTTATGACTAGTAAATCAGGAATACTGGAAATGACTGGTGAGTTCCAATCTTACATGAAGTTATTATTAGTAAACCTTAAATGGATGGAAATTCGCGGAATCAAAAATAGTTTTCCAAGCTTGGAAATCTAAGAAAGAAATATAACATCTAGAATGTTTGGGATACATATTTGTGTCGGCGTAACTCACTGCTTAAAGTCGATGCTAGCTAGATAACCATACTGTTTGCTTAGGTCACTGGATGTAAGCTTTAGAAAAATGCTTTCTCAGTATTTTAGGGTTGTGATAGATAAGCACTTGTTTCTATTAATACGACTTTCGCAGAGATTGGATTTTCTGAATACAGTTGACTGTAATGTATTTTTCTCAGTGGTTCTTGAAGGGTGTAAGAATGAATTTATTCTGATCTTAGTAAATATTATTTGGGTTGTAAGAATATTTCTGTACAAGTGTTTATTTCAACTTTTAAAAATAAAACCGCACAGACATAAATTTATAGCAGTTTTCGGTAAATATCTGAACATCTCCCTTCTTGAGATTTGTAAATGAGCACTTCTTACATACTAAAGTTAAAAATGAGTTAATATTAGTTGATAATTTCCGAAGTTTTCACATAACTATCTCTTACTCCTACTTTAGAAGCCATACTACATTCTTTTGTTTATCACTTGTCAACCATCGATTTTATTCACAGATCAATTGTAGGTTTATGCTCCAGTACACGTCTGTTCAGTATTTTGAATAATTTTATTTCTTGCCGTAATTTATCTCCGTATTTTCTGGGTTTTTTTATTGTAGCTGTAACGAAATGGATAAAAAATCTTCCATCAGACGTTCAGTCATATATTCAGGTAGATATCTCCTTTGTTGTATTAATATTTTTTGCGATGTTTTTTGATGCCTAGCTTTTTTCCATTTTTTCAACAGTATCCGTAATGTTTTATCTTTTGCATTATCATTGATCCTACTACTATTCTGACCCATGTCTCATCGGTCTTGCTAATTTCATCTCGCCGTGTTGCTAGGGTATATCAGCTTTGGCTTTCAGAATTTTGTACTTGACTTTGAGTTACACATTTTGTATGATGGCTAACAATATTATAAGGCTGTTCAGACTAAAGTAGATTCAATGGAGTTCAATTTAAATGTTGAATGGTTATTTTGTTTATTTTCGAACCTGCTTATCATACTGCTGTTAGTAATAATTTCTAGTCCTATAACTAGCTATTCGGCTTTTTATCGCAAATCTTACTATCATAATCTCCACTTGCACGTGTGACATAACCATTCGATACACTGATACCTGTTAAATATTATTAATGCACAGATGAAAACATCTCAATATTATGCTTACTGGAAATAACTGGGTACCAAGATTCACTTTATAAAAACATTCGTTCTGTAATTGTTTGAATAATTTTTCTTCTGGTTAGCGTTTTTTTGGCGAGTTAGTTTTCTACGGGATGGGGTCGCTAACCCCATGCCCAATCCTCCTCCTTTATCCGGGCTTGGGACAGGCAGTAGCTCCTAGAGAGACTCCAGGCGGAGTTTTGTGTAATTGTAAATACGTTTAATTGACTGATGGTCTATGTTACACTTGTAATTAATTTAATTAGGTGTTGTTTTTGTCGTTATTCTAGTGGTTTAATCAACTATTGCGCTGTAGATTAAACTGTTTTATCCTATTATCTTATAGTCTATACAACGAACAGATCATGATGATCATCTCGACAAGTTAACTAATGATCCAGAGCGTGATAGAATTCATGAAGGTAATTCTTCGAATCTTTGTTCCAAGTACTATGTTGTGTAAAATTTCTTGAATGTTTTTCTGATAACCTCTCGAACTCAATAAGTTATCACATTAAAGGTAATAATCAGGTTTTGAGTTATCTGAATCATCATTATCATCATGACTGTTTATTATATATTGTACTATTTTTAAACTAACTCATTCTACTTGCTTCTGTCAATAACTAGTAAGTTTTTATTGATGAAAATGAGGTAGAATGTTGACACTTAACAACTTGACTGTATTTTGTGCTTAAAATTCGATTTTTTTCGTTTAATGTATGTGGTCAATTTGGGCCTAAATTCATATGAATCACATACTAACAAAAATGTTCACAGATAACATACATTAATTCGATCCTAGTGTCTTTACTGTCTATCTTCACTAGATCATCTTTATACAGTTATTCAGTGTTATTGACAAATTTCCAAATGACTTTGTCGTATTTAAGTGTATTTGATCGAGTAGACTGGCTTTACCAATCATTTAGAGCAGAACAATTCCTAAACGTTTAGTTTCATGTACTTCGATAGTCACCTTGGTTTGGGGATACTGTTGTTTAATATTTCTAAGTATTCTTATTTCGGGAGTCGCATATTTAAATGAAAGTTTATCCTTTACCAAGATTGTTTGCAGGAAACATTTCACTGATATTTTATTATCAGTAAGGAGTTATGGAGGTTGTTGACTTTAATCGAAATCATGGACCAATCAATTTCGGACCATCATTAGACAACTGGAAGCACTGGACGGTCGTTTTATCCTAGTTTAAGATTTCTTGGCAGTGCGCATCCACGATCTCGCACATAGGACTCGAAATCATGGCGTTTGGTCTCGCGTGAACGCTCAACCTCTAGACCACTGATGCGGCATCCAATGGTGTTAACGTCTAACTGGGTTTGGGTTCTGTGTGCGGGATCGTGGATGCGCACTACCAAAGAGTCCCGTCTAGTGCTTCCAAGTTTTCAGTAGTGGTCTAAGATTGATCGGTTCATGATTTCAATATATTTTATTAACTGTCTTCGATGCAATCATAGATTCTGGGTATTATACCATTAAGTGTTAAATCATCAATAATCTTTCCTCAGAGTGCACTTTAGTCTAACAGTTATAATTTCTATAGTAAATCATTTGATAAATAAGCGAGACAGACAGTTACCTGCCTGTTCTTTCCAATATTCTAAGGTACCATTTCGACAATCCTTTTCCATGTAAATAGCATTTTTCTTACAAGTATCTCTTGTCATAAAGCATACATATGAGATGTTTGTCAATGGTCATCAGAAAAAGGCTATTTCATTGTTATTCTAAATATATCCGCAATTTAGTTGTCTTTTTACCTTATGACTAAGCTTTCTATATAGACGTAGTTACGGTTTCTTAATTTTTTATGTTAAACTCGAATCAGTACGAATTTTATTAATAATCCTATTATAATAATATTGCATAACTTAAAGTTTTTATTATGTATTACTAATTTCAGTTCGACATCTAGTGACACCATGTATCAAAGTGATTGATACAAAAAGTCATTACCGACCTATTTATTTAGATAAAACAGACTACTTGCCTGACTTGTGGAATCTAACCAATCGTTATAAATCTAAATCTAAATCCCTTCTTGAAGTGGGCGTACATGATACCCCATCATCTCCGATCCCAATAACTACAACCAATACTACTGTTATCATTACTACTGCTACTACTGCTACTATTACAACAACAGTTACTACTGCTAATGGGCCGTGTAGTGGTAGTGTCCCGGGAGCAAGTGTTGGTTTTACTCTACAAAATCCAAGTCATTGTATTCCTGGAACAGGCACTCAGTCAGTCTTAACACGCAGAGATAGTCGAAATAAACGTAAACATCGTCTTCAAAAACATAATACTGCTACTCCATTACAACGTACAGCTTCTTTAGTTGCTAAAGGAACGGAAAGGTAGATATTTTTGTTGTTTCTTTTTACAACACTATCTTTGTAGTGACATAAGTAATTGCGTTTTTCAGGCGAATACTGACCAAGTAATTTACACTGAAATTAAGTCAAGAGTGCCAAACAGTGATTGGAAATCGGTCGATAAAGTTCATGACCGAATACACAAGATAAATATCATCAGATTCGTTGGGTATTTGTAGATAACTATAGCGAATACTGAAATGTGATGACTCTTCATCATACTGTTTTCAAAACACACTGAGTGTTTTGTACAAATTGATCATACTTATTTCTACCAACACAGGCATCGGGTCTTACCCGGGATTTCAAACTGTCAGACACCACTCCTAGGCATTCTGGTTTCGGGACTGCTTTGCAAACACTTGCTATATCAGTTGGTTCATCATATCATTGAGTAGGGATTTTACGTAACATATATGTGTGAGAGAGCACCCAATATCTACAATAAAATCTGAAACGTAATCAAACTATAACTCATTTAAAACATATTTCGCACACTGACCAGGAGTAAACGTATTGTGAGGATAAATAACATTTGATATAGGACTATCAGAACTACAATTATATTTGAACCCATTTAAAACCACAGTGCTTCATGTTGACTAAGGTTTTCAATAGAAACAAATACATTCTGAGAGCAAGCAACATTAGTTATGATATCACCAGAAAGTCATTCATTTTAAACGTTCGTCATACGATTTTGAATTTCACCCGATGCGACTGGATATAACGAATGGTTTATAGTATTTTGTTCCCTCTCTACACGCATATTACGATAATACGTTAGTAAGACTAATCATGTTATATTAAAACCAGAATTCGTGGCCCAAAGATAAAGAACCAGATTAACAATAGAGAATACTTTATTCAATACAACCACAAGCAGTCACACACAGTGAATCTGGAATAGAAATCAGTGATAAAAAGGTAAATCGCATATTTAACAGTCCGTAGGCTGTGGTTGTTTGTTCACGCTCAACAGCAAATTGTACTTTGCTTTCACTACCACACATCACATATTTCCTTCTCATGCAGCTTTTTCCTCTGTCTTTGCTAGGTCTTCCATGTGTTTCTTCTTATCAGTTCAAATACATCGCTTCACTTGCTTATTTGCTTCTGCATATTCAGCTTGTGCCTTGACTTTATTTGTTCTTGTTCGACTGTTGTTAATTACTGTCTTATTCTTCTTTTCGTGAATCAAAAACAGGGTTTCGATAGAGCTGCATTCTTCATGATGATGCTTGTTGTGGTTTTGTATCTCCTGACATGTTGAAGTTAGTTCTTCTTCTTTGAGTGGATCTTGTGAAGCTCGCAACCTGTTGTTGAGAGTTATCTTAAATTCATTGAGTTTGTAAGTATGTCGAAGGAAGTCTGTATTAAACCTTTTGTAATGTTGTTTGTCCACTGCTTCTTTAGCATCAGCTTTCCTCTTGAGAACCACCAGGTAGATGGTGATCTAAAGCTATTTTAGTTCCACTCCTTGTTCTCACCTCTTCCATTGACTTTGTGAATTTTTTAGTGATGCGAATATGATCGATTTCATTCTCTGTTGTGCGATCCAGTGACATTCATGTAGCTTTGTCTATGCGTTTGTGTGGGAATATTGTGTCACCTATAACCATTTTGTTGAATGCACATAAATTTGCGAATCTCTCTTGATTATCGTTTCTTTCTCCTAGTCAGTGCATGTCATCGCATGATATCTTGATACTTGGTGTTGTCCATTCCGACTTTGGCTTTTAGATCTCCCATCAGGATTGTCAGGTTCGTTCCTGGGTACTTCGCTATGATCGATTACAGCCTCTCATGAAAGCGATCTTTATCATCGTCATTGATACCGTTGGTGGGTGCATAACGCTGGATAAAATACATTGTGATCCCTTCCTTCTTTGTTTTGAATGGTGGTTTGATGATTCCGGATCCATGAGATTCCCATCCTATGAGTGCTTTACGTGCTTCTTTGGATAGCATCAGAGCAACCCTTTGAGTTTGTGGAGCATTTTCATCCTCGCGACCAGAGTACAACAGCACCTCTTTCGAAGCTAATCTTTTCTGTCTAAATTGATTTGTACTCCCATTCTCTCACATTCTGGTGTTGCATTAGTCATTTTGATGTTGTGAGTCAGGTGATGGGGTAGGTAAATGATGACGTATTATGTGTCTATATGCATGTGCTAGCTCTATGCCAAGTGGTAGGTTAGAGATGTTAACTAAGATATACCATTATTTGGAGCTGTTTATGCACACTGGTAAGGTTAAGACTCATATATGAGGGATTATTATTCGGTTTGCCAATTATTTCTTAGTTATTCTTGATCCTCTCGTTTATCAGGTAGGTTGGGCTCGATTGTAAGAAGTGTGTGTATCAATATCTAAACTGGATAACTTCAGAACGTAACACAAAACCACATTTTAAGTTGGTGGGTGGTCTACTTTATGTGAGTCATCCGTTTGACGATAGTCAACCCCCACATATTTCTGTTTAGGTCATTCAGGACACATAAATCTGAACGTGCTGTAAGTATCATTTGTTCCGCTGTTGGCAGAATGTCTCCCACGTAGTCTTCGGGCCCATCTCTTTATATAGTGAGGTGTTTAAGAGTATGGAAATCGTGAATCATCGGTAACTAAATCGGACCTGGGAATGTCACTTAGTGGTTTACTTCCTATCTAATTTAGTGAGTAAACGAAACACCCGTCCTTTTTTATACTGTGCCGTAATCCATGGACTAATAGTTTGAAATATAGCTATTGTTTACTAATGCATAATTAACCCAGTAGTAATGCTTTCATTAAAATCTCTGTTAGTGTCTGAATACAGTGGGCAGTGCAAACAAAAGTACCAGTCTTTAATCATTAGATAGTAATTAAACTATTTTGTGAATAGATCAGTTTTGTGTAATTTTCGTTTTATTATTGTACATTGTGTAGTAATCCCAAAGCTTCTTCGACTACTGCTGCTGTCAATGATGAACCATCGGGTTATTGTGAATGTTGTTCTACGAATTTTAAAAGTTTGTTTGAGGTAGGTCAGCTAAGTCACATTGTAAATAATGATAATTATAGCGTTTGACTCCAATATAATTTGGTTTAAAAGTAACGATATTGAGATGGTGGAGAAGATTTGTAGCTCAGGTGGATGATTTTGGTGGAGTTTTGTTCTCTGAGCTGGATGGTTTGGTCGTGGAGCTTTCATCGTTCTTCTGAACGACATCATCAGCACAAACTTCAGATAGAAGTGAAGTGTTCGAATTTCTCCATATGTGTTTCACAGCTTGTTCTGTGCACCTCGATGTAACGATAGCTTTTCTTCGTACATAGTGCAATTGGTATTGATAACGAGTGTCCATCATATATATTTCTTGTCTTTATGTAATAAACTTTTGAAACCTAGTTTATTGAAATTATTAGTGTGCTTCTCTTTACAATGTTGGTTGAATGGGACATCCGAAAATAATAATGATCGCATCTGACGAATATGACTTGTATGTTAAATTTAGGTTAAATTTAGAAATTCCCTATTCATCAAGGGTAAATCCCATATTCCCAAACAAATTTAGAAATGATCTGATGTTTAAAAATAATGAGAATTCAGTGAAGTTTTTTTTCTGATGAAATCATTTACTTAAGCTGTACATTCATATGGATAGTTGTTTGGTAAGTCTATAAAGAGATAGAAAGAATCTCATCATAAAGTGATTCAAGATTTCAAATCTCAAAAAAACATTGCGTGATAATCAGCAGGTTAGAGAAGAATAGAAGGTTGAAAATAATTTGTCCACTTGACAGATAGGAAGGAAAATGAAAAACATAACAGTCCTAATAATAATAATCGAACAATAATCATGAATTATAATAACAAACAACGATTTAAAATTACAGAATAATAATAAAAACAAAACAAAACCTAAAAATACTACAGAAGAGAATTCAAGTCCAGGGAGGATGAGATTTTGAATGTATCGTTTTTGCACATAGAGCTTGGGCATGAATTGGTGGGTTTTATTTCTTTAACCACATAAACATTGGTACAAGGAGGCACCAAACAGATAAGTGCCACATATGTCATTCGATTTGTGTGAGGACTGGGATACTTCCTCGGTGCTCAAACCGAAGCACGTGATCTTTTAAGGAGGCCACACCCGAAGCCTTCGACATAAAGGTCTGATCAACAAGGTAGTGGGGCAACGTGAGGAGAAGCAGTCCGATAGTAGCCGGTGACCAACAATTGGCTCATATGCCATTTGTTTAATCGGGATCCTGGAGCCCATGTGCACCATTGGTTTGGAATTAGGGTTTTCCAACTCCCCTGGGTAAATCTTCCGTATCCACCAACCCGTTTAAAGCGCCGGACATTCGCTTTTCGTCCTCTTAATTTCGTAAACAACACCTCATTGCGAGAAGGGAGTGAGTTGGACTTCCTTGTCAGTGGTTGTATGCACGTGTCCACTTGAGAGCCATTTGGAGAAGGAGAGCTGACCCTCCCCACTTTCGGTCGTATTTGGTTCGACTTCTCTCCGATCCAGTTCTTTTAAGTGAATAGGATGTACAGCTTCAGTAAATGGTGTCTAGAAGGATGTTTTCTTCGCTAAGTTCTTTTTATTTCTATTCAGTGACATAATGAGTTATTTTAATTATCTAAAATGCTTAGCCTGATCAATCAAGTCAGTTGACTTGTCCACATGTGACTAACATACAAACACAGAGTAGCGCAAATGATATGTTGTGTTCTGCCAGAAAATAGTAAATACATTGTGGTGTTTCGTGTGGAAATTATCAGTCCTCAATAGAGATTATGGCTAGGATTCGTTGGGTTGTTAAGCTTTCTTAAGGGAGTGTGAGACAGTAGAGAAGTTAAGTAACTTTTATTAGTGGATCATGAGATGAGTGCAATGTTATCGCTTTGAATATAAACTGTTCTATGTTTGTTTTAGTTGATAGCTGTTTGCAGTAAGCCTTACATTGTTCCTATTCATGCCGACATGCATTTACGACCTTAATGATGCACTTGTTAAGGACGTTAAACTAAATCCTCCTGCATCGCGGTAACAGACAAAATCTGTGTTGTTAACTAGGTTTAGATAATTAATGTCTTCACTATAATATTTGGTATGGATTTTAAAAAATATTCTCTCACCTCAATTATTGTTATGAGTAAAAACAATGTACATCTTAGTTTTTCAATCGACCTCATGATTACTATCATTTCTGGTCAGGTCTAAGTTGTAATATGGAATTATCTAGCTCAAATTTTGGAAATAATCCCAAAAATGTCATATCCGTATATTCATTATTTTTATGTGTACTTTAATAAAATTAACATACCTTGAACATCGGTAACTTGCTTCGGGTTCGTAACAAACGGGAGTATGAAATTTCTTTTCTACTTTGAAAGCCTCTCAGTCAGTAGCAACGTAGAACTTCGTGCGTATGTAGATCAGTTCGGGTTGCCATACCACATTAGCACAAAGATGCAATTGTCGATTCAAATCCCGTAGTGTTAGAGGTAGTAAAAGTTTAGGCAGTAATCGGAGACATTAGGGTTTGAAGATGTTATTCAAGGAGTATAATCCAATGAAAGCCTAATTAATATGATTCATGATTTATGACGTTTCTATTGATTAATAAGCATAAATTTATCACTGATTTATAGTCTTGAACTAAATTGTTTCCTGCACAGAACTACAAGTTTCTTGATTTAGGCTTTAACTTTCAGTGATTGAGTTCAATATATATATATCACATATTTCTTTTTCAGACTACTATTCAATTGCAATTTTATAATATAACTTGTGGCCTGTGTGCCCTGTTAATGTATAACGTAACGATACCGCCAATTAGACAGCAGTAAATTATCGACCGGACCAATGACGCGTAAGACCCGTGCGACCAGTCTAGAGTCCTTATTGGTCCTGCCTTCCGCCTAGCCCAGCCAGTTAAGTCTAGAACAGCAATCTCAGCCTCTGCAATATGAATCGTTTATTTCAAACATACTGGGTTTATATACCAACTAAACCGACCACGTCGTACCATAAAATGGAAAATAACATTTGTACAAGATTTAGCCAAATATGGCTGTGAGTGTGGAAGGTAGTAATTAATAGACAGGGCATAATTCAAGAATGGTAATTCGTATAATAACGGTTCATAGGTCAAAATGAAGCTCATAATAATAGGGACATGAATATGAATAGTTTAGTTAATTAACAATTATACGATAATAATATACGTTTTGTATTGGTCCATCAATAGATTCCAAAGTTACCATTCATTATGCTTATCGGGGCATAACAATATGTAATTTCAATTTTCGTTATTTCATTTTATTTCTTAATTTTAGCATTTACATTGTACAGATCATCAGCAATTTGCTAACAATTCTGAAAATTATCGTCTTCTTGATGATGTTTTAAATAAGCTGCCTACATTTAAAGAGTTTCTAGCAAAAACTACATCGACTACTTTGCAATTACCATCTTATTTAAATCCTATTGCAATTAGTCCTTGCGCTTCTCAGCATGAAAAAGATTATCTCTTAAATAATTCCAAATGCGAAATATTAGAAAAAGAAAATATACCTCCCATTCAAACAAAAATTAATGGAAATATTGAGTAAGTTTATTAGTTCACTAATTTTAGAAACCAGAATAATCAAACAAATAATCCTAAGCACAATAGAATCCGATGTAGATGTTTATGTTTTACTTCAAATTGTTCGATCGAATCGCACTAACCACGTTGATGTGGAATGTCAGTTACTCCATAAATTAAAAACTTATGGTCGGGTACAAATCAGTAATTAGTCATACGTAAACACTCAGACAAGCTTTATTTGATAGAGGCATTATCTTTTAGACTATGAGTTATTTAAACACATAAACATTGGTACAAGGAGGCACCAAACAGATAAGTGCCACATATGTCATTCGATTTGTGTGAGGACTGGGATACTTCCTCGGTGCTCAAACCGAAGCACGTGATCTTTTAAGGAGGCCACACCCGAAGCCTTCGACATAAAGGTCTGATCAACAAGGTAGTGGGGCAACGTGAGGAGAAGCAGTCCGATAGTAGCCGGTGACCAACAATTGGCTCATATGCCATTTGTTTAATCGGGATCCTGGAGCCCATGTGCACCATTGGTTTGGAATTAGGGTTTTCCAACTCCCCTGGGTAAATCTTCCGTATCCACCAACCCGTTTAAAGCGCCGGACATTCGCTTTTCGTCCTCTTAATTTCGTAAACAACACCTCATTGCGAGAAGGGAGTGAGTGGGACTTCCTTGTCAGTGGTTGTATGCACGTGGCCATGTAAGAGCATTTTGAGAGATAGAGAGAACTGACTCTCTCCACTCTCGTCGTACCAGGGCATTTGGTACTGATGTTTTGTATTCCCATTAATGCAATACATCATCATAGGTTAGATATTTAATTGTTTATCTGTCTCAGTTACTTATTTTATCATACATCTATTACATTTAATTTTAAATGTAGACAACTTCATAAACTTTTAGCCGTCAGTAAAATTTTCAACATGATAAAACCACTGAACAGTTTTTACTGATGCTAATATGTATCCAATGTCTAAATCAATACATTTGAAAAGTACCTGATCAGTACACTAACTAACGGTAAATTTACTTCCGATTTCTATTCCAGACCTGTCTCTGTTTCACAGAAGTCACAGTCTACACTAAATGACTATGAAAATATTTCTAAAGAAGTCAATGTTCCTCCAACATTAAACTTTTCTGAACCACTTGGACCTAATCAATTTACTGATGGGAATTCAGATATATTCAATAATACTGATTTAGATGTTTGTGAAATATCAAATACCGATGTTGTTGTACATAATAATAATCTTGAACAAATATCTAAATTAGATCAAGAAGAGGCTGCATTTCTTTTTTTACTTTAATAAAAGAATTTAACATTGAGAAAACAAAGACATTCCTATTTTTCTATTAACTTTTTTTTCGCAATTTTTAACTATAAGTGCTTTCATTATAATGTCAAGAGAGACTGTTCGTAGAAATGTAATTTACCCTTACTATATATATAAATGTTCAGTTTGCAAAAGGTTTCCTAGTAAAATATTTGTACGATGATGTATATATACAACATATATGTTTAGCATTTGTATTTCAATTTGATAATTTCTAATTTCTCTTGAATGTGTCAAATAAAGTGTATGCGGAAATTCGTTGATAATTACTTTTTTTAAAAGTGTTATTACTCACTAGCTAGATACAGTTTCAGTTACTATGCAACATCTGGGCTACTTGTCTCTGTCTTCTAGATATTTCAACAAGTTATCTGTTTTTGCTTGTTTTAACATATAATTATGCTTATTAATCGTACAACCCAGTCACAGACATCGTGGTTGCTTGCAATATGCAGCGAAAAGAATGTACATTATTCAGATGTCGATTCCTGGACTGCTAACTTCTAACTGGTGACCATTCAATATTTGTCGTCAGGATTGACTAAGAAGTAAGAGACCGAAACTTGTTGAGATACTTTTGTGCTGAGACTATGTTGTACTGAAAATTTAATATTGAATAAAGCTAATAATAATAATAAATAGGTTATTGCTTTATTCGAATTATGTAAGAGTGGGAAGACTACTATCACTTTTATATTTTAAACTTTAGATGAGACGTAGATTCAATAGGAATGTACTGCTTATTAAACAAGAATGTGACAACAGCAAGTTATGATCTACGTAGAGCCTAGCATAAATGTGCGTTAGCTGAAGTTGCCATTAAAAATCAGTATGAGATGAAACTAATAAAAGGGAATAATAATAGTACCAATGATAGTGATTAAAACTATAATTGAATTTGAGATATTCGTAAAAGAATGTATGCTTAAAGACGATGATGCACACCAGTTTTCAAGCAATTGAGGAGCAGAAACATATCCCGTATATTCACCGTCCTCAGGGGAGATTCGAAGTTTCCGGTAAAGCGGGCAACATTAGCAAACACCAGTTGAATCTGACGATTCTAATGACAGGTCATTTTTAAGTTCTGACTCAACTAAGTGTTCATATAAAGAGCCTTCAAAAACCACATCCACTTATTCCGTACACCTATTAATGATGAAAAATACCTCAAAACTCGAACCAACGGATCGGACTATTTCATCACTGTTAAGAAATGCAACTTCGGTCGTGTGTTGGCAATTATGTCTATGTTTCGTAGATATGGTCCAACCGACCTGTATAAGATTTAGGTAACAACATAAAACGTTTCTTTGCAGATGCCATGTATTTTTACTGCTATTTCAACCCCCGATTTGCTGCCTTATTCTCAGAAGAAAAGGGTTCAAGAAATCTGGAAAACAATTAGATTCGGTCGATTAGAAGTAACGGGCGTACGATCGTTTTTCTTATGTTCACACAATTTTGCATCATTGATTGTAATTTGTTCAAGTGTAAAGTTGATAAATTCTAACGAACGTGCACTGAAGTATAGTAAATAGACTATCAAAACTACCTCATAGATAAGGCAACCACTATGCAACTTCCGATACATATATAATGGAATAATATCTTAAAATCTTGATTGGTTAATTGAGATTTATTTGTGATTTCATTTTAGTCACCTGACTTGACTCTACTCATATTACCTTATTTATTTACATAATCTCTGTGAACAAATTATTTCATTAAATATTTCCAATGATACACTGAAAAGACAAGCTGAACAAAGAAATATTTCTTTCCAACTAGCTCTTCGTTAATATAAGTTTTACAAATGAGTTTAATAATCTTGTTATCTAACTTCCACTCCATCCGTCGTACTAATTACTTATCATTAATTTCACAGTGAAAAAAAAACCCAGTTTCAATTCCTATTCCTACTCTTATGTAACTACTTGTAATAATCAGCTGATTATGAAAAGTCACTATAGTTTTAATTTTCTAAACGTTGTGTAGCTAACTGATTACTATATTGTTAAGTTGACTGATCACCAACTAATTGGTACTGACTTCCTACTCATTTGAAAAAAACATAAATATTGGTGTGGAGTCCTGATGAGGAACTAGTTGAAGAAAAATATTTCTTTGTTCAACTTGTCCTTATCATAAACTATTTGTAACTTTCATCATTCTTGGCATAGAACAGTCCAATATTACGGTCCGTAAACATCCCAATTCACTAATGAACAAAACGTAATGAGGAATAGTCATGATAATAATCAAACGGCTCAATTTTCCCAAGGAAACGTTCTCACCGTGACTGTGTTGACTCTAAGGCAAAGTAAATGCATTACGATCTCATATAAATAAGTAGTAATTAATTAATAGAAAGTGAGCAGATTCACCTTTCCTTTTTTAATGATATAACCAACACAAGGTAGAAATCAGACACTAATTCCTATGGAAAAACTTTCTATTTTAATAAAATATGAAAAATTTGTAAAAAAAGACAATAAGTGTAACTAGAAACAAAATTGAAAGTGAAGAAAAGAAAAAAAGAACTAAATTCAAACGAAACCATGATATTGATCACAGACAGCTGAAAGAGGAAATTTCATAAAAGTTCATTATCGTCAAAATCATGACACTGAACACATTTAACAACAGAATTAGCAGCAAGCACTCATAGAACGAGGGTTGTTCAAAAAACTTGTTTGACATGGTTATACCAGTACTTGCTCATGATTTGATTCGCCATTATTCATAACACTATCATTGTCTTCACTAATGTCGTCGTTTTCAGTTGTATTTTGAATGTTTTGAGGAGCAGCCGAGAATAACAATAGCGATTCAGACTTAAAATGTATGCCTGACTGGCGTCGTACAACAGACCAAACGTATGGTATGAAAAATTCATCTGGGGATTCTTCTTCTACATATTTAAATTTCAGATCTGGGAATTTCTGGGGTACAAAAAGTAGAATACAAAGAACATGTGTAAGCTAGGGGAGGAAAACATGAAACTAACTGACATTACTTTATGAGGGTGACTTACACTTTTCTTTATATGTTAATATAAGTCTATGATGTGAGTAGTTAGTGGACAACAACTGATATAACCAAGTTTTATGGCATATGAATCACTAATTATCAAGTGAAACCAATTCCAATTCTCACCTATATACTGGGGATAAAAGATGCGGCGGCACTGAAAAGAAGTCTTCCTGCTGCCTAATTAGTTTCACTATACAATACCAAGTGTTTTTACACCATTCAAAAATACATCTATATCCTCCCGATGTCATATCCAATTACATTTATGAATTTACATGTACCTGCCGTAGTAAGTATATAAGAAGGGCAGAGAGAAGGGCCTTTAATAGGTTTTCTGAACACATTCCCAGGAACCTATGGCTGAAAGGGAGTAAAATCTTTACAAGTGAAATAGCCAGACACCTAATGGATATAGTGGACATGACGTGAATGTGGGTAATGGATCTAATATAATAAACGAATAGAAAACAGCGATTTTATTCCGTTTGGCTGAGGCAATCGCTTTCAAACGTTTTCGACCTGATCTATATATACAACAGGAAATGGTGATTAACCTTTCCCTGCCATTATGATTGGATACTTATCTTATAACTTGTATGAAGTTCGTTTATTCAACCCTGTCCACAAGCTTTTTATCTTTAATATTCCTTCGTCTTCTGAAATTCATCTATCACACAACCTTACTGATATTCACATACTTGTTTATTTTATCCTGTTGTTTAATTATCTAGACACTAATTTCATCACTTTCACAACATATATTATCTTGATTATGACTATTAAGAACTATAACATTTGTTCTACTCTCCATTATTACTTTACAGTATAGTGATACACGTTGATCTTAACTATGTTTCTTCATACACTTTGGGTCAAATGATTTTAGTAACATACCGAACATTTGCTTAAATTTCACACACTAAATTATGCTAATAAAGTATGCTAATAATTACATTATTAATCTTAGTTTTAGGTTGCATGTAACTGATGAAAAACCGTGAAAGAGAATGAATTCATTTTATTTTTTAAACCTTGTTATTCTTGCTCTGTATACATTTATTAAGGGATCTGGGTGGATGAAAGGATTTAAAGTTCCACAGAATCAAAAAACGAATATAATCGACAGTCTATTTCTGAAACACGAGATTTTATTCTGAACACATACTACAAGTACTTAATGCTAACACGCAAATATATAGTTCATACAAGAAATTCGCTTTAAATACTGTGAATAGAATTCATAAACAAACCACCGTTAATACTATTTTCTATCTTATAACCATTTTCTCATTAAATAAATACACAGTCGACGCTCAACTGTAGTTTGAGCTGACATTTTACAAATATGTTCTTTATCCTTAATGTCTTACGTCAACTAAGCGCCTAAATATTGTGAAACTAATCATTTAAATTTGTACGAAAGTTCTTAAAAATGAGATAGTTGTATAGTTACGACAGATTTACAACAGGTACTCAATGAATTACGTAGGCAACTACTAGTTGTGATCAGAAAAAGCAATTTTCATTGGTAACAGTGAATTGTATAAAAATCCAGAATTTCGTTTATTGTTAACCATCTGTTTCTACTTTTCACTTCCTGTCATCAATTTTGTTATTATTTAAAGTAGACAAAGATTAAAAAACGTGAAAAATTATAAATTTTACAAGGATAATCGATAATATTTGTTAAATTACTTTCAGATTACAACTTCTTTGAGTATTACCAACATGTTTTATAATCACTTGCATAACAGCTTGTGGTTGAGTTGGTTGAGGTCCTAATTCTAATTCAATTTTCTTTGAAAAATGAGTTAAAACAATATCAATGTTTTGTACCACATTCTGAAATTTCAAAATTATGAAATACATATTATGATGTTATATTGGAATTAAACAACTAGTACAGATACTTGAATCTTTTTATCAATAAGAAACACGGATATAAGCGAGTTTATCATTGGAAAGATGAAAAGTAATTAATATCTAGACCATTAAATCAAAGAATAATAATCATTAGTGAAGTTGGAATAGAGGGACTTGATTGGCCATGGTACTACTGATAACGAGGTAGGTGCTTGTTTAGATAAAATGCAATATTCAGATACTAATCATATGAGTTTTAATACAGTGAAAACGTTAGTCAGTCCTATGCAGCATTACCTAATTATTTACGCCCGTTATACCTTGTGTTAAAGTATAGGCCGGCCATCAGTATTTTTCATCCACCTCTGTCCTGGAAAATCCTTCCCAGTTGCTATTCAACTCAATCATTCTTGAAGGAGAAGCTCTGGAACACGTGGAAGCTTTCACGTATCTGGTCAGCACCATCGATGAACAGCGCGGATCTGATGCAGACGTAAGGACAAGGTTTGGAGAAGCAGAGGTAGTATTCCTACAATTGAGGAACATATAGAACTCAAAACAACTGCCAACCAATTTTAAAGTCTGAATCTTCAATACGAATGTCAAGACAGTCAGTCCTACTGTACGAAGCTGAAACGTGGAGAACTACTACAGCCATCATCAAACGTCTACAAGTATTTATAAAAATTGTCTAAGCAAGATACTCAATATCTGTTGGCCGGATACCATCAGCAACAACCTATTGTGGGAAAGAAGAAACCAGCTCCCATCTGAAGAGGAAATTAGGAAAAGACGATGGAAATGAATATGACATACATCATGGAAATCATCAAACCGTATCACTAGAAATGTGCTAACTTGGAACCCTAAATGGAAACTGAAAAGAGGAAGACCAAAGAACACACTACGTCGAGAATTCGAAACAGACATGAAAAGGATGAATAGCAACTGGGAAGGGTTGCCCAGGACATAGTTGTATGGAGAATGCTGGAGAGCGGCCTATGCTCCTCCATGAGGGATAACAGGAGTAGGTTATTCCTTTTACAACCTACTATCCCAGGCACACTAGTTCCAATTCTATGTTTATAGTTACAAAGAAAAACGGTCTATGCATCTGCTTTTAAATTAATTACATAATTACGTATTGTGAAAAATTGTGTTGCCAGTATTGAAATATCGCAGAAGTAAATCTATCGCTTAATTTCAGCGTCGAAACAAATTTGTTCTAATAAGCAAATTTGATGGTCAGATTATTGAAGAAATTAAAGTTGACTAGAACAGTGAGCATTTGTCACATTTTGATTTTTTGGGATGGGTTTATGTAAGTGTTTTTTGAGTAGTTCTTTCGTAACAATCACTACTATATTACCTGAAAATGATTAAATATAAAGGTAATGGAAAATTCAATTACATGAACAACTCTAACCTGAAACGATGGATGTGAACGAAGTGATGTAAATGAATCCCTTTTATACAAAAGAGAATAAATTAAATCTGGATTCGACACCATCGTATGTGTAAGAATTGAATTAATAATTTCTAACAGCATTCGAATTACTTCTTCAAGTAAGGCTAATTCTTGAACCTACAAAAAAAACAGATATTGGTCGTAGGTTATCGTAACGAGGGTAACAACTGAAAAAGTATTAGAGATAGACAAAACCTGTCTGTGATAGGTAATTTTCAAATGAACGTTAAGTTAATATTAATTGTTTTGCTGTAAGGAATTAAACAAAGACCTTCATTACACACGTTGAACTATAAATACAGGAGGTTAAATGATGAAATTCATTTTAAAACACAAATACGAAATCAGTAATTTTGTGAAGAAATTTGATTAGCTTTATTTGTACTTTAAGAAGATACAAACGTTTATTCTTTGAATTCTAAACGACTTAACAAGGTCAGACATTCAGCGAAACTGATATTTCAACTTACTACTGATAAGGATATTAGTAGATGATTATTCCTGTTCTGTAACTAAGCAAAACTACGAATATGTTGAATAAAATTATATGTGGGAAATGTTAAAATGTGCATCATCACATAGAAACTAGTATCTTCTACGCACGTTCAGTAACAAAGCGCTATACGAAGCAAAGGTTATAACACTACTACTCGTAAGATAATTACATGAAAATAATGAGTAAACATAGAAAATGTTATATCCTAGTGAAGATTACATTACGAGTAACGTTTGAGACCTATTAATGGACTAATATTATTTATATATTCTCATGGTATAAATATTCAGTAACTAGATTATGTATATTTATATTCCTCTTATCATTAGCTTTATTTTGTTCTATAAGTTATTTTTGTACGGTTTACTGTTCTTAAGCTATGTTCAATTTATTGACTACTTCCTCCCACGTTCACAACCACTTTTTGGCCTTATTGTGTACAAATGTTATTTCTTATTTTATGGTGCGTTGCGGTTTGTTTGTTTGATATATAGACCCAGTATGTCTGAAATAAATGATTCGATTCGATTCGCATACTAGAAGCTGGTATTGGTGTTCTGGACTCAACTGGACGGGCTAGGCGAACATAGAACCAATAAGGACGCTAGGCTGCTCATACCGGTTGAACGTCATTGCTTTGGCACCGTGCTAAGACTGTATAAGTCGTATTTTCATCAGCGGATAAATCATGTGGTAACTAGCCGGACATAAAGTCACAACAGAAAGGATCAAAAGTTTATGAAATCAACGAATGTGACATAATATACGGTGCCACGACCACCTGAACGATACTCTCATTAACCATATTTTCATATCATAAAACAACAAAAACGAACCATTTCTTCCTGTGTATCAGATGATATAAGTGATGTATTTGATAGAAGTTTAGTGATTTCGGCAGCCGATTGTGATTGGTTGTCATCAGACATTTTACGCAAAATGTCCACCGTTTTATTATGACGCTTGATCAATAATTGCAGTAAACTGAAAATATACAAACAAGAAGACATCATTGAATTTAGAAGTCAATAGAATAACCATCTACTGATATAGAAGAAATAATGGGTTTAATTTCCAGCGTTGGAAATGATGAAAGTCATACATGTAATGCAACATTCCTTGCAAATTTCACGTAGCACATTATCTTGATTGATTTTGTTAGGTATGCAGAGGAATATACCAGTAATTATCGTGTAAAGTCGAATGGTGTCCTTGGACGTTAAATGGACATTTCCTATTGGTCGATATTTGTTTCACTTGTTAAATATTGTGTAAATGTTGTTTTCTATTTTGTGGTACGATGTGGTTTGTTTGGTTGGTATATAAACAGAGTATGTCTGAAATACAGTGATTCATATCTGAGAGGCTGTGACTTGCGTTCTGGACTCAACTGGCTGGGCTAGACAGGGAAGCAGGGCCAATCAGGACTCTAGGTCGTTCATTACGTGTTTACATGTCACTAATCCGATCGATATATACGCTGCTTATCAAAACCTGCAGTCCACACGTTACAACAGATTTCCGCAGTAACCCCGATTTACTAACCAGTAAAATCATTATAGCCTAGTAAATTTATTCTTAATGTTAATGTATTTTTCTGAATGCTTTGAAATATGTTAATTTGTGAAGTGATCAAAGTGCTGATAACTATAATAAAAGAATAATGAGCATCTCTTAGATATGATTCAAATATAATAAATATTGAATTCTTTTTTTCCTCTGACTTCAGCTTATCCAAAAAACAAACATTTCTGTGAATATTTATTGAGAGAGACCAACGAAGAACGGATTAAAAAAGGAGCTATTGAGTAATGAGGTCCTTAAAAGTACGGCAAAAAACACAAAAAAGATGAGCGAATCCGTATGAAACCTAAAGAGACTTTACCTACGAAAATTACACACTTTCTTCAAAGCACTAATAGGAATTGAAGAGGGAAGTTGATTATGAATACAGTGGTCTTGAGTGCTGTTAGAGGTTTGAGGGCGATTATTACTTCCCGGTTGCCCACACCGTGGAAGGGTTCTTCTGGAGGTACCTGAAAAGGAAATTCGATTAGAGGTGGTCCTAGTGACTTGAGAGCGTTACCACAGTGCCCAAGGGACTAATGCTTGAGGTCGGTCACACACGACCTTTATATGGGTGATTTTTGTGTTAGCTCTGTACTTGTTGAGACGTTACCTTCGGAGACGGATATCCGTGGGATAAGACGAGGTGCGCATTTTCAAAGTCGACCTTTTCTAACCCCACTCCTCCGTGTAGGAAGGCAGCATCGCTGTTATGCTGGTTGTCTAAAGGAAACACCTTACTGCCGTCACACCTCTACACAGTCAGCAGTACGACTTCACCTTCGGACCTTAGGTTTGTTGCTTTTAGTCTTAGCACTCTTCAACCGACCTGTCTGACATGGTAGGACCTTGAGGAACGGTTGTTCCAGCCAGTATAGCTTGGTTGCTTCATCACGATAGACAGGCCCGACCACCACGTCAAGGTAACAATAACGGTCGCGAGACAGTGATCCACAATACGCAATGGAATTATTTATTTATTTATTTTAACACATAGATATTGGTACAAGGAAGCACCAAATACATATGCGGAACACAAATCTCATTCGATATGTATGGGGGCTGTGATACTGCCCGGGTGCCCAAACCGAAACAGGTGGTTTTCTTAGGGGACCACACCCCGAGCCTTCGACCTGAAAGTCTAACCCACAAGGCAGTGGAGCATCGTAAGGAGATGCAGTACCATTTAAGCCGGTGACTAACGATTGGTTCATACGCCATTTGTTCCCGCAGGATACTGGAGCCCATGTGCACCATTGGTTTGGAATCCGGTTAAAGCGCCGGACATTCGCTTTTCATCTTCTTATTTTCGTAAACACCCCCGCCGCGAGAAGGCAGTGAGTAGAACTTCCCTGGCAGAGGCTATATACGTGTGGACATGTGAGAGTATTTCGAGAGAGAGAGAGTGGACTCTCCCCACTCTCGGCCGTACCAGGGCATTTGGGGGCGTGTGTGTGTTGGGGGTGTTAAAAGCCTGAGACACCCGGTATTCTCAGCCGGTCACCCATGCAAGTACTGACCGGGCTCAACGTTGCTTAACTGAGGTGATCGGACGAGAAGTGGTGCTTTCAACGTGGTATGGTCGCTGGCATACGCAATGGAAGATGATCACATAATATCGTGAATTGACGAGAGTCTAGTGGTTAAGAGATTAGGCATTCGTGTGTGAAATTGAAGGTCCTGGATTCGATTTTCTAAAGCAGAATCCTGGATCTGCACTGTCGATGAATCCCATATTACGAATAAACGACATCACAATAGTCCCTAATTCTCAATGTTAGTCCAACTAAGATTTTAAACTATGAAAATATTTGGCAATTAATTGTTTAGAGGACACATAAGAAAGTGTAGTGAGTAGTTATATTATATCGTATTATGTATTAATAAAGCAATTTATAGTTACGATGATAACGACAGATATTATTTGAGAGAAAAGTGAAATCGTGATAAGATTCAAAGGTACTATGTATGTTTCATGAAAACTAATAATTAGGTAAACAATCTGAATAATTGTAATTTTTTTTAAAATTAATAACTACATCCAAGGTGTAAAAAAAATGATTATGTAAAATTACTTACCCAACTAGTGTATCACATGCATGAGGATGAAGTTTAGTAATTCGGGGGGATAAGTTTGCTAGAGTTGCCAAAATATTAACATGAAGGTATTTGTCCTAATTAATAAAGAATAACATTTACTTATAGTTTACAGTTGAATGTTGAAGTTTTTTAAAATTTTAATTCATATCAAACAGATAAAAATAAATTTTAAAATAACTTCTTGATTACCATCTAAAAAGATAATCATGTACACAAAGAAAAAGGTAGTCAATAAATATCATAACACAATACGAAGTCATGTAAATAGTTTCAACTGCTAATTATGAAAACGATGGATGATGAGACTAGTAAGAAATCGAAGTTATGCCTACAATACGTCAAAAACGTACAATCCTATTATACAATTAAAAATCATAATTGGTACAATACAGACGAAGACATGATGTGACAAGATATTCAGCGAAAATACCAGAGATTATACTCATTTGTTTTGTATTGCTTTTGAATTCGTAGTTTAAAGGTTTAATCTAAAGAGTATCATAGACAATTTACTTATTCATTAATTAAGCACATACTAAGAATGCTCAATATGAAACAAGTACGAGTGTATGGAGTGCACAAATAATATAATGCAACAAAGAACCCAAGGGGAAATAAGGAAGAAATTAAGCCACTTGAAACAAACGTTCTGATGTAGCAGTTTAGTATTGATGAAAGATGCCTATATACCTAAATGTGAAGCTACCTTATTCGACCATAAAAAACACTAATTCCTGAGAAAATTAATCCAACCGGTGAACTAAACATGATAAATGACACTGAATAAATATGCTACAAATTGAATTTCTATTCAATTATTATATAAAGCTAAGGAAGTAATTATGCATTTTTGACAGCGACGGATTTCAGAAAGCTCATAAATGAAACAGATGTAAAGAAATTCCGAAAAAAATAATGTATCTTACCTTCAACTGGTTCAAATGGTATTGAATGGTACGACAAAGAACTAATACAGTTAAGCTTCCATATGAAACATTCGAAAGTCGACGACTTGTTGACCACTGAACCCATTTAATATCCTTAAAAAGAGAAGTTGGATAGTTGACGAAACAGTAGATAATAGCAAGAACAGAAAATAACATTTATTAATTAATACAAAAGTGTACGCATAGAACAGAAAAACATCAGAATATGGGTAGCATTTTGAACAAACAAAAGGAGACCATAGTCAATGATTGATGAAACATCATGGTTTGACCCCTCCCAGTCATCCTTCAAAAGACCATAATAGTCAATAGGCCGTAACACAATTATGACACGTGGTCACCGTGTATATTTCTAATTTTAATATTATTAGCTTTATTCAATATTATACTTTTGGTACAATACATAATTATCTGCACAAAGTACTTCAGCAAGTTCTCGTTTCTTACTTCTTGGTCGATCCTGGCGACAAATATTGAATGGTCACCAGTTGGAAGTTAGCAGAATAATGTAAATTCTTTTCTCTGCAAATTGCCAGCGACCACAATGTAACTTGTACAGTGAAATGTTAAACTTTTCATAAACACACCTGAATAGGTTATGAGACTATTAGGCATAATGACGTGTTAAAATGAACAAAGAAACAGACAACTTGTTGAAATATCTACATTGCAGGAACAAGTTGTCCAGATACTCAAGCAGGCCGCTGGTCTAGTTTGGAATACTATACAAAAACGAAACACAATTTCTTAGGTGCTTTTATTATATGGGAGAATAAGTATACAACTGACCAATTTTATTTCGGTTGTTTGTTTACTTAATCTCTGAAAAAGCAACTTAAACTACGTTGCGAAACGTCAGAAACCCGAATTTTTACTCATAGCGGTACCAAAAATATATCATTATTTTATTATTAATACTCTACCTAGTGTTTAATTTACACCATGGTATTGGTACCTAAAACTAACTAATCACTTGTTTTGAGCACCTACAACAATTTTAACATAAAAATTCCGAATACGGCTTTTGAAGATCTTTTCCACCATAACACACAAAAATAAGTAATTTAGAATGATAAATAATCATGTAGATACAATGAAATTCATTTGTCAAGCACAGATTTATGTGGATTGGTTGAACATAGACATTAACACCGTGGGATGCAGGCTCAGTGGTTAAGCGTTCACGCGCATGGAGAACGGTCGAACTCACTAACCAATATTTGAAAGCCAAATATTTCAGATGTAGAGCTGCTGAGAAATTAATAAAGGAGTGAAGCTCAGGAGCCTGGGTCCAAAGTGCCTCTAGTTCGAAAAAAAATAACCAAGCAGTTGGGTCACCCTTAAAATACGTATTTAGAAAACTTCCTACAGACCTCTTAATATGTTGATTCAGTAGCTTCCAGCACACCTTGGCCGATAACTCAATTATACGAAATAAAAAACGTGAGTCCAATATTTTTGTACATCAAATGAACAACCAATCAAATTAGAAACGGAGATGGAAAATATTACACGACAGTGTAAATACAGTGTATTTTCACTTGAAAGAGGTTTATAATCTCACGTCAAAGAATATTCTACTCAAAAACACTATTTTTCTACGATACCTACAACCTAGGAATTAAGTAAAGGGAATTTTTTCTTATCTGATTCTAAGAGGCACTTTTATCGACTTAGTCGACAATTTTTATTAATTTAAAACGTTTGTAATGAAACATGAGTAAAATTTATAAATTACTTAACAATGAAATGGCTAATAAAGTTTTAAAGAGAATAACAGTTAGTAACAATTCCTGATTGAATACTCATTTCTTAATGATGAAATTATCAGTCTAATTACAACAAGAACAGAAGCAGTCAAAAGTTAAATAAGGAATTATTAATTTCAGATATTTAAACATCTCATTACGAAAACCAACTTACCGGGAGTAATTAAATATTACGAACATAAACCCCTTACTATGTTTTCAGTCCAAACTAAACAATCAACGTAATTACTCATCAGAGAGATTCAAAACTATTACGGTAACTGGTCACATAAATAAATTGACCAGGGCCCCCAAATGCCCTGGTATGATCGAGAGTGGAGAGTCAACTGTCCCTCTCCAAATGCTATCACATGACCATGTGCATACGACCACTACCAGGGAAGTCCCACTCACTGCCTTCTCGAGACACTAATGTTCTTTACGAAATTAAGAAGACGAAAAGAGAATGTATGGCGCCTTAACCGGGTTGGCGTTCACGGAGAGTCCGCCTGGGGGAGTTGGAAAACCCTGATTCCAAACCAATCGTGCACATGGGCTCCAGTATCCTGACGGAACAAATAGCGTATGGACCAACTGTTGGTCACCAGCTACCATGGAACTGCATCTCCCGACGTTGCTCCACTGCCTCGTGGATCGGACCTTTAGGTCGAAGGCTTTGGGTGTGTCCCCCTAACAAAACCACCTACTTCAGTTAGGGCACCCGGGCAGTATCTCAGCACTCACATAAATCGAATGATTCATGTGACTCATATCTATTTGGTGCCTCCTTGTACCAGTGTTTATGTGTTTAAATAAATATATAAGTAACGATTTGATTTGATTTTGTATGACAAACAACAATTCTTGATTCACATATTACAATTTTAAATGGCATACGCTACCTTAAATCTGGCCAATTTAATGGATTATTAATTTGGATTTATAATTGTAGAACTGTTAGGTCCCGATAAGCCTAATAAATGGTAATTTTTGGGATCCATTTGTGAACCGATAAAATGCGTATACTTTTATCGTATAATTGTTAATTAACTAAACTATTCATATTCATGTCTCTCTTATCATAAGCTTTATTTTAACCTATAAACTGTTATTATACGTTTTTCCATTCTTGAATTATGCCCTGTCTATAAGTCACTGCCTCCCACCTTCACAGCCACATTTGGCAAAATATTGTACAAATGTTATTTTCCATTTTATGGTACGATGTGGTCTGTCTGATTGGTATATAAACCCAGTATGTTGGAAATAAACGATCCATATTGCAGAGGCTGAGACTGGTGTTCTGGACATAACTGGCTGGGCTAGGCGGAAAGCAGGACCAATAAGAACTCTAGACTGGTCGCACGAGTCTTACGCGTCATCGGTCCGATCGATAATTTACTGCTGTCTAATTGGCGGTATCGTTACGTTATAAATTAACAGGGCACTCAGGCCACAAGTTATAACAAGAACCTGATGAGAAACTATTGAAAAGAATATTCTTCGTCTATATAATTGTGTTTTAAATAAATAACTCACTGATGTGTGAATATCGCGTCCAAATTGTTCATTTTCCGTAAATATCAACAACAGAATTAATGCCATGTAGACAAGATGTGAATTATGTGATTGGGATTTATATAGAATATTTAATAATGGTGGAAGCTGAAAATAAATTAACAAAGGAAATGGTAATGTACATAGAACAAGATTTTATTTTCATAACTGACAAACAAAACACATTCAAATTATTGAGAATATTATTTATTAGTATATCATTTCATTCAATCAGCTACAACGTAGGACCAGCCACATTTATGCATCGGTCCATGTTGCCTATTCTCCCACTGACTGCAGCACAGATGATGTAAAAGGTGAGTTTTACAGAAAGCTCTCCGACCTCCTCCTAAAAGCTAGGCGCTCGGATGTAGTAATAGTGGCCGGTGACTTTAATGCTCAAGTAGGTAAACTAAGCGATAGGGAAAGACACTTGGGTGGATCTTATAGCATTGTGGCTCAAAGAACAGATAATGGCGACCGTCTGTTGCAGCTATGCTCAGATAACCGCCTGTTCCTTGCAAATACTAACTTTAAGCATAAGGAAAAACATCTTTTAACATGGCGACCCCCTAATTCGTCCCAACGTTGGACCCAAATAGATCACACGTCAAGGTAGCAACAACGGTCGGGTGTATATCCTTTCGAACCAGTCCATATGCTTACCATCAGTGCTGAAACTTCTTAATTTGAAAGGACAGGTGGTTCGATGGCTAGCTTAATCATACGATATCTGTTCAAATAATAAAACTTGCTAAATTTAATCTTTAGTTGAATAAGGGACATGTTTGCCGGTCAGTAAGTTACCAATAACTAAGATGTTTGGGACAGAAGAAATAGTACATTAATTGAATCGAGTTACCTGCCGATATGAGCGATAGTATACCGTATCAAAAAGCTAACAAAACTAATGTTAATCTTAGCATTCGTCTAAGCATCAACATATAGGCCATAATGGAACTAAATCATTCACCAAGTACTGGAGTATGAGCCAGACTTTAGGTATGAAAACTACTGATATTTCCCGATCAACCAAGCCGAAGTAGGTGAAGAGGGCGTTGGAGCCTGAGACTTAGTGGTAGCAAGTTGAACACCTAAACCACTAAGCCACAACTCCATGGTTGATAAACGATGTATCACTTAATAGTTATTTTAGAAACAGTACTATAGAATTGCGTATGAGTATATGTTTTGAGATGTTTTTTAGTACAAATAATTCCTATAAAAACTTTGGTTCCAACAACATCCAAACTACCATACGGTGGTAGAGTATATGCTATGAGAGTATGAATACTCCACAATTCATCCCAATAACATCTAACCTCATATAGTTGTCTGCTAGATATGATATTTATTATATAATGGTTCCAAATAAACTAATTACATGTAATGTTTTACAAATAATTTTGTTCCACTTACAATCGCAATTATAATGTAAGTCACTTTGAAACTAACAATAACATATGAAACAGAATTAATCGTTATGTTGGTGTTTTGTAGCACAAACGATATAAAAAATGACTTCTTACCACTTTCTCATAACCCCGCTCTTGCATAATGAACGAATGAAAGTTTGTATTTCGATGAACTAAAAGGTACAATAACAGTGGGCTACTATCCTGAGACAATGTCGAAGCTGCTGTATCACAGATAGCAGTGAAATTTATTTGTGGTGATGATGATTGAGTAACTATGTTTAAATGTCCATTTAATGTAGCACCACCTGGCTGTAATCGAGGGGCTGAAGTACAAATAACATATACAAGACGAATGAAGCCGCTCAACATACTTGGTATGCAATAAATATTTATTCAAATCTACAATCTTATCACGAATTTATATGACAGTAAAACAAGCAGTTGTGTGGACAGATATAAACGTGTGACCGTTGCATTTGTAATAGTAACTTTATTGGATAGTATACGTTCATATACAATTGATCGTAACATTTTACCATATGTACGTTTGTCTATATTGTCCTTCGGTTATTTCGTGTATACATACAACCGAGTCAACCATTAATTCTTCTTCCACTACACCTCACGGAAAACTTGCATTGTACAAATTTGTTTAGTTGAATTTGCTCGCTTGAAATATAATTGGTATCCAATTTCCACTAATTTATAAAACCCATATATTAGAGCAGAGCCCTAACGAAGAACCAATTGAAAGAAATATTTCTTTCCTCAACTTATCGTTTTAATTTTTCGATGAGAATATTTAATACATTTGAAATTTATTTTCCATACCTTAACTTTTATCTCAATTTCTTAAAGTAATATGAATCATGTGATCAATAGTGACCGGCTTTACGATGGGTTTCCTGCTAGTGAGAAGCCGTGACCAATGGAGTTCAACTGTATGTTTTGAGGCTGTTACTCACTGAAGACAATGATGAACGGTTGCGCGCTTTCGTGGATTGGTTGAAGCTAGACATTAACACTGTTGGATGCCGGCTCAATCTAGTGTTCAAGCGTTCATGCGCGAGATCGAAGGTCCTGGGTTCTCATTCTACGTGCGGGATCGTGAATGCACACTGCCGAGGAGTCCAATATGAGAACGAAACGACTGTCCATTGCTTCTAGGTTTTCAATGGTGGTCTAACATTGATCCACACATTATACGAATCTAAACTCAACGATCTGCACAACCTTATACTGATAATTTGAATATATGTCGATAGTAAGTCTAATGAGATATACGAAGTTACTCACTATGGAATATACAGTAACATAAACACGTTGATGATCTTCAGTTGCAGAGTAATTGAAACCGCAAAGAGATCAAGAGCTATTCCAGTTGAATTTTGTGATTTTATCAGGGTGCACCAAAGACTCTGACTTCTATTATTATTATTATTATTATTATTATTATCATTCAAGTTGTAATAAGCATTAGTTGTCTGGTTCCTTCCAGCTTGGCTAACACTTTAATTACTTTGAAAAACAATCCAGTAACAATATCTTAAAAACCTCTGATATCACATAAAACTTAAAATAAAATACTTATTCGAACATAAAAATATTCATAATAGTGCAGCTGCATATGCATAGCCTACAGTTTATTATCGAAATCGCTCTCTTTAACTTTAATCAGAACAGCGAATCAGTACTTTAACCTATTCGTATCAGATTACTTTGGCTATATAACCTGAAATCAATACATAAAGTTCTTAACCGAAGGCTATTATGTTTCTCTTCATTTATCGATTAACATTAAATTCACCTTCGTAGAAGTTAAAGTGTTGATAAATATTAAAATCAAGCATTAGTGTTATTTATAATTATAAAAAGGAATAATAGTGAGTGAACTTGTGCACAAAAGCCTTAATGCTTAAAACTAACTTGACTTCGGCAGCACGTGAGTTGTATCCATTATTGAATCAACTTGGTTTTTTTGAGTAACTTCATCTTGTAAAGAAAAAAGTGTTGTTCGATATGGATTTCGGCCTAAAGAATTCGAATCTTTAATATTATTTTCTGAATAAGTTGATACAGTCTTCTCAATAGATCCAGCCTGAGTAGTAAGTATCAATAAAAGTAGTGAGCTGACATTTGACAATAGATGACACTGTTCGTTTGATTTGATAGTTGATTCTGATGTTAAAAGATCTGTGGAAACATTATTTTTTACTGGTTCAACAACTGCAACATGCGGACTGTCCTGTATATCTGATTTTGTTGAACTATTGGCAGTGCGACTAAAGTAACCACCAAATGTGACGATTGTTACTAAACTACCTAAAATTAAGAAGACAGATGAATTTCAATAATAGCGCACAATTCACTATGGTACATCATTAAACACAACTACTGCTACTAACTCGATGGGTGAATAAAGTCAGCCGAATATATTTGGGTCCGACAACCATTGCCTAAACATCGCTTATTTCATCATAAGCTTGTCAGCTTTTATTTATTTATTATTTATTTGAACACATAAATATTGGTACCAGATATATATATGTGCCAGCAATAACAATGAGAATGGGAAGAGAAAGAGGTGTACGGTACGTACAAGAGAGAAGGAAAATAAGAGAACAATAACGACCACGGTTTAGTGTATGGTAGTGTAATAATAATAATAATAATAATAACAATAATAATAATAATAATAATAAAAGGTACGACCAAAAATAATACTTGTAGTTAAGGGAGTTACAAACACTTTTTATGAAGAAAGTAAAGAAGGTTACAGCAGGATCGTCATTGGCTTCTATTCTGAGACATATCTGATAACATCTCTAGCCACTGTGTAGCACCATCTCTCAGACCCCAACCAGGGAGTCGTGAAGGACCAACACAAGCCAGCCATTTGCAGCAGCTTTCTTTCATACCACGACACCATGTCATACACTGACCACCTCTCCGCTTCTTCCAACCAGTCCCAGCGACTGCAAATAATGCACGAAGATGAATTCTCTGGGACGACATTCGTAGAATATGTCAAAGCCACCGAAGTCGGTGTTTCAAGATAGTGACACCAATGGCATTATCGTCTATGCACACGAACACACGATGACAAACCTCTGCATTGCTGACATGGTGACGCCACTGGATGTCAGCAATCCTTAGGAGACAACGGTGATCAAACACAGAGTCGTCTAACGTCCTCAACTCGAAGAGGCCACGTTTCACAAGCATAGAGCGAAACTGCTCTCGCCAACGCGTTGTAGATCCGACCTTTTACAGCCAGACTAACATCACGAAGGCGCCAAAGATGGCCCAGATTGGTATGAGCCGCTCTGGCTTTCACTATACGTGCATTGATCCCATCACTCACTCCACCACCAGCACTTATGCAGCTATCTAGATACAAGAACTTCTCGACCACTTCTCTCCGCTCACCATCCAGGGTGAGTACAGGATTAGAATCCTGCCAGTCTTGTAGAAGTACTTTGAACTTCGAAAGTGCATAGCACATACCATAATTACGGACACTGATTGCCAACTGATTAAGTGCGGATTGCATGCCTTGGGTATTATCACACAGTAAGACAATATCATCTGCATACACAGGGTTAGAAGTCTTTCTCCAGGCAACAGATCCACACCACCATTACTTACATTCATCAGAGCTGTTTTCAGAATATCATCGATGGCAAAGTTGAAGAGGAATGGTGAGACTGGGCAACCCTATCTAGCCCCACTGCTCGAATGGAACGATGGAGAGAGAAGGTTGTATGCCCTCACTCTACCTGAGGTGTTTGTATATAGGGCCTTTAAGATGTTAATAAACTTCTCAGGCACATCCTTCTTTAATAGACAATCCCAGAGAACAGTCCTATCCAACGAATCGAAGGCAGCCCTGATGTCAAGAAACACTATAATTTTTGGCCTTTGATAAGTATGACGGTGTTCTAACATTTGGCGGAGGGTAAAGATATGATCAATACATCCTCGACCAGAACGAAAACCAGCCTGCTCCTCGCGAGTCAATCTTTCTCGGGTTTTGAACAACCTACGAAGTATGACGGAAGTCAATAGCTTGGACGCAGTCGGACATGGCCAACCCTATCTGCACAAAATCTGTACACAATCGAACTAGGTAAACACAAATCTTAACAACGATTATTCATTACCAAGTGACTATATTGAACAGATTTATGACCCTAAATCCGGAAATACTAAGCATGAAATCTGGTGTACCTGAACAAGTAACTTCGAAAAGATAGTCCACCAGGGAGATATATATGCAGTAAAGTAGATTAGACATACCTGCAATAGACGACGCCGCACGCCATATTAAACTATATTGTTCAAAGCCATGTAAAAGTGTTGGGACAGGACGATTTTCAGAAAAGTTAGACAATAATCGGTAAACTAAAGCAGGAGCAAGAGATGCACTGGAATGCAAAAAAAAGAAGGAAACGACTAACAAACAATCAGGCTTAACAATAAAAAGTAGTTGATCTGATTTTGAAATGCAATACTTGCGTTCCTGTAAAGATACATAATAAAAGAGATAGACACTTAAAGTAACGGCTTCGGGAAAGGAGAGTAAAAATGTTACTGCAAGGCGGAATCTTAACTCCACCTGGAGCCCCTTTAGAGTTAATGTTGGTCCCGAGCCCGAATAAAGGAGGAGGGTTGGAAATAGCGTTAGCGACCCCATCTCGTAGAAAACTAGCTCGCTAAAAAACGCTAACCAGAAAAAAATAATTCAAACCAATTAAACTCTGCCATGGGAGTCAGAAGGTCTTCATTTAGAAGAGAGGACGCCTCATGATGGAAACCGATTTCCTTCGGAAGTCACGAGGCTGATGCCCCTTCTGGTACCCAGAGGAACCGGTTAGAGCACCAAACAGTCACTTTTCAATCCTACTTTTCTATCTTGAGCTGAACTAAACGCTAATGAGCCGAGTGGAGTTCAACTCATCACGACTGGTGGTATCTTAGGTTACGAGAACTTTCATATGCGACAACGTAATAAATTAAGGTTGGTAATGGTTAGCGCACTAAGGTTATCAAGTAGAATAAGCGAAGTCAGCTTTCTTGCTAGGCGCTTTTCGAAGAAACCGGACCAACTATCCGTGTCGCCGAAGGGAGAGCAGATACGGATAAATGTGGCAAGAGATAACATTTAGTGGTAATGAGATGAATTACAAAAACCATATGAATAGTCTATAATAAACTCACCACTTTCCCCAGACAACAGAAACGTAGACTTGTGGTAGAGGAGCCGATAGTTCTTTATACATTTGTCTAGAGAGTAACACTATACACAACAAATGAGCTTCGCAATGCAACAAGTAAGTATTGTCTCTGAAAACAATGAATGGTAAAATTGAACTTACTGGATAGGCAAATTAGTTATGAGCCTGAAAAGTACAGGGAACAAACATTCAATTACAGACAAACAATGAGGACCTAGGGAAAACACTGTTTGACTGAAGATAATTATACCTTCAGGAGAATTAACAGAGAAGTGAGAGAAAAATCTGGCTTCAGAGCAGTGCTCCATCAAGTACTTCACCGATAAACGTAGAATAAGTAGTCCATTTTGAGTAATTAATACTGTGTCTTCGATTCTAAAAATACAGGATAATTGTTAAATAAATCTACATGTCTGGTGAGGCTATTAATTCTGACATCTTTGATATAAGAAATTGCGTGAGATTGGGAATGTTACGAGAGTGAAAGTTGTTTTTCTTCAAATCCTTTAGCAAACTTTTATTTGCTTTTTCAAAGTCTATGAGAGAGCTTGTATCAAGAGTTCGGTGAGCTGAGAATCAAATTCACACACCTGCTTTTTGTTGTTGAGCCAACAGAAGACAAAAATTCTCTCCAATATTCACTGTTAGGTGGTATTCCATCAGTCCCTACAAATCTTTGTAGTGGCTCATCCTTGGGCACATTAGCAAGTGTGCTGTTACTAGATCCCATTTTTTGTAGCGTTGTATAATATTAAGCTACTACGAAATCTGAAGGTCATGATTTAGTATGAATAAAGTTAAGGTCACTTCAGAAAATAAGTGATTAGTCATTTTACAGAATAATATCTTCAAAAAACTTAGAATAGTGAATTTAGTGATGGCTGTAAAATATTGAGTTGAGTTGTATTCATCACTTGCGTCAACTCATATGCTGAATACCCACAAGTTATGTTACTACTTGTTGTGCAGTTTGTTCTTTCCTATAATGCAGCTTATGCTTTGGAAAAAAGTCAAGGCGCTCTTGGACCTCGCATTTTTACATTTGTCCATGGTGATGTAGATGCAAAACTTAATTTCTCTGCAGCGGAACATTACTGTAAATCTGTTGGAGGGCTATCTGATACAAATAACATGGATGATTCAAAAGATAAACAAGACCGTCAGCACCTGTTCTCCAATCCATCACAAAGTTATAAGGATGGAATGGTCCTACGAACGTCTCTGGCATCCGTTCATTCATATCCAGAAAATCTAGCTTTGGTAAAGTGGGTAGCCAAACAAGAAAAGCATTCATTTTGGATAGGAGGTAAAATTACTAAAACAATCAATGAGTTTACAAGACCCATTTATGTTTTGCACTGGGTTGACGGTAGTAAAAGTGATTTCAGTCTTATTCGCTTACCTAATCCAGAAATAACTTCCATGCGAATTGGTGAACAAAGATGCACGTCTGTTGATTATAGTTCTGGACAGTGGGGGGTTCACTTATGTTCTGAAAAGAGATATTTTGTTTGCCTTACAGTTCCAGTCCTCAATACAGAAAATCAGGAAACTACTAAGCAGAAGGAAAAATCATCACCCTCTTTGCAAAAGAAATCTGAAACACACGATGCTTTAATTGATGATGAAATGGGAAGTACGTTATTATGATTAGTGTGATATCTTGAAGATTCAAGAAACAAAAGTCCTGATAATCAGTGTTAAATGTTTAATATTTTTCTTTGTTGATTGTATATAGAATGAAAAATATACAAATATACTGTTAAAAATAATTTTTTCCCTAAGTATATTCATTTATTTAAAAGTACCTCTCATAAATGAAAGGAAACAGATGTACCTGATAGCTTTATAGCTTTTAAGATAGGTAAATATGCACTTGAAATTTTCTTCATGTGTATTAAATATATAAAAATCTTATTAGGTAGCTGGATATTTTACGTCCATAACTATGTATATTATCGTTAATTTTATGTTATTATGGTTTCACAACTTATAACACTTATTTCAACTTTGTATAAATGCTAAATGATGAATTTTAGTTTGATTTAAGTAAAAGAAATGAACTTTTACTTCTAGGTCCCGTGTTTAAAATTGAGTGAAATCTTTTATATTAACTAATTCTAGTATTTTAACTGCAACTGAAGAATGTAAGACGATTTGAAATTTGGTCCGATTAGTTTCTCCTTACTGTTATCGTCAAAATAATGGTAAATTTACATCTAAAATGAAGCTGACATGTGTTGAGTAACTGTATTTTAAAAAAAATAGGACTATAACCTTAACAATTCCTCGTACATGACAAGTTTAGAATGCTTAAGAGTTGAGAAGATAAGGATTAACTGATTCATTAATATGGTTCTTACGACATTTTTTTTACTCACTTTTCACTAAGTGGTTATTTTTATTAAAAGGAGGGAAATATTCATGGTTCTATGTATATAGTTATAATACACCATAAATCAAATATGGAAGTAATTTACTGTAAAGTTGACAATTATCTATGTAATATGTAACTAGTGTTTTGTTCTCTGAGCTAGATGGTTTAACTAGTGTTTTTGTAATTCCTAACAAATGTTTCCACAAAGATTTCTAGTATATTTTTTGAAAAGAAAATAGTAATCCGCCAACCATTTATTGAGGTTTATTTGAATAATATTGATAGAGGAAGATTTAATTAAACTTTCTCCTAGGACTTCATAATAACTAGCCCGAATAATGATTTAATCATTCGTATTTATTGACAGCTAGGTTAAATTAAACGGCTTGAGATATCTATATTAAATCCACATAAAGCGTACGTAAATTCTCCATGAAGTAAGCTGTATGGTATCTAAAGTGTCTTAATATGTAGTTTCAGTGAGTGCATTGATCAATAGATTTCCTACAAGGTTCATTACAATTGTTTAAAATCACTAAACCTTTTGTTCATTCTTAAGTGAATAAAATCTTGAGTATCTTTAAAGTTAGTCGAAAGTCCCCTTGTAATTGTAAAGCTGCGATATGCATTGATCATAAATTCCTGACTGTCATTTGGCGACATTTAGATTACGAAGCTGAATCAGTAGTAAAGCTTTATGCACAGGAAATTGGATTTTCAGTATTGAATATGTGAGGTGCAATAATTAGAGTGATATAAAAATCAATACAATAGTAATTTCGAGATATTTTGAAATTACCATGTAGGCCTTTGGTTTCGATTCTTGACTACATTTCAGCCAATCACCAATGTAAAGAGGTACCATTACTGAAAGCGAGTTGTGCTTTTTTTCCATATACTGTATCTGTGTATTTAATACCACGTATAATAAAGTTTGTTTGACTGTACATAAGAGGTGCCAACTGAGATCATTTTGACGTAATAAAAGGGTTGGTATGTTCTAGCTTATGGAAGTTACTTTTAAATTAACCTTAAATATAAAACAACAGATAAAATGTATAAACACTTTTCAGTTAATTACTCTTTATAAGAACAATTTGTTTTATTGTTGATTAAGCTACCATCCAAATACAATTCACTTTGCAATAAAACGTTCATCATTTTATTATTCTTATTACTACTAATCCACTTGTCTTCTTATTAATTCGCACGTTTTACTTATTATCTGTAGTCCATCTCAGTGTGATCATTGATTCAAATCGCGTTCATTAGTTTAATATTTCTTAGACTGACATAAAGATCCGTGTACGTCAGAGTAAAACCTGATGATGATCTAAATGAAAACAATATTTTTCGTTTATATGTGTTGTTCTGCTTTGTATTATATTAATAACCAATGCTTATATTCAGATTGATTAACTAATGCATATACTCTGGAAGTTATTTTACTCGTTAGGTAGGTTCTTCAAGGAAGCATTAGCAAATGTGTTAAAATCAGACGTACTTTAGTTCACTACTTGTTAGAATTAAGGCATAAATCAATTTTTTTAATTTTTCTAGTAAAAGAATCTCATTTGAGATGGATATAACGTTTAACATTGATTGCAGGATTTAATTAGAAAATAATTGACTTCATTTGATGTTATCAAATCATCAATCTATTTTTACTATAACTGGAAAATAAGATTAATGTTTATAATAAAAATACATAGTAGGCAAAGGCGAATGGTGGCTAACAGTGGAACCCAAGACGCGCGTTTTTATCAGATTTCAGACTCGTCAGCTGGATGTACCTGCATCTCAGACCCGAGACTCGTACCCAGAGCCGTTTGCTTCAATCGTCACCGCGTTATCCACTTAGCTATTGAGTTCAGATAGCCACCTGCTCGTGCCATGATGTGAACTCAGTAGCTAAGTGAATAACGCAAAATTAGCGGGTACAACAACGGTAAATAGAATCGAACTAGAATAATGATTAGGAACTGAACTGAGGTGGAGTTAGAATAATTTTAAACTGACTCCAGAACTGATTCGATTAGTAAATTTATTAACTTTGTAATAACTCTGGAATGTAGTGTGATAACCCTGAACTCTATTGGACTGATCTAATCTCAACTGAACTATGGTCCTGAACTGGTAGTCTAATATTGATCGGCTGATGATTATAATTACAAAAAAAATGATTATCGATATCTTTTTTAGATTAGGAGTTAAATTAACTTGAAAAGTCAGCTATTGAAATACAAAACATAAGTGAACGGTTTTTATGTATTCTACAGACGATTCCGTTTATTATTTTGAAAGGAGCAAAGTGAGAAAGTTTTCAATTACAAACTAAGAAATCAATAAATTTATCTTATTCATTGATATTTTGTACTTAAAAATATTTAGTAGTTGATTTTTCATTATAAGACAGAAATATTCTCTTTTTTTAGAAACTAAACTATTAACGTTTAATACAGATAAAACAATCATCATCAATATACAACAACAACAATCCCCCTGCCCCCCCACTATCATTTTTTATTATAATCTATATTAGTAAAATTGTTTCTTTACATTCTATGTCCAACACAATAGAGGCTTAAGCATTAAAAAAATTTTCATTATTGATTATAATGAATATTTAATACATTTTCTTTTATTGATTTGATATTAGATCTCTTATTATTATAGTTAATCAATAATCAATTACTTAAATGATCTTAAGTTTAAAAAAAAGAAAAAAAAACTCCTCATTCATTTCATGATAAGGGAATACATTTTAATGATTCAATTAGATGTAAAAGTAACTAAGTGATTAGAGTTCAGTAAAAGTTTTTTTTTAAATTATTTTTTAGACTGATATTCAAGTTGTATGTATAAGTTGAACTAAACTAAACTAATTAAAGTAACATTTTCGATTGGTAAAATGATATTAATCAATGAAAACTATTGACTTTTTTTATTAGGTGGCTATTTTCTAGTATTTTCTGATAAATAACGTGTCAATGACGAAATCAACTAAATGAGGTATAGTGGGCAGCCATGACGAACACTACTTGAAGCTGGTTATTCTGATGACAGCAAGCCTTAATCTTTGATCGAACTATTAATGTATGAATAAAGAGCCTTTAGAAGATTGATTTACTTTCTTGGTACACCTTTCAGTGACAGACTCTGGCAAAAAAAGTATCAGATCTACGGAGTCAAACGCTACCTTGTGATAAAGAAACGTAGTTATGATTAGATGTCGGAAAGTATATCTGTGTTCCAGAATCTGATAAACGGGAAATATTGACAGAAAACCAACATCCAGGTCTGAAACCAGCCAGGTTTTCTCGGAGTTACTCTTTACTATTCTTAGCTAAACATTGAATGATTAAAGAGGAGAGCACTTTAGACACCAACTTGGTAAAATTGACTTGATTATTATTAACTCGAGAAGGTATTTTTCTTTTCTTTTAGTTAATATTTATGGCTGATCACTAATATCACGTGACAAAACCGCTATTCAGAATATAGACTTTTATCACTTTTTCCCTGAACTAACCAATGACATGAGAACCAGTACTAGTAGTCTTGATTCACTGTTAAGTCTTTATAGGTTTTTGATCGGGTAGCTCTTCTTCCTGTCATTACGTCATCGTCTTACTCTTGAGATTATCAATTCATACCTAAGGAAATCAATTATTCTTACCAACAGTTAACGGCGAAAAACTGTTTACAGAAAAGTTATATTCCACAAACTATGAAGGTGGAAGAAAGTTTTATATTGAAGTTAGCAATAACGATGACTTCATCAGGGTAACACGGGTTTATTTTGTATCGTTACGTTTTCACAAACTGCTCATAAGCTGTAATATTTCAGACACAAAGTTATAAGGCAAATGTCACGTATGTTTTTAAAATTTCCAGTCTACAAATAGTAATGGTTTTAATTTGGTTTGGTTTTAAATTAACGTTTCGGTGACACCAATCGAGCTCCGAATATTTTTAACGCTGAATTTCATGAAGCGACACACGAATTTCGTCACTATAGAGTGTATCAAGTAACTATCAACTTTCAAATGTATTTAAGAGGATAATATGAGATGTTAGGACCATCATACATACACGGTTTCTGGAAAATCAATTAGGTTAGTAGTAAGTCTATCCAGCTTTGAGGCAATTGGTTAGGTAGCCATGTACGTGAACTGAAATTAGTGATTACTGAGAATAAATATCAATGGGTTTAAGCTTTGTTAAGATGAAATCATAATACAAATTTAAAAAGAGGTAAGCTGAGAAGCTGTGTAGTTAGCTAGAGCCAAAGTTTAGAGCTTGATTTAATTGTAGGATAATATTTAATTGGTACGATTATTAACCTTCTGCTAATTGTCCACACAGCATCATAATCGTTAAAACAGAGGTGAATTGGGTTGGTTTCTCTGCAGACTGTCTTTTCCTAATTTCTTTTTGGATGGTAGCTGGTTTGTCCTCTCCCATAGTAGGCTATTGCAGATGGTATCCGGTCATTGGATATTGAGTATCGTGAGTAGATAGTTTTTATAGATATTTGTAGATGTTTGATGATGGCTGTAGTAGTTCTCCAAGTTTCAGCTCCTACAATAAAACTGTCTGGACGTCCGTATTGAAGATTCAAACTTTGATATTGGTTGACGGTTGTTTTGAGTTCCATATTTTCTTCAATTGTACGAAAAAAAGCCGACCAGATTAAACAAATTAAACTCGTGACGTAAGGAACAACAAATTGCTGATTTAAATGTGTACAACCTCTGCAATATACTGATTACTAGATGTCTATAAAATACCGTTGACTCTTCACTTTCTGAACTTATATGTAATATTTAATTATGCGGAAACTAGTCACAAAAACTTTAGGGTCATTCAGTAACTTACACCTAACTTTGTAGACGACATCAACCTAAATAGTTGGGTTCGTGAATACATTTACCATAGTTTTTATTAGAGCTGAATTTTAATACTTGATAACCGTCATGACCTGTAATCATTTAAAAGTCAGATCTCAGTCTTCTAATTACGCCATAGTTTTTAATCATGATTTCGTGTTTTGTACATATGTATCTACTTTATTTTATTTGGAACTAATTCGATCGACTGATCAGTGGTCAACAATTATTTTATTGTTTTATTTCTAACATCATAACGAAACAATATTAACAAAATGTGACTTTCCTATCATATTTTAACTTGATTCATAATCCTCTTACTAATAAACAATTCAGTAGTACTTTTCAGCTAACTTTCATTATTGATTAACACCATCTGTAGTACTAATTGAAGACCGGGAGACTTATATTGTAAGTTCCCATTAGTTTGTGAGGTTTGTACATAAACAATCCAGTACAATGTCCTACCTGATGCCTTAAAGTCTTATGAAGAGCACGATGATTTTAGGCCACTGAGAAAGCAAACGAAACCACAAGCTTTTAGCCTCAGCTAGTCTAGTATATTGCTCAACGGTTATAAACTTTCGTCAGTGGCATTACCAAGACACACGAAGGTCCTGAGATTGAATACGTATCGCTTAACTTGTATATATTACTTAATAGTATTTACGTGGTATGAGGAATTTTTCCAGTTCTCTTTCTATGGAATCTATTCGATCTAATTCCTATGCTTTGTATATCATTCATCCTGATGATCGCTATTAAATACCTTCCACTGGTGTATAAATTTCAGAAGACAATATAAAGCGTTGACTACAGTTTGTGCAGAGCAGATCACAAAGCTTACATGCACACGAAACTCCGCCTGTAGCTCTTATAGGGTTGCTGCCGGTCCCAAGCCCGGGTAAAGGAGGAGGGTTGGGGATGGGGTTAGCGTCCCCATCCCGTAGAGAACTAACTCGCTAAAAAAACGCTTACCAGAAAAAATAATCCAAACCATTTTAACTCTGCCCTGGGAGTTAGAAGGTCTTCATTTAGAAGAATTATGACGCTTCATGGTGAAAGCCGAGCTCCTTCAGAAGCCACGAGGCCGATGCTCCTTCTAACAACCAGAGCAAACATTTTTATAGGTACATGGAACGTTCGAACAATGTGGGAAACCGGGAAGACCAGTCAAATATCAATGGAAATGAGGAGATACAACTTAGCAGTACTGGGAATCAGCGAAACCCACTGGACCCAAGCTGGAGAGAAAAGGCTAGCTACGGGAGACATGCTGCTATACTCCGGTCACGAAGAGGAAAATGCTCCACACACTCAGGGAGTCGCTCTTATGTTGTCCAAAGTAGCACGAAATGCACTTGTAGGATGGGAATCTCACGGATCCAGAATCATCAAAGCATCATTCAAAACAAAGAAGGAGGGGATCTTAATGAATATTATCCAATGTTATGCACCCACCAATGATAGCAACGACGACATTAAAGATCAGTTCTACGAGCGGCTGCAGTCAATCATTGAGAAATGCCCAAGAAAGGACCTAACTATTCTGATGGGAGATCTAAATGCCAAAGTCGGAATAGACAACACTGGATATGAAGATATTATGGGATGACATGGACTGTGAGAAAGAAACGAAAATGGAGAAAGATTTGCAAATCTATGTGCATTCAACAAATTGGTCATAGGCAGCACAATATTTCGACACAAGCGTATACACAAGGCTACATGGATCTCACCGGACCACACTACAGAGAACCAAATAGATCATATTTGCATCAACAAAAAATTCCGAAGGACATTGGAAGATGTGAGAACCAGGAGAGGTGCTGACGTAGCTTCAGATCATCACCTAGTTGTAGCCAATTTGAAACTGAAGCTAAAAATGAACTGGACAAGTGGACAAACAGCAATACAAAGGTTCAATACAACCTTCCATCGAGATACTGACAAACAAAATGAATTCAAGATAGCTTTCAACAACAGGTTCCAAGCCTTACAAGATCTACTGAAAGAAGAGGAAACTACTATGGAGGACAATTGGAAAGGCATCAAGGAAGCATTAACTCCAACGTGTCAAGAGGTTCTCGGTCTAAAGAAATACCATCATAAGGAGTGGATCTCTACAGAAACACTGGACAAGATCAAAGAAAGGAAGAACAAGAAGGCAGCAATAAACAACAGCCGAACACGAGCAGAGAAAGTCCAAGCACAAGCTGAATACATAGAAGCAAACAAACAAGTGAGGAGGAGCATTAGAGCCGACAAGAAGAAATACGTTGAAGAACTAGCAACGACGGCAGAAAAAGCTGCTAGAGAAGGAAATATGAAACAACTATTCGATACAACGAGGAAACTAGCAGGGAAATAAAGTAAACCAGAGGGATCCGTCAAAAACGAAGAAGGCAGGCAAATCACTGAAATTCAACAACAGCGGAACAGATGGGTAGAGTACTTCTAGGAACTCCTAAATAAGCCGGCTACAATTAATTCACACAGATCTCCTTATAAATGTCAATCCACAAACTACGGAAGAAATTAGAATGGCCGTCAGACAAATCAAGAACGGGAAAGCAGCGGGACCCGACAACATACCAGCTGAAGCACTGAAATCTGACATCGAAGCAAACACAAGCATGCTTTATCTTCTATTCAAAAAGATTTGGGAGGAGGAACAAGTGCTGATGGACTGGAAAGAAGGACACCTCGTCAAGATTCCAAAGAAAAGAGATCTGAGCAAATGTGTAAACTACAGAGGCATTACACTACTGTCAATACCAGGGAAAGTCTTCAACAGATTGTTGCTGAACTGGATGAAGGATGCAGTAGACGCCCAACTTCGAGATCAACAAGCTGGATTCCGTAAGGATCGGTCGTGCACTGACCAAATTGCAACACTACGGATTATCGTCGAACAATCGGTTGAGTTGAACTCGTCACTGTATATCAACTTCATTGATTATGAGAAGGCGTCTGACAGTGTAGATAGGAGGACATTATGGAAACTTCTTCGACACTACGGAGTTCCTGAGAAGATTGTCAATATTATCCGGAACTAATACGACGGACTACAGTGCAAAGTAGTGCATGGAGGACAGCTGACAGATGCATTCCAAGTAAGGACCGGAGTCAGACAAGACTGTTTACTCTCTCCCTTCCTCTTTCTTCTGGTGGTCGACTGGATTATGAAGACCTCGACATCTGAGGGAAAACATGGAATACAATGGACAGCTCAGAACCAATTAGACGATTTGGACTTCGCAGATGACCTAGCCCTCCTATCACGTACACACGAACAGATGCAGATGAAGACAGCCAGTGTAGCTGCAGTCTCTGCATCAGTAGGCCTCAGCATACACAAAGGGAAAACCAAGGTCTTCAAATTCAAAGCGGAAAACAGCAATCCAATCACTCTTGATGGCAAAACTCTGGAAGATGTCGAGTCCTTCACATACCTAGGAAGCATCATCGATGAACAAGGAGGTTCAGATGCAGACGTAAAGGCGAGGATCGGCAAAGCAAGGGTCGCAATCCTTCAGTTGAAGAACATATGGAACTCAAAACAACTTTCAACCAATATCAAAGTGAGAATCTTCAATACGAACGTCAAGGCAGTTCTACTGTATGGAGCTGAAACTTGGAGAACTACAACAACCACAATCAAGAAAGTACAAGTATTTATAAATAGCTGTCTACGCAAGATACTCAACATCCATTGGCCGGATACCATCAGCAATAGCCTTCTGTGGGAGAGAACAAACCAACTTCCAGCTGAAGAAGAAATTAGGAAAAGACGATGGAAATGGATAAAACATACATTACGCAAATCGTCAAACTGCATCACGAGGCAAGCCCTAACTTGGAATCCTGAAGGGAAGCGAAAAAGAGGAAGGCCAAAGAACACATTGCGTCGGATAATAGAAGCAGATATGAAAACGATGAATTACAACTGGACGGAGCTAGAAAGGATTGCCCAGGACAGGGTTGGATGGAGAATGCTGGTGAGCGGCCTATGCTCCTTCACGAGGAGTAACAGGCGTAAGTAAGTAAGTAACACGCACACGAAGCTAATGTTAACAAGTCAGAAGGATAATTATGCACATATAAGAAAATAAATGAGTCATCGAACGGTCTCAGCAACTAACATTTGAACCGGTAAGAAAGATATCCATGAAGTCTGTAATACTAAAAGGCTGAAAAATTGTTAATAACCTGATTACAGTCTTTCAAAAAAGTTTATTGAAGGGCTTCAAAAATTAAACGTATTAAACTTAAGTGTAGGTGAGGTATTATGCTCTAAGTAATTCTGGAGCTCAATTTTAATCAGTAAAAGAAACTAAAATCAAATTTAAATGTCCTCATAAACGTCTGTCACAATGGTAATAAATATAAAATACTAGCGTATGAACGTTGCTTTGGAAAAGCACAAACAGTATAGTTGCTTATGATGGTAAAGAACTCAAAACTACTTAACAGAAAAAACCTGGAACTATTAATCAAGGTAATGGGTTTCACTACAATCAGCTTATGACTTAATATCAAATTTCCAATGAGATACTGTGGTGTGTGCTACTGGTGTCTACAGATCTACGCAGTATGTGTTATCACTTGGAAGTGAAATGGCTGGCGACAGAAGGTTGAGAAGATCGAAGAGAAGAGAACGAGAACAGAGAATGATTGGTGTGGAAAAAAGGGAACAATGAAGTCTGAGACCATTGATTGCCATTTCGTAAATGGAGTATTTACTGTATGTTTCTCAGATTTAACTGAGACATTCTGTAATTTTGTGTTCAAATGTATTCGGTTGTCCTACTTGTTTGTTTCCGTTCACTACGATACTTTTTATTCATAATGGACACTCCTTTGTTCATCAGCTTGTTCCTAAAACATCAAATGAAATTACCCGAGCATTTTAATAGGAATCTACATAAATCATAGTCTTATAACCCAGTACATATTTGTAAATTTAGCGACCCTTATATGTGAGAGCCATAGTAGCATAGATAGCACTGGTATAAAATTTGTGTAATAATACAAAGCGTACGTCTTTTTTCAGTTTAGTCTGTTGGTTTCCCGTCACAATCAATAATTTGAATGATAAGAACATGGACATCATTTCACTAACATAATTATATTTGGGTTTTATGTAATTTTACAAGCTTGCAGCTAGCAGAATAGACTATTTCTTCTTATTTGAGGAGTATACTACATCATTTACTACGTTCCGCTACGTTTTGATAGCCTATGTGAAGGAGGAGGGTTGGACGTGGGGTTGGCAAACCCATCCTACAGAAACCAACCCTGCTAAAAAAACACCAGCCAGAACAAACAAATTCGAAAGTCAAGAAGCCGATGCCTTTCCTAACAACAACAGTATTCACTTTAACTACATGGGATGTCAGGACAATGTGGGAGACTGGGAGGACCAGTCAAATAGTTATGAGGATGAAGTGATACAGCTTGGTGGTATTCGTTATAAGGGAAACCCATCGGACCCAATCTACACAGAAAAGAATAGATACGGGAGAGATTCTGCTGTACTCCAGTCACGAAGAGAAAAATTCTCCACACTCAAAGAGTTGCTCCAAAGAAGGACGTGATGCACTCATAGGATGGGAATCTCATGGATCCGGAATCGTCAAACCATCATTCAAAACAAAGAAGGAAAGGATCACAATGAATTTTATCCAATGTTATGCACCCACCAACGGTATCAATGACGACGATAAAGATCGCTTTAATGAGAGGCTGTAATCGATCATAGCGAAGTACCCAGGAACGAACCTGACAATCCTGATGGGAGATCTAAACGCCAAAGTCGGAATGGACAACACCGAGTATCAAGATATCATGCAATGACATGCACTGACTAGGAGAAAGAAACGATAATAATGAGAGATTCGCAAATTTATGTGCATTCAACAAAATGGTTATAGGTGACACAATATTCCCACACAAACGCATAGACAAAGCTACATGAATGTCACTGGATCGCACTACAGTGAATGAAATCGATCATATTCGCATCACTAAAAAATTCACAAAGTCAATGGAAGAGGTGAGAACAAGGAGTGGAACTAAAATAGCTTCAGATCACCATCTACCTGGTGGTTTTCAAGAGGAAAGCTGATGCTAAAGAAGCAGTGGACAAACAACATTACAAAGGTTCAATACAGACTGGTGATAAAATTAACAAACTGAAGATAACTCTCTACAACAGGTTCCAAGCCGTACAAGATCTACTGAAAGAAGAAGAAACTACTATGGAGAAAGACTGTAAAACGATCAAAGAAACCAAAACTTTGACGTTCCAAAAAAAGATGTGGGGCTCAAATAAGCATCCGGAGTTTTACAGAAGGAACTGAAGTTAATGAACCAACTACTACCTGTTTATGTAAATATCATTGTTTCCACTGGGTTTTGATTAAATTTATTTTGCTCAAAATTTGAATTTGTTTCTTGGTAATTTTGATCTTAAACCTTTTCATTTTGACACCTTTGAATATTTATTTTGGAAAGTTTTCTATGAAAACCTAAAAATTAAAAGCTTTTTGTGGAATTTTATTAGAACAATTTAATTGGTTTGATTACTTTCAATCTGAATAAAATTAAAAACATTCAAATCAACGACGACGAGCTGATGAAATCTTTTGATGCAACAGCGTTATTCACCTCCATTGGATTGATTACTCTCAATTTACGAATAAATTTTTGGTACCTGAATTTTAACTTTATTTTCTTATCGTTTTTATCGTTAGTTGCGTGTGTATCATTCTTGTTAGTAAATGCATTATCAAATATTATATTTTTTATACAGTGTCGAATTCTCAACAGAAAGTATTACAACGAGTTTCTTTTGCAAATGGAAAGAAAAAAACCGGAATTAAATTAAACAGCCGACAACTCCACACATATATACATGAATTAGATAGACAAACTACCTGGAATTAAATGAAATATTCGAGTCTGGACAACTTTTTAAATCAGAAACATTTTTAAGAATACAAATTACTGACTAGGTCAGCTCTAAAAATCAGTTCGTCATATATTATAATTGCTAGATAAGGTATTGTAGAGGTTTTATATTTTTACTTGCGTGCATGGATTCTAAGGTATTGACGTCTCGTTCTACCAGGAGATATGCAAGGAGAAAGATAAGAGTGAAGGGAATGGTTATTATCTGATAAAATAACACCTGCCAGGAGTTTGCATGACTTTAGTGTGTCTGTCCACAACCATATTAATTATGACCTGACTAACTGCCTTCAGTACTCTCCGCAATACAGCAAAGCCTTTTCTCAAAAGCCCGGGAAAGAATAATGGAGGACAGTAAAGAATAATAGGTAATATGCAAGAACTGACAAATTGTAAGGGTAAATGACGAGTAATCTTAAGAGCATGTAGTCTTTATGTAGTAAGTCAGACGGAAAACCTTCTTCGATAACAATAAAACGTGAGAAGACCAAGACAGATCAGAGGAAAAGGTAACATCAAGGTAATCGACTTTCGACATTGTGTTTATCAAAGAGTCTCCAATGGCACAAGCATTAAGGGATCTCAAAATGGTGTTTAGATGCCATCCATGTCTCATGCTAAAGTTAACAGCTTGACATTTAGACGGATTAAGTATGAGACCATTATCAACAGACCAACAATCAATACGGGACAAAAACTCATTCATTCCTATGGGATATAAAGAGGAAGAGATAGGTATACATACAGTGAGATCATCTGCATATTTCACAAAAGTGATTACTGTGGAAGATGGCAGATCATGCAGAAAAAAAGGGAAAAGAAGAGGTGAAAGAACAGCTCCTTGTGGTACACCTTCATGTGACAGTAGAGACTTTGAACAATTTCCTTCAAATACAGTGTACTGTTACCTTCCAGGGAGGTAGGAACATAGCCAGTTGGTTATCCAGCTGTCAATGTTGACGCTGATTAACTTGTTAAGTAAACTGTCATAACGTGTGACCATCGATTATAGCGCAGCGTATTATCGATCGGACCAAATACGCGCAAACACGTAAGAACGGCCTAGAGTTCTGATTGGTCCCGCTTTCCTGTCTAGCTCAACCAGTTGAGTCCAGAACGCAAGTCTCAGCCTCTGAGATATGAATCGTCATATTTCAAACATACTCTGTTTATATACCAATCATGCAGACCACATCGTACCATAAAATAGAAAATAACATTTGACACGTGAAATAAATATTGACCAATAGGAAAATGATACCATCTCAAGTCCAAGAATAGCATTAGACTTAAAAGAATAACTTTTGGGATATTTTCCTGAATATCCCAACATAAACGTTGTCTTGGTGTAGAATCAAAGGCTTAAGTAAAGTCCAGAAAAGCGCATCGAACATACTTCTTACCCTTTTCTAAGCTGAACACTATATTGTGATGAAGAATAGCAACAGCATCTAAGGTGCCTCTTTTGCATCTGTAAGCAAACTGATACGGATCAATATGCTCTTTTATCACGAGCTGAGGTGAAAGTACTAATAATTTTTCCATTGTTTTGAGGAAAGGTGAAGTTATTGCAATAGGTTTAAATTTCACATCCTTATCACCAGATACTTTCTTGGGTACAGGGATTATCTTCATCTTTCTCCACATTTTCGGTATGAGATTAGATGAGAAAGATCCGTTAAAGATAGTCGTGAATGGATAACATAAGACGTCAGCACATTTTTTTAAAAAGGAGGTTTGGGATACCATCAGGTCCAAAACATCGGGATGGATAAAGTGACTGAAGACATTTTCGGACATCACTTTCAGTGTAACTAGGAACACAGCTATTATTTAAACCTGTGGATGAATAGAGCATTACATCAGATGACTGACGTACAAAAGACTTAATTAAATCACACACATTCAGCTGGTTATCGCTTCTTATCTGTCGGCCACCTGTAAGTTCTTTAAAGTGTTAACATATACTTGGAGAGTTTTTGAAAGACAAGAGTTTTTGAGTAAACATAGAGTTCAGACGTCTAATCTCTGGGTTTATCAGACCATTTAGCTTACGAACTACATTAGAGCTTTTCTCATTGTACATTTTTTCCTTGCAACCTCCGTAGTCGTTTCAGATGTGAAAATGTAAGTCTATCAAAACTTACAAAAATGGTTTCAGTGGGACAACAAATATCAAAACAGAATTCAAGGAAACAAGTGATAACATCAGTAGTGATTTCCAGTGAATAAACTGTAAATAATTCCCAGTTAGTTGTATGAAATATGTTTTTCAGATTTCGGATATTTTCTTCTGAGTAACTCCTATATTTGACTTTCTTGCTTTGATGTTAGAGTGTGAAGATTCCGACATAAACCAATAACATTCGGTACTTTGCATCATGTTATAAAGAAAAATTCGAAATAACTCGTCATCCTTATGTAGAAACAAATATGCAAATGTCGTAACAACAGTTGATTAGTGAATTCAACCTGGTCAATTGAAAGTCATAATCATATTTCAATAACTTGTATTTGACATAATGATTGTTATCAATGAAAATTCAACAGAGTAATTAAACATATTGATGTGAGTATTAAAGAAAAATACAGTTGAATGTTATTTACTTATGTTAATCAAGAACACATCAAATTTTTAATTAAAATGAACAAGAGTGTATAAAAGTTTTAATCTATTTGAATGTAGATTGATATAATATCCTTCAAATTGTTGATTTCAGTTATATCTTTACCTGTAAATAAAAGTAACGAAATCATCTTTTAAACATGAGAACCTTTCAACAAAGTTTTTGCTTACGTAAGTAACAACATTCGTGTGTTACCCCGAGGGAGCAAAGGCTAGCGACCAGAATTCTCCAGCCCACTCTGTCCTGGGCCTTCTTTTCTAATTCCTTCCAATTCTTGTTAATTTTTCTCATGTCTATCTCTATTTCCTGGCTTAATATGTTCTTTGGTCTTATTCATTTCCTTTGCACTTGAAGATTCCAAGTTAGGGTTTACTTGTGACGCGGTTGAGTGCTTTCCTCAATGTGTGTCCTATCCACTTCCAGTGCTTCTTCATAATTTCTTCCTCCGCTTGGAACTGGTTTGTTCTCTCCCATAGTTGGTTGTTGCTAATAGTGTCCAGCAAACGGATACGAAGTATTTTTCGTAAACAACTGTTAATAAACACCTGTATTTTCTGGATGATGGCTTTCGTAGTTCTCCAAGTTTCCGCATCATACAGTAGAACTGTCTTGACATTTGTATTGGAAATCCCGACCTTGGTGTTGGTTAATAGTTGCTTTGAGTTCCAGATGTTCCTCAGTTGTAAATATGCTGCTCTTGATTTGCCGATCCGCGCCTTCACATCTGCATCAGATTCACCATGTTCATCAATGATGCTGCCCAAATATGTCAAGGTTTTTACATCTTCCAAATCTTCTCCGTCAATTGTGATTGGATTGTTGCATTCTGTGTTGTATCGGAGAATCCTGCTTTTCTCTTTGTGTATATTGAGACCTACTGCTGCTGAGGCTGCTGCCACGCTGTTTGTCTTCTCCTGCATTTGTTGTTGCGTTTGGGATAGAAGGGCCAGATCATCTGCGAAGTCTAGATCGTCCAACTGCATCCTAGATGTCCACTGTATCCCGTGCTTCCCTTCAGATGTTGACGTCTTCATGATCCAGTCGATCACCAGGAGAAAGAGAAAGGGTGAGAGTAAGCAACCTTGCTTGACACCGGTCTTTACTTCGAACACGTCTGTGAGCTGTTCTCTATGCACGATTTTGCACTTCAATCCATCTTAGGAATTCCGTACGATATTGTCTATCTTCTCGGACACGCCGCGGTGTCAAAGAAGCTTCCATAGTGTTGTCTTGTTCACGCTATCAAATGCTTTCTCGTAATTATTGAACTTGATATAGAGTGATGAGTTCCATGTAGTTGATTGTTCCACAATGATTCGTAGTGTTGCGATTTGTCTTTACAAGATCTAACCTTACGTAATCCAGTCTGTTGATCTTGAAGTTGGGCTTCTACGGAATCCTTCTTCCTGTTTAACAACACCTTTTTAATGACTTTTCCTGGTATTGAGAGAATAGTGATGCCTCTGTAATTCACACACTTGCTGAGATCGTCAACATCGATCAGGAGGTCCGTGGTTACAACATAGTACTGGACAATTAATACAATAATTTAAATTGTGTTTAAAATGCTTGAGTTGGTTAAGTTCGTCGTGCTATTCAGAGTTATTTATTTATAATCACAAACAATTAATGGCAATACGTAATTAAAAATCTTTCTTAAATGCTCTATCACAAAAGTAATAATTGATATCTGAAGTGCATTGTCCCAGTCAGAGTTGAAACATTAACACTAAACATGGCAATATATTATAATGTTACTCTAACAAAACAGATACGTGAACTAAAATGAAACAGATGGTTATGTATGCTCTCAGACATGTCCCGCTTATTCTTTCTCTCAAAGATCCTGTGTAGGACAGTGAACAAAACGAAATCAACTTCATCCCCAATCGTGCTACGTTGAAATGTCAGATACTGAGAGAGCAATGATGAAAAGTAAAATCTTCAATCCTCATTGCATATAAAAATGTGGAAAGTAGGTGAAAAATTTCATTCACGAAATGATATGTCCGAATTTACGCAGAATGAAAATAATAAAAATCATGATTTTTTGAATTAAACGTGACATGATTGGTATAAAGATGAAATAAATGAACTAAGTGGAAAATTTACCGTTCTTTTTTAGTTTCCGGTCCGTTTAAAACCATTTCTAAAATATAAAATTGAGTAATGAGTCAAACTGAAGAGGCTAAACAAAACTGGCATTCATTGAATAAATCAACAGAAGGCAGTAAAATATTGAAAACCATTCCCTTCAAATAAAATATCGTGGAAACTTTCCGAATGGTCTGGACAAGCAACAAACTATGTGTGATACAGGCTGAATAACTAACTCGTGTTGTTTTAAACTAAGCATGTTTCCAAAAGCTAACAGAATGATAATAAGCACTCTCGGACCTAAAACAACTATTTTCTGTACGTAAACTTTCGTTTAAGGAGTGTGTTTCTAATCGTCACACTAGCTTATCTGTTTAGGATTCGGTTGTTGAATAGTCCTGAGAAACCAGTCAGTAGTTAGAAAGTCATTATCAAGATTACCACCAACGTATGTATCAGTAAAAACCATTTCAATAATGAAGGTTATAAAGCAAAACATAGTAATGAGCTCAAGGTTAATTTAAATAAAGCAAAAACAAACACTGATGCTGAATAGTATGAATTCATAATATGTCGAGGTTTCTCGTCAGCTGCTTATGAATTCATACTATTCTACATCAATGTTTGTTCTTGCTTTATTTAAATTCAAAAAGGGAACCAATTACAAGGTTAACTGTTTACATCTTACCCATATTTGTGAGTATTTGGCTTATGTTTCTTTCTTCAAGGAAAGCTTAAACAATACGGACAATACATATAAATAAATATGCAACACATACAACGTAATAAAAATATGTTCAAGAATATTCTAAATTCATTTTGATTTAACTGAAACTTTAAGGTTGTTCAAAAATTATTGTTACGAATTAATTGTATGACTACCGGACATTCACTATGATGTTAACAATTGAGATAGAAAATAACAATTCATTTACTTAATTAAAATGTCTCAGAGTACTGTCGAAGATTTCTGTCATTTTAGAGATCTTGAGTCCAATCAAAATTAAATATAGAAGTTGAGCTAATAGCTTACCAACAACGTGAATATAGTGTAATTATCAGTCTACGGTTGTGGAGACTGTTCAGTTAAAATTGACATCATGAGTGGATCAATGTTAGACCATCACTGAAATTACAGTAATTGCAAGCCTGAATCAGAAACTGTGCAACCGAATGCTAACTAAATATTCTAATGATTCATATGCTTTTTCGGACAATAGGTGACTCCAGCAACGGCCGTAGAACAGTTTCATAAGAAGTTATAACTCATGCATCTTTATGCAAACTCCGGAATTATGAATTTATCAATGGCAACTTTATGTAGGCGTTAGTCGCATAAACATATGAACTATATATATACAAATACTGTGCAACAGACTTGTTTTGTATATTGGTAAACCAGTAATAAAATGTAAGGTATGAGAAAAGGCTCAAACCAAAAGTTACTGAGATAAATGTAGCGACATATAACAGTCCCTAAAAAGAGTGACTGTTATAAAGATTTATGACGATTTTCTGAGTTTAATAGTTAACATCAGTTGTTGATTTGAGTGAAATAACATTGATACTTAAAAACACTAAGCAGTTGTTTAATCCTAATATGAATCTTCTTGATAGTGTGCATCATGAAGCGACTAATGTTAAGTCATAAGTAGAAATAAGAAACTACTACTTATAAGCAAATATAAGCAAACTTCTGTATACGTATTTTTATAATTATGTCTTTAAAAAAATACTAGCTAAATAAGATTTGGTGAAAGGTGAGAATTTGTCAGGCTAATTCAAGAGGTCTAATCTACCCTTAATGTTGACATTAATTATCATAATTATACCACCGGAATACCAGTTATTGAACCTGTATATATGATTGAGTAACCTGTTCTTCAATTGATCATTAAAATCAAGCCATCGAAACACCGGGTCCCGATAAGTTTCATCGACGATTGCTGTCATCCCTATCAAACACCATTTCAGGACAATACGCATTTCTCTATATTTAAATATGGAAAGAGACATATTGTGTCAGAATACTGACCTGTCAGTAGGGCTAAGTTACTAAGCCACATAGAATCAAACAATCTGTTACCTCTCAAAGAACACGGGTATTGCAATAAACGTTCATGCTTAACCAAATTACTAATTGCAAGAAAGCATTGGACAGCAGCACAATATAATGGTCTGTCTCCTGGTGTGTTATTCATAGATTTTAGCAAAGCTTTTCATAAGTTTTCTCACTTAGCTCTTATACAGAAGACCTCGAGCTTCGATTGGACAGATGTCGTACTGGAATGTATAAGAAACTTCCTATGTGACCGATGACAGAGAGTGAGGGCGAGTGATGTACTATTTGAACGGAGGTCGGTCAAAAGTGATGTCTTCAATTCAAAATCTGAGGTCTCCTACTTTTCCTCCTGTGCGTCAACGAGTTACATCGATAGCCTAATTCGTCCACATTATTGTTTGCAGATGATGTCAAAATCTGGAGAACAATACGTAGTGAGGGTGATCACTTGTGTCTACAAGCTGATCTAGACGAATTGGTTAGATAGTCTCAATGACGGGGCTGAGAAGTTAGTTGTAGAAAAGTTGTGCTCATGCGAATCGGCATTGTGATAATTGCCAGTATACTATCAACGGTGCATCGTCTCTATGTGTGCAGAAACTCAAAGACTTGAGTGTAATAGTAAGTCATAGTTTGAAAACACCAACGTTTTCAAGCGTTATGGTCGCTTCGCCGAGCATACGAATGCTTTGGCGAAGGAATTTTTCGGATTTAATATCACACCTAGAGTGTTGTATCCAAGCCGCCGGTTCATGTCCCACTAATGATACTAGCTCGCTTGAGTGTGTTCAATGTGTCAGAATAATGTTAGTGAAGAGACTTCAAACTCCCTTATGACTAGCGCTTAAAACATCTGAACCTTTTCTCCTCTACGTATTGTAGAATGCAAGGTGACCTTGTATTAGCATTCCGTTTCATTAATAACGATGCAGGTGTTAATGTGTCTTATCTGTTTGCTAACTCTAGCACCAATAATCTTCGAGACCACACCAAATGTTTGGGGAAACTGCGATCTCATAAACTTAAAGTGGGGTTATTTTTTCACAGAGTAGTCGATGAATGAAACGCCTTATGTATATAAGTTGTTTCAGCCTCATCATTCAACGTTTTCAACGAGAAGGTGAACCTTCAATGGAATACAAGGTGAAAGGATAAAACAGGTCCACCAACCTATTATCCTCATTACTGAAAACCGAAGATTACTGTCCACGAAAATATGTCAGAATATGTTTCAAAATATTAAAGCACTTCAAAAGGTATGATTTGCATTCATACTTGTCTTTTGTAATGTGTTTTATCCTGTTAAACTTACTGGTCAAAGCTTCCCTCAAATGTTCTAACGGTACAACTGAAATTCAAAGTAAGGTAAGAATAATGGTTCAGTTGTATATTTTATTTATTATCATATATTTAATGTTATTCATTCCGATAAGACACACAATACTGGTCAATAAGTTTGTGCGTTTCATTTTTGACTAGAATTCCTTTAACTGTTGTACTAATGAGGTTGTTTTTGTGTTTAGAAAAAGGAAACGTTTGAAGACAAGTTGTCCTTGTTCTGACTAAAGCTTTCACATAGAGTCTGGGTTGTCAGTATCATGTCTACGGTTTCGGTAGAATATATGTAAGAAAAATTAAATCCTACAACAGGGTAGTACGTATTTTAGAACTGATAATGTTCTTCAGAAATACTGTGTAAATACCTAAAGACTCCACTTAATATATGATGAGTTCATGAACTTTTCATTGATACTTTTAATATTTTCCAAAATATTAAATGACTACTGCAATACGTCTACAATTAAAACGATTACTGATGTCCTTACTCGAGGACTAACAAATCAATGTGACAGTGTACCTGAAAATCATTTACTTTTAAATTGTATATCATTTACTATTTTACATGTATTACTACTTCCGTGAGCGAGGACTTCCAGTTCTTGAATTAAAAAGAAACGCGAGAATAGAAAATTTTGGTGACAAATTCTAGCTATTTGAGCAAAGATATATGGTGGCTAGCAGTAGAATCCGGGACGCGCGTTTCGTCCTATTTGGGACTCCTCATCTGGATTGACCTGGATAACAGAGTTCATGTTCACACAAGAATTAAAATTCTAGGATTGTTTTATTGAAAATATAGATACCGAGAATATTAGAGGTGTATGCACATAATATTAACAATGCACACATGTAGTAATAAAGTCTAATCTGGACTTGGTTTCTTAGATTACTCTATCAATTTGCATCAGGAATGTAAAGTAGTTCACTATAAGTGTACCGAGTTGAAAATGCTTAACAGTAAACATTTGATTGTTAAGCACTCTATATTTCTTTCATAATTCTACGCTGAAGACGTCCAGATAGGTTTATCTGGGCGAAACGTAGGAATTATTCAAATTTCAATCGCTGAGATTATTTCACGTTTAATTTTCACATGTAATAGTTCGGAAATATTAGTAAACTGAGATGTTGGTCGTATTTATGGATAAATAGGTGACAACTGCATAACTAACTGTAGACTTCTTAAGTGAGTGTTTTACTTAAGATAGTAAAATGCTAAATAATCTCATATTGTTTTATAAAAATTTATCACCTATGCTTTAGCATTCTTTTATAAAAATAAGAATTCAGCATAATCACATGCATAACTGACAACCGAATCTGCCATTTTAATTGAATATGTGATTTACAGAATCTGAGTGATCACTTTGTATTTTCGCTTATGTAGATTACAGATATGGACAGGATTTCAATCTACATAATATAAGTTAATCGCTGTTTATTGAAATTAACACATGGTTGCACGTTCTCATAGTCTGCGAGGGTATCAGTGGATCGGTAATGGAGAAACACGAAGTCAATTTTAGAGCACTTTGAGTACACTTTGCTCTTGATAACGTTAAAATAATAGAAATGCGTATTTGTGATGGATACTACCATTGAACGGATTTATTTTAACATAGACCAATATTTTTGATATGAATATCTGATTACGGTAAATTTTAGTCTAATAACCTTGACGCTATTACATTTATACATCTCTAACTGCACAAGAAACAATCCGCGTGAAACAATGAATGTCTTTGTAATCTATCTGTATTCTCACTATTTGTAGTGATGTCAATCGTAATTTCAGTCTAAACGATATAATTGAATTCCAAATTATTTGTTATTGCGTCATTGTAACGGCTGACTCATTTTATGCAAAGATCATGTTCAGTTTTGGTTATCTTAGTTACTTTGATATTTTTTCTTCTTCTTCTTCTTCTTCTTCTTCTCTGTTGTTGTTGTTTGTTCTTCTAAGCGAAAGAAAAAATAAATGAACCTCGTGTGATTCAATCGCTTCCATTCATTTCTTTTCCTCGAATAAGGAACGTGTGATATAGATTATTAAATTCATATACCGGAAAGGGGTTTTTTGTATATCATACTAATTTTAGTAGTTGAGATTGTTGAGTCGACTTCCGAGAACTACAGCGGAGCCTCCAGAGGCCCTGAAGAAGCCGAAGTGTTCCAGCCAATCAGAACATGATGAAGATTCCTAGAATATCAATGAGGCATGCTACTATTGGGCAGTAGCACAATGCGTCTCTTAGCGGATTGGACGAAATATAATGTTGATTTAACAAATGCTAATAAGAATAAATACCCATGATTTTCTGTTCACTTTGATTCTTAGTCAATAAACACTTCTCCAGCTTTTCTTCCGACTTCTGGTTAGCGACGGTAAAGTTCGAGCGCCGTGGTTGTAAGCCGTATTCTGTGTTAATCAAGTGACGATAGTAATAGAACTTATGAGTCAATTGAACCTAAACCACCATATCTAACTCGGAATCACCGGATGGCCGTTTTGTCCAATTGTAGGGCTTTTCAAGAATCCACATCCACGATCTCATCATGAGAGAATCGAACCCAGGATCTAACGGTGTTAGTGCACATTGCTGAGTAGTCCCAGAGTAGGACGAAACAGCCGTTCAGCGCTTCCAGGTTTTTCATTGTGGTCTAGCATCAATTGGCTCATGATCTCAACTAATAAAATTCATATACGTTATACGAGAATATGGATTCTTCGTAAAACATTAGTATGTTATCAGATTTTCAGTGAATTATATGTTTAACTGCGCAGATAATTGTAACGATAAGTTAAACTATGTCTAGATGAAAGGTTAATCAAATGACATAAAAATGCATGACTGATTGCGTTAGAAAACTTAATAATTAGTATATTTTTCAATATTTGCTACGAAGAAAAATAGGGGATGAATAATAAAGACTGACGAAGCCAGAGATCCAAACAATTTTGCTGCTAGGTAGATGTACCAAAGAAAACAAAATGGCAAAAAACATAC